>OU744728.1:24722617-26040783 GCA_916613615.1 Steromphala cineraria | reverse complement strand
TTATGACTCCGCGTAGTTACACAATCATATTATGATTCCTCATTAATACACAATCACATTATGATTCATTGTATTTACACCATCATATAATGATTCCTCCTTAATACACAATCATATTATGATTCCTCGTAATTACACAATCATATTATGATTCCTCGTAATTACACAATCATATAACGATTCATCCTTATTACACAATCATATTATGATTCATCCTTATTACGCAATCATATAATGATGTGTCATGCTGTTTTATTATATAATTAGCAATGAAATATAGGGTTATACAGTGAAAATATAATCCATATTTTAAAAAAAGCAGTAGAAAGTCATTTTTTCACTGCAGTGAAAATATAATCCATATTTTCACTGCGGTGAGAAAAGTAGGACAGAAGCTATTACCTCCCCTTGAAACACGATTATCTCCCTTTGAGGAAATCGAAAGCACGCCTCGCGTCACGGCATTGTTTAGGATTGAAGAAAAACTACTCTTCTCGATGTTTTCGGTATGTTATTGTTAACATTTTGCAGTGACAGTGTATCCTTCGATATCGAAAAACAACCAGAAGTTCATATCTTGTTGTTGTAGTTAATAATTGTTCATTTTATCGCAAAATAAATTTACGAAGCGAGAGATCTGTCACACCGACATAGTGCTTCCCTCACTGTATCCGTTCGCGTCAAAACTGACTTGCCGAAATAGATAAGGAGCCTTGTTTCACCTAAGTATAACCAAAAACATATTGTTGATCTGATATCATTTAACATTCACACATTATATATTTTTCGAAAAAACTATTTCCGGTTAAATATCGAATTATTTCTATCGAACTTCTTTTTACCGAGAAATGATAAATGGAGTTGCTAGACTCTCATTCATCACAACAGGAAAACGTTGCCTTCCGATGTCCGACAACTCTGTTTTATGATCTTAAAATTATATAATAAATAGACTAATTCATTGTTTTTGCCGAATATCATTTCTATCTCATCTCCTGAAGTGAGAAAGTGACATTTTCACTCGTGGCTGCGCCACTCGTGAAAATATCAATTTCTCACTCCGTTCGATGAGATAGAAATGATATTCGGCAAAAACAATGAAATAGTCTCTATGTATTACTATTTACCCTTTTATTTTCAAATAGTGGTCTCTGTCACATCTGGCAAATACCTCTTTAATCTGTCTTTTTCCTACAATTGTTTGTTATACTAACATTGATTACGCCCGACATGTTCTGTTCATGATGCAAGCAACTTCGGATATTTGCAGGATGTAGGAAGGAGAGCATCGAACCGCATTTAGAAGGGTAATAACTTTATTATTAAAGGATTGATCGCAGCGATTTTTATCTAACTTTGAAAATATTGTCTGTACAAATTACATTTGTGTTTCTTGTTATTTAAAACTGTTTTCCATATTTATTCTTGCATATGAGATAAAAACATCAGAAAAGTGTTAAAGTTAAAAATATGGTAAAATATATGCTCGCTAAACATTATATGAAACAGATATGACCCAAGAGACATGTGTTTCTGGTTTTGAGCAAACAATACATTTATACTTGATATTTGCACTTGCTTAGGAAACATTGAAAGTATCTTCTGTTCCTTGCCTATCCTAACTAATGTGCTTTGATTTTTTCACTTTGATGTTTTGGAAGATAAAAGGTTTCCTGCAAATATAAACACTCGCTTGTTTACAGTATTGCTGTCTATTATTCTGTGAATTACTGGTCACATTAATACTCCTGTTAAAGAGTATTTTCGTTGTAATGTCACGTATGTACATGTATATCAAGAGTTAGGCACACATCGTTAACGGTTTTCAATAGGGCTATAATGGAGTAATCTTTCATTTCAAAGGTATTCTACATCTTGAAGTGGTATGTTAAAATGCTGAATATATTTCAAGGGATGGGTAATGAATAGACCATTAAGGATACTTCTTTTGTTTAATTTTTTTTCAAATATAGTCATTAAATGACTTACGAAACAAACATCACATTTCCATCCGGCAAACTTCTTGCAGCCAATCACTGCATCACCTTTTCTCAGTCACGGGTTTTGTCTTGAAATTTATTAGATGGCCAATTGTTTGCTCGTATTTTGATCACTATCAATAAATATTCAAGTAAAAGAATCATATAAACATTCGTAAAATGAAGTTTATTTGATGGGAAAAGGTCTTCCTCTATAAACTGTACTCCATCCATATAAACCTCAGAAAGTACACAACTCAGTTGGTTTTATCATATACATGATTTTCAAATACTAACTTTTTAAGTTTTTGAAGTCGTACGCAAAAACTGATAAGTGCAGGAGATTATAATAATAGTATAATAATAGTTCATTTATATCGCACATGAATCAATGAATAGTTCATGCTCTAAGCGCACAAGTCAGAAATTGATTCAATCATCACAGAATGCTTGCCGATACAGGTGTGTTTTCAACTTGGATTTAAACAGGTTTAAAGTGTCTCAAGATTTAACGTCTATTGGCAATCGATTCCACTCTGTTGCAGCTACGTGGGAAAAGGACTTCTGTCCATATGTAACTGTTCTTGTAACAGTCAGAAGGGACTGGGACTCTGATCTCAAAGATCGAGCCGGGATATAGAGTATTCAGTTGCAAGAGGACAAATCAATGTGGTTTTTAAATATTTCATTTACAAATTATTCGTTTATCAAAAAATTTTATTTTTTAAAAATAAAACAGAACTGTTTATAGCTATGTAAGTTGTTTCTTATGTTAGAATCAATACATGAGTCTCAATCTTCACCCATTTTCAACATTTCAAACATGGTGGGGTTATATTGATGTAAATTTTGGTTTCCACCCCTGACTACATAAAATAAAGATATTTTGATAAAACAGTAACCAATTATTCTATTCAAACTATTGCAAATATGTGTTATTGTTAAGGTGTCATAGTTTATTAAATCATATGTCATTTAGATATTTAGTAACTTTAAAGGGGCAGTAGCACGTTTTTATGGAGAATATAAGGTGATGTCAGGAAAATGAAAATTAATAATTCCAATTGAAAGAAAATGTATTTAAACAAACTGTGGTGTGTTCTTTCTTTTGCCTGGTGGTTTGAGTAAAAGAGTTGTTCATACGCGTATTTTCAAAACGCGAAATCATGACAACCATGGTCATATACTTATTAGTATACAGTCAACAGTCAACCAGGCAACAAGAAATTAGCTTAAAATACTGCATATAAGGGATATGTTGATGATGTGATAATCAAATACATCACATGCCAATTACATATTTAATAAATCGAACATAACTGAGGTGTGTACTTACTTTTGTACCTCAGTTTATTAGTAATCCGTCCATATGTAGAAGGAGTCTGTATGTCACGTGTTCATTTGAATGAACATGTATTTGCTAGGTCTATTTCTCTAAAACAACATCCTTCGTTTGTTATTGCATTAACATCCTAAAAGAGTTGGTTACACAGTCACATTTTGATGTGTGAAGCTATTGTATTACGATATCCCTTTTATTTAAAGATAATGGTATATGTCGCATCAGGCAAATGTCTGTTTTACCTGTTTTATCCCAACTGTTATATTTACATTACGCCCGCATGTTCTGTGATGTCACAAGCAACTTTGAGGCCCTGCGCAGTAAGGCTAATTTCGTTCATCCGGTAAATGACCCTTGCAGGCTGTAGATGGAGCAGCCAGAAATCCACACACTTTGAAGTGTAAATTCTTTGTTATTTGAGGACCGATCGCATCGATTTTAGTTGTATTTTAAATCAATAAACATGGGAAAAAGATGATTTCTTTTTGTTTAATACTATTAAACATATGTCTTCTTATATGGTAAAGCTTTCTCTACGATATGTCCTGAGTGTGAATTAAACTACAATCAAAAGTATTCAAGGTTAAACATTTGTAAATGTGCTTGTTTGAAATTAAATTGATGAAATGTGTTATGTGGTTGGCTAGGCTTTAAAACAGTACATGGATCTATGTAGCATATATAGAAGATCGTTATGGTACCAGCTTGCAAAAGACAAATAGACGTTGATGCAAAATACTATTCAAATTATTTTATTCAAACAAAACCATTGTTTTGTTCAATATTAATGCAGGCTAACTAATCAATAAAGTGTAAAAGAATATGTGTATCTATTTTGTTACAATGTAATGTTACATACCGTTTCGAATAAATGTCATCCTATTGTATTCATTTGAAAACAATTGACAACATTGTTAATCTTAACATAGGATAGTCGTTGTTTATATATTTTTGATAATCGTAGTTGGTTTTTGCGCTCATTAAAGGGGCATTAGCACGTTTTGTAGGGGGAATACAAGGTGATGTCAGGAAAATGAAAATAAATGGTTTCATTTGAAAGACAATGTATTTAAACTAAATGAAGCATTAATAAATCACATCAATAATGTAAAATTAATTCCTTTTTCTTTTAAGAAAAGAATTTAAGTTGTCCACACAAAAATGGCCCATGGACTTTATGGATGATTGGTTTCAGTAATGAAATTTTTGACACTATCAAAATAAAACATTAAACATTGACGTACAATTATAAGTGAACATTTTCAAAATTTTCAAAAAAGTGCTTCCGCACCTTTAATGTCTTTTTAAACATTTAACATTTTAATATTTTCACTTTATGAGAAAATCATATTTGCTTAATTTAATAAGGGGAGACTTGTGCTAACATCCACAGATCGGTGAAGTCGTGTAATAGGGAATTAAGGTTTTCTAGTTGAAGCGATACCATGACAAAAGACATAAACAATACTGGTTTATCATTCTTTGACTTCACAAAATTAGAATAGAATTGTTGAGCAAGCCACAATACTTATTTGAACATCGATTCTTTACAGCAACAGAAATCTGGACACAAACATTACACAATTAATGAGCAACATCATTTTGATGTCAAGGGTTTAGGCCATAGGTACATGTCGTGTAGAATATTAGAACGTAGATCTTCGTTGATACATCGAATAGCTAAGTTGCAGGAGATACCAGATGTTGGCTGCAACAATAGGTTAAAGGGGCAGTAGCACGTTTTTAGTGGGAATATAAGGTGATGTCAAGAAAATGAAAATTAATGGTTCCGATTGAAAGACAATGTATCTAAACTAAATGGAGCAGTAATAATTCAAATATATAACGTAAAGTTTAGCTATGCGATTCCTTTTTCGTACACAAAATGAATTAAAGGTGTTCACACAAAATGGCCGCCAATGGATTTTATGTGAATCTCTATACTTTGTTCTCTGATTATGGATGATTGGCTCGTTAAATGAGATTTTTGACACTGTCAAAATAATACATTGAGCAATAACTTACAATTATCAGTGAAAAGTTTAAAATATAAAATTTTCAAAAAACGTGCTACTGCCCCTTTAAGGATATTACCTGTGCTAATGGTAGCTTCATACTGTCTTGATTTTGACCATTGAGTTTCACATCAGGAAATATTAATTTTGAAATTAGCACGATTTGGTCCATTTATAATTAAATATAATCAGCTTCGGGTACAATTCCAATAAAGACCTCACGGTGTTATAATGAAACTGTCACAACCCGATGCGAATGACAATATGATTATAATTTCAGTTTATATCAGTTCTACTGCCCAAAAATGATAAGAATCTATTTTGACAATGTCTGATCATGCTTAAAAAGTAGCCATATGATTCCATATGGTCGAACTACTAGTGTTGTGCCACTGCTTCTACGATGACTGTTTGGCACAATGAGGACCTGTCATGCGGTAAGATCACGCATTTGTGAACTCTACTGCCACATTCAGCACTTACAGTGGGTGGCCATATTATTACGTACAGGTGACGTCATTCCCATAGACTTGCATGTTTATTAGCTATTTGGAGAATAATTATTATGAATTAGGAATTGATCCGATTGCTGTCATATTTTGCAGACATCATGGAAATCAACTCAGCTATTTATACATAACTACATTTCCCCTATCCGTTAATTAGTTATCGAATGACACTTGGTGAAACATCGCATGTACAACTTGCGATTCGGAAGTCCCATTGGCGGCCATGTTAAACGTAGCGGGTATATATTGCATAGTGCCTTTAAATGAGATGCAGTTTTCTTAATAATAATCAAAAACGTAAATCGAAATTATGTTTCTGTAGCTTAGATGATTTCCAAGCTGCCTGCAAATTTTACAGTAAATAGATATCAACTAAATTTACGATAATTATTCTCGCAAAAGCTAATTAACATGTAAGTCTATGGGAATGACGTCACTTGTACGTAATAATATGGCAACCTGCTGTAGGTTTACATTTAAACTATCAGCTCATTTATGACATAAAATCGTTAACAATTGCAAACGATTCAAAGGTTTCCAACTCGGCATTTGCAAACCCTGCACGACAACACGGGGGTACGATGCTTCGAACTAGGTGAATGGAAGCATCATGTGACCTCACACAATGGACCATCATGACTGCACTATTCAAATATCGTAAACAATTATACAAATATCAACCATATTGAAATGTAAATCACAAGAACTACATAGAATCCACATTATCAACCGAGACCGTATGTTACGGAATGAAACCGCACAGACACCGGATCATTCGTAAGACCATCTTAAAGGGGCAGTAGCACGTTTTTAGGGAGAATATAAGGTGATGTCAGGAAAATGAAAATGTATGGTTCCAATTGAAAAACAATGTATTTAAACTAATTTGAGCACTGATAATTCATATATATATTATTTAAAGTCTAGCCATGCGATTCCTTTTTCTTACACAAAATGAATTAAAGGTGTTCACACAAAATGGCCGCCAATGGGTTTTATGTGAATCTTCATACTTTGTCATCTGACTATGGATGATTGATTTGTGTCATGAGATTTTTGACACTTTCAAAATAATACTTTAAGCATTGACGTACAATTATCATTGAAAAATTTAAAATATAAAATTATCAAAAAACGTGCTACTGCCCCTTTAAGACATAGTTATTCTCTCGGTGGAATCATATAACCTTCGTCTGGTCATCGGTTTAATGAAGAGTTTTGTAGGGTGGATAATACGAAATCATCGTACTGTTTGATTGACAAGGGCATTACGAAAACGACTCGATATCACTCGCTGTATCTCGATACCATAGCCGTACGTGAAACTGAAAGATGGAGACACGAATGCACGTGACACACAATTTCAGTGTGATTGAAATTGACCTAGTTCGAGGTTTACCTATTTCAAAATATCAACTCTATCGAGCTACGAAAATGCTTTTTATTCCTCGGAACGTAGCAGATTAAAATCAGACTGGCGAGTGAATTTGCTCATTCTCATGATGTTGCTGCTGAAACCAGTCTGATTAAAATCGACCGTACTCCGAGGAATAAAATATCAAAAATATTGTCTCTATCGGGGCTCGAACCAGCAAGAACATCCTCTCCGTCTCGGTCTGAATGTACCCACCTCTATTGCATGTTCCTATGACCAGTTTAGCGCAGACAAACCCAGTCATAAGCTATCCAATCACATCCTCGTTTAATAGCGTTTAGCGGCGATTATGTAAAACGAATGGTACACTGGAGTTACCTGCCCCTGCATGATATCGAAGCTTTTACTGCGACACTTGCGATTGGCTAGATGAGCTTGCGTCAGAACATGCGGGTAATAGGGATGCCTTCAGACTGTGAATGAGAGGAAAGCTGGGCTGTTTGAAGTTCAAACCCCACTAGAGACAATATTTTTACACTTTTTTTCCTCGAATCACTGTCGATTTTAATCAGACTGCTGCTGAAACCATAAACACTTTTGCAGGGACAAAAGAGGGCTTACGATCCGTTTACGATTGAACTTGAAGCGATTAAAAGTTGCTTATTATTTCTTCCGAATTTACACATCGTTTGTCTTAGTATGAAGCCTGTTAAGAGCAATTCCATCACATGTTCTTTTGTATTTAAACGAACTTAAATGGCATAGATGAGATAAAAATACAAGTTGGTTCACATATCCGTTCGTAAAATTGACAATATATAAAATGAAATCTTAAAACAGTCTAATAATATTCGCTAAAGCAAAAATCACACATGCAATTTACATGAATACTAGTTATTTAACCTATCAAAAATTATGTTCTGGTGACTCGTTCTGGCTGATTTATATAGAATTCCAAAATTACGGTTGAGTGATTGACGCTCTTCAATGTCCGATTTTCGGTCATAATCGCGGCTTCCTGTTGTCACTGTAAGACGCCGATAAACGTTAAAATGACAGTCCTTATTTCTTGATGAGATGACACTATTGGTAAAATTTGTCAAATACGACCCTTGTCAACACACAGAACTTGCCGCTTATCCGCGCTGAAATATCGCCCAAGCGGCGTGAGTCAATAACTCACTGACTCTTTAAATGAAATATTTGGTGTAATAATTTGTTTAAAGATTCACTTTCTTTTAACACCATCCTAGCGACATATACTTGTTTAGAGGAATAAATATTTGTTTTCAAATTGCAGATTCGACAGAGGTTCAAAACAGGACCATAAAGGTACAAACGGTACTACATGTATGATGGTACAAAGTAATACAATATTAAGATCTAATTTTATTGACGGTACAAATAACTTACCTATGGTATGCGTTAAATGAAATGAAAACTCCAAAAGTTCAAAGTAATAAACTAATGCACTAATAATTCCAATGGAACGAACGATACTCCAATGAGAAAAAATAACACACCAATTATATCATTGAAATGAAGGGATATGCATTTTTCCCTTTAGAAACATTCAAAAGTACCTTTAAAAGAAAAGAAATAATATTGTAACATGTTCCACCACGCAGATCACGATGAAACAACAAAACAAGATATTCTCCCATTTTCTTGTTTTGTCAATTGTTATGGATCTAGAGTCAGTTATCGGATAACTCTTAGGAATCTGGTTGTGTTTCATGCGCAAAATAACCACGGTAAAAATAAGGGCTAGAGATGATAAAATCAGCTGAACTCCCATGAAAATACCTATAATTGGCATTGATAGCGATATTGAAGGAATTCCGTCGAAAATATAACTGAGCATCACTGAGTAGAATACAAGAAGAGTTGAACAAAGACTTATCTTTTCTCCGCTTTCAGCAGGTAATAGAAACACGAAAGGGTTTAGAATTGAGGTCACTGAAATAGGAATAACCAGTGAAACCAAGTAGTAGCCAACTCTCCTTTGGAGATCAATGATTATCGTTCCTATTGTGTTATTAAATTTGTTTTTGGTTAACTTCGCCTGAATGTTATAAACATTCCATTCTCCATTTTCTACTTCTATTGAGTTTTTCACAGCAATAATGTTCGTTAAGTTTGCGTCATACACATGCATCCAAATCTCAATTGGTATTTCACATCTTTGACTGTCAAAGGGGTATTTTACAAGATTCAAGGGACAGACAATGTCCCCGAAGTACTCCGGAATCCATTTTATTTTCCCATTACTCCAAATGCGTAGAAGGTCAATCTCCTTCTTGACTCGCCGATTGTCTCTCATTGCATACGGGAAGCCAAGATCAGGTGTCCATATGTCTCGTCCTGGCATTGTGATTTTGTCTATTCCAGGAAAATCTGAAATGTTCCAAGATAACAAGTCGTCAAACCATGTTACAAATAAATGTAGTGAGAGTCTTATAACTTGTTGTTTCTCGTTCACATGTACAATATGACTCACGCTGACCACAACAGAAACATCAACAAGCTCATTTGTAGGCCCAGGTTTAATATTCTTGCTGTAGTTGGTGAACATTTGTCTATGTAATTGTAATTCCAGTGGATCACATCTCACATGGAATATAAACAGCACAGGCATCAAAACCTTCAGGGCGTCCATCCTGAGTATACTGAACAGCAGCTTCTGCTTCTTC
This sequence comes from Steromphala cineraria, assembly GCA_916613615.1. Classification (NCBI taxonomy): domain Eukaryota; kingdom Metazoa; phylum Mollusca; class Gastropoda; order Trochida; family Trochidae; genus Steromphala; species Steromphala cineraria. Next base: position 26,030,870 of record OU744728.1, on the reverse strand, counting down.
TCTATCCTAACTAATGTGCTTTAGAGTTTTAGATAACTGGTTCTGTGCAAATGTTTACATTCAATCCATTAAGTTGTTAATGTATTGCTGTCGACTTATGTTATGTCATATTTACACATTAACGCTTTCACATAGTTTCGTTGTAACGTGACATGTGAGTATCAAGAGTTAGGCACATATCGTTAGCGGATTCCATTAGGACTACATGTATAATGAAATATTCAACACTTCAAAGGTATTTCCCGTCTCGAAAACATTTTCTAATCTGTTTGTTTCAATTGTTGCTTCAACGTTTAAATGCTGAATTTGTTTTTTCAAAAGGCATATATGCCCATTGGGGATACATAATTCAGACATGAGAACAAAAAGGTATGTTAAGTCAATATCGATCCTTTCTTTGTTCAAAAACACGCGCAAAATAATCATTAACTGACTCCACATTTTCAACCGGCAAAACTTTTTACAACCAATCACATCCTGCTATGAAATAGAACATTTCTCAGGGGAATTGTCTCGTTACTGTTATTGTTTACAATATAATTTCAAGCGGACACCTACTCCATTTGGCGTATAATTACTAAAATAAACCCGAAAACACCTCGACACTAGGACAATAAGCATGATAAGTTGGATGGACATATGCTAATGAAGTTTATCAATGTTGCATGTAAGTCCTATGTAGTAATTCATCAACTATGTTAGTACTTTTTCCATAGGTAAGTGGGATTTCTAAGTCATGTATTCAACTGAAGACACATATACAATTTTTGCGGATAATTTAATGTATTGTTTGATCTAGTTTGACCCACTTTTGGTCAATGAGTGAGTTCTTTGACAACTTAGCAGCACATAGGTTAGACGGTAAACTCGGTAGATATCAAGGTAGGTTTAATTCTCTGAAACAACATCCTTTCGCTAATCATTGTTATTACAAGAGTTGGGTAATATCCCAACCGGGATTCCTCGTAATTACACAATCATACTATGATTCATCCTTATTACACAATCATATTATTATTCATTTTTAATACACAATCACATTTTGATTCATTGTATTGACAGCATCATATTATGATTCCTCGTAGTTACACAATTGTATTATGATTCATCCTTAATGCACAATCACATTATGATTCTTTGTATAGTTACACAATCATATTATGACTCCTCGTAGTTACACAATCACAATATGATTCATCGTATAGTTTAACCGTTATATTATGATTCCTCGTAGTTACACAATTATATAATGATTCATCATTATTACATAATCACATTATGATTCTTCGTATAGATACACCGTTATATTATGATTCCTCGTAGTTACACAATCACATTATGATTCATCGTATAGTTTCACCGTTATATTATGATTCCTCGTAGTTACACAATCATATTATGATTCTTCGCATAGTTACACACTCATATTATGACTCCTCGTAGTTACACATTTATATAATGATTCATCATTATTACACAATCACATTATGATTCTTCGTATAGTTACACCGTCATATTATGACTCCTCGTAGTTACACAATCATATAATGATTCATCCTTAATGCACAATCACATTATGATTCTTCGCATAGTTACACACTCATATTATGACTCCTCGTAGTTACACAATCATATATAATGATTCATCCTCAATGCACAATCACATTATGATTCTTCGTATAGTTACACCGTCATATTATGACTCCTCGTAGTTACACAATCATATATAATGATTCATCCTCAATGCACAATCACATTATGATTCTTCGCATAGTTACACACTCATATTATGACTCCTCGTAGTTACACAATTATATAATGATTCATCATTATTACATAATCACATTATGATTCTTCGTATAGATACACCGTTATATTATGATTCCTCGTAGTTACACAATCACATTATGATTCATCGTATAGTTTCACCGTTATATTATGATTCCTCGTAGTTACACAATCATATTATGATTCTTCGCATAGTTACACACTCATATTATGACTCCTCGTAGTTACACAATTATATAATGATTCATCATTATTACACAATCACATTATGATTCTTCGTATAGTTACACCGTCATATTATGACTCCTCGTAGTTACACAATCATATAATGATTCATCCTTAATACACAATCACATTATGATTCTTCGCATAGTTACACACTCATATTATGACTAATCGTAGTTACACAATTATATAATGATTCATCAATATTACATAATCACATTATGATTCCTCGTAGTCACACAATCATATTATGATTCCTCGTAGTTACACAATCATATTATGATTCCTCGTAGTTATACAATCATATTATGATTCATTGTATTTACACCATCATATTATGATTCCTCATTAATACAGAATCACATTATGATTCATTGTATTTACACCATCATATTATGATTCCTCATTAATACAGAATCACATTATGATTCATTGTATTTAAACAATCACATTATGATTCCTCGTAGCTACACCATCATATTATGATTCATGATTATAACACAATCATATTATGATTCCTCGTAATTACACAAGCATATAATGATTCATTCTTATAACACAATCATATTATGATGTGTCATGCTGTTGTATTACTATTTCCCCTTTTATTTTCAAATAGTGGTCTCTGTCACATCTGGCAAATACCTCTTTAATCTGTCTTTTTCCTACAATTGTTTGTTATACTTACATTGATTATGCCCGACATGTTCTGTTCATGATGCCACAAGCAACTTAGGACATTTGCAGGATGTAGGAAGGAGAGCATTGAACCGCATTTAGAAGGGTAATAACTTTATTATTAAAGGATTGATCGCAGCGATTTTTATCCAACTTTATAAATATTGTCTGTACAAATTACATTTGTGTTCCTTGTTATTTAAAACTGTTTTTCATATTTCTTCTTGCATATGATATAAAAACATCAGAAACGTGTTAAAGTTAAAAAATATGGTAAAATATTTGCTCGCTAAAAATTATATGAAACAGATATGACTCAAGAGACATGCGCTTCTGGTTTTGAGCAAACAATATATTCATACTTGATATTTGCACTTGCATAGGAAACATTGAAAGTATCTTCTGTTCCTTGCTTATCCTAACTAATGTGCTTTGATTTTTTTCACTTTGATGTTTTAGAAGATAAAAGGTTTCCTGCAAATATAAACACTCGCTTGTTTACAGTATTGCTTTGTATTATTCTGTGAATTACTGGTCACATTAATACTCCTGTTAAAGAGTATTTTCGTTGTAATGTCACGTATGTACATGTATATCAAGAGTTAGGCACACATCGTTAACGGTTTTCAATAGGGCTATAATGGAGTAATCTTTCAATTCAAAGGTATTCCACATCTTGAAGTGGTATGTTAAAATGCTGAATATAGTTCAAGGGATGGGTAATGAATAGACCATTAAGGATACTTTTTTTAAGTTTTTGAAGTCGTACGCAAAAACTGATAAGTGCAGGAGATTATAATAATAGTATAATAATAGTTCATTTATATCGCACATGAATCAATGAATACTTCATGCTCTAAGCGCACAAGTCAGAAATTGATTCACTCATCACAGAATGCTTGCCGATACAGGTGTGTTTTCAACTTGGATTTAAACAGGTTAAAAGTGTCACAAGATTTAACGTCTATTGGCAATCGATTCCACTCTGTTGCAGCTACGTGGGAAAAGGACTTCTGTCCATATGTAACTGTTCTTGTAGGAGGCACAGTCAGAAGGGACTGGGACTCTAATCTCAAAGATCGAGCCGGGATATAGATTACTCAGTTGCAAGAGGACAAATCAATGTGGTTTTTAAATATTTCATTTACAAATTATTCGTTTATCAAAATTTTATATTTTTTAAAAATAAAACAGAACTGTTTATAGCTATGTAAGTTGTTTCTTATGTTAGAATCAATACATGAGCCTCAATCTTCACGCATTTTCAACATTTCAAACATGGTGGGGTTATATTGATGTAAATTTTGATTTCCACCCCTGACTACATTAAATAAAGATATTTTGATAAAACAGTAACCAATTATTCTATTCAAACTGTTGCAAATATGTGTTATTGTTTTGGTGTCATAATTTATTCAATCATATGTCACTTAGATATTTAGTAACTTTAAACAAACTGTGTTCTTTCTTTTGCCTGGTGGTTTGAGTTGTTCATACGCGTATTTCCAAAACGCGAAATCATGACAATCATGCTCATGTACTTATTATACAGTCAACAGTCAACCAGGCAACAAGAAATTAGTTTAAAAATGCTGCATATAAGGGATATGTTGATGATGTGATAATCAAATACATCACATGCCAATTACATATTTAATAAATCGAACATAACTGAGATGTGTACTTTCTTTTGTACCTCAGTTTATTAGTAATCCGTCCATATGTAGAAGGAATCCTCATGTCACGTGTTCATTTGAATGAACATACATTTGCTAGGTCTATTTCTCTAAAACAACATCCTTCGTTTTTTACTGCATTAACATCCTAAAAGAGTTGGTTACACAATCACATTTTGATGTGTGAAGCTATTGTATTACGATATCCCTTTTATTTAAAGATAATGGTATATGTCGCATCAGGCAAATGTCTGTTTTACCTGTTTTATCCCAACTGTTATATTTACATTACGCCCGCATGTTCTGTGATGTCACAAGCAACTTTGAGGCCCTGCGCAGTAAGGCTAATTTCGTTCATCCGGTAAATGACCCTTGTAGGCTGTAGATGGAGCAGCCAGAAATCCACACACTTCGCATCGATTTTAGTTGTATTTTAAATCAATAAACATGGGAAAAAGATGATTTCTTGTTGTTTAATACTATTTAACATATGTCTTCTTATAAGGTAAAGTTTTCTCTATGATATGTCCTGAGTGTGAATTAAACTACATTATAAAGATTAAAGGTTACAAATTTGTAAATGTGTTTGTTTGAAATTAAATTTGAAACTAATATGACTCAAGTCTGGTTTCTTGTAAAATATTTTTAAAATCCTTCAAACACTTCTTGCCTTGGTTCTTATTAATAGCACTTGCATTGAAAACATTGTAAGAGTCTTCCTGATAGGCCTACCAACGGAATCATACGTAATTCTGATACGGAACTGAACTGGAGTTGACAAAAACTCTTGAATGACGGATATTGTGAATGGCATATTCGAACTTAGCACTTAATTGCGCTTGATTTATTTACAAATGTTTATTAAAAGAAGAGAACGTGAGGTGGTTGGATAATTGCAATGGTACAAATGTACCAAAGCAACACAGGATGATTATGTTAATATGATAAACAAGAGTCAAATATGAATCTGATTAGATTTGTAATTAGTAAGAAACAAAGTATACCTTATTAACATCTTGTGCACAAACAAATTTGGAGAGAAAAACAAATACACTTTTGCTAGAATTAAGCCATGGTGAGTATGATATTTTATTACCCATATGATTGAAACTAGTAGTGACATATTTTCAATATGTGCACTAGTGCACATATCACTTTTGCCTAGCAACGATTGTTGTAGCGCGAGTTTCCATATTTTTTCGCTACAGTGACGTCATTACACCATTGTTCGTGACGTCACTGTAGCCGGCCGTCGCAAGGGAAGCTTTGACATTTCTACGATGGTAAAATGGAATAGACTCGGTGATAAAGAAATTATTAGCCTCGGAAGTGTGTCTTATGACATTTACGAAACTTTGCAAATTTGTGTATAACACTTGCTCTCGCTCGGGTAATAAAAAAAGCACACTCGTTTCTTAATAGTCATATGACACACTTCTTTGGGTAATAATCTCTATATACTAATACAAATAGTTACCGACAAACCAGTTCAATATTGATATCAAGATAATAATCAATGAAAATATCGAGCAAGGGTTGGTCCGTCACTTTTTGTTCAGTGTATATGAAGTGTCAATGTTCCTACTGTTATCAATGATAGTTCGATTATTCGGCCTACGAATCGAATACCAAAAGTCATTATGATTCAAGCTTAACACATAACGAAGATCTTTCGTGTTAAATTGGTATTAGTATTTATTCCCTAAAGTGGGGCAAAATTAATATTTGCAAACGGTTTCATTTGTCAGTAAACTCCCATTACTTCTCGTATCGAATGTTTATCATTCATTACTATGATGAAACGTTTAATCATTCACAAAAGGCACCATGGACAAGAATAGATGGCATATGTTAATGGTAAATTAGTTTGTTTACCGCCCCCACATTGGACCAACATTTATTCATTTTATCTAATGGACGGGTAAATAGATACTACGTCAACAATATTTATATATACAGCCAGTCAGTGTCAATTTAACGTTATAAATGAATATAATATGTGTGGGAGTGTAAAAAACAACTAAGTATTTTTGGTTTAAAACTGACGTCATCATTGATTGTATTAATGTTAGTATATCGTTTCTTTGGAATTATATTTAAAAGGATTGCACGATAATCTAACTATGTGGATCGACTATGTTGTGATTATATCTAAAATGAGTTCCCTACAAAATCATGAGGTATCGTTAAAGAACTGTTTTCGCCAAGAAACGATTAAAAATAGAGATTTACATAAAAAATGTATCACTTGCAAATAGCTGCTTGCATGAAAGTGCTACATCATTTTTTGAAGCAAACAAAATCTGCATTTACATATTCATAGAAAGTCGACACTGCATAAAACGCCAGGAAGAGAATAATAATTAACACACGCAGAATAATTTCTCAAACATGATTAGTTGTACAAATTAAGTTATTTGCCCCTATTGAAATGATTCTAATTAAATAACAAAAGCGCAAGGAGTCAGTCAATAAAGTACATTTGATATTCTAAATACGTTCTGGTCTGTCTGTAGATTCAAAGGGAATTACTCCAACTTGTTAGGTTCGATTCAGTAGTCCGAACATTTCACTATCCGAACGTTTTTGATGAAAAACGGAAGCGTTCGGATTATCGAGGTCTCACTGTATATCAAACAATCCCCAAAACATAAACCGTAGAGCGCGTCTAAAAATTTCAAGTAGGTAGGGGTCAAAAATAAAAACATAGACTGTCATTTAAATGATTTTTTCACTTCATGATTATTAGAATAATTTTTTTAGATGAGACCTGAATATTGCTTAAGACGAGTGTATACATTTCAAAACAATGCATGAGCAAAAATTACCTAAGCAACCTTATGGCTCTTTCAATATTCCTGTTGAACCTTAATCTTGGCTTGACAAATTATTTTTGATAAACAGGTTTTGACTCAGGAATATTTATTGAAAGACATAGTGTTTCTTTATCAGCGACAAGGCATGTGGCTTTTAAACCGATGGATGTCGTTAACATTTAAGTCATTTTTGCCATTTGCAACATTTGCAAATCTGCCATAAATGTGCAAAATGCTCGTTTTTGATTGGCTGCTGTGAAAAAATCAGAGGGTGTATAATTTGGTTATACGGTGCTCTGTTAACCTCGTCTAATGCGGAAGAATTCATTTGTTGCATAAAACATCTAGTTCTCAAATATTGCTGTTGTGTCGGAAATTTTCACAAAATATGCCATTATTGCGTTGTATGTACATTATTGATAAAATTCATTCTTACTTACCACAAGCTTAACGCTTGCCGTCTGTCAAAACCGATAAATACATGACACCGACAACAGTTCAGCTTTCCTGTTGGCATGGTTCCTCATCTCTCATTCCAGCATTTGAACAAAACGGGCCCGACAAAATTTATATGAACGCAATGCGGCAAACACTTACCTTGCACTTACAATTCATTTACAACAACAATACCATTATACCGACCTCAAGTTTGTGAATATATTGCAGAACTTAACATATAAAAAGGCTAACAAGCGTCACGAAATAATTAAACGTCTTCTGAATAGAGTGAGCTCCCTTTGCAGCATTCGGATATTTGTCGGTAATCTCCGAGGCCTACTATATGCAAAGTAATTCGAGATAACCAAATCCGTCAAAACTATGTGAATGTCGCTCCGTGGATATCGTGCACTGGCATCATGACACAGCATGCACACCTGAGCCATTGCGAAAGAATATACTTCAATTCGTTTTTTGGTAGAACGTTCGACTTTAAATTAAATTTAGAGCGATAATACTTCCGTTATATGCCGCTGATTTCCAAACACAGTGAATTTATCTCACAATTAATCAAAGTTTAGCTGTTCCAATGTACAAATGATGAATCGAACGCAATACACACCTATAGCATTTGATGTTCATGGCATCATTTAATGAAAGAAGGATATAGCTTTCTGCATCAACTTGGTAGATTCCTAGGTATATTGCCATTTAGTTAAGTGTGTGCCCCACTGCCCAATTTTTGCTGAATTATTTTTATATTTCACTTCTTCTTCATTCATTTGCATAGAAATCGAAATCAGTTATTGTTATACTAAGTGATGTTTATGTTATAGACGAATGAATGTTAACTATACAATAACTTTTTTCTACAAAATGGCTGCATCGAACAGACGGTCCATAAATGGAGGTTGCCGCTTTAGAAATTTCAACTGTATACCAGCAAAGGCAAAAGACTTGTTTGAAATCAATTTTATTTACACAAAGAAGCAACATGACAATGCAAAGGCTGTGCAACTTCATAGATATAATTCTGATATAAGTTATTTACTATTAATAAGCTTTTGTGCTAAATAGGAATATAAGTGAAAACAGGAAAGTGGTTACATGGATGAAGAACAAATTGACATTAGACAATACTACAACATCGCTTACAAGATCAATGTTCTATGTGTATTTTTATAGAGAAAGCCATCTCCTTGTCAAATATAACTTCGATTATCACTTCTTCACTGTCGACAATGTGAATGATTTATATACAATTCATAAATAACACTACCTTTTTAGGATCTTTAATCAAAATAACACTAAAGAAACGTTGCAGAAACCACAATATTAATCCTTTCTGGCAGTTCTTACTGTTTACTCCTTATACAAAGAACTAAAATGTTTGAGTTCCCAAAGACACTTTGTTTTACTGAATCAGAACAACAACCGTAGAAAGCAAAATCAGTCCTGCAGCCACAAACAGTAAAAAGAAAAACCTGTCCAGATTTTTCCCGGAGATGGACATGATTTTACACCAACCTCGTTCCTCTTTTTTCTTGAAATCAATCTGTTCACGCTTCTCAACATTCCAAACTATAATAGTGCAAATCAAAGCAAGTGCAGATAATACCAACTGCACTCCCATGAATATTCCCAGGATTGGCATCGAGTGGGAGATTGAAGGAATTCCATCAAAGATGTAGCTCAGCATCACCGAGTAGAAGACAAGAAGTGTTGTTGCCAATGTAATCTTCTCTCCACTTTCAGCTGGTAGGAGGAACACAAACGGGTTCAGGATTGACGACACAAGAACCGGTAAGACGATCGTTATCACGTAAAACTGCGTGCTTCTTTTCATGGATATCATAAGCACAGCAGTATCCTTATCCCGCAATGTTCCTGTAATGTTCTCGAGTATCCACTCACTGTTCTTATCATCTAAATGATGCGTGAGTACTTTGAAACTGGTAAATATTGTTCTTCCCCAGTGAACCCAACTTTGAAGGGACATTTCACATATCTGAGAATCAAACGGATATTTGGTCATATCCAGTGGACATATGATGTCACCGAAGAACTCTGTGGTCCAATAAATTTTACCTTTCGATAAGAGTTTGACAGGATCACTGTCTCTCTGCAGTCGACGATTATTTCTCATTGCAGCTCTTATACCGATGTCAGGTGTCCATATGTCAGGAGACATTTTAAAAGTTTTCTTTATTCCACCAAAATCGCTCCTATTCCATGACAATGATTTATCAATCCATGAGAAAACAAAATACTGAGAAAGCCTCAGAACTTGGTCCCTCTCGTTTAGACTAATAATGAATTGAACGAAAGTTCTCACTGAAAGTTCAAGAACCGCCCCTGGTTCACCTGGTATAACATCCTTGCTGTAATTGCTAAATAGAAACTGGTGTAGTCTTGCTTCATGCGGAACTCCTGTTATTGACACAATAAAAAGAAGGTTTATAAGCAATGACACCGATACAACCATAATGCGTCCTTCATGTGAAGTCTCTGAGATTGAAGACTATGTCCAATTCTTTACCCTGATACAGCCGCAGTGCGTCCTTCATGTGAAGTCTCTGAGATTGAAGGCTATGTCCAATTCTTTACCCTGATACAGCCACAGTGCGTCCTTCATGTGAAGTCTCTTAGAATAAAGACTACGTCGTGAAGTCTTTTAGATTAAAGACTATATCCAATTCTTTATATCTGTAGATCTACCACTCATCTTAATCATAACTATTGATTATCATATTCCTGCTTTCTGTTGATGATTATCATATTCCTGCTTTCTGTTGATAAAACTTGTTTATTGATAAAGTACGTCGCATTGAATTATGTTTCCTTTAAATACACGTCTTCCGCAATCTATCAATAATGTTCATTGAATGTAATTCTGTAAGTTTGATGAAATGTTTATCCAGTACATGTAAATGAATTTCAGAAAACAAGGAGACATATCTAATTCATACACAATTCGACAAAGTAAACACCTTTTCTCTTTGATGCAAATACATTTGTTGTGTTCAAAGGCAAATATGAATAATATATACGTCTTCGTTTTCACAGTATACTTTTAAGTAAATGGAAAATGATTTAACGGCAACGGGAAAAGTGATTGGAAAATATTCAATTAATAAGTTGTTGTTTAATTATCAATATTAACGAAAACGCTCCAATGCAATAACAAAAACATTGCTGATTAAATTCTATACTTGTAAATCTGATGTGATGACTAATGCTGGCTTTTTATTCGAGCATAATTATTGTTTACAGTAAATAAGAGCAATTGATGCAAAACAATACATTAAGGGGCAAAAATAAACGATAAGATATAAAATGAATGATAGGTAAAGCTACGAGTGATAGTTACGGCTGAAACAGGGTTATTTCACGCTTCAAGAGATAACTGAACTAAGTTTTTAATTTCAAAGCTATATCTGTTCACGCTTTCACGAAATAAATAGATAGATGGTCGCTGAGTTCAATGAAATGTAGACTTTGCAACATTTTACCTATAATGAATGAAAATGAAGGTGAATCTGCGATTATCGTTTTAAGTAAAGTTGAACCCTATCAATCTGCTAAAACAACATTCAAACAATTTCATATTCTTTATACACATAAATAGAGGATATTATATGAGTGTCCATATGACATACGACACGAGTGGCTAAATATTAGTATTTCCCGAGTGAGAGCGAGGGATATACTGATATTTAGACACGAGTGTCGTAAACATAGTTTGTCATGGGCACAAATATCTCATCTGTTTATTACCGTAGTCCCAAAATTAAAGAAAATACTCAAAAACTACTTCCCATTATAGGCGGTCTAGCCGTCGCCGGCCCGTTTAGATTGTGACGCCATACATGTAGGTGAACCGTGACGTCAAAGCATTGTTTATAACGTCACGTCACAATGAAAAAGTGATATTTGCCCTAGTGCAACATATGAATAATATGAACCTCGGTATGACAGCCCTCGTAGGTAATAAACTGTATTTATTAATGAATAAGGTCTTGGTATCAGGTGTATTATTCGGCGAAAAAAACAAAAGAATAAATAGCTCCCCTTTGTAAAAAGTGATTGTGTAATTACCTTTCTAGTATGTCAATTTTAATGCATTTAAGTTATTACTGATCCACAATCAATATATTTTATAAAGCACATTTGGCAGCGAATTGAAAATCCTCGATCAGAGTAATAACTAGTATCGTCATAGTCATTTGTTAATTGCGATACCTTATTTTTTATTGGAACAATACTTGAATTTTGACAACAGTGATACCTTTTGCAATCAGGGTCCTGTATCGCAAAACTCTTTCAATTAATTGCAAGGCTACAATTGATTGTAATCATTGTTAAAAGAATAGTAAATACGGCTTAACAACAGCTTTGTGGAACGACATCATGGGTTGTTATATTGAGTCAGATGAATGATTATATATTTTTATAAAAATGTTCATGAAACCTTAGGACAAATTTGAATCACTTTTTACTAAAATGTTCAAGCTATGATCCTTTAATCAATTGAATTATCTGGTTTAAAAGGATCTCAGTGTTGAAACATGGAACCAAGTCGACTATACTGTACAACATAGAACTATAAACCAAAGACTAGAAATTGAAATATAAGATCTTCAACTATATCAGAATGTGTCTTTGAAAGTTACACCATTTCACCATTCATCAAATATAATATGTCCAAATATTTCCTCCAATGAACAGTAAATAGAAATTATCCTGAAAAATCCTCAATGCTCTCCAATAAAAGGACAATCAGAATCTCAACCACGATCACTTTTATCAACAATAACACTAAGTATGACATTCTATTTATTATCCACAATTGGTTGTCATTACATTTGTATGAACGATTTTCATCTTTGGACACTGTACCTCCCTAAAACCGCTTTTAAAAGCAGTAATATCATAGCATTGTGACGTCATCTTGTTTATGGTGTCATAGCATAGTGACAGTGTTATGTTCATATCATTGTGACGTCATTACTTGAAGATGTCATGAACTTGTCTTCTGCAGGGCATTGTTCAAAATCTACTGTCAAAATGACAACTCCAAGGAAAATATAGCTTGATCTTCCTGTGAAAGACATTTTTGGATGATACGTACACTTTCCATCAATACACCAAGGCTTCAACTGTCAACATTGCAATAATTTCTGTAGACCCGAACAATACAAAGAGATAACTTGTCAATGCAGCTCTAATCCCGATGTCAGGTGCCCAAATGTCAGGAGATTTTAAAAAGTGGATTTTGTTCCACCATATTCACTTTCATTCCACGACAATAATATGTCAATCCATGATATTTTGAAATATTGCGATATTCTAAGTGCTTGATTTAAAAAAAATCAAGATTAACAAGATATTGCACATACGCTCTTACAGATAAATCCAAAACTTCCTCTGCTTGTCCTGGTATCACGTCCCGGTTGTAGTCCTTGAACAGAAATTGTTGGAGCCTGGTTTCGTCAGAATACAAATATATTATACAAATAGTGGTTAACAAACAATAGCATCAGTGTAAATGAGGTACACATCATGATCAACTTGCTTCTGTTGCGAACAGCATCACAATATCACAGATGAAAAGCAATCAAACATACCTTTGCGGTTCAAACAGATGGATTGATCGAATATAACAAATCACATTTACAAAACAAAATGATAGAACTTTGCTCCATTGAAGCTAGATCATAACTTTTGTGTAACGTAATGTAAGTGCTATCATGAAATCGTGATACAGATATATGCATCAATCGACAAGCATAAGTATTTGCTGACAAACATATGTGATAATTACTTAAGAGTTTTTCGCATTGTCACGACCTACATTGTATAACCAATCGGAGACGACCTAGTATTGTAACAGGTTTTAATTGACAACTCCATTATTTGAAGAAATCTTGAATAAATCTTCTTAACAAACGGATGTCCACTGTTTGCTTTACGTTGGGTTAGATATTACGTAATATTAGATAAGTGGTAAAGAGGCGAAAACAGGATTCAAGGAACCGCCGACAGTCAATCAATGAGCCAAACAGCTTTCACCTGTCAAAAATATAAAGCTGTAAACCGCAAAAGAACACTTTGCAGGTAAAGCCTCTGTCACACGTCAGCGTATACTCACTACGTACGAGTTGCGTATTGCAATTTTTCTATGCAGGATTCGCAACTCATTTCTTGTACGTCAGCATGCGCTTGGACCATTTTCATGCGCTTGATAGTTTTGGACATGCTCAAACTTTGCTGCTTATGGTTAACGCGCATTGCGTCGGTGTGACATCGGTCGAGGGCGGAACATGTACGTAAGGTCATTGTGATGAGTATGCACTTAATGCGCAGTGTGAGTTGATGTCCAAAGCATTGATAGCGCAAAGTGGACGTACACAAAACGCTCTTCAAGCAAATGAAGCACGTATGACGAACGATCTTAAACCGAATGATAACAATGAAAATGCATACTCAAAGGAGTTTTCAAAGCGTACATAGGGTACATAAAAAATTATAAGGATACCATAACGAAAGGGTTGGTGAGCAGAATACCTCTGTATACTATTGGTCGTTCTCATTGTGTCTCCTTCTTTCATATAGCACTATAATATTGAAGTTTTAAGAATGAAGAGTCGAACTACTTTTTTAAGAATGAATTTAACATTTGTACTTATAATTCAAGTGAATCAAATATGAGACGAAATAAATATAAAAACACTGCAGTACATTTCCATGTAAACAATATCATAACGGAGCTAAAACTATTTTTTTAAATAATAAATGTTTTCATTGGTAAACTTCTCAGTTGCAAAGCTATTTCAGACTACCAAATATACCATTAGACTAAACCTGAGCATTCTTCTATTTTTTAAAACAGTAGTTATCTAGGATAATATTCTGGCCAAGTGTCTAGGTAATGGAAATTTTGAAAAAAGTGTTTTAAAAATGTAAATTATCCTTGAAAAAGGCAGGTCCGGACCAATTGACTTGATGAAACCAATGCTATTGTTAAGCATGACATAGTGAGTAAACGAATCAGAGAGGGCGGGTGCAGGTAACCAAAAAAATACGACCTTATGGGGAGAAGAATGTTTTTTTCTTTTGATATTTCAGCTCTAAAAGTTTCAATACGTCAATGGAGGGGTATGTATTCATACAGAGATTATCAAGTATCAGGCGAATACTGCGGACTGTCATTTAAGTGGGACACTCATTTTACTCACATGTCATAGAGAAATGTATTCAGTAAACTTAAAGGTAATCAGTACTATTTTGCTTAAACAACTTGCCCTTTATTTGGTAAAAAAGCTTTTTGTTGTCGCGATATTTTGTATTTATATAATATTCCCTACGAAAACGTACTGCACAGACTTTTCAGGATTGAAAATTATATGAAGAGGCAACGGGCTCGAAATATGTTTGATTTGTTTGCGAAAGACATGCCGTAGACATAAGCTGTGAGCGTCTAGAGTAATTTATGTATACGATCTGCATATGTAACCATCTGCCACAATAAAGTGGGGATACGCAAATCATATGCATCTTCAACACACCCCCAACGTAAAGAAAATGCAAAGTTTGTAAATCAGTCGCTCCATGTGCGGTACAAGTAAGGCAAAATACGGTAAATGTTTGAGCTTACTGGTTGCGTATAACAAAATATTATATACACAAGTCAAACGCACATGCTATACGCTAAAGTGTGACAGGGCCCTAGCATGTATCTACAAATGTAAGCATTGCAGGTATCGTTTGGAAGGCAACATTGACATATTGCAAAGGTAATGTCAAGTTGAGATTTCAGATAAATTCCAGACAAACGACTCTTAAAAGTTTTATAGGATGATAACCTAAATTTTAAAGTTTTACATGAAAAGGCAAAACAATCAAACACTAATAAAACGGCATACAATCCACGTTCATAACTGACTAATTGTATATTTACACATACTCCAGTAGGAAATTGACCACATTTGTTTTACTAATTTGTCCATAGATAGATCAATAAAAACTTCACACATTATTTCTTTATGATTAAAAAAGCAGTTTGCAATCGTTTATACCACATTCAACATTTAACTCGAGTGTAAAAAAATTTCGTTTTTACTAATCATGACATTTTATTTGTAACATGTCTTTATACAATACAATAAGGTTAAGATATGAACTCACAATATTATCATTTAACAACAGATACTGCCGATGTATATACTTGTTATGTAACTATAATATTGATAATGATAATTCGAACCTGTATGCCTGTTAAAGAAGCACTGTTGAATGTATCATTACCATATTGTAGGCTTTTAAGCTCTCCAAACTGGACGATTGGAAACTTTTTTGAGGCTATGATTTCTTTGCAAAAGAGACCAAATTACTACTATGAAAAGAAAAATGGCATTTGAAAGGGATTAATTAATGTATACTTTACAAAAGAAGTTAAGGTCAGACCCATATTTCCTCATGACAACTTCACAGAGAAAGAATTACATTGAGAGACTAATTTACAGTGACAGAGACATAATTCTTTGTTGAACCGCCTTGTAACCACACAACGATTTTCTAGTCATATCTTTTTTATGTCATTGAAACATGTCAGGCAGAAAATAGTTGGACCTTTAATTTATTTTGAGTAGTGATAAAAGCTCTTATTATTTCAAACAATATGATTAATATGATAATTGAACATTTCCATTTGATACTCAAACTTCTTGTGATGCATAAATGACATCTAAGCAGCTACAGCTTATCCAAATTGCTAGTGCCAACAGGGAGGTTTGAAGACGTAAAGCTGATGGAAAACAGGATAATGATCATTCAAAAGTAACATTAACTTAGCAAAATGAATCCGAATGATGTTTTAATTGGATAATGTTTGATAGGTTATGTAAATCATATTCATGTTAATTGACGTGTGAATTTGTTTCCCCCGATGATATTTGACTGTTTTAAAATTTTCATTGAAAACATGTATTTGTGAAACATGTATATTTGCTATTTAGGGAAGCATATGCGATTTATTTTATATTCATATCATTACTTCTGTATTAAAACAAAACAACATGTGATGAAAATTATGGCGGGACTCTTGGTTATTTTAACAATTTGATAATGTTATCCAGGCCAGCAACTTTCCCCCATTTTTTATATCCTATAGATTGGCTGATTTTTACTTATGTAATTGAAGAATCCAGCTCCTTGACATCATTAAAGTAGTGTTAATTTAGATATATCAGTATTGTCTTATGAGCCATTAAGTTGAATAGGAGATCAAGAAGTCAGTTTCAGATACTTGTGACATTCATCACGGTGTTTTACATTTCACTGCCTTCTGGATTTGGAAAACACTGAAAGGTTTTCAGCGCGGGTCCCATAATGGGTCACAGAGTCAATAAACCCACAATTTAAAATCATTGTTCAGATTGCAGCTATTTACATTGTAGAACCAAGAATAAAAAAGGTTAAACATTTACTGATAGACGAATGGACAAATGCAACAAAGGGCTCATGATAAGTCAAAATCAATATGTTACCAACAATTTGGTTCCACGATGAATCGTTGGTAAAGGTTAAAGCTATTTACTAACCAAACAAAACAAGCCATGATATACCTTTACATTATTACATCAATTTACAGTCACTTATCCATTAGTTTTCTGAAGGGATAGACCTATCAGAATGTTGGCTATTTGTGTGTGTTTCCTTTGGGTACTGTCCATGGTGAAAGATTCCTTACAAGTGTATGACTGCAACTATTGGTCCAAGATCTGCTCAGAAACTACACCAAACAATCTGCTCCTCAGAGAAGAAACAAACTTGCCTTAACTGTTAATGTTACATTTCAGTTGCGCAATGTTCTAGATTTTGAAGAAGAAAACGAAATTTTGACGACAAGTGGATGGATTGAAATAATAATAATAATAATAATAGTCCATTTCTATTGCGCACAGCTCCATGCGCAGTGCATGCTCGTGGCGCCATGTATAAGTTTCTATGTTGAAAAGGCTTGTTTGAAAAGGTGAGTTTTGAGAGTTTGCCTAAAGGAGGGGAAAGATGTAGAGGTTTTCAGGTCAGGGGGTAGTTTGTTCCATTCAGTGGCAGCGGCTTAGGTGTATGATCGTTGACTATGTTTTACAGATTTGACCTTTGGAACCAGTAGTAGGAATTGTGACTCTGATCGAAGTGATCTCACTGGCTGGTAGTGTTTCAGAATCTCTGTCAGATATGCTGGAGCCTCTCCTCTCAAACACTTGTACACAAGGCATAGGATCTTGTATGTTATCCGGAATTGCACGGGTAACCAATGTAGTGATGCTAGGACTGGAGTGATATGGTCATGTTTGCTTCTCAATGACACAATCCTGGCAGCTGTATTTTGGATTCGTTGAAGACGTGCGATCTGGTTTGAGGTTGCACCAGTAAGTAAGCTATTAGCGTAGTCAACGCGCGACATGACAAGGGACAGCACAAGGGTGACAGCAGAATCTTTTGTTAGAAATTTTCTTATAGTCCCAATGTTTCTGAGTTGAAGAAAACACATTTTTGAGATGTATTGCACGTGGCAATCCATGCTGAGATCATTGTCAAGCATCACTCCAAGGTCTTTGACGGATTGTGATAGGTCAATGTCAGCATCACCGATCTGTATTGACTTCAGAGCTGTTTGACTTGGCCGTGTCTTTGTCCCCACCATCATGCACTCGGTCTTTGTATCATTTAGCTTCAGCTTGTTTTGTGCCATCCATGTCTTAATGTTGTTGCAGCAGTCAGACATTTCCTGTGTAGCGGCCATGGATTGGGCTGCCTCGGGATTGAAGCACTTTACAAGTTGGGCGTCATCAGCGTAGAGCTGTCTATTGATGTGGTGGTTGTCAATGATCTGTCCAAGTTCAACTGTATACAGTGTGTAAAGAACTGGGCCAAGCACAGATCCCTGGGGTACACCACACGTGAGCTCCACCAGTGAGGAGCGGCTGTCGTTGACATATACCGATTGTTGTCTCATTGACAGGTATGACTTGAACCATTTCCATGCTGTACCTTGGATGTGGAAGTTTGAGTGGAGGCGACTGAGGAGCGTCTGGTGATCGAGTAAATCAAGTAAAATGAGCACAGCAACTTTGCCTGTATCAATGCCACATCGCATATCATTGACCAGTTTGAGCAGGGCTGTTTCAGTACTGTGGTTGGGGCGATATGCAGATTGGTATGGGTCATACAAGTTGCCATCTGCAAGGTGGGTTGACAGTCGTGTGCCAGACAGATATGTCAAATTCGATACTGGCCGATAGTTCTTTAGGTTCTCAGCATCCAAATTTGCTTTCTTGATATTAGGTTTCAGAACTGCATGCTTCAGGATGTTTGGCATTTCTCCACTTTGCAAACTTGCATTTATTATCTCTGTGATTGGGGGCAGGAGAATGTTGTCTATGTTGTCTAGAACAACCCGGGTTTGGATCGGATCCAGGATGCATGAAGTTGGTTTAGCTCTCTTGATCAGTGCCAAGACTTCCTCTTCACTGAACGTATCAAGGGCACTGAGGCACACTCCATCAGGTTGAGTAGACTGTGAGGTTTGGTCTGCGGTACTCGGTTCTATGTCTGGAATAGATTTATGGATCTGAACAATCTTATCCCGGAAAAAGGTTGAGAACGCTTCAGCTACTTGTTGATCATCACCAATGTCCGGCATGGGAGTGCTTGTCTTCTTTCCCAGTAATGAGAACATGAGTTTAAACAGAGCATTGGAGTCAGACATGCTGTCTCTAATTTTGGTATTCATGTACTCTGTTTTCGCTTGTTTTATTGAGTAGGAGACCTTGTTTCTTGCTGCACAGTAGATCTGTCGATCAACTTCCAGGCGAGATTTGCGCCACTGTCTCTCAGAAGCTCTTCGATCAGCCATTGATTGACTGATGCTGGGTGTGTAAAGCCACGGTGTCTCTGGCCTGTAGGGAAATAAATTGGTTTGATTTGAGGTTGTCCTGGAATATGAGTAAGTATGGCAGTGTGGAAACAGTCCACATGATAAGGGATGACCTTTGGATACCGGACATAGTTATTGATAATACAGTGGATGAATACAACACTGTCGGTAAGCCAAGTGATATTGTGATTGTGAAGTCAACTGGTCAAATTAATTGGTTTGCTGGAAATGTCTACAGGACAAGATGTAGTATGGATCTCACATACTTTCCTTTTGATGACCAAACTTGTGATATTCACGTTGCAACTTGGTCACTAAATCGGGAAGTTGTAGAATTTGAAACTATCAGATCAAGTATGGCACATTTATACAAACAACATGGACAATTGAGTCTCACAGTTATAAACATCGAGTCAGATTTCTTTGATGGTGATTATCCAAATGGAGTTGTTCACTTGGAGCTCCGAAGACAAAGCATATACTTTGATTTAAACATCGGATTACCTGTGGTCACAAAGGTCTTTCTTAACGCTTTTGTGTTCCTGCTACCCGCAGGGTCTGGAGAGAAGATCACTCTATCAACAGCTCTCTTCTTGTCTTATGCCGTGTTTCTCGGTTCCATCACTGACAACATGCCCAAGACCTCAACCACAATTTCCATCTTTGGTATGTTTGTAGCAGCCCAGCTGATTTTGAGTATGCTGTCAATCCTTTGCACTGTTCTTCTTCTGAGAGTGAGGGAAAATAGTGAACAATATAAGAAGCTGACTCGTAAGAAAGATGTTCATTTCTTTATTGTGTTCTTTTCACTTGCATTTCTTGCAAGTGTCCTTCTTCTTTTATTGTTTGAAGTGAAACCAGTATAAGGGATTTTAAATACACTAGGATCCAATTTCCTCAACTGATTCTATTTATCCTACTGATTGTGATTTGAAGCTTCTATTTATAGTACATATTCTATACGTAATCTCTAAAACACTGCACAACTTTAAATGATATTGACAGTAGTTCGGATGAAAAACACAATTGTTAACTTTCATTTAAAAGTGTGATAATATTAATATTCAATTAATTTAAAAAAGACCAATCTGATAATCAAACTTTGATGTTCTTTGTTTCGTCTAGTTTATTCAAATAATCAACGTTTTTTTTAACAGTATCTGATACGAGTAGTTTAGGAATTAAATAGCTCTGATTTCACTTGTCCTTGGTCTCCCTGTATTGACGTACGCAGGGCAAAACTGACCTTGAGCATTTGTCATTCATGTCATCATTTTAAATAAGTGTTGAGAAATCAGTTTTCTTTTGCACTCAAAATCTATTTTTTCTGTGTTGGATTTGACAAATATGTTCACATCCTTCCTGTATTGTGAAAACAAAATGTCAATAGAAATTTAGTTATTACTGCATGTGTTTGGAAGTATTAACGGAAGGTTTTGTCGGTTCTAAGATATGTCATTGTTTTTTTATCAGACTTTTGATGGTTTGCTAGTGTTTAGCAAATAGTGGTAAATATAATTATTAATTTTTTAGCAACTTGTTGACCGCTAGGTCACGTGACTCAGCATGCACTCTACTTTTAATAGTAATTAAGGAAAATAGCTGTATATCTTTTAGTCGGAAAAGTGCTCATTATCTGGACATATAAACATATAAAACAAAATATTTCTTTTTGCCAATTTTTATGTTATTCTTTAAGCCTGTCATCAATGGGAAATATCAACAATGTCTATTTTGAGCGAATCAAAGTATGTTTGAAGAACTGAGGAAATGGATTCACATTAAAGAGAAAAGTGTTCTGAAAACACAGACACACCATTTGTCATTTACAGTTACTATATCAGGACGGTTAATCAAAAGTAAACATGCCTAGGGAGAGGTTCATCAAAACAGAAATATCGATTTGATATTCAATAATACACAGTTTTTAGTATTATTTCCAATCTATGGGGATAAGCTTAAAGTGTCACTTAAACAATTTCTCTGTCGTCTGAAATGTATTTCCAACGCATGGTGACGCATGAGCATGCTTGTTTTATTACGTCTCTCTATCAATAAAATTATTGTTAGGACAAATACGATTTTTCAATGCTAAATGACTTTATTGTGTTAAAACTTACCCTATCATTAGGGCTGGAAGCATGACTGATTTCTGTATTGTGTATCTTACTGATTTCATAATTGTCAAATTATGTAGGTGACAACGTGATTATATAGATTTATTGTTTTGTTCCTGTATAGATATTTGTAACCTTCCATTTGTTACCATATTTGAATAAATCTTACATTTGTAACCATATGTGGCGAGACTAACATAATGGTCGAAATAAATTTATCATATAAAGAAGATGAATCCATCCCTTTTTAACCCTTTCATGTATACAACATTTTAATATAAAAGCATTATAATACGATAACTTACGTTAATGATATTTGTCAAAAGGTCACATGCGTATGAATCCCTCAAATTGGGTTTTTCAAAATTAACTCTTATTGACGTTAAATTTGTTAATGTCATCAAAACAAAACCTTAGGTAAGGTTATTTCTAAAGATATGATTACAGTTTGTTCTTGACTCCTTGTTAAAAGGTGAAATGCTCATTAGATTGAAGGCAGTAGAAAGGTCACTTTTCAGCTTTACAGCATTGGACAGAGCTTTTTTATATTATCTGCGTAAGGTAGAACTCAATTATCTCATTTTGCAAAACATTAAAACAAAAAAGGTTTGTAAATGCCATCTGAATAGACTCCATTTTGTGACCTTTTTAAAAAATAGGTGAAAACATTCATAAAATTATTTCTTGAAACTTAATATGTTTTAGAATAAAGTTCCAATTGCTGTGTAAGTTTTACGAAAAAGAATAAATTATGTGAAGAAAATGTGTTCAGTAATTTATATCAATCTAATAATCTTAATATGTTGAAGTCATCTTCAAATGAATCAGTACTAAAGTCTTAAAACATGTGACAAATATTTGTATTATCAAAAGCCATAATGTCAAAAATCCTTACGACAAATAAGTTGCTTCTCAGAATTAACTTAACTTGAAACACGAGCTCTTCGTTTTTGGGGGAATAAGAGGTGATGTCAGGAAAATGAAAATAGTTGGCTCCAATTGAAGGACAATGTATTAAAACTAAATGAAGCAGTAATAAATCAGATATACAATGTAAAGTCCAGCCATGCGATTTCTTTTTCTTACATAAAATGAATTAAAGGTGTTCACATAAAAATGGCAGCCAATGGACTTTATGTGAAATCTCAAAATTTGTTCTCTGACTATGGATGATTGATTTGTGTAATGATATTTATGACACGATCAATATGATACATTCAGCATCAACGTACAATTATCAGTGTAAAATTGAAAATGCAAAATTTTCAAAAAACGTGCTACTGCCCCTTTAAGGAGATGTTAATGATATTTATCCTTGGATACCTGATGTTACTGTTGATAATCTGACTGATGACTGTTACATCGTTGGACAGACAAGTGATATTTGGAAAATCAACTACATGAACGAAGTAAAATTGTTTCCTGGGAATATAAAACAGCACAAAATGTCAGGTTTGTGACATTGCGTTGACAATATGGATGACTACAAATGAAGTTGTAGTGCTTCAGAATACCAAACACCTGTTGAATTTGTAATTGAGCAGCAGGGGAAATGTAACTGTTACAGCATCGAATTATAATAAGAAATATCTTCAAGGTGCTTATGATAAAAATTTGGTTGAAAATCCAAAACAAAACTATAAGTGAAATAAAAATTACAGTTTCCTTAAAGCAAATATCCCCTTGACGCTTTTACTACGTGGCAATTAACATTACATGGTCTCTCCGTTGAACAGATATTGCACAAGGTATTTTAGTCATTTGTGCATTTAGCAATCAGCAATTAGTATCATGAGTTTGTCATTGTTATCTGTAAAATAAGGAGATAAACATACCGTGTTTTGGAATAATCCCTACAATTTGTACAATTCTGTCCACTCTGTCCATGTTTACAGTAGCACAGTTCAATACAAGGCAGATTGTTTTGTCTACAAATGCAGCGACCTGAGGAGCATGGAGATTTACAACAAGTGCAGACAAGGCAGTCAAGAACCTCCGAAGCCGTTTGATTTTCAAACATTTTTGGAGTGAGCAGTCCATTCAATCGAGTCCAACCAAAATTTTCAGGATTTTCAAGTTCTGGTTTACCACAGTGAGAGTTTGTCCAAATTCTGGTTTGCCACATAACACGCTTCACATGTTGTTGAAAACTGTCCTCGCAAGGGGGAAGTTTGGCAAGCTCAATGTCACTATTTTGACAAAGTTGAAACCTCATGTCATTCTAAGAGTCACATGACTTAAGTTTTTTTCTGGGATCATACAAAGCTGCTGTAAGTTTTCTGCAGATCTCAACTGCTGCATCAATGTTTCCAGATGAGAGCACATGTGACCTTGAAAAAAGATCTGGATCTTTCATCATTGCTTTGTAGACTGTCTTCTTTCCAACATGGAAGAATGCTGATGATGTATCACAACCTGTGAAAGCATGAATTCCTGGCAAAGCAAATGACATTGATGATCCTAGACGATGGCAGATGTTATGGACAGGAATGAACCGGTGCCTATCTCTAACTGCAGAAGACACTCCAGTTTCAAACCAAAGTTCACTGACATGCTCCATTTTTGGGAAATAGTAGATACACAGTACAAGAACATCCGTATCAGGAGACTTGATGACAATTCGGCCTTTGGTATCTCTCTCTTCAAACTCATCATTGCAGTGCATGGCGTGGAAAAGCATACGTGTATCAGCTTCTTCTTGAGAACATTCAAGTTGTTCAATAGAAGTATGACCTGATGAAGTGATCAACTTTGTTACCATACCATCTTCATATCCTCCTGAAAGGTACAATCTATCTTGTGGTTCCATATCTGTATCTTGCATCTTGGAGCACAGGAAGTTGTTAAACTGTGACTTGTTTTCCGATACACCAAGGAACTTGTTCCACTGTGGAATCTGTCTGCCTGATGACACTTGATACTTCTTGCCAGTGTTGAGGTCACCTCTCCGAGAACGTTCTGAACTCTTAGTAGAGTTAGGATTGTCATACCGGTCAAACACATCTATGACAGTGTCAGCTCTGGTGAAACACTGCTTCATTTTTTGGACGTAACTGTCAACAACACTATCAAACGTTGAGGTGATGGCTGGCTTCATACATCTTAATAGTGCCATTGCGTCACGAATATAGAATGTGTCTTTTCTATCAAAATCTGGCAATGTGTCAACACTCTCTACCATTTCTTCAAGCTTTTGAGCTTTCGTTGTTTTTCTCATTGATCCATCTTCATTGAAAAGTGAAGTAGGAACTGGCCCTATGGGATGTGCAAGAACTTTGGCCATTGTAACATCATCACGACAAGCTGTCAGACATAAAGCTCTCCTAAAGACCATTTCTGCACTCAGATGTACAAGTCGAACAGTCCCATCTTCAGTCCGTAGCTTTGTTTTCTTCTTCTTTTCTGTAAAGGTGATTAATCCTGACCTAGGTAAAGGACTATAGAAAGATTTTTGGCCAGTTGTAGATAATGTGTCCTTTACAAATGCCTCCATCTTCTTCTTTCCAATCTTGACAATGTTGGTCAGTGATTGCTGAACTTCAGAGGAAGCAAACACCCCTGTTGAAATGTTGATAAGAGAGTCTGGGTGTTTCTCCAAATCAAAGGGGTCAGTCATTCAACTTGAAAGGTGATTGCTCATTGCCACTTGATGGCGTTCATCTCTTGAAAGTGATGAAGGATGGATTTCTTCATGTGATGTTGAATTATCACTAGAAATTCCTGATCGCCCTTGCATAACTGTGGCATATTCTCCAATAAGATGACGAGAGACTGTCCATCGAAGGAGAGCACTATTTCTTCTAGTGAGACCAATGACACCACCATCACTTTTTGAGTCACGAATGACTGTTTTCTCCACTCCCATGTCGGTCCAAAGACTGTTTAATTTTCCTGGTTTCTCCCTGTATGTGTGCTGACCTTGAAGAAAAGCCTCCTTTACCTCCCTGGGCAAGTTCATCATGTCCAAAATATACACAGGTATGTATCGGGCGTAATTTGTTCGATTTGCAGCATAGATGTATGGCAACATTGCACCTTCAGTTGCCAATGCGACTCCCAATCACTCTCCCGCTCAGCACGAATATTCCACAGAAGAATTTGGACAGCATCAAGATATGTCGCCCAGTAGTCAAATGTTGGTGATTTTGAGCGTCCCAATGTCTCAAACTGGTTCATGAGAGGTATTACAACCTCATCAACTGAAACTTGTAAGGAACTAAAGTCACATTGTCCAAATCCATTATCAAGGTTTGGTACCTTTCTTTTGCCAGACTGCCTCAAGCACTGAACCATGACTGTTGTCGTCACACCACTTGAAAAACTGGGTAAGGAAGGCTTGAGAAAGGACTTCATAGGTCAGTGTTATTCCCCGGACTGCTCTGTGGTGTTGCTTGCCTGCTTACATCTGCTCAGCTGTAGCCGATGCATAAACACCGGAGTCCACAAGTAGATCAAGTAATCCTCCATCTCCCCAGAGTCTACCAATGGCTGCAATGAAACTCTGGACTTCATGAAAACCTCCGAGTCTGACAACATGAGAGCTGAATGTTTCTTTCAAGTTCCACTTTACATTTTGAGCAACTGCATAGAGCTGAAGATCCATGGTTTGAACAGAATGATTCTGCCCAAGAGCACGAGACATTTCTTGACATTGCACCATTGCTGTATACACAGTTGATAGGTCTGATGGTTTGGCATCTATTAAAGGTGCATAGGATGCAACTGTGTAAGAGGGATTGATTTCAGAGTTTAGCTGGTTGTAGCCAGACCAAAACGGAACTGTTTGGCGGTCTGTGGAAATGAAATGTGGGATTTTCATAACACCACGACCCAACATTCTTAAGAGAACCCATGTGACATCATTAGCTCTACTCAAGGGTTTCATTGAGTATTCAATTATTACTAGGGCCTGGTCATGTCTTGGCGGTTCAGGTCTTTTGCTAGGCTTCTTGTAAGGAAGAATTCTTACTGTGTCTGTCAATGGTTTGTTGTTTGCAAGTGATCGATTACCTCCTCTCTTGATTGACCTTGAAGGAAGTTTAGACTCTGAATCTAATTTAGTCATCTGGAAAACAACACGGGCCATTGAATGAAAGGTATTTTTTCCATCGATTGTTTCAATGTTAAGATCAACATTGTCATCACCTTCTTGGATAAGTCCACCACCTTCAGAAACTGGTACTAATCCATGTGGGACATACACACCGTCAACTATCTTGTTGATCTCATCCTCTGCTACACTTGTCAGGAAGAGTCGTAACTCAGAGTAACTAGCACAGAGTCCATATGAGTGGAGAGTGTCAATCAACTTCTTAGAGCCATATGCATGATGTAACTGGACAGCAAGTCCTATGTGAAATGGAGTCACAACGTTCTTGGCAGCATGCAGGATACACTCTGATAAGGAACAGCCTTTCTCTTGAGAACATCATTCATCTCATGATCCTCTTCACTTGACTGAAAACTCTGTGGGCCCAACAACATAGTCATGAAACTAATCAAGGAAGATGGAACAAATTTCTGTGAACTAGTCTGACCGACATCAGCAGGGGAAGGGTAGGTATAAGGTGTTTTCAAATCCGTCATGTCATTGCGAAGTATTGCAGCTGCTTCACGCAAAGTGTCATTTATGTAATTTTCATGGGACAGGACATCATCACTCTGAGAAGAAGTTAGTTCTTCTTTCAGTTTCTGTGCGGCATAAATGGCATCACTGAGTGAAATACTACTGCTGAATATGATATTGGGATTGCCTCTTGCAGGAAGTGTTTGGATGGCGATTCTTTCTCCATAGAAATTTGAAAGTTTTATCTTCAGTTGAGCACGTGTCAATGATGTCTCACCAGTTTTGTCTACAACTTGATTATATCTGTCAAGTAGCATTGTTAAACCCAAAGCTCTTTTCTCTACAAAAAGTTTATCTTGTATTTCCTGGGTCAATATCCTAAAAGCAGCTGTTGTTTTGGATCCTGCCTGTGTGGCAACTTGACTTTGAACAGGGTTTGCACTCAAAGACAATCTCAGAAATCTCTTGACACATGTTTCATGATAAAGGCCTTCCTTTGCAATTAAATCTTCCCCCAAGATTCTACTCAAAACTGTGGTGTCCTGTAATTTTTGTGCAGCATTAAGAATGTCCTCTGCTCTCTCAAAAGACTGTATGACATGCAGCTTCTTATCCCCCTTGTGTTTCCTGAATCCACATATGAGGCAAGATGACCAGAAAATTGGATCTGATGAGCGGGTTCTTTGCATTCAGTTGTCTTGTGGAAAATGGTTTCTTCCTGATCATGCGGATTAGAAATTCTATGCTGAATGTTTGTCTTGCTTGTGTATGTTTGGAAACACAATCTGTGATACAACAGATCTTGTCCACCAAGATTATCTCCATACAATTCCACAAGTCTGGCAAAAACATCGTCTTGGCACAATTGAGCAGTCTTTATAATTTTCAAAGATGATATTTGTCCAGATGATAAATTTGTACCAGCACTACATATGATGCAACGATGGTTACTCTTTTGGACTTGTCCTAGCTTGACTGGACTTGGGCCCTTAAAGTCCATTGTCTTCGTAAACCTTAGTCTGAAATTACAAAAAAAACCCATCATATTTGAGTAGACATTTCATCATAACTTTTCAAATACATTATCAAAAAGCAAAATTATAATGTTGATTTACACATTTTTTTTACAAAAATGTTTATAAGGCAGAGGATAGAATACTAGCCAAATTTGCATACATTTTAGGAAATTGACAACTTCATAATTAATACCGATCATGATTTGTTAAAATCATGTGATTAATTTTGGTACTAGTCTAAAGGTAACAAAAAATATATTTCAGAATAGCAGAGCCCTGCTTATATATCAAGAATATCCCCTACTAATCATATGCTATAATTTAATAGGGAGAAACATTTAGAAACGTTTGACAGTTATATAGATAAAAATAAATGAATGGATGTAAAACAAATCTGATATTTACCAAAAGGCACAGGAGGAATATCTTTCTACTTATCCCATCTGGAATGGCATTGGTGACTTTCCAGAAAAGTACCTGCAATTAGAACAATTAATTATTTTACATATTCAAAACTGTCTCATTGTAACAATGATAAAACAATTCTTCAAGTCCTTTAAATAATATAATAGAAATATGTGAAACTTTTCATCATGAGCTTTTGAAGAATTTCTTTTTTTTTAAAAAGGAGGATTTTAATCAAAATGAAACTAATACTGCTATAAAACTAATATAAACATACCATAGAGTCAGTAAAGTCAACCTCTTATTTTCCCCATTTCTGGAACTCGGTTCGCTGTATTAAGTAAATCTTCAACTGAAAAATAAAGATAAAAAATTATCATCAAAAACTTTACAAATGCATAATATAGGTCAGGTAAAATTGATAAGTTAATTTACAAATTTTTGAAGAAACATGATGAAAGGCAAAATCTATACAAACCAAATTTGCTGTAATTTTAAAAAAAAAATCAAGATAAGAATATTATGATATATTGAGCCCTTTAAGTATAACAAGAATATCCCTTAGTCATCATATGTTTATCATTAAATTGAGAGGGGAAAAAATGTGTACATTTACAAAATATCTTGCATAAGCCCTTCTAAGAGTAATTAATGTGATCATTTCTTTAAAAAGGATTGTAATACAAAATTTCAAAAAAATAGCAGTAAAATCATTCAAATAGACTGCAGGAAAACATTTTGAAAACCATCTCACTATTTAATGAAAAGTAAAACATAAAACAATAATTATTTATAATCAATCAAATTTCAAAAAGATAATTGTAAGAGAAAAAACTTTTTGCATTTGAGGTTTGCAATCCACTAATATATGTTGTAGGAAAATGTAACAAACAACTTCCTGTTAAGAGGTGTGAATTTAAGCAGGGAGGCCCTTTTAGGGTTTAAAAATGTTTAAAAAAATCAAATTTAAGAATTTATTTGGAAAGCAGACACAAAAGACATATATTAACCATAAAAGAGAATGTATTTATAAATAACTGAAAAAAAGATGCGAGACACGCCATAAAATTATCACAAAAGATATATGTATATTTTCATCCTTAAAATGGCCCCTCAAGGCTTTTCAATTGAAAATATTTTTGATTGAGGTATTTCAAAAACTGTCAATGAAACATTAGACTTTGAGCAGGTAAAATGCCTTGATAACAATTGGAGAAATCTAATTCAACAAACAATTATCATTGTGAAGTGTATTACAAAATATAACAAAATTTTTTTTTCAAGTGGCCTATTCCCTGAACTTCATTACCGGTAATTTTCTGTCACTTCTATCATTCAAAATATGATCCTGTTTAACAAAAAACAATTTCAAAACCACTTACCTTAATACTGATGTTGATGAATTGTCTGTGGTTCAAACAGAATTCTTTGGAAAAAGATAAAGAAGCTGTCCAAATGTCAACACAACATAACTGACAGCAGACAGGAAGTGGTCTCAGCAGACAACAGGAAGCACTTGTTATGCTATTTCTTGACGACTCATTTTACTGCTGAGTTTCTCTAAAGACTTTATAGGTTTGACATCAAAACAATTTTACAAAAAAATGTCCACTTAAATTTCACCACATCATTCTTTTTCTAAATGCAGAGGTCATAAGCTTTCAATTGATGTATAGATTGTCTATACCTCTCTAAATTATCAAAAACAATTGGTTTCTTGAAGGAATATCAAGGATGTTTCCTCCCCTAAATATGGAAACAAAATGAGCCTTTATCAAAATTGGTCTGTGTTCTGCACTATGATATTCAAAATAAATCGCACAAAATAAGATTCCTTGGCTCAAGGACAAAAGATCATAGTTATCTGCCTTATGCATAAGGTCGTGTCATGCTGGCTGCCATTTGCAGGGGTATCTTGGTCATAATATGTAACTGCTCTATAGATACCCTTTCATCTATGCATCGTGAAAATAAGGTTGTTAAGCCATGCATTAACCTATATTGATCGTAATGTAAAACATATCTAGCGACTGTAGGCTAAATGCTTCTTATTCTGTTTGATCAGATCTCTTTTGCATCAAATGATTAGCAATTAATTCAAATGAAATAATGGATGTTTTTCACATCAAAATATTTTATTTGGTAAATGTAGATATGGTTCAAGTACCAGTTCCATTAGTAAAAATGTATTGAATAAGATTTGATTTGATGTCGGACGCAGAATTAAAGTAGTTTCGGTGAACTTTGTCACGACTTGAAAACGTTCACACAACTATGAATTTTTGTGTGAGTTCATGAGAAAATAAATCTTCGATCACGTGACCTTGTCCTAAACCATTTACGTTCGGGAATATGTGTAAACTTCAGACTGTGAAATTTTATAGTATTGAAGTTTTTATGAATCTGTAATGATATTACTTTCAGAAGGCCTCAGTATTCCCGACAATATCCAAATGCACAAATGAGAGCTCATCTTATTAAGTAAACATTTTTGTTGTGAAGGTTGTTAGTGTTTGGAAAATATTCCGCATATATCCATAAACTTTCTATTTTGATAGCATTCAACCATATACCTTGGGGAAAGTTTGATAAGATTTGATAAAGGATGTGCATAAACATAATCCTGCCTTATTTTGAGTAACGTTTCAACACAACAACAATATGTGAGAAGTACTGTTGCAAGACAACAATTGAATTCTTGCATTAGACACTCTCTGATTTTTCACAGTATCCAATCAGAAGCGAAGATTTTTGTACATTTATTGTAGAATATATCTTCTTCTTTGATTTTTTCAGCTTTTAAACATAAATAGTAAACAGTCATACTTAATTAAAAAGCCATTTTAGCATAAATGGATGACAGCTGCTGAAGATGTCGTGATGGAGACGTTAATGGCAGTGTATGGTTTATTTATCAATCTTTACCTTCCTCTTAACATACCTCTAATCTAAGAGAATTTTGAAAGGCGTTTTTTTACAAATGCCTTGAGAGTTATAGCTTTGAAATAAAAACCTTAGTTCAGTTGGCCCTTGAAGACACGAAACAACCCCGTTTCACTCATAGCTTAATCTGTCATGCATTTTATATGGTATCAATTCTTTTGCCCCCGAGTGTAATTATTAATTAAATAGCCATTTTTGAATAAATGGATGACAGCTGCCGAAGGTCTAGGTCTCCTGGAGACGTAAATGGCAGTGTATGGTTTATCTATCATTATTATATATAATATATGATGGACGAGTGATCTGGTTTCTGATTGGTCGAGGTCAACATAACAATCCAGTGACCTGGAGCTAAAAATAGATCGTCACTACGAGGAGCGCCATAAATAGTTGCTTCAAAACAAACTTAAAATAATTGAATAGTTTTCAAAATGTCTGAAACTTTCCTAAATCATATAATAAAACAGTTGTTGACCTCATACACATTATACACATAGATGACAGATACTGGACAGTAAAGAGATACAAAAGACATTAACAAGAAGAGAACTGTATGCACCTGATGGTTTGTTAGGAAACATGCAACAATAATTTTAGATTTGCAGTTAGTATTCAACCATATCAGTAATAAGTATATTCTCACCTGAGTCTGGTATCTAGAGACTATCTGAATGATGGAAATAGAAAATATTATTCGATACAAGGCCAAACTCGGACCAAGCTATGATCAATAACATCCTGCATGGTGGTAGAATTTCCAATTGTAGATGATAAAAACCATAGGTAATAAATCTCCTTTATCACCATCTATAGACAAAACTTAAGATGAAAAACGTTTTGCAGTATTTTGTAGTATTGATTTGGACAATGTGTATACATTCTCGAAAACATTATTGATTCATTGAATCACAATCACAACCGTACACAGCAAAATCAGTCCTGAAGCCACAAACAGGAAGAAGAAAGACCTGTCCAGATTTTTCCTCGAACTGAAAAAGATTTTCCACCAATAGCCGTCTCTTTCCGTTACAACCTGTTTACACTTCTCAACATTGCAAACTATAATTGTGCAAATCAAAGCAAGAGCTGATAACACGAGTTGAACTCCCATAAAAATTCCAAGGACTGGCATATGCAAGGAGATGGAAGGAATTCCATCAAAGATGTAGCTCAGCATCACAGAGTAGAAGACAAGAAGTGTTGTTGCCAATGTAATCTTCTCTCCACTTTCAGCTGGTAGGAGGAACACAAACGGGTTCAGGATTGATGACAAAAGAACTGGTAAGATCATAGTTATAACATAAAACTGAGTTCGTCTCTTGATAGTAATGATGAGCTCAGCAATGTATATGGTATGTAACGATCCTGTAATATGTTCGAGGATCCACTCGCTGTTCTGAACATCTGAATCATAGGTGAATACATTGAAATCTTGAAATTTTGTTCTGCCCCAGTGAATCCAACTTTCAAAGATAATTTTACAACTCTGAGTATCAAAGGGATATCTGGTCAAATCGAGAGGACATATGATGTCTCCAAAGTACGCAGGGGCCCACGAAACTGTACCATTTGAATATATCTTGACAGGATCACTGTCTCTCTTCAATCGTCGGTTACTGGCCATTGAAGCATTAATCCCGATGTCAGGTGTCCACATGTCAGAAGCAATTTTAAAAGTTGATTTTATTCCACAATATTCACTTTCATTCCATGACAATAGTTTATCAATCCATGAAAATCGGTAATAGGTCGCAATTTTTAGAACTTGATTTTTTTCATTGAGATTAACAAGATATTCTACATAGGCTCTAACAGATAAATCCAAAACTACCTCTGCTTGTCCTGGTATCACGTCCAGGTTGTAGTCCTTAAAAAGAAAATGTTGGAGCCTGGATTCATCAGAACATGAACAATGGGCAACAATGATTAAAAGCAATGAAACTGTTGAATGCATCATGAAAGAACTGCTCTGATCATGTTCAATCTGAGCAACATAATGAAAAAAACCTTATTTTCCTCTTGGTTTGTATGGCATTTGGCACACCTACAAGTCATATTAACATTTTAATTGGAATGCTTTTTATTGTATATTGGCACTCTGTAACCTGTGCCACTAAAAGTGATGTATAAATATGTGGCAGGACGCTCGGGGATCGGTATTGACGATTCTATTTGTTAAAAAGCTTTAAACCTTTCAACCTAATCAATGATAATTTGTATTGAAGGTATTTATTAGCTTGATTATCTATACAATGTATTTGCTCATTCGCTAAATGCAAAGTTTCCAGTTGATGACGATTTTTCTTTTATTGGCTTTGTGTTATGCATTTAGCTACTTTTATTTTATTGTCAATAACCCAAGTATTAAGTCAAGAAAGAAATTTTAAAACAGATGCAATATAGTTTCAATTATATGTCAAAAAAATCTCCCTACAATTCAATTTCAATTAATTTTATTTCGGTTTTGTAGGCCATGGGCCCATGTACAATTGCAATATAACATAAGAATAGGATAAAATAAGAGTAGCAAATCAAAGTATAAAACAATAGTTAAGTTATAACAGAAGACATAGCAGGCTTTCTAAGAGCAAGAGCTTCCTTATAATAATTTGCACATTTAAATAATGAATTACTACATTTGCTGCTTATTAACTTAAGATAATATTCTAATGTGTTACCCTGTCTAGAAGATTGAAAATAATTTTCCCTGATTGAAGCATATGCATCACATTCAAACAAAAAGTGAATTTCATCTTCAATCAGGCCACATTCACACATTTTACAGATTCTATTCACATTAACACCTCGAAAATTACATCTCAGGGGAAGTGCATGTAATCTTAATAAACAAATAGTTCTTCGGATTGCTATATGCTTAATAGAAGATAATTAATATTCAATACTTAACAACGATTCAACTTCTTTGAAATATCTAAGATGTAAAGACTCATTTATTTTATCAAGAATATTTTGTTTATTACAGTCCATAATTCGATTCTTGAAATTAAAAATAAAACATGTAATATCGCCATCATCCTGACTGTACCATACAAATCTGAAACCAAAGGAACATAAAAGATAATTAACCGACGTTGCCCAAGTTATTCTGCCAACTGAATCTAATTTCCTCATAAGAAGATAAAACTGTTTTGGATAACGATCTTCTGACATCCTCAACAATTTACACCAATAATTAATGCACCTAACGTAATAATCCACATAAATGCTTAATCTGCAACAATCTGCTAAAATACCATTACTAGAGACATTTTTATCGACACCAAGTACATATTTACAAATTAGTGTGAAATATTTCAATAGATTTCCTTTCCTCAAATCCCCAAATTTCAGAGCCATACAATAATACGGGTTTAACCTTACTATCAAATAATTTGAACATCAAACCAACCGGCATATTAGGGTATTTGATAAATAACCTTTTCAAAGAAAACAGTGCCTTACTCGCCTTACTAACTAAGTTTTGTACACACTTTGTCCAGCAGAGCCGAGTGGAAAACAGAATACCAAGATAGTTATAATACGTTGAAGTCTTAATTTGAAAGCCATTATAAAACCACTTTTCATTTAAACGAAGATAACCACCATTGCGAAATACCAATACCTCAGTTTTATCCATATTAACCTCAAGACCCCATGAGCTACAAAACTTATGTAAAATATCTATCTTTCTTTGTAAGCCTATCACTGTGTCATCAAATAAATTAAGGTCATCAGCAAACAGTACTGAAATTAAGTCCAAAAAATCTGACCCAACAAAAATACCCCTAACCCCTCAGTTTTGCAACATACCCTGAAACTCTGATATAAACATCGAAAAAAGTAACAGACTTAAAATGCAACCTTGACGCACACCACTTACCGACTCAAAATATTCGACTCAAAATATTCACCGATTGAAGAAGGAGAATGCCGAACAGCGAACAATATTTTAGAATACATATCCCGTAAAATTGGTATTAACTTGCCTCTTATACCTTGTCTAAAAAGTGAATACCATAGTAATGTCCTGTTGACTGAATCAAAAACCTTTCGAAAATCCACAAATAAACAATAAAAACGACCACCACTTTTTGAGAGATACTTCTGGATAAGACATTGCAAAGTAAAATATTGTCTGTTGTAGAATACCCTTAACGAAACCCTGCTTGTGCCTCTGGAATTTTATCATAAACCTCTGCAAATGTTTGAAGACGATTATTGATTACTATGCAAAACACCTTGCCAAGAACGTCCATTAAAAACGAAATACCCCTATAATTATCTAAATTATTTACACTACCTTTCTTATGCAAAGGAACAGTAATACCCTTCGACCACTCCTGTGGATAAACACCCGACGAAAGAATACTATAAAGGCCAAGTCCTTATGTAGTTTCGAATCTTTATTCTTGTTCTTTCTTTTCTTTCTTTCTTAATTCTTTTCTTACATTCCTTCATATTCTTCAGTTTTACTAGGCTTACAGATAAACTGAAACATAACAGAAAATCCTGTTTAAGTCTATGAAGAATAAATTGAAATTACTCAATATAGTTACAAACAATAAAATGCTAGAAAAATATTACAATGTGAGCTAGGATAAGTGAGAGCAAAATAGACCTACTTCAGGGACACAGCAAGGGCAATGTTTACCTGCCACATGCATCCTAATTTATACTAAAGTTGAATGAAAATGTTTATCATATTGAATGACAATACTGAAAATAAAGATCACTGTAGATATCAAAACATTCACCATTGCTTTTGACCTTTAAATGGACCTTAAAATATTGAAATAGAGACCATGCACCTCATGACCTCTAACTTGAAGCACATGACTTAGACTGATGAGGATGAAGAAGACTTAGCAGTTACTTCCCTTGGTTATGCTAATTGGTTACATTAAAAAAATAAACTTCAGAGTGGAAAAATATAACCCTTTAAATTTTGAATAAAAATAAACTGAAGGAGATTAATTCTTAAATGAAAATTAAACTTGTAAAAATAATTATTTTGACCTTTACAAATACTATTTTAAATCAGTACCAAATAAGGTATAAGCAAACAAACACAGGAAATAATCATTTCGGCCTTGATACCATCTGGGCCTGCTGCTTTTCCACATTTTAGACATTTTAAAGCATCTTCAATCTCTTTATGAGTAATGTCATCATTCAAGATACAATCAATATCATTTTCATTATCATAATCAACATCCACGTCACCATTGTCATTTAGGTTCAGCATCATAAACCATGTCATTGTCAACAACGATATTAGTTATGTTGCACACGTCCTTGAAATACTCGGTCCATTGAGCACACGTTATAGTGGGGGAGTGTATGTGAGCGCTAGTCAACGACTTCACTTCAGACCAGAAGTTTTTACTGTCTTTGTTTAATGATAAAGTCACAAGTTCGTTTATGCTGCTTTCTTCTTTCTACAAGTACTTCTGTAGGCGTTTCTTGCTTTACAATATTCTGTTAATTTCTCCTTATCCCTAGAAAGTCGCACAAGCTTGAAGAGTGTTTGTCAATCTATTCACTGCAGAGTTTATATCCGCGTTAATCAATTCTTTACACTGATCTACACTAAAATCCTGTAGTAGACCGCGTAAGCAGTCGGCGAAGTTTTCCTTACAGTCCTCCCTCCATGAAAATCTTGGTATATCACAGCTCACATGTACGTCTTCAACAACTTTCACAGGTTTAGTAAGACATGAAAACATTTCACTGAGAGGGAAATGATCCGACTCATCTCTTGTATAAATATTAAAGTCGACAATATTTGTAAACAGATCTGTGGAACACAATATGTAATCAACTGTACTAGAACCATTATCTTTGAAGCATGTATAAGATCCGAGGCGATCACCAGGAAATCAACAGTTCAATATGTGTAAACCGAACGTACAGCACAACTTTACAACATCCTCGCCATATGCGTGAATAATATCATCTTTATTTCTCCCCGGCTTGTTGAAGTGGTCTGTAACATAGTCCATATCTTCAATAACGGGAATATATCTATTATCATCATCTATGATAAAATCATGTAAATTACCCGTCCTTGCGTTGAGGTCACCGGGAAGTATGACATCACAGTTAGGATAGTCAATCATTACAATGCAATGGATGAATGACTAGGATGAACATACACGAAACAAAGGAGAAGATTTTTTTGTAGATTAAAAACTGATTGGTTAAGAACTATAAATATCATGTCTTTAAATTGAGAAATCACACGAATAACACCCTGTTCAAGTGATCGGTGTAGTCCAACAGCTACACCACCTCTATGGTTAAAATCTCTATAGTTTGCGTAGATCCATTCTCTCCCCACAGAGGCAACTCAGTCATACCTGAATTAGCCTCTGTTCTATTACGGCTAATACACGGGACAGAAAAGTAGAAATCTGATTGGAGGCAATCGAAGTTAGTTGTGCAATCAGCGACGCCGTTTCAAAAGGGGTCATTCGTAAAAGCTCGGCTAATCCCGGCTATTCCCGGTGATTCGGCATTCAGGGGAGATAACTCTTCCTTCTACAAAACATTGCTTTTTTACCTTCTCATTAGTTTTTATTTGGTAGATTATTAAAATAAAATTTATCATAAAACAAAGAACAATTTACACAATTATAAAACAGTATGTTTCTAATGAAAAACCTTATCCATATCTGATTTTCAAATATTTCCCCTCTCACACTGTTAATGAAAAATAAACCTAAAGGCATGATACTTTCGAAAGTCACTGTACGACCGTTGAGAATTCCCAAAGTCGTTGATATACAAAATGTGTTTTCATTGGCTGCAGATAAGGGAGATATCTCAAGTTACAACTTTTTGCCGCTAGGGCAATCTGCCGGAACCCCAGGATCTAGGCGTAATAGAACAGAGGCTAATTCAGGTATGACTGAGTTGCCTCTGTGGGGAGAGAATGGCGTAGATCAGGTAATCTGGAAAGTTTTCTTCAATATCAGATAAGGTACAATTACTCCAAACTTCTAAAAAACAAAATATATCAAAACCTGTCACAAATGATAAAAAGTCGTCATCTTTGAGTTTATTTGACAATCCGTTTACGTTCCAGCAAAGCGTGACTAATGTGTTTGCGTTGTCATCTTGAGTGTTGATTTCAGTGTCAATCAGGGCCGGGCCACGCCCCTAGGCAGTCGCACCGTCGTTACTGTGGCCACGTGTGTAAGGATGCGGTCCTGTTATTGGCTGATCCTTCAAAATAACAACACTGTCACTCTGCAGATCCCACGTGTACAGGGAATTGTCGATGATCAGTTTGTCAAAACGTAGATAAGCGACGATCCTGTCTCCTAGCATCCATCATAATGGGTTTTTGCTTCCTACTAACTGAGACATAAATAATTATTTAATTTTACTCAAATTAAGGACATTCACCAAAGGCAAAGCATACCACAGAATGGATCTGTTTATTTTCCTGACACTTAAATAGAAAAATAATTCACATTTATTTTTTTCTACAATGTAGTTTCCTGAAATAATTATAAAAATAAGATGATTTTGTCAAAATAAATATTGCTATTGAAAGTTCATAATATGATAACAACTCTAAAATAAACAACGTACAAATGTACGATGGTTTCCATTAAGTCGACGACAGTATATGATCTTGTGTAAGAATTGCAATGAAGAGTGATGTCTTATTTACTTTTCTTCAGACAAAATCTCCAGTTTTAGCTGATGATGTACGCAATGAAATGATGTTGTTTCAAAGAGGAGTCAGGGTCAGTCAATGTTCAGTTGCCTGAAAAAGTCGCCTCTGTGTAAGGGGCTAAACTCAAAGGTAATTTAACCTTTTAAGAACAAAATTTCTTTATCATCGTTCAGACTTAATTGTAAACAAATATCAGTTATTTTATATAAATTGTTATAATATCAATTAAAATTTTAGAAATGCTTCGAAATCATGTAAGTCATTTTTGCTCAAAAGTGAAAAACTTTGACATCAGACGATTCTTTTTTGAAAGAACAAAAGTTTTATTTCTCTGTCATATTGTGTCATTTTGTGATTCTTTACTCGACTTCCTGCCTTTTTTTGCAGTGGAAACATAGCCAGCTACGTTGCATTGACTCGCCAGTGTTCAAAATGAACCTTTGTTCCCATTCATTCAAGCCAAAGATAAACTGTACAGAAGTTTTCATCAAAAGGTTCACAATATCCCATGGTTCACTCGGTATCACATCCATGCTGTAATTGTTGAATAAAAACTGTCGCAGTCTTGCTTCAAAAGAAATGCTTTCTGTAGACAAAATAAAGACAAGTCTGAAAACTGAAAAATATAATAATCATAGTGTATCCTTCTTCACTAATCTGCCTGTGTTGGTACAGCTCCATCACCGTACACATACCCTTGGCATGCTACAGATTGGCACAACACAGACTAATGTATTTTTAAAGATCTTGGTCTTAAAGCGCATCTCCCGGGTGACTTTGCTCCAACTTCGTTCATTTATCTTCATAATGCTTAACATGTACATTTCACAGACGATATGTAATTGTTAATTCCATACACCTCTTTGTCATCAAAATAAAGTATATTTCTAGAAAAACGTAAAAGAAGGCAAAAAACTGTACGATTTACGTCGCTTTTTGACGTGCATGACATTTTGTTTTACGGAAAAAATCTTGATTGTCGGCGATGGAATGTGTGACGTCAACTGTGGAACACAGGGTCTGCAAAATTGCGCTCTCGTATTATTAACAGTGACAGACAAATAAACACCAAGGGTTGTAGCGGCCATACCAGTTGACAATTCCATGTACTAAAGCGACAATAAAAAAGAATTAAACACAACAGTGACAATAAATTTTAAAAACTTTCAATTAACCAACCCGAAAGTTAAACTCACGGAGTTTTCTTTTGCGCCAATCATTGATGTTGGAAGCCAGAATCTTAGTGTGTTGCCAGTTGATAGACCTCAAATCAGCCCTATCAGAGCACATCGTCAACAACCCAAACCACTCTATCAACTGGCAACACACTAAGATTCTGGCTTCCAACATCAATGATTGGCGCAAAAGAAAACTCCGTGAGTCTATCTATCTGAGAAGATTAGCCCCTGAGATTAACAGAGATCAAGGGGTTTACCTCCCCACCGCCTGGCCCATCATCAAAGAACCACATCTACGATTCAGCTGTACCAATTAACTATGTAAACATTGTTATATCTGTATTGTAAAAACACTTTCCCCCTTTCATTGTTTATATATTTGTATTACCTTGTCATCCAAATATGTTTGTACATAATTGAATTCACTGGCTTCCTGCTACTATATATTCTGTATCTGCCACCATGCTCATTACCTGAAGAAGGGGCAAGAACTAGCCCAGAAACGTCGTGTGAAATAAATAAAGAAGTTGACATCCATATCATTTTCTTGTATCACTACCCAACTTCTAAATGCCCTTGAAGAATTTCATATAAAAGATGGTTACACAATTTAATCATATTACCACATCATTCATTTTAAGGTGAGCTTCTGTACCCTCTGTACTTTTATTAGCTTCTTTGAATTATGCGTTAGATTAAAGGAAAGTTTTTCTAAATAAAATGTCACAACTGGAGGACGTGAAGTCGGCATGAATATACTCCAATAATTTTACATTTTCTTACAAATTACATACCGATCATGTTACGATATGAGGTGTTT
Organism: Steromphala cineraria; assembly: GCA_916613615.1. Classification (NCBI taxonomy): domain Eukaryota; kingdom Metazoa; phylum Mollusca; class Gastropoda; order Trochida; family Trochidae; genus Steromphala; species Steromphala cineraria. The sequence continues at coordinate 25,989,576 of OU744728.1, read as the reverse complement.
TTATCTGATATATAACGAAGATAAAAATCCATTTGATTAACTATATCTGTGTTTTTATCAGCCATAAATACATAAATAATTAATATCCATGTTTCTGTACATAAAACTGTAGTTGGGAGTTTTCAAATAATATAAATTTCTTCACTTTTTAAGAGGTGTTGTACAAATGAAACTATTGTGGTTGTTGACTTTGTTGAGGCAAGGTCCTATTGTATGTTATTTTTTATCTGTAAGCCTTTAATGACACTGTATGTAATGGAAAACATTTGTATAGTTCTTCCCTGAAATCGTATTGTCTTCCAGATAATGTTATTGGGTTGTAATAATTAACAAATTAAGATGTGCTTCCTTAAGAACTCTCAGTAAAACTTGATATTAAAAACCAATGATTTTTGTATCTGAGGGTTGGTTTCTAGGTAATCAACAAAATAGTCAATGGTCACATATATAAATGATGTACATTTTCTCTTACTTTGAGTATGAAAAAAGAGGCTATGAGCTATAATTAGCTAGCAAATATATTTTCCAATTGATTTCAATGATATATGAAATGTAAATTTAACACATGATCATTTCTTCAAACTGTAATGTAGAATCAGTTCTGTTCTCCCCCGAATCGACATTCTCCTGGGACCCAGAGAGGGACGCCTCCTGGTCCCAGTGGGAACGGCGGCTCGGGTCGCCAGGGGGCGTCTTTTACAGAATAGGAAAACGGCCGTGGCACACAAGCATGTGTAGATACTAGTACACGGAGCGGAGCAGTCTCAACCCTGACTAGCATCAAGACTTGAGTATGGAACATTCAAGGAATATTTTCTCACATGAACGATCAATCATTTATGACTTTCTGTAAGCAGTTTGACATTTTTGGTCTTGTAGAGACAATGCAGAGTAAAAATGATAAGATTATCAATCTGTTCCCCGACTACGTCGGGTATGCAGCGGAAGCTAGGAGAAAACAAGCTATTGGGCGTTTTTCGGGTGGTGTTGCTGTGTTTATCAGAAAATATTTAGCATGTATGTTTGAACGTATTTTTAGTGAATGGGTCAACTGTATATTTTTCAATGTAAACTCCAACATTTCTGACAATGCGAAACTAATAGTTGGTTTCTTATACATACTCCCTGAAAAGTCTCCATTATATGAAGATCCTGATACAGATGGTATAGACGATCTAGAATCTAAAATTGTCACTATAAAGTCACATTACGGTAATGATGCAGATATCTTACTACTTGGCGATTTTAATGCCCGGGTTGGGTCAAATGATGATTTTCTCAATGAAGATGAAAGCGATTTAGATTATCTCCCCTTATCTGACCTGTATGTGCTCAATGATTTTAATGAACCAAGGGCGACACAAGATTCAGTTGTGAATAAGTTCGGGCGAGCACTATTAGAACTCTGCAAGGTATGGGGAATTCATATTGTAAATGGTCGAAAAACGGGGGACAAAAAAGGGTCATTTACATGTATCAGTAAAAATGGAACTAGTCTTGTTGACTATGTGTTAGCAACAACAAATTGTTTCAGATATATATCAGATCTTATTGTTCACTCTAGGACAGAATCAGACCATCTCCCAGCGTCATGTTCTTTAGAGATCAAGTATGATAATATCAGTCAAGTAAATATGTCTAGAGACATGAACTGTGAGCAAATTATCAAGTATAAATGGTCAGATATAGATCAGAGTCAATTACATAATTTTGAAAGTTCAAATGAAGCTAAAGTCATTATTGATGCTTTTTTGTGTTCTGTGTATCATAATGTAAATGAAGCTGCTGACAAATTAGTTGAACTTTTACAGTATGCAGGTATGCAATATAAGGCCAGTGTGTCGGTACCAAAGTCTCTACATCGACAACCACTATGGTTTGATGAGGACTGTTTATCAGCAAAAAATAGAAAATATCACCTTTTAAATCTGTTTCGAAGATGCCGTACAGGTGAAAATCTCCAAAACTATTTCGATTCTAAGAAGGCGTTTCGTGAGATATGCAAAGAAAAACATAAGCAATATAGTTCTTCGGTTGTTGAGGAAATCAGTGTAGCTTCAAAGGACGGGGATTGTAAGAGCTTCTGGTTCAAAATAAAGTCGCTACTCAGAGACCGTACAAATCAGGCCCCCATCACAGCACAGTCATGGTATGATTATTTTAAAGACCTGTTGAATCCTGTTAATGTTACGAAAGATGATGAATTCGATGTCGAGGTTGAAGACGTTCTTAACGCCCATGACTGTAAGGAATGCGGCGATTGTAATAATTTGGATATCCTTTCAGAACCCATTCAAAGAGATGAAATTCTAAATGCAATCAAGCAGCTTAAATCCGGAAAATCTCCAGGGGTGGAAGGCTTACCGTCAGAATTTTATAAGAATGTTGCTTTTATTATACCGTACTTAGAAATACTGTTTAATTCAGTACTTGACAGTGGTATATTCCCAGATAGCTGGAATATAGGCATGATAATACCTTTGTATAAGAAAGGTGATATTTATAACCCTAACAACTATCGTGGAATTTCCCTTTTAAATACAATGGGTAAACTTTTTACAAGTATCCTCGAGTGCAGAATAAGGATATGGATTGATCTTAATAACAATTTAGACGAATGTCAGGCTGGATTTAGAAACGATTATTCAACTATTGACAACATTTTTGTTTTACAGTCTTTATGCCAGAAATATCTACGTAAGTCAAAGCACAGATTTTATGCCGCTTTCATTGACTTTAGAAAAGCGTTTGATTTTGTAAATAGACATAAACTACTATACGTACTATTATCAAAGGGTGTTCATGGAAATACGTTCACTATCTTAAGAAATATGTATGAGAAAGTATCGGCATGTGTCCGAGTTGGTGATGTTAAAACTGAATTATTTACAACGTCGTCCGGCGTACGTCAGGGATGTATATTAAGTCCTGTCCTTTTTATATTTTTTATCAATGAATTGGTCGACGAATTGAGAGAATGTGGACTGAGAGGTATCTTTGTTAATGATGATGTCGACGATATTTTGCTTTTGCTCTTTGCAGATGATGTAACACTGGTTGATGACACTGTCATTGGTCTACAAAGGAAACTAGATAAGTTAAAATGCTACTGTGATAAATGGGGATTGGAGGTTAATTTGGAAAAGTCGTATATCATTGTTTTTAGAAATGGTGGTTACCTGAAAAGCACAGAGAAATGGATTTATGGCGGAGACAATTTGGTAGTATCTTATTACAAATATCTAGGAATCATGTTTTCATCCAGATTAGTATGGTCCAGGGCATGTGAAACATTAGCGCTACAAGCAAAGAAAGCCTGTTTCCCTATATTTAGAATTTTCAGGAACTACCCTTCTCTCCCACTCAAGATTATAACGCAAATTTTTGACAGTAAGATTGCACCAATACTGTTATACGGATCCGAAATATGGGGTTTTACAGTTAGAGACAAAATTGAGACAGTACAAAGCCTTTTCTTTAAAAAAATATCTTGGCGTTAGCAAATTTGTATCTAGTAATGCTATACTTGGTGAAGTGGGAAGAACTAACATGTGTGTTAACTATTACAGTCGCTGTGTTAAATACTGGTGTAGACTTGTGTGTATGGACACACACCGCCATCCTAAGGCATGTTACGAGATGCTGAAGTCATTTGATGACAATGGTTATGTAAACTGGGTGTCACATGTACGTGTACTCCTTATGCAGACCGGGTTTTCTTATGTATGGATCGCTCAAGACTGTGGGCATGTAAATAGTTTTATCCAATATTTTAAACAACGATGTAAAGATATACAGTTTCAAACCTGGCACGACAGAATTAATTCTTCGCTCTTACTCAAATATCATTCAGCCTATAAAACAGTTCTTGAACCCGAGAAGTATATTCTTGAGTTAACTCAACATAAAGACTTGATCCGCATTCTATGTAAATTTCGATGCTCAAGTCATAAATTAAATATTCAACAACGTAGATACAATGTTAATATTGATGAAGCCGTGATCAGATGTACGAAATGTAATGATAATGTAGTTGAAGATGAATTTCATTTTTTATTAGAATGTCCATATTATTCTCAAAGCAGACAACAGTTTATACCATACTATTATTATACATATCCAACTCATGAGAAATTCACACGGTTGCTTTCAACTAAAAATGTACAACAAATAATAAATCTTGCATTGTATTTAAAACGAAATCTAACTGTGTAAATTTATGGAAATGACTCCTGTACATGCGCTAAACGATGAATATATAGTGTAAATATTGTACTTTTGGCCACGAGGCCTGATATACAAATAAACTTCTTGTTCTTGTTCTTGTTCTTGTTGATATTAAAAACCAATGAATTTTGTATCTGAGGGTTGGTTTCTAGGTAATCAACAAAATAGTCAATGGTCACATATATAAATGATGTACATTTTCTCTTACTTTGAGTATGAAAAAAGAGGCTATGAGCTATCATTAGCTAGCAAATATATTTTCCAATTGATTTCAATGATATATGAAATGTAAATTTAACACCTGATCATTTCTTCAAACTATAATGTAGAATCAGTTCTGTTATAGAAGTATGAAAAAAAAAGAACTAAAAACTTTCGATTCTTTAGAATAACTGAACTTATTGCAAAAACATAAAAACTTTGATGTTGATTCATAGTTCAGATCTGCTTCATGTGCGTGCAATTCTGAAAGTTCTTTTTGTTTGTAGAGATGGGGGCTCTTCAATCGAACTCAATTACGGTAACATTTTATTGTTGTCAATAATATACACTTGACAAGAACCAGTGTAACATTTTAACTGAGAATTTTAAATGTGATTTTAGGGCATGCAATTTTAGGACATTGACATCTATTTTTGCTTATCATAACTAGCATGATGTTATTGTTATAGTAAAACATTAATGGAATTAAAAATGTCATACTAAATGATGTCACACTAAACAAACAGTTTTGTTACCCTCTATTTTCATATTTTGTATTTTTTTGTATTAATATCTTTATGCAACTAAAGAAATCATACTTCATTGTAAGAAGCATCACTTAAATCTGTATCTCTAAAATATCATGTCAAATTAGCAAAAACAATAAATAATGCTGCTTCTCAAAACGTGTCTTTTTCGCTGATGTTGCCATTATATACTAACTATATATTTCCATTTGTATTTAAAGTTAAAATGCTATGACTCAACGTTAATTGATCGAAATCAGGGCTGTACTCAAGTTAGCAAGATCAGTAACTAAAAGCATTATTTATAAACAGCAGTAACGTTATCTTTAAACTTTGTATCAATAATGAAACCAAAAATTTGATTTGCATTTACAAAATGTTATACGTATATACTATATTTAAAGTCCACACTATTCAACTCATTGTACTTCTACTTGATATCTTTAAAACAAAACATGCAAAAACAATCAATAAACTATGGATACAAAATCTGTATTCCTTGTATATCAAAAAATGAATTGATATCACCAATGGATCAACAGTAGACGAAAACTAGACTTGACAACACAGCAAAATTAAAAGAACAAAGTTGTCAGTTAACACTGCTTCCTTTCCTTAGAGTTATCAGAAGCAAAACAGTTTGTCTGACCAGCAAAGTTCTCCAATCACTGTTTTCAACATCAACTTTATACATAATGATATATAAGTACACTGAATTCTATATCACACATGTGGAACTCGCGTTAAATAAAATGGATATGTGTTGTCTCTCAAGGTCTCATTTCAAGTAACAATTTTATATCTCTTGACAGAAATGCCTGTCCATCTTTATTGGTTCATTATAGGTCATGACAGCTTACTCCTTATTTCAGGGGGGAATTTTTAAATTTGCTGCAATTCGTGTTAATTCACTTTTACTCCATGACAAGGAATTATCAATTCAAATTATCCTGATATCAAATTGTTTTCCATCAAAATTCAAAAGATGTACATACACAGGTGCTAGATCTACTGTGCTTGTCCTGATATCACGTCCTTTCTATGCTTGAGAAGAAATTGTCTGGCTTCTTAAGAACATAAACAATGGACAACGATGAATTAAATCAATGTTGTCTTCGTTCCTTTAGATATAATCATAAAAACAAATAAACAATTTTGGTACCCTTTGCAAAACCTCGAATATAGAAAGCCGATAAAATAAGCTCCAAGATTTAATAAACACCATATGTTTGTCAAAATACACACTTTTCAAATTGTACTGCTCAAATAATGTCTACATATTCGCGAGAACGCAATGACTCACTGAATCAGAATTACAACTGTAGACAGCAATACCAGTCCTGAAGCCGCAAACACAAAGAAGAAAAACTTGTCCAATTTTTTGCTCGAGAATAAAATGGTTTTCCACCAACAATTGCCTCTTTCATTTTCAACCTTTTCCATCTTCTCAACATTCCAAACTATGATAGTGCAAATCAAAGCAAGCGCTGACAAAACCAGTTGAACGCCCATAAAAATGCCAAGAACTGGCATTTTCAGGGAGATTGAAGGAATTCCATCAAATATGTAGCTCAGCATCACAGAGTAGAAGACAAGAAGTGTTGTTGCCAATGTAATCTTCTCTCCACTTTCAACGGGTAGGAGGAACACAAACGGGTTCAAAATTGACGACACAAGAACTGGTAAGACCATAGTTATCACATAAAACTGTGTTCGTCTCTTAATAGTAATCATGAGCACAGCAGTAATTACGTTTTGTAATGTTCCTGTTATGTTCTCGAGGATCCACTCGCTGTTCTGAACATCTAAATCATGGGTCAGTACATAGAAACTTCTAAAACCTGTTCTGCCCCAGTGAATCCAACTTTGTAAGGTAATTGCACAACTCTGAGTATCAAATGGATATCTGGTCAAATCGAGAGGACATATGATATCTCCAAAAAACTCAGCGGTCCATGAAACTGTACCATTTGAATATATCTTGACAGGATCACTGTCTCTCTTCAAACGCCGATTACTGCTCAGTGCAGCTGTAATCCCGATGTCAGGTGTCCAAATGTCAGGAGCCTTTTTAAAAGTGGATTTTATTTCACCAAATTCACTTTCATTCCATGACAATAGTCTGTCAATCCATGATATTCTGAAAAATTGAGTAATTCTAAGTGCTTGATTTTTCTCATCGAGTTTAACAAGATATTCTACATAGGCTCTAACAGATAAATCCAAAACTTCCTCTGCTTGTCCTGGTATCACGTCCCGGTTGTAATCCTTAAAAAGGAAATGGTGAAGCCTGGTTTCGTCAGAACATGAACAATGGGCAGCAATGAATAAAAGCAATGAAACTGCTGTATGCATCATGAGAGAACTGCTCTGGTCTTGTTCAATCTGAGCAACATAATGAATTTTCCTCTTGGTATCGTTTGTATGGCATTGACAAACCTACTTGTCATATTAACATTTTAATTGGATTGATTTTTATTGTATATTGGCACTCTGTAACCTGTGTCACTAAATGTGATGTATAAATATGTGTCAGGACGCTCGGGGACCGGTATTGACGATGCTATTTGTTAAAAAGCTTTAAACCTTTCAACCTAATGAATTACAATTTGTATTGAATGTATTTAAATGACAGCTTCATTATCTATGCAAATGTATTTGCTCATTCTGCTATATGCAAAGTTTCCGGTTTCTAATTTCCTGAAATAATTATAAAAATCAGATGAATTTGTCAAAATAAATTTTGCCTTTTATCTTTTTTTACTTTTAAACTAAGTTGGAGAACCAAGCTATTGGAAGTTCATAATTTGATAACAACTCTAAAATAAACAAGGAACGATGGTTTCCATTTAGTCGACGACAGTTTATGATCTTGTGTAAGAATTGCAATGAAGAGTGATGTGTTATTTACTTTTTTTCAGAGAAAATGCATATCTCCAGTTTTAGTTGATGAACGCAATGAAATGAGTTTTTTTCAAAGAGAAGTCAGGGTCAGTCAATGTTCAGTTATTGGAAATGTTGACCATACTGAACTAAAACGTTGCAAAAGTGATAATTCCAAGTGAAAACTGTTTAGCGTTAGGTGTTGGTGTGAGGGGTTATCCATATTCTCTCACATACTGATCGAAATTACAAGTATGAAGTTGACATTGCTGAATAAAGTCGCCTCTGTGTAAGGGGCTAAATTCAAAGGTAAATTAACCTTTTAAGAACAAGATTTCGTAAACATCGTTCAGACTAAATTATAAACAAATGTCATTTAATTTATATAAATTGTTATAATATCAATGGGAAACTTTAGAAATGCTTCGAAATCATGTACATGTAAGTCATTTTTCGTCAAAAGTAAAAAAACTTTTACATCATTTTTGAAAGAACAAAACGTTTTATTTCTCTGCCATATTGTGTCATTTTGTGATTCTTTACTCGACTTTCTGTCCTTTTTTTTGCAGTGGAGACATAGCCATCAGATTGCTACGTTGCATTGACTCGCCATGAACCTTTGTTCCCATTCATTCAAGCCAAAGATAAACTGTACAGAAGTTTTCATCAAAAGGTTCACTCGGTATCACATCCATGCTGTAATTGTTGAATAAAAACTGTCGCAGTCTTGCTTCAAAAGAAATGCTTTCTGTAGACAAAATAAAGACAAGTCTGAAAACTGAAAAATATAAAATTCATAGTGTATCCTTCTTCACTACTCTGCCTGTGTTGGTACAGTTCCATCACCGTACACATACCCTTGGCATGCTACAGATTGGCACAACACAGACTAATGTATTTTTAAAGATATTGGTCTTAAAGCGCATCTCCCGGGTGACTTTGCTCCAACTTCGTTCATTTATCTTCATAATGCTTAACATGTACATTTCACAGACGATATGTAATTGTTAATTCCATACACCTCTTTGTCATCAAAATAAAGTATATCTCTAGAAAAACGTAAAAGAAGGCAAAAAACTGTACGATTTACGTCGCTTTTTGACGTGCATGACATTTTGTTTTACGGAAAAAATCTTGATTGTCGGCGATGGAATGTGTGACGTCAACTGTGGAACACAGGGTCTGCAAAATTGCGCTCTCGTATTATTAACAGTGACAGACAAATAAACACCAAGGGTTGTAGCGGCCATACCAGTTGACAATTCCATGTACTAAACCGACAGTAAAAAAGAATTAAACACAACAGTGACAATAAATTTTGAAAACTTTCAATTAACCAACCCGAAAGTAAAACTCACGGAGTTTTCTTTTGCGCCAATCGTTGATGTTGGAAGCCAGAATCTTAGTGTGTTGCCAGTTGATAGACCTCAAATCAGCCCTATCAGAGCACATCGTCAACAACCCAAACCACTCTATCAACTGGCAACACAGTGGTTTGGGTTGTTGACGATGTGCTCTGATAGGGCTGATTTGAGGTCTATCAACTGGCAACACACTAAGATTCTGGCTTCCAACATCAATGATTGGCGCAAAAGAAAACTCCGTGAGTCTATCTATCTGAGAAGATTAGCCCCTGAGATTAACAGAGATCAAGGGGTTTACCTCCCCACCGCCTGGCCCATCATCAAAGAACCACATCTACCAATCAGCTGTACCAATTAACTATGTAAACATTGTTATATCTGTATTGTAAAAACAATTTCCCCCTTTCATTGTTTATATATTTGTATTACCTTGTCATCCAAATATGTTTGTACATAATTGAATTCACTGGCTTACTGCTACTATATATTCTGTATCTGCCACCATGCTCATTACTCACCTGAAGAAGGGGCAAGAACTAGCCAAGACGTCGTGTGAAATAAATAAAGAAGTTGACATCCATATCATTTTCTTGTATCACTACCCAAATTCTAAATGCCCTTGAAGAATTTGATATAAAAGATGGTTACACAATTTAACCATATTACCACATCATTCATTTTAAGGTGAGCTTCTGTACCCTCTGTACTTTTATTAGCTTCTTTGAATTATGCGTACGAATAAAGGAAAGTTTTTCTAAATAAAATGTCACAACTGGTGGACGTGAAGTCGGCATGAATATACTCCAATAATTTTACATTTTCTTACAAATTACATACCGATCATGTTACGATATGAGCAGTTTTTATCTGATATATAACGAAGATAAAAATCCATTTGATTAACTATATCTGTGTTTTTATCAGCCATAAATACATAAATAATTAATATCCATGTTTCTGTACATAAAACTGTAGTTGGGAGTTTTCAAATAATATAAATTTCTTCACTTTTTAAGAGGTGTTGTACAAATGAAACTATTGTGGTTGTTGACTTTGTTGAGGCAAGGTCCTATTGTATGTTATTTTTTATCTGTAAGCCTTTAATGACACTGTATGTAATGGAAAACATTTGTATAGTTCTTCCCTGAAATCGTATTGTCTTCCAGATAATGTTATTGGGTTGTAATAACTAACAAATTAAGATGTGCTTCCTTAAGAACTCTCAGTAAAACTTGATATTAAAAACCAATGATTTTTGTATCTGAGGGTTGGTTTCTAGGTAATCAACAAAATAGTCAATGGTCACATATATAAATGATGTACATTTTCTCTTACTTTGAGTATGAAAAAAGAGGCTATGAGCTATAATTAGCTAGCAAATATATTTTCCAATTGATTTCAATGATATATGAAATGTAAATTTAACACATGATCATTTCTTCAAACTGTAATGTAGAATCAGTTCTGTTATAGAAGTATGAAAAAAAAAGAACTCAAAACTTTCGATTCTTTAGAATCACTGAACTTATTGCAAATACATAAAAACTTTGATGTTGATTCGTAGTTCAGATCTGCTTCATGTGCGTGCAATTCTGTAAGTTGTTTTTGTATGTAGAGATGGGGGCTCTTCAATCGAACTCAATTACGGTAACATTTTATTGTTGTCAATAATATACACTTGACAAGAACCAGTGTAACATTTTAACTGAGAATTTTAAATGTGATTTTAGGGCATGCAATTTTAGGACATTGGCATCTATCAGCAAGTAAAAACAAAGCTCCTGGATGTGATTATATTCCCACTGACGTATTGAAAAACACCAATTGTGTCAAGTTTCTTCATAAACTTTTTAACAAATGTTTTTTAAATGGAATTATGCCTTCTGAGTGGACAAAGGGAATAATAAATCCCATTCCCAAATCATCAAGTGCGACCCGTTATCATACAGAGGGATATCTCTTACCAACTCAAGTTATAAACTGTATTGTTCTGTTTTAAATACACGGCTTTACAAGTATGCAGAAAATAATGACCTGATAGCAGACGAACAGAGCGGTTTTAGAAAAGGGCGGTCGACAGTAGAGCACTTATCATCACTCACATCTATAGTGGAGTCAAGGAAATCATCCAAGAAACGTACGTTTTAAGCTTTCATTGATTTTAAAAATGCTTATGACACGATAAATAGAGACATTTTATGGACAAGATTATCACAAATCGGTCTGCACGGAAGGATATTCGTTGCTCTTCAATCCCTATATAAAAATGTGAAATCATGCATAAGGACTAACCGACATCTCTCTCAGTGGTTCAGTGTACAGTGTGGTCTTAAACAGGGTTGCCTTCTATCCCCTCTATTGTTTAACATGTACATTAATGATCTGCTCGTCACACTAAAGGGACTTGATGTCGGTGTTTCAATAGACGGAGACAAGGTGTGTGTTCTAGCCTATGCAGACGATATAGTGATCTTGGCGGAGAATGAAGCGGACTTAAATCTTCTTCTAGACTGTCTAAATAACTGGTGCTGTACAAACAAGATGTCCATCAATCAGGAGAAGTTGAAAGTCATCCATTGTAGAAGCCAAGCAGCAACGAGAACTAATCAGGTTTTTCACTTCGGTAGTACTGCGGAAGTTACAGAAAGTTACAGTTACCTTGGACTCCTCATTACTGAGTTTCTAGACTATTCACGTATGGAGAAAGCTGTATCAAGTTCTGCGACACGCGCACTAGGTCTACTCATCTCGAGATTCAAGGCAATTGGAGGAATGCATGTGGGTACATACACCAAAATGTACGACACAATGGTATGGTCTACCATCGAATACGGACCAGCTATATGGGGAACAAGAAATCAATCATCAATAAAAACTGTACAAAATCGTGCAATGAAGTTTTATATGGGCCTTCGAAAATCAACTCCTAATGCTGCCGTGGAAGGGGATATGGGTTGGACACCGACACCTATCAAGCTATGGGGAAGTGCAATACGTGTATATACAAGAATGAATAGCCTCAGCAGAAGTCGCCTCACATATAAGATATTAGAGTGGACAAAGACACAAGCCAATAGAAAGAAAAACAACTGGATCAAAAAAATCGAAACAAACTGAAATCCCTCAACCTTTCGGATATAGAAGAATTTTCAAATGACGCGTACACAAAACAGTCTGTTGCCAGGGTCAGGGAAGCAGTTTATGAACAATATATCGAGGCCTGGAAGCAGACGATAACTTGTGTCCACAGTAAGACTGGCAAGGGAGGTAACAAGCTACGGGATTATTGCACTTTCAAGTCGGAGTTTACGGCTGAACCGTATATCACCGAAAGAATACCCAGACTTCACAGGAGGGCACTGGCGCTATTCAGATGTGGAGTTGCACCCTTACATGTTGAGACAGGCCGATACAATAACACACCAATGGAAAATAGAGTATGTTTTATATGCAACGATTTCATTGAAAATGAAGATCATGTACTTTTACACTGCCCCTTATACAAAAATGTTACCAAAAATATGTTATCTATATGTTCTACTTTGAATGTAAGTTTTAATAATATATCGGATGTGGAACAACTTGCATTTATTATGTCATGCCCATATATTTTTAGAGTTACTGCCAAATCCTGCATGGAAGTCTTAGATCTTAAATCCATTTTATATATCTAGCAAACTCTTTTTACCATAACAATCTACATTGGGTTTTAATAATATATTATACTATATATTATGTACATTTTATTTTTATTAAGGTCCTTTTATATGTATATATGTAGTCTCTCATAATGCTATGTGGGATGGCTCATCACTTTATATTTTATCGACTTGCTTTATAAAAATTTGTATGAGGTGAGACTCTGTAATAAAATATCTGTCTGTCTGTCTGTCTGTCTGTCTGTCTATTTTTGCTTATCATAACTAGTATGATGTTATTGTTATAGTAAAACATTAATGGAATTAAAAATGTCATACTAAATGATGTCATACTAAACAAACAGTTTTGTTACCCTCTATTTTTATATATGTATTTTTTTGTATTAATATCTTTATTCAACTAAAGAAATCATACTTCATTGTAAGAAGCATCACTTAAATCTGTATCTCTAAAATATCATGTCAAATTAGCAAAAACAATAAATAATGCTGCTTCTCAAAACGTGTCTTTTTCGCTGATGTTGCCATTATTGATTTTCTTCCAATATATACATGCTATATATTTCCATTTGTATTTAAAGTTAAAATGCTATGACTCAACGTTAATTGATTGAAATCAGGGTTGTACTCAAGTTAGCAAGATCAATAACAAAAAGCATTATTTACAAACGGCAGTATCGTTATCTATATCTTTAAACTTTGTGTCAATAACAAAATCAGAAAAATTTGATTTGCATTTACAAAATGTTATACGTTTATACTATATTTAAAGTCCACACTATTCAACTCATTGTAACTTCTACTTGATATCTTTAAAACAAAACATGCAAAAACAATCAATAAACTATGGATAAAAAATCTGTATTCCTTGCAAGACCAATTAAAAAATGAATTGATATCACCAATGGATCAACATCAGAGTAGACGAACACTAACTTAAGGATTGACAACACAGCAAAATTCAAAGAACAAAGTTGTCAGTTAACACTGCTTCCTTTCCTTAGAGTTATCAGAAGCAAAACAGTTTGTCTGACCAGCAAAGTTCTCCAATCACTGTTTTCAACATCAACTATATACGTAATGATATATAAGTACACTCAATTCTATATCACACATGTGGAACTCTCGTTAAATAAAATGGATATGTGTTGTCTCTCAAGGTCTCATTTCAAGTAACAATTTTATATCTCTTGACAGAAATGCCTGTCCATCTTTATTGGTTCATTATAGGTCATGACAGCTTACTCCGTATTTCAGGGGGGAATTTTAAAATTTGCTGCAATTCGTGTTAATTCACTTTCACTCCATGACAAGGAATTATCAATTCAAATTATCCTGATATCAAATTGTTTTCCATCAAAATTCAAAAGATGTACATACACAGGTGCTAGATCTACTGTGCTTGTCCTGATATCACATCCTTTCTCTCCTTGAGAAGAAATTGTCTGGCTTCTTAAGAACATAAACAATGGACAACGATGAATTAAATCAATGTTGTCTTCGTTCCTTTAGATATAATCATAAACACAAATAAACAATTTTGGTACCATTTGCAAAACCTCGAATATAGAAAGCCGATAAAATAAGCTCCAAGATTTAATAAACACCATATGTTTGTCAAAATACACACTTTTCAAATTGTACTGCTCAAATAATGTCTACATATTCGCGAGAACGCAATGACTCACTGAATCAGAATTACAACTGTAGACAGCAATACCAGTCCTGAAGCTGCAAACACAAAGAAGAAAAACTTGTCCAATTTTTTGCCCGAGAATAAAATGGTTTTCCACCAACAATTGCCTCTTTCATTTTCAACCCATCTTCTCAACATTCCAACTATGATAGTGCAAATCAAAGCAAGCGCTGACAAAACCAGTTGAACGCCCATAAAATGCCAAGAACTGGCATTTTCAGGGAGATTGAAGGAATTCCATCAAATATGTAGCTCAGCATCACAGAGTAGAAGACAAGAAGTGTTGTTGCCAATGTAATCTTCTCTCCACTTTCAACGGGTAGGAGGAACACAAACGGGTTCAAAATTGACGACACAAGAACTGGTAAGACCATAGTTATCACATAAAACTGTGTTCGTCTCTTGATAGTAATCATGAGCACAGCAGTAATTACGTTTAATAATGTTCCTGTTATGTTCTCGAGGATCCACTCGCTGTTCTTAACATCTAAATCATGGGTCAGTACATAGAAACTTCTAAAACCTGTTCTGCCCCAGTGAATCCAACTTTGTAAGGTAATTGCACAACTCTGAGTATCAAATGGATATCTGGTCAAATCGAGAGGACATATGATATCTCCAAAGAACTCAGCGGTCCATGAAACTGTACCATTTGAATATATCTTGACAGGATCACTGTCTCTCTTCAAACGCCGATTACTGCTCAGTGCAGCTGTAATCCCGATGTCAGGTGTCCAAATGTCAGGAGCCTTTTTAAAAGTGGATTTTATTCCACCAAATTCACTTTCATTCCATGACAATAGTCTGTCAATCCATGATATTCTGAAAAATTGAGTAATTCTAAGTGCTTGATTTTTCTCATCGAGTTTAACAAGATATTCTACATAGGCTCTAACAGATAAATCCAAAATTTCCTCTGCTTGTCCTGGTATCACGTCCCGGTTGTAGTCCTTAAAAAGGAAATGGTGAAGCCTGGTTTCGTCAGAACATGAACAATGGGCAGCAATGAATAAAAGCAATGAAACTGCTGTATGCATCATGAGAGAACTGCTCTGGTCTTGTTCAATCTGAGCAACATAATGAATTTTCCTCTTGGTATCGTTTGTATGGCATTGACAAACCTACTTGTCATGTAAACATTTTAATTGGATTGATGTTTATTGTATATTGGCACTCTGTAACCTGTGCCACTAAATGTGATGTATAAACATGTGTCAGGACGCTCGGGGACCGGTATTGACGATTCTATTTGTTAAAAAGCTTTAAACCTTTCAACCTAATGAATTACAATTTGTATTGAATGTATTTAAATGACAGCTTCATTATCTATGCAAATGTATTTGCTCATTCTGCTATATGCAAAGTTTCCGGTTTCTAATTTCCTGAAATAATTATAAAAATCAGATGAATTTGTCAAAATAAATTTTGCCTTTTATCTTTTTTTATTTTTAAACTAAGTTGGAGAACCAAGCTATTGAAAGTTCATAATTTGATAACAACTCTAAAATAAACAAGGAACGATGGTTTCCATTAAGTCGACGACAGTTTATGATCTTGTGTAAGAATTGCAATGAAGAGTGATGTGTAATTTACTTTTTTTCAGAGAAAATGCATATCTCCAGTTTTAGTTGATGAAAAGGAATGAAATGATGTTTTTTCAAAGAGAAGTCAGGGTCAGTCAATGTTCAGTTATTGGAAATGTTGACCATACTGAACTAAAACGTTGCTAAAGGGATAATTCCAAGTGAAAACTGTTTAGCGTCAGGTGTTGGTGTGAGGGGTTATCCATATTCTCTCACAAACTGATCGGAATTACAAGAATGAAGTTTACATTGCTGAATAAAGTCGCCTCTGTGTAAGGGGCTAAATTCAAAGGTAAATTAACCTTTTAAGAACAAGATTTCGTAATCATCGTTCAGACTAAATTATAAACAAATGTCATTTAATTTATATAAATTGTTATGATATCAATGGGAAACTTTAGAAATGCTTCGAAATCATGTACATGTAAGTCATTTTTCGTCAAAAGTAAAAAAACTTTTACATCATTTTTGAAAGAACAAAACGTTTTATTTCTCTGCCATATTGTGTCATATTGTGATTCTTTACTCGACTTTCTGTCCTTTTTTTGCAGTGGAGACATAGCCATCAGATTGCTACGTTGCATTGACTCGCCATGAACCTTTGTTCCCATTCATTCAAGCCAAAGATAAACTGTACAGAAGTTTTCATCAAAAGGTTCATAATTTCCCATGGTTCACTCGGTATCACATCCATGCTGTAATTGTTGAATAAAAACTGTCGCAGTCTTGCTTCAAAAGAAATGCTTTCTGTAGACAAAATAAAGACAAGTCTGAAAACTGAAAAATATAATAATCATAGTGTATCCTTCTTCACTACTCTGCCTGTGTTGGTACAGTTCCATCACCGTACACATACCCTTGGCATGCTACAGATTGGCACAACACAGACTAATGTATTTTTAAAGATCTTGGTCTTAAAGCGCATCTCCCGGGTGACTTTGCTCCAACTTCGTTCATTTATCTTCATAATGCTTAACATGTACATTTCACAGACGATATGTAATTGTTAATTCCATACACCTCTTTGTCATCAAAATAAAGTATATTTCTAGAAAAACGTTAAAGAAGGCAAAAAACTGTACGATTTACGTCGCTTTTTGACGTGCATGACATTTTGTTTTACGGAAAAAATCTTGATTGTCGGCGATGGAATGTGTGACGTCAACTGTGGAACACAGGGTCTGCAAAATTGCGCTCTCGTATTATTAACAGTGACAGACAAATAAACACCAAGGGTTGTAGCGGCCATACCAGTTGACAATTCCATGTACTAAAGCGACAGTAAAAAAGATTTAAACACAACAGTGACAATAAATTTTGAAAACTTTCAATTAACCAACCCGAAAGTAAAACTCACGGAGTTTTCTTTTGCGCCAATCATTGATGTTGGAAGCCAGAATCATAGTGTGTTGCCAGTTGATAGACCTCAAATCAGCCCTATCAGAGCACATCGTCAACAACCCAAACCACTCTATCAACTGGCAACACAGTGGTTTGGGTTGTTGACGATGTGCTCTGATAGGGCTGATTTGAGGTCTATCAACTGGCAACACACTAAGATTCTGGCTTCCAACATCAATGATTGGCGCAAAAGAAAACTCCGTGAGTCTATCTATCTGAGAAGATTAGCCCCTGAGATTAACAGAGATCAAGGGGTTTACCTCCCCACCGCCTGGCCCATCATCAAAGAACCACATCTACCAATCAGCTGTACCAATTAACTATGTAAACATTGTTATATCTGTATTGTAAAAACACTTTCCCCCTTTCATTGTTTATATATTTGTATTACCTTGTCATCCAAATATGTTTGTACATAATTGAATTCACTGGCTTCCTGCTACTATATATTCTGTATCTGCCACCATGCTCATTACTCACCTGAAGAAGGGGCAAGAACTAGCCAAGACGTCGTGTGAAATAAATAAAGAAGTTGACATCCATATCATTTTCTTGTATCACTACCCAAATTCTAAATGCCCTTGAAGAATTTCATATAAAAGATGGTTACACAATTTAACCATATTACCACATCATTCATTTTAAGGTGAGCTTCTGTACCCTCTGTACTTTTATTAGCTTCTTTCAATTATGCGTACGAATAAAGGAAAGTTTTTCTAAATAAAATGTCACAACTGGTGGACGTGAAGTCGGCATGAATATACTCCAATAATTTTACAATTTCTTACAAATTACATACCGATCATGTTACGATATGAGCAGTTTTTATCTGATATATAACGAAGATAAAAATCCATTTGATTAACTATATCTGTGTTTTTATCAGCCATAAATACATAAATAATTAATATCCATGTTTCTGTACATAAAACTGTAGTTGGGAGTTTTCAAATAATATAAATTTCTTCACTTTTTAAGAGGTGTTGTACAAATGAAACTATTGTGGTTGTTGACTTTGTTGAGGCAAGGTCCTATTGTATGTTATTTTTTATCTGTAAGCCTTTAATGACACTGTATGTAATGGAAAACATTTGTATAGTTCTTCCCTGAAATCGTATTGTCTTCCAGATAATGTTATTGGGTTGTAATAACTAACAAATTAAGATGTGCTTCCTTAAGAACTCTCAGTAAAACTTGATATTAAAAACCAATGATTTTTGTATCTGAGGGTTGGTTTCTAGGTAATCAACAAAATAGTCAATGGTCACATATATAAATGATGTACATTTTCTCTTACTTTGAGTATGAAAAAAGAGGCTATGAGCTATAATTAGCTAGCAAATATATTTTCCAATTGATTTCAATGATATATGAAATGTAAATTTAACACATGATCATTTCTTCAAACTGTAATGTAGAATCAGTTCTGTTATAGAAGTATGAAAAAAAAAGAACTCAAAACTTTCGATTCTTTAGAATCACTGAACTTATTGCAAATACATAAAAACTTTGATGTTGATTCGTAGTTCAGATCTGCTTCATGTGCGTGCAATTCTGTAAGTTGTTTTTGTATGTAGAGATGGGGGCTCTTCAATCAAACTCAATTACGGTAACATTTTATTGTTGTCAATAATATACACTTGACAAGAACCAGTGTAACATTTTAACTGAGAATTTTAAATGTGATTTTAGGGCATGCAATTTTAGGACATTGACATCTATCAGCAAGTAGAAACAAAGCTCCTGGATGTGATAATATTCCCACTGACGTATTGAAAAACACCAATTGTGTCAAGTTTCTTCATAAACTTTTTAACAAATGTTTTTTAAATGGAATTATGCCTTCTGAGTGGACAAAGGGAATAATAAATCCCATTCCCAAATCATCAAGTGCGGACAAGTACGACCCGTTATCATACAGAGGGATATCGCTTACCAACTCAAGTTATAAACTGTATTGTTCTGTTTTAAATACACGGCTTTACAAGTATGCAGAAAATAATGACCTGATAGCAGACGAACAGAGCGGTTTTAGAAAAGGGCGGTCGACAGTAGAGCACTTATCATCACTCACATCTATAGTGGAGTCAAGGAAATCATCCAAGAAACGTACGTTTTTAGCTTTCATTGATTTTAAAAATGCTTATGACACGATAAATAGAGACATTTTATGGACAAGATTATCACAAATCGGTCTGCACGGAAGGATATTCGTTGCTCTTCAATCCCTATATAAAAATGTGAAATCATGCATAAGGACTAACGGACATCTCTCTCAGTGGTTCAGTGTACAGTGTGGTCTTAAGCAGGGTTGCCTTCTATCCCCTCTATTGTTTAACATGTACATTAATGATCTGCTCGTCACACTAAAGGGACTTGATGTCGGTGTTTCAATAGACGGAGACAAGGTGTGTGTTCTAGCCTATGCAGACGATATAGTGATCTTGGCGGAGAATGAAGCGGACTTAAATCTTCTTCTAGACTGTCTAAATAACTGGTGCTGTACAAACAAGATGTCCATCAATCAGGAGAAGTTGAAAGTCATCCATTGTAGAAGCCAAGCAGCAACGAGAACTAATCAGGTTTTTCACTGCGAAAGTATGCCCCTGGAAGTTACAGAAAGTTACAGTTACCTTGGACTCCTCATTACTGAGTTTCTAGACTATTCACGTATGGAGAAAGCTGTATCAAGTTCTGCGACACGCGCACTAGGTCTACTCATCTCGAGATTCAAGGCGATTGGAGGAATGCATGTGGGTACATACACCAAAATGTACGACACAATGGTATGGTCTACCATCGAATACGGAGCAGCTATATGGGGAACAAGAAATCAATCATCAATAAAAACTGTACAAAATCGTGCAATGAAGTTTTATATGGGCCTTCGAAAATCAACTCCTAACGCTGCCGTGGAAGGGGATATGGGTTGGACACCGACACCTATCAAGCTATGGGGAAGTGCAATACGTGTATATACAAGAATGAATAGCCTCAGCAGAAGTCGCCTCACATATAAGATATTAGAGTGGACAAAGACACAAGCCAATAGAAAGAAAAACAACTGGATCAAAAGAATACGAAACAAACTGAAATCCCTCAACATTTCGGATATAGAAGAATTTTCAAATGACGCGTACACAAAACAGTCTGTTGCCAGGGTCAGGGAAGCAGTTTATGAACAATATATCGAGGCCAGGAAGCAGACGATAACTTGTGTCCACAGTAAGACTGGCAAGGGAGGTAACAAGCTACGGGATTATTGCACTTTCAAGTCGGAGTTTACGGCTGAACCGTATATCACCGAAAGAATACCCAGACTTCACAGGAGGGCACTGGCGCTATTCAGATGTGGAGTTGCACCCTTACATGTTGAGACAGGCCGATACAATAACACACCAATGGAAAATAGAGTATGTTTTATATGCAACGATTTCATTGAAAATGAAGATCATGTACTTTTACACTGCCCCTTATACAAAAATGTTACCAAAAATATGTTATCTATATGTTCTACTTTGAATGTAAGTTTTAATAATATATCGGATGTGGAACAACTTGCATTTATTATGTCATGCCCATATATTTTTAGAGTTACTGCCAAAACCTGCATGGAAGTCTTAGATCTTAAATCCATTTTATATATCTAGCAAACTCTTTTTACCATAACAATCTACATTGGGTTTTAATAATATATTATACTATATATTATGTACATTTTATTTTTATTAAGGTCCTTTTATATGTATATATGTAGTCTCTCATAATGCTATGTGGGATGGCTCATCACTTTATATTTTATCGACTTGCTTTATAAAAATTTGTATGAGGTGAGACTCTGTAATAAAATATCTGTCTGTCTGTCTGTCTGTCTGTCTATTTTTGCTTATCATAACTAGTATGATGTTATTGTTATAGTAAAACATTAATGGAATTAAAAATGTCATACTAAATGATGTCATACTAAACAAACAGTTTTGTTACCCTCTATTTTTATATATGTATTTTTTTGTATTAATATCTTTATTCAACTAAAGAAATCATACTTCATTGTGAGAAGCATCACTTAAATCTGTATCTCTAAAATATCATGTCAAATTAGCAAAAACAATAAATAATGCTGCTTCTCAAAACGTGTCTTTTTCGCTGATGTTGCCATTATTGATTTTCTTCCAATATATACATGCTATATATTTCCATTTGTATTTAAAGTTAAAATGCTATGACTCAACGTTAATTGATTGAAATCAGGGCTGTACTCAAGTTAGCAAGATCAGTAACAAAAAGCATAATTTACAAACAGCAGTAACGTTATCTTTTAACTTTGTATCAATAATGAAACCAAAAATTTGATTTGCATTACAAAATGTTATACGTTTATACTATATTTAAAGTCCACACTATTCAACTCATTGTAACTTCTACTTGATATCTTTAAAACAAAACATGCAAAAACAATCAATAAACTATGGATACAAAATCTGTATTCCTTGTATATCAAAAAATGAATTGATATCACCAGTGGATCAACAGTAGACGAAAACTAGACTAGACAACACAGCAAAATTAAAAGAACAAAGTTGTCAGTTAACACTGCTTCCTTTCCTTAGAGTTATCAGAAGCAAAACAGTTTGTGTGACCAGCAAAGTTCTCCAATCACTGTTTTCAACATCAACTTTATACATAATGATATATAAGTACACTGAATTCTATATCACACATGTGGAACTCGCGTTAAATAAAATGGATATGTGTTGTCTCTCAAGGTCTCATTTCAAGTAACAATTTTATATCTCTTGACAGAAATGCCTGTCCATCTTTATTGGTTCATTATAGGTCATGACAGCTTACTCCTTATCACAGGGGGGAATTTTTAAATTTGCTGCAATTCGTGTTAATTCACTTTTACTCAATGACAAGGAATTATCAATTCAAATTATCCTGATATCAAATTGTTTTCCATCAAAATTCAAAAGATGTACATACACAGGTGCTAGATCTACTGTGCTTGTCCTGATATCACGTCCTTTCTATGCTTGAGAAGAAATTGTCTGGCTTCTTAAGAACATAAACAATGGACAACGATGAATTAAATCAATGTTGTCTTCGTTCCTTTAGATATAATCATAAAAACAAATAAACAATTTTGGTACCCTTTGCAAAACCTCGAATATAGAAAGCCGATAAAATAAGCTCCAAGATTTAATAAACACCATATGTTTGTCAAAATACACACTTTTCAAATTGTACTGCTCAAATAATGTCTACATATTCGCGAGAACGCAATGACTCACTGAATCAGAATTACAACTGTAGACAGCAATACCAGTCCTGAAGCTGCAAACACAAAGAAGAAAAACTTGTCCAATTTTTTGCTCGAGAATAAAATGGTTTTCCACCAACAATTGCCTCTTTCATTTTCAACCTTTTCCATCTTCTCAACATTCCAAACTATGATAGTGCAAATCAAAGCAAGCGCTGACAAAACCAGTTGAACGCCCATAAAAATGCCAAGAACTGGCATTTTCAGGGAGATTGAAGGAATTCCATCAAATATGTAGCTCAGCATCACAGAGTAGAAGACAAGAAGCGTTGTTGCCAATGTAATCTTCTCTCCACTTTCAACGGGTAGGAGGAACACAAACGGGTTCAAAATTGACGACACAAGAACTGGTAAGACCATAGTTATCACATAAAACTGTGTTCGTCTCTTGATAGTAATCATGAGCACAGCAGTAATTACGTTTTGTAATGTTCCTGTTATGTTCTCGAGGATCCACTCGCTGTTCTGAACATCTAAATCATGGGTCAGTACGTAGAAACTTCTAAAACCTGTTCTGCCCCAGTGAATCCAACTTTCTAAGGTAATTGCACAACTCTGAGTATCAAATGGATATCTGGTCAAATCGAGAGGACATATGATATCTCCAAAAAACTCAGCGGTCCATGAAACTGTACCATTTGAATATATCTTGACAGGATCACTGTCTCTCTTCAAACGCCGATTACTGCTCAGTGCAGCTGTAATCCCGATGTCAGGTGTCCAAATGTCAGGAGCCTTTTTAAAAGTGGATTTTATTCCACCAAATTCACTTTCATTCCATGACAATAGTCTGTCAATCCATGATATTCTGAAAAATTGAGTAATTCTAAGTGCTTGATTTTTCTCATCGAGTTTAACAAGATATTCTACATAGGCTCTAACAGATAAATCCAAAACTTCCTCTGCTTGTCCTGGTATCACGTCCCGGTTGTAGTCCTTAAAAAGGAAATGGTGAAGCCTGGTTTCGTCAGAACATGAACAATGGGCAGCAATGAATAAAAGCAATGAAACTGCTGTATGCATCATGAGAGAACTGCTCTGGTCTTGTTCAATCTGAGCAACATAATGAATTTTCCTCTTGGTATCGTTTGTATGGCATTGACAAACCTACTTGTCATATTAACATTTTAATTGGATTGATGTTTATTGTATATTGGCACTCTGTAACCTGTGTCACTAAATGTGATGTATAAATATGTGTCAGGATGCTCGGGGACCGGTATTGACGATACTATTTGTTAAAAAGCTTTAAACCTTTCAACCTAATGAATTACAATTTGTATTGAATGTATTTAAATGACAGCTTCATTATCTATGCAAATGTATTTGCTCATTCTGCTATATGCAAAGTTTCCGGTTTCTAATTTCCTGAAATAATTATAAAAATCAGATGAATTTGTCAAAATAAATTTTGCCTTTTATCTTTTTTAACTTTTAAACTAAGTTGGAGAACCAAGCTATTGGAAGTTCATAATTTGATAACAACTCTAAAATAAACAAGGAACGATGGTTTCCATTTAGTCGACGACAGTTTATGATCTTGTGTAAGAATTGCAATGAAGAGTGATGTGTAATTTACTTTTTTTCAGAGAAAATGCATATCTCCAGTTTTAGTTGATGAAAAGGAATGAAATGATGTTTTTTCAAAGAGAAGTCAGGGTCAGTCAATGTTCAGTTATTGGAAATGTTGACCATACTGAACTAAAACGTTGCTAAAGGGATAATTCCAAGTGAAAACTGTTTAGCGTCAGGTGTTGGTGTGAGGGGTTATCCATATTCTCTCACAAACTGATCGGAATTACAAGAATGAAGTTTACATTGCTGAATAAAGTCGCCTCTGTGTAAGGGGCTAAATTCAAAGGTAAATTAACCTTTTAAGAACAAGATTTCGTAATCATCGTTCACACTAAATTATAAACAAATGTCATTTAATTTATATAAATTGTTGTAATATCAATGGGAAACTTTAGAAATGCTTCGAAATCATGTACCAGTAAGTCATTTTTCGTCAAAAGTAAAAAAACTTTTACATCATTTTTGAAAGAACAAAACGTTTTATTTCTCTGCCATATTGTGTCATATTGTGATTCTTTACTCGACTTTCTGTCCTTTTTTTTGCAGTGGAGACATAGCCATCAGATTGCTACGTTGCATTGACTCGCCATGAACCTTTGTTCCCATTCATTCAAGCCAAAGATAAACTGTACAGAAGTTTTCATCAAAAGGTTCACAATTTCCCATGGTTCACTCGGTATCACATCCATGCTGTAATTGTTGAATAAAAACTGTCGCAGTCTTGCTTCAAAAGAAATGCTTTCTGTAGACAAAATAAAGACAAATCTGAAAACTGAAAAATATAATAATCATAGTGTATCCTTCTTCACTACTCTGCCTGTGTTGGTACAGTTCCATCACCGTACACATACCCTTGGCATGCTACAGATTGGCACAACACAGACTAATGTATTTTTAAAGATCTTGGTCTTAAAGCGCATCTCCCGGGTGACTTTGCTCCAACTTCGTTCATTTATCTTCATAATGCTTAACATGTACATTTCACAGACGATATGTAATTGTTAATTCCATACACCTCTTTGTCATCAAAATAAAGTATATTTCTAGAAAAACGTTAAAGAAGACAAAAAACTGTACGATTTACGTCGCTTTTTGACGTGCACGACATTTTGTTTTACGGAAAAAATCTTGATTGTCGGCGATGGAATGTGTGACGTCAACTGTGGAACATAGGGTCTGCAAAATTGCGCTCTCGTATTATTAACAGTGACAGACAAATAAACACCAAGGGTTGTAGCGGCCATACCAGTTGACAATTCCATGTACTAAAGCGACAGTAAAAAAGAATTAAACACAACAGTGACAATAAATTTTGAAAACTTTCAATTAACCAACCCGAAAGTAAAACTCACGGAGTTTTCTTTTGCGCCAATCATTGATGTTGGAAGCCAGAATCATAGTGTGTTGCCAGTTGATAGACCTCAAATCAGCCCTATCAGAGCACATCGTCAACAACCCAAACCACTCTATCAACTGGCAACACAGTGGTTTGGGTTGTTGACGATGTGCTCTGATAGGGCTGATTTGAGGTCTATCAACTGGCAACACACTAAGATTCTGGCTTCCAACATCAATGATTGGCGCAAAAGAAAACTCCGTGAGTCTATCTATCTGAGAAGATTAGCCCCTGAGATTAACAGAGATCAAGGGGTTTACCTCCCCACCGCCTGGCCCATCATCAAAGAACCACATCTACCAATCAGCTGTACCAATTAACTATGTAAACATTGTTATATCTGTATTGTAAAAACACTTTCCCCCTTTCATTGTTTATATATTTGTATTACCTTGTCATCCAAATATGTTTGTACATAATTGAATTCACTGGCTTCCTGCTACTATATATTCTGTATCTGCCACCATGCTCATTACTCACCTGAAGAAGGGGCAAGAACTAGCCAAGACGTCGTGTGAAATAAATAAAGAAGTTGACATCCATATCATTTTCTTGTATCACTTCCCAAATTCTAAATGCCCTTGAAGAATTTCATATAAAAGATGGTTACACAATTTAACCATATTACCACATCATTCATTTTAAGGTGAGCTTCTGTACCCTCTGTACTTTTATTAGCTTCTTTGAATTATGCGTACGAATAAAGGAAAGTTTTTCTAAATAAAATGTCACAACTGGCATGAATATACTCCAATAATTTTACAATTTCTTACAAATTACATACCGATCATGTTACGATATGAGCAGTTTTTATCTGATATATAACGAAGATAAAAATCCATTTGATTAACTATATCTGTGTTTTTATCAGCCATAAATACATAAATAATTAATATCCATGTTTCTGTACATAAAACTGTAGTTGGGAGTTTTCAGATAATATAAATTTCTTCACTTTTTAAGAGATGTTGTACAAATGAAACTATTGTGGTTGTTGACTTTGTTGAGGCAAGGTCCTATTGTATGTTATTTTTTATCTGTAAGCCTTTAATGACACTGTATGTAATGGAAAACATTTGTATAGTTCTTCCCTGAAATCGTATTGTCTTCCAGATAATGTTATTGGGTTGTAATAACTAACAAATTAAGATGTGCTTCCTTAAGAACTCTCAGTAAAACTTGATATTAAAAACCAATGATTTTTGTATCTGAGGGTTGGTTTCTAGGTAATCAACAAAATAGTCAATGGTCACATATATAAATGATGTACATTTTCTCTTACTTTGAGTATGAAAAAAGAGGCTATGAGCTATAATTAGCTAGCAAATATATTTTCCAATTGATTTCAATGATATATGAAATGTAAATTTAACACATGATCATTTCTTCAAACTGTAATGTAGAATCAGTTCTGTTATAGAAGTATGAAAAAAAAAGAACTCAAAACTTTCGATTCTTTAGAATCACTGAACTTATTGCAAATACATAAAAACTTTGATGTTGATTCGTAGTTCAGATCTGCTTCATGTGCGTGCAATTCTGTAAGTTGTTTTTGTATGTAGAGATGGGGGCTCTTCAATCGAACTCAATTACGGTAACATTTTATTGTTGTCAATAATATACACTTGACAAAAACCAGTGTAACATTTTAACTGAGAATTTTAAATGTGATTTTAGGGCATGCAATTTTAGGACATTGACATCTATCAGCAAGTAGAAACAAAGCTCCTGGATGTGATAATATTCCCACTGACGTATTGAAAAACACCAATTGTGTCAAGTTTCTTCATAAACTTTTTAACAAATGTTTTTTCAATGGAATTATGCCTTCTGAGTGGACAAAGGGAATAATAAATCCCATTCCCAAATCATCAAGTGCGGACAAGTACGACCCGTTATCATACAGAGGGATATCGCTTACCAACTCAAGTTATAAACTGTATTGTTCTGTTTTAAATACACGGCTTTACAAGTATGCAGAAAATAATGACCTGATAGCAGACGAACAGAGCGGTTTTAGAAAAGGGCGGTCGACAGTAGAGCACTTATCATCACTCACATCTATAGTGGAGTCAAGGAAATCATCCAAGAAACGTACGTTTTTAGCTTTCATTGATTTTAAAAATGCTTATGACACGATAAATAGAGACATTTTATGGACAAGATTATCACAAATCGGTCTGCACGGAAGGATATTCGTTGCTCTTCAATCCCTATATAAAAATGTGAAATCATGCATAAGGACTAACGGACATCTCTCTCAGTGGTTCAGTGTACAGTGTGGTCTTAAGCAGGGTTGCCTTCTATCCCCTCTATTGTTTAACATGTACATTAATGATCTGCTCGTCACACTAAAGGGACTTGATGTCGGTGTTTCAATAGACGGAGACAAGGTGTGTGTTCTAGCCTATGCAGACGATATAGTGATCTTGGCGGAGAATGAAGCGGACTTAAATCTTCTTCTAGACTGTCTAAATAACTGGTGCTGTACAAACAAGATGTCCATCAATCAGGAGAAGTCGAAAGTCATCCATTGTAGAAGCCAAGCAGCAACGAGAACTAATCAGGTTTTTCACTGCGGTAGTATGCCCCTTGAAGTTACAGAAAGTTACAGTTATCTTGGACTCCTCATTGCTGAGTTTCTAGACTATTCACGTATGGAGAAAGCTGTATCAAGTTCTGCGACACGCGCACTAGGTCTACTCATCTCGAGATTCAAGGCGATTGGAGGAATGCATGTGGGTACATACACCAAAATGTACGACACAATGGTATGGTCTACCATCGAATACGGAGCAGCTATATGGGGAACAAGAAATCAATCATCAATAAAAACTGTACAATATCGTGCAATGAAGTTTTATATGGGCCTTCGAAAATCAACTCCTAACGCTGCCGTGGAAGGGGATATGGGTTGGACACCGACACCTATCAAGCTATGGGGAAGTGCAATACGTGTATATACAAGAATGAATAGCCTCAGCAGAAGTCGCCTCACATATAAGATATTAGAGTGGACAAAGACACAAGCCAATAGAAAGAAAAACAACTGGATCAAAAGAATACGAAACAAACTGAAATCCCTCAACCTTTCGGATATAGAAGAATTTTCAAATGACGCGTACACAAAACAGTCTGTTGCCAGGGTCAGGGAAGCAGTTTATGAACAATATATCGAGGCCTGGAAGCAGACGATAACTTGTGTCCACAGTAAGACTGGCAAGGGAGGTAACAAGCTACGGGATTATTGCACTTTCAAGTCGGAGTTTACGGCTGAACCGTATATCACCGAAAGAATACCCAGACTTCACAGAAGGCACTGGCGCTATTCAGATGTGGAGTTGCACCCTTACATGTTGAGACAGGCCGATACAATAACACACCAATGGAAAATAGAGTATGTTTTATATGCAACGATTTCATTGAAAATGAAGATCATGTACTTTTACACTGCCCCTTATATAAAAATGTTACCAAAAATATGTTATCTATATGTTCTACTTTGAATGTAAGTTTTAATAATATATCGGATGTGGAACAACTTGCATTTATTATGTCATGCCCATATATTTTTAGAGTTACTGCCAAAACCTGCATGGAAGTCTTAGATCTTAAATCCATTTTATATATCTAGCAAACTCTTTTTACCATAACAATCTACATTGGGTTTTAATAATATATTATACTATATATTATGTACATTTTATTTTTATTAAGGTCCTTTTATATGTATATATGTAGTCTCTCATAATGCTATGTGGGATGGCTCATCACTTTATATTTTATCGACTTGCTTTATAAAAATTTGTATGAGGTGAGACTCTGTAATAAAATATCTGTCTGTCTGTCTGTCTGTCTATTTTTGCTTATCATAACTAGTATGATGTTATTGTTATAGTAATACATTAATGGAATTAAAAATGTCATATTAAATGATGTCATACTAAACAAACAGTTTTGTTACCCTCTATTTTTATATATGTATTTTTTTGTATTAATATCTTTATTCAACTAAAGAAATCATACTTCATTGTAAGAAGCATCACTTAAATCTGTATCTCTAAAATATCATGTCAAATTAGCAAAAACAATAAATAATGCTGCTTCTCAAAACGTGTCTTTTTCGCTGATGTTGCCATTATTGATTTTCTTCCAAAATATACATGCTATATATTTCCATTTGTATTTAAAGTTAAAATGCTATGACTCAACGTTAATTGATTGAAATCAGGGCTGTACTCAAGTTAGCAAGATCAGTAACAAAAAGCATAATTTACAAACAGCAGTAACGTTATCTTTTAACTTTGTATCAATAATGAAACCAAAAATTTGATTTGCATTTACAAAATGTTATACGTATATACTATATTTAAAGTCCACACTATTCAACTCATTGTAACTTCTACTTGATATCTTTAAAACAAAACATGCAAAAACAATCAATAAACTATGGATAAAAAATCTGTATTCCTTGCCAGCCAATTAAAAAATGAATTGATATCACCAATGGATCAACATCAGAGTAGACGAAAACTAACTTAAGGATTGACAACACAGCAAAATTCAAAGAACAAAGTTGTCAGTTAACACTGCTTCCTTTCCTTAGAGTTATCAGAAGCACAACAGTTTGTCTGACCAGCAAAGTTCTCCAATCACTGTTTTCAACATCAACTTTATACGTAATGATATATAAGTACACTGAATTCTATATCACACATGTGGAACTCTCGTTAAATAAAATGGATATGTGTTGTCTCTCAAGGTCTCATTTCAAGTAAAATTTGTATATCTCTTGACAGAAATGCCTGTCCATCTTTATTGGTTCATTATAGGTCATGACAGCTTACTCCTTATTACAGGGGGGAATTTTTAAATTTGCTGCAATTCGTGTTAATTCACTTTTACTCCATGACAAGGAATTATCAATTCAAATTATCCTGATATCAAATTGTTTTCCATCAAAATTCAAAAGATGTACATACACAGGTGCTAGATCTACTGTGCTTGTCCTGATATCACATCCTTTCTCTCCTTGAGAAGAAATTGTCTGGCTTCTTAAGAACATAAACAATGGACAACGATGAATTAAATCAATGTTGTCTTCGTTCCTTTAGATATAATCATAAACACAAATAAACAATTTTGGTACCATTTGCAAAACCTCGAATATAGAAAGCCGATAAAATAAGCTCCAAGATTTAATAAACACCATATGTTTGTCAAAATACACACTTTTCAAATAGTACTGCTCAAATAATGTCTACATATTCGCGAGAACGCAATGACTCACTGAATCAGAATTACAACTGTAGACAGCAATACCAGTCCTGAAGCCGCAAACACAAAGAAGAAAAACTTGTCCAATTTTTTGCTCGAGAATAAAATGGTTTTCCACCAACAATTGCCTCTTTCATTTTCAACCTTTTCCATCTTCTCAACATTCCAAACTATGATAGTGCAAATCAAAGCAAGCGCTGACAAAACCAGTTGAACGCCCATAAAAATGCCAAGAACTGGCATGTTCAGGGAGATTGAAGGAATTCCATCAAATATGTAGCTCAGCATCACAGAGTAGAAGACAAGAAGTGTTGTTGCCAATGTAATCTTCTCTCCACTTTCAACGGGTAGGAGGAACACAAACGGGTTCAAAATTGACGACACAAGAACTGGTAAGACCATAGTTATCACATAAAACTGTGTTCGTCTCTTGATAGTAATCATGAGCACAGCAGTAATTACGTTTAATAATGTTCCTGTTATGTTCTCGAGGATCCACTCGCTGTTCTGAACATCTAAATCATGGGTCAGTACATAGAAACTTCTAAAACCTGTTCTGCCCCAGTGAATCCAACTTTCTAAGGTAATTGCACAACTCTGAGTATCAAATGGATATCTGGTCAAATCGAGAGGACATATGATATCTCCAAAGAACTCAGTGGTCCATGAAACTGTACCATTTGAATATATCTTGACAGGATCACTGTCTCTCTTCAAACGCCGATTACTGCTCAGTGCAGCTGTAATCCCGATGTCAGGTGTCCAAATATCAGGAGCCTTTTTAAAAGTGGATTTTATTCCACCAAATTCACTTTCATTCCATGACAATAGTCTGTCAATCCAAGATATTCTGAAAAATTGAGTAATTCTAAGTGCTTGATTTTTCTCATCGAGTTTAACAAGATATTGTACATAAGCTCTAACAGATAAATCCAAAACTTCCTCTGCTTGTCCTGGTATCACGTCCCGGTTGTAGTCCTTAAAAAGGAAATGGTGAAGCCTGGTTTCGTCAGAACATGAACAATGGGCAGCAATGAATAAAAGCAATGAAACTACTGTATGCATCATGAGAGAACTGCTCTGGTCTTGTTCAATCTGAGCAACATAATGAATTTTCCTCTTGGTATCGTTTGTATGGCATTGACAAACCTACTTGTCATATTAACATTTTAATTGGATTGATTTTTATTGTATATTGGCACTCTGTAACCTGTGCCACTAAATGTGATGTATAAACATGTGTCAGGACGCTCGGGGACCGGTATTGACGATTCTATTTGTTAAAAAGCTTTAAACCTTTCAACCTAATGAATTACAATTTGTATTGAATGTATTTAAATAACAGCTTCATTATCTATGCAAATGTATTTGCTCATTCTGCTATATGCAAAGTTTCCGGTTTCTAATTTCCTGAAATAATTATAAAAATCAGATGAATTTGTCAAAATAAATTTTGCCTTTCATCTTTTTTTACTTTTAAACTAAGTTGGAGAACCAAGCTATTGGAAGTTCATAATTTGATAACAACTCTAAAATAAACAAGGAACGATGGTTTCCATTTAGTCGACGACAGTTTATGATCTTGTGTAAGAATTGCAATGAAGAGCGATGTGTTATTTACTTTTTTTCAGATAGAATGCATATCTCCAGTTTTAGTTGATGAAGAACGCAATGAAATGATGTTTTTTCAAAGAAGAGTCAGGGTCAGTCAATGTTCAGTTATTGGAAATGTTGACCATACTGAACTAAAACGTTGCTAAAGGGATAATTCCAAGTGAAAACTGTTTAGCGTCAGGTATTGGTGTGAGGGGTTATCCATATTCTCTCACAAACTGATCGGAATTACAAGAATGAAGTTTACATTGCTGAATAAAGTCGCCTCTGTGTAAGGGGCTAAATTCAAAGGTAATTTAACCTTTTAAGAACAAGATTTCGTAATCATCGTTCAGACTAAATTATAAACAAATGTCATTTAATTTATATAAATTGTTATAATATCAATGGGAAACTTTAGAAATGCTTCGAAATCATGTAACTAATTTTTCGTCAAAATTAAAAAAACTTTTACATCATTTTTGAAAGAATAAAACGTTTTATTTCTCTGCCATATTGTGTCATTTTGTGATTCTTTACTCGACTTTCTGTCGCAGTCTTGCTTCAAACGAAATGCTTTCTGTAGACACAATAAAGACAAGTCTGAAAACTGAAACAAATAATAATCATAGTGTATCCTTCTTCACTACTCTGCTTGTGTTGGTACAGCTCCATTTCCTTATACGTACCCTTGGCATGCTACAGATTGGCACAATTGGTATTTTTAAAGATCTTGTTCTTAAAGCGCATCTCCCGGGTGACTTTGCTCCAACTTCGTTCATTTATCTTCATAATGCTTAACATGTACATTTCACAGATGTAAAAGTCACATTGATGATATATAATTGTTAATTCCATACACCTCTTTGTCATCAAAATAAAGTATATTTCTAGAAAAACGTAACGTAAACGCTTTTTGACGTGTCGGCCATTTTGTTTTACCGAAAAGACCGGAAAAATCTCAATTATCGCCGATGGAATGTGTGACGTCAAATGTGGAACACATGGTCTACTATATGGCGGCTTTCGTATTATTAACACTGACAGACAAATAAACACCAAGGGTTGTAGAGGCCATACCAGTTGACAAGTCCATGTACCAAAGCGACAGTAAAAAGGAATAAACACAACAGTGACAATAAATTTTGAAAACTTTCTATTCACCAACCCGAAAGCAAATCTCTTCAAATTGAAATCTCACAGCGAAACAATGCGAGTTTAAGTTCAAATACTTTTAGGAAAAGATCGGGTTTGTACATAAATAGCTTCTAATGTATGTGGGCTGGTTTATTATTGAATTTGGCTTTGTTGTTTCTGTCTTTTGTAGCTTGATTTTGCAAAATTCACGATATCAAGGTCCGGGTTAAAAAGTCTGATTCCACAGTACATTGCCAGGAAATATCAAATTATATATATGTTTAGCTTCTTAAAATTTTGCGTAGGAATATAAGAAAGTTTTTCAAAATACTATCTAATGAATACACTGTAATGTCACAACTGGTGGACGTGAAATCGGCATGAATAGTCTCCAATAATTTTACATTTTCTTACGAATTACATACCGATCATGTTACGATATGAGCAGTTTTTATCTGAAATACAACCAAGAAAAGAAATCCATTTGATTAACTATATCTGTGTTTTTATCAGCCATAAATAATTAATATCCATGTTTCTGTACATAAAACTGTAGTTTTGAAATAATATATATTTCTTCACTTTTTGTCTGATGCTATTCTATTTAAGCTAGGATTTATAAAACAGAAATTATTCAGATCTGTTTATTAAATTAATGTCACGTCTAATGTTGTTTAATTTTCTTTTTCAGACATAAAAGTACAAAAGTAAATTATTGCTTTCGAGAGAAGCCATTTAGATTTCTTATACCTGTCATGATTCCTTTGGATGATTGCTCAAGAAAATATGATTTTTGTTTCTTTTGAAATAAGGAAATTAATGTGCTGAGCATTGATAAAAAGGGATTTGTAATGTGCAACATGAAACAATTTTTCCATTTGTTAAAAGACAAAAAGTTGCAATAAAAGCGTTAATTTTCTTTCAGTTTCAAAGTATTTGTTGATCATGGAAATATTCACATTCGATTGACATGAATTTAAAAAAATCAGTATTGTCCAAGTAAAAAGAAATAACTGGAAAATATATTTAATTAACATTTATTGCAATTTGAATATTTTCATTTTATGTTTTACATTAATCTTATCTTGAAAGATGGACTATTCTCTTCTAATTAATAAATGTATGCCCTCGTGTAACCTTTTTCCGTGGTAATAACAAACATATTAAAATGAACTTGAACACGTACAAAAGCAAACATTATGAAAAGTAAAAATTGATAAATGGCATATTTTTCTTTTTTACTTTTGTTGATTTTGAATGCCATTTTATAAACAGCTGCAAATTATACTAATTAATTTGGTGTCACCTGTTTTCATGGTATTTTCTCAGCTCAAATTATAATACAACACAAGCAACAGTGTTACATTGTATTGTTTTTGAAACATAATATAAGTCGATGGTGTAGAATAGCATTTAAATTATAGATGTCAAATTTATTATCTATTAAATTTTTTTACTGTCACAAATATTGCGCAAAACTGTTGAAATTCTGGTAGAGGAAAGAACTCACATGGCAACTTGTTATTTATTTTGAAGTACAAAATGTCTAAGAAGCCAAATAAATATAAATGTTGTATAGGTTTTAGGGTTCAAGAAATAAATAAATTTCTATGCACTCGTAAATACTGCAAAATGACCAAAAATAAAATAAATTGAAATGAAACAAAGAAATGGGTTTCAAGGTTTATTTTAGTGAGTGAAGCCAGATAAATATTTTGAAATTGGACACTTACAAAAGGCTCAATAATATTTTCATTCACTGATGTAAATTTTATAGAGATGCTATTTATAAAAAAATACATGCAGCGAAAAGGAACCGAATACAAATACCGAGAGCCCCGTTTCGAGAGACGGCATGCAGATGATCTTTTTTTCAAAGCTAAATATTGAAATAATTTTCACGCATGTTAGAAACATTTTAAAAAGGAGAACTCAAATTAAAGATTCCATGCACAAAACAGATTACAGTATAACATTTGAGGAAAAAGTAACAACGACTACATGTAGCTTACCATCCTTAATAATAGTACATATGCGTCGTGCTAAGCAATAAGGGAGATTTGTTTTCACATGTTTTTCATGAGCACTCTTGAAATGAAGATACAATTGTTATGGTATGGTTTATGGTAAATGTCAGTGATGAGTTTTGTACCTTTCTTTTTAATAAGGATATCTAAAAACGGGAGCTCATTGTGGTTGGTTTCAATTGTAAATTTGATATTTGGATGCAAATTCTGCAATAGATTAAAAATATCTAAAATATCTCCCTTAGATGTTTACCATAATAGAAAACAGTCATCAAGGCAACGTTTTCATTTTAAGATGAAATCTTCTGTAAATTCATCCCCATATTGATTTCTAACTTGATCATAAAGTTGTTTCTCAAGGTATCCTAAAACCAGGATTGCATAAACAGGTGCAAATTTCGTTCCCATGTATGTCCCTTATATCTGTAAAAACGGGACATCATTAAACTGAAAGGTGTTGTTTTCTAAAATGAATTTGGCTGACTCAAATTTGATCCAGTCCGAACCATCTAATGTTTACTCTTTCCCATATACAACCTTTCTTCACGCGATAAACCGACTCTCTTTTAAAAAAAAATAAATATATATATATGTCTTCCCTGTGCGTCACGGCTGCCTGATTTCTTACAACCGATTGAAAGTTGACTGAAGGAAGTGACAGCTCCATTGGACCAAAATACCCGATCATCAAATGTCACAAAAGGTAATCAATGGTAAGAAAATATAATTTGAAAGGGCAATAAACCTGTTTCAATTTTAGCCAAAAAATAGGCACATTCACAAAGGACAACGTATCGCATCGTAACAAACCAGCAAATAAGACAATAACATCTGGCAATAAGAATCGGATATAAGGAAAGAAGTGCCTTTTATTTGTATGTAAATAAGAACTATCTCTCGTATTTTCAGTTGGCGTTTTCACCCATAAAAAAGAAGAGTAAATTGTCTTTGCATGTTAATAGAATGATATGTTGTAAATGTAGCCATAATATGATTTTATAATATGAGTATAATTTCTAATGTAAAAATTGCATTTTAGGTACTAATGTGTAGAAGATTACAACATATGCAATTAGCTGAAAGAATCAACATCTTACAAACTTGACAATTGTTAAAAACTGTAAGAGATAGGAAATGTCCCAATGCAATTGTGCAACACATAAACACATCCAATTTTATTACAGCTTTTATCGTTTAGAATATGTTCCCCATACAGGGTATTGGTTCCTTTTTGAAGTGACAATAGTTGCCGAAGTTGATTTCCAGCATTAAAATAAAATTGATATGAAACATTGTTTTCCATCAAAATTAAAAAATTGGTGCCTGAATTCAATAAAAATGTCTCAAATAATCGCGTCATTGCATCATTTTTGTCTGTGTTTTTGGCCTAAACTAATTTCAGTAATAAACATGAAAATCTCCGATACAGACGAGGTTATTATTATTATTGGAAATTGAATTTTTTTACAAATGCAATGTTTTGAGGAAAATAGTTTATAAATAACATCGCCATGCTAGAATGTGTGCCCCTTGTGTGTTTGAAAATGAGGCATACTGGATTAACGGCAAGTAAATGTAAAAAAATTTAATTACCCGATATCTAACGTTATAATACATTTCTTTGATTTTCAAAAACACATGCTTATTTTTTTTAAGAATCTTGCTTACCTAAGCTAATAAAGCTTCAAGATAGCCCCGATAATAGGTCAATCAAATGATATCATTTAAACATCTCGATTGCATAAACACCACAAAATACACAATTTCTTTTGATTCAAACAACACTTTTAGTGAGATAACATAAAACTATATAGAGGATATTATATGAGTGTCCATGACATACAATGTTTACGACACGAGTGCCTAAATATTAGTATTTCCCAAACGAGAGCGAGGAATATACTGATATTTAGGCACGAGTGTCGTAAACATAGCATGTCATGGGCGCGAATATGATATTCTGTTTATTACCGTAGTCCCAAAATTAAAGAAAATACAAAAAACCTACTTCTCAGAATAGGCGGACTAGCTACCACCGACCAGTATAGATTGTGACGTCATACATGTAGGTGAACGGTGACGTCAAGCACTGTTTTTAACGTGACGCCACATGATTTTGAACCTGATCATTTTTAGAATGTGGTTACTTTTATGATCTACATTAACTTGAAAATCCATTTTTTGTCAGAGAAGATTAATCATATAGGCATGTTTGATTGAATCTGAACTGAAAATGTTGACATTAGACTAACAAGTCTTCAATCTCCAATATAGTTTATCCTAGTATGCAAGATTGGGTAAGTTTTACAAACTGTTCATGATGGCAGCATCAGATACACTTAAAAGCAAACCCATTTCATTTATGTTTTACAAGAGTAGAAAATGGAAATGTTCAATTATTATATTAATGATATTGTTTGCATTAATAAAAGATTATAAATTACTCAAAAGAAGTTAAAGGTCAAACCTACAGTTTGCCTGACATATATGATTTCATATATAAGAAGAAATCGGTGCCTTAACGTAGTTTTATAAAAAAACAATGAAAATGACAGTCCCCTGAAATTCACCAATAAATTCTCAAAAATTCTCAGAAACTGTTTACATCGCTCAAACGGGACGTTTGGAATTTTACGAGGTGGATATGTTTTTAAAGTGTCATCCCTTTCCATGACAATTTCAAAATAACGAGCATATAGATACTGCTTACAATGGATTCATCTTGGTCAGAGATAGAAAATCTTTGTGTGGTTACAAGGCGCTTCAACAAAGAATTATGTCACTCTTTCGTTGAAATTAGTCTCTCTATGTAATTCTTTCTCTTTGAAGTTGTCATGAGGAAAGGGTCTGACCTTTAGTTATTTAGAATAGTATACATTAAATAATCCCTTTCAAATGCCATTTTCTCTTCAAAGTAGTAATTTGGTCACTTTTGCAAAGAAATCACTTACGATCGTTCAGTTTGGAGAGCTTAAAAGCCTACAATATGGTAATGATACATTCAACATTGCTTCTTTAAAGGCCGGACCGGGTGAGACCAAAAAACCCATGGGTTTCTTATCTTTGCAATCAATGCTGCGATTGGTTGATTCTATAAACAGAGGACTGTGAGTGACAGGACAGTAACGGTTTTTGGTGCCTGGGAGAGCTAAGGGAGGTCAAGGTTCACGGGAATTTACTACAAGCCTCGGAACATCTGGTCTGTAGTAAACTCAGTTCTACACAGGCAGATGTCAGTGTAATGTGGAGAAGAGAAAACGTTCTCAATTTGTTATCAAGTTTAATTACGTTTTAATTTACAGTCCTTTTATATGTATATTTTATATGTACAGAACAACATATCACATATGTTTAATTCTCATTTTCGCAAACATGTGTTTGTCAGTGTAACGTCAATGTTACTATGATGATTGAGTTATTACATTGAGTTATTACAGCAAGGTCTTCCATCAAACATTCTATCAAAACATTGATAAAATAGATGAGTAGTGATTTGCTTTATACAGTCACATTACTTATTCTTCAGCCATCCAACATTGTCTCATAAATCATCCCTTTTGTCATGTATAAACCAAAATTTCCTTAAATACAAGTAATGTGTACATATGACATCATTAAAGATTCAGTATTGAGATCAAAACAGACATTATCTATTATTCACACACTAATAAATGTAGTATCAATAAATAATTTTAATCGATTATATATCTTATTCATATAATTCATATTGGAAACACATGATATTACCATAGCCAATAGATTCCATCAGTTCCATGTATGTCCAAGATAGGGCTTATGTGGAGGGTTGGGTAGCCATGTGCGGACAAGCGTGATGACGCAATCTGGCATAATGTCACGTTTGTGTCTTGTCCCGCTCCACACGAACACTCGCTGATTCTGGAGTCTATCCAGGGCCTGTCTCTTTCTCTCCAAGTACCTGACATCCCTCCACACACCACGATGAAGTAACATTGTCCAAAATCGCCTGTAGTGTTCTTTTCTGATACTGGAATTTTGTACATTGTCCTGTAGAATGGCTTCCTCCCACCACATCTGTCTGTTTCTCTCGTCTGTAATGCACGGTTTACACAGACAGTGGGGACATTCTTCTGCATCATTCTGATGTTGGATAACAAATTCAGGATAATCATTTTGATAATCACTTACACTTCCATCAGTATTTGATGCAGTTTGGCTTGTGGTCTCTTCATTGTTTACCTCTTCTATATCCCAGTCATGGTGTTTCATGTTGTAACGACGTTACCCTCAATGTTAGTAAATGTCTTGGTTCTTCAGCTGCCATTTTCCTCTGTGATAAAAGTTCTCTTCCCAACATCCTTTTATGAAGATTTTCCCACCAGATAACAGTAACCATACTTGAACTCAGACATGATAAATAACTTCCTTAAGTCATTCTAAGTGCCAAGAAAGAGGATGTTTGACCAACTGTCAACAGAATCTAATTATAAACTCAAAATATCCTGCTAATGTATCGGTTCCAGATATTTCCTCTATACTTGAGAGAAACAGATTTGTAATTCTTTTTCCTACGAACTCGCTGACTAAGGGGATTTCGTGAATGCCACAAGGAATGGAACTCCCTGTCAACATTCTCATTCCAGTGGCAAACCGCCAAATTGGATTTCATTTCATAAGTTGATCCCGAAAAAGCTATCCTCTTATCTTGAAAAATGTTCATAACATTATTGAAACTTTCCACATTAAATGTTTCTTTAGCAAGATTGAAATCATTTGGATTTCTATAAATTACTGAATTTCGAAGTAATCCATCCAATAAGGATATCGCCTCTGTACTTGTTAGTAGCATATGAGACAATTCATAATGCGAGTCTGTCTTACATCTTGATGTGGAATTGCAATTTGAATGGTTATCTTTGAAATGTTCAGTAATGTTTAGAATTGAAGCTCGTAGTTTATCACTGTCCTGGTCACAGTTACGAACTGCATAATGCAAATGTGAGGTGATTGGTTTCACTTTGTCCGACAGTTGTTTGTGCCATGTCTTGCCGTGGTTGTACTGTGGTCCACTGGATATATTGATCAAGCTTTTGCCAATTGACTTTATGGCATGCCATATGTCATTTTGGTTTGATGTATCTCCTTTTTCACGGATGAATTTATTAATCGACATATTTCTGTCATGTGAATGCACTTTCACATGGACGTCTTGTTCATCAAGAAACTCATATATTTTCTGTGTTCCTAACTTTTGATGGCGTTGTGAACACGGGTCATCCTGTTTATTAACGTTACAACAGGTCAGCACCTTGTGAGTTTTCTCACCCAATGCAACAATGCTGCTGTCCTTAACATTTTTTCTCCACACATGCCTTGCATCGGTCATCATTTCGATGCCATCCAACTCTTCATAGCTGGCCACTTCTTCCAGCATGGCAGTTTGACAAGATTCGTCATACTCCTCCCGAACACAGGTCTTATATGCCTGAAAGAATTGATCTCTCGAATGCTGAGATAGAGATCCAATTCCAGCTGCTGAACAAAATCGTGTGTACTGAACAGGTTACATGCCGCTGGTGAAAAAAGCATGCCCAACTCTTTCATTAACAAGGAATTTGTTGTTTGGAAGATAAGGTGATGAAGCAATCCGATACTGGTGTGATTTGCGACATCTTACCTTCATCTTCATCACATGGCCTTGTTGAGCCGTTGTAGCAACGGTTAGCTTGTTGGAGCATTTTCTTCCATGCGTTTCTGCTACATCCATGCACAGTTTCATTGATGATTCAGATATGATAAAAAACTTGTCATCAGTGTTTTCAGCACATGCCACAAGATTGGTGACTGGTGGTTCTTCAGGTGTATTC
The DNA here is from genome assembly GCA_916613615.1 of Steromphala cineraria. Taxonomy (NCBI): domain Eukaryota; kingdom Metazoa; phylum Mollusca; class Gastropoda; order Trochida; family Trochidae; genus Steromphala; species Steromphala cineraria. Next base: position 25,947,861 of record OU744728.1, on the reverse strand, counting down.
AAACCATGGCGTTAAAGATAATAATCCAAAACACAGTTCAAAGTATCAGTATGACTTGCAGACATTCCGCTCCTAGCTCTCATGGAGGTCTTGACCAGCTTAATCTTTTCAAGAATATTCTTCTTGACATCATGATCACCTTGTAATTCAATTGTAAAACGAGCTGCTCTCTTACTTTTGTCCATCTTGAATAATGATATATTGGCTAAAAAGGAATGACCAGTTTGAAAGCGATATAAAGTGGCTGTAACAGTACAATACAACTCCTATACATGAGTCAGATGAGTTTATTATGAGCGAGGGAGGTAGGGAATGAAAATATGTGTGTCTTTGTAGCGACAATGGTTATCTATAGGTTAGACATGAATTATTATAAAGAATGCAAAGTAAACACCTCTATGGAAGAAGTTTAGTAATGAAATTGCAGTGATAAAAAAAATTTGAATTGCTTTCATGTTTGTGAACACCCCACAAGGATAATAAAATGTTCCTGACATGTGTGTAATGTCCAAGCAGTGTCTACAGCACAGCTGGGGGTTGGGGAGGGACATGGGTGGGGGAGCTGTTAGTTTCACAGCAGGCCTGAGAAGCTAGTGAAATTCAATACTGTCAATGAACTGCTCTCAGCCACTCACTAGCTAGTTAGGATGGTGCAGAAATGGATATAGTCACGTGATAGTTTTTGTGGAAATTCAAATTTGGAAATAACATGGTTGTAAATATTTCCAAAGTACTGTTTTAGTTTATAGTTAGGTTCGCACCTGTTTAGGAATTCCTCAGCATTGAAGTGTCATGGAGATAGTGTTCAAATATGGTACATTTCCGGTTAGTAGATTTTGAATTATTACACTGATAATAAAGGCACCCTGGGTGACTTTCCTTCAAAAGGTACATTTGTGAGGTCAACTAGACCACGCCAACACTGTGTATAGTGGCCGATGCCGGCCTTTAACAGGCATACAGGTTCGAATTATCATCATCAATATTATGGTTACATAACAAATATATACATCGTCATTATCTGGTGTTTAATGATTAGATTTTGAGATCATATTGTAACCTTATTGTATTTTGTATAGACATGTGACAAATAAAATGCCATGTTAGTACACATAAAATCTTTTTGCTCTCGAGTAATATGTTGAGTGCGGTATAAACGATTGCAAACTGTTTTTTTAATCATAAACAAATAAAAAAGGTTGATTTATGGACAAATTAGTAAAACATGTTGTAAATTTCCTACTCAAGCATGTGTAAATATGCACTTGTACAATTATTCAGTTATGAACGTGAACTGTATGCCGTTTTGTTTGTGTTTGATTGTTTTGCCTTTCAATGTATAATTTCAATATTTAGGTTATTATCCTAGATAAAACTTTAAAGAGTCAACTACAAATCGTTTTTCTGGAATTTATCTGAAACCAAAACTTGACATGACCTTTGCAATATTCTTTAAAACTTCAATATTATAGTGCTATATGAAAGAAGGAGACACAATGAGAACGACCAATAGAATACGGAGGTATTATGCTCACCAACCCTTTCGTTATGGTATCCTAATAATTTTCGATGTACCCTATGTATCCATTTGATACTCAGAGTTGAAAAATTACCCTAGCAAGTTGGATTCACTGGGGCAGAACAAAATTTAGATTTCACCTATGATTCAGATGTTCAGAATACGAGTGGATACTCGAACATATTAAAGGATCATTACATAACATATATATAGCTGTGTTCATAATTACTATCAAGAGACGAACTCAATTTTACGTAATAACGATTGTCATACCTGTTCTTGTGCCATCAATCCTGAACCCGTTTGTGTTACTCCTACCAGCTGAAATTGCAGAGAAGATTACATTGGCAACAACACTTCTTGTCTTCCACTCTGTGATGCTGAGCTACATCTTTGATGGAACTTCTTCAATATCCCATGCCAATCCTGGGAACAATCATTGGAGATCAACTTGTTTTATGATCTCTTGCCTTTTTACTACTATAGTTTGGAATGTAGAGAGGCGTGAACAAAAGTTGGTGTAAAACCATTTTCCTCTTTATAAAAAATATGGACAGGTTTGTCTTCCTTGTCTTTGTGGCTGCAACTGATTTTGATGTGTACAGTTGTGGTACTGATCCAGTGAGTCCCTGTGTTCTTGAGAATATCAATCTTAAAATTAGTTGTTTATTTTATCTGTCAATGTCAATATCTGCTGCTTTCAATTATTTCATTATGAGTTTATGAACAAGAAAATTATACAAGATTACAAAGAATAAATATAACATGGTATTTTGAAAAATAAAAAATTGACTAAAGGGAAATTATGAAGCACAAAATGGTCGGATTATAGACTTTCACGTATCGGATTGCCCATTTCGAATATTCATTGTTTGCATCACTTGCATTTTCTGTGGTCATCATACACAGATGACGATGATTTACTCCAGTACAACATGATATTCTGTTTGATCTACCAGTTTAGTTTTTAAAAGTATTTTCGGTAATTTGGTATAACAACACACATAATACTCATTGTTATGTTTTTATTTTGAACACTATCGAGTCAATGCACCGTAGCAATCTGATGGCTATGTCTCCACTGCAAAAAATGCAGAAAGTCAAGTAAAGAATGACAAAATGGCAGAGAAGTAAAGCTTTTAGGCATTTTAAAAAATGTAAACGTTTTTCACTTTTAAACAAAAATGACTTACATGATTTCGGAGCATTTCTAAAGTTTCCAATAGATATTTTAACAATTTATATAACATAAATGACATTTGTTTATCTATAATTTAGTCTGAAAGATGAATACTAAATCTTGTTCTTAAAAGGTTTAATTTCCTTTGAATTTAGCCCCTTTCAAGAGATGCAACTTTATTCAGCAATGTCAACTTCATTCATGTTATTCCAATCATTTTTTAAGAGAACACTGATAACCCCTCGCACCAATATCTGACACTAAACAGTTTGCACTTGGAATTATCCCTTTTGCAACGTTTTAGTTCAGTATTGTCAACATTTCCAATAACTGAACATTGACTGACCCTGACTCATCATTAAAAAAAACTATTCTTTGCATAAATCATCAACTAAAGCTGGAGATATGCATTTTTCTGAACAAAATTAACAATCACTCTTCATTGCAATTAACACAAGATTGAATACTGTAGTTGACTATATGGGAACCAACTATCCTTGTTTATTTTAAAGTTGTTATCAAATTATAAACTTTCAATAGTTTGTTTCTCCAAGTAAGTTTAAAAGTGAAGTGATAAAAAAATCAACATTACTTGTGACAGAATCATCATAATTATTAAAATTATTTCAGGAAATTAGAAAAACAATAAATGTGAATTATTGTTCCATTTAACAGTCAGGAAAATAACAAAGTTGATTGAAGAAAAATCGTCGTCAACTGGAAACTTTGCAATTAGCAGAATGAGCAAAAAAAGTGTATAACTAATGAAGCTGTCATTTGAATACCTTCAATGCAAATTGTCATTGATTAGATAAACATCGAAACGTTTGAAGCTTTTTCACAAATAGAATCGTCAATACCGATCCCCGATCCTCCTGACTCATATTTATACATTACATATAGGTTACACAGTGTCAATATACAATAACAAGCAATCCAATTAAAATGTTAATATGACAAGTAGGTTTGTCAATGCCATACATACAATACCAAGAGGAAAATTCATTGTGTTGCTCAGATTGAACAAGACCAGAGCAGTTCTCTCATGATGCATACAGAAGTTTCATTGCTTTTATTCATTGCTGCCCTTTGTTCATGTTCTGATGAATCTAGGCTTCACCATTTCCTTTTTAAGGACTACAACCGGGACGTGATACCAGGACAAGCAGAGGAAGTTTTGGATGTATCTGCAAGAGCCTATGTAGAATATCTTGTTAATCTCAATGGAAAAAATCAAGTTCTAAAAATTGCGACGTTTTACCGATTTTCTTGGATTGATAAACTATTGTCATGGAATGAAAGTGAATATGGTGGAATAAAATCAACTTTTAAAATTGCTTCTGACATTTGGACACCTGACATCGGGATTAATGCTTCAATGGCCAGTAACCGACGATTGAAGAGAGACACTGATCCTGTCAAGATATATTCAAATGGTACAGTTTCGTGGGCCCCTGCGTACTTTGGAGACATCATATGTCCTCTCGACTTGACCAGATATCCCTTTGATACTCAGAGTTGTAAAAATATCTTTGAAAGTTGGATTCACTGGGGCAGAACAAGATTTCAAGATTTCAATGTACTCACCTATGATTCAGATGTTCAGAACAGCGAGTGGATCCTCGAACATATTACAGGATCGTTACATAACATATATATTGCTGAGCTCATGATTACTATGAAGAGGCGAACTCAGTTTTATGTGATAACTATGGTCTTACCAGTTCTTGTGTCATCAATCCTGAACCCGTTTGTGTTCCTCCTACCAGCTGAAAGTGGAGAGAAGATTACATTGGTAACAACACTTCTTGTCTTCTACTCGGTGATGCTGAGCTACATCTTTGATGGAATTCCTTCCATCTCCTTGCATATGCCAGTCCTTGGAATTTTTATGGGAGTTCAACTCGTGTTATCAGCTCTTGCTTTGATTTGCACAATTATAGTTTGCAATGTTGAGAAGTGTGAACAGGTTGTAACAGAAAGAGACGGCTATTGGTGGAAAATCTTTTTCAGCTCGAGGAAAAATCTGGACAGGTCTTTCTTCTTCCTGTTTGTGGCTTCAGGACTGATTTTGCTGTGTACGGTTGTGATTGTGATTCAATGAATCATTAATGTTTTCGAGAATGTATACACATTGTCCAAATCAATACTACAAAATACTACAAAACGTTTTTCATCTAACGTTTTGTCTGTAGTATGTGATAAAGGAGATTTATGTTTTTTATCATCTACAATTGGTAATTCTACCACCAGGATGTTATTGATTATAGCTTTGTCCGAGTTTGGCCTTGTGTCGAATAAGATTTTCTACTTCCATCATTCGGATAGTCTCTAGATACCAGACTCAGGTGAGAATATACCTATGACTGATATGGTTGAATACTAACTGCAAATCCCAAATTATTATTGCATGTTTCCAAACAAACCGTCAGGTGCATACAGTTCTCTTCTTGTTATTGTCTTTCTTTTGTATCCCTTTACTGTCCAGTATCTGTCATCTATGTGTATAAACATATGTATGTTCAATATTGTAAATACCAAGGGAGGGTCTTCTAAGTAGGACAACTTGTTGTCAATCCTATACTTTGGGAATAAAACATGTTTAAACCAACACACCATATACCACACGATATATATATCCTAAACTATAATAAATCAGAGTCACATATAAAAGTAAGGAAGCGCCAGTTACAAATACATTTTCAAAACAATAAACGCAGTGAACAGAAGCACGGAAACAGAATACACTAGGAGACCTGGTCCATGAACAGTAAGTATATTGTACTCATTCTGCATCAAGGCGCTCCAGACCAAAGACAAATGTTAGATAATAGGTATGTTAAGAGGAAGTTAAACATTATCCAATTATTGACTTCAGTTGAGATGAATCCAATAGTTTATTGACCTCTGAACATAAATTTTTGAGGTCAATAAATCTTTTGATTCACCGATAACTGAAGTCAACAACTGTTTTATTATATGATAAAGGAAAGTTTCAGATATTTTGAAAACTATTCAATTATTATAAGTTTGTTTTGTAGCAACTATTTACGGCCCTCCTCGCAGTGGCGATCTATTTTTAGCTCAAGGTCATTGGATTGTTATGTTGACCTTGCATGACGTTTCGCGCGGTCAATATAAGGTTTGATCATTGTCGATGACCACCTTCCTCGACCAATCAGAAAACAGATCACTCGTCCATCATATAATATATATAATAATAATATATAATATAATAATGATAGATAAACCATACACTGCCATTTACGTCTCCAGGAGACCTAGAGCTTCGGCAGCTGTCATCCATTTATTCAAAAATGGCTATTTAATTAATAATTACACTCGGGGGCAAAAGAATTGATACCATATAAAATGCATGACAGATTAAGCTATGAGTGAAACGGGGTTGTTTCGTGTCTTCAAGAGCCAACTAAACTAAGTTTTTGATTTCAAAGCTATACCTGTCAAGGCATTTGTAAAAAAACGCCTTTCAAAATTCTTCTTAGATTAGAGGTATGTCAAGAGGAAGGTAAAGATTGATAAATAAACCATACACTGCCATTAACGTCTCCATCGGGACATCTTCAGCAGCTGTCATCCATTTATGCTAAAATGGCTTTTTAATTAAGTATGACTGTTTACTGTTTATGTTTAAAAGCTGAAAAAATCAAAGAAGAAAATATATTCTACCATAAATGTAAAAAAATCTTCGCTTCTGATTGGATACTGTGAAAAATTAGAGGGTGTCAAATGCAAGAATTCAATTGTTGTCTTGTAACAGTACTCACATATTGTTGTTGTTTTGAAACGTTACACAAAATAAACCAGTATTATGTTTATGCACATCCTTTATCAAATCTTATAAAACTTCCCCCAAGGGATATGGTTGAATGCTGTCAAAATAGACAAAAGTCACGAATCTGACCAAAAGGTCCAAAAAGCTTCAACCAGACAAAGTTTGCGGATATATGCAGAATATTTTCTAAACACTAACAACCTTCACAACAAAAACGTTTACTTAATAAAGTGAACTCCCTTTTGTGCATTTGGATATTGTCAGGAATACTGAGGCCTACTGGAAGTAATATCAAAACAGATTCATAAAAACTTCAATACTGTATGTACTGTACAGTCTGAAGTTCTCACGTAAATGGTTTAGGACAAGGTCACGTTGTGTGAACGTTTTCAAGTCGTGAGAAAGTTCACCGAAACTACTTTAATTCTGCGTCCGACATCAAATGAAATCTTATTCAATACAATTTTACTAATGGAACTTGAACCATATCTACATTTACAAAGTAAAATATTTTGATGTGACAAACATCCATTTTATCATTTGAATTGATTGCTAATCATTTGATGCAAAAGAGATCTGATCAAACATTATATGAAACATTTAGCCTACAGTCGCTAGATATGTTTTACATTACGATCAATATAGGTTAATGCATTGCGTAACAAAGACAACCTTATTTTCACGATGTATAGATGAACGGGTATCAATAGAGCAGTTATTGTGATTAAAATATCACTTAAGCTTGCTATTTATATATTTTGACCAAGATACCCTTGCAAATGGCAGCCAGCATGACACGACTTTATGCATAAGGCAGATAACTCCGTCTCTTGTCCTTGCACGAAGGAATCTTATTGTAGTGTTTCATTTGGAATATCTTAGTGCAGAAGACAGACCAATTTGATAAACGCTTACTTTGTTTCCATATTGGGATTTTTTCTTGTCACATGTCGCAGTATTTCTCATTCAAATGATTAACAGGGTTCATATCATTCCGACGTTCAATTCTATATTTGGCGATATTGATTTTTTAATGTCAGTTCGCAAGCTCGCTGGGTTCACACAAGTTTGAATGTATCGTTCATTTTTCCAGTTCAAACACACAAATTGACATTTAATTCTTAAATAAATATTGGTCCATGCATATATAGCCTCGTCATCATTACAGAGCACACCCGAATCAATGCAAACAAATTTGGATCAAATTTGAAATCTTTGTTATGTTAGAATTTTTATAAACATACATTCTTTAAACTCATCAGTATATGACAGAATGAATATAGCTCTGAAATTATCCATTTAAAGCTTTACGCTAGGCATTCTACTTTAAATTAAATTGAAAGCTATAATTAGTCTGTTGTATGCTGCTGATTTTAATACAGGGTATGTTTATCTCCTTATTTTACAGGTTGAAATAACAATGACAAGCTCATGATACTAACTGCAAATTGCTTAATGTGTAAATAACTAAAATACCTTGTGCAATATCATTTCTACGGAGAGACCATGTAATGTTAATTGCTGCCTAGTAAAAGTGTCCAGGGGATATTTGCTTTAAGGAAACTGTAATTTTTATTTCACTTATATTAGTCTTTTGGTATTTCAACTAAATTTTCATCATAAGCACCTTGTAACTAATTAAAGATTCAGCCATAAGGCTGAATCCTTATTGTTATTGCCGTGTTTTTTTTTATTATTCCAAAAAGTTAAAAGTTGCGCAATTAAAAATAATGAAAAAAAGTAAATCATGGCAAATTCGTAGATTGGCCACCATCTTGATTTATACACCCTTTTTACAAAAGTCCGACCCCATGCACACTTGGTGATTCACCACTCGGTAACTACTGATACCAGAAAGTTGAAAATTACACATAAAGTAGTTTAGACATTGTCCAATAATAAGTTTCTCATAGAATGAAAATATTCAAAATAGTTTTCTTGGAGCAGCCTTACAAAATTTCCAATTTTCTAAAAATTATAATTTTCAAGGGCAGATAACTCAATAACTTGACCGCCGAATTGCATGATTTTTGCATGATAGTTAGACATGACTTTCTGGTCGCCATGACACATTTTCTGAACTTTGAGTCAGCTCCGACAGGAAACATGTAAATGATACTTTCCAATGCTGCTGTAGCCTTTTGCTGCACGGAATTTTCATGAAACTTTCAGGAATGATTGCTTACATTATTATCTGGATAATAAATTCCTTTAGATACGGCTGTTGTCGTGGCTTCCGACTATATTTCTAATTATAATAGGATGTTATAGCAATTACATTCCATTTTCCATGCTGATAAATTACATATTCAATAGGTGTTTTGATATTCTGAAGCACTACAACTTCATTTGTAGTCCATGTTGTCAACACAATGTCACAAACCTGACATTTTGTGCTGTTTATATTCGCTGGATACAAATTGACTTGGTTCATGTAGTTGATTTTCCAAATATCACTTGTCTGTCGGACGATATAAGGTCATCAGTCGTCAGATTATCAACAGTAACATCAGCTATCCAAAGATAAATATCCTTAACATCTCCTTAAATGGGCAGTAGCACGTTTTTAAAAAAATTAGTATTTTCAATTTTACACTGATAATTGTACGTTAATGCTGAATGTATTATATTGATAGTGTCATAAATATCATTACACAAACCAATCATCCATAGTCAGAGAACAAATTCTGAGGTTTCACATAATAGTTTTAATACATTGTCCTTCAATTGGCGCCAATTATTTTCATTTTCCTGACATCACCTCATATTCCCCCTAAAAACGAAGAGCTAGTATTCCAAGTTAAGTTAGTTCTGAGAAGCAACTTATTTGTCGTAAGGATTTTTGACATCATGGCTTTTGATAATAGGGATATTTTTCACATGTTTTTAGACTTAAGTACTGGTTTATTCTAAAACATATTAAGTTTCAAGAAACAATTTTATGAATGTTTTCACCTATTTTTGAAAAAGGTCACAAAATGGAGTCTATTCAGATTGCATTTACAAACCTTTTTTTTTGTTTTAATGTTTTGCAAAATGAGATAATTGAGTTCTACCTTACTTAGATATTATAAAAAAGCTCTGTCCAATGCTGAAAAGCTGAAAAGTGACCTTTCCACTGCCTTCAATCTAATGGGCATTTCACCTTTTAAACAAGGAGTCAAGAACAAACTGTAATCATATCTTCAGAAATAACCTTACCTAAGGTTTTGTTTTGATGACATTAACAAACTTAACGTCAATAAGAGTTAATTTTGAGAAAACCAATTTGAAGGATTTATAGACATGTGACCTTTTGACAAATATCATTAACGTAAGTTATCGTATGATAATGCTTTTATATTAAAAGGCTGTATACATGAAAGGGTTAAAGAGGGATGGATTCATCTTCTTTAATATGATAAATTTATTTCGACCATTATGTTGGTCTCGCCACATATGGTTACAAATGTAAGATTTAGTCAAATATGGTAACAAATGGAAGGTTGCAAATATCTATACAGGAACAAAACAATAAATCAATATAATCACGTTGTCACCTAAATAATCTCACAATTAAGAAATCAGTAAGATACACAATACAGAAATCAGTCATGCTTCCAGCCCTAATGATAGGGTAAATTGTAACACAATAAAGTCATTTAGCATTGAAAAATCGTATTTGTCCTTACAATCACTTTATTGACAGAGACATGTAATCAAACAAGCATGCTCATGCGTCACCATGAGATGGAAATACATTTCAGACGACAGAGAAATTGTTTAAGTGACACTTTTAGCTATCCCAATAGATTGGAAATAATACTAAAAACTGCGTATTATTGAATATCAAAATTGATATTTCTGTTTTGATGAACGCCACCCTAGGCATGTTTACTTTTGATAAACCGTCCTAATATAGTAACTGTAAATGACAAATGGTGTATCTGTGTTTTCAGAACACTTTTCTCTTTAATGGGAATCCATTTGATCAGTTCTCCAAACATACTTTGATTTGCTCAAAAGAGACATTGTTGATATTTCCCATTGATGACAGGCTTAAGGAATAACATAAAAATTGGCAAATAGAAATATTTTGTTTTATATATTTATATGTCCAGATAATGAGCAATTTTCCGACTAAAAGATATACAGCTATTTTCCTTAATTACTATTAAAAGTAGAGTGCATGCTGAGTCATGTGACCTAGCGGTCAACAAGTTGCTAAAAAATTAATAATTATATTTACCACTATTTGCTAAACACTAACAAAACATCAAAAGTCTGGTAAAAAACAATGACATATCTTAGAACCGACAAAACCTTCCGTTATTATTTCCAAACACATGCAGTAATAACTGAATTTCTATTGACATTTTGTTTTCACAAAACAGGAAGGATGTGAACATATTTGTCAAATCCAACACAGAAAAAATAGATTTTGAGTGCAAAAGAAAACTGATTTCTCAACACTAATTTAAAATGATGACATGAATGACAAATGCTCATGGTCAGTTTTGCCCTGCGTACGTCAATACAGGGAGACCAAGGACAAGTGAAATCAGAGCTATTTAATTCCTAAACTGTCACATACTGTTAAAAAAAACGTTGATTAATTGAATAAACGGCGAAACCGTATTATAGCTGGTTCGCTAGAAAGCAAGGGAAGTAACTCGGCTCGTTAAGACAGAAGCTAACTGGTTTAGTTTCGCATCTTCCCTGATTATTTGACTTTGTATAAAGCTATAAAACAAATATGAACTGAATTATTCTTAAAAAGATAAAGAATAATCGTTTCTTTTTTTTATGGTTCTTTTGATAAGAATATTCTATTTTTTCAAATGTGGGACCACTTGGTATCGCTCCCTATATGTCATCGTGACATGTGGTCCCACATTCCCTGGTGCGTGCATTTTGTATCGTTGGATGCTAAAACCGAAACAGTAGTGGGTGTTGAGCACTATAAATAAAATGGAAAATATAATTTACATGTTTCAGGTCAAATAACAAACGATGGGAACTGTTTTAAGATTATGCACGTGAACAGAAATCTCTTTAAATCGGCCAAACTCGGACACAGCTCATGAATATTAATGAGAACACGCCTGTCATTGGTTGCAGATGGGAACAGGCCACATATCATAGCTCATATCATAATACAATAATTGCTTTTTTACCATTCATGAATGTTTCCATCTTTAAAACTGATGGGAAAAGGATAAATGTTTCTTTGACTGTATTTACGTCATGTATGTTCCAAATCTTGAAGTCTACTAGTAAAAAATTCCGATCTTTTTCAAATGAGGGACCACTGTTTCAAACTCCTATTAGGGAGAGTATTTTCAAAATCATAATGTATTGTATGTGTAAGAGTTTAGGAAATTTTATCAATGCTTCAAGTAAATTGATTTTGTTTTGTTTTTAGGCTTGAATTGTTTTGGTTTTTTTTTGATAATCTGAAATTTACTAAATGTGGGACCACTGTTTCAAACTCTATTAGGGAAAACTTAAGGTGGTCCCACATTTTCAAATAAAAAATATATCGTATGCTTGTAGGAAAAATTATCAATGCTTCAATTAAATTGATTTTTGGTTGACATCTTTTTACATGGATGTTTTTTTAACATAACATGTTATATCTGAAACGTTTCCATCATTATTTTGATGAAATGGATGGGAAAGAGACATCAATTGTGACGGTAAAATAAGTAATTGAAATGTTGATGGGAACGAAATTAGAATATACTAAACTGACGTCCAAAAGAAACTTTACTACATTTTGTAATCATTCTGATTAAAGAATGAAGAACGATAGAACTTTAAAACAAAGTGCCTTTTATCGATCAACCATTTCAGTCAACAACCAGCTAATTAAAATTGAAGGGGAAAACCCCGATTTAGCAATTAATCAATTTAAAGTGGGCAGGGGTCAAACTTTTGATTGTTCAGGCATGCATTGAAATGCTTTTTTCGCAATAATTTCGTTAAGGTTATGAAATTAGCAACTTTTGCGCCAGGTATGAGAAGGCCGAGTGTTATCCCTTCAAAATCTGCCATGTGTAACGAAAACGGCCAACATTTGAATTACGTCACCTGTCTTCAGTTTCAATCTTCACATTAAATCTGAATCCATGTTTTTCTATCAATGGGAATTTATGGGTAAAGTCCTACATGTCAGATTGACACATTTGTTAGTCGTACAACTGGTAATCAGCCTTGAGAGCTGAACAATCGCAGTTAAATCGTAATATTGCAGGCCAATTCTGACGTTATGACTTTATGAATGACATTGCCTTGTGTGGTTGATTAGTGGCCAATGGCTATCAATTGAGCAGTCAATGAGCTATGATTACAACTGTTCAAGTTCATATAGTGCACGAGAACATAATGACATGTCGACCTTTGATGTATGCTATCCTTGACGTCACTAAGAGACAACGTTATCGGTGGTCTAACGTTTTAGATATTGGCCCTCATGCAGTCAAAAACAACTCTTTTTCCATGTTTCAGGGTTGTCAGCAATCCTCACAACCTCTCTGTAAAGCCTGATCAAGTTACCATAACAATTGAAGGAACACTATCGATTCTTGTAACAAGGGTATTTTTGTATCAGTTTTGTTGATTTTCAATGGGGATTGGTGATATTTTTGCTGTGACGTTACCGGTTTTAAGGTGTTTTTTTCACAAACAGGAGGACAAACATTCATTATTGACATTTATTAAACCTTTTCGTCACGTGACTAAACTCCGATGGAAAGGTCACCTGATTATGACATTTTTTGCCATTTTTGCAAAATGCATGAATATTGCTCAATTTAAAGTTTTAAACATAAAAGTTTGGGTTTCAACTATGTTGTTGAGAACTTAACTGAAAATATTGAAATAACATTGATTTCAAAATTTCAGTTTAAAAAGTGTAAAGTTTCTTTTGGACGTCAGTTTAGTTATCCCTTATGAAGTTATTTTAATAATTTTACATCATTTTCAAAATATTACTCAGTTTCCTAATTTTCCATACTATTCCTTACAAGTTTCCATCTATTAATTTGAATTATTATCTCGTTTTTATATTATAGCAAATATACCAACATTTATCAAATCTAGATTTTGTTATCAATCACCGCCATGTGTTATTTTGTGTAATATTTTTTTCTGGTAAATGTGGGACCACAATCTCAAACTCTATAAGGAGTGTGGTCCCAGATACGACAACAAAGGCCGTAGCTCTGTGTGAGGGAAACAAGATTAGAGTTATTCCCCTTCCCGTCTCGCGAACCAGCTATAATACGGTTTCGCCGAATAAACTATACAAAACGAAGAACATCAAAGTTTGATAATTAGATTAAAGCATTCATAAAGGTCATATGGCTTGACACTGATTGAAAATTCCTTATTCTAAAAAAACAAATGCCAAAAAAGTCAAATCCCATCATTTAAGTTTTTTTTATTTATTAATTTTTATTGGTTCCATTGATTACACACATGTACAGTTGTCATGGTTTTACACAAGAATAACAGACAGAGACATGGACAGTTGTGATAAAAAAAATAGGTACATCTGTGTATATGTATTGGATTAATTTACTTCAGCAATCAGTCAAATTGGTCATGTAAGTACTGGTAAGGTTCCATTTGCGATTAAAAAAATTAGTTATCAAATATAAGTTAAGTTTGGGAATTTTATCTGTTATACTGCATAAGTGAATATGTCTCTTTGCAGAGATAATGATATTCTTCAGTAGTCTATTTTGATATAGGGTACTGGTGTTAATTACCCACAAGTCTTGAAGATCTGGTGTAAACTTAATACCAAGAACATCAAATTCACTAGTAACCCATTCAATATTAAGGTCATGGCAAATTTTGTCACTAACTTTAGCTTTGGATCCAATCCAAATTGCTTTGGATTTGTCTAAATTTATTTTCAAACTTGACATCCTATAAAATGTGTAAATTGTGTCAATAGCAGCATACAGAGTCTTTTCAGTTCCATCAAGAAATAGTTCAGTATCATCAGCGTATTGATCTAATTTATATTCAGTGTCATCAATGACAATCCCTTTGATGTCTTCATTATTGCTTTGGGGTCCAGAGACCCCAAAGTTATGTAACATTTGATATTGAAAACTAATGGCAGAAGTTTCTCTCTATCTTACTCTTGGAAACTTCAAAGATAAGTTTCAGCCAATGATATTTGTTTTAAGCATATCCTGGTATTTCGAAAGACCAATGGACAGAGCTGTAGGAAATTTATACCCACGTGACCATGTGGGTGGTACGAAATAATTGGCAACTTTAATTTGGAAACTGATTATTATAATAATGTTAAGATGTAATACATATCGTACATTTTCCACAATATATGGATGGGCGTTTACACCCTTACTTAATATCAATTTTGCATATGCATGTAAGCTGTTTTGTAGTTATTCGATGTAATTTTTGCATTCCACATTCGGAAACGACATTCCATTTTTGTATCAACTAGGAATTCAGTTCCTTCAATTTTTTACTATAACGCGAGCGCTGAATGCCCCGCCTTGTCAATGACTGATCGTTCACTCAATGCATCTCATCGCTTCACGGAAAACAATGTTATTGAACAGGCCATTTTCAATTTCATGTTTCAAAACATAACGTTATGGATGATTTATTTACGATTAAAGGTGTCCTTCGAAGAAAGTATCGACATAGGGCCTAAAGTATGATAAAATATTCTTAAATGTCAACCTATAACATAATGAAAATAATGAACTTGTAGCTGAGATTGTTTCTAAATTTATCAGCAACTTTCGGCTGTAATTCGATCAACACTCAATTAAGGAAAATTATTCTTGCAACATGTAATTAACCTGAAAGTCAATTGGAAATGTAATTAACCTGAAAGTCAATTGGAAATTCGCCGGGTTTAAACTAAATTTGCGGGTATTGGAAAACAATGGATCCCGGAAAGTTTACTAGCGCAACTAGTTATCTTCTGATTATTCACTGGCTCGCTCACTGTCAGCTATCTTTTAAAGCAACATAAATTTGAATTACCGTATTAATGTTTAAAAATGTATATCATTGAGATAGGAGACGTATCAATCCGCATTCTTGGAATTTAAGCGGAACGAACAAGATGTTTTACTATGTATATAGTGTACTGATAACTTTCAAAGCAAAGAGCAAAGAACATGCGTCTCCAATTGGAACAATTTATTCAAGTAAAAGTCCCCGTCCCCGTCCTTATCCTCCCTAACCTAAATCTCCTGGTTCTATATAGTGATACATATCCGGGTGCCCTAAAGCTTGCCTTTTTAAAGGTTTTTCTTGTTTCTAATCATACAACCAAGAATCCCAGCTACAAAAAGAAACAAATATGGTGATAATGAGTCTCCTTGTCTACATCCCCTTTCATTAGCAAAAAAGTCAGAAAAATTACCATGTTGAATGACACAAGATGTAGTATCATAAGTTAATATATTTATCCATCTTATAATTTCAGGGCCAAAATCAAATTTGTGTAAAAACTAGATTGATAAAATCTTTAGAGACAGTGTCAAATGCTTTTTCAAAATCAATCAATATTAGCATAATGTCATAGAGTAACCTTGTATTTTCACTAATAGTCCTGCCTGGTATAAAACCGGTTTGATTAGAATGAATGAGTTCATCTAAAGTAGTTTTTAATCTCTGTGCAATACAAGAGCTGATAATCTTATAAACAGCATTTAGTAGAGTGATAGGCCTCCAGTTTTTAAGTAACGTTCTATCTTTGCTAGATTTTGGGATGCAGGTGATAACGCCTCTCTTCATACTGAGAGACATTTCATTCCTCTCTGATACATCTTTAACAAATCTATAAATCCATACTTTTATTTCTTTCCAAAAAAACTCAAAGAAATCAAGTTTGGTTTTTGACACAGTTTTGAATGATAAAGGCTTCTACCATTCGTCTCTGCATGTTTGCAATCAATTGGATTTTATTTGGTCTTTTCTAAAAAAATAGAATATCAATTATATCATACTTTTAAATGAAAGTTAACTTTTGTGTTTTTCATCCGAACTACTGTCAATATCATTTAGAGTTGTGCAGTGTTTTAGAGATTACTTATGAAATATGTAATATAAAGCTTCAAATCACAATCAGTAGAATGAATAGAATCAATCCAGGGAATTGGATCCTAGTGTATTTAAAATCCCTTATACTGGTTTCAGTTCAAACAATAAAAGCAGAAGGACACTTGCAAGAAATGCAAGTGAAAAGAACACAATAAAAAAATGAACATCTTTCTTTCGAGTTAGCTGCTTATATTTTTCACTACTTTTCTTCACTCTCAGAATGAGAACAATACAAAGGATTGACAGCATACTCAAAATCAGCTGGGCTGCTACAAACATGCCAAAGATGGAAATAGTGGTTGAAGTCTTGGGCATGTTGTCAGTGACGGAACCTAGAACCACAACATAAGACAAGAAGAGAGCTGTTGATAGAGTGATCTTCTCTCCAGACTCTGCGGGTAGCAGGAACACAAAAGCGTTAAGAAAGGTCGTTGTGGCCACAGGTAATCCGATGTTTAAAACAAAGTATGTGCTTTGTCTTTTGAGCTCCAAGTGAACAACTGCATTTGGATAATCACCATCAAAGAAATCTGACTCGATGTTTATAACTGTGAGACTCCATTGTCCATGTTGTTTGTATAAATGTGCCATACTTGATCTGATAGTTTCAAATTCTACAACTTCCCGATTTAGGGACCAAGTTGCAACGTGAATATCACAAGTTTGGTTATCAAAAGGAAAGTATGTAAGGTCCATACTACATCTTGTCCTGTAGACATTTCCAGCAAACCAAATCACTTGACCAGTTGACTTAACAATCAAAATATCACTTGGCTTACCGACAGTTTGGTATTCATCCACTGTATTATCAATCAATATGTCCGGTATCCAAAGATCATCCCTTATCATGTGGACTGTTTCAACACTGCCATACTTACTCATATTCCAGGACAACCTCAAATCAAACCAATTTATTTCAATCCATCCACTTGTCGTCAAAATTTCGTTTTCTTCTTCAAGATCAAGAACATTTCGCATCTGAAAAGTAACATTAACTGTTACAGCAAGTTTGTTTCTTCTCTGAGGAGCAGATTGTTTGGTGTAGTTTCTGAGCAAATCTTGGACCAATTGTTGCGAGTCATACACTTGTAAAGAGGCATTTACCATATACAGGAAAATAAGGAAACACACAGTGATAGCCAACATTCTAATAGAGCTGTCCCTCCACCAACTGCAAATTGATGTAAGGATGTAAAAGTATATGGTGTTTTTATTTGTTTAATAAACAGGTTTACCCTTTACCAACAATATCGATTCAGTGATCAAACCAAACTGGGAAAAACATTGATTTTATTACCAGCCTGAATGCAACTTTTCTTCCAATTAGCGATTCATCCGTCGGTTAATGTTTATCGTTTTTTAATATTGTATTTGTATTATTGGCAGACAAACACTGATTATCAAAATGGATTGTTGTGAATGAAGCACAAACTCAAACACGTGCATCGATCGTTTAGTGCATGCACCATCAGACCACTCAAGTTCTTACAAGTACACACAAATTGTGGAAATGCTACATTTGATAACTTTAACAATTGAAAAAACGCCATGGGCGTGACACCCAAGGGCTCTTCAGATTTTATGAGTATCAAACACTTCCATGTGCAACCGATTCTTGACAAAACAACGTTTCAAGGTTTTCATGTTCTTTCTACATTTCTTTTAGTGGAAGAAAAGAGGCACTTTGCCATGCCTTTCTGTGGGCATAAAGAACTCGACCCCAAAGCCCCTTAGAAAGATGAAGGTGATCGTTAGATTTTTCTCAGCTTCCAATGTAACTATATCTTTTAGACCAGGTCTTATATACTTACATGTAAGGGTGCAACGATACACCGATACACCGGTGCATCACGCTTATATTGCCGACGATACGATACACGATACGTTTTGCATCTGAATCGATACACTTCGATACGACCTACAGTGGAATTAAATTTCTTAATTTAAATTTTTTACCCTGTCAATGTGGTAACAGTGTTTAATTGATGACACAATTTCTCTTGGTTATGATTCTTTAAATACTTCACTATCCTGTGTAATACGTATCGAGATACGTATCGTATCGTACCCCAAATATCTAGATACGTATCGTATCGAGATATGTATCGTATCGTACCCCAAATATCTAGTAACGTATTGTATCGCGACCCTCCTGTGTGGTTGCACCCCTACTTACATGTATATCATGTTTGCAAGTATCTTCAGAAATAACGTTTTAATGCTATTATGATTAGAATTTTACTTTGAAATCAAATTTGATGATAGATATGACTATTATGATATATGACTTTGAATAATATTGTTTTTTCAAGATATAAAACCAATTGTCAGATAAAATACTTCTGTGAGAACTTAAACAACAATTTTAACTTGATTCGTAGATGTATTCATTTTCTTGTCTATATTGTATATATATTTTTGCTTGTTTTTTTAATAATTAAAAGTTGCAAGGTAACCTTTCCACCGCTCTTCAACTCTTCAACAACCAGTTCAGTCCCTTTGGCATTTGTGTCAAAAACTTATTCTTGATAAATATCTTCAAAAACTACCTTCTTAAGAGGAATATTTTAGATGACATTACCAAGCTAAATTTCTATTCTTATTTTCATTAAAGTAAACTAAACATTAAAGGGGCAGTAGCACGTTTTTTAGTAATTTTATATTTTAAATATTTCACTTGTAATTTTAAGTAAATGTTAAATGTATTATATTGACAGTGTCAACAATCTCATTACACAAGCCGATCACCCATAGTAAGAGGACAAAGTATGAGGATTCACATAAAATCCATTGGCGGCCATTTTTGTGTTAACATCTTGAATTAATTTTTGTAAGAAAAAAGAATCGCATGGCTGAACTTTAAGTTATATGTTCAAATTATAACTGCTTCCTTTAGTTTAAATACATTGTCTTTCAATTGGAACAATTTATTTTCATTTTCCTGACATCACCTTATATTCCCCCTAAAAACGTGCTACTGCCCCTTTAAAGAAAATAGTCAAAAGAAGTTATTAGTTTCCAAATACATGGTAAAATATAATATGTTTTGTGTAATGTGCAATTTTGTGCAAATGGAAGATGTTTTGATTAGGACTTTCTTTTTAAAATGACTGAAAAAAATTGTGATTTCATAAATATAATAAGAAATACTTTTGTTAACATGTTATGAATAATAATTGATGCCTTGATTTTCAAGAAATTGACTTTGATCAAATATTTAGATTTTTGTAAAATTCTTCATAAAGCCCTGGACATGATTCACACCTCACACACCTCAAGCGCTTATATTCTCGCGGAATAATTCTGGAGTGGGGGACAGGAAACTGTCTATTCTTGTAGTTTACCATTAAGTTCTAGTTGTCATGGAGATCAATCAGGAAAGAGGAACTTGTGAAAAAGAATAGTAAACAGATAGATTTCCTGTTAATTTCCAACATTGATGTTTGCTATTTCCTGTCGGTTAGATGGCCATGTATAGTTCATAGACATATGCAAAAACATTTATTACTAAACGAATTTTAGGTGTTACAAATAGTTCAATGATAATGTTAGATAGTTAATGTTATTTTGTAATGGAATGGTTTTACTTTTTGTCGATATATATGAAAATAAAAACAAGATGCATAATATCTCCAACACTAATTTGTTAGCAAAGACATGCATTTTTATTTTTACATACATCACATACAAATTTGTATATGTTTCCCCAATTTGACCATTGCAACTGTGTAACTTTTGATATATCCATGGAAACAGTTTAGTGAGAAATATTATGACTGGAAAGGGACTCGTGATGGGCGTGGCCTCCATTTCTGGACGAATGAATATTCCAAGTTTACTATCAATACATTTAAAACATGGATATAATTACATCATGGTAAATACCAGATAAAACATACATGTATCATGCCATAAACAATGGTGTTATGAGAGTTAAAAAATAAAAAATAAAGTATGAAATACTAGAACACTTGGACAAAGCTGAATTAATTCATTAAATTCTATATTGCTTCATGTAAAACATTATATCGATTTCCACTATCGGAGTAGTAAGACATTACACCAACAACATCAGGTTATCTTAAATAGCCAGAAGAATGCTGTTGTTCTGCCACTTTTGAATTCTTGATACTGCTCACATGCTTTTCTTTTGTGTTATGTTGAAACTGAATTTCAAACTTTTGGTTAAAAGTTTCTTCTCAAATTTCTCGAGCTTCTGTGATATTTGCATTAGGCCTACTTTGTCATTAGTAAAACGATTTTGTGTCTAAAACGATTGCTGTCGCTGGCTGTGTTTGCCATCAAAACAACTTTGACTATAATTGCGAATCATTATATTTCAGAGTGTCAATAGATCCAAAAGAGATATATTTGAAAACATGAAATATGGATTAATTAAACATTGTTTAGTTCTTTTACAGATAAACTGAATTACTCTTACAAAGTTTGTTGTAGCATGAAAATCAATTGAAAATCCTCAAATCATTAATAAGAATTTTTTTTAAACACAATTTCTTTGACGTATTATGTCAATCAAAGTTTATGTCTATTCCTTTGCACAAAAGAGGGTTTTAGCATTTATTTTTCTTACTTAAACACTATCAGTTGTAAATCAATCAATCTTTAAATCAATATTGAAGTAATATCAAGGAAAACAATTAATTGAGGAATTAACTTTTAAGAATTATATGTTTTAAATCATGCTGTGAGAAAACAATACTCATGTAGTTAATTGATTAAATTGTTGTAAAATAAATAATTTTAGATGTATTAAAATTAGATACACCTTTTTCACATGAATTTTGGTTTATATTTACCGAGATTGTTGTTCCAATATCTAACGAATGGTTCCTTATCGTAAAACGGTTTGAAAAGTTTCTGATGCCATTCAATGACTAATACAAACATATCAAGCGCAATATTCAATTAACGGTTTTGTAGCAACCTGAATACACAGGGACGTGTCGTCACAGATGGTTTGCTGTTAACAAGCTTTAAAGGGGCAGTAGCATGTTTTTAGAGGAAGTTAAGGTGATGTCAAAAAATGGAAAATCAATTGTTCCAATTGAAAGACAATGCATTAAAACTATGTAGAGCAGTAATAATTCAAATATATAATGATAATTTTAGCCATGCGATTTCTTTTTCTTACACATCATGAATTAAAGGTGTTCACACAAAATGGCCACCCATTGATTTTAGGTAAATCGTCATACTTTGTCCACTGACTATAGATAATTGGTTTGCGTTATGACATTTTTGACCCTATCAAAATAATACTTTTACAAAATATCAAATTATCAAAAAAACACGCTACTGACCCTTTAAATATTAATAAACAAAACTGTTCTTGAGCATAAGGAAAACTTTTAACGAATTTTGAACAGTCTATGATCTGTTCATGCATGCTCAAGATCGATAGAATTGTTTTATCTATTTTGTTTCTGTTTAATCATTTGAAAGACATATACATGTATTTTCAAATGACTAATGAACAATTCAAGTCAAAGATAAAAGTTTTATTAGGACTATTCATAACTCAATTTCATTTGAAAACATCGGAGATAAATATGCATTGTTCATAGTATTGATTTCAAATGTAATTCATTCTTATAGTGTTCAATAACCCAAAGCGAATAGAAATGTGTAGTTTATGATTTGAACAAAAAATGTCAAAATTTAACAACTAAGATCTGATAATTAGGATACTATGAGGATAACAAACGTCAAACATACATGGTTATAGTACAGGAAGCAATTACATTGAATCGAAAACTTTTCATTTGTCAACATTCATTTTCAAAAACAATTTAAAGTAACAAAATTAAACATTGAAAACAAAACCTGATCAATCAATACAAAGTTAATAATACGAAACTTTATTTGACATGTATAAAATGACTTCTTTGGATATATCAACTCTCCATAAACCGAAATTACTGAAACTTAATACATGAATTAGTATTTAACAAACTGCATTACAAACGCGAATTTCACGTGAGTATAAGGCAATAAAGCAACAGATACAACACCTTTTAGACACAGCAACTAAAAGCCCTCACAAAAATGATAGAATGGAGTGCCTTGAATATACAACGAGCCAACGTTAGGGCATATCATGGGACAATATCATTACCCTTTGTTTCGACCTTTAGGGCCAATGAGCAAGACAACAAACAGACTTCACATTCATCAAAAACAAATGACCATGGTCATCAAAGAGAATAGTATCACAATTCTATATATTTTTAAGAGTCTCTCTGTGACTTGCGACACATATTGTTTGCCACATATTGTTTTTCTTTGATACAAATGCATATGTCATTTTTTATCATGATTCTAGAAATTGCACATATCACTCCACAATGGGCAACTTTATGAAAATTATTTGGCTTAACGATAATTAAACAGTAATATATATACACAAGCGAGATCTACTAGTTATATAACCTATTTAAAATTATCATCTCGTAACTGTCATTCTGACTGTAACAGATAAGTTTCAAAAATTATGTTTGATTGATTGACGAGCATCCATGTCACGTGTTTGATCTCAATCATGACTTTAAACCTTCCCGTGGTCGCTATACGACGTCGATAGGCTTCAGAATGATACTTTCCTGCAACAGCCAATACTTTTAGATCAGATAACACTATTGGTAAAGTACAGTAGTGGCTCTTATTTACCGTCTTTGTCACTCATTCTCCATGATATCGGACACTATATATCAACAGAGCATTACAAAACAGGACCCTAGGCTATAGACCCTACCACTAAAGGTTTTGAGGCCCAAACTAAAATTTGACAACTCGCATGACAAGTTTGTCATTGGCAGGTTCTCAACTCAGTGCTTACCCTATAAGTATTAAACTATAATTATTTAAACTAAACAACTATTGCATCAGCTTGATAGATACTTCACAAAACAATTGCTTACTTCAAGAGTGGTGAAACATCAAGTCTAATGTCATTCAATGTCAATGCTACATGTACTTCAGGGTTACGATCAAGAATAATAAAGAATGACCAATTCTTAATATATTTAGATTAAGAAAAAACATAAAATTATGTAAAAATGAATTTAGCAGTTTCTTCTCTAGCAAATTGTTATGTAAGCAAACTAAGGTGTTTGTAGAAAAAATGTAATTCTTGTATGTTAAAGTTCATCTGGCAAAACATATATTGTCTTTTGTGTTACGTTGACTACACTGTCAACATTATTTTGGACATCAGTGCTTTCTTTGAGGTATATCTAGGATATTTGATAATGCCTGGGTAGTAGCGAAATGTCCAACTATGTACAAAGTAGCATCGATATCACTTCCTGGTTACCATTAATGCTACTGACATATAGAAAAAGAAAAAAACGATCAGTACATTAAACAAAATATATCTAACAAATTGAACCCTAGAGTATTGGAAATCCCTTATACTGGTTTCAGTTCAAACAATATGAGAAGAAGGGCACTTGCAAGAATTGCAAGTGCAAAGAACACAATAAAGAAATAAACATCTTTCTTACGAGTCAGCTGTTTATATTGCTCACTATTTTGCTTCACTCTCAGAAGAAGAACAGTGCAAAGGATTGACAGCATACTCAAAATCAGCTGGGCTGCTACAAACATACCAAAGATGGAAATTGTGGTTGAAGTCTTAGGCATGTTGTCAGTGATGGAACCGAGAAACACTGCATAAGACAAGAAGAGAGCTGTTGATAGAGTGATCTTCTCTCCAGACTCTGCTGGTAGCAGGAACACAAAGGCGTTCAGGAAGGTAGTTGTAACCACAGGCAATGCAATGTTTAGAACAAAGAATGTGCTCCTTCTTTCAAGTTCCAAATGAACAACTGCAGTTGGAAAATCACCGTAATTTAAAGTTGGCTCGATGTTTATACCTGTGATTCTCCATAGTCCATGTTGTTTGTATAAATTCTTCATACTTGATTTGATAGTTTCAAATTCTACAACTTCCCGATTTAGTGACCAAGTTGCAAAGAGAATATCACAAGATTGGTTATCAAAAGGAAAGTATGTAAGGTCCATACTACATCTTGTCCTGTAGACATTTCCAGCAAACCAATTCACTTGACCATTTGACTTCACAATCAAAATATCACTTGGCTTACCGACAGTGTGGTATTCATCCACTGTATTATCAATCATTATGTCCGGTATCCAAAGATCATCCCTTATCAGGTGAACTGTTTCCACATTGCCATATTTACTCATATTCCAGGATAGCCTCAAATCAAACCAAGTTATTGTCATCCATCCACTTGTCGTCAAAATTTCGTTTTCTTCTTCAAGATCAAGAACATTTCGCAACTGAAATGTTACGTCAACTGTTACGGCAAGTTTGTTTCTTCTCTGAGGAGCAGATTGTTTGGTGTAGTTTCTGAGCAAATCTTGGACCAATTGTTGCGAATCGTACACTTGTAATTTAGCTTTTATCATGGACAGTACCCCAAGGAAACACACACTGATAGCCAACATTCTGATAGGTCTGTCCCTCCAGAGAACTAATGGACAAGTGACTGTTAATTGATATAGCACTGTAAAGGTATATCGTGACTTGTTTTGTTTGGTTAGTAAATAGCTTTAATCTTTTCATCGTGGGTAGCATATTGATTTTGGCTTGTCAGGCGCCTTTTGTTCCATTTGTCCTTGGTGCGTCGGCAAATGTTTAACCTTTTTTATTCTTGGTTCTACATTGTATATAGCTGAAATCTGAACAATGATTATAAAGTGTTGGTGTATTGACTCTGTGAGCCATGACGAGTCTAGGACTCACGCTCAAAACCTTTCACTTTTTTATCATTGAAATGTAAAACTCTATAATGAATGTTCCATGTCACATTTTAAGTATCTGAAACTGACTTCTTGATATCTTAGTCACCTAATTCGACAATACTGATATATCTATAAAAATAACACTATGATTATAGCTCTGTTGATGTTAATGAACTTGATTTTTCAATTACATGATTTAATTAAATATTTTAAAATAGTCAAATAACATCAGGGAAAACAAATTCACACGTCAATTATCATGAATATGAGTTACATAACCTATGAAACATTATCAAATTAAACCGTCATTGGATTCCTTTTGCTAAGTTTACGTTACGTTTGAAAGATTGGCTCGTGTCATTATACGCTTTTGGGTCATCTTCAAACCTTCCTGTTGTCCTAGCAATGTCGATAAGCTGTGGTTGCTGATGATTCTTTTCTGCAACAGTGGAGACCTTTGAATGAAATAAAACAATCTGATGACAATTTGCATATATATATATACAACCCAGGACACCTCAAGGGGTAGCTCTATATAAAAAAAATCCTTTCTCACAGTGGCACCTTGTTGTTTAGCTGGTGTGGAAGTTTTGGATTTATCTGTTAAATCCTATGTACAATATCTTGATGAAAAATATCAAGCACTTAGAATATCGCAATTTTTCTAAATATCATGGATTGACAAACTAATGTCATGGAATGAAAGTATATCAACTTTTAAAAGAGCTTCTGACATTTGGACACCTGACATCGTAATTAGAGTTGCATTGACAAGGAGTAGACAAGTGAAGAGAGACAGTGATCATGTCAAGATATATTCAAATGGTACAGTGTCATGGAACACTGAGTAGTTTGGAGACATCATAATGTTCATTCGCCGTTGTAAAACAATATTGAAATGTATTACCCATAGGGTTGAAAACAAGTAGCTATATATTTTCAATATGTGCACATGTGCTAATATCACTTTTGCCAGGCAACGATTGTTTTAGCGCGAGTTCCCGTATATTTCCACCTGTGACTTCATAACACCATTATTCGTGACGTCACTGTAGCCGGTCGTCCCAAAGGTAGTGTTCTACTACTTTACCTGCTTTTTATATCTTTACATATTTAAATATTGCTATTTTCATTTCATTCAGCTATTAAATTCAATATGCTCGCAATGTCACTTAGTAGGCCGGTTTTGACATTTAGGACGTTTATTATTTAGATCAAAGAAAATCTGAAAAATTCTATTACCCAAACAGTTCAAGAGCAGTTGATTTTTAAACTTATCCACTGTTAAAACAATAGAGAGACGTTATCATCTAGATCATATATTTGCCGTTTTGATGAAATATTAGTCACAGGATATAAAAAAGGCATTATCGAGATTCAATCAGGCAAGAGTTTTATTAACATCATTTTTTTCAGTGGTGAAATGCATAAAGTTCGTCTTTGTCAGTTGTTTGTGTCATTCCAGGTTTGTCTTTTGAGATTATACTATTTGTATTGCCTCACGCCAAAATTTAAAACTCTTTCAAGGGGCATTACCACGTTTTTAGAGGAGAATATACGGTCATTTCAGGAACATGAAAATAAATGGTTCAAATTGAAAGAGAATGTATTTAAACTAACTAAAGTAGTACTAAATAAAGAATATATGATGCGATTCCCTTTTCTTACAGAATACGAAATAAAGGTGTTCATACCGAAATGGCCACCGATGGACTTTATGTAACTCTTTATTGTTTATTCTCTGGCTATGAATGATTGGTTTGTGGAATGAGATATTTGACACCATTAAAATAATACATTAAGCATTAACGTTCAGTTAAAAATTCTAACTATAACATGTTCTAATATGTGCCAATGTCCGCGATTATGAAATGTTGTAAAGACATTATGAGTCCTATTATCTGACTACGAATATGATCAAGTGAGCATTTCAACTTAATATAGTTCTACTTAATTTCTAATAACACATATACATGTACCTTTGCAAGTGATATTGTTTTATTATTAGATATTATCAATATTTGCGAACTTGATACCAAATCATTCACGAGCAGTATCAATCCTACCATAAAATCCTACCATGCTGGATTCTTGATTCTGATTGGCTTTCAAGAAAAATCAAACGTGATTAATTATGGATTGAACGTCCTCTGATTTTGAGGCCGCTTCACTGCGCATTGACACCCCAGATTGGCAACTTTAGAGTCGGTATTCTGCTGTTTGCTGAGATGAATTGTAATAAAAAGAAATTGATCATGATTATTATTTGTGTGTTGACACCGACACCACAAAATGAGAATTTTAAGTGGTAAATCGGAGAAGACAATTCAATGACGTCATGCCGTCATAATCCTTGACACAACGTCACAGTGATTTTCTGTAAGACTCAAGTAGTTAATTCCAAGATGTGTTGCAATCTTTGTTGTCTATGAGGAATTTTCCGAAGTGTAATTCTCAGTGACAAAGAGTTCATAATTTAAATCGACATGGTATAATGAAGTATTAAATGGACCTTTCGAATTCGTTCATTACTTGCCTTAAAATTCAAGGAAACTTGCTGACAGAGTGCTGAAACTAACATTACCGCGACAAGGCAGCCACCATGACTGCGTGTTTACATGTGATTGCGACGTCATAACAGCACACTACTGTGACGTCATACATGTACTTGCATTGTGGAATACCACTAGTTTAAAGGGGCAGTAGCACGTTTTTTGATCATTTTATATTTTAAAAAATTCACTGATAATTGTAAGTTAATGCTAAATGTATTATTTTGACAGTGTCAAAAATCTCATTACATAAGCCAATTATCCATAGTCAGAGGACAAAGTATTAAGATTCACATAAAATCCATTGGCGGCCATTTTGGGTGAACACCTTTAATTCAGATTGTGTAAGAAAAAGCCATCGCATAGTTAAACTTTACGTTATATATTTGAATCATTACTGCTTTATTTAGTTGGAACCATTAATTTTCATTTTCCTGACATCACCTTATATACCCCCTAAAAACGTGCTACTGCCCCTTTAATATTGCTGTATATATATTACACTGCGGTATCTAATAAATACTTACAAAGAGGTATCATTTTCAAATCAATTTAAGATTGATATCGCATGACTGATGAAAACGTGAAACACATTGAGATAAACATTTTATTTTTTCACTTGATGAAATGGTATACGAAAAACTTTAAAATATTAAAATTCAATTAGAAATGTAGCAAAGTAAATTTGACTAAAGCCCACTGAATGATGACTAAATATGTAAAATAATATTTTTCTTTATTGACGTTTAAGTCTTGTAAATGACTCATTCGAAAATGATGAGCTCACACAGAGAAGGCATACTCAATAAAAACAGACTCAGTGAACAATTTTGATTGAAAAGGTGATTTATTCAAAAGAGGACATGTGGACACGGAAAAAATTTTCAGATTATGAGTAATTTATTTGTCCTTTCAAATATTAAGAACAAGACATTCGGAAACATAAAAAGAACTTGAAACTGTGCTGAAACGTGACAGGAAAACAGGTACAGCGATATATACATTTGTTTTGAATGAATGTGATATTCAACTGTGTAGGGCTCAAGTCTATTGAACAAGCAATAACCAACATGCAGATACCTGGATTTTCAGTATAATATTATTAGAAATCGATTTCAAAAAACATTTTACAGTCTGAAAATGATTTTAAAAAGTGACAAACTTTTTTATAAAGTTATTGGTACACATTATTAGCGCATGACTGGGGCTAATTTTCCACGACACCAATGGTGTGACTTGGTTCACGGCAAACCACGTGATCGGACTAAGTGAAAGTTAGCATGCGCTAAATTAGATGGTTCACAGGTTCTCGACACCAAGCGATTTGATCTCGCTTCGCGCGACCAAATCGCTTGGTGTCTCGAACCCGTGAACCATCCATTACTTATTGCACAAGGAAATACCAAATTGTTGGATTTTCCTTATGAGAGCTGTAACTGACAAAGTTAAAATCCATCGTTGGTTCAGGCTTCCAACGCAGGAACTCTTTCTCGCCAACATTTTCCCCCTTGCCAACAGTTATGATATCATTAGCCCAACTGAGCCATAACGGTCGGAATTCTGTACATGACAAAATCTGTTCTTCGGTGTGTTCATATTTGTAGGTACCTTGTAAACCCTTTCTTATTACCGACTTCGAATTACCCCAACCTCCAAGGACAACTTCGTACGTTTCGCCTGTGTTGTAGTTGAGGTTTTCGTGCAGCAAGAAGTTACAACTCTGGCAGGTTTTCACCAGGAAGATGATACTTGATGTGGATCGTGTCAGTCTGGTCAACACGTCAGATTCAATGTTGTGGAATATATAAGTAGACTCAGACTTGAACTCTCGTTTGACATATGGACCTGAAATCATCAATAACATGTCAGCTCCATTTCACTATAATAATGTAATGTGCGTACTTATATTGCGCCTTTTCCACGTCCTAAGACATGCTCAAAGCGCTACATTATTACCCTGAAGGAGTGTACTTTCACAGCTGCTACTAAGCGCTAATCACGACCACGTAGGTCAGTACATCCATTTTTCAGGTACCATTTTAACAGCTGGATGGACTGAGTGCAATGTGGATGAAGTGCCTTGCCCAGGGCCACAACACAGGATGAGACCCAAGTCACAAATTTTTGGTGTCTCCACCGGGATTCGAACCCGGGTCTCTGGCGTGAGAGGCCAGCATGCTAACCACTACACCACTGTGCTCCACTAACATACACTTGATCACCCAAAACTGTGTTTACAGGAGATATCGCTTGTGGAGATAGTAGATGTTGAACAATGCTCTTCAATTGGAAATTGCAAGTACATGACGTCACAAAGGTTTTGCATCATTAAGTAATAACGTCACAAAGCTTTGACGTCATACACATGACACTGTCATAAATTGATGACGTCCTACAACAAGATGTCATCATAATGCCATGACTGCTTATGGAGTTTTATGGAACCTTAGCGTTCAAGTATGTACGTTTCTCCTGCAAACGTAATGAAAAAAGATTTTTGGATGAATATCTCATCCTCGTGCCATAAAATATATTAACACTCGTTGATAAAAGTAAAATATTCGCGGCAATCTTCGGAACTATTTGTTTTACTTTCAACAACTTGGGTTGACATGTTTGATATCAAAAGATACTTGGGTGAGATTCGCTATGTATTTCACAGAAAGCAAAAATCATAATTATGTCAGTGTCGGTATCACTTCCCTGAGAAAATACCTGTTTCATATTTTAAATGTTTGAAATTACACATAACAAAAGTGAATGATTTTTAGTCTTAATTATTATAACTTTCATAATCCAACATGTAATGAATATTAGATTTGATATGCACGTCAACCGTGTCATGTGTGTCTTTGATTTTGTGAGTGAGATGTAGATACACAATAAAACCAACCTTAATTGACTCAATGAATAACATATAATAAATGTACCTGAACAGGTGAGGTTTACAGGTGCCCAGGTGTTGTCAGGTAGACAGGTAGTTACAGCTGAGGTGAGAAAGCTCTGTGTGTCCAGGTATTCATCTTGACAGGTGTAAGTTCTCGATGCTCCTATCTCCTGACCTCCTGGACTAAGGACTGCATTGGTCACCTCAGGGAGGACCGGACATAGGTCATCTGTGATAGATTCAATTTGATAATGTACAGCTGCGTACCTTAAGTTTGTTCACTTGCTTGTGTATCTTAGTACAAATATCATATAAATTGGGTTTCATTTTGACGTCCATAAAATAACTCCAGGAGCACCTACAAACGACAACCAATTATCCATTAGTAAAATAATCATTCCCAAACCATATTTCGGAATCGTCTTGTCACTGGTACTGAATATAGATATTTGGCATTTTTAATAAACAGATGGGGTCATATTTGTGAAATTCAGATTAAAATATTTAAATTTCGATTTAACTATTCCATATAAACTTTGTAAGAAAGAAATAAGTACAATTACATTGCATTAATGCAAAGGAACAAATATGACTTAAATCTAAATCTATTGATCACTAATGAAGGATTTTGTAGAGAAATATACAAAACAGTGTTTTCGAAATTTTGACCCCTGGTCATTTCAAAGTCCTGTCAATTTAGGTAAGTGAACAAACTTAAAATGCGCAGCTGTATTTTACCTTTTATGTTTTAAAGGGTTTTTTTCCGGGCATTGCAAGTTTGAACTTATGTACGAGGATGTTAGATGTGCTTATGATGTGGTTAGAAATATTAGCCTAAGGTTATTCATATTATTCAATTGATACGTATCCCCGGTACGCAGTCAGTTTGGACACTAAAACATAAAAAAAGACTGAGCATTCATATTTATTTCTATCATATCATCATTATAACCATTATGATTTCATTCATTCCACAGACATCTCCTACTCCCCTGTTTAAATAATTTTATAAAAGCCCATTTGCCATGATAATGACCTGTCACACATATTGGAGCTCTGGTTATACTGTCCACTTGGCATTTCTGTCCAGCTGGACAGCTGTGGTCAGCGCACGGACCCATAAGAGTCTGCAAAATACAAAATAATAAGCCAACATCAGAAACTATTTCTGCAAAATGTTTAAGGAAGTCACATCATCTTAAACTAAATACCAACACTTTATGTTGAAGTCGATGGTTTTGTTTTTATGTTATAACAAAAATTATCAGATTGCATCTTGTTTGTTTACATAGCACTATTTATCTAAGGAGAAAAAAGCAGTCGCTTGACCTTCGTGTCAAGTGGCATTTCACCAATGCCAAGGATGTCTGATTTCAAAATGCCTGACATTCTGTTCAGAAAGTCTAAATGAACACACAGTTAGTGATTATGCCTTTTTAATATCATGTTTTCAGTAAATTTTGTATCAAACATATTTTCATGGTTTGATGCTTCGCAGATCAAAATTAATAGTTCCAATTCTCCAATATAGACCATGGATAAAGGACTGGCTCGAAGCAATAGTTTTATTACCTCCCTTTCCTTGTCCTGATGTCTCTAAAATGACGTCACAAATGAAAAGCAATTATTTTCTGATTCGATGTGATCATTCCAAGTTCATTTTTTCACTAGCAGTGTCAACTTAAAAGCTTTGAAAATTAGTTTTTTTTAATTTTCAGATAGTGATGTATTATTATTGATTTTGTTATTAAATTTATTTCACTCTTTTACCTTAAAAACTAGTTAAATGTCAATAAAGATGTTAAGTTTATCCCGGATGCTAGGTTAAAATGACAAAGTTCGGCTTTTTCATTATACTTCCTTCTTAAAGACATCTGTATTATGAATGAAATGTTCTGAATTTCTGAAATGCCTTGAGACTAAACAACATACGAAAGAAGAGAATAGATTGATTGCTACCTACGTCTGAATGCACTGTTACCAAAGACACCAAGGGGATTTATTTTAATATTTTCCCACGAACAGGTATTTATCTCTATCTAAAACTGATAACAAAGATAAACCCATTTCAAACAACGCCTTTCTTTTAACTCATTTACCCTTTACATGCTTCAAATCATCCTTTTGTAAATGAGAAGTTTAAAAAAAATCTAACTCATTTTGGCTACTAAATATATTATATCTCAATCCTAGTAATTTTAAAATCATCTCTTTCATAATCAAAAACTAGTACTTCTGAATGTTTGTCATCACTTCTATTAAGATTTTATTTGAATTTAAAGTACTTAACAATATATCGGCAGTTTCAAGACAGACACATATCTTTCTGATCATCTAATTGGTGATCTGAATTAGGTGATTCCTGGCGAAGTTTTTTTAAGATATAAAGTAGCAATGGGAAATAATATTTGACGTAAACGGTACCATAAAACATTTTTTACGTCAAAATTCATGCTTTAGTCGCAAAAATATAATGATGAGATCTTGTTAAAATGTGTTACATGGTTTCTTTGTTAAAATGCAATCGAAAAACGATTAAAGTGTATACTGTTAAAGGGGCAGTAGCACGTTTTTTGACAATTTTATATTTTAATTTTTTCCACTGATAATTGTAAGCTTATGCTAAATGTATTACTTTGATAGTGTCAAAAATCTCATCACACAAACCAATTATCCATATTTAGAGAACAAATTATAAAGGTTCACAGCCATTTTTGTGTGAACACCTTTAAATCATTTTGTGTAAGAAAAGGAGTCGCATGACTGAACTTTACATTATATATTTGATTTATTACTGCTTTATGTAGTTATATTTAGTTGTCTTTAGATTGGAACCATTTATTTTCATTTCCCTGACATCACTGTATATTCCTCCTTAAAACTTGCTACTGCCCCTTTAAACGTTATTAACTTACCTTGAGCCAATCGTCCACGTTTCCATGAATCCAGTCCTTCTTTGTAATCAGATCAGATGGGACACTATCACTGCTTTGACCATGAAGATGACATGATTTAGTGCGAGGTTCGAACCCAAACGACTGACATTGTTGAAAGGACAGGCATGCACCAGCACAGTCGATCAAACTTACTGAGCTCGTGGTTCTAAGTAGAGTATTCTGTAGGTACTTATCCTGTTTTGTTGAGATGTACATGTCAACAAAGAGCATTGAAACTGTGTAAATTTGTAGCCCCAGTATGAGAATTATGTTTCTAAACTCCATTTTAAAATGATATGGATACTCTCACTTAAAATCTCCTTTAGGTAGAAAATACACCGTTAAGCCAATACCGACTTCGCTGGTTTGGCAGGAATATTTTCCCGATGTTACTTACTGACTTGGAAATAACAGCATGACACCAGTAAATATTAAAAATTAATAATTAAGTTTTATGTATATTCATACCGACAAATAAATCCAAGCCTCACTGGTTATTAAAAGCAAGACGTCACACTTGGGAAATCTTACAAGTTACAGTACAATACTAATACCCGGAGAGAATACACAAAGACGTCACTTATTCATACATATCGCTTTAGACTGCATTCAATTTAAACTGACAGGCAAAAGAAAGTACACACTTCATTTTATTTTTATATGTAAGATTTTCAAGTACAAAATATTTCGAGTTTTTGATGTCGTATTCTCAAACAGATAAGAACAAGAATTAGGTCATTGTACAAATAATAATTTAAAGTGCATATCTAAAATCTGCACATGTGTTATTGTTTATATGCCATAAATTAATGCATCCATGTCTCTTAGAGGTTAAGTAACATTTAACATACTGGGGTGTTTACTTTTTGCGGGTTAAACAAAACTGGTTCATTAAACACTCCGTATCACATCCATATTGAGGGGCGGGATAGCGCGTTCGGCATTGGATCAAGAGGTCCGTGGTTCGAATCCCGCCAGGGGCTCGGCAACTTTGTCTGCAGTAGAGAACTGTTCTACACGCAGTAAGGTTTGGGTACAATGCTTCACTGAATTTCAGCGCAGTACCACCCATGGTTCGCTAGTTCCAGCCGATGCTCGCAGGTTTCACTGCAATTCATAGCCCCAATGGTGTTGCGGGCTTTCTCCCTGCAATAATACCAGCAGCCGCGATATAAGTGAACAAATCTTGAAAGCGGCGTTAAACCCTTAATCACCTCACCTCATCTCACATCCATATTGATTCCTTTATCGATGACATTATACACTTAATCAGAACACGATAGTTCAATGACTTGAAAGACAATGGACCAATTGAGTGATTAATTACATATAGCATAGGAAAGACAAAGCGAGTGGAATGGAGGGTGAATTTGCTTTACTTGCCAGTGCAAGGGTTATTCGTAGACTAAATACAGATAAAGCATAGTTACATTTTGTCTTAAAGGGGCAGTAGCACGCTTTTTAAAAAAATGTTATACAGTGGTGTATTGGTTAGCATGATGGCCTCTCACGCCAGAGACCCGGATTCAAATCCCGGTGGAGACACCAAAAATTTGTGACTTGGGTCTTATCCTGTGTTGTGTCCCTGGGCAAGGCACTTCATCCACATTGCACTCAGTCCACCCAGCTGTTAAAATGGGTACCTGAAAAATGGATGTACTGACCTACGTGGTCGTGATTAGCGCTTAGTAGCAGCTGTGAAAGAACACTCCTTCGGGGTAATAATGTAGCGCTTTGAGCATGTCTTAGGATGTGTCAAAAATTCCATTACACAAATCAATCATCAATAGTCAAAGAACAAATTATTATGCTTTGGCGAACATTTTTGTGTGAGCACCTTTAAATCATTTTGGAAAGGAAAAAAGAATTACATGGCTGAACTGAACATTATATATATACTTCATTTAGTTCAAATAATTGTCTTTCCATTGGAACCATTTATTTTCATGTATGTATGTATGTATATATATTTTATGTATATTCCCCCCCAAAAAACGTGCTACTGCCTTTTAAAGAAGACAATTTTCATTATCTATGAATATTTCAAAGTTATTTGATTATGTTTTATTAAAAACAGGCTCTCCTCCACTACGCGAGATATGATATATCAGGTGGTTTTAGGACGTCACACATCTCATAATGTATGTGATGACGTATCATAATTATGTCCACAACACAAGTATTTATGAAATAAATAATAAAATAATAAACTGTCTAAACCCTAAAATAATTAACAAACTCATTATAACAACGTTTTTAACTCGTAGTTATGTATTTGATAACATTGAATAAATGTATAACTTAAAGGGAAGCTATTTTCTGCGCTTTCAACACTACGGTTATGTTAGCGTTAGGAATGTTCATCATCCAACGGGCACAACAACATGGGGCAGCCCGTCAGATGTAAGCGAATTCGGAACCGAATGACCTGGTTAGAAAAGATATGTCGTTGGTAATAAGTTGGCTTTTTTGTTGAGAAATTGTTTATAAGATGAAAACAATCAATAGTTTCAATATCAATAGTAGTAGTTTACTGACAATGAAGTTAGAGAAATTTTTCTTCATATTAGAACAAAATCCAATCATCAATCTCATCTCCTTTCGTCAGATACCTCGTCGTGACAACAACCAGGATAAGCAGAAACCACTGTCTTGCATTTTATCATTATTACACACATGTGAGTGAGAACACTTCGAGATATTGTTGGTATCTAACATATGTCAGATACTGCGAGCGCCGACTCTGATTGGACAATCCATGGTGATGACCCGAGGTCACGATGACCGAACTACTTTTGTCATTCATAAGTTACAACTAAACTTCATTCATTACTTTCATGAGAGGTAGAATGTAGCCATTAAAATAGACAAACCAAAGACGAAAATAGAATTTTCGTCTTTGGACAAACATACGAACTTTTTTACTACAGACACCACTGAAAGTCATTTAAACATAATAATATAAACATTTGTGGTGGTAATTCAATTTTATTTTCGCTAATAAACACGCAACATATTTCGTCTGCTCGTCGAAACGAATGGTCAAACGATTCCCGAACCATTCAGCACGCAGCTCACTGGCCAGAACATTCTTCCAACTGAAATCATGCAGATATCAGGACATCGTATAAACGTTCAAAGCATCAACAGTTACAGCAATATTTCCATGGATCGTCAGCAGCAACAACGATCAGCCTGGTTCGCTTGTACTTCCGTCACACACAGCAACAGCAAGTGCGAGTGACCTCCCTTCCAACGTCATCAACGTTATGTCGAGTCAATCTCGGACCGCCGTCACTCGCTTCGGTTCAGTGCACTCCATTTTCTCGAATCCAATATACGGGGGAATCATTAATGTGAACTTAATGCAAAGCGACCTCGTTTCACGGATTATGATGACTGTTAAGTATAAGCTGGACTGAATTTGACGGCAAGCGTGCACGCTGTTGTGCTCTACTCTGACGGACATTGTTACTCATAAAATTTCAGGTTTGAGTATTATTTAAGTTGTTAAAATTCAATCTGTGTTATGTATTTCTTGAACGTGAACTTGAATGTTAACAAAATGTTAATCAGTTATCAGTTATCAGCCACTTCACCTAAAATCTAAGCGCTAAAGTCACAGACTAATTTCCTGCGGTATTACATCGTTTACAGTTACACATTGTGACGTCACTGACGCAAAATCAAGCTGTATTCATACGCGCCTCAACACAATGTGAAGAATATTTCGTTGTTATGTCAATAAATTACGGTTAATTCGTGTGTAATAAATAAAATACCAAACTCATCCCCTATGGATATCGTATTTATTACAACTCGTGGCTTGTAAACGTATCTAACTCGCTTTCGCTAGTTAGATACGTTTACAAGCCACTCGTTGTAATAAATACGGTATCCATAGGAAACTCGTTTGGTACTCTCTATTTATTATATGAATATTTATATAGCGCGCATATCCATCCACTCATGGTTGCTCAAGGCGCTTGTTGTTTCCCCTGATCAATGGCATTCTTTCACCCTCCGATCATTTTTCCAATTCAACTCCCTGGGGAGTTTTCAACCGGCATCCATATGTGACGCTCAGGCGTATGCACATGTTCATGTATCCACCATTCAGCCACTGACAATGTCTTGCATATTATGATGGAAGAATGCCATTGCAAGACTTTTGAAAAGATATTGTCTTTGGAGATTTTGTCCTTATGGATTTTTTCTTACGACATAACTGTTTATTGTAGTCAAGTATCCACTACTGGGAAATCTCCGACGAAGAAGCTTTATGTTACAATAAAACATCAATGAGAACCAAGAGGCATGCATTTCCGTTTTAAAGTGATAATGTCATGGTTCTTTTTAAAAAGTTCACCAGGTGACTCCTATCAGCAGCACACGTGTCACTTGTCATGTCATCTTTTGCTGGCTTTGTTTTCTTCATAAGTATCTTTTCTCTATAATATTTCATATTTGCCAATCAAGAAACAGATTTTGATTTCCTGCACATTACACACAAATACGTATACATACATTTGTTTAAGCTATTCATTGCACACAAAAACACAACACATCTTTATGGAATATACTCTGCAAAAGAGGGTCCGCTTTCAGTGTCATTTTTTTCTAAAAAGCAACATGTTGTGATTCATTTGAGATGGAGTTGTGTTTATACACAATTTATAAAGCACTGTAATTTATTGTCCTATTAGTTCTCTTCCATTGTAAAACATGTTATTTTTAGCAATGAAGATAGGTGCATTCAGATCAAATATATTCATCTATATTCGAAAACCTTTTCAGGTCGTAAAGCGTTTCTTGGAATAATGTGATTGGTATAGATTATAGGAAGACCTACATGCATGTATTAAGGCATAATCAGATGTAAAAAACTCGTTTGATAAGATGACATTGAATATCACATTTAGATAAGTGATTGTTTAAGTTCAGTTTTGATGACATGTGCAGCATTAAAAGGTTTGTTTAACAAAACTGTCGAAGCGTTCATAAAATATGTAAATAGTTCACGTCAGTACTGTGGCTAAAATGAAAATTCTGACAAACTTTATCTTAAGTATATAACTGCAGTAAGGCATGGGTCAAATGTTACACTGAATTTAAGTGTAGTGCCATCCATGGTTCGCTAGTTCCAGCCGATGATTGCAGGTTCACCGCAATGCATAGCCACGATAATGTTGCCAGTCTTGAAATATGCGTTTAACCTCGATTCACCTCACCTTAACTGCCCTTTTAATAAATGAATGCCAAGTAAAAACTGTAAATAATTTCATAACATAATATGAAAGCTAGTGCATAAGTCCTCAGAAGTGTTGTAGTTGCCACAGAAAGCGCATAAGTGCATGTATTATATGTATTATAAACAAGTGTCCAAAAGTAACGCA
The DNA here is from genome assembly GCA_916613615.1 of Steromphala cineraria. NCBI lineage: Eukaryota > Metazoa > Mollusca > Gastropoda > Trochida > Trochidae > Steromphala > Steromphala cineraria. The sequence continues at coordinate 25,908,722 of OU744728.1, read as the reverse complement.
GTTTTCAAGATCGTCCGAAACAAAATGGTATTACCTAACAAAGTGGAATTTAAGTGTATCTGACATGCATATGTCTTGTTCGCAGGAATGCACATTTTCATTCTTCAGGAAAAGATACTTTTGATTTTGTATATCTTCAAACTCACATGGGGTGCAAAACTTCAATTTCAAATTGTTTTGTGCACAAAAGTTTCGTCATTTCAGTTTGAAAGTGGTCAAATATGGAATTAAGTTAAGAAAACACAATTGTCGATAACATTCACTTTACTTGACATAAATTCATTCATGCGCCATTGCTCTAGAACGTTTTAAAACAAGCTAAAGTGTCTCTCTGCTATCTCGCCTAGTTGTGTAGATTCAAAATCGATGGATGTTTTAACTGAGTGTTTCTCGCAAACATGAAAAGATAATGTTTCAAAAAATTTCATAGAAGTTAGTTGATTTCTGAAGAAATGATAAAACTATGTTTAAGTCATATCAATCTGTAGTGGGTTGAGTTATTTAGCGTTTCTTTTGGACACTAATTCAGTACCCATTGACTGGATTTCCTACTCTTACGGAAGCTAAGAGATACTTATATCGAGTAATTTATTTCCCAATAGATCAAAATATCTTATCTTTCAGATTGATAACAAAAATCAGGAAGTTTGGTTAATATAAACTCTCTCAAAAAAGAAACGCAACCCCTGATTTTATGCAGTGTTGATATCAGTCTTAAACTTTGTATAATACATAGATTATCAAAGATAACACAATGAAATTTTACATGGTGAAACAAATTTATTTGAGTATAAGGTCTCATTTTCATGGGTCTTTATTATACATTCGGCGGAAACTAGGGGGCGCTTTCTTTGGTATCTATTTTGAGGGCCACGAGCTGTGGTCATAGTATTGCAGGACGGATCAGACGACAAAACCTTTCCTGTGGTATTGCTCAGCACTCATCCTGTAGTGCTGTGACCAGTGCATCTAACGTCTACGGTGGTGGTGTACGTGCACGGATACGTCAATCAAGATAGTCCGAAATATTATCGATGGGGTTGATGTCGGGCGACCTGGAGGGCCATGGCAAGGAGTGAACATTGGAATTCCGTAGAAAATCTACTGTTGCATGAGCTGTGCGAGGGTGGGCATTGTCCTGTTGAAATAGCCCCCTCTATTGGTCGATTATCGAAAGGAGGTGTGGCTGTAAAACATCATTGATGTAGCGTTTGGCCGTCAAATTGCCGGAAATGATGACCAGCTGTGATCGTCCGTTGTCAGACATGGCTCCCCATACCTTGACGCTTCCTCCTCCAAATCTGTCGACCTGTTGAACGCAGTTCAGTGCGAAAAATTTGTATTTCCTCGTCTGTATACACGTTTCTTGCCGTCACGTCTGTGAAGTAGGAAACGGGACTCGTCACTGAACCAGACCCGTTCCTTATGGTCCATACCCATACGTTAGTGCACCATCTGAGACGTTGACGTCGATGTTGGCGTCTCAGAACAGGTCCGACTAATGGTCGTCGTGCATGAATATTATATATATATATATTCCTGATGGTTGGGGCCGACAATCTCCTCAAACCAGGCACTTGTGTTGCAGTGACGGTTGGTGTGGCTTGCCGATTACGTAGGTGGGTGACCCGTATGAAACGATCCTGAGCCGTTGTGGTGATCCTTGTCTGTAACGATTCCAAAGTCGGGAGATCGTTGTTTTATGGAAATTTAGTTGGCGGGCAACTGTTCCAAAACTTTGCCCGCCTAAATCCGACCAATGGCAATATTTCGAAAAAAAAATCCAATTCACATTCACCACTTCTGTTCGGACGTTGTTGTCATATATTGAGAGATGGGTTGCGTTTCTTTTTTGAGAGAGTTTAGTTATCTAAAGCAAACTGTATTGATATCATTTGAAACATATTCTTCAATAGACCAAAATGGCCTTTATTTGAATCTATTAACTGTATTTCTAATTTGATGAAGGAGATGAAGTAATTTCTGTTTTCGGTCTGTGTTACCCTTATATTTTCTGTTTGAAAGTAACAGTTTAAGAGCGTTATTATCTGCATACTGTAAGCGAATTTATAAACTTACAGTATGCAAGTTCTTGGTTCTTGATTCGTTTTACTTTGTTTTATAATGGCAAGTTGTTTTTCATCTCTTTCTTTGCACAAAAAAAGATAAGGAAGACAAGAGCAATTCTATGGATGAACAACTTCTTTGTTTGACATGCCTTACTGTATGTAAAGCAGTTATATACTTAAGACAAAGTTGCTGAACCCCTGGAGGGATTTGAACAACAGACTTCTGATCCGAGGCCGAACGCACTAACCACTGCACTATCCAGCACCTATTAAAAGGTAAATATGGCCGAGGTCCTTAGGCTTGTTAAAATTGCAAAGGTTATGGTTTAATACTGCTAAACAAACATATCGTCTACATTAAATATGATTTGAGCTCTTGATTGAGAAGCATAAACTTTACAGTGTAATGTTGTTGATTCATTAAGAATAGCAGCTGCATTTTTCTTCAGGCTGTATGTATATTATGGTTATTGTTATACATGTACTTCAATTCGGACAGATTTAAAGCAACCTTGCAATAATTCCTCAAATCTTCTAGAATCAACGTTATCAACTAAATACGTACAAAAATAATTTACAAGGTAGGTTATTGGTGCTAGAGAAGGACAATTTATAAAGAATGAAAGATATGAAATATATAACACAAGAAAAAGGTATCACTCGTGATAATTTGCTGTTTATTGGTATGAACTGAACTTACAATGGACTGAGTAAATATATATCATTTAATATTAATGAGACCACATGGGAAGATGTGCACAATCAATATTAATTTGATATGCTTAAGGTATCAAGTCACTCGTATAAGGACAATTTAAAAAGAATGATAGATATGAAATATATAACACAAGACAAAGGTATCAGTCGTGATAATTTGCTTTTTATTGGTATGAACTGAACATACAATGGACTGAGTAAATATATATCATTTAATATTAATGAGACCACTTGGGTAGATGTGCACAATCACTATTCGATATGCTAAAGGTGTCAAGTCTCTCATATAAGCTCATTCTTGGACTAAGAAATACCAGATGGCCGCATTCTCAATGTGGGAACTATAGCTAACAAAATTATACTCCAACGGGGGATCAGGAGACCAACGCAGGAGCTTTTGGTTTCCAACAGTGCTTCCCTTGCCAACAGTTATTATGTTATCACTCCAACTGAGCCAGAAGGGACGGAGTTGAGAACATGACAACAATCCTGCTTCCTTGTGGACATCCTTTTGGACACCTTGCAAATCCTTAACTATTACCGATTTAGAATTTGTATAACCTCCAATGGCAATCTCGTACATTCCTCCTGTGCTGTAGTTGAGATTCTCATGAATCAAGAAGTTGCTGTCAGTGCAGGCTTTCACTAGGAAAATGAGACTGGATGTGGTTCCTGTCAATCTGCTCAACACGTCCGATTCAATATTGTGGAAAATGTAGGACGGATCGGATTTGATCTCGCGTTTGACATAGGGACCTGAAATTATTATTACAATGTAAACATGCATGTCATTATTTCATTACATCATTTTAAGAGATGCATCCTCAAATTAATCATAATCTGTTTTCAATAATTCAGTTTATTTCAATACTTAAAGGCCACAGGCCTATAGCACAAAAGATAAATATACAATGAAGCGCGCGTCTATACATGTACATTTACCTCCTTCGCAGGGATCATATTATGGTGATAATTATAACTTCAAACATATCATATCTAGTGAAATACTATACTATAGCATATACAATTTCTCAAAATAGACATCATATCACAGAAAATCAGAAAATCAATCCCCAAGAAAATCAAACAATAGAATATACAATCAATTCATACTAGTTCATACATTGTTCTTTCTTAGTAACATACCATGATAAATAAATGTTGACAACTTACGCATAAGGACGGTACTGTCAATACTAAACAGTAAAGAAAATTTCAACCAATTTGGATGAAAGTGATCTGTTATCAAAACGAAGTTTTTCTCTGAGTGACATGCAGAAGCAATGTACGTTTTAATTATGTATTCTTCTTTTACAATTACAAAGCTGAAAATACATAAAATGGTATCTTGAGTTATGGAAGGATAGTATAATGCACTGAGAGAGATTTCAAGAGAGGTGAAACAAAGATAAAGGTTCTAAACGACACTAGAGCATAATAAAATTAGTCCCTGTTGAATCCCTATTATCTGAAAAGGACAACTTTGATGCCTATCATATACCTGAACAGTTGAGGTTTACAGGTGCCCAGGTGTTGTCAGGTAGACAGGTAGTTACAGCTGAGGTGAGAAAGCTCTGTGTGTCCAGGTATTCATCTTGACAGGTGTAAGTTCTCGATGCTCCTATCTCCTGACCTCCTGGACTGAGGACTGCATTGGTCACCTCCGGGGGCACTGGACAGAGGTCATTTGGTAGGAGGAGGGTAGCTGTGACAAATAAAGCAACAGATTAAAACAAGATTATCAGCTTTGTTCTCTTTAGTAAAAGAAACAAAATAGTAATACAACCATGAGCAAGTAGAACAGTTAAACATCGTAATGAAATATTCTCAAATTAAAAAACTAAATTGGAATGATAAAGTGCAGGATTATGTCATAGTCTGATTAAAATGGGCATATACTTGGTCTACCCCTGTACCTAGCGTGTTTAATATCAGTTAAGCGCAGCTGAAACCTAGTCGGTAGCAGACCAATCACATCATCACATTATAACACCGCTAGAGGCGAATATGTTTAAAGCATGGTTAACAGGAGTTACGTGCCCCTAGCTTGATACCGAAGGCTTTTGCCGGCGGCTCGTGATTGGTTAGATGAGAAAACGTCAGAACATGCGACCTTTTTGGGCTGTCGTCTGAGGAGAGGATACTTATCGAAGTAACATGTTCGATTCCCATTTTTTAAAACTTTTTTTCCTCGGGACTAGGCAGGTTTTAATCAGATTAGATTATGTCAGGGTCGAAAACCATTTTCCATATGGTAAAAATAAACCATACAAGTTTTGATTAGCATAATATCACTGAGATACTGACTAGCAGCTTACAGGTGAGTGTTTGCTAATTCTTTGAGTGAATGGTTATTTTATTTCCTGTAAAACAGTTTCGCTCATTAAAATGAATGCATCTCTGAGTTTTTCGCTGATATGGTCAGGTTTCTGAGAACTTGGTAATACGTAGATTTCGTTGAGATTGCTTATATTTGTATTCTGTGAGTGTAAAATTGCTAAGAGTTTTAATCCACTTAGTTTTAATGCCACCTAGAAAGAAGAATGTCATCTAAACAGAGAAAATGTTTTTGACATAAATGTCGGTAAAACAATATAAGAGATCAATATGCCTTGAGGTGAGGGTTATCCTACGTACCTGCGACACAAGTTCGACCTCTGGTTATTCTATTTACATGACACTTTTGGCCATTCCGACAGCCATGGTCGGCACACGGACCCCAGATTGTCTGGAAAACATGAAGAAAATCATTCATATCCAAGAGAAAGTCAAAATACCCACTTTAGCATTTTAGGTATCAATACAGTACATGTCTGCACTAATGCACCTGTATTTTGTTAATCTCAAAAACTTTGCCGTTTTCTATTTGAATACATGGCAATTGACAAAGGGTTCTATGGTTATGGCTGGATATACATAGATATACATGTAGCTCATTGATTTAATTGGGGGGGGGGGGGGGGGGGGGGGGGGGGGGGAGGGGGTGTAAATTTATGAATCACAAAGATAAGCTCCCGAAAAAAGGGATTACAATGTGTCAGATTACCAAATTTAGTTTCTAGTTGTACAGTAAGAACGACGGGCTGTGCCATATAGGCGTGATGATCAAATACAAAATAGGAGTAAAACGTTTTCATTGAGTTATGTTTACAGAAAATGTTAATGAAACAACTTACCTTTGGCCACTCATGAACGTTTCCATGAATCCATTTGTTCTTGGAGATCAGAGGGGTTACGATGTTCGTACTACTTTCACCATGTAGATGACATGATTTAGTTTGAGGTTCGAACCCAAAGGAATGACATTGTTGATAATATTGGCAAGATGCAGCACAGTCGATCACATTAACAGTAATCATGGTTCCAAGTAAATTGTTCTGAAGGTATTTATCTTGTGTTATTAAAGTACTAAAATTCAGACAAAGACTTGTAACAGTAGAAATCTGGTGTGCCTGTATGAGAAATATAATGCTTAACCACATCTTGATCTCTTATTTAACTTCCAAAATTGAACTGCCAGCAACACTAAACGCTCAAAGTCGCCCAGTGTGTTAAAACCGTAAATATTGGATGAACCTAATAAAACCGTCAAATGCTTTAAAACTGCCTGCAGATGGCAACCCTTCTCTTATTACAAGTATCCTGTTTCTTTACGAACTGATGAATATTGATGTTTCCAATCCCATTGGGAGCAATATATACCTATGTAGACACACATGAATTAACTTGGTTCGTATACACGTATAACGTTCAAGAGATATATATATTTTATTCATTTATGTGTTTGAATACAGGTTGAATGCAATTGTACACTTGCAATTGATATGTAAATGTTAATTCATCAAGCGTGATATGGATACACGTATCTCTATCGAAACATCGTACTCTATGAATGATGAACTTGCCATCCATAAAAAAATATATTGTAAAGGTGTTTTAGGAACCCTATGCAAAGAGTATTTGAAAGTAATGAAAATAAAATTATCAAAGTCAGATGAATGAAATTGTGAGTACTTTTTCTGCCTTCCACGGGCTTTGGGTGTTGCATTTCAGTAACTACATGATCTTGTTTTGGGTTTCTTTTCTTTTGCCCCTGGGTGTATTGTAACTGACAACTCCATAAAAGTAGGAGGAGATGGATCAATTTGGAAAGGTACAAACCATGTTCAACGAAAATCCTTGCATATGTTGATGGTGTTTTAGGTATATGATTTCAAACCTCTTGAGACCGCGTGTCACGACGTACGTAATGAAAGCACTGATTCATGAATTATTCATTAATGATTTATTAACAGTAGATGACTTGGTGAAATTTAAAACTGTCTTCTCGATGAAAAGGAATGATCTGAGAAAAAACCTTCTTGAAACAGTATCTATGAACAATATCTGGATAAATATTTGATAAAAAAACTGACGTTTAATCAATTACGATGAATCTTAGGTTCCTGTTGATTGATTGGCAGTTGTCTTCAAGCAATAGTGAATTGGAATTATCTATTCTCTTTGTTGGGAATGTCTCCCGTAGATATCCCATTTTGTTATGACAACACACATGCTATAAACAAATGTTTCTGTCGTCACGATTAGAAAACAACCAAGTTTAAACATCTTACTTTGGGTGACATTTTTGTTTAACATTTATATTTGACAACTTGATGAAGAAGGACGCACATCCGGTAAAAAACAATAAAAATGAAGAGAGAGGCTCATCGTTTTGAAAAGCACAAGAATGCATTCTTGTTTAATCTTATCATCAATTATTTAAAAATGTCAGAATATTCTTTTAATTGATTTTGTTAATATTCAGTAAAAAGTAAATTTTAGTGTTTTGTTGTGACGTTTTTTTTCGGAAGTCGATAGGACTGTGTCTTTAACGGCAAATAAGAAAGCGCTCTCTTAAAGGGCCGTAGCACATTTTTAGAGGGAATATAAGTTGATGTCAGAAAAATGAAAATTAATGGTTCCAATTTAAAGACAATATATTAAAACTAAATGGAACAGTAATAATTCAAATATATAACGTAAAGTGTAGCCATGCGATTCCTTTTTTCTTACACAAAATGAATTAACGGTGTTCACACAAAATGGCCGCCAATGGATTTTATGTGAATCGTCATACTTTGTCCTCTGACTATCGTTGATTGGCTGGTGTTATGAGATTTTTGACACTGTCATTTAGCATTAACTTACAATTATCAGTGAAAAATGTAGAATATAAAATTATCAAAAAACGTGCTACTGCCCCTTTAAACTTAGTTAACCATTGGATATGCTTCGCTGCTCAATGCCTGACCCGTTGTCCGCGCACCTGTCCGCACTAGCGACATGTATTAGTGGTTAGCACAGCTCATCTTCCGTTACGATTCTTGGTTGGGGGTGAACGGAAACTGTCTAGTCTTGTATAGTACCATACAGTTTTATTGATGTATTATTTCATGGAGTTCAATCAGGATACAGACAGGTTGGAACATTAGCGGTATACCAAGACGCTGTATGCCTTTTTTGCATCATGGATGTTTTTTAATTCCCTGGCTTTGACTTGTCTATATACAGTTTATTGACATATGCATAAACATTCATTACTTAAATAGATCTGAAATATCTTAAAGGTCTTGTAGGTTTTTTTCAATAAAGCACACCGTATTATACACAAACGTTATCAGCTTATATGCATCCTTTATGTTTTTTTTATAAACAAATCAAAATATAACATTTAAAAAAACATGCTACTCTCCCTTTAACCCCTGACAGTTTATCAAGATTGTATATAAGTAAAACCATCATCGAAAGTGTTAAATTCTGAAACAGTAATCTTCTCAGGGAACGTAGACAATTTCAAAAATTATTTTTGGATTTTTTTTTAGATATCTTAAAAAAAAGCGACTTTGTGTTCATGATCTGGAACAGTAATTGTATATGATCACGTCTTTCGAAACGTACAATTGTTTCTCTCTGGTTACAATATTTACACTCGTTAGAACATTTGCTACAGCACAAATGTACAATCCATATCCTAATGATATCCAATTGATCCAGAAAACTACTGGTTTGCCAATGTGTTCTTTTTACTTTTGTTCAATTAACTCTTTGACTGTTAATACAGACAAACAGAATTTAATCAGTTTTCAAGGCCTCTTGCCGAAACAACATACATGTAAAGTGTAAACATCGCGTGTGCATCTTGTTATACTTACATCGTTATAAAGCAAGACACGAGCTATCTAATCTTAAAGGGGCAGTAGCACGTTTTTAGAGGGAACATAAGGTGATGTCAGAAAAATGAAAATTAATGGTTCTTATCTAAAGACAATGTATTTAAACTGAATGAAGCAGTAATAAATCAAATATATAATGTAAAGTTAAGCCATGCGATTCCTTTTCTGACACAAAATGAATGAAAGGTGTTCACACAAAAATGGCTGCCAATGGGTTTTATGTGAATCTTTATGATTTGTTCTCTGACTGTGGATGATTGGTTTGTGTAATGAGATTTGTGACACTATCAAAGTTTAACATTTAGCATTAACTTACAATTATCAGTGAAAAATTGAAAATATAAAATTGTCAAAAAACCTGCTACAGCCCCTTTAAGGGGACAGTCCTATTGGGGCAATTCCGTGGAAAAAAAATTCGCAAATGCACTTTTCTTGTTGTCAAATATATAAACAAAAATGACATCTCCAGGAACATGTTTCAATCATGTATATAATATAATTATGTTCTAATAGAACTTTATACATAAACTGCAATTTTGTTTCCACAATAAATACGACGATAGGGCTGTCTCTTTATATCCATACCGTTCTCAGTGAAAATCAAACGAGATCATATAAAAAGTAAGTTTTTGAAAAGTCACAGGTTATTTGCATGAAATCTGCATGACATCCATGAGTGACATGTACATGTACAATTTTTACTTGTTCAAAAATAAACTGGATATAATTATGCTGAATAGACGATATGTGTGTAACTCTTTGGCTAAAACAGAGCCCATAAACAGTTGGTACATTTAAACCATTAACTATGTTGGCATAAATGACAAAAGGTGAAATGGCGTCAAGATGATGTTTATTAACAAGTTTAACAGGCTACTGTAGGTGAAATGAATCACAAAGTGAAATGCCGAAACTTTAATTATAATAAACACCATAGCACCAACAAATGTTGACATAAAGTATTAACTTGAACCTAAATAGAAAAAGAAAGGGTAGGGTGGGTGGGGCTTGAAAAACACAGTAGCCAACTGCACCCTTGAACAGACATTCTAAAACTAAGAAAAAGGCGGTAAGCATTGGAACGCACGAGGAGGCTGCGTTTGTGCGAAGTGTAATGCCGAGAACATGAGTAGATGTTACAATAGTCTAAAATAAAACTTAATCAGCATGATACATGCTTACACAATTATCTTTTTTTTTCTCAAAACAGCTTTTGCTTTCAACTATAGCTGACGTTAGGTTTGAATTTGAGTGAACAACAACGAATGTAAACATCGAAGAGTTTATTGTTATTGTCAAACATTGTGGGGATTAAAAGGACATCATTATAATAAAGGATACTAATATTATATGCAAATTTTATTTAATTTGAATCGATAGTTAGAAACGTAATAAATGAATTAAGGTATAATGAAATATCTAAAGCAAATTCAACTGTGTTGGCCAATCGATATTCAATTCTAAAACACACGAAAAATCAATGACAAACATTTCTAGGGAGAATCGTCTCTCCGAACAAGCTTAAAACACTGTCAAAATGTACCGTCAATATCTTAAAATTAAAAAATCATCTTTTAGCGACTGACCTCAGTCGCGTTAGAAATATGTGTGCATCGCTGAGCAGACTGTGCTCTAGTCAAACCGTTGGATTGCAACATCGTCACTATTTTCACGACTGACGTCTTGACTACATCCAAAACAGGACCAAGTGTTATGGAGCTTACGTTGTGAACCTTGACACTCAGGTAGACCCATCACTCAGATAGACTTCAAACAGTTGTGTTACCCCAAACAAAAATTACATACTTAAAGAGGTTATGGAACATATTTTTTCTAAGAATGATAGATCGTTATCGCCAGTACCATTATCTATTGGAATGCAATGGACATATAATTGAGATGAATATCGCAAAAACATAAAACAACCATCATAATTACATGAGTCTAATTTTTCAGATTGTATTTTGTGTATTCAAATTACATGCAGTCTTATTAATAGGAGAGGTATGTAAGAAGGGACTCTCTAAGTATATAGTTAGCGCCGATCGCAGAGGAGATCTACACATTTTACAAGGGCGTGGTCAACATACCCGAAGTGAATGATGTGACTGGCTGTGAGAACCTTGAGGAAGTCATTGCTGAAATCAAAGATAGCGGGTCCAACGCTAGAGTCCCTTCCCTCAATGAGGTTACAAAGTTTGTGGGCGGGGATTTGGTACAGTTTTTCTCTACCACTATGAAGGTTCGTCAGTTTAACCTTGAATGGGCCGGCTGACACCGCATTCGTTGACAGGAGGGTTAGCTTCCATCTTGAGTCCAACGATGTTATCGCTCCCTCTTTATTTGAAGCGACCTTTGAGGCAAAGTATCTTCCTATCCGATCAAACGCCTCTTCATAGCACTGTCTGTGATCTCCCTGCAGGTAGGCATCAAGTTTGTCGTTCATTTCTTCTAGGAGACATGTCGATTCAGGGATGCAACCAATAAGGGTGTGTTCTGGCGATGGAAGAGGCTGTTTTTTCTTCCTAACAGCAGTAACTGTCCTTCTAACCTTAGCTGCCGTAGAAATCGATGTTTGTTGAGCTTGAACTGTAGCATTAGATTGTGATGGTTCTGTGGCTGTTGCAAGTAATGGGAAAACAGTTTGTGACGAAGGGATTGCAGATGCTGTGAAAGTTGGCAGGGTTGCAAGATTTGATTCCACTGCATCTGATGTTGCTCCAGTATTTCGGGATGCAAAAGTGTTAAATGCATCTACTTTGGGCGCATGTGAGGATTTGATACTCGTATGAGCCTTTTGTACTGCGCGAGTTGGTGAAACTGTAAGAGTTGGTAGTGCTGGAATAGCTGTTGATGCTACACAGGTTGGTAATGCTGCAACTGTTGGGGATGCACCTAGAGTTGTTGATGCTTGATAAGTTGTTGATGCATCATAGATTGATGCTGTTGCAAAAATTGCTTCATTGGTTGGTGATGCAGCATAGTCTTGTGATGCTGCAAATGTTGGCGATGAAGCTGGAGTTGGTGATGCTGAATAGGTTGCTGATGCATCACAGTTTGATGATTCGTCATAGGCTGGTGATGCTACAAAGTTTGGTGATGTTGAAATTGTGGGTAATGTTGCATAGGTTGGTGATGCAGCATTGACTGGTGATGCAGCATAGTTTGGTGATGCTGCAAAGGTGAGTGAATCGTGAGACACTGGAAGTACTGGAGGATACAGTGATGCTGTGAGAGCCTGTTGTCCTTCGGGATCTGTAAGGTCTGCACCAGCTGGTGATGCTGTTGTAGCAGGAGATGTCGAGAGAGCTAGTGGGGATGCAGGACCGGTAAATGAAGGTTTATCTGCATAGCTTACTGTTTCTCTTGAATGTTGTGGACTTACGTAAGCTTGTTCAGCAGGAGTTATTGATAGAGAAGGTATTACTACAAGGGATGTTGATGATGCAGAGGCTGTTGATACAGTTAAAGGTGGTACTTCTATGAGATGAATAAGTGTTCCGGAAGCTTCTGTGCTTGTGTGCGCTGATTTGTCTTCATCGGCTGCCGAAGCTTTTGAAGAAGGTGCTGATGTGGAGGTTGGTAGTACTTCGGGAGCTCTTGGTGATGCAGAAGTTTGACATACTGTTGGTACATCGGCAAGATTAGGATTTGGTCTTGTGCTAGGTGCAAGTGCTACAGGAGCTGACGTTGATATTGTAGCTGGAGTTGCTTCTGGTGATGGTTCAGGTGCGGATGTGCTGGATTCTTGGAAGAATTTTGTGTTTTGTGGATATTCCTGTTCCTTTCTCTTGTTGTAGTCAAATACAATAGACAGGACAGTCTTATTCTCTGATAGCCTGTTCTTTATGAAGAAGGACTCCACTGTGTAAGAAAGGCAGGGCCGCAAGACATCGAAAAGAGCGCGGGGGAGACAAGGCTCGAGTGTCGGCTGTGAATCCATCATGAACTATGCTAGTCTCATAAAGATGCGACTTTTAGCACTCACAGGTGCGGGTAACTCGGCAGTCAGATTGCAAGTGAGCTGTTAGCGATACCTTCGAGTATTTAAGCTGATACTTGAAAATATGATGTAATTACTAACTACTCAAAGAATGACATGTGTATATAGAATAAAGTCCCATTTAAGAGGAAGCTAACTTGCATTGTTTGGTAACTGTCACTAATTAGCGTGGCGAGGGGACGCTAATCTATTTTCAGTAGAACAACACGTTGATCACTGATCTGGTACACAAACAATGTTAGTTTAAGTAATATTAACAGCTTACAATTTGACAGTTTTAGAAACGCATTCTTTTACTTCGAAGGATTATTGCATCTTTGATTTGATGTATTTTAGGCCATATATAACAAAATATTGCTAAAAATACAATAACTTTTGTTTTAAATACATATGTACCTTACAGAACTTATTGAAACTTCTATACAACTTTTAGCTAATTTTACTGTAATAATTTAAATGTTGTTTAGTATATGCATTTGACTAATTTAATGTTACCGATTAAGGATTTATATTATTCAGAGTGTAAATCAATCAATCGTTTTTTCCGTACTGAAGAGGCCTCAGGCCTACAGTACATTTACACCTACACTGTATAGTTGAGCATACATGAATAAGTATTTACATTTTTGTAGATATAAAAGTCACACGACATGTTTTGTATAGATTTTATAATGTATTTTGAATTTTACAGCTCATCAGACTACAGAATTTAAAGACATTTGGAGGGGCATAATGTTACCGTTGAATATATATATAACTTTATTTCAAGTGCTATGGACAAAGGTAAAGAAGAAAGAGCAGTGTTTTGTGATATTAGTAAGGCTTTTGATAAAGTTTGGCATAAGGGACTTATCTATAAGTTACAATCATTTGGAATTAGTGGAAAATTACTCGAATGGTTTAACAGTTATCTTAATGAGAGAGTTCAGAAAGTAGTAATAAATGGATATAATTCAAAGTATAGATCAGTTTCAGCAGGCGTTCCACAAGGATCGGTGCTTGAACCATTACTGTTTCTTGTTTATATAAACGATCTTGTAGAAAATATAGACTGTAATATAAGACTTTTTGCAGACGACACTTCAATCTATGTTATAATTGATGATCCTGTTCAAGACGCTGCGCGCCTGAATAGCGATTTAGAATTGATTTCTAGTTGGTCCCAGAAATGGCAGGTAAAATTTTATCCTTCGAAGACTGAAACTGTACAGTTTAGTAAAAAACGCTCTCCAGGTCCTATTCAAAAATTATATATTATGCAAAAAACTCCCATAAATGAAGTTTCTGAACGTTAACATCTAGGCCTCCGGTTTCAAAAAGACGCTAACTGGAATGTACAAATAGATTCTTTATCCGATAAAGTTTCACCTATGATAAACTGTTTAAGAAGTTTTAAATATCGATTATCAATAAATACACTTACTACTATGTATAAATCTTTTATCATGCTATTATTTGATTATTATAGTTGTATTTGGGATAACTGTACAGTAAATCAGGCATCAATGCTTGAAAATTTACAACTTGATTCACTTAGAACAATATATGTGGGGCTACTAGGGGAACAAGTCATGATAAATTTAACAGAAACTAATTTCCTACCCCTTGTAGAAAGAAGACGAATACAGAAATTGACTTTATTTTATAAAATGGTAAATAAGAAAACACCAGATTATTTAAACAGTCTTATGCAAGAATCTGTTTCTGAAGCAAACCCGTATAATTTAAGAAACTCATCAAATTTACAGAAAATACATGTAAGAACATCTTCTTTCGCAAAATCATTCTTACCAAATTCTGTAGAACTTTGGAATTCTTTATCTGAAGATATACATGTAAGACAAATACAGTCGGTAAATGAATTCAAAAATAAAATTACACCTAATTATAACACTTCTTTTGGGTTTGATACAAATACTGGAAACAGGTTTTGTCAAATTCTGCATTGCAGACTTAGACTAGAATGCAGTGATTTAAATGCATATAAAGTGAAAAGATTCATATCGGATGATCAATCATGCAGTTGTGGTGCTCCATGTGAAGACACCATTCATTATCTTTGTCTGTCCAAACTATACTACCATAAGAGGCACTTCATTTTATTTTAAATATGGTTATAACATGAATGACGCTATGTATGGAAACCTTAAACTACCAGAATCTGTAAATCTTTGCATAATCAACTCGGTACATGATTTTATTACCACATCAAAACGATTTACTCTATTTTGAGTTTTAACTATTATATTCTTGCCCTTTATTGAACACGTTGGAATAAGAATGATTATATACATGCTCATGTTGTGATCTTGTGCTTGTTATTATTTATACTTTTGTAATCATAAGACTTTATGTACGTCGCATATATTATGCTGTTATGGAGAGGCATTAATCTAAGCCATTGGCTTGTTTGCCAATCCAGTTTCTGTATATTTATAGAAATAAATATGTTTAAAACATACCGTTGAATATATTGGCATCGTAATGAATTATATGATGGACAGATAAAAAGAAAATGGTATGCATTTTCAACTACATTTAAACTAAAAGTTGTACATATCCGTTCTTCTTTTTAAAATTTTCTGTATCTTCAGCTTTCAATCAAGAAATCATGTGATAAACATAAGAAAAGTTTGCTAGTCTCACAGTTAGTGACTTAATGAATAAGCTTCAGATTCTACAAATTGTTCAATCCAACTGTTTCCGAAGTCAATAGAGAACAGAAAACAGAAAACTTCTTACGTTGGGATACCAAATTTCTTTGCCCATTCATATCGTACAGTAACATCATGTTACAACATTTGTCCGTTATTCTATCAGAAGACAAAGTCAAAAGTTTTAACAAATATTCAACAGTATTTATAGACAAGCAAATGTGCAACGGAAACTGCCCTAGTTCACCATGAACCATAATGCCCCTATAGCCACGAATAGTTCATTGTATAAATTCGTTAACATTCGGAAATATTCGTGAATAGCAATTTCACTTGTGCGAAACGTTTACGACAATTCGTAGCTTTTCATGGTGAAACCAAAATAAGACAGATACGAATTTTGTAAGAATTGTACGATATAATTAGGAAACAGTTGCGAATACACTGCGAAATTTCATCCATAATAAATGATTCGTAAGTAATTAAGGGCAAGACCATCGAAATTGTCAACCACGAATTTTTCAGAACTGGATACGAAGTACACGAATTAGTTACGAATAGTTTAAGAAGCAGCTACGAATGTAAATTTCATAGTTGATTCGTGAAAATATTTAAACAAATCAAAATTTGTTCACGAATGCCACAAATTAGAGGAACGTTTCCGAATCAATTACGACTCATTTAATAATTTCAAGAATTAATTACGAATTGTCTACTATTTCGTGACAATTCCTCTCGTAGTGAAATAGGGAAATAACAATAGGTCATATAGGTGAATTTAATTTTACTCCTGAAAATGTCTTGCATGCAACGAGGAGGTGGACTTATTACGTCCGTATTTTGTAAACCTTCTACCTCTACAATAATATTGGTTTGATTTTAACATCAAAATGTTTTAAAAAGGTTAAGGATTATGTTTGTTTACAAATTCCAATAGATACCCTTTAAGCTTGGATTTCAGCCTTATTTGTCCCATGAATGGTTTTTGCTGAAATATACCCTTAAATATTTACAGAAAGAAATCGTCTCCAGTCGCTGCTCTTTAAAGTGTCATTTTCAGTTTTGGACACTTTACCCCCATTTTTGAATACCATGACCTTTGATTTAGATCTTTAAAGTGTAACTTTCCATTCATTAGAATATCTTTCTAATTCATCTGTGTGTCTTTGTAAAACTATTACAGTTGACGAAAACATGACAATATCATCTGCGAATAATAACAACCCCATTATCTCATTACTTAACCCGATTATCTGTATTAAATTAAGTTATCACGTAATTAGCAAACACGGCATGCGGCCATTTTAATGTGGAGAGCTTTGAATAATTCAGGAAAAATAGCTTACAGAGGCGGTAGTATTGTTCATCTATTTACAGATATACAAAGGCATAGGGCAAGTAATATGATTCCAGAATCCATTTATGCATAGGTATATAGTCATGGAAGTAATTTCCAACACTACTGGTACACACTTTAGAGTGAAGACCTTTCTTCATTTAGAGTAGGTAAATAGATTTGTTTTAAACATATTTATTCCTGACATAGTAGATTAGCCAACAAGCTCAAAAGAGCATATTTTAAGGCCGCTCCAATAGAATTACATGTGTAAATATATACAAACAACTTAAAGGGAGTGACGTATGACAAATTGTTATTCAATTTCGAATATACAGTGATACTGCATGTATACCATTTGTTTATTTAGCAGTCATTATAAAATGCATGTGCTTATGAAATTTCAAATCGATTTCATGATATAATTATGAATCGAATTCAACACATTATCTAAGTCATTTTGTTGTGAGAGATGTACATCCCCTCAATATTGTATTGATAGAAAATCATTTCAAATATATTAATTATTGATTTCTTAATTCTATGAAAAATAGTACGATTTATTGGCCACATGAACACGCAGGACTGTCAATGATGTGTCTATTAAATTTATCGACATTCAAGTCACAATCTGGAGCCTGAGGCGAGAATAAATAATTTGGCAAATTCCTGTACCATATTCAAGATCGAGAAAATGGGAAATGGATTTATGTATCTATGTATTGTGCTTCATTCTAAGTACATATGCAAATAAGAAAGAACATCCTGTCTCCGTCTGGTAAAGAATGACACTATAACTAAATTTGTTGTTTTTGGACATTTGCAAATGAATTCACATTGACATTGCTCTTTGGACGAACGAGTCAGTTAATATCACAACCGCTGTAATGTGTCATACATACGGAATAATACCCAAGAAATATATGTCATATTTCACAACACGAGTGATTTATTCTTGAGCGTGGGGTACATCATTCATTGTACTGGCACGAGCGTTGAAAACACAATCACATCTCGCGAGTGTATAGATTCATTTGTATCCATAGCATCAGAAAGGCAGAATTCCGATTATAGGTAATTAAAAGCATCTTTAATGATGACATCAAATGTGTCAACGAGTATGGATACATCTCTAAATGGATCAGTGTAAACGACAAAACAATGTAGTAACTGTGCTAATTTAACACAACACGATTGAATCAGACATACATGTAAGTATGTTGATGCAATCAATCAATTTCAATATCAATACAAAAATCAATTGATGCAGAGGTTGACATCCTTCATTACAAGAAGTCAGGATTACTTTTGACAAGTCAGCTGGATTAATTAACATGATTGCACTGATTTATCCGCCCGCTATGTCAGTGTAATCATGTTATCTTGTCGGCGTGTCCGACTTTGCACGTGCTGCACGCTTTTCGCGTTCAACACGATAACCCAATGTCGTGCGGCAACGAAAATTACTGGTAAAGTCGACCCCATTCCGATATCATGTGGTTTTCTTTACCAACCAGTGAAGTTACTCACTCTTTTCTTTGTTTCGTTCGAGTATTCTCTTTTCATACTGACTCATATTGTAGATATATTGAATGCACTTGACGATGTGTTGAAGCGCATATCAGGTGATCAACATTATCACACGTATTATAATTGCCATGAACACTTGCTTGTGAAACAATAATTTTTTTCGAAACTAATTCAAGTACAAACTTTGCTTTGCAGGTTAAATACATTCATTAAAATTGTAACTTTCCAACAAAATACGTTACAAAGGTAGCTGTCCTTATCGGTAGCGGTGACGTTTTTGTCAGCGCGTGAGGTACGTTGCAATTACAGCACCTTTTCATGACATAACAATGGAGGTTTGTTTTCCAGAGAAGAAACAATACCTTGATTTAAACTTTTTTATATATTTTTTTTATTTGTTCCAATTGGTTACAAGGTCAGTGCATACGTAAATAAGGATTAATTATTGAATTAAACTTAACATAATGTTTATTTTTTAAAAGTTCATTGATACCAAATGTATATGTGTTAAAAGTCTGGTTATATTAACAGCCTAAGTTGTTTGCTTCTCTCGAGGTTATATCATTTTTGTCGAAATGTCGCCCGAGTCGCTAGGCAAGGACTGACATCGAACGTATAAAACAAAGGAACTAATATAAACTCTGCACACCGCGTGCGTCATTTTGTAACGTCATCCGAACGCTATGCGATACCTCTTCTCGGTGAGAAACTGTTACTATGGCGGCTGGGTATATGAAATTTGTACACCGCCAGAGTAAGAAAATCATATCGTTTGTAGTTTTGCTTCTAGGTCCAACTTGTAATTTCAAGTGGAGGCCACTTGCAGAACGATCAGCTCATTCCAATGTTAGCTACCTGAATTAGACATTGTTTTCCCTATGTTCGTCAACTTTTCCAATAATGCTTTCAATTAATATCAAATCATATGCTATTCTGAATTGGTGTGTTTTGTTAGTGTGTAAAATAGGTACCGACCTCGACCTCGGGTTCAAGTAAGGCGAGGGTTTATCTGACTTCAAAGTTTACATTTATAAAAAAACGAGTACATCAATAGTACATGATTATAGTTATATAGTGCATATCAGAGTACAATGAACATTTCAAAGATGATGTTAAATGGGAATAGTAACGAACCAGATACACTGTCTATGTAGAATGTCCACGGATGGACATTAACAAATATATAAGTACAGAACTGACAGAGTGCCTGCAAAACCTTTTCTCTTTGGTAGTTGATGGTTAACTTTGTCTTTTTAAACATCATTACCATTTCGTAAGTGTTTGAATTCTTTTTAACAAAAATAAAATCAATATGAAAACCTACGCAGCAGTTCTGCAAATGAAATGCATATTTACCTTGACTTTTTTTATTTTTGCATTCAAGGACGGAAGCAATCGATTTTGTATATCTAAAGGTTTAGATAAAGTTGTCGATGAAATGAATGTTTGTTGCTAACAATCCTTCGAAGTGAATCAATGGCATTAAGTATTTTGTTAGTTTGCTGTTTTGCATATTTTTACTCAATCATTACGAATAACATATCACACATCATGTCTATTTGAACCATGTTGTTCAACATTTAAAAGAAATATGACAATGCAGTTGTTCAGTTGTTGATTTAATGTTTAATGTCTGCATCCACAGCCTATCTGTGAAATTTTAAGGATACAGTCATTCAAATATTTGTTAAAAATGAGACAATTTTAGGGTTAAATTATTGACACCTTTGACAAATAGTGAAATAAAATATTCTCAAATGTTGAAGCGAGGCCATTGGATGAATAAAAAACTTATGAAACTGAATTTATAGGAATACATGATTCAATATATTACAAAGATAAAAATATATTTTTGGGCAGTTAGTTGGTTAATGAATGTTAGTATTATTTCTGTTAGTATTCATTCATGTTAGGATGGTTGTTAATCAGTTGTAAAATGAAATTTCTATGCCTTTTCATGTGTTTCATTTAAATTATGGCTCTACATTATTTGATAACTGAATAGATGATCATTACCTAGCAATGATATTTAAGTTTTTATTTATCTGGATATTTGCCACAGTAATAGATAATTTGTCCCAAGATGTAGATATACTTATAAAAAAGACAATTTCCATTTATAGTGTGAGCTTGAGAAAAAACGCGTCCTCTATGTTATAAAATTCAACAGAGTTGATGCGGTAATTTGATGCGCAAAAAAATTATGTCCTTGTAGAACAAGGATTTTTAAACGACTTTTCACAATTAGAATTAAACACTTGAAAGCGCATATTATGCACAAGTAATCTAACAATATTTTCTCAAACGTCTATGTCATACCTATTATTAATTTACCTTTGTTATCAATTCACCTTGGACGCATGTGTATCCACCTCTGATCGTTTAATCATATATTTACACACTCGGCCGTTTGTTGGAATAATGTATTCTAATCTATACCAATTATTCTGTTTAAAAATGAAGAAAAATATTTGACTTAGTCATACCATCAATTCAGCGGCATCATTAATGTTTATATATTTAAAAAAGTAGTTGATATGCACTTATAAGTAAGCTGCATGCAGTCAATAAAGGAGTAAAAATTCTGATCGAATCTTAACGAAACCATATGCTTGTTATGTTATGAAACATTTTGAAATCACTTATTCGTACCTCAAATTCCAGAAAAAATAATATATTTAAGGATTCACGGATCCTTAACGATATTGTGATTAACAAAAAAAAATCTATTTTTTTATGGAGATATTATCAAACATTCAGGTTGGTTTGTAAGCCTTTGAAAGACTGAAGAAGCAAAATCAATCTAAACAATTTTATGAAATAATAATAACTTTGCTACATATGACAGGAAAGACAAAAAAAACATTCACAACAAAATTAGATGCTGCGATCCGATTTTTGTATTTTTCCCACTTGTATCCGTATGTACGAACAAACAATTGTATGTACTCATTTTATTGATTCACAAGTGCATGCCGTATGCTCTTAATTCAAGTCCACGAGCATGCATATCTAATCCGAACTCCCCAAACAACGTAATATTTGTTTAATCCAGTCATGCTGGCTTAAAGCTTACCACATGTGTGACAACTTGTTATATTTGCAAAAGCAGAGACAAATAGAAGCACACCAAACACGTGGCCTTGGCTAACTACAAATTCAAATATACCTTTGGCGTAACTTTTTATCACCTTAAATTTGATTTTTCTATCTTCCCTTTCGTTCAGCTGTTTTATAAGGCATATGTTAATAAGTGTTTATTTTTCATTTTAATTTTTTGGCTAACTACAAATTCAAATATATCTTTGGCGTAACTCTTTATCACCTTAAATTTGAATTTTCGCTTCTTCCTATACGTTCAGCTAAAGAATTATCTATAAGGCTCATATTTATGAGTGGGTTTTCTAATTTTTCAATCGAATAATTGCATATGCTTACTGAGTTCATAATTATGACTTATTGATAACACGTTTGAGTATACTTAACATAGATAGTGATGACATTATGTCTAATTTTGTACTCCTTGACGTTTATGTAAGTCGTACTTATACTGATAATTAGTAAATCTTTAATATCTGTTAATGTCCATAATGCATATCGGAAAATTAATTAATAGTTACATCCGCTTACAATTATGTTCAGCAATATTGAAATATTAGGTATGCTAATAAGCTTTACAATACTTGTGGTTTACTAAAGACTGCGTAAGACAAAAATTGATATTTTAAAGTCAGTTAGTCACAAAATGTGACTTTTGACGGAAATACTTTGATATTTAATTTTGACATTCATTTTTTTGCAAATAACTAGTAAAGTTGACAAGAGGTTGAAAGGTTTTCATCAGTATCATTTTATTTTCTTACAATATATGTAGAATTTGGGAAATAAGTTCATTTTTCCTGAAAAGATTCGTTTTCACAACCGTAGCTTTGATTCTTCCAAGTCTTTACAAGATCAGCAGAATTTCCTGAAAAGTTTTACTGATAATGCAAAACACCCCACGCAATCAGGTCCTGTTAATCAAGTCATATTTGCTTAATCTCGGACGAAACTCATCAACATTGTTCACACGTCTATTTCCCCTACGCCTCTTCCACTCTTTAAATATTTTGACCAATCAGAAAGCGTTAAACATCGACTACATTGAATAAGAGGGAAGGTTGCAACCAATCCCTTCTCCATGCTTCCTTCTCTTTCCTGGTATATAGCCTGACCTAAGACCCAACTCATCCTCTCACTTTCGATTGCAACCATTTTACAATGAAGTGTCAGATTTTCATCATCCTTGTGGTCGCCAGTGCAGCCCTAGGTCAGTTCTATGGTAGACGCATACGACCACAACCACGAACTACAACAGAGGCATGGCCCCAGGCTCAAACAGATCCGACACCTGGAAACAGACAAACTGATGGGCCTGGAGAAACAGACCCATGGCCTCAGGATCAAGACCCATGGCCCCAAGATCCGCAAGACCCCCAAGACCCAGAGATCCAGGATCCTACATGGCCCGAGGATCCTACAGAACCTCAACCCCAAGATCCAGAGCCATGGCAACAGCCTTACAGACCCCAAAGGAGACCCCAGAGACCAGTGAACCGCAGACCTACGGGTAGACCAACTCGCAGACCAAATGGCAAACCAACCCGCAGACCTAACGGTAGACCAACCCGCAGACCAAATGTCAGACCAACCCGCAGACCTAACGGTAGACCCACACGCAGACCTAATGGTAGACCAACACGCAGACCTAATGGTAGACCAAACCGCAGACCAAATGGAAGACGAACCCGCCGACCTGTAAGAACCACTACGCCAAGTTCTACCACAGATCCCTGGCCCGCAGGTGAGGTTTGATAAGCTTGATATGTAGTACAGGTAACAAATTGCACAGTAACGGAAGTAAAGGGTCTAACCTATTTCTTAAAGAGAAGATGTGAAATCAAATTTCTAAGCAGATTCATGTTTCAGTGTGTAGTATATCTTTATGTCGTGTAAAAACAACGAGCAACGCAGCATTATAAAATCTCACCAATCCATGCTTACACAAGGAAAATGTATCTCCAGAGACAATGTTGCTTGACATTAAATTTATGAGAAGATTTTGTCTTTAAACATGGCATATGCATATTGCATGAACAATTTGAACACTCTTTTTGGTGTGGCTTAAGGGTCGTACAACAGAGAAGTTATTTCACTTTTCGGCTGCAACCAAATAACTGTGCAACATTACCCTGTACTGGATTGCCTTACAGCCCCGAAATGGTTCATATTGGCATGACGAATAATAGATTTGAACCTCAAGTTCTTTTAAGGAATACTTTTCTTCTGATTTGTATTTTGATTAGAAATTGCATTTACCATTCGAATAATTCGTTAAAGCAAATCAATTTGTTCATATTCATCATTTACATGTGAAACATTTTACCAAATAAAGCTATTGAAACGAATACGCTTTGCCTAAGCGAATGTAGCATGATCGTTTCAAACTCTGTATTCAAACGAAAGTGTGCTTTGCAATTGAAACATTTTTGTTATTTATCGTGAATTTATTCATTGTAATATGATTAGCACTACAGTATAAGAAAGTTAGTCTATTTGCCCTTTTCTACATATGTTTTTTAGATTTGTATTTCAAAGGTTCAACATATAAATAATGTATCAAACATTGTGATAATTAATATTAGAAGTGTAAAACTCTGAAAGCTTATTTCTATTACAATCGGCAGGGTTAGAAATTAGCACGCACTGGCCCGGAAGGCCTTAGCTAGCAGAAAATATACAAGGCTATTGAATCGTTTTACTTAGTAGTCCGAAGGATAAGTTTAAGTTATCAGACAATGTGTTTATTAAATTTGTTTTGCTAGCTGTAATGCGTTTGGACTATTACTTTTAAAAGATACTTGTCCGAATGGCTAAAACTGTGATAAATCTAATTTGACCCATATTTATTTATTAATTTATTTATTTATTTATTTATTTATTTATTTATTTATTTATTTATTTATTTACTTATTTACTTACTTACTTACTTACTTACTTACTTACTTACTTACTTACTTACTTACTTACTTACTTACTTACTTACTTACTTACTTACTTACTTACTTACTTACTTACTTACTTACTTACTTACTTACTTACTTACTTACTTACTTACTTACTTACTTACTTACTTACTTACTTACTTACTTACTTACTTACTTACTTACTTACTTACTTACTTACTTACTTACTTACTTACTTACTTACTTACTTACTTACTTACTTACTTACTTACTTACTTACTTACTTACTTACTTACTTACTTACTTACTTACTTACTTACTTACTTACTTACTTACTTACTTACTTACTTACTTACTTACTTACTTACTTACTTACTTACTTACTTACTTACTTACTTACTTACTTACTTACTTACTTACTTACTTACTTACTTACTTACTTACTTACTTACTTACTTACTTACTTACTTACTTACTTACTTACTTACTTACTTACTTACTTACTTACTTACTTACTTACTTACTTACTTACTTACTTACTTACTTACTTACTTACTTACTTACTTACTTACTTACTTACTTACTTACTTACTTACTTACTTACTTACTTACTTACTTACTTACTTACTTACTTACTTACTTACTTATTTACTTATTTATTTAATTTATTTATTCATTTAAAAAAAATTATTTCTCCACAGACACTACAACAAGGCCTTCAACTGATCGCCAAGGAGACGAATTGTGCCAGGGTATGATAGTAGGGGCTGGATGCCAGGACTTCTATGGTTGTTTCCTTACAAGACAGACAGCCTGCAGCCTGGATGGTGATGAACCCGAATCCCTTCGGGACATCGCAGGTTTATGTCTCATTTCTGAGAATGTTGAAGACGATAACCAGTTTGACAATACGGTAATTTATCGATATATTTTTTTTCCGGAATTGACACATTCCCTCCCCACAGAGGCAGCTCAGTGTGAGCAAGCCTCTGTTCTATTCCGCCAAGATCCTGGGGTTCCGGCAGATTGCCCTAGCTGCAAAAAAGTTGTAACTTAATATATATCCCTTATTTGCAACCAATTTATTAGCCAGTTTTATTTGACTAATTAGCCAAATAAAAACTTCGTAAAAAGCGATGTTTTGTAAAAGGATGAGTTATTTCAATAGCTTTTCGAACCACACGGAAATGACCGAAGTTTTGCGATGTCTACCTTTCTATTCCATGTATTAGCCGTAATAGAACAGAAGCTAACTCGGGCATGACTTAGGTGCCTCTGTGGGGGGAGAATGAAATTGACACGGAATGTGAAAAATTATACAAAGATAATATAACATTTTTATGAAGTCAGAACAATTACCGATTGTCGTGTTGACTTGCTGATGATCCAAACGCCGCTCTTATTAAAAAAGAACCCTTTCAGTTGTCCAGTGAGTTGTCGGAGAATATCGTCGTTGAATATAGAAGAATCGAATTCAACATAATACATGTATGTCGATGAATTGTATGATAATGGCAACTCGTATCATTCTCATACAAACAGTTTTCCATATGCTACCATTATAACAAAATTGTGACCCCAGAGAGATATATTTAAGAAAGGTTGTTGATATATTTGACGGTCATCGCATTACGCGTATAGTCTTTCCTTGCTGAAATCGGTAGCCTATGGATCTCTGAAGTAATGTGGTTGGGTTAGCTGGTCCGTGTGGCAATCCTGGCTGCATCTTCCTACGCAGAGCCTAAAAGGCCAGTTTCCAAACTGTCAGTTTATGCCTTGCTGCATAGCCTTGAGTTTTCTGTGCTTGCTCTCTAGTCTGTAGGGGCACTTTAGCAGCACAGAAAAGTAAAGTCTCTGCAGCAAGGCATACAATGACAGTTTGGAAACTGGCCTTTTAGGCTCTGCGTAGGAAGATGTCCTGGCTGCTGTATCCGGTGAGTTAATCCTGATAGTTGCTTCTTTCTGCTCCCTCCAGGGTAGAGACTACATAGAGGATTACAGGGCTTGTGTGCAGGAGCGCATTCTGCCAACTGTTGACAGTGATAGCTGTGACGTCATCCAAGACAAAGCTGACGAAATTCTGGTTACCGATGACCTCATCTGGGACTGTTTATACCAAAACAATACTCTTTGCGAAGTTGTTGAGAACAGCAGAAATTCCGAAGCTTTGGCCGCTGTTTTCGGGGGATCAAGAAGAGTAAACCAGAGGTAATTTATAAGTAAAGCTTTCAACAACTTCATATTTATTCAAGTGAATATAATAACTATAGTGTTTGCTAAATACATGTTTGGGCATCATATACAATACTTCATGGTAATAACCATTGTATTTTCAAAACAACAGTTTGAGTTGTAAATCTTTTCAAGTCATTACACAACATTGTCAATGCTAAGTAACAATATGCCATTGTTATATTATCATTGCAAAACCGGTTTGGCTAACGTTAAAACATTCAAGAAGTTAGTGATTTTTGAGCATGTACATCCATGTACATATTATTGTCATTGTTTGCTTCTCGTTTTGGGCTGGATATTCATTGGATTCATTACGTTTTCAAACCTTGAGAATTGAGAATATATAATGGGTTTAGTGCCCTAGCTAGCGATTATCGATGTTGGCACATAAGTCATTTGATCTAAAAACATAGATTGTTGCAAGAAAGTATAACTTCAACCTTAATCGACGTTGCAAAGTGACATAAGGTTTGAATTGGCGATTTTGGTCGGAAACCAGACAACCAGTCAAACATAATTTTGGAAACTTATCGAAAGCATTCAGTATGATAGTTTAATACTTAGTATCCATGTTATTGGGACGTGTGAATTTGCCTAACGTGAACAGTTATACTGTTGTTAGATTTTCATTGTTAACAAGTATTTTTAGTATGGTTGCCATATTGAGATGAATGAGATTTTTACTCATACAATGAATTTTGCCATCATCGATTATATCACAGCAAATGATAAATGATGAAAATCACAGAATGGCGCTTTAACTGCTTAAATCAACTGTATGCAGTAAAGCAATGCTTAAATATGTTATTGGTTGAAACCGGTGTGATTTATGCCTTGCGGGGATAAACTGTGATATGAGAAGTAATTTCATTACAACGGCCTCGTATTTTGTTGACAGTGCTTACTCATTTTTTTCTCTTCAGATTATGATATGCAGAATAAACTTAATTATTTTGTAATAAATGTAACCAATCAGGGCCTAGATTTTCGAATCTCTCTTAGTGCTAAGGTAGTGTTAAATCTATGTTTATGTATGACATTTACAATAATCTTAGCCCTGAGAGGGCTTAGAAAATCTAGGCCTGGCAATTATTTGAAGTTAACACAAAGTTTATTTTCCATCAGAATCTACAGACAGCTGATGAAGCGAGTGAGTGAACAATGCTCGCCAAGCGTGGGCCGCCAGTTCGCTGAGGACTTCGGTGAGGCGTTCTTGTCAAACATGATGAACAACATGCCAGGGATGATGATGATGATGGGCGGAAACGGGGGAGATTAACTTTAAAATGATGAAAATTTAGTTATGAAACTCATTCAATCCAGAAGGTGTTTCGCTTGCTTTTTGATTTTCAAATAAACGGTGTATTGTGAATGCGTCTTTTCATTCTTTGTACCAATGTAGTTATGCAAAAAAATCAGCTCATCCCAAAAGTTTGTTCAATTACTTTTTAAAGTACTGGAAATGCGGTGTTTTCGATTTTGATTGAGGCAGCACAAAAATCAAAAGTGTCTAAATTTAAAATAATCCGAGTAAACTCTAACGTACGTATATGGTGCAATTTCTTGATGGAGACAATTCTAATTAAAATTTAAGAAAATCTTGGATTTTCAAATTTGACTATTTCAATTTGCAAATGTCCGACAAATTGTGCCGTCAACTTGATAATCTAATGAAATGTTGCTGAATGTTATACAGCCACGTTTAAACAAAAATTCATATTAAATATGATACCAGCACTGATGTACACAGAAAGTGAAAAACTTTTGGGATGCAGTTGAGAAGGTACATGTAAAATACTTTACAATTGCGAAACAGCAAATCATTTAGAAAATAAAGAAATGACGTCCCATTTAATCACAATTTTCATCCTAACGGTACTCAGGGTACGCACGTTACGCTAACTCCACTTATCTGTACCCTGGGCTCAGAAGCTAGATTCGCTCGCGCGGCCCGACCTAGGATATAGCCGATCAAATCATTTTCTAGTAAAATTTTATCGAGAAGGTCGCGAGAAAATGATTTGATAGGCTTTGTTACAAGAAGGTCACAGATCGTTTTAAGGGATAAACATAATCCTGAAAGCAAACCAATAAAATTCGTTTATATTCATTATAATAACAACATAATAGATACTTTTTTCCACACGAGAACTCACCCAAATGTAGTCAGATTTTGTTTTATTTTTACGGTAATTCTTGCTCTGAAATAATTCTTTATTTTTATGTTTTATCATTTTGCATAAGAAATTCTAACATTGAGGCACAATTATCACAAAATACCTAAAATATGTTTAAGTATCTGTCCAAAAACATATCAAATTAATTAATTACGATTGCAAAGAGATCAGATTAAGTTTTTACAATACATTAGGAAGTAAACAGCAGCATACACTCAATCATTTGAAGGCGGTTACCTCCCTTATAATTTACCTCCCTTGAGCGATGATTTGACCCTTGAACTGTTATCACCAGCTCAAGCGAAGAGACCGCTGGTTTATTAAAACAATCCTGCAATTCTAACAGCGACGTGTGATACTTTGTGGTCAGACAGGGACATTGTTTACATCCATTTGAATTACAATGACAACCGGATTTATAAGGTATATTTTATATCTGTGTGGAGACGTAAATGTTTACTATTGTTTACACAACCGTGACTGTGAGTTAATGTCACTGACCTAGATAAGTTTGTTTACCGTACTTACGCTACGGAATTCTTTTTTCTCTCATTTTTCTATTTTTCATTTGGTCAGGCGGTGGACTTTTTGCCAATTGATATCAGGGTTTTTAACGTTATGTTAGATAGAACTTTACTTTTTCATTTCCTGATCAAAGATAACATAAACAGTTTTATTAAAAAGCGTAAAAGTTGAAGAATCAATTTCTTACTTTGCTTTATTTGTTTGAGATGCACATTTCCTATTTTAGTCTACGATAAAGTCTGTTTTTTTTATAAAGGACATCTTGCCCATAATCTGCATATTATTCAAGCCGTCAAGAATTTATAATCTTTTTCACAAAAATGTACACACGAAAGAAAAACGTATTCATAACTAAATTACTATTCTCACTTCGGCATGTCGTGCATGCTGAATAGTAATGACAAAGTCAATATTATGACATGTGTTCAGATTTTATTACCTCTTCTTTCTACATGTCACGCCGCTAATGGCTGAAATATTGCCCAAGCGGAGTAAAACAATAACTCACTCACTTCATACATTGTACATGTACGTCCGACATGGGACAAATAGAGTTTTGTCAAAGCAGTTTTCTTCACTGCATTTTACTTTTCAGTTTCTTACTTTCTCTCTTTCTTCCTCCTTTTAAAAAATAAAAATAGAGCCATTGGCTCTGTAGCTCATCAGGTTTCATCATCAATTATGCTGTAGAATGTGGCCAATGTGATTCCCCTTTGTAGAGGCCACATGGGCACCAATTATAAAATTAAGTATATAGGCGACAAGTTTCAGTTTTCTAGGCCTTATACTTCAGGAGAAGAAGATGAAAAAAGATTTGAAGGACGTTCCTGTACGTGTCCTTTATTAGGGGCCACAGGGCCACCAAAGCTACAATTTATAATCTTCACCAGTCAAGGAGTCTGCAAACAAAGTTTCAGCTTTCTAGGCCTCATTGTTCTGGAGAAGAAGATGAAAATAGGTTTTTTGGGCATGGCATCTGTGGCCCTTATTAGGGGTCACAGGGCAACCAAAGCTACAATTTATAATCCTCACTAGTTAAGGAGTCTGTACACAAAGTTTCAGCTTTCTAGGCCTTATGGTTCTGGAGAAGACGATGAAAATAGGTTATTAGGGTGTTGCCCCTGTGACCTTAAATAGGGGTCACAGGGCCATCAAAGCTACAATTTATAATCTTCACCAGTCAAGGAGTCTGCATACAAAGTTTCAGCTTTCTAGGCCTCATGGTTCTGGAGAAGAAGATGAAAATAGGCTTTAAGGGTGTGGCCCCTGTGGCCCTTATTAGGGATCACAGGGCCACCAAAGCTACAATTTATAATCCTCACTAGCCAAGGAGTCTGTACACAAAGTTTCAGCTTTCTAGGCCTCATGGTTCTGGAGAAAAAGATGAAAATAGGCTTTTAGGGCGTGGCCCCTGTGGCCCTTATTAGGGGTCACAGGGCCACTAAAGCTACAATTTATAATCCTTACTAGCCAAGGAGTCTGTACACAAAGTTTCAGCTTTCTAGGCCTCATGGTTCTGGAGAAGAAGATGAAAATAGGCTTTTAGGGCGTGGCCCCTGGGGCCCTTATTAGGGGTCACAGGGCCACTAAAGCTACAATGTATAATTCTCACTAACCAAGGAGTCTGTACACAAAGTTTCAGCTTTCTAGGCCTCATGGTTCTGGAGAAAAAGATGAAAATAGGCTTTTAGGGCGTGGCCCCTGTGGCCCTTATTAGGGGTCACAGGGCCACTAAAGCTACAATTTATAATCCTTACTAGCCAAGGAGTCTGTACACAAAGTTTCAGCTTTCTAGGCCTCATGGTTCTGGAGAAGAAGATGAAAATAGGCTTTTAGGGCGTGGCCCCTGTGGCCCTTAGTAGGGGTCACAGGGCCACTAAAGCTACAATTTATAATCCTTACAAGTCAAGGAGTCTGTACACAAAGTTTCAGCTTTCTAGGCCTTATGGTTCTGGAGAAGAAGATGAAAATAGGCTTTTAGGGCGTGGCCCCTCTGGCCCTTAGTAGGGGTCACAGGGCCACTAAAGCTACAATTTATAATCCTTACTAGTCAAGGAGTCTGTACACAAAGTTTCAGCTTTCTAGGCCTTATGGTTCTGGAGAAGAAGATGAAAATAGGTTTTAGGGTGTGGCCCCTGTGGCCCTTATTAGGGGTCACAGGGCTACCAAAGCTACACTTTATAATCCTCATTAGCCAAGGAGTCTGTACACAAAGTTACAGCTTTCTAGGCCTTATGGTTCTGGAGAAGAAGTCGAAATTCCACAAAGTTTACGGACGGATGGACGGATGGACGGACGGACGCCGGACACCATGCCATGCCATAAGCCCATCGGGCCTTACAGGCCAGATGAGCTAAAAAAGTAAACACAAACATAACATAAATCGACCAAACGTCACTATATGGCAGCCTAGAAACCAAAACAGTAGGTCTTATTTTAAATTTGTGTTTCATAGTTCGATATATGATTCGTAACTGATTATATGACCCGAAATCATGAGCTGGCCTATTTGCGATTCAAAAAGTTATCACTTCTCATCTTTCAATATGAATAAATCTTGATTGCTAATATTGTGTTGAGGTTTCTCGACAGTCTTTATATGGCGACAGTAAGCGTAGCTACTATAAAATAACGGTAGGCCGTATTTCATAAAACTTGTGTTGTATCATGACGCACGTGTAATTTGTTTGAAGTGCTAAAAGTACAGTTTCAATGTTTTTTTACACTGAATTTATTCTCTAGAATGAATGAATGAAAGAATGAATGAATGAAGAAGATAATTCGTTTGAATAATGTGATTTATCAATACATACTTAACAAACAAACCCAAACCCAACATTTTATAAATTTTGTTTAATATATATTTGCAAACTGTAGCGAATTGCAATGATTTATAAAATCAATTAACTGTATTTTTTGTATTTTTAGCAATATTTTGCTACCAACAATTTACCAAAATAACCGAAACGGCAGCTCCGGCATGTTGGCATGAAGGCGAATCAAGTGTGCAAGCATACATTTGCGTTTCCATAAAATACACTTGAAAGCCGTCCCCGTCGCCACGAATAGATTTTCTCCGAATCAGTTACTCGTTGCCGCCCGTCGGACACAATTGTGGCATCTGAGTCGCGGTGTAAATTATACACACATAATGATGACGTCACCCAAAGCGAGTTCGTTAAATGCTATGGCACGTTTGCAGAGGGTGCAGTACTTTGGACGTCAATATTAGTATGTTGTTGTTAGGGTGCATGTAATCATGATAACAATCTTTCAACACAAGATTTTTCACCGAATGATGTATTTATTTTCTCAAGAACTACATTTCATCACGAACCGCATGCAAATATACCATTAAAAAAAGAAACGCATAGGTTATTGAATTTGTTTTGGACTTGTTTAATAACGAATATAAGAATACAACTGTCACATTTCCTTCCTGAATGTAATCCTTACATGATTATTTACAGCTTCTGTGCATAAACGGGGACATTTTAGCGATTTCGTTCTTTTAAGAAGCAATTGAAAACATGTTTTAAAAACCTGTTCTTAGGAAAATCTGTAATGCAAAAACAACATGTAAAAACCTAGCAAAGGCAAATACTGTTTCAATTTTTTTATTCATTTAAACATGAAAATAAGGATGAAATTATGCAATGTAAAAGTGGCGAAAATATTAAACATCGCCGTATGTCAGATTAAAACTTTAATTTCAAAGTCTACTGTCGCCTGAAATGGAATGTCCATCAGAGCACCATATTAAGTCATATTTAGTCGTATCCTCCAGACCAATTTTCGACAAAAGATGCCAACATTAGTGCGACAAATTGTGCTATCAAAGCTAAAAATATATAAATATAACAATATTCAGCACACAATATCTGCTTAAGAAGTAGTGTTAGGAGAATTTGGCTGATAGTCTGAACATCAACAACATTCACGAACGTCGAATACATCAGGTTTGTGGTGTGATAGGGGGCGTTTCCAAGCATGATGACATTCATTCACATACAGAACGCCGCTCGATCTACATCTACGGCAAGATCAAGGCCAAAGTCCTGCAAAAACTCCCTCAAACACAAGATGGAAACCCCTTTAAAGTGTATATGTTATGAACTGTATTAACATGCACGCCAACTTCACATTACGTTCACACTTCAACAACCGCCTTTGCAATGCGGGAAGGGCGGAGAAGAACTTCGTACAATAGACGTTTTAGTTTTTGCATGTATTGCCAGAAATATGTCAATCAAGGATTGCTTTATACTATAGCAATATAATATACATGTAAACTGACTTAACCGCCAAATTTTTTATACATAACACATGTACACAAGAACAGAACAAAACCTGATGTCGACAGGTTTGCAAACACTTTGACTACAGCCTCATTAAATTTCACTTTCTTACCATTGAAATTAAGTGATATTTTTGCTCTGAACTAAAAGTAGATATATATTCCAAGAAAAATGGTTCATGCGTTTCTTTTTTTGAAGAGTATATGACGATGGGGTACGACCTTTTCACTATTCCTTTCAAGAGCTACTAAATAGTATGTCAGTTTCGTGAGAATGCGTTGAACGTGTCGAGGAGAATAGTTCAATTTAACTATATAACTTTTATTTATCTATTTTACAGAATCGTTAATAAGATTGGATACAAAAGAAACTTTTTATCTCCAAACCTGGTACAGGTAGAAACTCCGGGCCTCCCCTACGTGGCTTACGATGCATATGGTGAGTCTCTTTAAATCTAACAATATATCAACCTTATTTATAGTCAAAATATTTTGCCTATCTCCCATTGGTATGACATTTTATTTATAGCCGATCAAGCGATCAAGGTACATGTTTTATTCTACGCACTGAAAATGGTAATTGTAATATCTCATAATAACCTAGAAGAATTATTAAATTGTAAACTACTCTAGTTCTCAATTTGGCACCAAGCGTTTGTTGAAAGAAGGAATATGCCTATTGACAAATGCAGATGTCTGTAAATAAAAACCGCAGTGTTGTCTTTTGATATAACTTCCGATTTGATCAACCCTGCATCCAGGAATTAAGTTATACACGTGACGTCTATCTCTACTGTCTGACGACAGTCGGTCTTATTGTCAGGTTAGCCAAACCATAACAAACAAATCACCTGGGATAGATGCTATGAGAAAATAACCGCGGACATTTATTTAGTTTTTTTCTGTATGGCCATATTTACAATGTGCCAAGTGAATTAGAAAATGAAGGTCATTCAAAAACCTAATGACTACATGCAGGTTTTGTCTGCAGTAAAATCTTTTCAGAACATGCGCCTCTACTGAGCGTCGTCAGACCTAGTGGAGAGGACATCACATACTTGTTTTAACAACCCGATAGAGTCTTATTTTGATATGTTATTTCATAAATTTCATAAAGCTGAACTGTAGACAGTCATCAACTTGTCATTTATAGCGAGTTATAATCCACATATATTTGTTTTCAGAAAATCCCTTCCCGTTGACTGTTATGGCATTAATGGACTCAGCAGCCACTTGTACAATGTTTCGTGGAACAGATGATGCCAACTCACTTCTAGACATTGCAAACCACTACGACTACAAAACAGCATATACAGTTACACTAAGGATAGAGTTCAATCAAAAGCTCTACGATGAAGCGACTGACAAGACACGATTACATGTTGAAACGGGAGTAGATCATGTTGGGAAAACATCGTTGGTTACCAAGGTAGATCTTAAAGCAGGGAAACAACTTCTCTCGAGGTATTTTCAACAGAGTCTGTCCGTGGACGATGACACCAAACGTCCAATCAACAACCCTGATTGGCTGCATGATAACTTTAAGAAACATGGCGTCCCAGGAAATCCAATCAGATTCCCCGTTCTTGAAAAACCACAAGTTGTGAAACGAGTTCTGATTGGTCGAGTGAAATACAGCGATACCGACTGTAACTTCCATGTAAATTTTGCCAACTATCTGAAATATTGTGTTGATGGAATTCACGAAGGACTAAACGCAGAGTCCAAATCTGCAAACCAAATAAGACAGCTTTTGCTGAAATCTGCGTTTTTGTGGTACAGACAGGAATGCCTTATTGGGGACATGGTTCATATAGAATACTGGCAGAGCGACGAAGTAAACAAGTATTACGTGGATCTGCTAAGAGACAACACGAGTATGTTTCAGTGTATTCTACAGTTTTACAATGACAGTGAGTTAAAAAGCTCACTGTGAGATCAGTACATGTACAACATCTCCGTTTTCTCACCATGAACTGTGTTAATCAGTAATATACGCTCAGAAAACTATAAGGGTTCAATACCCTTTTCTTATTTTCACGGCAGACATTTATAATGTCAAAATGGCCGATTGCATTGATAAAATATGTTATTACCCACGTGGTACGAAAAGGGGTTTCATAACATTAGAATTTGGAATCCGTGTTTTACCTTGAACTGTGAAACATAGGGTTCAAAACCCTTTCCTTATTTGCACGGTTGTGTGGTGGAAACATCTATAATGGGCGCTTGCACTGATAGAACGTATTTTACCAGTCAATGCACCACAATAATGTTATTGTTTTTGCGAATGGCAAGCTCTTGACTCCCCCTTGTTACAGGGAATTAAAGCCTTCAAGTATTTCCATAAGTAAAACTCTCAATGTTACTGCGAATAACTTGATATTCCCTTTAACAGGGAATTAAAGTCTTTAAGCATTTCCATAAGTAAAACTCTCAATGTTACTGCGAATAACTTGACATTCCCTTTAACAGGGAATTAAAGTCTTTAAGCATTTCCATAAGTAAAACTCTCAATGTTACTGCGAAGAACTTGACATACCCTTGAGAAATCATGAGCGAGTTGCAATGCCCTTTCTTTACAAATATTGAAGCTCAACAGCAAGTCTTACCATAGCCAGTGATTTGGACTTTTTCCATTCCCCTTGTTCATACCTCTTTTCCTGTTGAACAACTTCTTGAAATGCACAAAACAATGTACACTGTATTACGGACGATAAAGAATTTTTATTTCTTTACATTTGTACAAGAAATTGATAAGCTAATAAAATGAACAAAACACTAATTGCGATCTACATATTTTAAATTAATGAACTTAAATGAAACTTTCAATCAAAGCCATTCATTGTTAACATAGGAGAATTGTCAGAGAATCACTTATTGCTCTGTCAACTGGTCCATTGTTTTGTTTACGTTTCTTATATAGAAATTTTAATTCGCCCAAAGACTGGATGGATTTGAAAAGCTGATTCAGAACTTATTTTGGGATAATAGTTTGCAAAAATGACTCAACGCCATCATCTGACAATTGAATCATTTCTTGAGTAAATGTATATTCTATGTATTTATATCTGCATGAACCTTGATGAAAATAAAAGCAAATGGAATTTGGTGTCGGTGTTATCTATTTAAATTGACTGAGAAATAGGACAATTTATATTTTGTTGTCAGACGCACTATCATGTTTTGCAGCTTGTCTAAGCATTAAATGCTAATATTGAACTCTATGGAAGCATGTGTATAACTGTTTTACACGGCTATAATTTTCGCGCCAAGGCACTAAGTACTAGTGATACCATTTACTAATAAGCGAACATTTGAAAATGTTGACAGACAAGGGCCCAGATGTTTATGATTATTATAAGACAAAGATAAACAAACAGAAAGACTGCTACAGGTATGTCAAAATTTGGCAATTCTTTCATGACAGTCAGCTATGTTACTATTTATTCAATTTCATTTATTTATTACAAAGTTACTTCTCTGGTGTTTTCAATGTTAACAGTTTATTTCGTACTCTTTGTAATATGAGCATTGCGCCTCCTTATTGATGAATTCATACAATAATCTATCTCGTCTATCTTATAAAATTGTGGGCGGTCAGTATTTGGACCATATATATAGCTAGTGTGAGACGTTAACCGTAAAGTTACATCTACAATCACATAATTTCCATTTTCATCCTTACGATATTTGCGTATTTCCTTCTCACTATTATTATTAAATAATATGGCTACACCACGCGTATTAGATTAAATGGGTGCTAATATGAAATCTAAGCCACATTCGTTTCTCAACATATTTTCTGTGTTTTCATCTAAACTCTCTCAAAAAAGAAACGCAACCCCTTATTTTATGCAGTATTTATATCAGTCTTTAAAGGGGCAGTAGCACGTTTTTAGGGGGAATATAAGGTGATGTCAGGAAAATGAAAATTAATGGTTCCAATTGAAAGACAAAGTATTTAAACTAAATGGAGCAGTAATAATTCAAATATTTAACGTAAAGTTTAGCCATGCGATTACTTTTTCTTACAGAAAATGAATTAAAGGTGTTCACACAAAAATGGCGGCCTATGTATTTTATGTGAATCTTCATACTTTGTCCTCCGACTATGGATGATTGACTTGGGTAATGAGATTTTTGACACTGTCAAAATAATACATTTAACATTAACTTACAATTACCACTGAAATTTTTAATATATAAAATTATCAAAAAACGTGCTACTGCCCCTTTAACCTGTCATTATACAAAGATTATCAAAGATAACACAATGACATTTTACATGGTGAAACACATGTATGTGTAGTGTAAGGTCTCAATCTTATAGGTCTCTATCAAACATTTGACGGAAACCAGGTGCGCTTTCTTCAGTAACTAGTATGAGCACTACAAGCTGTAATCACAGCATTGCACCTCCTCGGAACAGAACGGATCAAACGACAAATCCTTTCCTGCGGTATTGCTCTCGACTCATCCTGTAGTGCTGTGGCCAGTAAATCTAACGTTGGCGGTGGTGCTGTACATGCCCAGATACGAAAATGAAGATAGTCCCAAAGATGTTCGATGTTGTGAATATCGGGCAGCCTGGAGGACCATGGTAAGGTGTTGACATTGGAATTCAAAAGAAAATCCACTGTTGCACGAGCTGTGTCAGGACGGGCATTGTCCTGTTGAAACAGCTCCCTCTATTGGTCGATTATCGGAAGAAGGCGTGGCTGTAAAACGTCATTGATGTAGCGTTTGGCCGTCAAATTGCCGGGAATGATGACTAGGTGTGATCGTCTGATGTTTGATGATGGGTCCCAACACCATGACGCTCCCTCCTCCAAACCTATCAACCTGTCGAACGCAGTTGGGTGCAAAACGTTCAATTCCTCGTCTGTATACACGTTGCTTGCCATCACGTCTATGAAGTAGGACATAGAAACTGTGGCCGAACCAGACACGTCTCCAGTTCTTTAGGGTCCATATCCTCACGCTAGTGCACCGTCTGAGACGTTGACGTCGATGCTGCCGTGTCATAACAGGTCCGAAAAATGGTCGTCGTGCATGAAGATTAGCCAATCGTAAACGGTTGCTGATGGTTTGGGCCGACAATTTCCTCAAACCAGGCACTTGTGTGGCAATGATGGTTGGTGTGGCTTGCCAATTACGTAGGTGGATGACCCGGATGAAACAATCCTGAGCCGATGTGTTGAATCTTTGTCTACCACTCCGAGGACGTCTTCGGTTGCGTGGAACTGTCTACAGCGATTCCAAAGTCGGAAAAGCGTTGTTTTATGGACATTAAGATGGCGGGCAACTGTTACAAAACTTTGCCCGGCCTGAATCCGACTAATGGAAAAATTTCGATCTGCTCTATTCAGTCGGGACATTTTCGACCTTGATTTTCGAAATAAACAAATTGAATATAATGCAAAACTACACGTCTTTTTATAGACCTCGACTTAAACTTTGATTTCCTTGATTTGCAAGTGCAGTTAACTTTTAGTAATACGCATATGACTGTTCGCACTTTTCGAACAAAATCGGATAAAATGTTGACGTGCGTTAATAAGGCTGCGTTTGGAAGCTATTACTAATCATACGAGAACATATCAAGAATACATGACAAAAAATCAAATTTACATTCACCATTTTTGGTCAGAGGATGTTGTCGGATATTGAGAGAGAGGTTGCGTTTCTTTTTT
Organism: Steromphala cineraria; assembly: GCA_916613615.1. NCBI lineage: Eukaryota > Metazoa > Mollusca > Gastropoda > Trochida > Trochidae > Steromphala > Steromphala cineraria. Next base: position 25,869,263 of record OU744728.1, on the reverse strand, counting down.
GAGAGAGTTTATATGTATATCTTGGAAGCATTTGGCAGAGAATCCTTTTTCCTCCATAAATTCAGCACTTCCTTACACTTCTGGTTTGGGATTTTCTACAATTTGCTGAAACTATCTATATTTCATTAATCAAATGTAAAATGTGGCATCATAAAATTGTAAGTTAAGACATTGTCTATATATGTAGCAATTGAACTGATTTTTTTGTTCTTCATGATAAAATTGAAAACAAAATAAACCTATAAAAACAAAAACACTTCCGGTAAAGATATTATGGCGCTTTATATTCACCTTTGTGTGGGGCTACAGGCCTTATTGTTTTCATGTAGGCCTTAGAAATAAAGTAATGTATTGATTATCAACAGGTCTAGAGTTCAACCATTGTGAATAAAATCAACCAAATAACATATGGACTACCAAATGAAACTGGAAATGACATAGCAATATCAGTATTCACCTCTTGGCAGATTCTATTCATAATGTTTCCGAACCTGCATATACAATGTACTTTCTGCAAGGTTTCTGTCAAGATTTTCAAGAATAAACTTTGTCACTACGATTACATAAGAAATGTGCCATAACTTTGGCGAAACTATAGACTTGACCCAAAATCTCTTTAAAGGGCACGTAGCACGTTTTTATAAATTTTATATTCTACATGTTTCACTGATAATTGTACGTTAATGCTTAATGTATTATTTTGAAAGTGGAACAATTATCATTACCACATGACAATCATCCATACCCAGAGGACAAAGTATGAAGATTCACATAAAATCCATTGGCGGCCATTTTGTGTGAACACGTTTAATTCATTTTGGGTAAGAAAAGAAATCGCATGGCTAAACCTTACATTATGTATAAGAATTATTACTGCTCCATTTAGTTTAAATACAATGTCTTTCAATTGGAACCATTAATTTTCATTTTCCTGACATCACCTTATGTTCCCCAAAAAACGTGCTACTGCCCCATTAAACTATTGTAAAAAGAACAGACTGGTTCTTTCAATTATTTCACCAGATGTATTCAATATAATCGGACTAATTCAGCCGACCACTTCAGAGTCCCTGAAAGCAGAAATGATCATTTTGATATGGACGAATGAAAGATCGAGAAGTTCCCAAATTAGGATACCTAGGAATATATGATTAAGAGTTTACAATCTAGAAATTAAAAGGTAGGATTATCTATTTGTCCTTTACACATAAAGATAAACGATCAGAAGATTTTGATAATTTTACTGTCACAAAATGCATCAGATCTAAAATATTCAAGGAGGATTTTGACAACAGATTTAAGAAATTGACAAATATAGTATTCTGTTAATGAATACGGCCCATAATAACGTAGAAAAGGGCAAATTTAAATCCAAACAAATCCTACCAGAAATTAAACGTTAATGCTGATTGGTATATTTCTAACCTGATATGTGTTTTCTGTCGTGAGTCATTATTTTCAAAACGATTTGTACCAAGTTGAACACAAACAGTTATGAACCTGGCAAACACTTGTTTGTAAACTTATGATATTCATAAATTAGCTGCTGTGTGTCTTAGTTGTTTAATCATGATCTGGCTGTATGGATTCTCAACACATGATTGATAAAACATCTCTAGATTACTAGAATCTAATTGCCTTACAATTTGGCTATCTGGAAAGATGATGTTACAGGGCTGATTTTTGATGCCAGCCAAACTTTAAGTTGATGTGTTTTTGTTGTTTGAGTCATATGAGGCTGTTTCCCCTCTGGAGGCATTAAAGTCGTTTGAAACTATAACACCAGTTAAAACCGTTTATTTAAAAAATAATAGTTTAATTTTTTTCTATCCATCATACGTTAAAATAATGACTCGAAGAATTCAAACCATTCACCGAAAGACAACAAATGACGTCTTATCAGATATTAATTTCATCATATCCTTGATATACTTTCGGTCTATAAGTACACATGTACCATCTTACCTCATCTCGCAAATGAATCGACTTTTTTTAGTACAAGACCGGTCGTTCCATTGCATGTCAAACCACATTGTGAGACAGTTTTCGTTTGAATCAAGATTGTTAGGCTCTCCAGGTGCCCAATCCGTGAACGTCAAAGGAGCACTTGTTCCAATCCACCTAAAGACTCCTTCATCTAGCAGATCATTAGCGCCGAGCCAAACAGGTGAGTGATCTACAATGTAAATGATAAACACGAACTATTTTATTATCTTTTCAACTCTTGACACAATCGTAAACAAACGTATAAGGATCATTATATATTAAGATGGGAAAGCACGCACACGCTTGAAATCGAAAATAATACAATACAGGTGCAATAACTAATATCTGTCCTATACACCACGTGGTGCGGTTATCGGGTCAATATCAGAGGTAGTTATTTTTAGATAACCGACCTCAGATCAACCTGGAGGTTGGTTATCACGAGGTTGGTTATCTGATAACCAACCTCTTGATAACTGACCTCTCGGTTCGATACGGTGAACATGTCTCGGCTACGCCTCGCCGTATCGCACCTCGAAAAAAAACTTACCCTCGGCTTACGGGTCTAAATGACCCTTCGCCTCTAATTGTGACTTTTGATATTCTTAAGAATTTGTTGTGATTTTCACCTGTGCATTCAGATGTATTATGTCTTTATTTCAATATGTCATTCTAAAGAATATCAAAGGCCGCAAGAACGATAATAAAAGAAAACAAAAGACAGAAAAAATACTCTTTATTACAGAGAACTTTTGAAGTCATTTTCATATTACATGTTCATACTGCTTTCAATTCTTTCTATTTGGTTTCCTTGAAACACTCCCACACACAATCCCGTTGGGCCTCAGTATCTATGCTAGTGTTCTCTTCAATTAATGTTCCAAATGCTTCATAGGAAGTCAGTTGTCGGGAGGTCACAAGCATTTGAAATGGTCCTTTTGAAACAATGCACAAGAAAGCCGACTTCAGTATCAGCAAACATTTAACTGTCCAGCTATCATCCATGCGTAGTTCCTGAAACATTCAAAGGTTTAACGCTACTAACAGTCTGATTTCAAGTGCTGACAAAAACACATTTCCATTAACATACATGCATATTTCATATCATCACGCTTTCCCTGAAATAGTAACTTAAGTTTGGAACTGTCATTTCTAACATCATCCTCGATAATCCAGCGCTTTAGTTCCGATAAATCTACACTACAAGCCCTGGAAAACTTAACGGGGTTTTACCTCAAACCCAATTATTTCCTTTTTCCTTTTTCCAGGGCTTGTAGTGTAGATTTATCGGAACAAAAGCGATGGATTATCGAGGATGTTCTAACATCGACTTTTGAATAAGTAAGTATCTTATTGTTTAATGGACGATTGATAGTTTCAACGTTCACACGAAATTTATTGAAGATAATATCATACCAAACTGATCTCAAAGTCAGAAATCTAGCTAATACCCATATGTGTCTGCATTTTATATACATATTACAATACTAAAAAGCATTTCTAAAGCAGAAAATGCGTACACGCTTCTTTTGATTCCTTGTAATGCTTTAAACATATTTCCGAGTCTATTACATGAAACAACAAATAAAGTATACTTTGCGATCAATCTCACCTTAATTGCCTCCGGGAAAACCCTCGAAATACCGGCAAATATATCTGTTTGACACCAGCGGCGGAGAGCACTCCATTGTACCAACCTTCTTGAAACCATGTGCTTTAGGTTGTGTGCTGCACGTGAATTTTGAGGAGTTGCTTAGCAACTTGGCGTACAAGAAGTCCGTGCATCACAAGATGAAATAGACGACGTCAGTGCAGCCACACAGTTTTTGACTAGTGACGGATTATTACATTTTACATCATTTGCCACCAAACAAAATTTCATTGACGTCCGTTTAAAATTTGCATCAAAATAATTAAATTATAGTTCAGTTCAGTGTGACATTTTAAGGTTAATAGCTCGGTAAAAGAATGAAAATGCACAGTTGGTAAACGGCTTAGAATTGTTTTACCGAAAATTTCGCCAGTATTATCTCCAACTGCACGTGAAATACGCGCAGTGTTAAAATGAAATTGATCCATTCCTCAGGAGTGGAAGTTAACCATGCTAGCCTCGGACACCATTGTCACTTTTGAGCTCATTATCAACAAACTTATATTCGGCTAATATTGATATTTTCATTAAAAATGGAAAACAGTTTTAACAGTAACCATGTAGTGTATGTGTAATAATAACCTCGACCTCGTGAATATCTGTGATAACCATGAATATCTGTGATCGCTCGATGGTTATCACAGATATTCACTCAGTCAGCGGTCATTATTTCAACCTTATCGATGGTCAACAGACGCCATATTGCCAAAAATCTCAAAAACATGATATTGATCAATTAGTAAAACATGTCTTATCTTGAACTTTATATCAATGCATGTAAGTATGTGTACACATATTCCGAAAATATAACGTGGATGCTATCAAACTTGAATACGCCCCAAAGATGCAATCATCATACTTGAAGTTAACGTCGCTGGACGGATCACGAATATAATTTTTTAAACTTTAAGATATTAAACTAGTATATTTTCTGTACATAAAAATAATAAACAGCTTTTTATTCGATCCTAACATTTTCAAAATAATTTTGCAAAATATCTCTATTTTGCACTTTTTTTTTGATTATCGGCACTATATGGTTAAAATATAAGGTAATGTGAACAATGCTGAATCACAGGAGCATCCACCTTCTGCGCTTGGTTGAAATTTTTAAAGTTATTTAAATAAGTGACCTCAGAGAATTTTCTTATTATAGAAGTGTCGAATAAATGGGGAAATTACGGTATGTGATGTGTGAAAATATGTGTAAATGCATTAAATTTTACATGAAGGGCGCAAATTTGTTCAAAACGAAAGTCATTACAATTGTCAATCTAAATAAATTTAGATCAACAGGTTTTATATTTGGTCAACAGTATGACCAAATATAAAACCTGTTGATCTAAATTTATTTAGATTGTACAATTGTTGAACTATTATTAAAAAACATTTCTCCCCCAAATATCATGCTGTCTATTGCAAGAATAACGATATCCTATAACTAACAACTTGGTTGAGTTATCCCTTAAACGAACGATTGGTTGAGTCCATTTCAGTAGGTAGAGTGGGTCAGCACAGGAACCTTACTATTTCATACTGAACCATAACATGGTTTTGTTTCCTGTAGGAAGATTGTAAGACACAATATAACCCCATCCAGACTTTATGAGTCCCTGGCGGAGATGCTTATCCTCCGGCTGAAGGTTAAGAACACCTTCCTGGTGGTGACGGCATCGGCCGCCAGGACATCAGAGATAATCGACCTGAATCCAGAGTTGCTGCGGAGTACCACGAGCCTCTTGCCTTAGCACTGTGTATAACCGTACACCGGAACTAGCGAGGTGTACGGCGGAGAAATGTTGCTAGCGAGGAGCGTGATCGCAAACGGTATAACTTAAAAAGCAATCATCGCTTTTTCTATGTTATTATCATGTCAATCGATTTCCGAGACATAACTATTTATTGTCATATCCCGTTCATAGTCAGAGATAGCAAATATATATGTTACTAACAACAGCATTACTCGCAACTGTCATTGTTACTGTTCCTTTGATACAGAATGACAGGCACATACATTTTACTAAGTATGTGTGCTAAAATTACCACATAATGTTGATTATTTGAAAGTTTCGATTTCGGCTCCTCGCTAGCAACATTTCTCCGCCGTACACCTCGCTAGTTCCGGTGTACGGTTATACACAGTGCTTAGTTAAGATATGAATTTCAAACCTTCAGGTGGAGGGAGGGAGGGAGGGGGTTGGTTGCCTTCTTGCCTTCAGCTTTGGACCTCACAGCCCTCTACCTTGGTAGTTTTGGCCCCGCAAATAGCTCGCATAACACTATTTTTATTCCTATTACATGATATCAATAATTACGGAAACACGCTTTGCTAGTAACATTTCAACAGTAAGTCATAACAGGTCTTCACACAAAAATCGGCCCCATACACACACCTACACACGACACAGTGTAACAATGCAACTTATATCACCGTACCTGTCCTGGATGTATTTGAACAATGAGCCCATAAAACCGCCGATGTACATGACATGGTACATGTAACCCATTTATTATATAGAAATTGTATATTCAATTCAATTTGTGTATACTCATAAAACCACCTTGGTTGTGCAAGAGCATATTCACAAAATGTAAAATAAATAAATAAATAAATAAATAAATAAATAAATAAATAAATAAATAAATAAATAAATAAATAAATAAATAAATAAATAAATAAATAAATAAATAAATAAATAAATAAATAAATAAATAAATAAATAAATATAGAAGACAGATTCACAAAGTTTAAAATGCACTTATTCGTTTTTTACAAGAGATAAATTAACTACATAAAGACATCAGGTCAGGTAAAACGTCGGAATCGACACCCGATGCCAGGGTATCCCAATAAACTAATGAAACCAAACATCACCAACAAGATACTCTTTCTTTTTTTCTCGATGATATACCAGTACATTTATGTGAAACCTATCCTCAAAAGAAGCATACGATTCTTAAATGGGCAGCACTAATCCCGATAATTGTAAGTTAATGCTTAATGTATTATCATAAGTGTGTCAAAAATCTCATTATACAAACCAATTATTCATAGCTTGAGAACAAATTATAAAGATTCACATAAAATCAATTTGCGGTCATGTTTATGTGAACACCTTTAATTCAGTTTGTGTAAGAAAAAGGAATCGCAAGGCTGAACACTACATTATATATTTGATTTATGACTGCTTCATTTAGTTTAAATATCTTTAAGTTGTAGCCATTTGTTTCTATGTTCCTGGCATCACTTTATCTTCCTCTAAACGTCCTAATATGTACTTCTCTCAAATTGCTCTTCAATCAACTTACCATTGGTGTTCTTTACCAAATTTTTAAGAAAATGGTTCTCAGCAGCCGTTTCAACAGTCATCAGTTTCGCCTTTTCCAGTGAACACAGCGTCTAAAAAATTTCTTGATAATGTATCTCATATGTTACCGAAGGTATTTCCTTTGAAATTGAATTACAAGCAAGCTACATATATGTGATAGTAAAATAACTTTGATAAAAACTAAAGGCACTGTTGAACGTTTATCAATCATTTTCAATCGCAGCATTTCGTAAGATGTTTACAAATACATACTTGAAGAAGAAAATAACTGTGCATTACATACTGTAGAAATTAATTTGACGATACTGATGCTTACAGAAGATTTAACACGGTAATTAATTTGAGTATGTATGAGCTTTACACGCACTGTGACTACTACGGACTTTTCATCTGCAACACTCCTAGCACCCCTTAGAAATATCATCGTAGGTAAAAGTCGCAAAGTGACTTGAAGAAAGATATGAGGTTGACTTCATCAGAGGTCCTCAGATATTTGATCGAGCGCTTACCAAAAATCACATTGTTTTTTCATCTTATTCAGTCGATTGCACACCTATTTCAAGATGACTGTTCGGGCGCCGTTTAGACTAGGATTTCACGGAACGCCGTAGCTCAACTTTTTTCGTTTGCAAGGAATACGGGGCTTACGGTGTCAACTTTGTAGTACTGGTACCAACAAATTGGCAGCACCAGATATGTCCCATGTGTAGAAAGGCCACGCGTTAAAGACCCATATTCAAAGTGTAGTGTCGTTCAATATTTGTTTAAAGTCTTTGTACTGTTTTCATTGTAGTTTTTGCGACTCATATAGGACTGACTAGGCGACAAATTACTAAAATGACCGAAACGGCAGCCGACATGAAGGCGAATCAATTGTGACCATCTCACATTTGCGTTTCCTAAAGACGTCTTTTCTCGCGCACGACTAGAATTTCTGTTATTTTTTTCTGAATCAGGTGCTCGTTGCCTCTCAAGTTGATACCCATCAGACGTAATTACGGTAACTAAGACGCAGTTTACATCCTACACACATACTGATGACGTAACCGAAAGCGGGTTTGTTAAAAGCTTTGGGACTATTGCAGAGGGCACTGTACCTTGGACGTCAAATTAAGTATTTTACTTTTGATTAAACTTGTTACGATGTATCTATGAAATCAAAGTTTTGACGAAAGATTTTTTTACCGAGTGATTTGTTTCTTTTCTCAATAGATAAATTGAATCACACACCTCATGTCAGTATGAAGATGGTGCTTTAAGTCATGTTACTTGGTCAACAATATTAGACAGCATTAAGGAAGTTAAAGTGAAACTGGTTGGTTTAATCTTGACAGTAGTGTCAGACGTTGACGTGACTGTCAATGCACTGGCGAATGACGCGGGCGTTCTGCTTTGTTTTGCATCACCGTTAATCAACCTCACGTCACGAGATGAAATAAAGTGTAACTGTGATACATTCAGTAAGTATCCATATCAAATCTTTGATCTTCAATAAATACACAACTTGAGTACTTCTATTGAATACTAATTCACCCTGTCATTATGATATGTGTGTAACGTATGGTAAATACTTTTTTTTTTGAAGTAGCAAATAACTGACCTCAGCTTGAGCCCAGGGTTCCAAGTCTGTGAACAGGTGATAACAGGAACCGTGATATGGAAGCCATAGGTCGGGACAGACGGCTGAAATTGTATAGTTTAATAATAATAATAATAATAATAATAATAAATATAGCCGCAAGCGGCGACAACAGGATTCAGCGCATCAGCAGTGTGTTCAGCACAAAAATAAACATGTCAGGAGTCCGCCCTGAAAGTATCATGACTTTTTGTTAATGCATAAAGTTCCTAGAGCGTTTTTAGAAAAGTTTGCAGTTTGACCCCATGTTAGGGAAATGCTTCCTATCGACCGGAAATGACTCTTCGCGAGCGATTTTATTCTTTTATTTGAAAGACCTTGGTAGTGTCTAACTCTCATGCAAAAATCATAAACTTCTATGGTCTGGGTTTTGAGTTATCTGCCCTTGAAGTTTGCGATTTTTCGATTTTGGTCATCTTTGAAAGATCACAGCACAAAAAGTATTAAAGTGAGGACTTTCTTATGACCAAATCCAAAACAAGAATGCTTCAGCTACATTGAGTGTAAATTTCAGCTCTCTGTTGCAAGTATCTTCAGAGGAGTTGATCTTCAAAGGTGCATGGGGTCCGGAAATTCTGAAAAGTTGAAAAATCCAATATGGCGGCCAAACCACGTGACCTACGACTTCGTCCTGATTGCCTTTTTTGCTAAGAATGTCATTGTCCATCTCTATGTAAAGTTTCAAGTCTCTAGCTGCATTTTGAAAAAAAATCCCATGTTAATTTTTCGAACTTGGATTCGACCTTGACCTTTTATTTGTCGACCGATTATGCCCAAAAGCTTATTAGACCCTTTCCTCATGAAGGGCTATCAGTGTACTAAATTTTACTGTTATAGCATTAGCCGTTTTGGCTGAATCGCGGGCACAAAAATCGGGGGAAGACAAAAAAAATAATAAAACACGCCAATAACAATAAGGATTCAGCCTGAAAGGCTGAATCCTTAATAATAATAATGTATTATAGTTATTTTAAACATCCTTAAATATAACTTCATTTATAGCTGGTCAGCAAAATGACGTTATCCTACGAAATTATTTTTATTTACATGTACATGTATGTTTTAGTACTTGTAAAAATGTCACGAAATAGTAAATGTTAGTCATTACACACAATTTCTAAAAGGTTGAATGTGTAAACTGCTGTCTGCAAATAATAAACGATAATGAATAATTCATCTAATGGGAAAACGACAAATAACTTTATGACAAATGTATGCAACTATTACTTACCACTGATCAAAATTAAATCAAAAGTTAACCAAGTTACAATAAGTAACCTAGACATATCCAACAGTTGTTTAAAGCAATGTAGGTCAAATGCCTATCTATTTTCTGGAAATACCATGTGTTGTGATTTTTAAACAATATAAGCTCCTAACAATGCAAGAGAGTTTTCATAGAGATTACAAGCCAGTCTAACAATTTTAAAATATCGTGAATTTGAATTATCTTTCTATTAGTGAATTAAAAAATTAGTTTGTGTTCAAGAAAAATCTCATTATATTAATCTAGCAATTATATCATTGTAATTAATTGATTTATTGATTATTTATTTGTATTCCTATTTTTCTATACATATGTGTTCATAAATCTATTTCATACAAATCGTATTCTTCCTTGTTGTTCCATTGCTTGTTTTCATTGGGCAATGATTTGAATTGTTAGGCTTTTTATTCCATTTATTTGCACCCAGCCGAACAGGTGAATGCGGATTGAGACAACTTACATCTTATCTATTATCTTTACACGGCGACTTAGTAAGAGCATTAGATGTCAAAGTAAAGGCATGCACACTGGACATGTTTAATATCAGTGAGTCTAATGCCCATCAACATTGTCATCTTATGCAAACTTTCTATCCCCCAAACATGGTCCGATTCCTTATCTTGAGAATATAATAGCGGAACATTTAACGCAAAAGTGCATCAGAAATAAAACGGATTTATCATTGTAAAAGTTGTGAGTAAAGATATGGGTAATGGTTAATGGTATGATTGTCAAATTGCTGATAATAATCCTACATGTATACACAAACTTTGCTTCTTTTCTTAAGCAATGCAAGGGGTGATACACGTAGATAGCTGCTTCTCCAATTGCTTTAGCCTTATGACTGGTAAACATCATAAATCAAACACTCTTTACAATAGCAAGTTCATTCATTCATGTTTGGCCTTGTTAAATGAATGATCCCTTCGCTGTCCGCTGGTCGACATCACGTGTTGACCAGTAAACGTCTAAGACATTTTCAGACTTTGACTGTTGGGTAATTGCTCAGGAGGATACCGCAAGATGATTCCCTTTTTATAATGAAAAGTCATAATAGGACGACTAAGTCAGAACCACTCTTACTTTAAACGCCTACTCCGTGAGTTGTCAGGGTAATGACTGTTGCAGGAAATTGTCAGTTTAAAACTTATCGGCGTCTTATAGTGACAACAGGAAGGTTTGATGTCGCGATCGGACAATGACAAACATCAATCACTCAAACGTAATTTTGGTAACTTATCTAAAGCAGTCAGAACGACAGCTACGAGCTGATAATGTTTGATAGGTTATATTATTAATATTCATGTATTTGGGTTAGAGTCTTCATCAATGAGTTTGAATTTTATTACCATTCATCTTCCTATGAGGAGTTCTTGTTTGTATGCAAGAAATTGAAACTGTTTCTTTAAATGCCATGATTAACATAATATAAAATAGATGCCTCTTATATGCATCATATTGACTGGTAATCATTCTCTATTTCCTGGTCTGCTCGATGTCAGCACGGCGTTGTTATGTTAGCTTAAACTCAGGGCTAGTCGCTCGTCTTTCAAATGTATACATGACCTGCCATAAAGTGGTATTTTCTTGTTGAAATTTTATCGAGAAGGTGACGAGAAATTTATTTGATTGGCTATACCGAGAAGGTGGGCCGCACTAGCGAATCTAGCTTCTGAGCCAGGGTACAGATTAGTGGAGTTGTCGTACCCTGAAACAGGATGCTCGCAGAAGAGACTCTGCCCTAATGAACCCCTGCTTGTTGATTGACCAAGCAGCAGGTGCTGAACTGTCTTTACACACTGGCTCCTTTGTTATGACCAAAGTGTTCAACGGCCATACTAACCCTATCTGAATAGGGCCTGGTGTTTAATTGGATGAATACTAGTGTTCATTTGGATGAATACTAGTGTTCATGGAAATGAACAATACAGGTCATGAAAATGAATACTACTGTTCAACATAGTAGAAATTGGTGACAACCACCGTCAGCAGTTTTATTGAAAATAAACAACAAAAGACAATGAAACCAACATGTGTTCTTTTTCTTAGGTTCACATGTGATACTTGTTGATTGTTACGAGTTGCTGTGGTGGCGCGTAGGGAGTGGTTCGTGACATATCCTTCCATCTTAGCCTCAGACATCAGCTTCTATACAGTTCCCTCAAGTTTATTGTTCCCAATGATGTTTAGACAAAACCAAATGTCCTCTTTGGGTTTTTCCAATGGACGGAAGTAGAAACTGTCTGGGGACGATTTGGATGCAGTTTGGCGATATACAGCTTGAATATCCTCACATGGCATGCGCAGCGATCAGGATTCTTGGCATTTGCATACGCACGGGCACTGTGTGGATCAATGTTTCTGTGTTTGAGGCCACCGCGATAGGTTTTTGAAACTGTCTCTGTTTATTCCAAAAACTCAAATCCATCACTGTCATTCCTGACATTAAAGTTCTTCTGCGACCAATTTCTATACTCCATGCCCCACCGTAATTCTGGGATGAAAGGCTTCTTGATGTCATTGCGTTCCATGTCACGGACATCGGCGAAACGTTTTTGTCCACCTGTAAAAGATAAAAAGCGATGGTCATTAATTGGCAACTAAAGGTGTATTTGTGGTCGAAGGTTGATTATCAGAAAACCAAAAGATCGTTAAAAGATGTTTTTAACACACATTGCAAACATATCATACACCATATACCATGTACCATGTATATAAAATATTACACAGAAGTATTTAAAACGGGCGAATAATGATACATATACAAAATGTAAGTTATTACTCGAACGTTGAAGATAGATACTCGCTGTTTAATAGATCTACAATATCATTACAAATTGTTTAATAACGTGCCGACCGATTGACGTGACGTCGACATGACGTCACAATCGTATGAAAACACAATGTCAGCTGGTGGCCGTAGTGGTCATGTCAGCGATGTTTTGTAATGTGGACGCAAGAAATCAGCGAGTTATAAATAAAATACTAAACTTGTTTAACCCGTTTAATACAATTTTTATGAAACTCGTGATTGATAGTTGTACGAAACTCGCTTTCGCTCGTTAAATACCAAACCACTCACTCGTTTCATAAAAATAATATAAAACGGGATATCGCTTAGTATTCTCTATACTTTATGCCTATGATCACACACCCACACACTCATACAACGCTTACAGACAACACTGGCTTTTGGGTTCGAATCCCTTACTCTGGGTGTCGATATGTATTTTACTTTGATATAACTTCAAACTGTACAGTTGCATTTATCATAAATTTATTTACTTTCAAGATGGTGTGTATGTAATAAACCAAATGTTTTGCAAGCAACATAATAATTTTAAAGTAAATGGATAATAGTTTACCTTGTTCACTTGAAATATCAGCATGTGGTTGTTTCTCGTTTGCCGTTCCCCCGCCCAATGTGACGGAAGCATCAAGTTGAGCCGCAGGTTTGATCTTTTTAGTTTGAGATACTATAAAATACGAAAAGAGAACCATATCATTTTCAATTGAAACTTAATCAAATCGATTGTCATTTTATTTTTAGAATGATCTTAAAGGGTAATAATTGATAAATGCATAGATAAGACAAAGACATATGTAGTCCGATGTCTGCTATGGTTAACTTTATGGTACTTTAGTTTGTGTACATAATTCTCACCAATTTCGTTTATTTCTATTTCCACATTGTAATATTTTTCATCAATATTCGTGTTACTAAGAAACTTAGTCTGGAGATCCGAAATTCTAACAATTTGTATTGTTATGTTATGCAGGATGATGCTTAACTTTTGTCCGGGTGAATGGTATACATCTATGTAAAAACAAGGTTATTGCAAAGAAGTTTTGGATTACTTTACCTTCCTCACTTGGGGTGTTGGGTTGTTTCCTAGAGATGTTACGGTTGTATCCTACCCAGCATGGGCCTCCACTGTCCAGCATATCCGACACGTCAATTGCAGATTCGATTGCCTGACTACCTGACACTGAGACACTATAAAGAAAGACAATAAACTAGTCTTACAATTACAAAATACAATGAATAAATTGGATTATTCCAGTATAATTAAATACTTGTCGTATTAAATGGGATCAGTATTTTTGTGTTTTTACGTTTTTTATGTGCATGTTATATAGGACTTAGGATGTCTGATTGCTTTGTTACTTACTGAACTTACTAAACGTACTAATCTAATCTCTTCTTTACACACGTTACCATGTCTGTGCTTACTTTACTAACTAGATATACTTATCTTACTTAACTTACAAATAAAACATAACTTGCTTAACTACCTTACTTTACTTTCCTTTACTTGCTTACTTTACTTAATGAACTTACTAAACTTACTGAATTTACTAAACGTAGTAATCTTACTTAACTTACTAATATACTAGTAACATCACTTGCTTGACACATTTAACATACTTCACTTACTTTACTTATTTACTCAATTTACTCGCTGAGGACAAACGTGTATTAAAAAGACAAACAAAATAACATAATTTTACCTACCAGTTTCTACTGTATACTTCAGTTTGAGTCAGCGATCTTAATCTTCCACATCAGTATTGTAACCCTGTGGCTGTGCTGCTTGGTCCATTTTGCCAGAGTGCAAATATATTACCGACCTCGGTTCGGGATTCATAGCTGATGAACACTAACGCACGTGCCTTGAGCACCTCGAGCGCTGCGCGCTCTCGGTGCTCAATTTGCACGTGCGTTAGTGTTCATCAGCTATGAATCCCTTCACCTCGGTCAGTAATTTATATTTATCTCCATAAAAAAAACTAATAACGTAATCCTGAAAGACACCTAGAACTAAAGATAATTCTAATTCTATGTAATGTAACAATGATGATTTGAACCATAACTATTCAGGGGACAACAATTCAACTTTTAGTGACGCAGAATCAATTGATTGCACGAGTACTTCACCCACGTGCGCTAGAACATGTGTTACTCTCAACTCGGAACATTGTGTCAACCATGTTGAACAATCTCATTTGTGTAATGAACATATCTCTCACTCATGTGATGATAACTCTGTAAAAAAACAGACTAAGAATTTGTATCTTACTAAAGAAAGCTTTTCTGGAGATGATCTTATGACACAAGAAACTGGCCCTAATGTTATAGCCACTGATACAAACGTTGAACCTTCGCACAACGAACTTAATTGCTTTAACATGACACATTTCAAAATTGATAATGATCCCGATAATTCACATATATCAGAATGTGCTTTTGGCTTTGTTAGTAATGATATAGCATCGACTGAACCAATCTCATGTACTAACGGTACACTGAGCGATGGTTATCTTGACGTAGCTAGCGATAACACAGTGCCTACTGCATACAACATAGGCAAATCAGCTGATACCTCATCCACACCATCACATACACAGAACATGTTTCCTGATAGCTCTATTTCCCTTGATGATGGTTGTTCTGTTACATCATTCAATTGTATTAATAACGTCAATTTTATGAGTTTAAATGTGTGTGGCTTAAGGAACAGACTAAACTACCCTGATTTCATAGATTTTTTTAACAAGTTTGATATTGTATGTTTACAAGAAACCAAAACTGACAATCTAGATGATATCTATATAGATGATTATAGACTATACTTTAAGAATAGACATAGTGGTCTGAGACGCTCTGGTGGCTTGGGTCTAGCAGTTAGGAACAAGTACTCTTCCTATGTTTCTCCTATTGATGATGATCAAGGTGAATATGACATCTGGTTTAGAATATCGAAAGAACTTCTAAATGTTAGTCAGGATATGATTCTTGGTATTGTATATCTACCTCCAGAAGGGTCACGGTATGCATCAACGGATATGTTCGTAGATCTGGAACGTTCGCTTCTGTATATGTTCTCGGAGACAGAACTGGTGTCAGTTGTAGGAGACTTTAATGCCAGAACGGGGTCGCTGATTGACTATTCCAAACTTGATGATAACATGTTGGATGCTCTAGATATGAATGTTGAGGAGTTATCTCGCGAGTTCGATCCCGAAACTAGTCTGATGGACTTAAACATACCTTTAACCCGGAAAACCAAAGATAAACGTGTGAATAGCTACGGTAAATCAATCATAGAACTTTGTCAACACTTTAATCTTTTTATTTGTAATGGCCGAATTGGAGATGAAGCGCTAGAAGGAGGCTATACTTGTAAAGATCAAAGTACAATTGATTATTTACTCGCGTCACCAAAATGCTTGGAAATTCTAGAAAACATGAAAGTCGAAACATTCTCTCCATTTTAATCGGATGTGCATTCGCCCCTGTTATTTGCTTTCTCTGGTAATATCATCAAAAACCAGGCTAATACCGAAAAAGCATCAAACACAAACGAAAATGAAAAACCGAAGCGATCCGATCAAAGTAGATCGGATTTATACTGTTCACAAATTGATACGGAACTGGTACATAAACTCACATTACTTACGTCAGAAGCATTGCACGACCGAGCTAAAGCATCTGAAATTATTACCGATACAACGACACAACTTACAAAAGTTCTCGTGAACGCCGCCCGAAATACTTTTGGCGTCAGATCTATAAAACGAAAACGTTTATCAAAAACCAAAAAGGCTAATAAACCTTGGTATGGAAAAGAATGCCATTCCAAGAGAAAAAAATATTCTAAGGCTAGAAAGCGTTTCCGAAAAAACAAAAGTTCAGTAAACCACGCGTACCTACGACATTCTACAAAAGAATACAAAAAGTGCATGCATAAACACTTAAGAAAATACAAAGATACAATTTGTGACTTGTTCAGAAATCAACAACGTAAATCGCCTAGAGAATTCTGGCGCGCTCTATATAATAAGAAACGTGTAAATGATACTGAAAAAGATACCCCAAGCCTAGATGAATTTTATACATTTTATGAGCACTTAAACTCTAATCGACATCAAGGAGATGCCGGCAACGTAAACGAAGAAACTGAATTTGATAATGATATATTGAATAAAGACTTCACGCTAGACGAACTATTAAAAGTTTTAAAAAAGCTTAAAAGAAATAAAGCTGCGGGGTTGGATCAAATCGAAAATGACTACATCATTGACTCAATGCATATACTAGGCCCTTGTTTGGTAAACCTTTTTAACTTGATTATTGCTACGGGTATTATTCCTGAAGAATGGCTTACAGGTGTGATACGACCGATTTATAAAGGTAAAGGTGCCAAAACTGACACTAATTCATATCGACCAATAACAATCCTGAGTTGTCTTGGTAAATTTTTCACAGGTGTCTTGAATTCTAGACTTACGGAATATTTAGAGTCAAATTCGATCTTATCCAACTGTCAAGCAGGTTTTAGAGCTGGATACTCGACAATTGATAATATGTATATAATGACACTAGTGACCGATATACTGAAATTTAGTAAACAGAAACTTTACTGTGCATTTATAGATTTCTCAAAAGCATTCGACAATGTCTGGAGACTTGGACTTTGGACTAAATTATATAATAGTGGTATTACTGGAAGATTCCTATGTCTTGTTAAAAATATGTATCAGAATATCAAATCATGTATACAACTAAATGATGATATTTCAGACTTTTTCCCCAGTCATTCCGGGGTTCGACAAGGAGAAAATCTGTCGCCTCTATTATTCTGTATGTATCTCAATGATATTGAAGCGTGGATGAAACGAGATAAATGTAAAGGGGTGAACGTCTCTGGTTTGAATGATAATGTTTCTCTGTATATGAAACTGTTGTTGTTATTATATGCGGACGACACAGTCCTGTTTGCAACAGACCCCAAGTCTCTACAACACTCACTTAACTCATTCAAAGCATATTGCGATAAATGGAAACTTGATATTAATATTAATAAGACTAAGATAGTTATATTTGGAAGTGGCAAGAGAAGAGTTAATAAATTATCGTTTTTTATCAATGATAAGGAACTTGAGATTGTTGACAATAATTGTTATCTGGGATTTGTATTTCATAAAAATAGGAAGTTCAATCATGGTTTGAAATCTTTAGCTGTGAATGCTACGAAGTGTATGTATATTCTTTTAAGAAATGCCCGTAATTTGGATTTACCGCTAGACTGCACTATCAAGGCCTTTGATGTAATGGTCCTCCCAATACTGTTATATGGAGCCGAATTCTGGGGTTACTCAAATATAAATATTTTAGAAAAAGTACATTTGAAATTCCTGAAATTGGCAGCAGGACTCAAAATGTCAACGCCAAGTTTTATGGTATATGGTGAACTCGGTCGAAAACCGATAGACATTTTGATAAACAAAAGAATGATACACTTCTGGCATAAACAGGTATCTGAATCCAATAAACTATCTTCTGATATTTTAAACTCAATCACTTCAGATGTATATGATAGTTATCAATCACCTTGGGTTAAACACATTGAGTCAATATTAAATAACTGTGGCCTCTCATATGTTTTGTTGTTTCCGAATCTTTATGACAGGCAGTGGCTAGTTTCTACAATAGAGACGATCCTTAGTGATCAATTCTACCAGTCATGGCACAGTTCTATTGATAGCAGTTCTAAAGGCTTGTATTATAAGTATTACAAAACATCACTCTCTTTTGAACACTATCTTTATCTTCCAAAATATATCGCATATCCCTTACTAAAATTCAGGACAACGAATCATAAATTGCCAGTTGAAAAAGGTCGCTGGAAAAATATACCAAAAGAAAATAGAACCTGTCAATTATGTAATTCAACATCAGTTGCAGATGAATTACATTATATTTTCCATTGTAGCATCCTTGAGTCCCTAAGAAAGAACACTTTGCCATCTAAATATCTTATAAACCGCACTAAACACTCATTCGGATTACTATTCTCAACGAAGAAAATAACAGAACTGAAATCCTTGACTAAATTTATAAATATCATCTTAAGATATGTTTCATGAGCACTTTCTTTTCAAATCATGTATATTGTTGTACTGTGTAACAAACCATCTTGTCCACTACTGTATTGTATCTATTGCATTGTAATGTAATCTTATACCACCATTGGTGGTCTTATGGATAATAAAGAATCTTGAATCTATAATATTAAACCATCAATATAGCAATCATTCGCAAGAGATGCTAATATACTTGGAAGCGTGCACGTATAATATAGATACATGTACTTCGGAATGTTTCGTTTCGTCGTTCGATCCAAATTTTGTAGTTAACTGTCTAGTTAATCCCTTGTTAAACAAACAGAAAACATCAAAGCGAGCCGCCTGTCGACAATCTCAAAATTGAATTTTTCAAAAGTGGTCGTCCTTCGAAGCCCCCGTCTCGGAAAGGTTACAAACAATTTGCGAAACGAGAAAACAACTATATTCTATTTGTTGTATATTTGAGAGAGGTATTGAGATAAGCATTTGCTTGTTTACCAATCTCGTTTCCTCCTTTGAGAAAAAAGATTTGTTCAAACCAAAAACCTTTAAAATCAGTACATCGATTTTTCAACTAGTTTTTGACCAGTTTTTTTACAACTCTTGTTTTATGATGATCAAAACAAATAACAACGAGACATCAAATAACATTGTCAATCAATTTCAGTATGAAAAAAATACGCACGCAGTAGTTTTTAGCTTATAACTTTATTCAATCAATACATTCGTTTATACAACAATCTTGTAAATCCCATTTATATTTCCAAATTTACTTCATGTATTTCAACATTGCTCAATGCAGAAGAAATTGTAAACGGAAATACGCAAAATCAATACAACAAAAGATTCCCGCACACCAAGTCATTACCTTTTTCAAACCTTTGACTTACCTTTCAAATAAAATAAAATGATTTTCAGTTACCTATTTTACAAAGAAGAAAAAAAAAATCCGAAGCTTTCCCATCGGTCCATTCTGATTGTTTTATCATAAGTTCTATCTTTAGTAGTCACAAGAAGCATATCCAAACCAAAACTTTTTTAAATTTAGCCCTTTCTGGTGTCATTCGTCAAAAGTCCTTTTAAGAGCTTTTGGTACAGAAGTTATATGACATTCAAGGGAGGCGATGCTGTTCTGAATAGTTTCATGTCATATAGCGAAATCGAAGTTTGATCAAGGACCCGAGGGCTTGTATAATGTCGAACTTTTTGAAGTTATCTAATTTGCCAGAAAACCGAAACACCTGTAACCGTTAGAAATTTCAATTTTGCTTTGACGTGAACCGGGTCCAAACACGAGCAGTTGGCAATCATATGTCACAGCATACAATTTGTCTTCCAGCGTAGCTACTGTAGTGATAAACGATTGCTTGAATTCATAATTAACATACAGCTTACTTTTGCCGTCTGAGATTGAGAACATATAGATTGTATTTGATTTAAAAGCACTATAAAGCAAATAACCAGTGTCTGGTGCAAGGCATACTGTAAAAGCACTTAGTTTGAATGACTTAAGTTCAACCCCTACATATGTAAGTTTCTTCAGGATTTGATTAGAAAGCATATAAAGAAATGATTCTTTAGTGTCAGCAACTATTTTCCAAATTTTGCCATTGAATTTTTTTACAGAACTTCTATTAGTTCCGTTTGGCATCAATCTGTATAGTAAATAAATAGTTCTTTTAAGCTGTTTAACATAAAATATTTTACTATCGGTAACAGCAATGCATTGTACGTTTATGTCAAGTTTGTTAGATGTCTTCCCATTTAATCTTTCAACCAAAAACAGTTTTTTTGCAGCTGATATAATTATCAAAAAGTTTCCAGTAGCAGGGATATAAGCTAATGAGGTTAACTGATTGTATTTGTAAGGAAGTGTCTCAATAGTAAAGTTATTCAAGAGTATTTGAAATATTCTTCCTCCTTTAAAATTCTGGTACACCAAAAGTGTTCTTTCCTTTCTCCCTCCAGACGGCTCCCACTTCGATGACCCTTTAACCAAAAAAAATTATCTTAAGAAATTTTAAAATGAAGTAAAGATGAAAGTTAAGCAACATGTCCATCAGAATATTGATAAAGGTAGATTTTTATCACTTCAAAGGCAATGACTACAATAGCTGTATTGTTAAATATAAGATAGCCACGGCATCAAAACAATGGCGAACAATGGGACCGACGATGTGCTTTATTTGACGATACAACCATGCGCGAGATGAATGACGTCATTTCAGTTATAAGAACGTTATGACGTCATCATTGTCAAGTCCATTGATAGAACTTGAGGGGCCATCTATTGTCCATCATGGCTGACTCGGCGTCCGTCGATTCGAAACCAAATCTCAATAGAGAATATATATTTTGTGCAAATATTTAATAATAATTACAAAATGGATTTGTTACACTAATTTCCGCGATTCTGTTTGGACGAGAGCGCTCAAAAACCTGCTGCCATTTCTCGATGAATGCAGAAAAATTTGCAACCATACCATGTGCATTCATTCCTTGTGACGTCACAATCACCTGACGCAATAGTCCGGTTTTGACAGTTGCGAGTTAAGTTCTGTTGCAAAGACAAATATAACATATCCTATCACTTCCCAGCTGCGTTTGTAACAAGTAAATACATTCCTCTCCCTAACACAATCCATACATTCACCGGAAAGACTGCATTTTAATAACTACGAGTCCTCAAGCTTCTTCGCTCCGAGCGTCTCGCAAACGGCGGACATTTTGAACGTCGAGTGATATGCTAATTAGGGTTATTCCGAAAATGCGGATTCCGGTTAAGACGAATTGTGATTGCATTGGTGTCAATGGTTGCGAAAACGAAATTAATTCTTCGGCCGTTTTAGTTTATGGAGTTCTCAATTTCGACTCAACTTTGTATTGTTTCGTGTAACAAACCACAATCTCACGACATTGATGACAGATTTTTGGAAAATAATTAGGAAAAACTTTGTTAAAATGTTGATTTTGTAATTATAAGGATTGTTTTACATGTTTTGTGCCTCTATCGATGTATAACAGCAACACATTTTGTATAAAATCGCTACGCTACGCTACGCGATTTTATACAATTTGTTGCTGTTATACATCGATAGAGGCACAAAACATGTAAAACAATCCTTAAATACATGTTCAATAAATAAAATTCACATAAATTGTTCCATTCATTTGATTTTGTTATCATTTGAGCGCCCACCCTCTACAAAATGATGGACTCGTCCAATGCTACTGAAAATGTTCTACGAAGTGAGGCATCATTATTTTCAAAATATAGTTTTTTACAATTACTATAATTTTCAACTGATTTTATATAAAAAGCGAGTAATTGTTATGGGCATCTCATATAAGAAATAGAAAACTCGTTGCTGTGCATCTATCGTTGAATAAAACATAGCAGAGAGCATAAAACACTCAGGGCTGCTGTCTTCTATTTCTTAATTATTTGAGGTCATGGCTTCAAAATCGACAATTTCGCTGTGGTACCATGTATACTGTTCAACTTTTGTTAAGGAATATATTCTTTATCGTATTGTTCAGAATATTCAAACTGATCCATTTTTACCAAGTTCATATCTGATAAAAGAGGGCAACACTATCCATAAAATGTTTGCTGTCAATATACTCGAGAAGACCACCAGTGGGGAAAATGTACAAAGGTACAAAAGCGACGATCAACGAGTCAATAACGTGTCAATAACGTCTATGTGCTTAAACAGCATAAACTACAGCTTGACAACGTATTCGTTGCCAATAAGTTGTTGAATCTGCTTCTTTCAGAGCCGGTTGTATTCCCCCACAAGCGCTCCTGGCCGTTCCCATTTAGTACTTTGTAAGCGACTCGATCTTGCGATGCTATTTGGAGTGGGTTCCACCCATGTTCTATTGAATTAAGATCCTTTGCACTTGTTTCAATTTGACAAGTTGACACTTTTTGACCCACTGTCCGTTAACAATATAGGGAAATATATATGAAAAGCATAAAAGATGGTTTACTTACGGATTTGTGAATAGATTTTACACTGCTGAAGCCTGCTGTGGATGTAGAACGTCTTTGTGAAAAGGTAGCAAGTTGAATTGGCTTCTTCCACATCCATGTGTGTTCCCTATAAATAGATTTCGTTTCGTGATAGACATGCTAGTATATTAATCAATATTGACCACCATTTTAACTGACTCCTAGATACGCAAAAATAACCAAAATCTTTGAGATGAAGTTTCTATTATAAATATTTGTTTCTTTATACATGACCTGGTATTTATGAGTTAAATCTGTGACATTGATGTTTACCATTGATATTTTCATTGATGTTTGTTTGTTTCTCTAGTCGAGAAGTTTTCTTTTTGAGAGGCAATTTAAAAGGGAAATACCAAGAATATTCCAATTCCGAATCACTAAATCCGCTACTTGTTCATCAAGGTTCGCTAAAAATTGTATTTTGATTTGATATGATAATATCTACAATAATTAAACCATCATATAACATTAGCGTCTTTGTATATTGTTTTTCTCAAGGCTCCAACGTAGCCCAGAAATCCTTTAGGACCAATGGCTAATCTCATTGAAATCATTGACTAATCTGGTTAAACCCCTTAGAACTCCAAGTCCGCATAAGTTGTGTATAGGAAAAGACCCTAATATCGACAGCCAATCAGCTCGTGGATACGAACATTTTTTACCAATGAGATTCAATCTATCTATGGGACTGCTATATCAAATCACTACTTAATTTCATCAATTTGCATGTTATAGTTCAGTACTAATGTTACGTCTATATTATAAATATATTTGCATCTCATTTGTATTCATTGCGATGCCGAGTTCATTTTGATTAATGTACTGTTTTTGTATGCATAAACATCGAAATGCAGCAATATTTTGTCCTTGTACATGGATGAAAGTACAAAACCTCATAATGATTTTCCCATCTTGCCTGAAAAATTAATGCAGATATATTTTTTCAAGTTTTTTTATAAACGTTTATAAATAGATTTCAATAATTTCAGGAATTATCAATGCTGAACAGTGAGCTTTTGAAGTCAGGCATTTTGCCTTTAAACATCATGTACTTATAACAATCATTTCATTTATTTGTATATACTTATCTAAGACCATTTCTAAACTTGGATAATGTATGTATATCCTTCTTCTTTGAATTAAGTTTATTATAAAAAGAGCATTTCAATATAACAGTGTAGATACTAGTTAGTTGTGAGAGGTTATTAAATATTGGATTACATTTTTATACATGCCATCTTCTCGGTTACCAAGGAAATGTTATAACATGATGCTTTTATATGATAGAAATGGACAAAAAAACTGGATTACAGATGTAAAGAATATTTTATTTTCTACTGGATTCGGAAATGTTTGGTTCAACCAAGATACTGGTATTCATACACATTTTATTCATCAATTCGCCCAGAGACTCAAAGATATATATTTGCAGACATGGAAAGAAAAAACCAGTCTATCACGAAAATGTGACTCCTATATATTGTTTAAGACTTATTTTAATACCGAATTCTATTTGTATTGTTTAAATGTAAAACAGTTTAGAATATGTTTAGCAAGATTTCGTTGTTCATCCCATGATTTAGAAATCGAACAAGGTAGATATACCAACACCAAAAGAGAATTAAGACTATGTAAGCTCTGTAACCTAAATGTAATTGAAAATGAATACCACTTTCTTCTTATATGCCCCATGTATAATAGCATTCGCTCTAAATACATTAATGAATTTTATTATGTCCATCAAAACGAGTTAAAATTATCATCCTTGTTAAAAAGTAAAAATCGTTTTGTTATTCAAAACCTGTCTATGTTTATTTATTATGCAATGTTGTATCGCAAAAATGTATTACCAAACTAAATGCTATGTATTGTCTTTATATATCAAATGAATGTGTAAATACGTTCATATGTATATACTGAATGTACTATAAACCTGAGGCCTTTTTAAGTACCGAATAAAGATTGATTGATTGATTGACTAGTTATGAGATGATCAAAGGTATTCATTGTGCCACTATCCCAATCCTTTTCATATCGATGACTTCATCAATTTAGGAACAACCTTTGTGATAGACATCCATTTATAAAAATTCTTTAAATTACAGTATTAGTCACCCACCTGTCATACCTTGAACAAAATATTCAATTTTGATATATGCTTTTGGAGGCGTCATATGTAAAACATTCGGTAATATCCGTCGAGGAATTATGTTTGCATCGTTGATCAGAAGAGCGATGTTTAAACTAAGTTACTTTAAGAAACTTGTAATCATGTCAGGGATAAGTGAAATCATTACTTCCCGTAAACATGGATAAATGGTATGATTTCAATGAGATAGAACCAGTGTCATGGCCCGATTCTGAAAACGTTGCTACAGTAAAAATAATTCCATATGAAAGTGGAACTTCATTTAACCACTAGATTAGCGTTTGCGGGATACCGCAAAAGCAGAGCAGCCCCTGAACTTGGGGTTTTGCCTTACCCTGTTCCGCCTTTTACAGGCCTCACCAAATTGGGAATTTTCTCGTGACCTTGACCTTTGACACTCAAGGTCACACAATCAATGAACACATTTCATTGAGTATAACATTATTGTAATGAAATAAAGTGTTAAAAATTAAATTAATCCATTTTCTCCATATATGTTGACATTGCTGTGACCTTGACCTTCGACAGTTCGTACCCAAAACTTTTTGAAAATGTTGTACTTCTCAAGTTATTGTGTTTACAAGGTATCTCATGACCTTGACCTTTGACCTTCAAGGTCACACAATAATTGAACACTTTTTATTGAGTATAGCAATCATGTATTGATTAAAAGTGATCATAGTTAAAATTAAGCATTTTCGCTAAACCATGCTTAAGTCATGACCTTGCTGTGACCTTGACCTTTGACGGATTGTAGCCGAAACCTTTTCAAAATTTTTTACTTTTCCAAGGATGATATATACCAAGTTAGAGCTTCATAGCACAAAAACTTTTCAAGTTATCGCGTTTACAAGAAATTTTGCGGTGATTTTATAACTCGTGACCTTGACCTTTGAACTTGAAAGTGAACATGTCATAATGATTCCCTGGAAGTATTAACATTTAGACATGTTCATGAGTTCTGAAAAGCTAAATGGGATAAAGTCATACCCAAATTTAGTGCATTTTGTAATAACTCATATCTCATGACCTTGACCTTTGACCTTCAAGGTCACACAATCATTTAACACTTTTTAATGAGTATAACAATCATGTATTGATTAAAAGTGTTCATAGTTAAAATTAATCATTTTCGCTAAAACATGCTTACGTCATGTCCTTGCTGTGACCTTGACCTTTGACGGATTGTAACCAAAACCTTTTCAAAATCTTTTACTTTTCCAAGGATGATATATACCAAGTTAGAGCTTCATAGCACACAATTTTTTCAAGTTATCGCGTTTACAAGGAATTCTTAGAGTGAATACATATCTCGTGACCTTGACCTTTGACCTTGAAAGTGAACGTGTCAAAATCGTTCCCCAGAGGTATGAGTAATAAGGTATGAATAAGAGTCCTGGAAAGCTTAGTGGAAAAAAGTTATAGCTAGTAGTACGAGTGCGGCGGCGGCGGCGGCGGCGATGGAAACTTCACAAAAACTGATAGCAGCCCCGTCCTTAGACGGGGCTGCTGCTAATTAACCTTGCTCTCCGAACGTATGTTGTTATTTCGATACGAGTCATGGGCTGTGATAGATAGTAGGGAATTATAGGAGCAATACGGTTAAAAGTTACCGCCATAAAGGAGGACAAATTAAAAACAAGAAATGGTTTACAAAAACGATGAGAACAATAAGAGCTGCATTTCTTTATCTTGATAGGGAAAATTTAAAACAAGATGTGGTTGAAAGAGAACAAGAAGAGCTGCATTTAACTTCTTTATCTCGGTAGATATACTTCTTTCAATTCTTACATTACCTTTATCACTGTGGTACTTTTATAATTGTCATCTGGCTGAGTGGTTTCCTTGTGTCCACTGCAGGAAGGATACTTGGGGCTGTATTGGAAGCTCAAGCAACCGACCGTGAGACGCTGACAAATTTTTGGACCAACTATCAAAACGTTGTTAAAGTACTGAGCGCTTGTCATCATGGAATGTAAAGATACCAGAAAGATAAAACCTTGGGGCTCCATTGCTTGCCGCGTGTTTGAGTCTGGATGGCGAAATGCCAATTCTGTCAAATTGGAAATCTCGTTTTCAAAATGCTTTAAGTTCCAACAAATTCAAAGCATTTGTTAGTCGCCTTATCGATTTAAGCTTGCAAAACAGTGATAAATGTTTAATAATTTCAAACTATTTGTTTCAAATGAGGGAATATTATGTTTCAAGATGATTTTAATATATTCTCAAACCGTTATATGTCAAGATTTTATCATTTGCCATCTAGTTTTCATATGATGCGAGATTATAAATGCCAAAAATTAAGTGAGTTTTCAAATATTCAAATGTTCCAACTATTGTTCAAAATCTAAAACTTACGTCTATGTTTTGTTGTATTGTATAAACTTGCGCTATCAAATTGTTGTTTTATTTGAAGCATTTCGGCATAAACAAGCCTGCATAAAATATAATGTCTTTCAGAGTATTTGCAAATCAAAGGAAAGTAAGACATTTCGCCATTTTGTTTTCGTTATAGACAATCGTTAACGTTATAGTTATTATATGTTATGGTTTTGGCAGTCGTAAAATATTTTGCTGAAGGCATTTAAATTTGCAGAACAACTTAAGGTTGCGTTTACAAACATACTTAAGAATTATATGAATGTTGAGCATATTGAATATCCACTGTTCAACCATAATTGGTAAGAAAACTAATTTTGTTAGGCTATCTAATCCTTAATTCTCACACAGAGTATCAGTGACACAAACATATATTGATAAACAAATGCATCATGAAATGTAACTGTCAAATGATCAGAATATAAGCTCAAACATGCATGTAGAGAAGTCACACATTCTTTGGAAAATGTCGCTAGAAAATATAATATCATACGAGTGCAGAGTCTAAGCTTTTGTCGAGTTGTATATTAGTGTTTATTATCTCTTGTTAGGTAAACTTATGGTGTCAAAATCATGTAATTCAGTTCTTTTGTATAGAAAAAAATATGTGTTTGAGACAAACAGGAAATTAAAAGATATTATTCATGGCTGAAAAGAAAGAAAAAATAACTTCATACACAAAACTGAATAAATAATACTTAAATGTTTTGCAAACTTCTGAAATTGCATTGTATTCTCAATCATGTGAGGATTTGGTGCAAGTTTGAAACACAAAAATACTTTTCACTGCAGGACGATATCTTTAACATTAGACCACTATCGACATTGTCCTACGCAGTACCCATACTCTCATGTCATGGGCAGGTTTGTTCAGACCTTATAGACTATCCAATCGCCCGCCACTGTTCACTAATCATCGACATATTGGTAATTTCAAATGAGGCGATCACGTTGAAATTGGCATCAATATAAAGAGTTTAAGGTGATTGGTAAGGGCAGTCACTAATTCCCCACCAAACCTAGTTTTAAAATGACATTTTAAACGCAAACCCAACCTTCCAATTAATGCAAGAAATGAGGTTGAGATTTTATCAAAGGCTGAAATGGTGTTTTTATACTATACGTGTCTCGAAATGGTGTCATGTTTACGTGTAAATGAACCTTATCGATCGTGATTTATCTGCGCAAAAAAACAAAAAAAACGAGACACACGGTTTAAACACAACATTTATTCAATGCAACACCATACCAAACATCTTGTAAAGAGAAAGAGCCAATTTAAAATTTCCATGGCATGCAATAACCAAAAAACAGGAAAAGAACAATTACAAGCAACTTGTAGAGTCACATCTTTAAAGTCACCTTCGCGTTACATCAACGAGAAGGTATCTGGTTACAGAAACATCCGTTCTAACATCACAGCAACATTTCAGGTATAAACTGACATCACCAGGTCATAACGACATCCCATGTGTATATAGCAGATCACCACAGTTAACCTCTTCAAGCAGGATTAGAGAGCAAAGGCTCACAAGTACAGTTTTACAATTCTAAAATGAAAAAAATACCGATTAGAATACTTACTCTTTTGCACAAAAGTGATACATATCACCAAATGACATTACAATTACAGCAACATTCACAAACAATACATCAACTTGGCCAATTACAGAATTTTACATAAATTGCATGTTTTTGTCCATTAATTGTATATTTCAATGGATGAAATATTTTCAAAAAAATATTATCACAACTTCAAAGCTACAAAGTACATTTCCATCAAAGTCATAATTACAAATATAAGAAACAATGAAAATACCCACAAAACTGTACCCCATGACCTCACAATGGATAATGCACTGGCTCACACACACTTACCGACACCTTTTTAATGGATCAACTTGCTTAGCATGCCCCACTTCCTGGGAAAGGTTTAGTCTGCTCTCACCTAAATTCTGGGATTAGTTTTGAGATACATGACATAACTAAAGATACAAAACTAAAGATTTGATAAAAACAAACTGACAAATGGTAACATGAGAGATGCTCCTTACTAGCACTAAGGTAAAAAAAATAGAAAGAAAAATCCTTGATAAAAATTAATTCTAGAAAGTCCAATTTTTTAACAGTTGCTAACTCTACATTGAAGTCTATTTTGAACTGCTTGTTTGTTTGAAGTAACAAAAGATTTAAACCCTTAAACTTTATGATTTTTCATTTTCGAATTAATACAAAATGGTCTAAATAATCCTTTGGATTTCAGTACATAATTTGCTCATTTATCTATATGTTTACCACATCGGCATCATTTAAGGAGATTTCAAAGTATGTCATTGCCTTCATTACTGTAAACAAACAATATATCATTAAAGTATGCCTTTGTCAGTCATTAAAATAATTTGTTAAAGACTTTTTCTTCCTATAACGATTTGAGATGATCAATGAAACGACTTTTAACTCATGTCTCATGTTCCTGTTAAAAGCCATGTATTCATGTAAAAAAAATAGTCCACAATTTCAGTAATCATTATTGATAAGGAAAACGCGAAATGAAACCCAAGTATACGTTTATTTGAAAGTAAACTATTGTTCAAATGCTATTTTTCTTCTTCTAGTAAACTCGTCACTCCTTAAATAACGAATAAATAGCTGCAGAAATACATTTCAAATTTTACAATTTCTTACATTTATAATGTTTGACGTTAAACATTATTTATGATTATGGACTTGGTTTAATGGGCCGTTGACATACATGTATCCTCTTTCATTTTTAAAACGCCTTCGGCACGGTTTCTAAGAATCTCCATTATCTCAATTAAATCCTAAATTAAGTTTGTTTTGTGTTTTAGTCAACAAATGATACGTGTGGTTTATGTACTTACATATCATACTAGCTCTTATGAGACACAACACGATCGAATAAATAATTTATTTTTAAAAAAAATGCACAATATCATATCTATTTATATTTGTTGCTATACTATAAGAAAAATGATAAAAAGGAATCATTACTGTGGTTATCTGTGAGAACAAATAATAAAAGAAATTGGATGTATGTTTTGATGTACAATAAAGTTGTTTTATGGACATTTGAGTCTAAACAAAACATAACAAGCAAAAACTACTTTACATGTGCTAAACCCGAGAATTCAGAGGCTTTGTACATGTATACTTGTTAAAACTTTATAATTTACAGTACTAGCTAATATCCTGTCGTTTTTTGCTACAGATGTTTCCAAACTATCATTTGACATACTTGAGCGGCCAAGCCAATGTTCACTTTCGTTGTTTGATCAAAAATTAATTACATTATCTATTATTTTCACTTTTACCACCTAAAAGCGATCGAATAGTGATTTCAGCAAAGTCAGCACTTTCCAAAACAAAGCGATTGACATATTTAAAGACCCCAGGGATGGTAATCATAACCAATGCTCATTTCTAGAGGCCAGTTTCACTAGAATTCGATAAACCGCATGACTTAATTTAAATGTGAAGTTTTAGTTCAACTCTAAACTCGAAAGAATATGACAGCACAGCGAACCTCATATTTGCAGAAACTTCTACAGTCCATGAATGCAGTAATAAGTAAACTGTAGTGTACAAAACATCACTAATTTCTTAATTTAATCTTACCTAACCTTCATTTATATCAATTGTGTTGAACAACATACTTTGACATGCCTCCAACCTCCAGAAACAGTTTCAAAGAAAAACCAAAAATCAAAGCAAATAAGAGGAATGGTTGTATTAAAAATCTTTCTTGAGTTTCATTCTTGCTTATATTTGACCCTGATGGCATACCCAATGTACCTGTATACTGTTACAATAATACTCATACACATTGTCAACAATGTGGCTAAACACAAAACCATAACAGCAATCACATCTAAACAGAGATATTCAAACCATCGAAGGTCAAGGCCAGGTGACCGAATAAAGCTGTCGCCATATTTGATTACGTAATCCATCCAATAAGCTGCTTCTTGTCTGGATGTCAGTGGTCTCCCCTTAAAAATAGCTGAAGCTTTCATTATGTTATTTTTAAATGAAGGTGTCTCTATTATACGATTAATAGCTATGGCAAAATCTTTTGCAGAGTTTTTGTGAATATCAAGACCAAGTCCAAAGCCTTTGCTTACCATCCGCATAGTGTTGTAAGGCTGATCAGCAAAGATGGGTACTGCCAACATGGGAACTCCATGATAGATTGCTTCGTATTGTCCATTTGCTCCTCCATGGGTGATAAAGAGTTTCGTCCTTGGATGTCCGAGCAGATCGTTCTGGGGCAACCAGTCCGTTATGAGAAACTTGGAATCATTGACGACACTATCAGATCTCCATATGAAGTCGTATTTTGTTGAATTAAACGCTAAGAATAATTTTCTCGAAAGCTGTTCTGGAATTGTCTTTACACTGCCACCAAAGGACACAACTACAACACCATGTTTAGACCTTGAGTAGAAATCTTTGAAGGGACTCGACAAGGGTTCTGCATCCCTTGAACAAAGTCTCCCTATCATTTTTGTATTTGGCATGATGGAACGAGGGTAGTCGGCAACTTCGTCTTGAAGAACAAACCACAGTTTAGCTTTGCCCATCAGAGTTTGGATTGTAATGGCTGGCTTTTCGGGAGCATATCTTACGATATCGTGATCAAAGGCATTCGCTGGTCCTTTTAGCATCCACAGATGTTGCAGAACACTAACGAATCTCTGAGGGAATGACATTTTGTCTGTAGCCCCAATAGAATCTAAAGGTATAAAAGACGGCAGGGTTGGGGTTCCCGACTGCCAAGGTAAATGCTTGCTTGCAATGTAGCAAAATGGGACATCAAGGCGATATGGAATGATAGTGTTGATTCCCACGCCTCCATCAACCAAGATGAGATCAAACTTCTTTTCTTTGATTTTGTTTAGAAACATCCGATCCGTTAAAATCCTATGATTCATGTCACGGATTGTGTCAAATAAGTTTGATGGTATTTTGCGATTTATCATCAAACCAGTGAAATAGAGTGTCAGTCGATGCCAAATCGAACCAGATTGGGCTTGAGACGGGGACAACGTCTCATTTGCAAGAAGAGTTATCAATGTCTCATCGTAATTTGTTGGGCCAAGATTTCCTATTTCTATAAGGTGAATGTTTTTATGAATGAGAGTTGGATGATTCGAAAGATGTCTTGGTATAGCTATCCATAGTTCATGTTGATAAGCTTTCAGTTCTGATACCATACATGTCAACATTCTTACATGACTTAATTGGGGAAAAGGTAGATATAGGATTTTTCCCCCGTCAACAATCATGTGTTGCATGTTGATGATCAGAAGTACAATGATTCTGCTACAAATCCCGAGCATGGTGATCTGAACGGAAATGAAATATTATGTAGGATACTCATAATGTCAATAAAACATGACAATACTATGATATTTAAGGTCAGGTAGACCATTTATATCATTGTTAGTTGCGTTGTCACAATCTTATATATAACTTAATCCACAAAATCAACTTTCAACTAATTAACAGTGTTTAAAATATGGCCCGTTCTCCAGTCCCTAAACTGGCTGCTTTTTGCGAGAACTCTTTAATTTTTGGTCAGGACTTTTCAAAATTTGTCTTCATTTTCCCCTAGGGAAGTGACCAATTAATTTCAGGACAGGCTAGGTTTCCAATCTTTCTTATACACTGTAATCAAGATTAGATTTGTGAGGAAGTTACACATTTTCTAGTTTAGTTTATACCATCTGATGAAGTTATAATGTTGGTTAAAATCAAATCTGGTAAAGTAGAATAATAATGATATCTCATATGAATAATATTATGATCTTTTGTTGTCACAGTAAAAGTTATAGAATATACTAAAAATTCAATATCCGAATTGAATGATAACTTAACTTATCGTTAATTGCAGTTAACTAATGTGGTACAGTTGAACTTAAAATTCATCTTAAAATCTTTAATATAATACTTTGTAAAAAGTTACCGAATTCTTCAGAAGATTTTAAATAAAGAATCTCCTTTGAATACTTGAATACATTATTCAATGTAATAGACACGATTGTGCTTTCCGTATACAATTTACTTACGTGTGATAGATCTGATTTAGCTGACTGCAATGGAACAGTTTTGATACCATCTGTGATTAGCTTTTCATTCGTTTTAGATATATTCATAATTTTTTTTTATCCAGGTGATGGATAATCCACTTGTACGTGTTTATACAACAGCTTGTGTCTTCCTGATAATTATCAAGAGTACTTGAATTGAACAACTACTCCTGAAAACAGTGTTTCATTTGGTTTGCTGGATTGTTAGCTCATTTTTCACAAATAGTTGTAAAAATATTTAGATTTAGTTTCAGTTTAGAAATCAAACAGGGTATTCTAACGCCTATAATATGACTTCGTGTTTGAAACTAAATCAAGAAATTAAAAAGGCTGATTAATCCTCATTGATTGTGATAAGTTTTTTGACACAGTTTTCTCCAAAAGTAATTTGGTTTCTGTTCATAAATGAAAGAAGGATAAATCTGCTATCATTTCACACTAGCTCTTGTTTGTAATAAAATGGCCATTTGACGCAATTAAACTGAACGCTAAAAGAAATGTTACACCTCTTTGAATTTGAATATCATAAAAAGTTCAGAGGAATTTGCTTTGTTGTGTTGTAACACTTCATCAGTTTAGTACTTTGTGCTAAAATAGCAGACCTGTAACTCTAATGGTAAATAAGTTCTTCATGGGTGGGGTCAATTGTGCTTTTTTCGATCACGTCCAAAAACAACAAAATCATTGAATAATCATTAATTTGATGACATCAATCCAGCAATAAGTTGTAGACGTGTGTGTGGTTGGTGTCGACGTTGACGGATCCTTCGATCGATGAAATCCCAGAGGTGCTCGATGGGATTTATATCGGGCGATCTGGCAGGCCAAGGCAGAACGCGGACGTTGTTGACATTGCGATACTGTAACGTCACTCTGGCTACATGAGGACGAGCATTGTCCTGTTGAAAAAGGGTGTTTGGATGGCGTTTTAAGAATGGAATGACCTCTCTGAATGTACCTCTGCGCCGTCAGATTGCCGTTATTGACAATGAGGTCGGTGGTTGTGTTGCCGCGTATCCTTCCCCAGACCATGACGCTGCCTCCACCGAAAGAGATAACGTCCTGTACGCAGCAGCGTGCCTCCCTCTCACCCCGGCGACGGTAGACCCTCCTTCTCCCGTCTGCTATGTGCATCTGCCAGTTTTGGTTCTGCAACGTCGAACATTTCAATTATTCAATTATTGCATGATCAGAAATAGGACAATTGACCCCACCCATGGAGAACTGGCGATAACTTATTTATCAATAAAGTTACAGGTCTGCTATTTTAGGACAAAGCACTGAACTGATACAGTGTTACAACACAACAAAGCAAATTCCTCTGAACACGTAACTTTTTATGATATTCAAATTCAAAGAGGTGTAACATTTGTTTTGGCGTTCAGTTTATTTGATAATGAAAGGGGTGGTTGTAGACAAGGTGACCCCTTATCACCATATTTCTTTCTTTTTGTATACGTCTAGGGATGTATGATAAAATGATGATAAGATATGAAAGGAATCATCATTAATTATGATAAGGAATACAAATGTGTGTAATACGCTCATGACCCACATCAACTTCTTGATTGTTCAGCTGATTGTCTAGATCTACAGCTGCGTACCTTAAGTTTGTTCACTTTCTTTCGAATTCTAGTGCAAATATCATGTAATTTGTAACGTCTTTAACATATAACATCATATCATTGTGAAAACGAACCCGATAATGATGAAATTTCACTGCATAAGTTAAGATTCAGTTTGCGTTGACATATTCGTATGTCATACCTAGTAGATAGCTGTAACAAATTTGGCAGGTCATTGAAGTGACCAGGGGTCAAAATTTCGAAGACATTAATTTCCATTTTTCTCTACACTCCTTCATCAGTGATCAACAGCTTAAGGTCTAATTCATATGTGTTCCTTTGTTCGTATTTACATGGATGATTTCAATTGAAATTTAAGAAAATCCGTATTTCACAAATATGACCCATCTGTCTATTTAGCAATGCCAAATATCGACATTCAGCACCAGTGACAAGACGATCCCGAAATATGGTTTGGGAATGGTTATTTCACACATGGATAATTGGTGATCTTCTGTAAGTGGTCCTGGAGTTATTTTATGAATGTGAAAACGAAACCCAAATTACATGATATTTGCACTAAGATCACAAGCAGGTGAACAAACTTTTGGTATGCAGCTGTATATGCAGTTATTGTAACAATTAACACGTTTTTAAGATTTCAGGTTTTAAAAAAATAAGTCACAACAAAATGTATTGGTTAAATCGCAGGTAGTGAACAAAGGTTATGTGTAAATTTTAAAATAGAATGGTTTAATGGTTTTTAAGTGATGGTATCGGTGTCAATACTATAACAAATGCAAAAACATTGATAGGAAACAATACTGTTATCAAAACAAAAGACCTTTTAAAGCTAGTAAACATTCCAGTTCATTGCCAAATCCACCAGGCAACTCCATTAACTCCTCGATATGAATAGAATTTAGTTTCATCTACAATGATAAAAATACATGATTAAAAAAGAAACACATGTGTATTAAAAATATCAAAGACCAAAGGAGGATTAGGTATGACGTAACATAATTAATTTAGGCTTAAACTATTCAATCTTAGAATGTATTGTAAGACATCATATGATCTCAATTCGTGTGGTATGCCTTACAATGAGCAATATAAAGGTCTTTTTAAAAAGATGTTTTAAAATCATTGATTTCCGTTTGTGAAAAATTATGACATCACAGAAAACATGAGTGCAGAACCATAATGGCTCAATCATTATTTTAAGACCTTTTATTATTTGATCAAACAGTGGGCTCATATGGCCATAATGGCCATCAAAGACTTTTGTGTTCAAATACAAGTTAAGAGGGACAACACTAGATTTTGATTATCCTATTTACATCTTACAAGATTATTTAAATATTATAATTAAACAGAAAAATTTATTATTTTTTATTATTTGAACCTCAATGTTTTTTAAAGAGTATTTTACTGTATACATTGTATTCTTTTGCAGACATTTCATGCCGCTCAAGTTGATACCCATTGGACAAATTGTAATAACTGAAACACCTGTAAATTCTACAACATAAAGATGATTTTACTGAAAGCAGGTTCGTAAAAAGCTATGGCCCTTTTGCAGAGGGTACTGTACTTTGGACTCGAATTAAATATTTTATAGTTGATTAAAACATGTGAATATGGCATCAAACTTTTGATGAAAGATTTTACCGAGTTATGTATTTCGTTTTTCAATAGCTTTATGATAATGGAACTTTAAAGATTATAAAGAGTTCATACATTTTGAAAAGCTGTTATCTAAATATGATAAACTGGAACCTGATTGATAATGATTCATGTAGTTTTTGTAGTGGAGCCCCTGAAAGTACGTTTTATGTTTTTTGGGAATGCTTTCAAAAAGGGGAAATTTTATAATGATCTTGAAAGTTGGATAAATACTACAAAAAGCAATTAAAAACTGATATTTCTTTCAGAGCAGTTTATTTCTAAAGAAATACATTAAACTGAAATGCTCATAACTAAAAAATCGTCTCTCATACCAGTATGCAATAATTGTTATGTGTTTAAGTTAAGATAAGTTACTCATCACTATATGTATCTATTGAAATCAATTTGTATTCTATATTTGACATTTATCTGGTCTCAATGTGAAATGTTTATTGATGCTTTGGGAACAAATAAAAGAATGTGTGGTGTATGTTTTAATCAACAATACCATTACTTGTATGGACATTTGAACCTATACTAAACACACCTAACAACAATTACTTTACATGTGCCAAACTCGAAAATTCAGACTTTTTGTACATGTATACTTGTTAAATCAGATATATATTTGACAGTACCAACTAATATCCCGTCTTCTTGTTTGATACAGATGTTTTCAAACTGTTATTCAACATACATGTACTTGAGTGCCCAAGCCAGTTTTAATTTGTTCTTGTTTGATAAAACGAAACATGGACGTTTGACAAATTATAGGACACGGGAATATTTGTAGGGTTTATTGATGAGCAGGTTATAATTGAATCCTCCCTAAAGTCTAAGGATGAACACGGCTCCGGAAACCTCACATTCAGTATGTCTTTTATTCCACTTCTATATTTCCTTTCAAATTGATCGAGAACCAAATTTCACTTATCATGTGTTCAAATCAATGAATAACAGCTACTGTCAATATAACCTCAATGTAGTTGGATAAATCACAATACATGCTTTTATTTGACATTTAACAAAGTTCTTGTGTACTGCCATGAAAGCATTGAGACGATATGGATGTAAATCGTTTGACAATTGTCATTCTGAATTGAAAGTCTTAATAATAACATTGTATGTGGATATGTAGTTGACAAATAACTAAACCATTTGTGTTATACAATATACTTGTTCTACAAATTCAACCTTAATAAACAGGTTAATTTAATGTGACAAACATTTAACAAATAAAGGAATAGTTAAGTTTAGAATCTTTCTGGAGTTTCATTCTTGCTTATATTTGACCCTGATGGCATACCCAATGTACCTGTATACTGTTAAGGTAATACCTACACACATTGTCAACAATGTGACTAAACACAATACCATAACAACAATCACATCTAAACAGAGATATTCAAACCATCGAAGGTCAAGGCCAGATGACCGAATAAAGCTGTCGCCATGTTTGATTACGTAATCCATCCAATAAGCTGCTTCTTGTCTGGATGTCAGTGGTCTCCCCTTGAAAATCGCTAAAGCTTTCATTATGTTATATTTAAATGAAGATGTCTCTATTCTACGATTTATAGCTATGACAAAATCCTTTGCAGAGTTTTTACGAATATCAAGACCAAGTCAAAAGCCTTTGTTTACCATCCGCATAGTGTTGTAAGGCTGATCAGCAAAGATGGGAACTGCCAACATGGGAACTCCATGATAGATTGCTTCGTATTGTCCATTTGCTCCTCCATGGGTGATAAAGAGTTTCGTCTTTGGATGTCCGAGCAGGTCGTTCTGGTGCAACCAGTCCGTTATTAGAAACTTGGAATCATTGACAACACTATCAGATCTCCATATGAAGTCGTATTTTGTTGAGTTAAACGCTAAGAATAATTTTCTCGAAAGCTGTTCTGGAATTGTCTTTACACTGCCACCAAAGGACACAATTACAACACCATTTTTAGACTTTGAGTACAAATCTTTGAAGAGAGGGAGGCTCTTTAGAAAAGCTACCCCAAACTGTCCAGATAAATCAGATTCATTTAATTCATGTTCAATAAGACAAGAAAATGAATCGTAATATAAATAAAGAAAAATTGAAGATATTATCTCTCAACTGCAGAGGCTTAAACAATCATTTCAAAAGAAAACAAGTATTTAGATTTCTTAGACAAAAAAGAGCGAATATATTCTGCCTTCAGGATGTACATTTCACCAGTGATCAAGAACAATTAATAAAACAACAATGGGGCTATAAGGAATGTTTTTTTAGCCACTTTAGGAGTAATGCCAGAGGAACTGCTATTCTCTTTAATAATAATTTTGAGTTTTATATAAAACATCAAGAGATTGACAAAGAAAATGGTAATTATATTTTATTAAAGGTAATAATAAATGAGGTTGAATATACAATAATCAATATATATGGACCAAATCAAGATAATCCTGATTTCATTACAAATATTAAAGACATGCTTGAAATTCAGGAAAGTGAAAGATACATAATCTGTGGTGATTGGAATATAGTATTAGATAATAATCTTGATACTTATAATTATAAACATATTAATAATCCAAAAGCACGACAGGAATTACTTGATATAATAGATTTGCTGGACTTAAAAGATCCATGGAGAGAATCAAATCCATATGAAAAACGATTCACTTGGCGACAACCAAATCCCCTTAAGCAATCAAGATTAGATTATTTTCTCGTTTCTCATAATCTTATGAACTCAGTTATACAAACAGAGATATCTCCAAGCATTAACTCTGATCATTCAATTATTTCTTTGACAATTTCATTAGGAGATTCACCAAGAGGAAAGGGTTTTTGGAAATTTAATAATTCCTTACTGTATGATGGAAAATATGTTGAAAGAGTTAAATATACAATTAAAAACACTTTACAGCAATATGAGGTACAGGATGATGAACATACAAGTACTGGAAAAAAATATACTATAAATGATCAGTTATTGTGGGAAATGTTATTAATGGAAATAAGAGGTATGACAATTTACTATTCATCTACAAAGAAAAAAATAACATTAAACAGGGAAAATACTCTAGAAAAAAAACTTAGTGAACTGGAAGCCAAACTTGATATTGAAACTGACACTAAAAAGGAAGAAACATTGAAAGAAGTAAATGATCTGAAACACGATTTGGAAGAAATAGCCAGACAAAAAACAAAAGGTTTATATATAAGATCCAAAGCTAAATGGATAGAACAAGGAGAAAAGCCTACTAAATATTTTTTGAAACTAGAAAGCAGAAATTTTCTCAATAAGTCCATAAGGGAATTGGAAACAAAAGATGGTTCATTGTTAAAAGATCAAACTGAGATACTAGAGGAAACTAGACTATATTATAAAAAACTCTATACAAGTGAAGAATGTACACAAATAGAATTAGAAGAATTATTCAAAGATGGTGAAATACCAAAATTGTCAAAAGCAGCTGCATCATCATTGGAAGGAAAATTAACTTATCAAGAAACACTTTCGGCACTAAAGAAAATGAAAAGTGATAAAAGTCCTGGACCAGATGGTTTTTCAAGTGAATTTCTCAAAATTTTTTGGAATGATCTTAATAAATATCTCATAAATTCTTTAAATTATGCATATGAAAATGGCTCGTTATCGATTTCACAAAAGCAAGGTCTCATTACATGTATACCTAAGGGAAATAAGTGTAAAAAATTCTTAAAAAATTGGAGGCCAATTTCATTACTTAATACTTCATACAAGTTAGCCTCAGCAGTGATAGCAAATAGAATTAAGACTATACTTCCAAATATTATTAATGAAGATCAAAAAGGTTTTGTGCCTGGAAGATATATTGGTGAAGTTACAAGACAAATATATGATATAATGGACTATACAGAAACATATCAGATTCCAGGTTTACTATTACTTATTGATTTTGAAAAGGCTTTTGATTCTGTTGATAGAAATTTTATGCAAAATGTACTACACTTATTTAATTTTGGGCCAAGTGTCAA
Source organism: Steromphala cineraria (assembly GCA_916613615.1). NCBI lineage: Eukaryota > Metazoa > Mollusca > Gastropoda > Trochida > Trochidae > Steromphala > Steromphala cineraria. The sequence continues at coordinate 25,828,595 of OU744728.1, read as the reverse complement.
GAATTGGATACATGTTTTGCTAAATGATGCTGAATCAAGTGTATTAGTAAATGGATTTGCAACAGATTTTTTTAAGATAACTAGAGGTTGTCGCCAAGGAGATCCGGTATCCCCATATATTTTTATTCTATGTGCAGAAGTTTTAGCCCTACTAATAAGAAATAACAAAAAGATAAAGGGAATAAATATTGGAAATATTCAAAGTCTTCTGGCACAATTTGCAGATGACACTACGGTAACACTAGATGGAACAGAAGCAAGTCTTTATGCAGTTCTTAATACTATAACTTTTTTTGCAAGGTTTTCGGGGTTAAAAGTAAATGCAGAAAAAACACGGCTGATATGGATAGGATCAAAAAAGAGATCTAGGTTAAAGATGTGTAAGGAATGGAATTTAGATTGGACACAGTCAAAATTTAGATTGCTGGGATTGGATTTTGATGTTGAGTTAAATGACATGGTAGACCATAACTACAAAGATAAATTGGACAAAATATACAAGGAAATGAACATTTGGTCTTTAAGATACTTGACACCAATGGGAAGAAATGTCATTTTAAAATCTTTGCTTTTACCAAAATTAAATCATTTATTTTCATCAATACCTAACCCTCCGGACGAGGTAATAGAAAACTTCCAGAAAAGATGTTTCAATTTTATATGGCAAGGTAAAAAAGATAAGGTAAGAAGGGAAATAATGCATCGTAAACCTAAAGATGGAGGAATAAGTATACCTATTATTAAAAATACTATAATTTCCCAAAAAGTAATGTGGATCAAACGGCTGTTTACTGAAAACCTTAAATATATATATATTGCAAATGAATGCCTAGTTGATTCCAATAAACTTTATGTAGCAGACGCAGAATATGTATATAGAAATATTCTTCCCTGTGTTTTAAATAGATTTTGGAGAGATGTTTTAATGTCATGGTGTCACTACCTTAAGATTTGTTATGAAAATGTAAAATCTTTTTCAGATATTTATTGTCACTCACTCTGGTTTAATGATAATATCAAGATAGATGGAGACTACATATATAACAAGAACATGGCAAAAAATGGTATTAATTTTATTTGTGATATTGTTGATGAAAATGGTATGTTCTTAAAAAAAGCTGACATAGAACAAAAGTATGGTGTCAATAAAATAAGTTTTTTATATTTTGAAGGAATAAAGAGTGCAATTTTAGCATATTGTAAGACTAAGAATATTATTGGTATAGGAAAGACTTTGTATCATAAACAATATCCAATACTACCTTTTAACATTCTTTGTATCTGTGGCCAAAACCAAAAAAGTAAATCAGTTTACACTATATTACTACCACAGTATCATTCCAGACCTTCTAGCCAAGATAAATGGGAAGTTATTTTGCAAAAAAAATATGACAAAGTAGAATGGTCAAATATTTATTTAATGGCAAATAGGTGCACTGAAAGTGTACAGTTGAGATGGTTTCATTTTAAAATCATTCACAATATTTTGATGACCAAATATAAGCTACATTTAATGAAATACATTGATTCTCCATTGTGCACTTTCTGTGAGTCCACTCCCGAAACAACTATACATCTGTTTTATGAATGTCCTTATACTGAGAGTATATGGAAGGAATTATCCAGTTGGTTGGAGAAGTTTTATGAAGGAAATGTTGATCTTTCACATGAAAATGTCATGTTGGGTTTCAAGGGCAAAAATAATAATCCATTAAATGCAGTCCTTTTAATAGTGAAACATACTTTGTACAAATTTAGTAAAAAAAAGATAAAACCAACTTTCAAAGTTTTTCAACAGGAAATACTGAACTATTACAGAGCTACAAAATACATAGCATTTTCAAATGCAAATCCAACAAAATTTTACTCATTCTGGTCTTCCTTCCACACACTCTTCTCAAATAATGATGATAAACTACAAAAGCTTTGAAAATTAGCCATGGAATGTACAATTATAGCCATACTATGTTTAAAATGTCTATACTAGTATTTGTTAATATAATTATGATGTGCATATCTGCCCTTTGATGACTATAAGGAGCAGCTGATTGTATCTTTTTGTATATGCTATTGGGTAATAAAAACATAAAATAAAAAAAAATAAAAAATAAAAATAAAAATCTTTGAAGGGACTCGACAAGGGTTCTGCATCCCTTGAACAGAATCCTCCTATCATTTTTGTATTTGGCATGATGGAACGAGGGTAGTCGGCAACTTCGTCTTGAAGAACAAACCACAGTTTAGCTTTACCCATCAGATTTTGGATTGTAATGGCTGGCTTTTCGGGGGCATATCTTACGATATCGTGATCAAAGGCATACGCTGGTCCTTTCAGCATCCACAGATGTTGTACAACACTAATGAATCTCTGAAGGAATGACATTTTGTCTGTAGCCCCAATAGAATCTAAAGGTATAAAAGACGGCAGGGTTGGTGTTCCTGACTGCCAAGGTAAATGCTTGCTTGCAATGTAGCAAAACGGGACATCAAGGCGATATGTAATGATAGTGTTGATTCCCACGCCTCCATCAACCAAGATGAGATCAACCTTCTTTTCTTTGATTGTATTTAGAAACACCCTATCTGTTAAAATCTTATGATTCATGTCACGGATTGTGTCAAATAAGGTTGATGGTATTTTGCGATTTATCATCAAACCAGTGAAATAGAGTGTCAGTCGATGCCAAATCGAACCCGATTGAGCTGGAGACGGGGACAACGTCTCATTTGCAAGAAGAGTTATCAATGTCTCATCGTAATTTGTTGGGCCAAGATTTCCTATTTCTATGAGATGAATGTTTTTATGATTGATACTTGGATGATTCGAATGACTTCCTGGTATAGCTATCCATAGTTCATGTTGATAAACTTTCAGTTCTGATACCATACATGACAACCTTCCTACATGACTAACTTGGGGAAAAGGTAAATAAAGGATTTTCCCCCCGTCCACAATCATGTGTTGTACGTTGATGATCAGAAGCACAATGATTCTGCTACAAATCCCAAGCATGGTGATCTAAACGGAAATGAAATATTATGTTGAACACTCATAATGTCAATAAAACATGACAATACTATGATATTTAAGGTCAGGTAGAACATGTATATCATTGTTTGTTGCGTTGTCACAAGCTAATACATTACTTATTCCCCAAAATCAACTTTCAACTAATTAAGATAAGATTTGCGAAGAAGTTACACATGTTCTAGTTTAGTCATACCATCTGATCAAGTTTTAATGTTGGTTAAAATCAAATCTGTTAAAGTCTGTTTAAGAAAGGACATTCTGCTTAACAGATAGAATCTTTGCATGTGGTCTTCCTTGATGTTGGGTTTGTGTCTCACTTGGACACTAGGACTCCCGACCTCACGGTCTCATTCTTAGTTTCTTATCAATAATCAGAATCATTAAATACAACGAGCACTATAGATTGCAACGAAACCCACATATAATCATTTGTAGATATCATTCATTTATTTATTGGTCAAATGGTTCCAGTACATGGTTGCAATCATAGCAAAGTGTCAACATCATTTAATGTGTTTGATATTTTCATTCTACATTTCACAAGTCACACTTTATGGCATCATGGCTAAAACAGATAAACCACAACCGAAAACATTTCACATGTCTATTACAGAAACATAATGAGTAGAACAATAATGATATCTCATATGAATATGATCTTTTGTTGTCACAGTTAAAGATATAGAATACACTAAAAATTCAATATCCGAATTGAATGATAACTTTACTTATCGCTAATGTGTTACAGTTGAACTTGAAATTCATCTTAAAATCCTAATTATAATTCTTTGCAAAAAATAACCAAATTCTTCAGAAGATTTTAAATAAAGAATCTCCTTTGAATACTTAAATACATTATTCAATGTAACAGAGACGATTGTGCTTTCCCTCCACATCCATTTACTTACGTGTGATAGATCTGAGTTAGCTGACTGCAATGGAACAGTTTTGATACAATCTGTGATTAGCTTTTCATTCGTTTTTGATATATTCATCATTTATTTTTATCCAGGTGATGGATGATCTACTTGTCTGTATTTGTGCAACAGCTTGTATCTTCCTGTTAAAAAAATTATAATAATCATTAAGAGTACTTAAGATTAACTGCTCCTGAAAACAGTGTTATTTGTATTTTTATTTGGTTTGCTGACAGGGTATTTTCATGTAGAAATATTAGTGAAAATACATACCTTTATTACCTACGAGGGCAGTCATATCGAGGGTCATATTTTTCATATGTTGCCCTAGGGCAAAATATCACTTTTGCATTGTGATGTCACGTAATAAACAATGCTTTCATGTCACGCTTCGCCAATGACGTCACAATCCATACAGTTCAGCGGCAGCTAGCCCGCGCGGCTATGCTTAGAAGTAGGTTTTCAGTATTTTCTACAATTCTGGGACTACGGTAATAAACAGAATATCATATTCATGCCCATGACAAACTATGTCTACGACACTCGACACTCGTGCCTAAATATCAGTATATCCATCGCTTTCGCTCGAGAAATACTAATATATAGCCACTCGTGTCGTAAACATAGTATGTCATGGACACTCATATACTATCTTCTATATAATATGACTTTGTGTTTGAAACTAAATCAAGAAATAAAACAAACTGATTAATCTTGATTGATTTTGATAAGTTTTTGACACAGTTTCTCCAAATTTTCTCAAATTAGTCCAAAGTAATTTGGTTTCTGTTATTGTGTGACACAAAATGGCCAGTTGACAGAATTATTTGATAATGAAAGAGGATGTAGACAGGAGGACTATACAAGGAATAATAATTGATGATAAGGAATACAAATGTGTTCAATATGCTAAAGACACAGATCAACTTCTTGGTTGTTGAGTTGATTGTCTATATGCAGCTATAGTAACAATAAACACTTTTTTCAAGATTTCAGGTTTAAATAAATATCGATTAGACATGGGTAGTGAACATAGGTTTTGTCTAAATTTGGAAATAGAAATGTTTAAAGGGTGGTTTGAAGTGATAGTATCGTGATCAATACTATAACAAAAATGCAAAATATTTTAACATTGATAGAACAAATTACTGTTATAAAGACAGTAGCCCTCTTAAAGCAAGTAAACTTTTCAGTTTATGCCAAAAAAACAGGCGGCTCCATTAAATCCTCGAAATAAATATATAATTTAGTTTCATCTACGATGATTAATACACATGATTAAAGGAGCACACTAGTAATATTACCACCAAAGGCTGAAGGAGGACTAGGTATGATGTAAAATAATTAATCGAGGCTTAAAACTATCCAATCTTGGAATGTATTGTAAGAAATCACATGATCTCAATCCGTGTGGTATGCCTTACAATGAACAAATATAAAAGTCTTTTTTGAAAGATGTTTTGAAATCATGCATTTATTTTTATGAATAATGATGACATCACAAAACACATTCATGCAAAACATTTATGACTCAATCATTAGTTCAAGAACCCTCATTAACTTATCAACCCGTCAGCTGATATGGTCAAACACTTTTGGATGAACACAGATTCTTGACCTTTGAAAACATGAAGCTTAAAAACAAAATAAGAGGGACAGCATATGGTTTTAGATATCTAATTCACATTTTGCAAGACTATTGAAAACCTCAAGTAAAAGGGAAAAGAAATATTATTTCATATCATTTGTACCTCAATGGTTGTCAAAGACCTTAAAGGGGTCATAATGAAGTTGACAAGAGTAGTATTTAATCACTATGAATTCGATTTAAGCTAAATTATACATTTCTAAAAACTTGGTAGGCAATATGTTAAACTTATTAGTTTTCAATAAAGATTGTTTCAGAGGGTTATATAAGCTTAATTGAAACTCATGTAATTTAATTCAATGATTCAAGACGTAGTGGAACCTCATGTTTTTTATGTTTATTGGGAAAGCTTTGAATCCATTATATTTTGGAATGATCTTGAAAGTTGGATAAATGCCTGTAACACATAAAGAAAAACAAGCAGATATTTCTTGTGAAACAGTTTTTTTCTAAAGGAATAAATGAAACTGATATGCTCCAATATGGTCGTTACCTATCCCAGTATTCATTAATTGATTTGTGTTTAAGTTACTCAACACTGTTAGCATCTATTGATGTCAATTTGTATTCCATATTCGACATTTACATGGTTTTAATATCAAATGTTTAGTGATTTTGTAACCTTTGGAAACAAATAAAAGAATGTGTGGTGTATGTTTTAATCTACAATAAAGTAGTTTTTATGGACATTTGAACCTATACTAAACACACCTAACAACAGTTACTGGCCTAAGAGTAATTTAAGGGTCTGAATGATGGGGTATCTAAAACATCAATAAAACGCAACCTTTTCCTTGAAAATGATTGAAATGAAGATATTCTGACAGCTAAAATGATTTACTATAAATTAATTATTTCCTTGAAGCCTTGAGTTTGGTTGCAGAATGTATAATCGTAATGAATCGAGGAGTTTTCGAGTTTGGTTGCAGTCCCTTATAGGCAACTGCAACCAAATTGTTTTCTAGCAAATATCCATCACTTTTCGTGTCTTCACAAACACTGATTTGGTTGCAGAGATTGTAGTTGCTTGTTGAATAGCAAAGAGACAAGTTTGGTTGCAGGAGTTTTATAATTTACCTTATTTGACGTGAAAACAACAACAAATCAACAGTTCCATTTTGACAGGTTACCTATCGCTCTGTGTGTGACGTAATGCCATGCGGTATGTAACGTATCCTACAATTGGTTGATTCAGTCTCAAACATTTCCAACAATTTTTCAAATTTCCTAATTTTTGATTGATAATTCATCTTGTTCTGTTTTTGGATAGAAACTATTTGTTAAACTTACTTATTGATGTTTATTTGCTATCAAAATCATTTGGCATTTCAAGGAATCTGTGATAGAAATTGTTAAAATAATCAAGGTCATTGAAATATTTCTATCCATAATGTCAAAAACGATTTCAAAACATGATGTGACATGATCGAAAACCGGACTCGATACTGATCGGTAAGTTGCTGATGTGTCATTGAAATGTAAATAAAAAGCCAGGTAAGTGATCAACAGTTGCCAAATCATCATATATTCCATCTGCAACCAAATTTCTTCAAGCCCAGGCTTTTTTGTTTGATAAAAACATGTATTTTCTTGGAAAAATAATTTGGTTGAAGTTGCCTATAGGGGACTGCCACCAAACTCGAATTAATCTTTCTGTAACCAAATTCAATGGTGTCTTTCCATATATAATTGTATAGATAATTATCTCAGCTTTCAGAAAATTCGATGTTGAGTCTTTTTGAAGAGCCAGGTTGCATTTTACAGTCCTTTTTGATACCCCGTCATCCGGACCCTTCAATTACTCTTAGGCCCAGTTACTTTACATATCCAAAACTCGAACTTCAGACCTTATTTACATGTATATTCGTTAAATCAGTTAAATGTTTATAGGACAAACCACTATTCTGTGGATCTTGTTCGAAAGAATGAAAATAAGACATTGGACTTAGTTGAAGACCAAGATGTAGGAAAGTCATAACCGCTTCCCATTTCTAAAGATCAGTTTCAACTAAATTCAACCAGGCGGACGAGTTGTTTATAATTGTGCGGGTCTTAGATGAACAACAAATCTTGAAGATAAGGACAGCACAGTGAACCTCACATTCAATATGTGTTTTTATTTCAGTACTAAATGTCCTTTCAAATTGATCAAAGTTTGCTTTTCATGTGTTCAAATCATTAGATAACAGGTACTCTCACTGAAGCCATGTGGGAGGATTAATCATAATACATGCTCTTATTTGACATATATCTTCTCCAAAAGCTTGAAGGCAAAATGATGTGAATATTTTATAAATGTTCATTCTGAATTGAAAGTCTTCATAATAACATTGTACGTGGATATCAAGTTGACAAATAAATATACCATTTGTGTTATACAACCAACTTGTTCTACAAATTCAACCTTAATAAACAGGTTAATTGAATGTGACAAACATTTAACAAATAAAGGAATAGTTTAGTTTAGAATCTTTCGAAAAGTTTCATTCTTGCTTATATTTGACACTGATGGCATACCCAATGTACCTGTATACTGTTAAGGTAATACCTACACACACTGTCAACAATGTGACTAAACACAATACCATAACAACAATCACATCTAAACAGAGATATTCAAACCATCGAAGGTCAAGGCCAGGTGACCGGATAAAGCTGTCGCCATGTTTGATTACGTAATCCATCCAATAAGCTGCTTCTTGTCTGGATGTCAGTGGTCTCCCCTTGAAAATAGCTGAAGCTTTCATTATATTATGTTTAAATGAAGGTGTCTCTATTATACGATTTATAGCTATGGCAAAATCTTTTGCAGAGTTTTTATGAATATCAAGACCAAGTCCAAAGCCTTTGCCTACCATCCGCATAGTGTTGTAAGGCTGATCAGCAAAGATGGGAACTGCCAACATGGGAACTCCATGATAGATAGCTTCGTATTGTCCATTTGCTCCTCCATGGGTGATAAAGAGTTTCGTCTTTGGGTGTCCGAGCAGGTCGTTCTGAGGCAACCAGTCCGTTATTAGAAACTTGGAATCATTGACGACACTATCAGATCTCCATATGAAATCGTATTTCGTTGAATTAAAGGCTAGGAATAATTTCCTCAAAAGCTGTTCTGGAATTGTCTTTACACTTCCACCAAATGACACAACTACAACACCATGTTTAGATTTTGAGTAGAAATCTTTGAAGGGACTCGACAAGGGTTCTGCATCTTTGGAACAAAGTCCTCCTATCATTTTTGTATTGGGCATGATTGAACGAGGGTAGTCAGCAACTTCGTCTTGAACAACAAACCACAGTTTAGCTTTACCCATTAGATATTGTATTGTAATGGCTGGCTTCTCGGGCGCATATCTAACGATATCATGATCAAAGGCATACGCGGGTCCCCTTAGCATCCACAGATGTTGTACAACACTAACGAATCTCTGAAGGAATGACATTTTGGATGTAGTCCCAATAGAACCTAACGGTATAAAAGACGGCAGGGTTGGTGTTCCCGATTGCCAAGGTAGATGCATGTTTGCAATGTAACAAAATGGGACATCAAGGCGATAGGGAATGATGCTGTTGATGATTCCAACGCCTCCATCAACGCTAATGAGATCAAACTTCTTTTCTTTGATTGTATTTAGCAACACCCAATCTGTTAAAATCTTATGATTCATGTCACGGATTGTGTCAAATAAGTTTGATGGTATTTTGCGATTTACAACCAAACCAGTGAAATACAGTTTCAGTCGATGCCAAATCGAACCAGATCGGGCTGGAGACGGGGACAACGTCTCATTTGCAAGAAGACTTATCAATGTCTCATCGTAATTTGTTGGGCCAAGATTTCCTATTTCTATAAGATGAATGTTTTTATGAATGAGAGTTGGATGATTCGAAAGATGTCTTGGTATAGCTATCCATAGTTCATGTTGATAAGCTTTCAGTTCTGATACCATACACGTCAACATTCTTACATGACTTAATTGGGGAAAAGGTAGATAAAGGATTTTTCCCCCGTCAACAATCATGTGTTGCATGTTGATAATCAGAAGCACAATGATTCTGCTAGAATTCCCAAGCATGGTGATCTAAACGGAAATGAAGATTATGTTGGACACTCATAATTCAATATAACATGACATATATGATATTTAAGAAAGGACTCTCTGCTTAACAGATTCATGACATGTGGTGTTACTTGAAGTTAGGGTTTGCGTCTCATAACAAATTTCATTGGCAATTATAGACAACAAATCCTGGATATTGCACTGCATTCATGTTTGAAACAATAGAACTTTCAGAATTTCACTTTTACATCCAAATAGCTTCCACCTCTCAGGTTTTAAAACGTTTGTTGATGAAATAGAGACGATTTATTTCACTAGGACTTTCGACCATACATTCTCATTCTAAGTCACTTATCAATATTCACTATCATTAAATATAACCAACTTTCACACTTGAGATTGCAACGAATTGAAACCCCCATATAATAATTGCTGATATTCAGCTTGTTTTTTACTGACCGAAATGTTCACATGCATTGTTGCAATCTTAGCAAAGTGCAAATATCATTTAATCTGTTTGGTTTCTTCATTCTTCATTTCAGAAGTCAAACTTCATTGCATAATAGCATTATAAGTTAGTCTCCAACCGAAAAAATATGACATGCAATTAAAGTTGATTGATTTTCACCATTGACAGTAACATGATAAATACATGAATAGTTAAAAAACATATGAATATGATCACAGTTTTGTCAAAGTTTAAGAAGTAACTTCAAAATTAATATCAAAATTAGATGATAGATTTACTTATTGTTAATGACAGTAATCTTATTTGGTACAGTTGAACTTATTATTTATCTTAATCATTATACATTGCAAAATGAAACATCAAAATAGCATCAATAATCAATCTCCTTAAAAACTTAAAATGATATAATTCAATAGACACGTTAATGCCTTCTGTATACATCATTTTACTTACGTGTGATTGAGCTGAGATCACTGACTTCAATGGAGCAGTTGTGATAGAATCTGTTAGCTTTTTATGCGGAATGAATATATTCATCATTTATAATTATGCAGGTGATTGGTAATCCACTTGTCTGTATTTATGAAACAGCTTGTGTCTTCCTGTTGAAAAGTTCATGATAATTATTTAGAGCACTGGACTTGAATAATTGCTCTTGAAAGCAGTGTTATATGTGCTTTACATGGTTTTATGGACCATTGACATATTAAGTTAGAATATATCAATTTTATGTTATTCAAGTGGCATAAAGTATGTTTGATAAAATGTCATGTGAATTTGGTACATGTTTAATGACACTTTGAGCTTATGTCAGTTAATGTCTTCTCCTTCGATTTGAATACAACATTTCAAAATGAAAATGTATTTCACCAAAAACATGTATTTACAACTATGTCAAGAGAGAAAATTATACCGTCTTTTCTTTTCATTAAAATTTTTTTACCAATCACTTTTCTGAATGCTGTACATAACATATTCAGCTCATGTGTTAAAAATCGTTAGAAACCACTTCAGACCTACTTTTACATTGAAATCAAACAGGATTCATTCCATGGAGAAATATTTGTTAAAATACAAGACTATCATATGTGATCGTGTTTAAAATTAAACTGAGGCAAACAATTAAAAATTGTTATTACATTTTGACAAGTTTTTGACACATGTTTCTCAGAATCTTTTTTTATCAATTTAGTCCCAAACTAAGTTGATTTCTGTTCACAAATGATAGGTAGGGTAGATCTTCTTTCATATCATACTAGCTCTTGTGTGATACAACATGGGCAATTGACAAACTTATTTGGTAATGAAAGGGGATGTAAACAGGGGGACCCTTTATCGCCATATTTATTTCTTTTTGTATCCAAAGTCTAGCTTTGTATGATAAAAATTAACGATGAAATAAAAGGAATATTTTTTTTATGATGGTCTATATATAACTCTTGTAACAATAAACACTTTTTCAAGAATTCAGGTTTAAATACATATTGATTCGATAAACCAACATAGAAGGGTTGAATCGCAGGTAATAACATAGGTTATGTATAAATTTGAAAATTTAATGGTTTAAAGGAGAATATGAAGTGATAGTTATGGTGATCAATACTAGAAGAGGACTAAACAAATTTAACATTGATTGGAAAAGTCACTGTTATGTAAAAACATAAGCCCTTGCAAATCTAGTACAAATGTTCGTTTATTGCCAAATCCTCCAAACAACACCATTACATCCTTGTTACACACATTCTTAATTTTTTATCTGGATGATAAAAAAAATAGGAGCACAGCTAAGATGATAATGACTGACAGAGGACTATGCACGATGTAAAATATTTATTGAGGTTTTAAAACTATTTAATCTAACAATTTTTTTAAAGAAATCACCTGATCTAGATTCATTTTTTATCCCTTACAACAATAATTAAGATTTGGGGCAAATATGAATCTTTTTTCAGAACGATGTCTTAAAATAATGGATTAACTTTTGTGGAAAATGATGATCACTGAAAATATTCATGCAGAACCATTATGACTGAATCATTATTTCAAGAACCCTCATTATTATATCAAACAGTGAGCTGATATTGGCATAATGACTGTCAAAGATATTTGGATGTACAGCTGCATACCATAAGTTTGTTCACTTGATTGTGATCTCAGTGCAAATGTAATGTAATTTGGGTTTCGTTTTGACGTTAAAAAATAACTCAAGGACCATTACAAAAGATCATCAATTGTCCATGTGTAAAATAATCATTCCCAAACAATATTTCGGGATCGTCTCGTCACTGGTGCAGAAATGTCGATATTTGGCATGATTTAATAGACTGATGGGGTCATATTTGTGAAAATCGGATTTTTTGAAATTTTGATTAAAATCATCTATGTAAAATGTGTAGGAAAAAAATCAGCAAAGTTACGTTGTCTTAGCGCAAAATAACACATATGAATAAGATCTAAAGCTGTTGATCACTTATTGAGGATTTTGTAGAGCAAAATAGAAATCAGAAATGTTGACCCCTGGTCACTTCAATGACCTGCCAAATTTGTTACAGCCATCTGCTAGGTATGACATACCAATATGTCAACGCAAACTGAAACTTTAATGATGCAGTGAAATTTCATCATTATTGGTTTCGTTTTCACAATGATAAGATTTCTCAAAGACGTTACAAATTATATGATATTTGCACTAGAATACGAAGGTAAGTGAACAAACTTAAAATATGCAGCTGTACATGGATTCTTGCCTTTTGAAAACATGAAGTTTAAATACAAAATAAGAGGGACAGCATTAGATTTTAATTATCTTATTCTCATCTTGCAAGATTATTGAAAACCTCAAGTTAAAGAGACAACAAATATTATTCCATATTATTTGTACCTCAATGTTCATAAAAAAACATTGTCAAAGACCAAAAAGAGCTAATAATTTCGTTGACAATAAGTGGAAATCTAAACATGATAGACGTTTTGTAAAATATTAGAAGTAGTATTTAATGACTTCGATTCAATGAATTCGATTTGGGCAATATTATACATTTCTATAGACTTGGTAGGAAAGATGTTAAAGTTTCCAATAAAGATTGTGACAGAGAGTTAAATAAGCTAAACGTAACTCCTTTAATTGAACTTCAATGATTCAACCTAGTGGAACCTCTGAACGTTTTTCTGCAACCATCACATTTTGGAATGATCTTGAAAGTTTGATAAATGCATGAACTACATAAAGCAGTAAAAACAGATATTTCTTGTGGAACAGTTTATTGTAAAGGAATAAGTGAAAGTGAAATGCTCAAAATATATGGTCGACACTCATCCCAATATTAAATAATTGACTTGTGTTTAAATTACTCAACACTGTTTGCATCTATTGATTTCAAGTTACATTCTATATTTGCCATTTTGTAGTGCCCAAGCCACTGTCAATTGTTCTTCTTCGATAGAGGACTATTCTTTCTTGAGTTTCATTCTTGCTTATATTTGACCCTGATGGCATACCCTATGTACCTGTATACTGTTAAGGTAATACCTACACACATTGTCAACAATGTGACTAAACACAATACCATAACGACAATCACATCTAAACAGAGATATTCAAACCATCGAAGGTCAAGGCCAGGTGACCGAATAAAGCTGTCGCCATGTTTGATTACGTAATCCATCCAATGAGCTGCTTCTTGTCTGGATGTCAGTGGTCTCCCCTTGAAAATAGCTGAAGCTTTCATTATGTTATATTTAAATGAAGATGTCTCTATTATACGATTTATAGCTATGACAAAATCCTTCGCAGAGTTTTTGCGAATATCAAGACCAAGTCCAAAGCCTTTGCTTACCATCCGCATAGTGTTGTAAGGCTGATCAGCAAAGATGGGTACTGCCAACATGGGAACTCCATGATAGATAGCTTCGTATTGTCCATTTGCTCCTCCATGGGTGATAAAGAGTTTCGTCTTTGGATGTCCGAGCAGGTCGTTCTGGGGCAACCAGTCCGTTATTAGAAACTTGGAATCTTTGACAACACTATCAGATCTCCAGATGAAGTCGTATTTTGTTGAATTAAAGGCTAGGAATAATTTCCTCAAAAGCTGTTCTGGAATTGTCTTTACACTTCCACCAAAGGACACAACTACAACACCATGTTTAGACTTTGAGTAGAAATCTTTGAAGTGACTCGACAAGGGTTCTGCATCCTTTGAACAAAGTCCTCCTATCATTTTTGTATTGGGCATGATTGAACGAGGGTAGTCAGCGACTTCGTCTTGAACAACAAACCACAATTTAGCTTTACCCATTAGGTTTTGTATTGTAATTGCTGGCTTCTCGGCAGCATATCTAACAATATCATGATCAAAGGCATACGCTGGTCCCCTTAGCATCCACAGATGTTGTACAACACTAACGAATCTCTGAAGGAATGACATTTTGGATGTAGTCCCAATAGAACCTAACGGTATAAAGGACGGCAGGGTTGGTGTTCCCGATTGCCAAGGTAGATGCATGTTTGCAATGTAACAAAATGGGATATCTAAACGATACGGAATGATGCTGTTGATGATTCCAACGCCTCCATCAACGATAATGAGATCAAACTTCTTTTCTTTGATTGTATTTAGAAACACCCGATCTGTTAAAATCTTATGATTCATGTCACGGATTGTGTCAAATAAGGTTGATGGTATTTTGCGATTTATAACCAAACTAGTGAAATACAGTTTCAGTCGATGCCAAATCGAACCAGATTGGGCTGGAGACGGGGACAATGTCTCATTTGCAAGAAGAGTAATCAATGTCTCGTCGTAATTGGTTGAGCCAAGATTTCCTATTTCTATAAGATGAATGTTTTTAGGAATGAGAGTTGGATGATTTGAAATATGTCCTGGTATAGCTATCCATAGTTCATGTTGATAAGTATTCAGTTCTGATACCATACACGTCAACATTCTTACATGACTTAATTGGGGAAAAGGTAGATAAAGGATTTTCCCCCCGTCAACAATCATGTGTTGCATGTTGATGATCAGAAGCACAATGATTCTGCTAGAATTCCCAAGCATGGTGATCTAAACGGAAATGAAGATTATGTTGGACACTCATAATTCAATATAACATGACATATATGATATTCAAGAAAGGACTCTCTGCTTAACAGATTCATGACATGTGGTGTTACTTGAAGTTAGGGTTTGCGTCTCGTAACAAATTTCATTGGCAATTATAGTCAATAAATCCTGGATATTGCACTGCATTCATGTTTGAAACAATAGAACTTTCAGAATTTCACCTTTACATCCAAATAGCTTCCACCTCTCAGGTTTCAAAACGTTTGTTGATAAAATCAAGATGAGTTTTTTCACTAGGCATGTTGACCATACAGTCTCATTCTAAGCCATTTATCAATTATGAAATATAACCAACTATAACCAACACTAGAGATCGCAACGAAATGAAAACCCAATAAAATAATTGCTGATACAATTCATCTTGTTATTTACTGACCGGATGTGTTTGGTCTCTTCATTCTTCATTTCAGAAGTCACACTTCATTGCACCATAGCGTTATACAGTTAATCCCTAACCGAAAACATTTGACATGCCATTAAAGTTGATTGATTTTCACCTCTGATCTGACAGTAACATGTTATATACAAGAACAGTTAAATCACATATGAATATGATCACTGTCAAAATTAGATGTGTAATCTTAATTATATATATAGTAATCTTATTTGGTACAGTTGAACTTATAATTCATCTTAAAATCCTAATCATAATACATTGCAAAATAAAACACCAAAATATCATCAATAATACATCTCCTGAAAAACTTGATAAATGATATAATTCAATAGACAGGTTAATGCCTTCTGTATACATCATTTTACTTACGTGTGATTGAGCTGAGATCACTGACTTCAATGGAGCAGTTGTGATAGAATCTGTTAGCTTTATACGGAATGAATATATTCATCATTTATAATTATGCAGGTGATTGGTAATCCACTTGACTATATTTATGAAACAGCTTGTGTCTTCCTGTTGAAAAGTTCATGATAATTATTTAGAGCACTGGACTTGAATAATTGCTCTTTAAAGCAGTGTTATATGTGCTTTACATGGTTTGATGGACCATTGACATATTAAGTTAAAATAAATCAATTTTATGTTATTCACGTGGCATAAAGTATGTTTGATAAAATGTCATGTGAATTTGGTACATGTTTAATGACACTTTGAGCTTATGTCAGTTAATGTCTTCTCCTTCGATTTGTATACAACATTGCTAAATGAAAATGTATTTCACCAAAAACATGTATTAACAATTATGTCAAGAGAGAAAACATACCTTCTTTTCTTTTCATTACAAAAATTGTGACCAATCACTCTTCTGAATGATGTACATAAAAAAATTCGCTCATGTGTTACAAATCGTTAGAAACCACTTCAGACCTAATTTTACATTGAAATCAAACAGGGTTCTTTCCATTGAGAAATATTTGTTTAAATACAAGACTATCATATGTGATCGTGTTTGAAACTGAAGCAAACAATTAAACAAAGTTTATTACTATTAATCCTCATTGTTTTTTAAAAGATTTTGACACAGTTTCTCAGAATCTTTTTTTATCAATTTAGTCCAAAATTAAACTTAGTTTATTTCTGTTCACAAATGATAGGTAGGATAGATGCGCTTTCACATCATACTAGCTCTTGTGTGACACAAAATTGGCAATTGACGAAATTATTTGGTAATGAAAGGGGATATAGACAGGGGACCCCCTTATCACCATATTTATTTCCTTTTGTATCCAAAGCTTTAAGTCTAGCTTTGTATGATAAAAATTAGGATGAAATAAAAGGAATAATTTTTGATGATGGTCTATATGCAACTATTTCGCAAGAATTCCGGTTTAAAAAATATTGATAAGATAAATCAACATAGAAGGGTTGAATCGCAGGTAATAACATAGGTTATGTGAAAGTTTGAAAATTGAATGGTTTAAAGGAGAATATGAAGAGATAGTTATGGTTATCAATACTAGAAGAGGACTGCAAAAATTTAACATTGATTGGAAAAGTTACTGTTATATAAAGACATAAGCCCTTGCAAATCTAGTACAAATGTTCGTTCATTGCCAAATCCTCCAGGAAACACCATTAAATCCTTGTTACACATATTCTTAATTTGTTATCTGGAATAATAAAAAAAAATAGGAGCACATTTAAGATGATAATGACTGACAGAGGACTATGCATGATGTAAAATATTTATTGAGGCTTTAAAACTATTTAATCTTAGAATTTATTTTCAGAAATCACCTGATCTCGACTATATTGTATCCCTTACAACAATAATTAAGATTTGGGGCAAACATGAATCTTTTTTCGGAACGATGTATTAAAATAATGGATTAACTTTTGTGAAAAATTATGATCACAGAAAACATTCATGCAGAACCATTATGACTGAATCATTATTTCAAGAACCCTCATTATCATATCAAACAGTGAGCTTATATTGGCATAATGACTCTCAAAGATATTAGGATGTACAGCTGCATACCATAAGTTTGTTCACTTGATTGTGATCTCAGTGCAAATGTAATGTAATTTGGGTTTCGTTTTGACTTTAAAAAATAAATCTAGGAACATTACAAAAGAACATAAATTATCCATCATTCCCAAACAATATTTCGGGATCGTCTCGTCACTGTTGCTGAATGTCGATATTTGGCATGGTTTAATAGACTGATGGGGTCATATTTGTGAAATTCGGATTTTCTGAAATTTTGATTAAAATCATCCATGCAAAATGTGTAGGAAAAAAATCAGCAGAGTTACGTTGTCTAAGCGCAAAATAACACATATGAATAAGATCTTAAGCTGTTGATCACTTATGGAGGATTTTGAAGAGCAAATTAGAAATCAATGTTTCCGAAATGTTGACCCCTGGTCACTTAAATGACCTGCCAAATTTGTTACAGCTATCTGCTAGGTATGACATACGATTATGTCAACGCAAACTGAAACTTAAATGATGCAGTGAAATTTCATCATTAATGGTTTCGTTTTCACAATGATAAGATGTCTCAAAGACGTTACAAATAACATGATATTTGCACTAGCATACGAAGGTAAGTGAACAAACTTAAAATATGCAGCTGTACATGGATTCTTGCTTTTTGTAAACATGAAGTTTAAATACAAAATAAGAGGGGCAGCATTAGATTTTAATTATCATATTCTCATCTTGCAAGATTATTGAAAACCTCAAGGTAAAGAGAAAACAAATATTATTCCATATTATTTGTACCTCAATGGTTATAAAAAAAACATTGTCAAAGACCAAAAAGGGCACATAATTTAGTTGACAATAAGTGAAAATCTAAACATGATAGACGCTTTGTAAAATATGAGAAGTAGTATTTAATTACTTCGATTGAATGTATTCAATTAGGGCAATATTATACATTTCATAGTCTTGGTAGGAAAGATGTTAAAGTTTCCAATAAAGATTTTTACAGAGAGTTAAATAAGCTAAACGAAACTCCTGAAATTGAACCTCAAGATGATTCAAGACACAGTGGAGCCTCTGAACGTTATTCTGAAACCATCACATTTTGGAATGATCTTGAAAGTTGGATAAATGCATGTACTACATAAAGCAGTAAAACAAGTATTTCTTGTGGAACAGTTTATTTGTAAGGGATAAGTGAAAGTGAAATGCTCAAAATATATGGTCGTCACTAATCCCAATATTAAATAATTGACTTGTGTTTAAGTTACTCAACACTGTTTGCATCTATTGATTTCAAGTTACATTCTATATTTGCCATTTTGTAGTGCCAAAGCCACTGTCAATTGTTCTTCTTCGATAGAGGACTAATCTTTCTTGAGTTTCATTCTTGCTTATATTTGACCCTGATGGCATACCCTATGTACCTGTATACTGTTAAGGTAATACCTACACACATTGTCAACAATGTGACTAAACACAATACCATAACAACAATCACATCTAAACAGAGATATTCAAACCATCGAAGGTCAAGGCCAGGTGACCGAATAAAGCTGTCGCCATGTTTGATTACGTAATCCATCCAATAAGCTGCTTCTTGCCTGGATGTCAGTGGTCTCCCCTTGAAAATAAATGCTTTCATTATGTTATGTTTAAATGAAGGTATCTCTATTATACGATTTAAAGCTATGGCAAAATATTTTGCAGAGTTTTTGTGAATATCAAGACCAAGTCCAAAGCCTTTGCTTACCATCCGCATAGTGTTGTAAGGCTGATCAGCAAAGATGGGAACTGCCAACATGGGAACTCCATGATAGATAGCTTCGTATTGTCCATTTGCTCCTCCATGGGTGATAAAGAGTTTCGTCTTTGGATGTCCGAGCAGGTCGTTCTGGGGCAACCAGTCCGTTATTAGAAACTTGGAATCATTGACGACACTATCAGATCTCCATATGAAGTCGTATTTTGTTGAATTAAAGGCTAGGAATAATTTTCTCGAAAGCTGTTCTGGAATTGTCTTTACGCTGCCACCAAAGGAGACAACTACAACACCATGTTTAGACTTTGAGTAGAAATCTTTGAAGGGACTCGACAAGGGTTCTGCATCATTTGAACAAAGTCCTCCTATCATTTTTGTATTGGGCATGATTGAACGAGGGTAGTCGGCGACTTCGTCTTGAACAACAAACCACAATTTAGCGTTGCCAATAAGATTTTGTATTGTAATTGCTGGCTTCTCTGGAGCATATGTTACGATATCGTGGTCAAAGGCATACGCGGGTCCCCTTAGCATCCACAGATGTTGTACAACACTACCGAATCTCTGAAGGAATGACATTTTGTCTGTAGCCCCAATAGAACCTAACGGTATAAAAGAAGGCAGGGTTGGTGTTCCCGACTGCCAAGGTAGATGCATATTTGCAATGAAACAAACTGGGACATCAAGGCGATATGGAATGATGCTGTTGATGATTCCAACGCCTCCATCAACCAAGATGAGATCAAACTTCTTTTCTTTGATTGTATTTAGAAACACCCAATCTGTTAAAATCTTATGATTCATGTCACGGATTGTGTCAAATAAGGTTGATGGTATTTTGCGATTGATGATCAAACCAGTGAAATAGAGTTTCAGTCGATGCCACATCGAAGCAGATTGGACTGGAGACGGGGACAACGTCTCATTTGCAAGAAGAGTTATCAATGTCTCATCAAAATTAGTTGAACCAAAATTTCCAACTTGTATGAGATGAATGTCTTTATGTGTTAAAGAGGAATGTTTTGAAAGATGTGGCGGTACTGCCATCCACAGTTCATGGTGGTAAGCTTTCAGTTCTTCTGTCATACATGTCAGTCTTGTGAACTGACTTAATTGAGGAAAGGGTAGATATAATATTCGACCCCCGTCCACAATCATATGTTGCAAGTAGATAAACAAGAGAACAATACTTCTTGTATAGGTGTCCACCATAGTGAGCTAAAACAGAAATTGAGCATTTTACTATAGAATCGAGTCTTACAAGGAAAAGCATTAGACAACGTCTTCTACGTTCAGTATACTATTTGTTTCATATCATTATCTCGAGGATATTTGTTTTCCATGACAATTATGTAATTTGTGGTAATCTTATTATTGTAAACAACTACATGTTGCATTAAATTGTATAAATGCAAAGAAAATTAACTAAAATATAAAAGTAAATCAGTCATCTTAGACGACAAAATGTGCAGCTGCTTACCAAAAGCTTGTTTTATCAATTTCATTCAAACTTATTGCAAATATCATTCAATATTGTTTTAACTTGACTTTCAATTATATTATCATAAGTACCATAATTTTATGATATATATTTTTTTCTTCACATTCCTAAAGAAGATACTCATAGCGCTGCAGGAATACTTTTGACAATGATTTATGCTACCCTGGGATTGTTTATTATCATTCACTTGTAGAAAAATGATAATTTGTAATAATTTAATGCAGGAATATCAAACTTTCGGGAATGATGGAATTGCTTATGGCATGCCAAACATCTGTCTCTAATATAGGTGTGGTCAAAATGCTAATTTACAAATTGATTTAAACGGTTTGGCTTTAAGATATGTTTTTTGAGAAACGGTGACCAATTCAAACAATTTCCAAATGATGATTTTACTTCGGAACTCTCAAGTAGTTCTTCAGTATTCGATTACAGTCATTATTTACTTATAACACGTTTGACTATAATATTGGCTCGTCAATCAAAGCAAATATTATTCACCTTGACATTGCAATCGTATCAAACTGAATTCTGCAAATAGTCATTGCGTGCATGTCTCTCTGAGTTTGAGTCCTATTTCATGCATTATGCTCAGGACAAGAAGACGTTTTCGGCATATTTTTCTTTTCTTTGAATGGCATTAGAAACATAAAAGCATTAAAGACATCATTTACTTTTGTATATGTCAAAATGTCAAAATGAGAAATAGTATCATCAAATATAAATATATTATGTGTTTATTACACACCATCAGCTTAAGCAAAATATTTTTAAAGATCTAGAACAGAATTTATATTTGATGAAGGCCATTACCGGTTACACGTTTAGCGTCAATGATCTGTATTTATCACACAAGGGTTCATTCGCCTACTGGTGCAAATATTCTTGAGAAGCTGAGGTGAGGTGAGGTGATGTGGGGTTTATCGCTTTCAAGAGTATTTCACTTATATCGCGGCTGCTAGTATTATTGCAGGGAAAAAGCCCGCAACACTATTGTGGCTATGCATTGCGGTGAAGCTTGCGAGCTTCGGCTGGAACTAGCAACCATGGGTGTTACTGCACTGAGATTCAGTGTAGCATTGCACCAAAACCTGACTGCGTGTAGAACAGTTCTCTACTGCAGGCAAAGTTGCGGAGCCCCTGGCGGGATTCGAACCACGGACCACCTGATCCGAAGCCGAACGCGCTGACCACTGCGCTATCCCGCCCCCTTCAGAAGCTGATGAATCAACTCCAAAAGTCACAAAAGTTTTAATAGTGACCAAATATTCTGTGACGTTTATCATGTAAATTGTCAGTTATGTCGATTGATAAATTTCGAAAGTTCCGCTCTTGGTCCCTCAATAGTTAAAGTAGAAATTTATTTTAAGATTTCGAAAAATGGAATTACAACATCGTACTTTATTATGTCAAAGTTTGACACCTTGACCCGACTGCGACATTATGTTATCGAGAATAATAATTTCAAGTATTGACAAATCGAGAATATTTGTCAATTGAAAAATGATTATACTGACGTCAAAACCTATTTCCCGTTTAATGACATTTGTACTCATTTACCCAAGCAGGTGGATAAATTCACCAGATCCTGCTGTAGTTATTCACATTTGCATACCAGGACTATTATAAACCATTATTTTCTCTGATAATCTATATCAGCAGCTATTTAAAAAAACTACAAAACATAAGCTTCCCTGTTACATTCGGTTACATAAATAGTACTTAACATGGTTCCGTTTAATGACATCTTTATGAAACGTGTGAATGGTTAGCTTTTTCCCGAGCGAATGAAAAGCTCTTATATCATTCACAAGTTTAGTATTTTATATATTACTGCCCTATTTACATCGTCAAAAATCTAAAGAAATTCGCTGATATGACAATCGAGGCCGATCGGCTGACAATTATGACGTCATGATGACGTTACGTCTTTCGATCAACACGCGATGTTATTACACAATGAAAATAACTTTGTAGATTTATCCAACAGCGATATATTCAACCGGCAGATAATAATTGGTTTTACGTAATTTTTTTATACTTTGTAATTTTACTTTGGCAAATAATATTTCATATTTTCATTTCATATTTATATTGTATAGTGCCGATATCCAGCTACATTGTACACTGCTTAAAGGGGCAGTAGCACGTTTTTGAAGAATAAAAGTTTATGTCAAGAAAATAAAAATAAATGGTTCCTATTGAAAGATAGCGTATTAAAACTAAATGAAGCAGTGATAAGTAAAATAAATAATGTAGACTTCGGACATGCGATTCCTTTTTCTTACACAAAATGAATTAAAGGTGTTCACACAAAAATGGCAGCCAATGAACGTAATGTGAAACCTAATATTTTGATCTCTGATTATGGATGATTGGTTTGTGTAATGATACACTATCAAAATAATACATTTAGCAATAACACACAATAATCAGTGAAATATTTAAAAAAAATGTTTTTCAAAAACGTGCTACTGCCCCTTTAAAGGGGCCTTGTTTATTAAAATAATTCGATTCTAGTTTTAATCAACACCTTTTGGAGTACTAGTATTTCACTTATAAAATCCCTATACTGTTCTGACTTCTTAAATTTGAAATCATTTTCACTGCAATATTATCAAATTCTTAAACAAACAAATAAATTGAATATACATCAATGTACTTACACAGGATGCAAGTGGCGTACCAATCGAGCAGATAGCGTATGGGTGACAGTTATGAGAGGAACTGAGGCAATGCTAAATAGATGTAATAAATAGATGCATCATTTGTAATTATGTCCGAGAAAGGTCATCAATAGCTTGTCTCTATTTTGGCAACAGCTTGATTCTTCCTGTTAAAAGGTTGATATATAATTATGGAGATTACTTGATTTGAATAATTGCTACTGGATGCTGCATTGTATGGAGTTGGCCTGTTTGACCATTGAAAAACTGTTTAAAAACCTTCTTGTACTAGTTATAAAGTATTTTATTTATCGAGATCCTACTTTTGTGTTCGTATTCCGGATTAGACTCTTATACCTTTGGAAGAAATTGGAGACAACAGATTTAAAGCAGTGCATATACATGCATACATACATACATACATACGTGGATAAAGCCAAAAGAGATGATAACAAATAAAAAATGAGATGTATGTACAAGGCGAAAGAAATTTAAATAGGAACATATATCAAAGGGACAGAAGCACGTTTTTGACAATTTTATGTTTTCAATTTTTCACTGATAATTATAGGTAAATGTTCAATGTAATACTTTGATAGTGTGAAAAATCACATTACACAAACCAATCATCTATAGTCAGAGAACAAACTGTAAAGATTCACATGAATTCCATTGGCGACCATGTTTACGTGAACACCTTGTAAGAAAAACGAACACCATGGCTGAACTTATATACATTTTATATTCAATTTATTACAGCTTCATATGCTATAAATACATTGTCTTTCAATTTGAATCATTTATTTTCATTTTCTTGATATCACTTTATATTTCCCCAAATATGTGCTATTGACCCTTTAAACAACATATCTACAATTAATGTATTTCTTAAAGGGGCAGTAGCACGTTTTCAGGGAAAATATAAGCTGATGTCAGGAAAATGAAAATTAATGGTTTCAATTGAAAGACAATGCATTTAAACTAAATGAAGCAGTAATTATCCAAATATAGAATGTAAAGTTTAGCCATGCGATTCTTTTTTCTTACACAAAATGAATAAAAGGTGTTCACACAAAATGGCCGCAAACGGATTTTAGGTGAATCTTCATACTTTGTCCTCTTACTATGGATAAATTGGTTTGTGTTATGAGATTATTGAGACTATAAAAATATTACATTTGGCATTAACGTACAATTATCAGTGAAATATTTAAAATATAAAATTATCCAAAAACGTGCTACTGCCCCTTTAACACACGTATATACTGTAAAGCATATATTGTATACTGTAAAACATTTCTCTGATACTAAATGTAAAGCATAGTTATATCTTTCCACATGATTGGTAATGGTTCAATGAGCTATACCGAAACGTCGCACCTTTCAAGAGTAAATCAATCAATCCGCATATAGATATACAACAAAATGTACGATAGGGGCAGCATGCTTTACAATAAATCTCGTATTAATTAGATAGCATTAATTTCAAATAAGGTATTTTGGATTGGAGTAAGGAAAATTCGGCGGAGAGGATCGAATATATTCTTGTTGATTGTAGCAAATATAGCAAAGTATAAATTCGTAAGTTTTTATACACAGGACAGACAATAGAAAATAATTCCCTTACAGTATTACAACATAGATGAATTAATAACTTTGATATATATTTATCTTATACTTAAGTAATGTCATAATGGATTTAATGTATCTACGTTATGAAGAAATCATCCGTAGATTAATGAGGTGTTTATGTTAGTTGAAAGTTGGGCGGTTGAAACAGATGTGCTGGTGAAATCAACATATCTTATGAGGATGAAACTAAATAAATATCCCGAAGGACATATGCATCTGGAAAATCGTATAACAACACCTTTTACTCAAAGGACTGTACTGTTTATATTGATGTTGTTTGTTAAATGAGGATTGCTTTCAAATGTGAGTATACTTAGTCCAGTTAAGGTGATTATGTCATCACATAAAAAATTAATGATTGAAAACGTTCTATTGACTATGAATTAGACTGTAAATGGTCACTCTGTGGCCGAAGGGTATATCAAAACTTTCTTCTCAATAATGGGGTTCAAATCGGTGCAAAAACGCAACAATATAAATATGGTCATAAATAGAACTTGAATTACGAAACAATAACAACTGGGATTTGTTTACAGGACATTCAGGGAGTCAGTATCGCGAACTTCCGTCATGAACTTCAATGAACCTGTAGTCTTTCCCTCATACCCCTCACCAGACGTGGAAATCGCTATTGTGGCAATGGCAACCATTCCTCGTGTTATGCCGCTTCCACATCTTGCACATCTTGAGGATTCGGACTCATTGCAGGCTACGGAAGGTGTGTCAGGACATTGTTCTGAATTACCTGTCTCACAGCTTGTGAACGATGCGGTCTAGCATTATCTTCCATGAATACAGGTCTTGTTGAAAGTGGTGGTGGTCGAAATAGGGTTCAAGGACTTCCCTAAGGGAGTGATCCCTTGTCAAGTTACCTCGTATGGTCACCAAAACAAGTTTGCAGTCAAACGAGAAGCATCCCCATATCATCACAGATCCCCCGATATAAGGTACTGTTGACATGATGTCTCTGATCCTGCCATCCACAAAAGGTTTTGTCTGACCAGTGAACCTTCTTCCATGATCTTAATATCCACCCATGTCTTTCTCTACACTATGCCAGACGCAACTGCGTGTGGCTGTTATTGAGTTGCGGTCGCTTGATTAATCTTCTGGTCTACAATCCAAGCGGCCTTGTGTCGTTTTCTTACAGGTTGGTAACTGTTAGCCAATTGGGTTTAAGGGTTGCACTGGAAGCGAAAGGATACCTTCTTACGAGCTATCCTCTCTCACGGAGGTGATACGTGGTCTACCTGAAGGTAAATGATTCTTCACGTCATTGATTTAAAGAAAAGTGCACGTGTGGCATGTCTTGTTTGGGTGAATAAGATCAATACAATAACATGATTTGTTGAGGTTCAACATTATCATAAAGCCATATATGATTCAACTGATCATGGTGCATACTGAAATTCAATCTGTTATACACATTTATACAGCGCGCCTATACAACATTGCAATCATCATGTAAATATGTCCTATAGCAGAACATATATAGTTACAGAAACGGTTTCGTGGTGATAACAGGTCATAAAGCTAGTGACATGTTTATGGACGTAGAATTTCCGGTTGTTAAAGATATTTGGGAATGTTGTGGATTACTTACATCTGAATAGTAAACATGATATATCTCGCATTTCGGATGAATATGGTTATGTAGGAGGATTTGAACTTTTATAATTGATCAGCTCATGTGATAATTCGACATTTATCTGAGCCAAACTAATCTTTATGGAACATTTCATGTCGATTTATGTTCATAAGCCCAATTTATCCAACGGCGTATGACCTTTTAGATAGATATTACATGTCAACATGTTCAAAGGGTTGTCGATAAATTTAGAGAGGAGCGAGCACCTTATTTTTCAAATATTTCTCGTCAAATTTACTTTAAACTATTAATAATGGAAGGTTCCTTCAAATGTATGATCCCTTTTAAAACTTTGATTAAATGGTGATATTTTCTTTTAGCATCTCAGGCCTTATTTTGTTTCGAAGCATTGTTTCATAATATGTGTTATGATTTGTTTATAAAATAGTATGATGAGTGTGACACATTCACAGAAATACTACTACACGTACTACTACTACTATTACAACAACTACTACTACTACTGCTACAACAACTAATTCTACTACTACTACTGATGCTGATACTACTACTGCTACTATTACGACTACTGCTGCAGCTACCACTACTACTTCTTCTGCTACTGCTACTGCTAATAGTACTACTATTACGTCTACCACTACAACAACAATTACATCTACTTCTACGCCATTACTACTTTAACTTCTAAAACCAAATTCTCTACCACTACAACTACCATTACTACTCCTACCACCACTTCTACTTTAACTACTTATACCACTGACGCTACAACTACTACTACTTCTACCGCTACTATACTAATACACCTTCTACTACTATGACTACTGCTGTATCAATCAGAAACAAATAGAGTCAGTTGCTCTGTAGCTCACCAGGCTTCATATCAATTTTGCTTAAGGGGGGAGGCAAATGTGGTTACCCCTTACTTTGGACCACCAAGGCTATAAATAGTCTGCACGCAAAGTTTCAACTTTCTAGGCCTCGTGATTCCGGAGAAGAAGATGAGAATAGGTT
Organism: Steromphala cineraria; assembly: GCA_916613615.1. NCBI lineage: Eukaryota > Metazoa > Mollusca > Gastropoda > Trochida > Trochidae > Steromphala > Steromphala cineraria. The sequence goes on along the minus strand of OU744728.1, from coordinate 25,800,769 downwards.
TTCAGGGTGTTGCCAGTGAATCTCTTATTAAGGGCCACAGGGTCACCAAAGCTATAATCCTCACTTATCAAGGGGTATGTACACAAGATTTCAGCTTTCTAGGCTTTTTGCTTCTGGAGAAGAAGATGAAAATAGGTTTTAAGAGCGTGGTCCTTGTTGTCCTTAATAAGGGCCACAGGGACATAAAAGCTACTACTTATAATCTTCACTATTGAAGGAAACTGTACACAGGGTTTCAGCTTTCTGGACCTTTTGCTTCTGGGGAAGAACAAGAAAAAAACGTGTATAAGGGCGTGGCCACAGGGCCATAAAAGCTACTACTTATAATCCTCATTAGTCAAGGACTCTGTACAAAAGGTGTCAGCTTTCTGGGTTTTATGCTTCTGGAGAAGAAGATGAAGAATGAAGAAAATTCTCACTAGTCAAGGAGTCTGTACACAAAGTTTCAGCTTTCTAGGCCTTATGCTTCGGGCCAGATGAGCTAAAAATTAAATACCTTACCACTATCACTGACAATCGCTCATGCTTAAAGCCATGTCAAATAAGTTATATCTACAGCCTTTGTGAGTAATGAATATGTCAACCGAAAAATCAAATGAAAGGTAATTCCCAAGTAATCAATGTTAAATGTATGTGCCAGTGACTTTAATTTGATACGGATGAAGGACTGAAAATAAATGACAAATGTGTTCGAAAATATTACAACTGTTTGTTTACTTGCAAGTTGCAAATATCATGCAATCTTGGTTTAGTTTAAGCATATATCAAATAACTAAAGGGCAAATGGATCCTCAATTGCTCATGTGTAACCATTCCCATCTCTTGTGTAATTGGGTTGATGAAAAAAACAAAATGGTCATTATTTCAAGTTCAGTTTTTCTTATATTTCGATTTAAAATATTCCACGACTTTCTAGGTCTGAAAACAAAATTAGTTTAATTACAGTGCAAATGAACAATTATTATTTATGTTTAAATATGTTGTTAACTTATGAAGGATGTTGTACAGAAAATATAAAAGACAAATATTGATCCCTTGTCATTCAATGGCTTGCCCAAAACTGTAACAATTAACTGTAAGGAATGACAAATATGTAAAATGTATGTTGGAAATTCCTTTTACAATGCTTTGATGCCTTAAAAGTTCACTAGTACGTTTTTAATAGGAATATTATGTGATGTCAGGAAAATGAAAATTAATGGTTCCAATTTAAAAGACAATGTATTTAAACTAAATGGTGCAGAAATAATTCAAATATATAAAGTCTAGCCATGCAATTCACTTTTCTTACACAAAATGAATTAAAGGTGTTCACACAAGATGGCCGCCAATGGATTTTATGTGAATCTGCATACTTTGTCCTCGGACTATGGATGATTGGCCTGTGTAATGAGATTTTTGACACTGTCAAAATAATACATTTAGCATTAACTTAGAACTATGAGTGAAAAATTTAAAATATAAAATTATCAAAAACGTGCTACTGCCCCTTTAATGCTTACGGAAATACAGATATGACAACTGAACATCTTTTTATGAACAATCAGCACAGAATTGTGTTAAACAATCCCAGGCCTTTGAAATGGTAGCGTTTTAGAATTAGTGATAATCAGTGAAAAACGTGCTACTGCCCCTTTAAAGGCATCCAATTTCATGACGTTTGTACTAAAATACGTACGTTAATACGAACAGCTTTACGAGTTTGTGTTTTCTTTGTATTGTTCAGGCGTGCAGAATCCGTGTCTTATTACTTTGACGAGTGAAATTTTAATTTTTATGTACAGGTGTGTTTATAATGAACACCTTTTGTGTACGTTTTCATTATCATAATGTTCCATGTTTGTCGACAATTTTACTTTTAAATCTCATTCGGGCATTCAATATAATTCATCCAACATGCTGAAAGGTTTTGAAAAACACAAACAACATTTCCTGCTTGATTTTCTGAAGCCAGTTGCAATTAGCATAATTCTCTAATCTCATCGATTTAGGGTCTTTTTTTTTGCCTTCAGTAAAATGATTATAGCAGATACCTCAATTTAAGGTTTTCTTTGAGGATATAAATGTATATATATAATGTCTACATTGTGTTCGGTCTTTTGGTGAAATTCATATGTTCTTTCATTAAAGTGACACAGAGTATATCTCTAAAATGCTCGATTTTATGGAAAAATCAAGAAAACATCTCAAATACGTTTAATATTCTACATTATGCATCTAATTAATCTACCTATTAGTTACAATACCTAATAAGCACTATCGAATCGAATATATCTTCCTGTCAGCTTATGACAAGGTTTCAAAATTACGTTTGGCGAATTTGCGCGTGCCACTCGAGCCACATTGTCCGGTTTTCGATCAAAATCCCGACTTTGAATGGCCGTCTTTTCGCTCTAATGTGCTTATTGACCTTTAACTTGTTATTTTCAGTAACAGTTAGTGGTTTCCGATGTAATAACATCGATTTCAAAATTTGACATATGTGATCTTATCAACATACTCTGTGTCTCTTTAAAACCGAAGAAGGATGTTGGCCTCGTTGAAAAATAACTTAAATAGAATCCGCTCCTTGAATGTCTTGAAGTTTTCAAAACCCTTTATTTATCGACTTTACATATTCCCTTTTGTGCGTATGTGGTAATTTTCAGTTGAAATAGACTCTTTGAAATCAAATCACCTTTACCATATCACAATATAGCTTACGGCGTACCATGTAACGTGATATAACATGGACATTGAAGTGCAATAGAGAAATACATCTACATCCTATTAATGTTATAAATATTTCAATTAAGACGTTAGTCAAAGCATTATTGTTTATTCATATTCATAATTTCCGTCAAGTAAATCTGTCAGCGTTCATGGTTTCAGTTTCCAGACTTTAACATAGTTGATCTTCATGGCAGCATCTTCTCCGTTGTTTACATCCGGGTTCCAGGTCGGGTACCAGAGATTCCTGGCATTCCAGAATTTCCCCTGGTCTGCAGCATTCCAGGGTTTGACGTAAGCTGCGTTCGTGTTTTCGTCCGAGAAGTACGTCAGGCCCCCGACAGCAACATTCAGAATAATGTAGAACTGAAAATTTAAAAATTGAAATAAGAACAACCTTAAGATTTTGGACAGGGTGACAAAATAATCAAGAAATATCTATTGTTATCTATGTAATAAACATAAAATTTGATGAAAGAATTCTTCAAAAGCTATGGAACCCTTTCCATTCCAAACCGCTGGTTTTGTAGCCGCCTTTTTGTATTTTACTTACATCTTAGCCAGTTGTATTGTAGAGGAAAAAAAACAATACTGAACAGCCTTGGATATCTATGAAAGCTGCAAGTGACGGTTTAAGCATTGATGGCGATAGAAGTATAAAAAAGTGTTAAATAAACACAGAGCTAAAGATGCAATTTGTCAAAATAGGAACATTTGTTTATTGTAACAGATGCCATGTTTATGTGGCACTTTACCTAATACATTCATGTAAATGTAAGTTTAACTGTAAGATCATACAGAAAACACAAGTGACAAGTTTATTCTGTGAAAAGGCCTAGTGGTCAAAAGCACATGAAAATACAGCTAAAAAACAACGCATGTCAAGTCTACATACATTATGTTGGCAGTTTTCTTTTCAAATAAATGACCAAATTTTAAATATGATCAGGATTGCTAGATGATAATAACTGATACAATTTTTCCCTTGAAGGGAATATGAAATAGTATGGAGGAATAAGTTTTTCCCGTAAATGCCTATAATAGGGGCAGATTAATAAAAAATGATACTCATCTTCTGTTACATTCATATTACAATTAGTGCATAAAAGCTGATCTTTATCAATAAAATTGTCGTACCTTAATTTCCTAAATTTACTAATTTACAGAAAACAAACATACTTCTTGATCAAAAGGCGCCATCTTGGAGCCTTTGGCCCAGGGATTATTGACGCCAGATTTATCAAAGTTCCCGAATTTCCAAAATCCTCCACTTCCGGGATCGACTTTCAAGATTTCCTCGTCGTCCACAAAAAATCTGAAATGATTGATAAAATCTTGCTTAGTGGATAAGTTCTTTCCATTGTATTAACGTTGTATTTATAACAATAATGAATTGACTTTCTAATATCCCTATCATGGTTAGGGGTGGTTCGTTTACGTGTTTGGGAGATTTTGTATGACCAACGTTTAATAAGCAAAAAGATAACATTATTATTAATATTTATCTGAACACAATGCTATATTGAAGGCTCTAAATCACGCATTTTCGCGCTGATTTGACACATGATGACATAAGCACCTTTAACTTTCTATGGATGCAATGAAATACCTATCATTCATTCTAATTGTCTTCGACAGTTTCAAAAGGCTTGGAAATCTGTATGGATGTCTCCGCGCAAAAAGGAAACAAATAGAATGATGGGAACAGTTCAATTAGGAATGTGTGCAGCTTTTAAAGGGGCAGTAGCAAGTTTTTTGAGAATTTTATATTTAAAAATTTTCACTGATAATTGTATGTTAACGCTAAATGTATTACTTTGATAGTGTCAAAAATTTCATTACACAAGCCAATCATTCATAGTCAGAGAACAAAGTATGAAGATTCACCTAAAATCCCTTGGCGGCCATTTTTTTGTGAACACCTTTAATTCATTTTGAGTAAGAAAAGGAATCGCATGGCTAAACTTTACATTATATATTTGAATTATTAGTGCCCCATTTGGTTTGAATACATAACCTTTCAATTGGAACCATTAAATTTCATTTTCCTGACATCACCTTATAATTCCCCCTCAAAACGTGCTACTGCCCCTTTAAATATGCCCTATTCCACCAAATAAGAACAAATGCTGAGGTGAGGTGAGGTGACGTAGGGTTTAACGCCGCGGTCAAGATTATTTCACTTATATCGCGGCTGCTAGTTTTATTGCAGGGAGAAAGCCCGCAACACCATTGTTGGTATGGATTGCGATGAAACCTGCAAACATCGGCTGGAACTAGCGAACAATGGGTGGTACTGCGCTGAAATTCAGTGTAGCATTGCACCCAAACCTTACTGCGTGTAGAAAAGTTCTCTACTGCAAACAAAGTTGCCGAGCCCCTTGCGGGATTCGAACCACGGACCTCTTGATCGGATTTGAGATCTAAGAATCTGTAAACGGTTAATTAAAAAGAAATAACGAAGGACAAAACCTATTGAACATAGACGTGTGTATATCGTCCGAAACTGACTTTAAATAACTGTGTCTTTGGTGAAAGTCAAATCGCTTGTTCATTTAAGTTTTAAAAAGTCACCTTTAATATATTGGAAATTGATATGGAAAATATTCCCCTAACTCGCGGATGACTTGGCAAATTGATAATCTACAGCTTGAACGTCCATAACACGCGCTAAGGATTACACATAGTAAACTGACAACAACAAAAAACTCAGTTCTTGACAAATGTCAAATCGCTAGTTCATGTAAGTTTAAAAAGGTCACCTTTAACCGATTATGGAAATTGATATTATAAAATATTCCCCTGACTCGCGGTTGGCTGGGCAAATAAGTAAGCTCCAGCTTGAACGTCCCACGCATTGAGGATTCCACAAAGTGATTTGCATTATCAATAATGTATCAGTAGTGAGTATGAAATCACTTCCGGCGGAACCAGTTCGGGTCCTCCGCTGTAGCAAGGATCATGCCTGTTGATTGGAATTAATTAATAATTAATTAATAGAACAAACCTGAGATGATCCTCCGTCCATTCGAGCCCATACTTATGAAAGGCGTCCCCAAATGTTCCAGTTTTACAGTCTCTGTAACACAAATATAAAGTCACATTGAGTTAACTGTCCTAATTATCTCTAATGAAACTCAAACAAAAACAGAAATAATACTAAAAGCCAAACTTCTTATTTCAGACTATCCAAATTTAAAGGGATACTTCTTTACTGAATGTTTTGAGGGTTTTTTAGGTTCTAATAAATAACTGTAGGAAAAAGGTTTCAGGTTAAAAACTCTTGAAATCACGGTTAAGTAATACATTTTTTCAATTCAATTCAATTCTTTATTACCGAAATAGTGAAGGCCATCGGCCCATGATTACAATAAACAATTGCTCGTCAAGACGCGTTTACACATGTATATATGAATCATTACGCTTAACTTTGAAGATGTTCATTTTTATACCGCATACATGCAGATGTAAACAGCTAAATTTCTTACATGTTTTGTTATAGATTGACATTAAAATATTGAACTTAAGTCTAGTTGGAAATTATAGTACTTACAACATATATGCTGTTGGTTAAGCTCATTATATGATCGCCAGACGAGGAGGAAGTGAAACTCATCTTCAAAAATTGACACATATTGCAGTCTAGCTGTACTGTAGTACCGTTCGGTTTCGATAAGAAGCTGATGTGAAGAACATCTGAACCGAGCTAATGCATAATTCTGATTTTTTTTAACTGATACAGTTAAAGGGGGTCTCCAACTTCCAATTTTTAACTTCCAGTGTTTTATTAGCGAGGCCCTCTCCGACCCTCTCGGGGCCTCGCTAATAAAACACTGGAAGTTAAAAATTAGAAGTTGGAGACCCCCTTTAATATACAACTCCTTTGAGAGAGACACCTTAAACCAAGAATAAACAACGAGCTGTCGATTGGCATTCTAGAAGTTGATGGTATAAAACAAGAGCAATTGCTTGAAGCCGGTGTAAGAATCTCTACCGAAACGCCGCTACTATCAAATATAGAAGTTGTTCATGCATAGAACTAGTCATGTCCTCCTGAAGAATAAACAAATATATTTGTATCACCAAGTAACGAGTTCGTTACTCCTGTATACAGATACTGTATACACTTACTTCTCTGCATGGGCAAGATGCCACTTGTTCTGCCAGTAGTCGGGTCCGAAGTGGAGTGTGCTGCCCATGTGATTAACACCCTGAGATTGGCCTGTAGGGTCGTGGTAGTTGCGGTTTCCTTGTAGTAAAGCATATGATATAATTATCTCTTAAGACGGTAAAATCATTTCTTAATTATTATTATTCAGTAACTTCAGAAGCATCTGTGTCGTTTTAGCAATGACTTCTGTCAAAAGGAAACGCTACCATATTTTCGACATCATCGAAAACAAACTTTTACCGGATAGATCTGTCAGTTAATACATAGAGGATACTAAACGACCTTCCATTTAATACTATTTTTATTAAACGAGTTAATGATTTTGTATAAAACGAGTGAAAGCGAGTTTGATACCAAATCATTCACGAGTTTAATAAAAATAGTATTAAATGGAAGGACGTTTAGTATTCTGTTTATTACTTGCCCTAAAAATCACGCAAACTTGCCGAAAATGTGCTGAAACTAACAGTTCCCCGACTGGGCACCCATTGTGACGAAGCGCGTACATTGTGACGTCACAACAGCTCACTTCTGTGACGTCATGCTTGCGTTGTGATATAACACTAGTTTAATATTGCCGTATAAATATCACACTGCGGTATCTAACACGAGCGTGTAATAAATTGAATAATCATATATCGCAAATATTAAATGTCTTTTAGGGAGAATGTTAGGCATTTACGTTTAGAATTATTTGATTATTATAAAGGAGGTTGCTGACATAATCCAATCTATTTGACATTCATTTGTTGATGTGTCTTTGCTGTTAGACGTTTTTAAACAAGCAAACTTTTCAATTTCTCTCTGCAAACAGATTCCAAGTCGACGCGTATCTAAAGGCGTGCTTCTCGCAAAAAAATTAAAGAAAAAGTTTCAAAATTTTACATCAAAGTCAATTTGGCTTTGGAAAAAATTGTGATCATGTTTCTGTCATTTCAATTAACCGTGAATTGCATTTTCTTGTGATTTGCATGATAGCGATACTTTTTGACACTGGTTTATTTACAATCGATATTTAACACTTGTTTATTTATATCGATAACATTACCTGAATTTTCCGATGTTTATTATGTCACCCTTATGACCTCTCATCCAGAATATATGTACGGAAATAAAAAATCATGGGCGGATTAATTCAGAACTGATTGCCCTTATGAAAAGTCATAGGCTCATATAGTGTAGAACATCGCAACATTTGGCACTGAATGTCCGAGGGTGACCGCTGTCAAATATGTTTTATTATTGACATTTATTATTATTATTATATGAATATTTATATAGCGCACATATCCATCCACTAGTGGTTGCTCAAGGCGCTTACATTGTTTCCCCTGGTCAATGGCATTCTTTCACCGTCCAATCATTTTTCCAATTCAACTCCCTGGGGAGTATTCAACCGGCATCCATATGTGGCGCTCAGTTTAGGGACCATTCTATGCCTCACAGGGTACCCATTTACAGCTGGGTGAACTGAGACAGATAGTCACAGCAGTTTGTCCAACACTGCTGAACGCTGATAACCGACAGCTCGGCGTATGCACGTGTTCATGTATCCACCATTCAGCCACTGACATGAATTCGTGGGATCTTTTAAGTGCGCAGTTTTTGTTGCACTACACACTAGGGCTCCAGGGTGACATTTCATATCATTTCAACTTTGAAAGCATATTTTGACTTACATGTGATATTTCTTACCTCGACTCTCCATGATGTCGATTTCACCGGAAGCGGGCCAGGTGCCATACTGGTCCCAGGTCGGCATCATCCAGATTGCTTTGTATCAAAATAAGAAAAAAGTGGTAAAATTCAAGGTAACTTCTAAATGTCGACTGTTACGCTGACTGTTTACATTGTTAAATGTATAGAACTTTGGAGCAAGTTCTTAATTTCCTTCTTACTTACTGCTCTCTGGTTTACTTCCTATTAGTTTACAGTTTTACCGATTATGTTACTGATAATTGATATTTCATTTGATTTATGTATCTATGTTATCATAGATAAAATTATTAGCAAAATGTTCGGAATTTGATTTACATGTAGACTTAAGTGCACTTTTGGTAATGAAGAAAAACAGCAACGTTATATGATGTCATTCTGTCCCTTTAACAATAAATTCTATATATTGCGAAGTGAGTAATTGTTACACTCAATTCAAGATTGACGTTATTTTTCAAAAGCTAATTCAATCATCAAATAGTTATGTTTGGACGAGCAATATATATTCACTATTTAAAGTGGCAGTAGCACGTTTTTGGAGGAATATTAGGTGATGTTAGGAAAATGAAAAAAAATGTTCTAATTGAAAGACAATGCATTTAAACTAAATGAAGCAGTAATAAATAAAAAGTATAATGTAAAATACCAGCCATGTGATTATTTTCTTACACAAAATGAATTAAAGGTGTTCACATAAATAATGGCTGCAAATGGACTTAATGTGAATCTTTATAGTTTGTTCTCATGCCATGGATCGGTTTGTGTAAAGAGATTTTTGACACTATCAAATCATACATTTAGCAATTATTACAATTATAAGTGAAATTTTTAAGTAGTAAATTTTCAAAACGTGCTACTTCCCCTATAAAAGGATTGCCGACTTGCACAATATCATTTCCAGCTCACCGGGCCACAGCCAGTCCCCTTTGGGCAGTTTGGCCTCAATCTCAACTTTGCCATATTTGAAGTTGAAGCCCCGAGAACTCCTGAGTCGAGCTGATTGGATGGGGTTGAGAAGGTTACCAGGGGTTCCAGTCCTCTCACAACCCCAGTCGTTGTTGCTCGTGCATGTATCGTGGGGACCACCTCCTGTATATAGAAACAGTAACATGGTACTTTCATTACAGTCTAAGGGCTCAAGCTACTTCGTTTAAGATGCAAACATGATCTGGAAAGACTATCAAATGAGGTAATTTAGATAAGGAAAAAAAGGGGGTTGAACTAAAGAAAAAGTTTGGGAAATTTTAGTAATATTTGAAAGGTACGGTACTTTGTTTGAAGGATACGCAACAATTCATGTAAAATTGAGAAGAAAATGATCATTAAGGGCACAGGGACATGTATCGCTTAAATACAGCGTTAGAAAGACATACATACTCATAGACCCTACCCTAATGCTGTATTTAAGCGATACATGTCCCTGTGATTAAGGGTACGTTATCATGGGGACCACCTCCTGGTATATGGAAAAGTAACTTCGTAAGGCCTCAAGCTACATCGTATAAGATGCATAAGATGATCTTGAGGGACTATTGAAATTTAGTCAAGTTTTGGGTAAGGATGGGTATCGTTCCTCAATCTGTATTTATTGCAATACAGAAAAGCGTATTGGAAAATGTATTGCGATATATTGGTACTTTTCAAATTCAGGAATTTGCATGCATATTTGTCTAAATATGAGCACTAATAATGATGATCATTGCTCAGCTAGTAGCTGTTTTGGAAAGGGATATTTTGCAATCACAGACTATGACCTGTATACATAGTGGAGCTATTGTCACATAATCACACTTTGTTAAGAACTTTCTGTAAAATCATGTATATTTGGTTGTGTTTTTCTGTAAAAGTTTAGATGGAAATTGCTCATTTTATAACGTTCGATATATTTGATATTTTCTGAAGTGTGTACCGATTCGTATCATGTTGTTCCTGTATTGTAAGATACCTATATATCGATAATACCGCGCATCCTTTGGGACAGTTAAGCAATAATCCATCTAGGTTTTTAAAAAAAGCTCAGGGACGGGTATGAACGGCGCAGGTCATGAACTTAGTTGTAAGGATACGCAATCATGTATGTAAAATTGAAAAGAAACATCAGATCAGTAAGGGTTCGTTTTACGGACTTAACTCTGATTGTCAATCAGACAGCTACCAATAAAAGTTAAGTTAAGAAAAGTAAAGGTTAAAATAATAATCATGGTTAAGACACTGACGCCGTTCTGAAGGATGTGAACTCTTACCCCACAGCTGAAGCTTGCCACTCTGCAGAAAGGTTGGTCCATACTGATCCGATGTAAGGGTCTACATGTACATACAAATCACAAATTGAGGTGAGGTGAGGTGATCTGGGGTTTAGCGCCGCTTCCAATAGTATTTTACTTATATCGCTGCTAGTATTGTTGCAGGGAGGAAGCCCGCAACACTATTGTGGCTATGCATTGCGGTAAAACCTGCGAGCATCGACTGGAACTAGCGAACCATGGTTGGTACTGCGCTGAAATTCAGTGTATCATTGCACCCAAACCTGACTGCGTGTAGAATAATTCTCTACTGCAGACAAAGTTGCCGAGCCCCTGGCGGGATTCGAACCACGGACCTCCTGGTCCAAATCACACATTGAAACACAATATATAGAGGATACTTAATGTAGTTATATTCCAGGTTTATTTCATTAAGTGTCATGGGTTAAGTTGATATTTTACGATTGGTGCAGCCGCAATTGAAAAATCAACTGTACCCATGTCACGAGATGAAATAAACCTGGTATTTGGAAAACAACATTAAATATTATATCTTTTACATCATTTTCATTTAAATGTGTAGTAAAATTACTTTAAAACCTCGAAATAACCCCCATTTGTAAAAAAGCTGAAAGAAGTTCCGGCATCTGACAGTTATGATTCAAGAATATTTCATCACTGGTCACAGTGAAAATATAAGATATAGTCACGTTAGCCTGATAGACATTAAATTTCACTGATAAAACCCAGTATTTGATTCATGATCATATAATAAATGCGATTCCATGTTCAATGTCAACATGAATATCGTGAGATCAATGGCCATAAGGGCGTATACATCCGAAAGCTATCGAAATCCGAACCGACCATTTTCAGCCACTGTCAAAGGCTTGGCTTTTGATTGTTTTTTCCGGAGAGGGTTGATTGGGGTATTTTGTTTAAACTTAATTTATTGTGACATTCAAGTTAATACATAAATGACATCAAAAACATTATCTTAACAAAATCATATCTAACAAACCGTCACTGTCGTTAATTTGTTTTTTGCAATTTTACAAAGAAAGGTATACATGAAGCCACACATCGCGCTTTTCTGTATGGTAAACAATGCTTGAAAATTATTATCATTGGTAATTTTTAGATTTTTGTATACATCGTATAAATCATCTATATTTTAAAAACACAAAATAGAGTACCTAATGCAAAAGCAGAAAGGCGGATTGAAACCCGAAGGTCCGTCTTCTGCATATCATCTAATGAAACGTCCATGTGTAACCTCTGTAATTTATGGATACATACCTCTTCTTCTAACTGTAGAAGTTAAGAAAAGGTCTACAACAGGTAGATAATAGGGTACTGAACGTACCGGTTTGATGTAGAGAGTTCCATCCCTGACGTAGCTGTTGCTTCTGTTGTTGGTGTACCACTGGAACTCCCAGTTCTGGAAGACAAGAAAATTGCATATACAATTTGTGCTTTATTCTTTAGTTGAATGTGCTTTCTATTTTGTCGATATTTTCAACATCTAGAAGGTCACATGATATCCTTACAATTATTTGTTTGGGGGAATCAAATAAACAAATTAAAATTATACCATAACGTATATTTTGATTTCTGATAATAAAATTATGTTACACTAACAGGCACGCTTTAAACTATTTATCTGTCTAGACAAATGAACAGTACTAACTTGTAGGCAATATACAATGTGTCCTTACTTATCAAACACAACCCTAAATGGACACGGAACATAAATGATTAACAACCGAGTTCATGAATATCTACCCCTTCTACAGCTGAAATTTGGACCCCTAGGCACTTCAATGTCCTGCCAAATTTGTCACGGTTATCTGCTAGGTATGACATGCAAATGTGTTAACGTAAACTGAATCTTTAATTATCTAGTGAAATATCAATATAATCTGTTTAGTTTTCGCATTGCTAGGATACCTAAAAGATATTCCAAATTATATGATATTTGCACTAGAATTCACAGATCAGTGAAAAAACTTAAGGTACGCAACTGTACGCCAAGATGGACCTCGTATTCGTTTTATCTCTCACCATATGAATGAAAAGGTTTGATAAAATAACGATTTCTTTGGTCCGTATAAACTAGAAATATGATATTAAGGGTTGCAGTAGACATTCTCCCAGACCTACCCCTCCTCCACCTGCAGTGATCTCGTGTTCCCAGGTCTTCATGTCCAGAGTATTAAATTCGTCATCAAACACCAGACATGGGTAGCTCGTACATGATGATATGTCTTTAACCAATTAATAAATCAATTGCTTATTCAATGGAAAGGCCATTTGCCCATTTATGTAGCAGGATGTATGGTATGTGAACTGGAGGAAGTATCTCTCCCTAACGTACCCCTCCTCCACCAGCAGTGATCTCGTGTTCCCAGGTCTTCATGTCCAGGGTATTAAACTCATCATCAAACACCAGACACGGGTAGCTCGTACACACTGGAGAATCTTCAACAGAAAGTTAATTAGTTTATAATATAGATTATGTTTGAAAATCATAAAGAAGTGCTAACAACCTTTAATTTTCGAACGCGTAACGTAAAGCCTTAATTTGATCAGTGAAGCTCCTACAATCTCCTCCTATCTAAAGATCATATTAATAATTTTTTATTGTCCTCATTACAAAGCAAATACGGAAATAATTCTCCTTGTTTTGTGCCCATGGCGATCGAGAGCCAAAATGAAACACCAGTTCAATCGATGTTTTATCCTTTTAACGCTGAGCGCCAAGAGAGGAAGCAATGACTCCCATCTTCTAACGCTTTTTCGTCTTACTCGGCCGGAATTCGAGCGCAAGTGAAGAGCGCATGTTCTACCAAATGAGCTAATTTCCTGGAATCTAGGCAAACTTCACGTGGAACTATTACCAAACAATGCATGGCTTTGCCTAGGATAACAGCACCAGATAGTGGATTGGCGGACCGTTGAGATTGACTTATTTTACTTAATGATCCTAATTTAAATAGAGAATACAAAACGACCTTCAATTTAATACTATTTTTATTAAACGAGTTAATGATTTGTTTAGAACGAGCGAAAGCGAGTTTGATACCAAATCATTCACGAGTTTGATACCAAATCATTCACGAGTTTGATACAAAATAGTATTAAATTTACTATTCTGTTTATTACTTACCCTAAAGTGAAAGATAATTGCCGATACGTTGCCGAAAGTAACATTTTCGCGACTCGACAACTACTGTGACGGCGTGCCTACACTGTGCCGTCACAACCACACACTACTATTACGTCATACTTGCATTGTGTTATTACACTAGTTTAATATTGCCGTATTAAATATTACACTGCGATATCTTACACGGGCGAGTAATAACACTTTATGCGCTGAAACAAAGCTTTACAGAGCCATGAATAAGCCATGTCAGAGATAAGAGTCATTTGATAGATATAAGGGTATTAAATTATCTTCATGGCTAGCTAATACGCATCTCCCTATGTAAAGATTAAACGCTAGTCGCGGACCTCCTTATCTTACACTTGCTGTCCAGTTGACTTTTCTGGTTAAATTTTCCGGCGATAATTTGTTACCTCTAGCTATGTTCCTTGTTACAGCCAATCACCGACTCTCTTTTTGTTTCTGTTGTGGTTGAGTTCGATCGATCAATTTTGCCAAATTGTTTCAAACAGTACTTGTGTCGGTTAGTTGTTGTCGGTGTTATAATACATGCACTGATTGATTAAATGTAATATAAAGTAAAATATTATCGATCTCCATTTTACAGGCGCCCCTCTCTTTTAACAATTTTTAGTGGACCGACTTCGACAGAGAGATCGCCATGTTTATTTCAGTCCGATGACGTTTTGCTTAGGGCGTTTTCATTTCTATGACTTTCCCGTATAGTTAGCTAGAGAGCAAGCACAGGAAAGTCAAGTGTCGGCAGCAAGGCTTAATAGAGTAAGTTTTGAAACTGACTTTTTAAGCTTTGAGAGGAGGATGACAAATACGATAATGGAGAAGGAAGACTTGTTATCATTTGACCATAACGTTTATGTTTTCTCGTTGACCGAATCCATGCTATGCATGAATTCTTTGATTTTTCAGACACATGCTGTATGGTAATGCCATACAAAAAGAAATTCTGAATATGAGGAAGCCTGCTTTATTCGGTATCGGGTAATTGAGCTTTTCGGTCTGTCGGAACTGCTATTTACTGTTGTTACCACTGCTGTTGCCATTACTAATTCCACAGATGTTACTACCCAGACTCGGGGCGGTAGAAGCCTTGTACTGAATAATCTATCAAGGCGTATACAGGTGAATCAAATTGTCTTTCAATGCTAACTGCCCTTACATGGTTATTTGTAAACTTATGGAAATGTATACCATATCGAATTTGGAAATGCATGAAGTGTAAAACTATATGCAGGTATCGGGCATAAAACACATAATAATATTAATCATTCATGTTTTCCTCAAGTCAAATGTGACTAAAATTCTGAGATACACTCGGCAAATGTCTTTGTAAATAAGTTTTCATGCAAAATTAAGTCCTATACCGAGAGTACAATCAGTGGATTGCAAAACGTAACACTGTCACTACTGCTATAACGTCCACTAACTTACTTCTTTAAGATATTTTACGAGCGCTTCAAGAAGAGCTGATGTCTCTATAGATGGATGTGCAGCTTATAAGTCCTCCCTTAGCACAACCACAACCAACGTTACATTTTAAGAGTAATACTTACTATAGCATACAACTATTGCCTTACCATTACAATCTTTATTTTGGTTTATTCCAGTTGGTGCATCGGTTTGTTGTCCGGTTGGTTTCTCGGTGGTTACATGAGGTTGTGGTTTATGGGTAACAGTTTGTGGGGTGACCTTGTGGGTATGTTCACGGACTGTGGTTGGTGCTTGGGTGGTTGGCGGTGCGTGGGTGGTTCGCGGTGCCTGGGTCCCTGCTTCTGTAGCAAAAGAAATTAATTTGCATTTTTAAAAAGGACTTTGGCAAGAACAAATAGTATAATATTTTTTGTGATAGCATGGTAAGCGAAATAGCTTCAATCTTTTCTTGACTAGAATTCCTACGATCTGTATTAAAATGTTGTTGATTGCATATTATCATTCATTACTACATATAGCAAAATTCATGGATTTTCTCTGAACCTATCTCATCGTTTACAAAATAATGGGTTTCTTGTGATAACTTTATTTTGTTTTTTAATCTTAATCTTTCTTGATTTTCTGAAAGTTTCAAATTACATGTTTCTTGTTTTGATTTCAAATTGTGAATATTTTAAGTTACATATTTTGCAAAATCCAGTAGCCGTTATTTCACATGAATCAAATATTTATCAATCAAACATAATCAATGAATTTATATTTTGCCAATAAAGGTGTATTTGTTAGACATTTGAAGCTGGCATAGCATGAGTACTAGTTATACGGATAACAACGACATGCAAGCAACTCTTCCACAAACTTTTTGCCTCGCTTCCAACCTTCTTGAGTACGATCAAAGGGGTCACTTAAATCCGAAATGGTGAATAAGAATATTCTTGTCTACACAACTGTGCAAAATTAAGTACATTTCGCGTAAACAGTGTACTTCATTTAGTTTACAGTATTGTAAATTTTGTCGGTGTAAATCACACTGCTTTAACAATGAACATTTGGACAAGCGCTCACGGTAAGTCCAGACATCGTTCAGGTCCTGTTCAGCTCCTCCTTGTCTCCTCAGGGCGTAGAGCCAGTAGTGAACCTTGTCCCCGGGATTCAAACTCACGGCTGGATTCTCGTATACCCATTTGTCGCCTTCAAACAATACATATTTGACAACACATTAGGTCAGTGAGCAACTTCATATGTTAAACAATAGGGACAATTCCTATGGATGAAGAACTTCGGGCGCATATAGGATGTACTTCGGGCGCTTGCAAGTGAATATCAATCATTAATGGTAATTTTCCCTCTCAATTCATTTTCAGTACAGATTGAGTGGTTCTTTTAGTTTAATAAAGGCAAGTTCATACATATTTGTTTAAAAACACCTCCAAAAATGTTCATTAAATGTGGGAAATCTCGGAAATTTGACAAACCCTGCCAAACGATATCTACTTCAGAAGAATCGCCAAAATTTCTGAATTTCTTTGAAGTTTCATTATACAGACAGGATTTGAATTTATTTGACATAACCAAACAGCTATCCATATCTTGTTACCATATAAAGACTGATTTCAACGTTGACTTTAATTACGTCATGGAAGTCAAATGGAATAGGTCTTTATTGTATTATGTACGTATGCACAGTTCGACCAAGGACAGGTGAAATCAGAGATATTCGATTCCAAAATGTTTCTTCATTAAGTGCTAAACTTTGATTAATTGCAAATGATAAATAATGAATAACCATCAAATTCTTAAGAATAACGGCGATCGTTAGGTCATTTGGCTCGTCACTGATTGAAGAACACTATTTTTATCAAAACCCATAGGCTGGAGTTAAACGACATCCTCCCATTAATTAACAGGCCTTGATTAAAGTTTTACAGGATGAATGAAACAGTCAAACGACACAAAATCATTCTTACTTCCGCTAAGACAGTGGTTCTGAATGTTTTACACCCATCTTTAGCAAATATGTTTTTTTTCGTTAAATTATCAACAGTTATTATGATTTTAGAATGAAAAAATGATAGTCAAGTCTTTCGGTTTTTGACCCCGTCTTACTTTGAATATCTGAAGTAAACAAATTATTATGTTAAAGGCCATATTCGGTTGTTCCGTATTTAAGAGACTAGTTGATGTGCGAGACTTACTTTATTTCATGTTATTATATCTTCGTAAATTCTAGCGCTTTATCAAGAGTCAATTCATCAAAATTTCAATTTATGATAATTTTCTTTCTTAACAATAGACAATATACAATACTTTATTACCTTAAAAAAAATTCGTTTTGGATCACAGAGCTTTGACATATAGATTAAAAGTAATAAATAACAAAATGAATATGAGTTTTTTTTAAATCATTATAAAATGATAAGACGCGTGGTTTAAAACTAAATAAGACTAAGCAGATAAATGGACATTCAACAATTATTTAAAAGTGAAATGCTTTGAGGTATAAACGACGTTCCAGCTCTTTTAGTCCTTGCTTTTGGCACTGTGTAGCGGCGGCCTGAAGGTAAAAGCTGATACTCTAAGATTTGATTTAAAAAATGTGTTGGGTCACTTACGATTTTTTCAGACGTTAAAAGAACTTGCCGCTTATAAAGTAGTTAAAGGTTTTCGAAGCTGACCCCAGCTATTTTACCAGCTGAATTTACAATTTAGTTAAGTTTTGCTTTATTTTTGACCGAAAGAGACTCGAACCAGCACTGAAACGAAAATGTGAGTATACTCTGAATAAATATGGTGTAAAATAATAACGTCATTACTCATCATCGCGTTGATATTTGAAAGACTATGCAAGAAGGGATATGCAGTTTTACCTTGTTTAGTATTGATGTCAGCGTTATACTGTCCAGCCTGCACATTAAGAACTTCAGCATTTACACTGAAATGAACAGCCACCAGGGTGTAATCGTTGTCTGAAATATACAATATTATATGCTTTATCCTCAGGTTATCCTGTCTTTGACATACATGTAGTCGTCAATGGGTTCGAATTCGATGAAGTAACAACGTATGTATCAGAAAGCACATACTCTAAATATACATTATAATATAATTTATACATATCTGTATAAACAAAAACATCTTAATTAGAATCCATTTATATCTATATAAACAAAATATCTTAGGAGAAGAATTTATATAGGCTACTTTAGCCTGTTTGCTGATCCTATTTCCTTTCAATTTGTATATGTCAGATTTCATTTTTGCAGATAACTGTCTTGTTGTGGAAATAAAATACTGTTAAAATCATATAAACAAAATACAACAACTAAGTGTTTATGAATATCTACATAAACAATGTACGGCGAACGGTCAGCCATATTGGATCTGAACCTTGTCCGGAAATGAAATCGGGACCTATCTCGGAACTATTTGAAGCGCACACCAGCCAAGAAACCATTTCAGAGCAAGGAAAAGATCCAAGATGGCTGACTCTGTTGTTCATTATATGTTAGTAGATTCGTATTGATAATTGAATGAATTGATTTCGAACCCCGATAAAGTCAATATTTCTTCAAGCACGGTTCATTTTAATTCGACTGTTTAAAGGACAAACCAACTATATTTGTCTTTCAACAGGATATAATTTGGAATGATGTGTTTAGATTCTATAAGAAATGCACAAATGACTGTAAACTGTTAGATGTTCAATACAAATTTATCTATAGAATAATTTATACCAAAAAAGAATTAATGAAGATTAATCTTGTTGACAATGATGTGTGCACATTTTGTAAAAATACCTCAGAAGATATTTCACCTGTATATTTTGATTGTTAACTTGTTAGAAATTTTGTATGATTTGGAGCTTTTTCGAATTCTAAATGCCTATCTTCATTCAGATTTGGCACTTACAAAATTTACTATTTTTTAGGGACTCTGTTCAAATGATAAATTAACTAATCATATCATTCTTTTGGCCAAGCGATTCGTCTACGTTTCAAGTATAAAAAAACATGCTCTTTCTTTTGAGGGATTTGTAAATTGGCTCAAGATTACTTGGATAATTGAAAAATGTATAGCCAAAAAAAAAAACAGGTGTAGAAACTTTCTTTAAAAAATTGAAACAGTTACCTGATGTTCTTTATTGAAGCATCCATAAAATACTTTAACCTCATTGCCCATGTACCAATCTTGCCCAACCCTGCATGTACTACTTATATATTTATATACCAGTCTCTCCCTATGTTGTAACTAGTAAAAGATTATGGTGATGTGAAAGTTGTACGTATATGTAATATGCATCAATTGAAATGGAATAAATTTTTTTTTTTAAAAACCAACTATATTTGAAACCATGACATGGTTTAAAGGGACAGTCCTATCGGGGTATTTTTGTGGAAACAAAATTGAAGAGTACTTCCCTGTTTATACTTATATTTGATTATTTCATGTTTGTTTTACACTAATGTTAAAATCCGTTAATGAGGGTAATATATAGTTGTTCTAGATTTAACAATTTGACAAAGATTAGAATGCAACGCAGTGTCCTCTTAAAATTCATTTCCACAAACCGTACCCCGATAGGACTGTCCCTTTAAGACATGAATTATAAGCGTTGATTCAAACTAAACGTATCTAACTTTACTGTATTTAACAAAAGAACGATTGGTTCAAACTAGCGCGGACTAAGAGTTAATTTGAGTATAACAGATCTAAGTGCCTGATTGTTCACGGAATATGATGAAAGGATTATGTTACCTGGAATCTCCCACCTGATGCCGGGGTTGAGGGATGTGATGATTGGGGAGGGGATGGTTGCCGAGATGAGGGGGAGAAGGACAAGGAACCACATCATTGGATGAGATTTCCTGAAAAACAGCGTATTGTAATATGATATAAATCTTCAATGTAAACATTAAGGAGAGGGTATTTAAGAAACGAATTTCATAATATGTTTGTCGAAACGGTTATATTGTTTTACCCAGCTTTGGCAATATTTCAGCCATTAGCCGAAACCGTTATAACCTGTTTGAATTTGTTAACATAGTTGTTGCTAGTAAGCATAAACAAACTTGAATATCTGGTGAAAATTTGCTGGCAGTAGTCTGTGAGGTTTCAAAGTCTCTAACTTATCACTGCGTTCACTTCTTTAAATCACAAACAAGGCGATTATTAATTTCAAACAACGTTTTTTTCCGGGCGATTATTCAAGGCAGGCGATTATATATTTTAGAGCTATGTTGTGTTCATAAAGTATTGAAATATTCAACAAAAACATGATTTCAGGAAGTAATTTCCAGTGAATATCAGGCTTTTTACACAAAGTAAAGTTGTAAGCATCAGAATACTTATATGAAAAATAGTTAGATAACATTGACAATTAGTTAACAACTATTCAAGGCAGGCGATTATGTATTTCTAAAAGAACTTAGACCAAGCGATTATTCAAGGTAAGCATTTATTCAAGGCAGGCGATTAATCGAGGATTTTGCGGTATATTTTGGTTGAGAATTAGAGGAGGTATAGGCCCACTCATCATTTTACTTTGCTTATCAAAAGCTTTAGCAACACAATCTCTATAATATATGTTTTCTTATATATATTTTACCAAAACCAATGTCTCTCTACAAAGCAACCACTTAGTAGCATCTCTCAGATTATGCAAAGTAAGAGTCAACTAACAAGTTAATGAGGTTGACAAACACTTACCAAAGGGATTTAGATACATGCAGTGCAGCACCAACCAGATGTATAATGAGGGACTATGCGTAAAAAGGAGACTTATATAGCTTTAATTTGGAGTAAAAATATATGAAAATGAT
Organism: Steromphala cineraria; assembly: GCA_916613615.1. Classification (NCBI taxonomy): domain Eukaryota; kingdom Metazoa; phylum Mollusca; class Gastropoda; order Trochida; family Trochidae; genus Steromphala; species Steromphala cineraria. The sequence continues at coordinate 25,779,493 of OU744728.1, read as the reverse complement.
TTTATCAGATCTGATAATACCACTGACCATATCTTGCAAATATTAAAATTATTATGTTGGATGATATATTCAGATTTTAATTTCGTTTGTGAAAAGGTCCCTTTGAATTGACCATCCACAAACACGAGGGATCTGATGATATTGACGAACGGAGAGTTTTGATAGACGTAATTACCGTTGACCATTGCAATATCTCTGATAGGTATCAGTTGGTCATTGAGATCACCGAGATTATACCAAGGTCGAATCGCTTATACAATCCGTATACACCACGGGACCTTTAATAATAAGGTATTAATCGTTTTGTACTAATTCGTAAACTCAACCGAACATAAAAAATTTACTTACTCAAACTCAAACTATTTTTTCTCTGAAAACTGCCAACGGCGGTACATGAGATAAACGTATATACATTTACATTTAAACAAGACAGCAGCTTTCTGACAAGGTACTAATTCATTTTGCGTTGCATATTTGATTAAAAACCGTAGAAAGGTTTATAAGATATTTTATTTTGGTGAATTAATAGTTTTTTTTAGGACGGACATGTTTTGAAAATTCAAATATTTCGCGTTCAAATATTGATGACGAAGTGGGATAAGCCTTTCACATCTAAGATAGTGAAACTCGTCTCCCAGTCTGATTAAAATCGACCGTGCTCCGAGGAATAAAATATCAAAAATATTGTCTCTATCGGGGCTCGAACCATTCGGGACATCCTCTCCGTCTCGGTCTGAATGCACCCACCTCTATCGCGTGTTGCTATAACCAGTTTAGCGCAGACAGACCCAGTCGTAAGCTGTCCAATCACATCCTCGTTTTTAAATAGCGTTTAGCGGCGATTATGTATAACGAATGGTACACTGGAGTTACCTGCCCCTGAGGGATACCGAAGCTTTCACTGCGCTTCTTTCGATTGGCTATAGATGAGCTTGTGTCAGAACATGCGGGCAATAAGGATGCCTTCAGACTGTGAATGAGAGGAAAGCCAGGCTGGGTGAGGTTCGAACCCCGCTAGAGATAATATTTTTACACTTTTTTGCTCGAATCACAGTCGATTTTAATCAGACTGACTCGTCTCCGATCTCAACAGCACTTGAGTCACAAAGTGGACATGTTCGGTCTTCGCGTGGAACGCTCAACCATCGACCTGTCTCGATAGCTAATTGATGGGTAGTTGTTCTAGATTTTAAAATGGGAAAATGTATACTTTTTGGCAATAGGAGATATTTTCGAAGCATGACTGTATTGGGTGTGTTCACGGCAGCCTCAAGTAATCACATGGTTGACAAGGGTGAGGTGAGGTGAGGTTATATGGGGTTTAACGTATTTCACTTATATCGCGTCTGCTAGTATTATTGCAGGGAGAAACCCCTCAACACCATTGTGGCTATGCATTGCGGTGAAACCTGCGAGCATAGGCTGAACTACTGCAGTCAAAGTTGCCGAGCCCCTGGCGGGATTCGAACCAGGGACCTCTTGTTCCTTGCGCTAACTACCCCCGGATTGACAAGGGATACACTCAGTTAGGAACAATAACTCTGCCTCTGATGAGTAACCTGGTACTGTTGATTTACAATTTATATTTGTGTCTTTATTCAAATCATTAATGTTTTTCCAACTTCAAATCATACAGCCGTTCAATAATGCAGTTTTACATTGCCATTCGATAAGTAACACTTCCAAATCTGGAAACCTTATTGATAAACACTTATGTCCAAACGTTTTGGTTTGGCAAGACTATGTACATCCTCTTCTCTGAAACAAAAGTCAACATGTTCATAATTTTTACAGCTTAAATTATATCTCGCAGTTCGTTAATATGTTCATTTTGTAAATTGCGAATCGCTTTCATTTATTTTAAATACATCTTTTAGAGAAAGAAGAATTGCGTCACCAAAATATAATGTTATAATGATTAGGTATACGGACGGAATTACAGGTGCTCCATTAAGAGCGGGGAGTAACTTTTTATTAAATTATTGCTTTTTCAAATACCATTATCAACACTCCTCGAAGGAATTTAAGGCTCAAACCTATAATTCCTCATGAAATCTTCCTGAAGGAAAGATGTCTTGTTTCTGCAGGGTGGTTCCACCCAGAGTTTTGTTAGCAATCTCTGTTGAACCACCATGCAACAACACAATGTTGTTTCCTCTTCCAAAGTAGCTAACGTCTGTCATATTACAAAAGTTCAATCTGCATAACCATAATAGTCAATTTTTGCTCAAAGTGTTTATTGAAAATCCATGACACGTTTATCGACATAATTTCCTCAGTTGGCAGTTTCATTGACCCTTGTTTTAACAATTATTTGGGGATTTTTTATGAAATTATCGTACTCGTTGCTTTTAAACATGACATATTTCAATTATTTTATTACCTTTAGCATTGCTGCCAATCGGCGGTTACAAATAAAAGTTAAAATTGATGATGCAGGTGAACTTTTCAGAAGAAGTACTCACTTGAACTTAATTAATAGTTGATTTCTTAATGAACATGCTGTGGATAGGTATTTCCCTAGGTCACATAACTGTTTTACATTATTAATTACAAGCAGATGGACTATTACAATAATATGGTGTTATATATTTTATATTATACATATGCTTTGTATACTGTTTTAGTCGTAAGGTTATCCAGAACCAATTTCAAAAAGATTTATGCTTAAAAAGTGTAACTCGCATCTTTTCTTTGTATAGAAAATGTCAGGGCAAAAATAGATTTGACCCTTGAAGAGGCAGTAGCACGTTTTTTTTCAAAATTTAATATTTTAAATTTTTAACTTATAATTGTACGTTGATGCTTTAAATAAATATTATTTTGATAGTGTCAAAATCTCTCTTTACATAAACCAATCTTCCAAAGTTAGAGGATAAATTAAAAAGATCCACATAAAGTCCATTGGCGGCCATTAATTTGGAACACCTTTAATTCATAACGTGTAAGAAAGAGTTGAACTTTCTATTAAATATCTGATTCATCGTTGCTTTATTTAGTATCGATACATTTTCTTTCAATTGGAATCATTTATTTCATTTTCCTGACATCACCTTATATTCCCCTAAAACGTGCTACCGCCCCTTTAACCTTCCTTCAAGTAGTATATCAATGAAATGTGTTATCAGTTAATTGTTGCATATTACAACAATAATATGACGTCGTTGATCAATGCACATATTAATACCTACGAGGGCATTCATATCGGGGTTCATATATTTCATATGATGCCCTAGAGCAACATATCTCTCTTTCATTGTCACGTCATGTTATAAACAACGCTTTGACGTGACGGTTCGTCTATGACGATATTTTAACCATGCACTTTTCTTGACAAATACCACGTTCACCTCTTTTCGTTAAGTAGATAATTTAAATTTCATCACTCATGACTATATTGTTTTACTAGAACATACGTTTTGAATTATGAATACTGAATTCTACAGAGGTGTTTTATTCGTTTAATGTTTGTAAGAAACTCCAAATGCCGATTATCTAAAAGTATTAACTATAGTAAATTAAATATGGTTCGTAATTCACGTGAGTGTTACTGTTCGACCTTATCAGTTGTTTAACCTTTTTTTTTTAAACTTGGCAAGTGCAAGTTAAAAAGCCAGTAATCTCTCTTTTAGAACTCAACCTTTTGAACTGTTTTCATTTCCAAAAATACTTTAAGTAGTTTATATAAATCTTCTTATCAAATCAACACGTGTTCTGTGAATGATAAATGAATGTCAACTCCGAAAGGTGTTTCAATGACAGATGTACAACACGTTTTGGAAGCACAAAGCTGTGCAGTTAGGAACGAACGAATGTTAGATTATTTGTCACCATCATCTCCTAGGTAGCAAAAGAATTCTACCATGACAAATGAGAGTGGGGCAAAAAAAACGTAGATAACATTTCACTCAAATCATGTCCAATTTTGAATACATTATAAACTCACGGGCAAAAGAAACGCTGGTAACATAAATGTCAGAATATTTTATTCCATGTAAGACACATGTGAATGAAGCAGAGTGGCAACGTTTCCTTAGAAGTCAACTCAACTATGTTTGCCTTGTTTGAATCATTTTGTGTTGATGTTTTTGCATGGCGCCTTAGAAAACGCGTGTAAAAAAATCATCAATTTGCTATCTCCTTAGATAAGCCAGATTGGAGAGCCAAATTGGTCATTTTTGCATATTTATAGACGTTATAACGCGAAGACATATCAATGCAGAAAAGTCAAAGTGGATGTTTTTCATTAACAGTATCTCAAATAAACGTTTATATTTCAATGACAGAGAATAAGACGTTCAGGGAAATTTAGTATCAATGCGATCATGATGTTTCTTTCGGGATTCCTTTGTAGAAAATGCTTATTTCTTAATGAAACTAAAAGAAACTTGCAAATCACTTCCTCTAAAGTTATACCGAGTATATGTTACATATTTAGGCGGCTTTCGTAATAGTAAAAATCTATTTCTACTTTAGTACATAGTCAATTATGATCTGCACTATAGTCTACAGTGATATTCGAAAACGACCATAATATGTTACAAAGCCGAATCATACGCCCTTTTTACTATATATTCTAGTTATATGACCAACAAAATGCTCCAGATAGAAATTTTGTCTGCGTTGAAGAAGGTTTCAAAATTCATTTTGCGTCATTTACGCTATTTTAACCAATTTTTAATCACAAATCACAACCTGTTTCCTGAATAGCATTCGGATGGTATTGTTTAGAAACAATCAGAATTTGCAATGTTATCACATACGTTGAATAGAGAATATCAAAAAAAGTTCTCTAAGATAACATTTTATAAACTATGTTTGCTTACAGGCGAAAACAAATACGGAGGTTTTTACAAGTCACGAGTTGAAATGATATGGCACCCATAGTTTGTATACCACGATCGAAGTACAAAACGTTGCATAACAAATATCTTGAAAATCAGCTGACTTTCTTTAGCCAACCTTATTTTAGTTACGTTGACAATGAGAATAATTGTTTAACAAAATATTCCTTGTCATTAACGCCAAAACTTAACTGAATATTATTACTTCGCATCATAAGCTGACAAGTAGATGTCAAGTAGATTACCAGTATATCTAGCGGCGTAGACCTGTAACAGTATGCTTGCTTTTTCTTACACAAAATGATTTAAAGTTGCTCACACAAAAATGGCAGCCAATGGACTTTATGTTAATTTTTACAATTTGTTCTCTGATTATGGATGTGTAATGAGATTTTTGACACTATAAAAAAACTACGTTTGGCAATAACATTTAACTATCAACTACAAAATGCTCATAAAACGTGCTACTGCCCTTTTAAGGCTTAGATTAATTATTCATGGAGTTTCAAGCGACTTTGGCCTTGCGAAGAGAGATGGTTTTGCCTCGTTAAACATACGACGAAGTTGAATTAACTCAAAGCTAAATGATCATTTTCACTATATTGGAAAATAACACCATGTGAGACAACTAAGTAATGGTGTCAGAAGGATTCAACATGACCTTGGAAGCTTTCATGGACTCTCAGCTGTTTGTGACATCAGTACAAGCGCACTCACCTGGTCGATATTTTTGCCGAGGATGGTTAATTGTTGGTATTATGATGAACAAGAACTTTCCGATCTTAAAATGATTTCAGTTGAAGGAAGGATTGTTTTACAAAAAAGTATTTGCTAAGGTTTCCCTCCAATCATTTAACCTTGCACTAAGGTTAATTTGTGGCCTACGGTCACCATATAGTACTTTGTGGCGACCATGTTTCCCATAAATGGAATTAATTTATTTCATAAATGTTTTATTTTCTAAATATTTAATGGAATAATGAAAAGCCTGACAATGGTTGTGACCAAGATACCTCGCTCTATTCAGACATCTGATAAACGCTCCAATATTCTCACATATGTGTGTAATCAAATAATTTGATTGAAGACCAACAATATTCAGCTAAATGTTTGTAATGCATATATGTAAAGCTAAGACCTTTGTATAGTTGTTAAAGTATTTATTTTGTGCAGAGCTGTATTTTACTATTGATAATATTGCTTCTCATCCATTTAACCACCATGTCTCTAGGATTGAAAATGGAATCATTGGCGTTATAGCAAATACATGTAGTTCTCGATGAAATACCATCATAGCTTTATAACAATCATAAAGTTTACACTTTAAAGAAGAATGGATGTAACATTTGCAATATGTATCGACTAGACATGCAAATATTGATAATGATGATAAAAAGTTATTCATATAGCCTGGTTTTAATCTATATAGTTGTTCAATGGCGCATTTGGTGATATTTGAGGTACAACAAGGGCAATCTATTATATGCCATACACAGGTTTGAACGGGAGAGTTTTATCATGACTTTTGAAGGAGCTTTCAAATGTGATGGTTTTAGTTGCTTTTTAAAGTACTTTCATTTTGCCGTTATGAATGCAGAGAGGGAACCACAGTTTGAGCTCGGGCTTATTTTGGTATGGTCCAATGAACGTCCACCGTAACGTTTTGATTTAAAAACGGAAGTTTGTACTATCGATCAAGTTAATACATTGGCGCTGAGTAGATCACCTGCCTTTCTCATCAACTGTTGTCAATTTCAAAACCGTGATGTTCATTGTAAAACTTTAAGAACCAAAGGACGAATTTGATTAAAATATCGTACCCGGATTTCTTCATAGGCCACCAGATATCATAATCTGACTGTGACTGAAAATTTCAATTTTTTTGCAAGGGTTTGTGATGTCGGGAAAACGATCAAGGGATTTCTTCAAATTTAGATTTTTTAAATCTTTAGCCACCAAAATCTTGACGAGCTCCATGGCAAATGCTTCGTTTTCGCATAAAATACCTGCAAAGCATTGGAATTCCGCACTGAATTTATATAAATTTGAACAATATCATATGAATAAAGCCTCTATCCAACAATTTTATTTAACAATACAATAACTTTATTTAAAAACGTTTGATCACGAGTTGACCACAAACCTCTCAAACAGAGATAGGAGACTAAAATAATATGTCTTACCTGGTTCAACCTCAAGGGCAAATGAGACAATTACGCACTGATTTGAAATAAATTTAAATAATATCATATGAATAACACTTCTATCCAACAAATTTATTTAACAATACAATAACTTTATTCAAAAAAAGTTTGATCACGAGTTGACCACAAACCTCTCAAACAGAGATTGGAGACTAAAATAATATGTCTTACCTGGTTCAACCTCAAGGGCAAATGAGACAATTCCGCACTGAATTTAAATAAATTTGAATAAGATCATATGAATAACGCCTCTATCCAACAATTGTATGTGACATAACACTAACTTTATTAAAAAAACGTTTGATCGCAACCTTCTCAAACAGAGATTGGAGACTAAAATAATACGTCTTACCTGGTTCAGCCTCAAGGGTAAATGAGACAATTGGTACGAGTAACGAACAAAACTGACACTCAAGGAGGAGTCACACGTGTTCCTCTACCTTCGAGATGAGGGAATGTTGGTGAATAGATTGTCAAATAACATTTCATACCATCGGGTGGTTAGAAAATAAGATATTTATTTATTTTAGCACTGTAACAGTTATAATGCGGTTCTGGTAAAACAAATGCATGTTAACCCTGGTGGTTAGAAAATAAGATATGTATTTCTTTTAGCACTGTATACAGTTATACTGCAAGTCTGATAAAACAAACGCATGTCAACCCTTTGATAAGAAAAACTTATTTTATTTGTTAAGGGAACGAATAAGGTGTTTTTTCAAATGAAGATTTCAATAAATTGTTAATAATATATAAAAAGAGACTTCATGTAAAAGCTTTACCATTATAGTGAGTATTAAAGTGTTAGTAAGTATTTATTACTTTAAAAACTGTTGTACTTGCAATACTGTTGAATAGCAGTTCTTATAGAAACATTTATCCGACCTCATGTAAGAATTTCGATCTATGATTGGTCCACGTGACCCTTGATATGAGCGGGGTGATAAATTATTTATACCGCGGCACAAAAAAGCACGAAAAAGCGTGCAGATTGAGTGTCTTGAAATGTACAATATATATGTTACCTCTAACACATGATCAAGCTGATTACTTCAACCGATATGTAGCTTTGAACAAACTATAGTCAAAGGGCTTATGCAGGTAACATTTTTCTTACTCTTGATCTTCATATTTTATGCGCTTTGTTTAAACATTCGGTAAGATATATTCGTTATACCATTCAGAGGCGGGTACATCTTCACACATTCCAAGGGAGTTGAACATTGCGTTTGGCTCATCCTGTCTCAGGGTACGAACGTTACGCTAACTCCACTAATCTGTACCCTGGGCTCAGAAGCTAGATTCGTGCGCGAGGCCCGACTTGAGATAAAGCCAATCAAATAATTTTCTCGCTAACATTTTATCGAGGAGGTGGCGAAAAAATCATTTGATTGTCTAATTGAAATCGGGTACCAAAAAACCGGACCTACGACCGATAAGCGCTTGGTAGCTGCTATGAAAGTACAATTCCTTCAGGGTAATAATTGCCATGGGCATGCTTTTCGATAGATATAAAGACACACAGTTAGTTATTTAAAAGTATTTTTAATTGAATTATATTTTACAGGAGAATCATCTCTGCTTGCCTCCCAGACAGAAAACACTCAATAATCGAATATGCATACCTTTTTTGTGACAACTATCTTCAGCAGGAACAGCAACAATACCTTCCAAACACAAGTTTTTATCTCATATATGTTGAAATTTATCTGGATGACTATATTCTAATTGCCCAACTCATGACTTTTTTTATAATTTATCTTGTTTTCAAGATTTTAATCGCACGATTTATAAAATCATTCAAAAATTTATCTGATCTATAAAGTCATTTCAAGATTTATCTTTTTGTCTAGATAGTAATCGATTGATTTATAATATCATTTCTAAATAACTTTTCTTATCACCGGTCTATGTGTATTTGTGTATGATAAGAATTATTATATTTCTCCTATAATTGAATAACAATAATAGTGTTTGATAAATGTTTTCGTTAGAATATTAATGTTAAGTAGACGGGGTAAGATATGGAATTTACACTATCATCACCTCAAGCATGTCAAGAAATAGGCACGTGTATTGGTTTTCACATAGAATATGTCTTCTTTGTTGAGGAACATTTGTGTCACATAAACATTTATTTGGAACAATTCATTAACATACAAATTCATTTTTTAAATAAAGTTTTAAAAGACCTGAAAGTACTCTTTGAACGAAGAATCTCGTTTTTATCAGTTTGAGAATACTCGAAATATGTGAATTTAAAAATCATCCGTATGCTAAATTCACCAAAGTGTGTACTTTCTTCTGCCTGTCAGTATATCTAAACAGTACAGTTTACTTTACTAACTAATTATTTGGCAGCATTATTTTATACATTTTTCGAACAAAAAAGTGTTTAAAGTGAGACAACGATTACAAATGAATGCACCACCTGTGTTTGCTTAAGAAAAATACAAAAGGAGCTTTGCAGTTTTTAACATGACATACCAACAAATAGAGTCATAGTAAATGGTCAGCAAAGTAAATGGTCATTAACAATAAAATATAGCCCGTCCGCAAGTCCTTAAACTGGCTTCTATTTGCCAGGACTTGTTTCATATTGGTCAGGACTGGTAACTTTTCAAAAATATTCTTAATATTCCCCTAAGGAATTAATCAATTAATTTTCAGAACAGGCTAGGTTTCCAATCTATTTAATAATAATACACTGTCATTAAGGTCAATACCAAGTTGTTTATCGCTCATAGATACCGATTTTTACATTCGACCACCAATATCTCATGACGTCATGGATGGTATACATCATAGGTCGACGTATCAGTGTGTAATCATCGAAATATGGCTAAATCTATAAAATTGATTATAAGGCTGTGAAGTGGCATACATGTACCGAATAGGACATTATTCTGCTAATGGTCCAATAAACCATAAAAACAACTATCAACACCAAAGTCAAAATGAAAACGAATTGACGTTCCATGATAATAACATCAAAACGAGAAAGAAAAAAACAAATTGATGTTCTTCACAATGTTAAAACAATTTATAATTGTTAACAAAAGTTGGAACAGTTTCATTATACAGAAATACGACAATATATTTTCTCAGAGCAGCTCTTATTACAATTTTGAATAATCTTTCAGTTTATGTACTACACAGAGTGCATGAAACAATTATCAAGGACATGGAAATAAACATTAAAGTATATTTTTAACATGTAGATTTTGTATTTGAACCTTGATGGTGTCGTTTTGGACTGAGCGTTTCCCTGAGCTTATATAGAGGATATTATATGAGTGTCCATGACATACTATGTTTACGACACGAGTAGCTAAATATTAGTATTTCCCGAGCGAGAGCGATGGATATACTGATATTTAGACACAAGTGTCGTAAACATATTATGTCAGAGCACGAATATAATATTCTGTTTATTACTGTAGTCCCAAAATTAAAGAAAATACTCAAAGTACTCGGTCCGTATAGATTGTGACGTCATAAGTTATCCGTGACGTCTGAGCATTGTTTATAACGTGACGTCATAATGAAGAAGTTATATTTTGCCCTAGGGCAACATATCAAATATAAAGAGGATATCTGTCTTTTCTTGACTAATACCATGTTTATCTCATCGAGTGAGGAAGAAAGGTTATATTTTCACGAGTGGCGCAGCGTCGACCTATGACGTCACAAACATGGTATTGGTCAAGAAAATACAAATTTTCTATTTATTTTATGATTTAATCGTTGTATTTCTAACAACATTGAAGTGCATTTACGTTGAGTCGGCTCCACAGAGAGCCCGTCGCCAAAGCAACAACATGACGTCATGAGCGTGTCATTGCGTCAGAGCATTGTTCGATGACGTCAGGTCATTGTTGTTATCAGTCACTAGTGACTGATAACACGTTCCATTGTTATTGTCACTAGTGACTGATAACACGGTTTACTGTCATTGATAGATCTCGGTATTTCACCGCCAATCATATAATAATTAGAGGATATTTTCACGCCGAGCAGCCGCTAGGAACAGCCCGTCACCACAGTAACACTGTGACGTCATAAGCCAATTCGCCGCGTGAGACCATTGTTTTATGACGTCAAATTATATCAGTCACCGTTCGCAGTGAAAATATAAGTTATTTTCACTATAGCTTGATAGACAGTTTATTTCACTGATAAATCCCAGTATTTCACTGCCCGCCATATAATAAATGAATCTCGATATCTCTGCCCTCGTAAGTAATAAATTAGAATTCAATTTAACAGATCAATTTGGTAGGGACGATATGTATTATCTATTGGAGAATTCAACATCAGACACTCGAACATATCTGTAATTGAAAATCTAACAAATGATGAATAAAAACAAAGCGCGCACGTCCATTTGCCTGGCAATTGAGTTGAAGGTCGAAATTTTGGAGACGAACTATAGGTGAACGACAACAATGAAGCAGTGTTAATTGATTATTATATCTCTTCGTTCGAAGTTCCTCAATATATAAATAGAAGTGATCAATTCGAATCTTACCATTTGCCCCTAGTTGAAATTAATGCCGAAAAGGAAGAACTAGAATATTTAAAATGAATATAATCCATTCCATTATGTATGATAAATATAATGATAAAAATTCTAACATGCATAAGTCATTGTTTTAGAACTTTATTATCAAAAGTAAGCTTAATCTCGTAAACCTTGAAATTTCTTAAAGTAAATTTGTCAAAGCTTTATGACCTTCTAATTAGAGACGAAGAAAGAACAGAAAAATGTAAGAAAATTCACGATCAAACATAGAAGGTCTTGACATATATACAATCGGATATAGTTATGTTCGTGTTCTGGGAAAGGAAATTATTCAATAATACCGAAATAATAGCATGGTATGTTTTGCTAGCTGAAACTTCATGGGGGTTGAGAGGGGAGATTACGTTAAATCTTGCAGTGTATTAACATTTCCTTATCTTATTAACAGGTGCTCCAGTTTACTTTGGGATGACAAAAGATGGTTGGATCGACGGAAGTCTCTTGGTGTACTCCAACTGGAAGTCCGGTTCCCTTTACTCACTAGGAGCTGGAAAGTGTGCTGCTTATGATAGAATCAATGGATGGGTTTGGAATGCTGTAAACTGTAACCGCGCAAAACAGTTTGTCTGTCAGATTCCCCTTTAAATGGAAATATAAGAATGATTATCACGACTTGCACATCAATGTTGGCTTACCATTGGTCAAAGCCGATCACATTTCGGACTCGGACGTATATTTTACCATCTGTAACCTAAGAGATTCTCGAGAGTTCAACCCCTGGTTATCCTCGATAAAATATATCCTCGATAACTGCGGCCTTTCATATGTTTTTTATAACCCATCTAGTTGCTCGACATCGTGGCTTGTTTCAATGGTAAATTCAATCCTTAAAGATCAATTCACTCAAATATGGAGATCAGAAATAGCTACAATGACAAAAGGTTTTTACTACAACTTATTTAAGAAAAGCCTTGCTTTTGAGAAATATCTCTATTTTGATAAAACGATATATATTCCATTATTACAATTCAGAACCAGCAACCACAGACTACCAACTGAAACAGGCAGATGGCAAGCAATTCCTAAAACAGAACGTACATGTACATGCAATCTGTGTAAATTGTCCGCTATTGGTGATGCGTTTCACTACCTACTGAGGTGTGAGGCTCTCTACCACCATCGGGTCCAGCTCTTTGACAATTATTATTTTATTTGGGCAGACCTTTTCAAATTCAAACAACTAATGTCAATGAATAATACCAAAAAATTTAAACTATCGACATTTATAAATATCATCTTAACTAAATCCTGATTCACATTGCTTATACAATTACTGTGACTATGAATGTTTTAATCAATGCCTATACCCATCTCCAGTCTCTTGTTATTCGCGTAATGAAATATCCTCTGTCCATCTTGGAAACTATGAATTTATCTTTGTTATATATTTCTATGCTCATGTACCACTGTTGATGGTGTTTTGGAGAAATAAATAAATTTGAATTTGTAACTGGGTCAACAATTATTATTATTATATGAATGGATCATATCCGTCTTTCCGATTGGCCCACTTGGTCACATGACAGCATTGACGTTAAGCAATTTCAACCTGTGTGAAGCGCGAGAGGTTGATATAACAATCCAAGCACCTCCCGTGGCTAAAAATAGATTTGAGAATTAGGTCTCAAACTCCGTACATCACAAGTGACGCTGTTAATCAAGCAATAGGCATCGCTTCGTGACTGTGCTGAATTAGAGTTATGTCCCTTATGGTTTTAGGCATATAAGAGTGATGTCCCTTATTTGCACAGAAGAAACGTGATTCAAGAACATGTTTCATATAATAAAACAATCATAGACTTCTAGATTCGGTTGATCCAATGATTTGTCGACCTTGGACACGTGATATTCACCTCGGCGTTGCCTCGGTGAATATCACGTGCCCAAGGTCGACAAATCATTGGATCAACCTCACTTGAAGTCAATAATTGTTTAGTAACAAGAAACAACGTAGTGTCAAGATTTCTGTCTCTTGTCCTTTGTATATATCATTAAACAAAGTCTACTCTATGCCATATGCTTTGTTAATGTTTCTGTACATGGTAAAGTCATTTATATATTGTGTCTTTACCTTTTGTTGATACACTTGAGTTTTAGGTTAGAGACTAGAAGCTTATTCAACAAGTTGACAGGTGATTTAAGAAGATTGATGGATATCTTACTAACCATAGACCGATTCAATGAACAAAAACAAAGACATGCTTAATAAATACATCTTAAAACAATAGGAGATACGACCTCAAGGCTCTCATAATTTCGCAACGCACGCTTTTCTTTCATGAATATTATTCATAACTGTTATTTAATCTTAATTCAAAAACGAAAATTAACCATTTGCTGTATTGTACGTACCTCTAAAGAGCAACCATAAAATATATTTCGCGAGTTTTCCCGCTAGTAGACATTGCAAGATAGGGATGTAATGACGTCACTATTTGATTATTGCATGTCTGAATAGCAAATTGTATGCTGCAGTGGTCATCTTGGATTCAAGTAAAAAATTAAATATCAAAGCATTTTATAAATGGTGTTGCGTGTTATGTAGCTACGTCAAAGAGACGTCGGTTATATGTTAATTTTATATATATAGTTATTGTATCATTATATTTTGTACATATTGTAAATTACATAATTTTTTCAAAGAAAGATTGTCCACCTGGATGATTTGAAATTACGACTGCATTTACCTTGCTGATGTGTTGAATGAAACTGTACTAAGTATTTAATGAACCGAGACATAATTGTGGTTAGATATTCCAATTTGTAAACAGTCACAGACAAAGATTTTATTGGCATCCGACAATGGCTGGTGTCAAGAGTCGTTGTCAAGCATCAAGTGACCCAATTAATGTTTTGAAACTGTGCAAAGTATTAAATGAACCCACTTTATAGTGCGTTTAGATATTCCATTCGATACGAAAACATAGGATTTAAATTTTTTTCTCACCATATGCAAATTATATTGATAGAATTGTTTAAATGAATAGAATATATATTCATGAAAACAATATTCATTAGGAAGTCCTGTGCGAACGCGCCCCATAAGATATACATGTAAGTGTGTTTTCTGGACACCATTTTCAGAATGCAACTTGAAGCATCAAGCTACTTTTATCAAATAGATTATCTTATGGCAATGCATTTGACCTCCCATAACTGCAGAAGGATATACATAAATGTTTACTCCACGGCAATAGCAACACAATTTGAAATCTGATCATTTTTTTAAAGCTGAATTAACAACTCAGTGCTAAAAACAACAAAAAATTGTTTTATTTAGACAACTACGCATACATCAAAAGGACAATGTTCAACTTAAATTATCACATGTGACGTCACAACAACGGGAAATGGAGCAAAGGTGATTTTGTGTCAGTATATTGAATGCCCCCCCCTTGTGAGGTCAGACTTGATTTCAGTTGCTGGGGCTTTGAAAGTCTCAGGCATCGCCGAACACGTTGTGGGATGGTCTTCAAATGTTGTTGAAGAACTTTGTCCTATAAATGTTCGATGGGATGCATGTACGGCGAGTTGTCACCTCTTAGGAGTCAAATGTCTACATTTTACATTACATACATACATTTCTATTTTACGATATTTGTTTTAAAAAATGATAACTCTTACATTAATGTGTAAACCACACCGAAATATTTTAGATCACTCGGTCAGAGCGTATCTCCTCTTGAGTTTGCCCCTTTAAGGGTAGCATTCCATATGTTTATAATAGAAATATATAAATGCAACAAATTACATCCACTGAATACGTCATACCATTTATAGACTACACTTCGGTTCAGTGTTGCGTTTTGAGTTTCTATGAATATTTATAATTCAGACATTTCCTTTCCTTATAGAAAAATACCTTTTTTCAACTTTGATACGTCACGCTTTTGATCGTAGCGTGCGTCACAATTGCTTAACGTTTTAATTCATTGGTTGATAATGACAAATCACGTCATCTGTGGAACATTTAGTCACCTTGTCCCCACCATTCGTGTTTGAAAAAACACATTGTCTTGCAATTGGTAACAAATATTATTTTCGAGAAATCACTTTATATACATAAAATCGTGCTACTACCAGGTTATCATTTGTTTCATTACGCCCCAAGAACATAGACCCCACATGCAAAAGTCAGTACCACATGAATCGTGATAAACAATATAAAACATATCTTATCTAGTTTAAAAGATATGTCTTTAAATCCTTGTTCAGAACTTTCCGTTATAAGTGTAGCTGTAAATAGGTTGTTCTTCTTCATATGACTGATTCTTTGAATTCCAATACAACACACAACATAGAATCCACTCAGAACGAACTGTGCGCAGACGTAAAGGGAGACAATCGGAACACTGTTGGATGTCTGTGGTAGCATACCACTAAGGAGAGATATAAAAACCGTCAAGGACAGGAAGAGTGTTACTGATATTGACACTTTCTCTCCCGTGTCTGCTCTGACGAGAAACACAAAAGGGTTAACAGTAGCAATGGTCAGGATTGGTAGGATAAGGTTCAGAATGTAGAACAAAGATTGTCTTTTTAAAGTAAGAAGAAGTTTCACAAGACTCATGTTTGTGAAATCAAACTGAGTTTCCAGTTTATCAACGTGTAGCACTTCCCATTGACTTCCTACAACCAGTAACCATTGTGTCGTTACCTCTGTTATGTTTAGTTCATTTGTGGTTAAAAAGTGAGATGCAAAATGGACTTCACATACATGTTTGTCAAATGGAAACTTCCTCACGTCAGCTGAACACGATGTTGTTACCTGATTTTCAGTATCATATCGTATATTGCCATTATGGTAAATGTCCATGTTGTGTTTAGGAGAACCGTCAGCGGATTTATCCTTCAGATTTTGTACTTTGACATCAGGTACCCAGACTTGCTCAGACATTTTGATGCTTTCTATTCCACCATATTCAGTTTTATTCCAATTGAGTATTTCATCTTTCCAAGACATGACATACCACATCTGTAACGTCAAACTTTCTTTGACAACGTCAAAATCCACGACTTCCACAAATCTGATGTCGAGCAAGACATTGACAGTGTCAGCTAGGTTTTGTCTTGGACGTACTTCACTGTTATGGTGCTCCAGTATGGATTTACGTAATTTGTCGGCACTAGAATATGGTTGTCCCGAAACACGAGGCATACAAATGAGCATAATACTAAATGAAAACAGAACTTGTTCTACGAAATTCATTCTCTCAACGGCTATCAAAGTTTACAGTATAACTTACGTTAAGCCAACTCGAATTCAGTCCCTAACACTCAATTAACGCATTGCAATATGAGGACTGAGCAAAGTAGATTTTTAGGATAGACAGTGAGTAAACATAATGGGTATTGTTTATTCGTTTCCAGGCTACAATTGTTTGATTAATGAACTGCATTAACTTCTGAAGGTAAAGCAAATAGACCATGTTGTGAATCTGATTAGCAGCAACAATTGTCTGTCAAAAGAAATAACAATGTTTATGTTTGTATGATGAAGCTCGATGGTTTACATTGATATCTTTTCACACTGTTGCACTCGCTTCATCGTAATGCATTTGCAAACAAAATAAATATATTCAAGCAGAGGTAATAATATGTTTTGTATGATCACAACATAGTATAACATTGGCATAATGCTTGTGATCATATATCCATTAGCTAGATTACATAGTTCTGGAGTTGATTTATAATTGTCTCTGGTTAGACAAAGACTTTGGTTTAGATAATAGATAATAAGATTTTGTTGGGACCTATATAATGTAACATTCATGTCTTTTTGAGTATTTTTAAATAACATTTTAATTATCAATAAGGAAGATTTTTTCCATGGATAATCAATTTCATTAGGATCTTTGTCGAAACGTCGCTTTCAAAGAATAAAGAAGTTGATTATCCATAGAATAATGTTCCTTATTGATCTTCACACCAACTAGAATGCCAATCAAAGAAAACATTTAAATTAAAAGGGTATAAAGTGTTAGTGAAAATTTGCTGTGTTACCAATACGAATTTGAGGAATTTTACTGAATCAACAACGAATCATTTAAAAGATAAAAATACTCCTGCCAGGAAAAGTATCTCATATTAGACAAAGAAAAAAAATAATTTGTTTCTGGTTACCGCCCGCGTCAGTTTCATAACCCAGCACCAAGCCTTTTTTTCAAGATGTTGCGTGTTACTTTCTTTTCATTATCAAATGCCACATTTACAAAAGTGTTTTTTTTCCTGACTTTTTTTCCTTCAAACATCTATTTTCTCGAGAAGTCATAATCTTTAAAAAATAACGTGTAGCTTATCTTGATGTTATCACTCAACCGATTCTGATTTCAGGCATACATATTGAGAAGTTAAGCTAGACCGCCTTCACAGTATCCAACTGGTTTACACGTAGTCTCACAGAAATATTGCTTCGTTCTAATAGAGTCCTGTACAAGGCGTCAGTATCATTGTATGTCTCTGCATTGACCAGCATGTATTTCCGAATTCAGAAACAATCCATGAAATAAGATTGTCATGCCAAAAAAAGGTTGACGAAAAGTCAGCGGTCAAAAGCTGTTGAACTTGATCCAGATCTACCATAGAGTTGAGGTGAAGCTTGTCAACCACCTCCACAGTACCAGATACAATCCATGAAATAAGATTGTCCCGCCTATAAAAGGTTGACCAAAAGTCGGTTGCCAAAAGCTGTTGAACTTGATCCAGATCTACCACAGAGTTGAGGTTTAGCTTGAGAACGACCTCCACAGTTTCCGACTGGTTTACACGTGGTTTCACAGAACGGTTGCTTCGTTCTCGCATGTACAAAGGAGACAGTATAGTAATGGCGAAAAAATGGTAAAAAATGATTTGATGTATCAGTTTGACAGTTCATCCCTTGTTCATTCTTAAATTATGATTCTGTTATTCGAGGCATGAGCCTTACTGGCGGCATTATTACATTATTATTTTATAAGAGTTTCAGTTAACATATTGTTTATTCAAACCTACGCACACACAAAATAATGCTAAGATTTCTATTAAGATACTCACTAATAAGGATGATGTGTTGAAAGGTGTTCACTTGTATATGTATGTTAAGTGTGTAATTGAACAGAGTCGATTTGTATTGTATTTTATGAAGATCAACCCGAGAGTTTATAAACTCTAAGAAAACACTTTGTGTTGAAATCGCTTTTCAACAGAATCTGCTAATCAAGTAATGAAAGAAACTTTTTAGAGTGCTTTATAAAACAGCAATACAAACAAATATGGTTGGTCGTGAACAACATCAGTCACACGAGGAGCCTATTGACATTTACAAGGTTAACTGATTGTGAACTCATGTGCGGTCTGAACAGCGATCCATTACAATGGATAAGATACCAAATGCATATTTAAACATAATTATTCATTCAAAAAAAAATGGATTAGCAAACAAACTATAAACATTATACATAAACATGTACAGTGTACACAAGTTGATACACTCATATCTTAAAATCACTAAGTTTTAAAGGATGTTTTGATCTAAGAAAATATACAAAATAAAAGGTCTTAAAATCATTATTAGGAACATACTACATTTAAACGTTATTACAAAACAGACGTGTTTTTTTCAGATCTTTGTTTAAGTGCATTGAACTGGTCTCGTGTAAGTAATAGATATACCCACACTTCCCAAGGTGTATCACTCAATATACCTCCTGTTTGAATCGTGAGTCTCCGAGGCGTAGCGTACATGTAGCGGAGGATCACAATTCAAACAGGAGGTATATTGAGTGATGCACCTAGGGAAGGGTGGGTATATCTGACTTATACTCCACTCCAGTCGAGTTTTATTTGACGAAAATGAGCTATCCACCCTTCTCTATGTATATATGTCTTGAACTAACTAGATCAAAAAAATATAAACAAAATTTAAAATTTGGTACAAACTAGTACCTATACATAGGCGTATATAGGAAAATACAACAACCTAGACATGACACAACAAAAAATACCGCTACCTGTATCAAGCCTCAGTAGCTCAGTTGATAGTGGCGTTGCATCGCAACATTAAGTCCCCTGGTTCGATTCCCACGTTGGTCGTTAACATTTCTTAAAAATTCTTAATTTTACAACTCTGTTGATTTGCCAAAGTTGACAATCTCTTCACCTGACTTAATGTGGGTGTGCAAAAAAGAATAGGTCTATCAGAAAAATTGTTGTGTATCGGTCAATATACCTACAGTTAGAACAAAGGAAACCATAGACCAGAAAGGGGGTATAAAAATATAATAATGCGATACATAGTGATCAATCTGTTTAAAAAATTACTGGTCATCTATTTGGGAAAGCCTCAGGGTAGCTCCAAATATTAGTTTTTGACAGATAATAACAAAATATTCATTGCAACGTGTTGATCATATTTACAGTCCCATTTAAAGGGGAATCTGACAGACATAGTGTTTTTCATTGCTGCAATCTATTCCAGTCCAAACCCATCCATTGATTCTATCATAAGCAGCACACTCTCCAGTTCCTAGTGAGAAAAGGGAACCGGACTTCCAGTTGGAGTACACCAAGGGACTTCCATCGATCCAACCATCTTTTGTCATCCCAAAGTAAACTCGCGCACCTGTTGGTAAGATAAGGACATTTGAATACACTGCACTCAATAATTCATCTTAGCAGACATTTTTAGTACAAGTTTGGGTTTTTGTATGTGTAGGTGGCTAAGCTTGTGGGAATCTTAGTTTCAATATCCTTATGGGGAAATATGTTTGATTATAGCTTGCGAGAAGCAAAGCGGCCTTCAAACGACGAACTAAAGTTTGACACTACATGTTGGCTACCTTTTCAAAGTTGTCAAACTCGCATGTTCAGACGTGAAACATGTGTTGTTAAACTCGATATGCAAATGAAGTTATATCTATGATGTTACAAAGTCATGCGACTCAAACGTTGCATGTCATTGGCCACACCAGTTTGACAACACTTCACACGTCAAACTCAAGTTTGACAACACCGAAAGTTTGATGGAAAAGTTGGAGAGAATAGAGACCGATCCTATTTCTTGCCAACAGTCTGACAACTCAGAAAGTGGTGTTGGTGACGAGTAGTTGGACCGTTCACACTCTCAAACCCGAGTTTGACAACATTAGTTGTCAATCTTTAGTTTGCCGTGTGAAGGCGGCTTAAGGCATTACCTAACTTGATTCCATTATATACTACACTCATTAGAGTCGTTAAAGATTTGGTATCAAACTCTCTTTCGCACGCTCTATACATTTTCTTGGTTCAAATCGATACTATTAAATGGAAGGTTGTAAAGTATCCTTCAAACATCGGAGGACGCGAAAGTCAATTTCTCTATGTAACAGCTAATATCCTGACAATGGGCGTGTTATAAGTATCCTAAATAACACTTCATTTACTTTTTATGCCACTCTACATTAGATTAGAGTTTTAATTTTGCTTATATCAATGAAAACCGACGAAATCGTGTTTATGATGCCATAACAATGTGAAATGCAAGCAAATGCTTGAATAATTCATTGTCTTGAAAAATAGTTTCCATTACTTGCTAAAATTTTACTGATAGCAATAACATTCTTAACAAAGAAATCCAACTTACTGAACTCGGAATTGATTGGGATTCCAGCATTTCTTGTGAGATTATCCTTGACAGCCGTGTCCAGAACAGCAAGTTGTCCAGTGGTAGAGTAGTTTGCACACGTAGCATTAGCATCAGACCAGGTCTTCTCATCAGTATGGAACTTGATACACATCTCATCTTGATAAGACCCTACAACCTCGAAACCATCCTCAGTTGGACAGCGAGGTCTTGTGGTTGTTGAGTAGAAGTAGACAGTACCAGATTGTATTGACGCTCCCGTAGTGTCAAGGAACACTTCTGTGTGGAGCTGGCACTGGTTTGTGATGGAGTTGTAGAAGAAGGAAAGGCAGTTGTCTGACGTCAGGCATTTAAACGCACAAGCATTTTTTGTCTGTCTTTCATATGTCGAGATACCCTCTAGGATTGATGATGTGATGTTGTATCCTGCAAGCACCTCCACATCTTGAAACATTGCTTGCTTGAGTGCACAGACACTGTTGAAAAATATTAAACACTTATTTGTGAACCTTCTTAGGTTGGTTGAGGGAACTTCTAACGACAAATAAATGGGTTGATCTTAAAATAATACACGCCAAAAAAACACCCCCAGACTTTTTGCTTGACCTTTTTTAGTGTGTATATTTTACCAAGTATGTCATTTCCTAATTTAATGTGTTGTCTTGTCATTACATCAACACACATAAGACAAAAACCATTGCTCATTATAATGTTAACTGTTAAGATAACAAATGTAGATTTTGAGAAGATGAATCATGATGGCTAAAACAATTTAGCTTTTTCCATCAGCGGCGTTTTATCGTGATCAATCTCCTCTTGTCCTGTATAGTTTATAACCTATTTTTAAGTCATTGCAACAATTCAATGAGCTTTTTTTGTGGGAATCGGAGGGTTATCAACATCGCAATGTTTTAAGCACTTTGACAATTTTGACAGATCCATATATCTTTCTCAAACATGGCACAATTTGTTGTATTTGTTAACTACTGTGTTTCTCAGTTGTCCCGCTTGCTGTGTTTAGCCTCAAAATGCACGTACATTGCATGTTTCATAAGAAAACAGAATTATTCAATTTATTGAGAGAGAGTGAGATAGAGGGAGTGAGTGAGAGAGACAGAGAGAGAGAGAGACAGACAGACAGAGAGAGACAGAGAATTGTTTATTAAAGTGACAACAGTTATACAGACAGTAAACACAGTCCAGCTGTCATAATTCTCTGATGGCCCTTTTATCTTCACCTTTGTAAGATGTTTTGCAAATAATCACGTACAGAGCTCATAATGGGTACATAATACGCATAATATTTGTTCAATTCAGTTTCTCGACTATGTTGACACCTTGGGATCAAAGACTCACTCAAGTTGAACCTTTACATATACCAAAAGGATTTTTGTACCAAGTTTATGAATTGTTGTCTTGACTTGAATATTTTACACACAAATTGATTTTTCAGAGGCATAGTCCCAAGGTATCTTTTGGGAATTTTTGTTTTGAAACAACACGCCTTCAGTTCGTGATGTTTCAAATACTTTGTTGACTAATTATTACATTTTACTTTGACTTTCAAAGTACAGGCCCTGTCTGTTCTAGGAATTTAGTGAAATTTTCTTTATATTTGGACTCAGAATACTTGGTATCCTAAGCCTTTATATTACATTTGGCACGAGACAGGCTTTTCTCTAGCGTTAGAACTGTCACCCTCAAGGACTGCAATTTTGTTAAAATCTTTGTTTTGTAACTGACTTTTGTCCGAGAACAGTCCTGCAACAAACCAAAATGATTCAGCAAAATCCTATATATGATTTTGAAAAGTAGAAGTTATCTGAAATAGAAATGTTCTATTTTTCTATGTTTTATGAAGTGACTTACCTTAGTATAGTTGTCATACCTGCCCATATACAAAATATGAATCTGCACATTTTTGAAGGTACATGCAAAGGGAAGAGCCTGTCAAACTGCACCTCTTGACAGTCTCTGAGGTTGATGTACATGTACTACTTCATCCCGTAGCAATAACACTACTATAAAAACAACAGATCAACAGACTAAAGTACAGTTAGACAGAGATCAACGGCTCAAGGGATATAGTGATTGTATTTTAAATATTCACAAGCAACAAGGCTTTGTAGCTGTTTGTAAAGTGATTGTACTGTATGGATGAATGCTTCAAAATTCAATAACAGATTTACACCGAAACGGAGGTTAGGTTTTAATGAATAGAGACATCATTAGAGTTTAATGAACTTACTATATCGAGACCATTGAACACGTTATATATCTAAAAGGTTTGTCCTTTGTATGATAAATGGGCTAAACCACCATTGTTTGTTTTGCTTGTTGAACAGAACAACTTTAATACCCAAATTACCTTATTGATTGTCGGTATTTTAGACTGCACTCGCGAATGAATAATTGTCAATCATATAATCAATAAAACTTTAATAACTGTCTTTTGTTGTTATGTCCAACGTTTTAAAGTCCTTTCAAAATGCCAGTTTGTCTTCTCTCAGGAAAACTTGCAAAAAGTAACTTTTTGATAATCCTACCTTCCCTTTTACCAAAACGGATAATTAGGAAATAGATTGTGTACCTTGTACTTGCATTAATTATAACCTTTTGCTAATTGCTGAAGGTAGAGATATGAAATAATTATGAAAACTGCCAATGCCTTTGTATTTTGACATACTTTTATGCCTTGTCAGGGTTGCTATTTGTGTGCTTCTGTTTAGAGCTTAACAAAGAAGATTTTACAGTCGTATTAACAAAAGCTTTTCTAGGATTTAACACATGAGAGCCTGAGATCAAAAGCTGTAGAGAAATAGTGAATATATCTTAAATATTAACAACCAAACACTGTCTGAATGGGAAGTTAAGTGATGACAAAATGACTTTGCGAATTGTTTTTGTTTTCCATTTACAAAGTACCGATTGATATTTACTGCGACTTCATGATGTGTAATTTAAATGAACTAATCATGTAATGAAGGGTATGAGATTCTCCAATCTGTTTTCTTGCATTAAGGATTGAATGTTTTATTTTTTTATTTTGTTCTGTCACATCAAGGCTTTTATGAATCAATAAAACAGTCAAATTCTCTGTTGAGACGGAAAATTTATTGACAATTGCGTGCCTTATTTTGTACAACTATTTCCCTCAATGTGATAAAATGCAAGGGAATATCATCAATCGATTACTTATTGAACAAAACATCCTTTACACTTATTCGAATCTTGCTGACATTCCTTCCATAATTCAAGAAATGGGTCCTTGGTTCATGACCAAAAAAAGAGTTAATTTTCAACTGTAAGATACCCATTTTGAATTTTAAAATCAGAAAGTTGTCGGGTACATAAGTAGATTTTTCTGTTATTACTAGTTCATGTTTTAAATATAACATTTGATGCCAAATGCTTCTGTTTAGAGGACCTCCGTTTTAATCATAAGCATAACAATATAATCTCAATTTAGAAGGCTGATAAAATGAATGTAAAATCTTCTTAATAGAAATTTAATCTTGACTTTGCTTCGCCTGGGTTGTTATCATTATTTCCTCGACTTTGGGAAATGTTTCAGATTACCACTGTTCTTTGTAGGCCAGTCGACTGTACCACATGTTACATGCCTCAGCTTGACATATATCCTTCAAGCCCAATCGGTAGAGTGTCCGCATCTCGACCCGCATCTCGTCATGCACTGGGAGACAATATAAACAGTATCACTTCTGTGTCACATATACTGCCACTGTTGCTCTGGACCTTGGTCAGGTATCATCGTCATGGTCTGTTGTTGGGACAGTCTGACACTTCCAACACGGCATTGCTCTCTGTTAGGACCCATATACAGTTGTCTTCCAAAAGTTTGTTTAATTAATTTTGAATGCAATTATTTAGTTATATTGTTTTCACTTGACATTGACTCAGTACTGTATCAAAAATTATGATTTTTAGAGCGGATGGTGAAAAATCATTTTCCTAACACATGATGACAGATGATACTAATATTATGAAATGAACATATTTGGCAGGGGTAAATGCAACACATGATTTTACAATGCAAAACCTCAAATAACTTGATTACCTTATGAAATTGCACTTTATTGTAAAAACTTAACGTGTACCCTAATGTTGACTTATATTGACTTATGTGACCGAAGATGTTGAAAATGTGTTTATTTGAAAAACTTATTGTAGAGAGAAGAAAATTTTATATTTGACCATTGTAAATGAATGGGTGTTAAGGTTAACTTTAAAAAAGGTTACTTTCAATGTGGCTATTTACTATCTACACTTCCGTTAATTTGTAGGAATCAGATGAAAATATAAATGCAGTAATCTCTTTATTTGAATCTAAACAAGATGTAGTTTTTGATACAGTTGATAAATATATCACATGTTATAAACTTACATTATAAATCGGTAATAGTTATTTTGCACAATGTAAGAAGACATCGAAACATCTAATCAACATTAGGCTTTTAGATTACAGAAAACATTTCATCTTACATTAAGTTCATTGATTCATTAAATGTCATTATCAACGTATGTATTACCCGAACCAAAATGTTAAAGAGTAAGCAAATAAATGCAATCCAAAACATCACCTTATCTATTCTATCACTCGGCTGTTTTATGGTTAACTCCATGGTTAAATATCCATGTTCAGAATCTTTGAAGTTTTGCCTTTCTTAAATTCAAATGAAATAAACTGACAGGCAAAAGAAACCTAACACTTTAGTTGCTTTCATCATATACATAATCTACAATTACAAATAGTTTAAGTTTTAGACGTCGTACGCTAAAACAGAACAGTGCAGGCCTTTAGTTATCAATCAAAGAATACTTCCACTCATTTACACCCTTTTTAACATGGTAGGGGTCATGTTGATGTAAATTTCATTTTTTACCCAGGTCCTCTTTAAACAAAGATATCTTAAAAAAATTAATCAATCAATGATCAATTCATATGAAATATTGTAGATATGATTAAAGTTGATGATTCCATAATCAAATGCGTCATATATATTTCAAATCGTTGTTAAATCGAAACTAAATGAGATGTTAGGTTTCTTTTTTTTGTGGAAGAAATCATTCTATGTGACTCAGACGTTAATTTGGGATGGGCATTAAACAATTATATGTCACTGAGAAGAAGATTGACGGTCACGTTAAGGAAGGCAATTAAAGTTCTGTATGCAGTTTTAGGTAGCATATCACTCAGAATTAATTAGTATTTAATTGCTGTTGTGTTTTACTTTCCTTCAAAGGTGATGTATTGTGCATGTTTGCATTGAGTTATTCATCTACTGTTGTATGACTACTCGACACAAATATGAATATCACTGAAATCAACGGTACCAGAGGTCTAAGCCTTTAAACATCATTTCCAGATAAAGTCAACGGTACGAGAGGTGTAAGCCTTTTAGCATGGTGTCTTTATTCAGAAGAATCCAAGGCAGCGTATCCAGATAAAGTCAACATTATCAGATATACTTTCACTTTGTCTTCCACTTAACTGGCTTGGCAGGTAAACATTTTCCCGTTAATGCCTTGTCATTGGATGCTACTTGTGTGTTTCTGTTTAGCGCTTAAAAACAGACTTGATGGTCTGTTTAACAAAAGCTTTACTGGGATTTAACACATGAGAGCCTGAGATCAAAAACTGTAGACAAATAATGAATAAGTATTAACAACCAAACACTATTTGCTTGGGAGTTCAAGTGATGACAAAAATGATTTTGCAAATTGTTTTTGTTTTGCTTTAGAAAGTACCGATTGATACAGTATTTACTTAGACTTCATGGTGTGTAATTGAAATGATGAACTAATCATGAAATATTTATTAAGGATATGAGATTCTGCGAACTGTTTTCTTGCATAAAGAATTTAATGTTGAGTTTTTTTTCAGAAATGTTAATTCTTTTCTGTCACTTCAAGGCTTTTATGAGTCAACAAAAGACACAAATTCAATTTTGAGACAGAAGATTTATTGATTTATTTTGTACAACTATTTCCCTCAATGTGATAAAAATGACGGGGAATATCATCCATAGATTACTCATTAAATAAACAACCTTTACACTTATTCGAATCTTGTTGACATTTAGATTACAGAAAACATTTCATCTTACATTTAGTTCAATTAGAATAAAGTGTCAGTTATCAACGTATGTATTACCCGACCCAAAGTGTTAAAGAGTAAACAAATAAAGCAATTCAAACATCATATTATCTGTTCTCTCACTCGGTCTTTTATGGTTAACTCCATGGTTAATTATCCATGTTCAGAATCTTTGAAGTTTTGTCTTTCTTAAAATTCAAATGTAATAGTTTGGAAGAAATCATTACACGTGACTCAGACGTTGAATTGAGACGGACAATACACAATCGTATGTCACTGAGAAGAAGATTGACAGGCACGTTAAGGAAGGCAACTGAAGTTCCGTTTGCAGTTTTAGGTAGCATATCACTCAGAATTAATTAGTTTTTAATTGCTGTTGTGTTTTGCTTTCCTTCAAAGGTGATGTATTGTGCATGTTTGCATTGAGTTATTCATCTACTGTTGTATGACTACTCGACACAAATATGAATATCACTGAAATCAACGGTACGAGAGGTGTAAGCCTTTTAGCATGGTGTCATTATTCAGAAGAATCCAAGGCAGCGTATCCAGATAAAGTCAACATTATCAGATATACTGTCACTAAGTCTTCTAATTAACTGGCTTGGCAGGTAAACATTTTTCCGTTAATGCCTCGTCATTGGATGCTATTTGTGTGCTTCTGTTGAGCGCTTAACAAAGCAGACTTGATGGTCTTTTTAACAAAAGCTTTACTGGGATTTAACACATGAGAGCCTGAGATCAAAAACTGTAGAGGAATAATGAAGATATATTAAGTATTAACAACCAAACGCTGCTGCTTGGTTGGGAGTTCAAGTGATGACAAAAATGATTTTTTGAATTGTTTTTGTTTTGCTTAAAAAAAATACTGATTGATATTTACTGAGACTTCATGGTGTGTAATAATTGAAATGATGAACTAATCATGAAATATTTATTAAGGGTATGAGATTCTCTGAACTGTTTTCTTCAATTAAGAATTTAATGTTGATTTATTTTTCAGAAATTTTCTTTTGTTCTGTCACTTCAAGGCTTTTGCGAATTGGCATGACTACTCAACACAAATATGAATATCACTGAAATTAATGGTACCACCGGTGAACAACCTATAACCACGGTGTCTTTATTCAGAAGAATCCAAGGCAGCATGTCCAGATAAAGTCAACATTATCAGATATACTGTCACTTAGTCTTCTAATTAACTGACATGGCAGGCAAACATTTTTCCATTAGCGAGTATTCATATAAGTGATAAAGCTTTTGCATCAAACACATTCACTTTTGCCATTAGAGATGCTTTGTAACACTGAGGTTTCCGCCCATGTAAATAACAAAGTGACAGAATGGCAGCGTTACTAATTTGGTGACGTATGATTTAATCAAGTTGTGAATTACTGTTTAAACAATTCTCCTGATTGGTTCAGTGCATATTGTATGACAACGACAATTGCTATATGCTCGTGACAAATTTTGAACACCACAGCAAATTCCGTTTTTTAATTATATTTTACAAGGTTCAAAAACAAATTACATTTTGACTTAAATGGAAAGAAACAATCAATTATAAATCTTGCAAAGATGATCGCCAATATATTGTCATAAGTAAATTGTTAAATGAACATTTCTCTTTATCACAATTTTTAACTGTGGTAAAAAAATATTCTCAATCAAGAAAATGTTACGTTGAATAGCAAAAAATTCCAGTTCGTCGGTTGTGATCTATACTATACAAAAAAAGAAACGCATAGCTGGATATTTCAAGGTGTGGTTACAGTCAATTCTGAATTGACACTGTCTTTTAGTAAATGCGTATAACAAACTGAAATTTCACACTGAGATAACAGGATCATTGCTCTTTATGATATCATACACGCCATATGACTTTAACTTCCTTTAGCTAATCAGAGGTCACTTGAATGTCATTGTCTGTTTTTACCACCACGTGAACGCTTAACAATTTTCAAACGCCTTGGCATAGACTGTATGAGTCGCTACATTGATGATTGGATTATGGTCTCCAACTTGTCCTGCATAAACTGAGCCAGGTTTAGAAGCATTTGACGTAAACGTTAACGCTGCCAGAGAGGTCAATCCAGTTCATCTCAAAAGTGTTCAATCAGGTTAAGATCCTGATTACGTAAGTGATAGGGGATCCCATTGATGTTGTAACATGTCAGAAATGATCTTGTGACACCAACAGTATGTGCTCTTTCGATGTAGTGGACAACGTTACGACGCTACGTCATTTATCAGAAGCACGTGTCGTTTGATGGTAGTGTGTTATGAACATCAGCCCATTAGACTGCCTTGAAAATGAATGAAACCAGAAAGAAATGTGTAGCATATGGCCGCCCACATCATCAGGTTACCCTTTCCAAAATCTAACGACTTGACTTTGGCTGTTTGGAGCGTATCTTTCATTTGTTCACGTCTGTATACCCAATTCTTTTTCATCTCCTCTTTGCAAAAGAAATCCTGATGCATCGCTAAGACTTACACATTTCCCATGTCTTAGGTTCCAGACCTGAACGTTGTTACAGCACAGAACACGTTGCGAGCGATTATGACGTCATAACATATTGCCAAAGTAGCGTCTCCTGACTCTCAATCTGATCTGTTGCAAACGATTCCATATTGTTTGTGGCGAAATTCTGTGTACTATAGGCACCCTGTCAGCTGTGTACACAGCATTGACAATGCAGTAACATGGATGAAGGAACCAAATTTAGCGATCTTGACCCTCTGTGGTGACCCAAGGTGTTCCAGAACGTGGAAAATCATTGGTGGAACCAAATTGTTGGAAGTGTTCTAAAAGACAAGTGTTTGTGCTCTTTTAGACGTTATGACCCCTGGCAAGGAATGTTTGCGACTCTCCAGTCTGAATTTTGCCAATGGCGGTGATTCGAGTTGCAGTGCCAAAACGTGGAATTTGCATTTACTCTTCATATGGTAAAACTTATATTGCAATTCGTGATCGGTGAAAGCCTTTTGTGGAGAATGTGAATACACGCATGTTTCCAATAGTTTCAACTTTCAAAGTGCTTATGGTTCCGTTTTGCGATTTTTTTTCATTTTGGTCAAAAACGCGTTCAAATTCACAATTTTGAAATCAGTGACAGATTCGAACATTCAAAATTGTCACAATCAAAATGTTTCTACAACCAAATGTGTTTCACAGTTTTTATGGACATATTTGGTTTTGAAAACTCATTTATCCGGAAAACATTCACCTATGCGTTTCTTTTTTTGTATAGTATATTTTGCTCCCAAAGAATGAGTCGATATAGAGTTAATTGAGATCTATTTGTTCTCTCCTTTAACAATCTGAATTATTGAACTAAGGACTGTTGACATACCATTCTATCTTGCCACAAACGTTATAGCGTTTTATAATTATTGTTACAAAGTAAAGAATGTGTCTAACAAAACAATGAGAACAGAGTAAAGCATAAATAGAAGTACATTAGTTTAATATTACAAGAGTTAGTAAGTAAATGACCAAATTTGCATTCCATGTCAAGTCGAAAGTGTAGTTTGAGGGACACTCCAAACGTTCCTTATCTTCAATTGCACACAATCCAACACGTTTGCACATTATGCATGACATTTCCATATTTCAATCTCATTTTGCCCATTTTTTTTGTTTCAATCGAAACATTTTATAACAGCAAAATGACCCCTACAAATATCGATTGAAAACTTGATAATGACGCTTCAATCAATCAAACGTAATTTTCGAAACTTATCTGAAGCAGCAGAACGACAACTACTAGTTGAAAATGTTTGAAAAGTCTTATAACAAGTATTAATAAAGTTGGACGTGTTTTCTTTATTCCATAAATATACGTAACTGTTCTTAGATTTAACTTGAGAAGTATTTATAGTAAAGTATAATTGCCTTTATGGGAATGATTATGCGAGATATTTTTATTTTTTTATCATGAATTGTGCAATTCATGTTCTTATCAAGCAAGACAATAGTTGACTATAATAACGGAGTTGCTATCTAATTATGGTTGTTAATATCTCACACATCTACCCACCACAGTTTTAACATCAGTTTACCCTAAACGCACTGGAGGGAAAAATGCTCTTCCATTAAATTTATCAATTGATTAAATCAATGCACTTAATGTTATTGCGCACCTAAGTAGCAAATAATTATTTAAAAAATTATTTCTATGATCATCCAGTTACAACTAAATAATCTGCTTAATATTCTAAGTCATGATATGAAAATGGTATTAACGCTAATGAAATAAACATTTTAAATGTCAAAATACCGAAAAAATGATTAGATAAACTGCGAAGACAGACAGAATAGATAACACAGACAAAATAATATATTTCCTAGCATCTCCAACATCGACATTTTCATCATTTCAATATGTCAAGTTATTTGCCGAGGATATATTACTTGTATGAACAAGTGTTGATATATTTAATACGAGGGTGAGAATTTATATAATCCAAAATCATTTTTCATGACAAATGTACAAAATTTAACTCCTAAAGCAGTGATTTCATATCATCGTCATCATGTTTATGACGTCATCACTTTCTTGTGATGTAACGTTTATGAAGTCATAGCCTTAAGGCGTCATTACGTGATGATGAAAATGTTAGTGATGGCATTTGCTTTCCAAATGCAGGGCATTGTTCAAAATCTACTGTCAATAGATCTTTCATAAAGATATCACCTGTTGAATACGGTTTTGGAAGGTAAATTATAATCATTATTCAGTGTTGATGACAGAATACAACTAATCGATGCAATGTGTACACAGATTACTGTATCACTATTTCAGTATAATGGCCTGTATCATGAATCAGGTTTCTATTCATCTCATATAATGGGTTTACGATCAGCAATCTCAACAATTGACAATTAATGATTTGCAACACATAACGTTGCCATGCACCATTATACATTAGTGAATAAAGATAAAACAGTCCATTAGTTACATCCTACCTGTAGAGCTGGTCTAGAGTATATTTGCACATCACTTGTCATCATCTGACCATTAGTAGTGGAACCATTATGTGGTTAAAAACTGATTAGCATAATACCCCAACTATACAGACTTGCCGATGTATAAACAGTGTAATTGTGAGGCAGGTAACGGTTCAGAAGCTCTGAACAGTTTAACAGCATTGAAACAGTAAAGCATCAAAATGGTGAGACTAATCTTGCTGACAATTATGATGATGATGATGGTCAATGCAGAGACTTATAATGATACTGACGCCTTGTACAAGATCCTTAGAGAACGAATCAACCCTTCTGTGAGACCACGTGTAAACCAGTCGGATACCGTGGAGGTGGTTGTCAAGCTAAACCTCAACTCTGTGGTAGATCTGGATCAAGTTCAACAGCTTTTGACAGCCGACTTCTGGACAACATTTTATTGGCAGGACGATCTTATCTCATGGAATGCATCTAAATTCGGTAATAAATCAGAAGCTATCGTGCCAATGGATTATATGTGGATTCCGGATATAGTAGTAATACATTCTCGCACACCTTTCTCTGTTCGTATTCCTGAACTCAACTTCGTTCGCGTAGATTCATCTGGTTGGGCGAGAAAAGACAATGTTCTAGAAACTGTGACATCGTGTACACTTGATGTTGCGAAGTTTCCATTTGATGAACATGCCTGTGACGTGTTATTTACATCTGCAAAATACATTAATGACGCCTTAAATGTCACTCAGTTGAATTGTCATACACCTTACATGAAAGATAATGGCGAATGGAAACTGAAAGGTTTTACTACAGGTGAGGAAATAGTTGAATCTGGGTTTGGAAAAATGCAACTCCTTTCACTCACATTGATTCTACAACGTCAGCCAATGTTCTACATCATCAATCTCCTTCTGCCAATTCTCATCATAACTACAGCCAATCCTTTTGTTTTTCTCGTCAGGGCAGATTCGGGAGAGAAAATATCTATTGCAGTAACAATTTTCCTTTCCTTTACGGTTTTCATATCTCTTCTTGGCGGTATGCTGCCTCAAACCTCGAACAGTACCTCGATTGTCTCCCTTTACGTTTGCATCCAGTTCTTATTGAGTGGAATGAATCTCATAATCTGTGTGGTCATTCAGAGAGTGAGCAAGATGACATGTCATAATGTGTTCTCCAGATGCATGATGGGAGTGAATGACAGAGTGTCAGATGTTAAGTCAAGGGCAGATAACTCGGAGTTCTGTAAAGGATGTAAGGACATCGTTCACATGAATAAAAGGCTTGCAGACAAGCTTGACAAAATTATGTTTATTGCATCGAGTATTTTATCTTTGTCTTTGACATTCACAGTGATGTTTCTTATTGTTTTTTAACTTTGGATTCCATACTTGATATAAGATATAAGATATGAAGATCCTCATGTTTATTTTTGTAAAGAAGGGTAATTCAAACTATTACAAATGACGAGCACAGTGGTGTAGTGGTTAGTATGGTGGCCTTTCACGCCAAAGGCAAGGGGCCTGGGTTCGAAGCATGTTGGAGAGTGGAGACACATGAAATTTGTAACTTGGGCTTAACACTGTGTTGTATCCTCGGGCACTTCATTCACATTGCACTCAGTTCATCCAGCTGTTTTAATAGGTACCTGAACACAGGGAACGTACGAACCTTTACTTTTGCGTGAGACGCTAGTAGCTGACTTCAGTGACAACCCCTTCGGGGCTACAATATATATACGTTGTTTTGCCCTTCTATCGCCGTTGAGCAGTCCTGGACTGGATACAAGGAGTTTAGAATATTTACCATTATTAATCCAGTATTATCATAACAAATTGTACATTAAGAAGAAATTATTTCACATCTTTAATGAATATTTTTTCCTGTGGAGTAAAAGGATCATGCTATTGGTAACTGCATTTCAACAAAATGTGCTGGTTACATCAATATGAACCTTTAAAAATAAAAATAAAGTTTTTTAATGACGAATGGTTTTCAGAATTTAAGTAATCATCACTCTAAATCAGGGAGAACTGTTTGATTTACAGATTGAACACAAAAAATACAATTCTTTTCATTTTTCGCATGATCATTATTTTTTTGTCAATAGTTAATAAACCAAAAACAATTATATCTAATATGTTGGTTGCTTATTAGTAATGAAAAAAGAATCTGAGCACGTCAACCTGGTAAGAACAATATTGTTAAAACCTCTGAGACAAACAGTTTGTCACACAATTTTAATACAATGGCAAGAATCATATTTTGTAATATGAACAGTTCTTCAGTCGCAATCTATATTTATGTCAACATAACACTTTCTTTTTGGACACCGAATTTAATGTTTCTCATGATTAGAATATTGATTTATTTAATTTATCATAACAGTCCTACAGCATCAAATTTAAGTTTTTAATATAGGGGTGCTGAACTTTTACTGTGGGTATATTTGAAGCCATCTTCAAATAAAGTTTATCGAGAAAAAAAACTGTCCTCATAACTACCATGTTTGTTGGAGCGGTATATATTCATCAACTTACTTAACTCTCTGAAATTGATTCTGTTTAAGTCAGTTTTATTATTTGCTACGGAGTTGGGTAACAATTGGACCATCCTGTCACAGGGTACGAACGTTACGCTAACTCCACTAACCCTGGGTTCAGAAGCTAGATTCACTGGCGCGGCCCGACTTTGGATATAGCCAATCAAATCATATTCTCGTTGAAATTTTATCGAGAAGTTGGCAAGAAAGTGATTTGATTGGCTACATCCAAAGTCGGGCCGCTCGTGTGAATCTATAGCCTCTGAGCCCAGGGTACAGATTAGCGTAACGTTCGTACCCTGTGTCAGGATTCAATTAGACTGCTCTAGTATCAAAACAGCCTTGTACAAATTGTTAAAAAAAGCATGTTATCAGGAATATTCCTGTATGATTATTTGTTGTCTGACACTTTTTGACGACACCGTTGGATGGCCCATAGCGTTTACGTCCTTGTATACACAGATGCTTTAGAGAAAGCCAGTGTATCTTCATACAACAAAAATAATAAAGTAGTTAGATTAGCGTTTGCGGGACACCGCAAAGCAGAGCATCCGCGAATCTGGGGGTTTCGCCTACCCTTGTTCTGACTTCTTCAGGCCTCAGCGAATTGGGCCTTTTCTGAATAACCAAACTTCACCTCGGTTGTTCCCATGTGTTGAGATCGGTTATTGTGGCAATGCGAACAACCGCGGTGGTAATTTTGAGGTTTTTGTATTTATCCTGACATTTTCTCACGGGTAGATACCTTACATCCTCGGCTTCGCCTCGGACTTGGTATCTTCACTCGAAAACTAAACAATCTGAATTTTCAAATATTGCCTCTCGGCTTCGACTCGAGTTGATATTCGAAAAATTCCGAATGTAAGGTAATTCTTCCGAATTTGATTAAACAACCTGTAAATAACTACCTCGTTCGTACGCATAACCAATATAACCACCTCAAACAAAATAACACAAAAGAATACAAACATTTTAAGCATCTAATTGATTTTAAAGTATTGATTAAAATAAACTAGAATCGGTCGCGATCGTGCTTCATCTTGTAGGTGAACGGCTTTACTGCTAGAACTGATAGTAGTCCCTCCATCACTGCTTTTCAAATAGTAGGTCACACCTATAATATGAATAAAATAGAATAAAATGTCACTTCGTTTAATAGTTTCGAAAAGCATGTTACCTAAATTGTGCATAGATTCAAAGACTCATTTGCGACCAGTATTCGAAGGATTTAGTGGGTATTGGATATTTTATCCGATATTGTTTCAAGTAATATCACGAAAACTACTATCATATACGGGCCCGGACGTGACAATTGTACAAACAGCACGCACTTTGTACCGCATGAAAGCGTAGTAAAAACGTCATGCACTCTCTGAAAAAGAGCTAGAACGGGATTGTGGGTAAGACCGAAAAAGGTCTAGTTGATAACGCATATGAACTGTCCGAGGACTCTATTAAACTGACTGCAAACGAAGTAAACAGGTTATTTTACCCGATCTAAACGTACAACAAACTGCCATAGGAGATTGACTAACTGAGAACTATAGATAAACGTTCTGGCGTTGTAGTTGAATAAAATGTAAACAAAAGTTTCTCGTTTCTATCCCGATGGAGGCCGTTTTGTGAATATTTTATGACGTTGCAAAAACTACCTTGGTGTGACTCAGGAATTACAGGGAATGTCTTAGTGATTTTATAGCTCGTGACCTTGACCTTTGACCTTAAAAGTGAACAGGCCAAAATAGTTTTCCAGGAGGTATAAGCAGTAAATTATGAATATAAGTTTTGGACAACTCAGTGGATACATAGTTATAGCCAGTAATATGAATGCGGCGGACGCGGCGGTGGAAAGTGCACAGAAACTGATAGCAGCCCCGTCCTTAAAGGATGTCCGATGCCAGCGGGATATGCCCACGGGCCGTAGGCCAACGGGCATTTCCCGAGTGAGGAGAGTTTACTTTTCAATAATACCCACGGGTCATGTTTTATCTAACTTATAAGCCGACAGAAACAATGGGAATACAATTTTGCATTAAAATATAAGGTGGTGGACGCAGTAATAAAAAAACGTGTTATTGAGCGTCGATACAAAGTGTTTTCAGTAGTTTAAATAATGTTTTTTGCATGAATTCAAAATAGGTCAAATATAAAACATAATTTTAACCATAAGTAAATAATAAATCCAACACTTCGTAGTCGATGTCGAATGTGAGTAAATCCTCAGTTCCATATCAACATAGTCATGTTGATACAAACCTTCCTACGCATATATTAAAACGCCAGTAGCGGACCATGCCTTGTTAACCCTTGAATTTTCTTGTTTGGTGACAGTGCCCTCTCCGGCGATAATTTGTCACCTCTACTTATCCCTTTTGCAACAGCCAATCGCTGACGATCTTTTTTGTATCTGTGTTGGTTGGCCTCGATTTATGAATTGTGTCAAAGCTTTTCAAATTATTATTTTCTCGGTTGTTTTCGGTGTTGCATTACTTGCACTGACCGATTAAGCGTGAAATTAAGTGAAACATATCGATCTGCACTTCACAGGCGCTGTCCTCTCTTTACAATTTTTTCAGTTGACGGACTTTTACAGAAAGGCCGCCATGCTTTCATCATTTCTATTTCATTTTGTAAAGGGCTTTCTGACTAGAGCACGTAAGCACAGAAAAGGCAAGTGTAGGCAATGAGGCTCAAATGAGTAAGTTTGTAAACTGACTGTTTAAACATTGTGAGGAAGATGGCTGATGCAGAGAAAAGAGTCCTCCCAATGGTAATTATACTGGGGGGGGGGGGGGGGAGTTTTATATATATATACACGAATCTTTCGTTGGCGCTCCAGTGTGTGATAACTGAACCCACTTTTGTTATAACACAAAATTTTCAAACCTTGGTACGGTATTGTATTTGTCTAAAGCTTACATATTCTCTAACATTTGATTTTTAGATATGTGCAATACCTCTGTGAAATTTGTAACATCCAGTAAGCCATCTACCATTCGTAATTGTCTTATGTCTCAAAATAATGAATCGAATCGAATTACATTTATTTACACAGCGTGGACCATCAGCTACATAACGACCATGAATCAAAACTGCATTAGTTTATGCCCTGGTTTCCTCCGCAGTTCAAATAGCCACTGGGTGCTCAATCTACCTTATCAATTGATACATATTAATCTATCTAATCAAAGGATATATGAAGTATAACCTTCAGTACAAATAGCCACTGGGTGCTCAATGTACCTTGTCAATTAATACATGTACATATTAATATATCTAATCAAAGGATATATGAAGTATAACCTTCAGTACAAATAGCCTCTGGGTGTTCAATCTACCTTGTCAATTGATACATATTAATCTATCTAATCAAAGGATATATGAAGTATAATATACAAATAGCCACTGGGTGCTCAATATACCTTATCAATTGATAAATATTAATCTATCTAATCAAAGGATATATGAAGTATAACCTTTAGTACAAATAGCCACTGGGTGCTCAATGTACCTTGTCAATTAATACATGTACATATTAATCTATCTAATCAAAGGATATATGAAGTATAACCTTCAGTACAAATAGCCTCTGGGTGCTCAATCTACCTTGTCAATTGATACATATTAATCTATCTAATCAAAGGATATATGAAGTATAACCTTCAGTACAAATAGCCACTGGTTGCTCAATCTACCTTATCACTTGATACATATTAATCTATCTAATCAAAGGATATATGAAGTATAGTAAACAAATAGCCACTGGGTGCTCAATCTACCTTATCAATTGATACATATTAATCTATCTAATCAAAGGATATATGAAGTATAACCTTCAGTACAAATAGCCACTTGGTGCTCAATCTACCTTATCAATTAATACATATTAATCTATCTAATCAAAGGATATATGAAGTATAACCTTCAGTACAAATAGCCACTGGGTGCTCAATCTACCTTATCAATTAATACATAATATTTATTAATCTATCTAATCGAAGGTATATGAAGTATAACCTTCAGTACAAATAGCCACCCGGTTTGTCCATCACTCCACTCATTACGTCTAGCAACTATTAATATGTCTCTTTTAATGAGTGAGTGTTCTAATAGCTTTCCGATATTCAGTTGACATGTATAGGTGCAAGGTTTTCTCCTTAAAGAGTGACTTCAAGTATCTGAATATGGAAATTATTTATCACAAACATCACATAATTTGACCTTTTTCATGTGTACATTCGTTTATGTATCTGTAGGATCACATGTCACATTTGTGTGTATTGTTTTCTGTATGTATCACAATGTGTGACTTCTGTTTGCTTATAAACATGTGATTTTTATCACATAGGTCTCACCAGTCACTTTGCCTTCTGTATTTATATTCAAACGTGACTGCAATCAACAGAAAAGTTTTTTCACACATTACAATTGAAATGTTTTTCTTCTGTATTGGTTTTCTTGCGAGACTTCTAGTAGCAGGAATATGGAAAGGATTTATCATATATCACATTTATTTAGTTTTTTTTCCTGTGTGGATTCGCTTGTGTTTCTGTAGGGTCCCAGACTGCGTGAATGATTTATCACACATGTCACATTTGTATGATTTATTTCCTGTATGTACCGCCTTGTGTGTATTCAATTGACTTGAGGATATAAATGATTTATCACACACGTCACATTCGTATGGTTTCTCTCCTGTATGAATTCTCCTGTGTGTCTTCAGGTGACTTGAACATGGAAAGGTTTTATTACAAACGTCACATTTGTATGGTTTTTCTCCTGTGTGAATTCTCCTGTGTGTTTGTAAGGTTCCGAAATGTCTAAAGGTTTTATCACATACTTCACATTGTAATGGCTTTTCACCTGTATGGATTCGATTGTGTACATCTAGATGTTTCAAAGTTCCAAATAATTTATCACACACTTGACATTTAAATGGCTTCTCTCCTGTGTGGACTCTCATGTGTGCCTGTAGATGACCGGATTGTGTAAATGTTTTATCACACAGGTCACATTTATATGGCTTCTCTCCTGTGTGGATTCTCATATGTGACTGCAGGCTGTCTAAACTTCGGAATTTTTTATTACATACGTCACATTCATATGGCCTTTCATCTGTATGACGCTTTTTGTGGGAAAGCAGGCCACCCTTTAAAGGAAATGTTTTATCACACACGTCACACTTAAATGGCTTCTCCCCGGTATGGACTCTCCTGTGTGTCTGTAGCTGACTTGATTGTGAAAAGCTTTTACCACACACGCCGCATTTGTGTGGTTTTACACCTGTGTGAATTCTCATATGGACCTTCAAGGAACTTGCTAGTGTAAATGTTTTATCACACACAACACAGATTTTGGACCTTTCTCCTGTGTGTATCAACTTGTGTGACAGCAGGCTTCCTGACTGTCTAAATCTTTTATCACACACGCCACATTTATACGGTCTTTCCCCCGTGTGGAGCCTCATGTGTGTTACAAGGCTGGATGAATAATTGAATACTTTAGGACATACGTCACATTTATATTGACTTTCACCTTTATGAATTCTCATGTGTAACTGCAAATTACTTGATCGTTGAAATGTTTTATCACACACGTCACATTTATATGGCCGCTCTCCAGTATGAATCTTCATATGATCCTGTAGGGAACCCGAGAGCCTAAACGCTTTACCACACACATCACACGTGTGTGGTCTTTGTCCAGTATGAATTCTCATGTGAACGTTGAGTGCACTTGAAGTTGCAAATGTTTTTTCACATAAGTCACAACTGTACGGCTTCTCTCCAGTATGGGTTCTCATATGGGTCTTCAGGGTTCCTGATTGTTTAAATGATTTATCACACAGGTCACATTTATATGGCTTTTCCCCTGTGTGGATTCTCTTGTGGGTTTTAACCTGACATGATTGTGAAAATGTTTTATCACAAAGGTCACATCTGTACGGTTTCTCCCCTGTGTGGACTCGCCTGTGCAATAGCAAATTTATTGAACAAATAAATGTTTTCTCACATATGTCACATTTAAATAGCTTTTCCCCTCTGTGTCTGATCATGTGGATTTGCAGGTTACCCGAATGTGTGAATGCTTTATCACACATGTCACATTTATATGGTTTCTCTCCTGAGTGAATTCGCTTGTGTTTCGTTAGGGTTGTTGATTCTGTAAATGATTTAGCACAAACGTCACATTTATGGGGCTTCTGTCCTGTGTGAATTTTTCTGTGAGACTGTAGAGTGCTTGATTGTGTGAATGTTTTGTCACACACGTCACACTTGTATGGCTTCTCTCCCGTGTGGATTCTCTTGTGTGAGTTTAAACTGTTTGAACATAAAAACGTTTTATCACACACGCCACATTTATATGGCCGCACTCCTGTGTGTATTCTCATGTGTGTATGTAGGGCACTTGATTGCGTATATGATTTATCACACATGTCACATTTGTACGGCTTCTCTCCAGTATGACTCCTCGCATGAGTCTGTAAGGTCCAGGAAGTCATAAATGATTTACCACACACATGACACTTGTATGGTCTTTCCCCAGTATGAATTCTCATGTGTCTTGTGAGGACATGTGAATATGAAAACATTTTGTCGCATATTTCACATGGATATGGTCTCTCTCCTGTATGGGTTCTCATGTGTGACTGCAGCTGGCTTTGCGATCTTA
The DNA here is from genome assembly GCA_916613615.1 of Steromphala cineraria. Taxonomy (NCBI): domain Eukaryota; kingdom Metazoa; phylum Mollusca; class Gastropoda; order Trochida; family Trochidae; genus Steromphala; species Steromphala cineraria. The sequence goes on along the minus strand of OU744728.1, from coordinate 25,737,964 downwards.
ATGTTTTATCACACACCTTGCATACACATGATATTTTACCTTCACGATTTCTCATATGTGACCGTACATTGCTTGATTTTCCTAATGATGCATTCTTTTGTGTTTTTCTAGCTGTGGTATCCATGATTAGGGCTGTAGCGATTCAAATGGCTTATCTTCGTTTTTGGTGTTCTCTTGATTTTTTGTCTTAGACCAATTATCTGCTGATAGAAAGAAGACAAAATTAGCAGGGCTCACATTCCCCAACTACAATGCAATCAAATTGAGCTAAAGTTCACTTTGTATTTAGAATAAACTAACTGAAAAAATCAGTTAAGGTACCTTTGATCTCATAATCATGGTCGTTTATATTATACACTCTCACTTGTTTGGTAAATTTATCCAGCAAAAACATATGTTATTACTACACTAATAGAACGATTAACCAAAGGGCTTCCCATTCAAATTTGTTATAGGGTGTATTAGGCCAATGTGAAATATGGATCAAAGTCCATCAGTCAAGGGGTCTGTAAAGATGATTTCAGCCCTTTTGCTTCAGGATTTGCAGTTTTCAGGTCATGGTCACAGTGACCCTTACAATAATGTATTAGGGACCACAGGGTTGCAACATGTACAATAAAAATTCCCATTGACTTTGAAGTCTTTCAACAAAAGAAAAGCTTTCGATGTCTTTTCGTACGGAAGATGAAAACGCATTGGTTTTAGGGAATAATCAATATTAAGTCAGATCCCCATTACGTGAGGACTGAATGGCGAAACGGGCAAGTTGATAAGCTTCTGGTATGGTCAATGCTAGCAGTGATGCCCGACTCTGATGTTCGAAATTCGAATAAGAGACTCTGGCCGAAAAAGAAAATTTACTTTTGCAGATAGTTTGATCCCAAATATAACAATATTTCATTTGCCTACTTTCAAAATGGCATATGTCCCTAACCATTTAATAAACATGTTGATAACAAACATATCAAACCAGTAGCACCGCCTCTCAAGAACGGATTCAGGATTTCATTTGGGTGGGTTTATACCTGCAACTTAGAAGTTATTACCTTGGATCTTTTAATATCCATAGATAGAACACATAGAAAAATTATTTGACTTTACTCTAAAATTAACTTTTATTCAAACTCCCCTGGATTGGTGCGCATCCCTGTTTGGATCTGACTGAATTATCATTTTTGGAACTAGCGCTACTCCAATCTAAGTAAACCTAGCCTCAATATTATCCGTTTCACTTCTATACTGAGTCTAGAAAGGCCTAGAAGAGGGTCGCGTCAAAACAAGCATCGAATTGACCAATCAGAACTCATCTTACAAAGCCACAATAGTCTGCCTTCGCATGTACAACGTTGGAGGGTCAAAGGTCGCAGGAAGGTCGGCTGACGCGACCCTCTACTAGGCCTTTCTAGACTCATTATAGGAGTGAAACGGGTGATATTGAGGCTAGATTTACTTAGACTGAACGCTACTCCGACAAAGACAGAGACAGGATGAGGTTAAAGACAGAAACAAAGGCATTGTAAGGTACACTTACCAGGTTTTAGAACAACTAATATGGCTTGGTTTGTGTTAGGGTAACCCTATAGTATGTCATCCAGACCCTAGAGCAAACATATTCAATTGACGACCACACCAGTCGAGAAATGTATAGCAAGTCTAGATTGCTCAAATCAGAAGTTAAAGGGGCAGTAGCACGTTTTTTGAAAATTTCATATTTTAAATTGTTCACTGAGAATTGTACCAATATGCTACATGAATCATGTTGATAGTGTGAAAAATTCCATTACACAAACCAATCAATGCATCCATAGTCAGAGAATAAATGATAAAGATTCAAATTAAGTGTATTGGCGGCAATTTTGTGGCTTATTATTCATTTTGTGTTAGAAACGGCATGGTATACGGTGCGGTATTCCCCCTTAAACGTGCTACTGCTCCTTTAAATTATTTTCTGGGCTTCTTTTTTAAGACATGAATTACATGATAACATTGTAAATTTTAAATCAAAACACTTCTGAGACTATATGTTAGTCTAGTTAACCCTGTTACCATGTATACAGCGGGAAAGCTCCTGCTGGCATATAGCAGTATGGGAAACCCCAAAACAACCACACCCATATAAGGTATTGAGTTAAGTGATGATTGGTCGATAGTCTGTCGTTTCAATGGCAATTCACGCGTTTCAATAATTATGAGAAATGATGCCGGGTACACATTCCTTGCCTTGAAAATATGCTTAGTTTTTTTATCGGACATTTTAGACAAATCGACAATGTACAAAGAGATTACAAAACGAGTGAGTGTTGAATATCGAACATATTTTTTCAAAGGTTTTGATTTATAATAAATCAAAACTTTGATAATATTGAGTTGAAATATTTTCGATATTCATCACTCACGAGTTTTGTGATTTATTATTTACTTACAAAAGGGAATGTCTATTTCCTTGCAACAACGATCAAACAATGCGCGCCATAATTGCGTAATGATACACTGGTGAGGTACCTCTTTGTTCGCTATAGCAAAAACATAGTTTCGTTTTCCGTTAGCATCATCTTCACCTCGAAATCCTACTTTTAAATAATCATTAGCGTACAGTTTATCGACAGAGTTATCGAAAACCAAGATATTAGCTAATACTTTAACAATTAACAAAGGACGCTGATTTTGCACGGTTCAACTGTCCTTGCTAAACGTTACTAGACGCGCGAATGCTGATAATTCAGTATTTAGCGTTGTTGATATTATAAATGAAACTGCATCTAAACACAACCCTGAACCTTTTCTGAACTAAAGGCTTTTGCTCAAACTTTCAAAGCTCCGTGTTGAAAAAACGCGTCCTTTGACAAAAGGGAGATAATTCTTTCGGAACTAACTATATGCAAGATATTTTCTAATTAAGTAATGAAATAGCCGGGATCGGAGAACGAATATTGGTTTGATAATTTGGTACATATTCGTCCTGCAGAATGATGCAAAATATCATTGCTATTGTTCACGGTGGGCGAAATGTACCAAATTTGGCAGAGATGTGGCTCACGGTATGCTGATTAGGTTGGGATCGACGACCAAGTAGATTTCTTCCAAAGATGGCCACCATTTTCAAAATGGCCGCCAATATACGTTAATACCACCGATCTCTCGTTTAAACATGCATAAATCAGTTACTTTAGGCTTTGAAGTTATAGATTAGGTCCAATCTGAATTGAATTATGTATACGGGTCAATAATTAAGCATGTTTTAAACAAAACTGCTAAATTGGCAAATTGAAATCTTAAAAAAAAGTTATCATATGGAATCCAATCAACTTCTTAACAGAATTCAATCTGGTTTTAGGAAAAATCGCTCATGTACAGACCAACTCATCCGCCTACAAACGGCGGCACAAAAGGCTATAAGCAACCAGGAATACATGATTTGTGTATTCCTTGACAACGAGAAGGCCTATGATATGCTTTGGAGACAAGGACTCCTATTTAAGCTACAAAGCCTTGGAGTCAAAGGTCGAATGCTGAAATGGATCAGTTCATTTCTCTCTCCCCGAACAATACGAGTTCGCATAGGCCAAGATCTATCAGGGGTGCATGTTATTGAAAACGGAACCCCCCAAGGCAGTGTTATAAGTCCACTTCTTTTTAATATCATGATCAATGATATGTTTGATTCACTACCTGTGAATATTGATGCCTCTCAATTTGCTGACGATGGAGCCTTTTGGAGACGTTTTGGAAAAATTGACTTTGTTCTCCGCTCCATTCAATCAGGACTAGATTCAGTATACAAATGGTGTTCTCAATGGGGATTCAAAATCTCCATTTCAAAATCAGTGGCCATGAATTTTACAAAACGCAAACTTGTTCATGCTATTGGAGAACATCGAATCAACTTCGTCCTGATTTTAAATTTTTGGGAGTTTACTTTGATAGTAAACTTACTTGGTCTCGTCACATAACCTACTTATCGGGAAAGTGTTCAAAAGGACTAAATCTCTTGAAATGCGTATCGGGTACAAAATGGGGTGCCGATAAATCATCACTACTTTTACTCTACAAGGCTCTAATTCTATCAAGATTGGATTATGGCAGCCAAGTCTTTATGAATGCAGCAAAGTGTCACTTAACTAAACTTGACCGAGTTCAATCAAAAGCTTTAAGAATAGCTACAGGGGCATTTCCAACTACTCCCATAGCTGCTATGCAGGTAGAGTGTTCGGAACCCTCATCTCGCGTACTGCCGTCAGAAGTCCGCACTTAAAACGTATCTCTCCTTGACATCATCCTCTGATTACCATTCTTCAAAAGACGTGTTGAATGAGTGCGTGGAATATGTCATGTGTGATTGGAGCCATGGCAAACTACCCTTTGGGTTAGCGGCTCGACAACTCGCTCACAAGTGCAAAATTCAAGATTTACAACTAAATGCCCCTTTCAAGCTTCCCAAATCAGCCCCATGGTGTCTTACACAACCATCACTTAATACGGATTTGGCCTCAGTTATACATAAACAAATGAGTCCTATTATCATAAAATCAGTAGCATCTGATTTCATCAATACACGCTACCATGGATTTAATCATATTTATACAGATGCGTCTTAAGACCCTGCTACAGGACACGTTGGCGCAGCTTTCTATATTCCATCTCTAGAGGTAGAAGAACTGTTTATATTACAAGATCATTTGTCAGTTTTTGCAGCAGAATTAACAGCTATTCTAATGGCTCTAGTGTGGGTAAAAAATCATAATCTTGAATCAATCATTTTTACAGATTCCTTAGCAGCGGTTCAAGCAATTCACTCAGGTGCAAACGGGCAACGCAGGGACATTCTATATGAAATATTACATCTTGGTACCGTTTTGAATCAAACTTACATAAGCTGTGACATAATATGGGTTCCTGCACATGTAGGTCTCCATGGAAACGAGAAAGCTGACCAGCTTGCAAAATCATCTTTATCCAAACCCTACGTGGATTGTGAGGATATATATCCAGTGCCAAAGGATTTCTATGCTTCTGTTAATACATCAATCTATGAACAGTGGCAAAACGACTGGGATAGGGGCAACACTGCCAGACATATGCATAGCTCATGCCCTAAAGTTGTTAAGCACACCAAGATTCGGCGACAAAACCGGAGAGACGAAGTGATTCTCACTCGTTTAAGACTTGGCCATTGTGGACTAAATGCTTACAAGCACGTTTTAGACAATGATTCATCTCCTTCGTGTGTTCATTGTTTTAATAATTGTCCAGAGACTGTCATTCATTATCTTGTTGAATGTGAAGGGCATAAAGATCATCGTGAAGAACTCAGAGAGGTTGTTATCTCCAAATCAAATATTTTCTCACTAAGATCTAATCTTGGTGAAAATTTGATGTTTGGTGAAGTCCAAAGATCAGTTTTAAATTTTGTCAAGAACACTGGCAAATATGACCTTATATAACATTTAATACTCAATTTTAACTTTTAAATATTTGTAACTCTCAATAATCACTCCAAGTGCCGGGCGCATGTAGGTCATATTTGGCCCAAACTTCGCCCTTAATTTCACCTACCTACCTACCAATATAGGCATGGTATTTCTTAATTCAATGATGAAATAGCCGGGATCGGAGCACGAATATTGGTTTGATAATTTGGTACATATTTGTCCTGAAGAATGGTGCAAAACATCATTGCTATTGTGCACGGTGGACGAAATGTACCAAATTTGGCAGAGATGTGGCTCACGGTATGCTGATTAGGTTGGGATCGACGACCAAGTAAATTTCTTCCAAAGATGGTCACCATTTTCAAAATGGCCGCCAATATACAATTATTGACTTCAGTTAAGGTGAATCCAATGGTTTATTGACCTCGGAACAGTTATGTTCACCGAGGCGATAGCCGAGGTGAACGTAAGTTTCCGAGGTCAATAAACCATTGGATACACCGATAACTGAAGTCAACAACTGTTTTATTATATGATTTATGAAAGTTTCAGTTATTTTGAATTATTTTAAGATTTTTTGGAAGCAACTTTGTACGGCGCTCCTCGTAGTGGCGATCTATTTTTAGCTCCAGGTCATTGGATTGTTATGTTGACCTCGCGTGACGTTTCCCGCGGTCAACATAAGGTTTGATCATTGGCGGTGACCACCTTCCTCGACCAATCAGAAGACAGATCACTCGTCCATCATATAATAATATACGTTAATACCACCGATCTCTCGTTTAAACATGCATAAATCAGTTACTTTAGGCTTTGAAGTTATAGATTAGGTCCAATCTGAATTGAATTATGTATACGGGTCAATAATTAAGAATGTTTTAAACAAAACTGCTAAATTGGCAAATTGAAATCTTAAAAAAAATCCAAGATGGTGGTTTTTGGTAAATGCTGTTGTATTTGGTCCTATCCATGATAACAAAATGAATAGCATTTTTTTAACCTTATGAAGAAGAAATAATAATCAATAATTTGAATAACATTGTTGATACACTTGATTAAAATCCAAAATGTCCGAAAATTGTCATTGAAGTATGTTTGATTCTTAATTTACCCAAAATTAAAATGTTTTTCCTTGATCTTGAATTAAACCATGTTATTTCCAGTAAATAATTGTCAATAAAGTTCTTCACAAACAATCAAATCCTCAGAGAATTCGAAGTTGTGCTTTCTCTATTTACGTTTTTGATTATTATTATTATTACGTTGAATTTGATCTATATTTAGTGTACGTTTGTGAAAAGGAAAGGATCAGATTCACAGTGAAAGCATCTTTGGTACAATGGCATGACGAACCGTCTTACAACATGACAAGACATTTAAGAATTAATTAGTTGCAATACTTGTTAATATTCTATCAAAACATATTATTATAAAAAGGATTGTGGTTATTTATGATAATCAATTTAACAGTATTTTATCAATACTGAACAATGATGCCATTATTGATAACAACTTTACAAAACGACAGTGATTTCTAACATGGCACAAAATACCTGCAAAATGTTTATTCTTTACACGCATTTGCCTTTAAACTATTTCAAATTATTGTTTTTTATTTGGTTATTATTACCTTTCGTAATGTCTTGGTAATATCAAAATATTTATTTGCAATCAATCAAGTAATAAGTCACTTAAGGGGCAGTTTTTTAGCTGTTTTATGGACACACCTTTAGCTATTTTATGGAAACAAATGTTAGGGACATTCCTGTTTATACATAACGGTTATGAATACTTAGAAGGGGGGGTATAAAATAGGTACCGTCCGTCCATCCGTCCGATACACTTTGTGTCCGGCTGAAATCTTTGTAACTAATGAACCATCTTAATTCATATTAGTAGTGGAAATAAAGAAACACGTAATAATGTGTCTTGAGTAACAATTTTAAGAAAATCTACATAAAATATAATAAAGGATTTTAGATATAAAATGTCAGGCTCACAACTTCTCAACTAATCACGACATGTTTATCCAATTGGATATAGAGATACACAATCATATGAATGTGTGCCTTAGATAACAGCCATAGATAACAACGTAAAACATATTTTTAAACTCTAATTTTCCTAAAGTAAAGACCAAAACATCCCCCACCCGAACTGATTTTTTGGATCAAATTGAGATCATATTGAGATACAGACAGGCATGAACGTGTGTCATGATTAACAATTTTGAAATTATGTTTGTGAATCTTTATGTAAATTGGCAAAAAATGAGGATTGCTGTGGAAAACTGGTATGAAACCTGTCTAGTCCAGAAAGTCTTAACTTAACTGACAGGCAAAAGAAACCTAACACTTCATTTAGTTTCGATTTAACAACGATTTGAAATATATATGACGCATTTGATTATGGAATCATCAACATTAATCATATCTACAATATTTCATATGAATTGATCGTTGATTGATTCATTTTTTGTTAAGATATCGTTGTTTAAAGAAGACCGGGGTAAAAAATGAAATTTACATCAACATGACCTCTACCATGTTAAAAAGGGTGTAAATGGGTGGAAAACAAGGTTTGTTTTGTAATTTTTTGGTAAAATATAGCTTTTATATCGATGGACATTTGTTATTTATTAAAATTAATTTTCCAAAAAAAAAAAATAAAAAATTTCAATTTTCCCCCCAAAAAATCAAACACGTCTAGAAGTATTCTTGATTGATAACTAAAGGCCTGCACTGTTCTGTTTTAGCGTACGACGTCTAAAACTTAAAATATTTGTAATTGAAGATTATGTATATGATGAAAGCAACTAAAGTGTTAGGTTAATTTTGCCTGTCAGTTTATGTCTCAAAGGTTGATCAACCTTGGTATTGAGATTCTAATTGACACGAGGGTATGAATGTTTAAGATATTTTTTGTGGAATTTAGCATTTTAGGTGAAATGGATGACTCTGTTAGAAAACTTTCTTAAATTCAAACTTGTCTGTCTAGAAACTCAACACTATATAATTTCAATTTTTATTAACTTTATATTAATGGTTTACTAGATTGGATATGTTATTTTTAACATGGAAACAAATACGTTAAATAATGTTATACAAGTTAGCTCTAATAATTGAGTCATTTTTTTTCAAATGTTCTCCTTCGGTTTATATATGATCAAACTGATCGTGGAGATCCTAAATACATATTACATACATTTATTGGTTCTATTTAATTTTGTCAGTTTACTCGAATTATGCCCAACAGTGAACATAAAGTTGGTATCATTTAGTGTTTTGATTACAGTTTTCTTCATATCCTGGAAAAATTGTGTTAGTTTGTGTTACAAAATTAATCTGCAATATGATAAGGAAAAACCTATGCATATTGTGCAATATAGCTCGACCATGTCAGCTGCCTGTTTTTTCAAAACCTTTGTAAGTGCCAAAAATAGATTTTGCGATCATGTGACGAAGCCGGTCATGTGACCGTGAGTTTCCGCTCGTGCAGGGCGTGCAGTGTTGCTGTAACCACCGACGGGGACGGATTAAATGTCGGCAGAACCGGAACGGTTTTCAACCTCTTTTTTGTCTTTAAATTAATATGAAGTTAGAAGATTGAGTTGACCATGAACCCTAAGAAGCCCACATCCGAGACTAGCAGAAAAGTTGAATATTACAACCTTTATCCATCCCAAATGAAATGGATAATGTAGACTAACATATATTCTCAGAGTTTATCTTTCAACATTGTATTGTCAACGTTTTAAAACAATTCCTGCATTATAACTAAAAGGAGTCCAGAAGATGCTTTAAGTAATATATCCTTGCTGTACTTTTGTAGACTGAGCTGGTCGTCAATTGAATATTTTCCCTCTAGGGTTTGAATGACATACTACAGATATAAATGGATCGGCATTCTCTCCCCACAGAGGCAGATCAAGTCAAGTTCAGTCTGATTAAAATCGATTGTGATTCGAGGAAAAAAAGTGCAAAAATATTATCTCTAGTGGGTTTCGAACTTCAACCAGCCCGGCTTTCCTCTCACGTTGTGGAGAGGAAAGCTCTGATACATATTTTACTTTCTTCCTCGTAACACGGTCGATTTTAATCAGACTGAAGTCAAGTTGATTTAGTCTCTGTTCTATTACGCCGAAATCCGTGGGTTCCGGCAGTTTCCCCTGGCGGAAAAAAATTAATCACAATACATTTGATTTTCTTTATCAAATGACAAGGCTTCTCGGGTGGTTCATACCACAATGCCTTTGCCTTGTTTCAGTAGCCAAAATGATGATTTAGAAACAGCGTCGCTGATTGCACAACTAATTTTGATTGCCTCCAATCAGGCATCTCCCATTCTATCCCACAAGATCGGCGTAATATAACAAAGGCTAAATCAACATGATTTGATCTGCCTCTGTGGGGAGAGAATGGCATTATAACTAAAAGGAGTCCAGAAGATGCTTTAAGTAATATATACTTGCTGTACTTTTCTAGACTGAGCTGAATTGAATATTTTACCTCTAGGGTCTGAATGACATACTACAGATATAAAAGGGTCGTTAACCCTTCACATAGACTTAAATTTAGTCTATGAAATATTTTAAATAATTACTGGACCTTCATTTATGTTATTTTATTTCTTGGGGCTTTTAATTTCATGTGTATTCAGTCAATCTAGACTTGCAGAAATAGGATCTAGACTATATAAAAAACTCCTATTTTAATACACAGTACGTCATGAAGCAGGACTACCCTTCACAGAGCAAACATAGCTGCTATTCAGAACAGCTGCACAACGTATCGCTTCAGTCCCCTCTGCTTGGGGAGGGTACGCTTAGATTATATGACACCTTCCTCGTCATCAGTAGGTCTAGATTTATATTTAGTCTCTGAATTTTTTGTGTGTAAAAATCTTATTTTATTTAATTTCTAAAAGGAGCCTCAGACAAATGGAGATTTCCAGAGGCTAGAGCAGCCCAGATCTAGACTTGCTTCCATGGGATGAATTATATGCTCAAGCGTCTGTGTGTAAGACTAGAGCAGCCCAGATCTGGACTTGCTTCCATGGGATGAATTATATGCTCAAGCGTCTGTGTGTAAGCCTAGAGCAGCCAAGATCTAGACTTGCTTCCATGGGATGAATTATATGCTCAAGCGTCTGTGTGTAAGCCTAGAGCAGCCAAGATCTAGACTTGCTTCCATGGGATGAATTATATGCTCAAGCGTCTGTGTGTAAGACTAGAGCAGCCCAGATCTGGACTTGCTTCCATGGGATGAATTATATGCTCAAGCGTCTGTGTGTAAGCCTAGAGCAGCCAAGATCTAGACTTGCTTCCATGGGATGAATTATATGCTCAAGCGTCTGTGTGTAAGCCTAGAGCAGCCAAGATCTAGACTTGCTTCCATGGGATGAATTATATGCTCAAGCGTCTGTGTGTAAGCCTAGAGCAGCCAAGATCTAGACTTGCTTCCATGGGATGAATTATATGCTCAAGCGTCTGTGTGTAAGCCTAGAGCAGCCAAGATCTAGACTTGCTTCCATGGGATGAATTATATGCTCAAGCGTCTGTGTGTAAGACTACAGTGGGTCACACATCTCTCTTTATAACTTTAAGCAACTATTTTGCTTCTTGCGAATATTTTAATGACATTAATCCCTCATAGGGGTGGCTCAACTTTGATTGTTTTTTTCTAATGCATTGTATGTATTTCTATGTTGAGTTGAGACCATAATAAACAATCTCTAAACTGTTAAGATTTTTTTTCACTTGTAAGCACAAAACCTGAACTATCTACCACAGCCTGTGGACTGAATACATGGCTTATCATGGCGTCTATACTGATAAATTCAATCTCTACGACAGAATGAAATCTAAGTCAACACTTTCCTGCTCCGCCACGGCCTACATGTAAAATAAAGTTTATAAAGAAAGTTACCTGTGATCTAGGTCAAAATCAATGAAAATCTTCCAAGCGACCTGCCCTGGGGGATGATGTTACCTCAAACCTCGATGTAGGCTTGTCAAACGTGCATGGCGGCTATGCCGTTCACCTTTGACCCATGGCCTTCACCTATCGTGTAGACATCATAATCACACGGTGGACCCACGACACCATAATCCGCATGACAAACATGTGTGGACCGCATGAGTTTCCAACCTTTGACCCCTTGATGGTCTTCGCCTCTAGTGTAAACAAGCCAAAGGGGCAATCTGATTGAAATCGACCGTGTTTCCCTTACCTAGACTTATATTCAGTCTCTGAAAATAGTTCTATGAAACGATTAACATATTCATAATTGAAAACAGCCTTTGACAAATGGCTTTTTCATCATAATTCTTTAAACGATTAACATATTCATTTTGGAAAAGAGCGTTTTCATCATAATTCTTTAAACGATTATAATATTCATAATTGAAAAGAGCCTTTGACAAATGGCTATTTCATCATAATTATTTAAACGATTATAATATTCATATTGGAAAAAGAGCGTCTGACAAACGGCCTTTTCATCATAATTTTATAAACAATTTTAATATTCATAATAAAAATGTGCCTCTGACAAATTGCTATTTCATTGCAGACCTAAACTTGTGCTTGTATCATTATAATAATAATAGGGTTATAGAAATGTCTCAGTCTCAGTATAAGGCCGTGTTCACATGCCACCAAATACCTATATGAGTATATTTGCTCACATAAGCAAATTTGCATATATGAGTAAAAGTCAATATACTATGCGTTCACATGGTTAAATATTTCTTAATGACATTTGATATACCACGTTCATTGTAACGAATATATTACAACCAAGTTAGAATCCCCTTGATTTTTGCTTGGGTCAATCTGATAACGCAATCAGGATTATAATGTTAAATTCATTTTTGTATCACCATGAAGTGAAAAGATGAGGTGACATGTCAGGTTTGTGTTATAGTAAAGATCATCTTTCATAAATAGTTCTGAGTTGTTTGTTGATTGATTGGGATTAGGATCACATTAGGATTTGTATTTGTCACAACTTGAAGAATCTAACTGATTTAATGTAAAACACTTGATTAGTTGATAAGACTTCGATTTATCACAAACAACAGACGTTGGATACTACAAGTCGTGACTGCAAATCCATTGTGACAACGAGCGTTAAGTAAACAGGCTGCTTGAGAAACGGTGACGTCTGGAAATCTACATGAAAACGCTCTGAAAGGGTTTTCATCTCATCCAAAGCACCCGTTGGGTACGATGTGCTGTCGTCGGTAATGAGTTTTTGCTACGTTTGGATCAGGTTGCCAGGGGATTTTAACAACGTTCTTAAAATCGTTTGCATAAGGTTTGAGAAGTTTTCAAAGACGTACGCATGAAGCTTTAAAACGTTTTCAAAAACGTCTTTGGCGTTCGCAAAAAGGGACAATTTTGGGTTTTTGAAACGTTTTTAAAAACGTTTCCAGGAAATCGCTTTTACAGCGTTTTCGATACATTTTATGGTTTACTGGGCCGGGTTCGAATCCCGGTGGACACACCAAAAATTTGTGAATTGGGTCTCATCCTATGTTGTATCCCTGGGCAAGGCACTTCATCCATATTTCACTCAGCCCACCCAGCTGTTAAAATGGGTACCTGAAAACTGGATGTCCTGACCTACATGGTCGTGATTAGCGCTAAGTAGCAGCTGTGAAAGTGCACTCCTTCGGGGTAATGATGTAGCGCTTTGAGCATGTCTTAGGATGTGGAAAAGGCGCAATATGAGTATGCACATTATTATTATTATATTATCATGATGCCCCAGCTCTATCTTTGAACCATATAAATATGTTGACAGTCTATGTAAACTTACAAAAAGTTATTTGAAACTACAGGTACATTCTAAACCTATTAAGACCTATTGTAGAAGTCACCGATATGTTGTAAGTGTAATCAATTTGTAGATTAGCAGTTTTCTTTCGTGAAATACTTCAGACGCCTTTTCTCTCTCTGTCATATGAAACAAAATATAATAGTGTTCTTGTCCATACAAATTAAAGATATCAGACAATACACTCTCAGATGCAAAAGACAATATTCAAGTCAATTAGGAAAGACAAATTGTATTATTCTTAATAGCATATTATCCATTTATATTAAATCTTTAATAAAGTTTCAGAGCTTTAAACTTCGTTATTCATAATTTTATCAACATATGCTCAATATAATGGAAAAGGATATCCAAAACTTGAATAAATATTCAAATATTTTAACAATGTGTTCACTTAATGTTTCAACTTCGCAATTGACGTTTCAAGTGACATTTTTAGAGTCATGGATCTGGTAATTAACATGACAAACTATATGTTTTGTGACATTTCTTGTGCAAATTTTATCAATAATTCAATAACTGGATACTGTTAAAATTAATTGGAATAAATGTTCATGTTACACATCATCTGTGCAAACAGATGAAAGATTAATCACACATTGTTTAAATAACTATTACATTATAAACATTTACAATTATATATGTCTATGATTTTTAACATTTAGCACCATGTAAATGCTTTGTCATTAGAAAGAAAATATTTTTGGACTTTAACTTGAATCAAAAGAGGCTATAGACATTTTACCATTTGAAAAAGTGACATTTATGTACCAGTAGAAAGTTCAATTTGTAAAGGGGAAAAATCCAATTTTAGAAAAAGAAGCTTGATTTTTTGGTTTACAAAATATTTGTAGTCATTTTACAAAATTTGGCAATGCATCATATGATCAGGTTTAAGCTTTTAGACTAACCTATTAACACAAATAATAATTGTCTTGAAAATCAAGAGGAACCACCATAAATAATAACAACTAAAACCATAATGCTTTATTGTAAAACAATCTATTATTTCCTCTGAAAATAGAATAAAACAAAGATCCTTTGAAAAATATACTTTTACCTTTTGGTCGGTAACGGTTTGATTACTACAGACCATTTGTGTAGAAACTGTTTTTTTATGGTAATATTCTAAAAACATTATATGATTAGAAACGACTGCTAACTAGGGCTAAATACTCATATTTGTAGTCCATTTTCAAACCTTGAGAATATAGTTATTCAGCATTGTGCAACATGAATGAGGAACTCAGAAGATTTCGATCATTATTTAGCTATGCATTCCTTTCGAACATTAATGATACATATTTGTAGACAAATCCTTTAAACCCTGATTCCATAACCCTGGACGAATTGATGTATGATTAGCTACAGCTTCATAGCGAAAACGAAGAAATTTAAACCTTTTCGTTCGTCAAAGAACAGTTTTGCAAATTGAACTTAAGAAAATCAAAAATGAAATATTGCTGATAATTCAATTTCAAAGGTCACCAGAATAGGTTGAGGCCAACTTGAAGTGTGGTTGTGTAATTTATAATATCCAGTACAACCGATCTGATAATTAGTTATTTATTCAATGTAATTAGTTTAATGAAAAGCAGCAGGAAGTATATGTATGTATGTAGAATTTCCACTTATGTAACATGCATCATCTTTGTGGTCTTACAGAGTGAGTTTTCGGGCATGATGAAGTTCACCCACATATATCAAACCACATTCTTCACCACCATGTCCATATCAATGTTAATATCCTTCACAGGCTCACTCAAAACAAGACCTTAACCCTATAGAACGTAATTGTTATTGACATGCACGTTGGCTTCACATTGAGTCACTTGAATAACGTATTATAATGTAACAACCGAAAATTCGGTTGAAGTTAGAGAAAAAAAACTTCATAAATTGTTCTCTTCATTGTAAGAATGATTTCAATTTCAATTTCAAAATCGTGCTTCAATGATATCTATGCAATACAAGGACTTATGCCCTTTTTACATGCGCACTTTACTCCTGAGAGTATAATTACTCCTAGGAGTATTTTTGCTCCTAGGAGTAAAAGTATATTTACTTTACGTTCCATTGGAATTTAAAGACCCTTAAGTATATCATGATTTGCTTACAGTAGAAATATATTTTTTCATAGAAAACTCAATGTGTGAAATGCAAATCTAGAGAAGAATTTAACACAATTTTACCATAGATTTTGTTTGGTCAATCAACTTCTAGTGTAAAAGGAGTGAACGCAGCTGGTTTTACGGTTTTAAAAGAATGACACCAACAACAAAAAACACATTTCCTTCATTAGGAAACATGCTCTCGACAAGTTAAAAAGAATAATCTTGAATGCAAGTTATTATTGATTAAAACACAATAGTAGTGTTTAAAAACTATATAAATGCAAGTCATTTACCTCAACCTAATCATTCAATTATGCTAATACTATAGAAAATGACAGGATACTCACAGGAGTAAAAGTAAATATACTTTTACTTTACCTCTAGGGGTGGAGTATTTAACTCCTAGGAGTAAATATACTCCTGTAAGTAAATCTGTTTTGGGCTGTTTACATGGCACGTTTACTCCCTGTAAGTATATTTACTCCAAGGAGTAAACGTGCGCATGTAAAAAGGGCTTTAGACGCAACGCTTACACATAAGAACAAAACAAAAACTGATGTTCACATGTTTGCCAACTCTTTGCTTACAGCTTTTTTAAAATTACATTTTCTTGCAATTCGAATGTTTTGATATTTTTGCTTTTTCACTTAGAGCATTAAATTCTAAGAGAAAGGACCTAATGCAATTGTAAATAGCTGAAAGCAACACAAAATATAGATTTGATTCAGAAACAAGACATTGAGATTCAATTGATAATACAAATAACATTTAAAAGTATTATTATTCATTGTATAAAATATTACGTTTTATTACCCATATGGTTGAAAATAAGTGGTGACATATTTTTAATATGAGCACTAGTGCACATATCACTTTTGCCTAGCAACAATTGTTGTAGCGCGAGTTCCTGTATTTTTGCGCCTGTGACGTCATAACACCATTGTTCGTGACGTCATTGTAGTCGGTCGTCGCAAGGGAAGCGGCTCGTTTCTTTGATATGTCTAAGGTGGTAAAATGGAATAGAATCGGTAATAAAGAAATTATTAAACTCGGATTTGTGTGTCATATTACTTTTACGAAACTCGTGCAAATTTGTGTATAACCCTCGCTCTCGCTCGGGTAATACAAAAATTCACACTCGTTTCGTAAAATCCACATGACACACTTCCTCGTGTAATAATCTCTATTTATGACATTTGATGTAGCAATTTCAGTAAACAAAATAGGATATATTTTACAGCTTGTACGATGTTGAATAAGAAATGATTCAGTAACTTGATATTCACATAATTTATTGGAATAAATATTCATGTCAACGTTATCTATGTACACAGATGAAAGATTAATTTGTTTTGCATGCAATATTCAAAGAACATGACACAATGAGAATAAATACAATCATGGATATATTATGCTTATCTTGTGTTATGATATTCGAAAAATTAAAAGTATGTTAAAGTGGTGTCACTTTAACTAATTAGAAAACATTATTTAACTATATATAACTAAATAGGATTTGTGGATGCATCAAAAGATTCATTTTTCTACTGAATTGAATATAATTGACATTACAAAGTGTCAGATTGACAGATAAATGGACAATAAATGCTTTAAAAATTGAGTCGTATTCAATCTTGTCAAGTAAAGTGCAGATGACCTGTTAATTAAAAAACTCACATTTCAACAATTGTTTCACTAGTGTTACTGTCCAAAGATTCTATGACAACTTTTGGACAACATTACATATATCAGTGTCAAACAAATATATACACTTACGGAAAAAAAGCAATCGTTACCTTACAAAATTGCTATTTTGTATTCCGAGAGATAGATAACTTCACTCTTTTCACGTTGCTGAAAACAATATCTTGTAAAAATCATTGGTTTGGATTTTCCTTTATAGAAAGGAAAGGAGAGTTTAAAAGTTTTATTTGATTTCTTGTGCTCTTCAGTAAAAATGCGTCAAAAATCGATTTCCATGAAGTTCCTTTATGTTGAACATCTCATTTGAGTTCATCTTTTGATTCCAAGCATTCCGGCCAAAAAAAATATTGGAAACTTATTTCAGGATCCTAAAGTGTGTTAAGACAGACATAGATATAAATTATAGAGCAGTGAAGTTTTTAACTTGGCTGATGCAGTGATGATCAGTTAATTTCATTTTTGATCTGACATAACCAATGCCTATTTTAGATTGATTTTCTTGCCCCTTTTATGCAACAGAGCATCGAGTGCAGAGTGTTTGGACAAAATCCCATTACCATTAACAAAGTGACAACTTCTTGGTAAAAAACAACCTTTGCTTACATGTATAAATTTGTCTAGCAATTTGAGTATATTGTTAAATCTTAAACAAACGGGGACAATGCTATTTAAAATTGGCATATTGTTGTTACCATATGTAAAATAAGGTCAAATGCAAACAAAAAATTCAAATCATTTGTAAAAAAATTGGTTTTTCAAGTATAGTAAATCATCAATCAATATTTCTGTTAAAATAATAATACTACCATTTCTAATGCTTACAAATTTATTGCAAAGTGCCTGTCCCCCCCCCCCCCCCTTTCCATATTCTTAAAAACGTACATCATTCTGCCTATTTTATATTCTTATGCTCAAAGTACTGAGTACTGAGTACATATCAATGTCGATGTATGTATCTACTTTGTATTATGTATGTGTGTATGTGTGTCTGTCTGTTCTGATATATAAGTTCCGGAATGAATGTATTTGGGAAAAATTATCTATATATGTAATTCATGTCTTTTAAATTATTTTACTGCATAAAATTATATGAATTGATGAATGTGTCTTTTCGGCATACGAAGGCCTGGTGTTAGTATTAAGCTGTACCCTCAATGTGACACATGACACTATAATAAACTATATCATTATTTCTTGTATGAATTATTTTGTGTGTCTGCAAACTACTTGATTGTGTAAATGCTTTGCCACACACATCACACTTGAATGGTTTCTCTCCTGTGTGAACTCTTTTGTGTGTCTGCAAACCACTTAAAGCTGTAAATGCTTTGCCACACACATCGCACTTGTAAGGCTTCTCTCCTGTGTGAATCCTCGTGTGTGATAGCAGACTACTTGATTGTGAAAATGCTTTGCAACACAAACCACACTTGAATGGTTTCTCTCCTGTATGAATTCGCATATGTTTTTGCAGGTGATCAGCATGTGTAAATGCTCTACCACACTTTTCACACTTATACGGTTTCTCTCCTGTATGAGTTCTTTTATGTGATTGCAGACTACATGATTGTGTAAATGCTTTCCCACACACATCACACTTGAATGGTTTCTCTCCTGTATGGGATCTTCTGTGGGCCTGCAGATTATGTGAAGCTGAAAATGTCTTATCACACACATCACACTTGTGCGGTTTCTCTCCTGTATGTGTTCTCATGTGTGATTGAAGAACACATAGCTGTGCAAAGGCTTTATCACACACTACACAGTTGAATGGTTTCTCACCGGTATGGATTTTCATGTGCTGTAGCTGCTGACCAAATTGTGTAAATGGTTTACCGCACACTTCACACTTGAATGGTTTCTCTCCTGTATGAATTCTCTTGTGGACCTGCAGATTACATGAAGCTGAAAATGTCTTATCACATACATCACACTTGAATGGTTTCTCACCGGTATGAATGTTCATGTGTTGTTGCTGATGACCAAATTGAGTAAATGCCATACCGCACACTTCACACTTGAATGGTTTCTCTCCTGTATGAATTCTTTTGTGGGCCTGCAGATTACTTGAAGCTGAAAATGTCTTATCACATACATCACACTTGACAGGTTTCTTTCCTCTATCAGTTTCCATGTCTTTTATGAACTGATGTGGTAAACGTCGTCTCGCACTATTCGCACTTGGATTGTTTCTCACCACGTGCAGTTAGGCTGAAGTGTATTTGAAAACAATCTTAGCCACACACAATACAGACACTGTTATGAAGCTTCTGAAGGTTGTAGACACTTCATCACAATACAGACACTGTTGTGAAGCTTCTGAAGGTTGTAGACACTTCACCACAACACATACACTATTATGAAGCTTCTGAAGGTTGTAGACACTTCATCACAACACAGACACTGTTATGAAGCTTCTGAAGGTTGTAGACACTTCATCACAACACAGACACTGATATGAAGCTTCTGAAGGTTGTAGACACTTCATCACAATACAGACACTGTTATGAAGCTTCTGAAGGTTGTAGACACTTCATCACAAGACAGACACTATTATGAAGCTTCTGAAGGTTGTAGACACTTCATCACAACACAGACACTATTATGAAGTTTCTGAAGGTTGTAGACACTTCATCACAACACAGACACTGTTATGAAGCTTCTGAAGGTTGTAGACACTTCATCACAACACAGACACTGTTATGAAGCTTCTGAAGGTTGTAGACACTTCATCACAACACAGACACTGTTATGAAGCTTCTGAAGCTTGTAGACACTTCATCGGTGTGACTCCTTGTACATGAGTCTTGATTCTTAAGTCAAAGAATATCACTGTCTCCAAATTCTCGTGTTTGGACCTTTTACCTACAAAAAATACAGTGTAATATGTTTATTTAAGAGTAACTCCGTTAGTTGTTGGGGTCACATATGCCCAAACTTTAACAATTTAACTCAGTGCTTAAAGTGACGTTTCCATGTAAATGACAGAAATAAATAATTTCAAAATATCAAAATAATACATAACTCTAGCGGAGATTGTAGTAAAAAAGTGGGAGAAATTAGGTTGATTCAATACAGAAAAATATTTGGGATAAGCATGCAGGTTTAAGCATATAGAACGATGGATGGACTGATGAAATGACTGCTAAATATAGCTAAAATTATTTATAAATTTCCAGATCTGATTAAGCTGAATTAAACTGTTGACCTTAAAAATAAAAAATAAATGACAACTTCGGGCTGAATCATTATTGCTATTGGCGTCTTTTCCGCCGATTTTGTTTTGGTCGAGGGTAGAATAAACTATAAAGTCCTGATTTACATGTTTGTATAATGTTCAAAATGTTTCAAGCCTATCAACTTCTTCATTGTTTACGTGTATTAACTGTTTTCTGACAGCAAATGTGGTAACTTGTCAAAACGCTCATGGTTCTAAAACATAGTTTGTACCAAAGATTATGTTATCGATTGAGAACATTGAATTTGAGGTCTATAGAATTCAAAACATATTTTATCTGGGTTTGTTTTTGCCTCAGTGACTCGTTTTTTTTCTAATTTGTATGCGTTCATACGGGTACCTGAGTTGCATGTTGCTATGAAGATGAAAATATGTGAATGGTATTGGCTTATTATATGTGTTTATTATTTCATATATGTGTATCATTTCACAATGGGTTATTTCCCCCAACCTACAGGGTTCTAAACCTTTCTTGAATTTCGTAAACATCTCCTTATTTTTATGTTAGAAGGCGCGCTTTGCCCTGGTAACATTATCAACTTATCCAGCTACAGGGGAGTGAACACAGTGAATGGAACAGCCAGTGGGGAGACTAGATTCGCTCATGAGTGGCTTGTAACAACAGGGGCCTGGGGAACGGGGACTAGGGGAATTATGTCATTCTTACACCTTTCTTTTTTCTGCAAACTGAATTTATACTGAAGAACTTTCGAAATCATCTTGCATTCTAACGAGAAAAGATTTTAGATGACATACTTCGTTTAGATACTACGCCCTAAAGATTAAAAATAATTTCGCAACTGAAATTACTTTTGTATTTAATTGATAGTTAAAGTAAAATCATTAATGAAACTAACAAAATTGATATAATAGTTTCCGTTCCGTTCATTTCTCAATCACACTGAAAAAGTCGTAAAATTTTATTATGATATTGTGACGACCTTGCCTTCGCGGGACGATAATGTGTTGAAGGATAAGCGCCCTTCTGCATAATGTGAAAAAAACCTTGTCATTCCGAAGTCAAGTATTATAACATTAACATAGCTCATTGCCTGGAAATATGCAAATATCTTCTGCGTATAGTTTGATGTATAGAAAGCGTATGAAACACTTCGAATCTAAATCAATGTAATAATGTTTCACATGGACAGTAAATTAAATATTGTGCAACATTGGCACATCTGTATAGTGAAATGATTACATAGATATGTCATGTTCTGAATTTCTTGGTTTTGATTTTTGTCTAGTTCTTGTGTATTTTGTTTATCAAGTTTTGTACCGGTGAGTTATTCAGAGTGAGTTATTAAGCAAAGATTTGCTTGTTTACTTCACCGGATTCTTTAATGAATAAAAATATGTTTAAAAATATAATATCAAATACAACCAAATACACAGACAGACTTTAAATGATGAACGCTACAAACTAGACCTATAGATTTGGCTAGAAACTTAAAGGGACCATTCGAGCGGGGTCGTTTTGTTGGAAACGAAATTCAGGAGGACTTTCCTGTTTATAATTATATATGACTTTTACATGATAATTTCACACTTAATTTCAAATATGTTTGTGAGTATAGCATTTCAGTTGTTCAAGATTTAACAATCTGACAAAGAATAAAGTGTATCGCTCAAAAATAAAAACATCGTGAAATGAAGCCAATCATGGAAGCTACGATCGTGGAATGCATTACTACGACAAAATGCTGTCGTAACTGATAACTTTTATTATGAATAATGTGTAAACGGCTCCTTTTCTATTGATCAAGTATTTATTTCTTTATTTTGTTAATGAATTAGCATAATGCAGCACATGTGTCTTCTCTCAATGTTAACTTTTTAAAATGGCGGATGAAATGCGATCGAGTGGTGCCTTTAAGGAGAGAATACTTATTCATAAAAAGAGTACTAGTATTAATGGTCGAATATGTCACATAGCGATATATTGTTTCAAACACTACTCGAAGTCTATGATAATACTTGTAAGATATTACAAACGGTAAGAAAAGTCTGAATAACAAATGATATTCTAAAGTATCAACTTAAAGGGGCAGTAGCACGTTTTTTTAACATTCCATATTGTCTATTTTCACTGATAATTGTACATTAATGTTTAACGAATCATTTTGATAGTGTCAAAAAACTCATTACACAAACCAATATTCCATAGTCAGACAACAAATTATGACGATTTACATAAAAGCTATTGGCCGCCATTTTTGTGTGAACACATTTGTGTAAGAACACGAAATCAAATGACTGAACTTTACATTATATATTTAATTTATTACTGCTTCATTTAGTTTAAATACATTGTCTTTCATTTGGAACCATTTATTTTCTTTTTCCTGACCTCACCGTACATTCACCCTAAAAACGTGCTACGGCCCCTTAAAAAAGTTCAAAATAATCTATGGAACAATGTATGAATAAACAAGGGCTTACCTTAAATTATCCAAAGAGAAGCGTCAGTTACAAGAAAACGTTAAACTCCAACCCAGCAACAAAACAACGCCAGTTCCAAGCGAGTCTTTTAGTATGACTGTTTAAAGTTTGGTGTAGTATTCAAACCTTAGATCGTATCAGACAACGCAATAAATCCTTGAGACTGACACTTCCTTGTCTTATGGCCTATGCAGTGGCTCTTTTGTTATAAACTTAATTGACATATTGATAGCTCAGTTTACTTAGATTATCTGTGTTTAATTGAATTGCTCACGGCAAGCCAACCCGTTAAACCTAGCGGCAATTAACCTAAACAATAGGTGTGTACATACGCAATGAGATTAACCGAGAATAACTTTTTGACACAACTTGCGTGTCTTAAGAAGATAATATTTACACAATTATGCGTAAATTTATATAGATAGATAGATAGATAAATACAATTCAATCACAATTATTCAACTACAATTTCATTTGATCACAATTCAAAATTCCATTTCAAATACCAACTTAAGGCTTTTTACCTCAACTTATAAAATATCACTTTAATATACCAATAATAAAAAAAATACAATTTCCCATACACAATATCTTTCTATCTCTTTCAGGTACCACTCCATGTCACACAACTCTTTATTTACAAGATATAAAATCCCCCCCCCCTCCCTCCCCCCACTTTATTCCAAAATACCAAATTAATCTAATTTTAGTGTTTACCACTTTAGAACTTTTATTAACTTTACTTTGGTGTCTATTACCTATTCTAAATTTCATGCCCCATTTTTTGGATAAATAACTAAGGCATAGACCCCACGTCTGCGACATCACCTAATGGTTAAAGAAGACATTAAACTCCAACCCAACAACAACAATAATTAGATTTTTTATTACTGTTTTATCCAATACAATACATGATTAAAATACATAGATAACATCACTTTTTTATATTGGCAAACAACCAGGGTTATGGTAGACATTGTTCACATTTTTACTTAAATATATAAATTTAGTACGAAAACGAACAATACATTATTATTAATTTTACATCTGTGAAATCAGTAAAGTTTTTTCAATGACAACTTAAGATTGTTATTTGTCTAAACGACTTTGGATAACTTGGGTCAACTATACCTTTATATGGTTTAAACATATTGTTATTTCCAAAAAAGAAAACGGGATTGGCAAACAAGCAAATAATGCTTATGTTAATGCCGCACCTATACCTATACCTTTATATTGGCTTGATTATCCCAATTAACAATGACTCAGGAACTGAACCTTTGTCAAGTACTGCATGGAATATTTTCTCTTTGAAAGGGAGAGATAAATCTATCGAGTCAATAATAAAATAATTTTCTACCTTCATTTAAAAATGTACTTCTTTTTCAACCGTAGTGCTGCTTCGCTTATTTCTTCCTGAGAAAAATATGTTAGGATTAGGGTGATCAAAGTGTCTATTTCTCATTAATTATAACAGAGAAAAACTGCCAAGTGAAGCGAAGCAGTTTTTGTGTTAGGTTAATGAGAAAGTACCTTTTTGATCACCGTGGCCCAGGACTCCTATATATACCTACTTCACAGTTTCACTGTCGTTTTTTTTACCATGAACACCCGGTATGCCTGAAGAATGTCATAATGGAACATGTACATGTATATGTTATGGATAACATAGTCCACGGGCAATATCAATAAAAAAGGATGTTTGTCCTCGGGATTTGCACACGGGCAAATCAGGAGGGCAAACATCCTTTATTATTGATAATGCCCACGAACTATGTGTTATCTATTTTATAAACCGCCAACTAGTTATAATAACATTGACCTGCCGATAACGTTGAAATAACCGAGGCGGTCGTAAAATATCAACAAAAAACCAACCTAAGACCCTTGTTACAAGAGGACCTAACAAACGATATATGTCAACGCTGTCATAGTAGCTAAGCGGTCAGAGCGTCGGGTTTAGCGTTCGGCAATGTTAACTCTGCGGGTTCAAGACGGTATATCGCCAAAACATTTGCTGTGTCAAAACTAGATTTGTGAGATTTGTGTTGGTCAGTTGAAACTTTAACAATAATAATAATAATAATAATACTTTATTACCCTGAAGGGAATTTGTTTTACATGTAACAGACAGAGCAATACAATGAACACCCATCATTAAATACGGAAAACACATAATATACAACATTCATCAGCCCGGCTTTCCTCTCACAGTCTGAAGGCACCCCTATTACCCGCATGTTCTGACGCAAGCTTATCTAGCCAATCGCAAGGGGCGCAGTAAAAACTTCAAAATCATGCAGGGGCAGTTAACTTCAGTGTACCATTCGTTATACATAATCGCCGCTAAACGCTATTTAAAAACGAGGATGTGATTGGATAGCTTATGACTGGGTTTGTCTGCGCTAGACTGGTCATAGGAACATGCGATAGAGGTGGGTGCATTCAGACCGAGATGTAAAGGATGTTCTGGCTGGTTCGAGCCCCGATAGAGACAATATTTTTGATATTTTATTCCTCGGAGTACCGTCGATTTTAATCAGACTGGGTTAATATCCTTCACAGGCTCACTCAAAAACAATATATTAACCCCTTAGAACATAACTGTTATTGACATGCACGGTGACTTCACATTGAAACACTTGGATAACGTATAGTAATGTATCAAACGAAGATTCGGTTGAATTTAGAGAACAAAACTTCATTAAATGTTCTTTTCATTGTAAGAATGATTACAATTTCAATTTCAAAGAAGTGCTTAAATGATATCAATGCAATACAAGGACTAAGACGCAACGCTTTCACATAAGAACAAAACAAAAACTGATGTTCACATGTTTGCCAACTCTATATATACAGCTTATTTAGATTTCATTTTCTTACATTCGAATTTTGTGATACTTTTGCTTTTCACTTAATGCCATAAATTCTAAGGGAAAGGACCTAATGCAATTCTAAATAGCTGAAAGCAACACAAAATATAGATTTGATTCAGAAACAAGACATTGAGATTCAATTGATATTACAAATAACATTTAAAAGTATTATTATTCATTGTATCAAATATTTAGAGGATATTTGTCTTTTCTTGACAAATACCATGTTTATCTCTTCGAGTGAGGTAGAAAGTTTATATTTTCACGAGTGGCGCAGCCACTATGATAATATAAAACTTTTCTGCCTCAGGGTATTTGACAAGAAAAGTCAAATTTTCTATTTATTTTATGATTAAATCGTTGTGTTTCCATCAAAATTGAAACGGCACCTAAGAGAGCCCGTCGCGCAAGCAACAACATGACGTCATGCGCGTGTCATTACGTCAGAGCATTGTTCGATGGCGTCAGGCCATTGTTGTTATCAGTCACTAGTGACTGATAACACGTTTCATTGTTATTGTCACTAGTGACTGATAACACGGTTTATTTTCATTGATAGATCTCGGTATTTCACCGCCAATCATATAATAATACGTTGTATGACATTTGATGTAGCAATTTCAGCAAACAAAATAGGATATATGTTACAGCTTGTACGATGTTGAATAAGAAATGATTCAGTAACTTGATATTCACATAATTTATTGGAATAAATATTCATGTCAACGTTATCTATGTACACAGATGAAAGATTAATTAGTTGTGCATGCAATATTCAAACAACATGACACAATGAGAACAAATACAATCATGGATATATTATGCTTATCTTGTGTTACAATGATATTCGAACAATTAGCAATCTTTATATGTTAAAGTGGTGTCACTTTAACTAATTAGAAAACATTATTTAACTATATATAACTAAATAGGATTTGTGGATGCATCAAAAGATTCATTTTTCTACTGAATTGAATATAATTGACATTACAAAGTGTCAGATTGACAGATAAATGGACAATAAATGCTTTAAAAATTGAGTCGTATTCATCAGAAACCAATCAAGTAAAGTGCAGATGACCTGTTAATTAAAAAACTCACATTTCAACAATTGTTTCACTAGTGTTACTGTCCAAAGATTCTATGACATCTTTTGGACATCATTACATTTGTCAGTGTTAATCAAATATATGCACTTACGGGAAAAAAGCAATCGTTACTATTGCTAGTTTTGATTCCGAGAGATAAATAACTTCACTCTTTTCACGTTGCTGAAAACACTATCTTGTAAAAATCATTGGTTTGGATTCTCCTTTATAGAAAGGAAAGTAGAGTTTAAAAGGTTTCATTTGATTTCTTGTGCTCTTCAGTAAAAATGCGTCAAAAATCGATTTCCATGAAGTTGCTTTATGTTGAACATCTAATTTGAGTTCATCTTTTGATTCCAAGCATTCCGGCCATATTGGAAACTTATTTCAGGATCCTAAAGTGTGATAAGACAGACATAAATATAAATTATAGAGCAGTGAAGTTTTTAACTTGACTGGTGCAGTGATGATGAGTTAATTTCATTTTTGATGTGACAAAACCAATGCCTATTTTAGATTGATTTTCTTGCCCTTTTTATGCAACAGAGCATCGAGTGCAGAGTGTTTGGACAAAATCCCATTACCATTAACATAGTGACAACTTCTTGGTAAAAAACAACCTTTGCTTACATGTATAAATTTGTCTAGCAATTTGAGTATATTGTTAAATCTTACACAAACGGGAACAATGCTATTTAAAATTGGCATATTGTCATATTGTTGTTACCATATGTAAAATAAGATCAAATGCAAACAAAAAAATTCAAATCATTTGTAAAAAGTTTTGTTTTTCAAGTATAATAAATCATCAATCAATATTTCTGTTAAAATAATAATACTACAATTTCTAATGATTAAAAAATTAATTGCAAAGTGCCTGTCACCCCCCCCCCCCCCCCCCTTTCCATATTCTTAAAAACGTACATCATCCTGCCTATTTTATATTCTTATGCTCAAAGTACTGAGTACTGAGTACATATCAATGTCGATGTATGTATCTACTATGTATTATGTATGTGTGTATGTGTGTCTGTCTGTTCTGATATATAAGTTCCGGAATGAATGTATTTGGGAAAAATTATCTATAAATGTCATTCATGTCTTTTAAATTATTTTACTGCATAAAATTCTATGAATTGATGAATGTGTCTTTTCGGCATACGAAGGCCTGGTGTTAGTATTAAGCTGTAATAAACTATATCATTATTTCTTGTATGAATTATTTTGTGTGTCTGCAAACTACTTGATTGTGTAAATGCTTTGCCACACACATCACACTTGAATGGTTTCTCTCCTGTGTGAATTCTTTTGTGTGTCTGCAAACCACTTAATGCTGTAAATGCTTTGCCACACACATCGCACTTGTAAGGTTTCTCTCCTGTGTGAATTCGCATACGTTTTTGCAGGTGACACTTTTCACACTTAAACGGTTTCTCTCCTGTATGAGTTCTTTTATGTGATTGCAGACTACATGATTGTGTAAATGCTTTCCCACACACATCACACTTGAATTGTTTCTCTCCTGTATGGGATCTTCTGTGGGCCTGTAGATTATGTGAAGCTGAAAATGTCTTATCACACACATCACACTTGTGCGGTTTCTCTCCTGTATGTGTTCTCATGTGTGATTGAAGAACACATAGCTGTGCAAAGGCTTTATCACACACTACACACTTGAATGGTTTCTCACCGGTATGAATGTTCATGTGTTGTTGCTGATGACAAAATTGTGTAAATGCCATACCGCACACTTCACACTTGAATGGCTTCTCTCCTGTATGGATTCTTTTGTGGACCTGCAGATTACTTGAAGCTGAAAATGTCTTATCACATACATCACACTTGACAGGGTTCTTTCCTCTTTCAGTTTCCATGTCTTTTATGAACTGATATGGTAAACGTCGTCTCGCACACTTCGCTCTTGGATTGTTTCTCACCACGTGACGTTAGGCTGAAGTGTATTTGAAAACAATCTTAGCCACACACAATACAGACACTGTTGTGAAGCTTCTGAAGGTTGTAGACACTTCATCACAACACAGACACTATAATGAAGCTTCTGAAGGTTGTATACACTTCATCACAACACATACACTGTTATGAAGCTTCAGAGGTTTGTAGACACTTCATCACAACACAGACACTGTTGTGAAGCTTCTGAAGGTTGTAGACACTTCATCACAACACAGACACTATAATGAAGCTTCTGAAGGTTGTAGACACTTCATCACAACACAGACACTGTTATGAAGCTTCTGAGGTTTGTAGACACTTCATCACAACACAGACACTGTTGTGAAGCTTCTGAAGGTTGTAGACACTTCATCACAACACAGACACTGTTATGAAGCTTCTGAGGTTTGTAGACACTTCATCACAACACAGACACTGTTATGAAGCTTCTGAGGTTTGTAGACACTTCATCACAACACAGACACTGTTATGAAGCTTCTGAGGTTTGTAGACACTTCATCAGTGTGACTCTTTGTGCATGGATCTTGATTCTTTAATCAAAGAATATCTCTGTCTCCAAGTTCTTGTGTTTGGACCAATAACCTAAAAAAAATACAGTGTGATATGTTTATTTTAGGGGTAACTCCGTGAGATGTTGGGATCACATATGCTCAAACTTTAACAACTTAACTTAGTGCATAAAGGGACAGTAGCACGTTTTTGGAGGAATATAAGGTGATGTCAGGAAAATGAAAATTAATAGTTCCAATTGAAAGACAATGTATTTAACTAAATGGAGCAGTAATAAATAATAATAATAATAATAATAGTAATAGCTTTCTTATACCGCGCATATATCCATGACAAAACATGCTCAAAGCTCATTTCCATAGGGATGTCAAACATTATTTTGAAATCTAAAAACACTATTTCTTAATTTCAAGATCTAATTTAAGCTGAATTACACTGTTGACCTTGAAAGTCAAGAATAAATGACAACTTCGGTCTGAAACGTTATTGCTATTGGCGTCTTTTCCGCCGATTTTGTTTGGGTCGAGGGTATAATTAAAGATGCTGTATCATACTTGCAAGCGGTTCAGGATGAAACTTAGCTAGTGAGAAATAAAATACATCACTTTGTAGAAAAGTCTTTCGTCGAAATTTTGATATCATATTTAGATTGTTTAATCAACAATAACATACTTATTTCGAAGCTTCAAGCACAGTACCCCTCCTAGAAAGGGCATGTCATTTTGCGAACCCGCTTTCGGTGACGTAATCATTATGCTTGTAGGATTTACACCGTGTCTCAACTACCGTAATTGCGTTCGATGGGTATCAACTTTGACAGCAACGAATACCTAATTTGGAGAAAAAGAATATAAAATCTAGTTGAGCGCGACAAAGACGGTATTCAAGCGTACATTTAGAAACCGGAAGTTGTGAAATGGACACACTTGATTCGCCCTTATGTCGACTGCCGTTTCGGTATTTTTTGGTAAATTATCTCCTATTTTCTCCTATTGGTCCGATTTTCTCAAGGTTGGTCGCTAATTTTTTCTAAAAATACAACGTATACATTAAAAATACTTTAAAAAATATTGCAAGTATGATTTAGCATCTTTAACTATATACTGTCTTTCAAGCCTATCCATTTCTTCAATTTTTCATGTATTAACTGTTTTCTGCCAGTTAATGTGGTAAATTGTCAAAACGCTCAAGGTTCTAAAAATTCGTTTGTACCAAACATTATGTTATTGGTTGAGAACATAGAACTTGAGGTCCAACATGTTTATCTGTTTGTTTTTTTTGCATTCAGTGACTAGTTTTGTTCTATTTTTTTATGCGTACACACGGGTACCTGAGCTACATGGTACTTATGAGATGAAAATATTTTGGATGTATTGGCTTATTATAGGTGTTTTCTATATCATATTTGTGTGTCATTAATTTTCACAATGGGTGATTTCCCCAAACCTACAGGGTTCTATGCCTTTGTTGAATTTCGTATCCTTATGTAGTTATGGGAGGGTAGAAAGCTGATAGTTTATCTTGTAAGAATTTGAGATATGCTTCAAGTTGCATTTTACAATTATAAGGGACCCAAAAAAAATATTTTATGATAGGAGGCGCGCTTTGTCCTGGTAACATTATCAACTTATCCAGCTATAGGGGAGTGGACACAGTGAATGGAACAGCCAGTCGAGGGACTAGTTTCACTTATTAGTACTAGTGGCTTGACGGGTTTGACGTGGGTACGGGTTTGTTTTGGGTACGGGTTTGCCGCAAGCCATCCTGAGGAATATATGGATGACAACTTTTTTGTTCATTGTATGCGACGTTTCGACACAGATCCTTGTGAAACGTCGCATACAATGAACAAAAAAGTTGTCATCCATATATTCCTCAGCATGGCTTGCGGCAAACCCGTACCCAAAACAAACCCGTACCCACGTCAAACCCGTACCCAAAAAAACCCAGAAAACCCGTACCCACACTTTTTTTAAAGTTATCAGAAAGTTATAACACAATACAAATGGTGATGTCGGAGATGTCGGAGGAGAAGGTGATGCCGGAGGAGAAGGTAATGCCGGAGAAGTCGAAGTCTAGGTCAATGTCGCCATTGACCATTCGCCTGTACGTTGGCTGGTCAATCCCAGAGTTGCACACCCTGTGCTGCCATCTGTCGCAGGAGTCGCACTGTACTGCATGTTGTCGTTTTCTTACTTCTCTGTTGCATACTACACAGTCGGCCATGATGACAAGTGTAATGTTTAAGAAATCGTAATCGAAATTTATACCCTAAAGGTGTTGTTATAATACAGTTGATATTCTCTGATTAAGTGGATCTCCTCAAGTGAATTCATCATCCTGTTAATCGTGTTGTTTTAGTGAAGTGGATAAACTCAAAGGATAAACTCAAAGACCTGACATATTATTTTAGTAAATTACTGAATTCACTTCAGTTATATATATATAAAACATTACTAATTACAAATAAATATAAATACAATTCAAACACAATTATTCAAATACAATTTTATCTTATCACAATTAAAAATACCAGCTCAAATACAACTTTAAACCTTTTTACTTCAATATAATTTCCATACATAATATATTCTTTCTATCTCTTTCAGGTACCACGCCATTTCACAGCACTATTTATTTACTGACTGTTCATAAAATCAGCCCCCCCCCCCCCTCACTCTATTCCAAATTCTAAATTAATTTTAACCACTTTAGAACTTTTATTAATTTTACTTGGGTGCCTAAGACCTATTCTAAATTCCATGCCCCTTTTTTTGGAAATAACTCAGGCTTAGACCCCACGTCGGCGACATCACCGTATGGTGAAGAAGACGTTAAACCCCAATCCAACAACAACAACACTTCAGTTATTAACAACTCTTTAGTTTATTTGTATATGTATTGGTGAATACAGTTTCTTGAAATATTACATGTTTCTTGAAATATATGAAATATTACACGTTTCGTCCCGCCAGGACTCATCAGTGCAGCGTGGCTTTCCTTTAGGAAAACTGCAGACGTGTTCATAATTCTTAATATAGTATTAATCTCTTATTTCATACATTAAACTAAAAAATAATAAGTGGGTACGGGTTTTCTTCCCGATTTGGGTACGGGTTTGCTGATTTTTGTTGGTACGGGATTGTTTGTTTCTGTAATATTCCATTCGTTTTCGTTTACACAAAGAATCATATTCATTTCTTGTCTTATTATAGTTTTCTAATGAAGTTAAATCTTTACATTTTCTGAATTTGTTCAAAGATCTACATCGTTGGACTTTCAATTTTCTGCATTCTGTATCATACCAGTCATTTGCATACGAATTAGCTTTCTTAACATTTCTCTTCATATCAGACGCAGCTAGACTCAGTGCCTCAACATTATACTTAATGCTTCTATCAATGCACGTAAATGCGTTATCTACTGATTTGTCAAAAAAATTCTGTACATCATACGATAAGAGATTTTGTCTAAACTGTTCCAGTTTATCCATATCCCAGACAAACTTAAAACCAGTCTTACTATCAGTATCGCGCACATCTGCTTGATGTGAATGAAGCGTTCGTAATTGTAGAGTGAGCGGGAGATGAGACGACTCGGCTCTGGATGGTATGTTGAAGTCATTAACGGAATCGAATAAAACTGAAGATGCTATAATATAATCAATTACGCTGGCACCATTAGGACCGATATAAGTAAAATCACCAGTTTCTGAGTCAGAGCCGCATCTTCCGTTCATCATATGAATATTTAGTACAGAACATAAATCAAGCAAGTGTGTACCGAAATTGTTTACTGTCTTGTCGACGGAGAATTGTTTAAGATTGAAGCAGTCAAAAATAGATTCAATAAATGAGTAATTTTCGTTTTCTGTAAATTCTAATATATCGTCTTCAATGAAATCTGGTTTTGTTCCAGTTCGTGCATTAAAATCTCCGCCGCACAAGATGCAAACATTCGGTAACTCTGAGATTATTTCTAATAAGTTATCTTGGAAAATAGTAATTCCATTTCTACATTCTAAATAAGATTGATTATACCAAGTAGATGCTTCTGGGTGGATATATGCACATGCATATAACAGATCATTATCAAAACCAAACATTGTTTTATCAAATACAATGAATATGCTATTTTCGGTGATTTTTGGAGATTTTATGAACTTTCTGAATTGATTTCTTACAAGCACTATGATTCCGCCAGAAAGCCTCCCAAAATTTGATATTTTCTCTGCATGTTTGGTAATTGATAAATAATCTGGAAAATGTCTTATTAAGTCAATGTCATTACACCAAGTTTCAGTGAAGCCAATGATATCAAATAACTTAACATATTCAATAAACTCGTTATCAGTTAACTTCTGTTTCAGGCCAGATACATTCCAAAATATGAAATTAGCAATGTTATCTATGTATGGAAGGTAATTGTCATTTGTATTATTTTCCTGTTGGAACTTCGAAGAATCTTTTAGACCCTGGCCACGCCTTTATCTGCGCCGATTCCTGTTTGAGCCACGAGGATCAGTTCTGTTCTCACGACTCTGGTCTGTTCTCGGTGCCGAGTTGGCCTGTGCACTACTTGACTCTGTGGGCCTCCCTGAATCTTGCTGTGTGCTGGTCTCACTTGTGCTGGGTCTCACGATCGTATCCTCTTTGGCTACATCCATTAACTTGCTCCCTTTGAAGAAGAATCTTCTGTCCGGGTGCCTCGTTCGCTGCCTGTATAGCTCTTGTCTCTGTAATGTAGTGAGGTCGTTCGCGATGGCTATTCCCTGTTCCTTGAGTATGTCCCTCATCTTAACAGAATGCCACTTGTCTTCCCAGTGCTGCATCCTCACGATGACAGGTCTGGGGGCGTCAGTCTTCCGGGTAGAGATCCGATGGGCTCTCTCTATATCACGCGGGACAAGAGGGGGTAACTTTTTCTTGTCACGAGCAATATTCAGGATTTCTATGACCTTTGCTTTACTTTCTGTATAGGTTTCTTTTTGTGAAGCCTCTTGAATCCAATAAAGCACCAAATTATTCCTCCGGTTCCTTTGTTCCTGTTCTTCAATTCTCTCCTCTAAACCTTCTATGTAGCCGTCAATATCACACAGATTTTCATTTAGTGCATCCATATCCGTTCTTAAGATTTGCTGTTCCTGTTTGTTTGTCTCAAATTCACTTCTTAATTTACAAATGTCAGATTTAATGAAGTTTACGTCCTCTTTTATTGATTTTATGTCAGAGCGTACTCTTTCTTCCGAGTCATTTATTTGTTTCACGATGTAGTCTCTCATCTCATCTAGTTCACGGTTCGCGGGATCGGGGTTGAGTTCGATGTCTCCAGCTAGATGTATTGTCGAGGGTAAGAACGTGTAAGCTGATGACGAGAGTTGTGAGTGGGGCGATCTGTGTAAGCGGGTCCAGCTTGTGACGTCACAGCCCTGACATGCATGTAAACAATGATCGCTTATCGATCGGGAGGTGAACATGCTATCAAAGTTCATCATCAAGTGTTCCCCATAACTTGTAAGAGAGAAGCCAAGTATCAAGTGAACAGAAATCACAAATGCACATATTGAGAGGCGATAAGGCATATCCGAACTGTCACTGAACGGGGTATACCTGTAATCGACATGGTCGATCTGGTTTAAACATATTTTTATTTCCGAAGAAATCTGGTTTGGCAAACAGGCAATAACTCTGCTTATATCAATGCCGCACCAGTACATACATGAAACAATTGCATGCACAAGAACTGAACAGAACAAGTGACAAATGAAAACATAATCTGATTGCGGTCTATATACACAGTGCTTGTAGAAAATATCCCTTTGCAGTTTCATTTCATTACCATTTAAATAGATTTCTCAAAGCGTTTACTCTTGAGGATAAAGGGATGAAGGGACTTCACTATATTTATATTGTCATTATCAATTTCGTACGGTGTTCCATATAACACAGTCTGAAGGCTATAGCCATTTACATAGAAAATCGAATTGCTTCTTATAGTTGTATACAACCTGCATGCAAACAGATAGTGCACAACATCTTCACGAGGAATTTAACCTATCGTCTATTTTGGAATCAGATTTTCTTTTTGAATCACGTATCAAGTTGACAACTTTGTTTCTGAATGTACGGAAATTTGCCCAGTCGGAAGGACGGTTGTTTTTTTTTGCAATTCTGTGAAATCGATTTCGTTTGTGCATTGCAGATCGAATTTTGCTATTCATCCAAATGGGATCATCAGATTTTATATTAACGAGTCTGCTTGGCGTAGCGATATTCAATATATATTTTATTTTATCAGTCAAAATGGTGACTGCAGTGTTTATGTTACCAGAGGAAATTAATTCTTTTTCATCAATTTCATCAAGAAAGTTTTTAACACTGTTTGTATCCATTGACTTAAAATCATACACCCGTCTCTTTGTTACTTGGACTTTTATTATCTTATCTCGAATCGTCAAGTAAACAGGACAGTGATCAATGCATATAGGATCGAGAACGCCAGAGCTAAGCACGCTGTTTTCATGTGAAACAAAAATCAAATCAATTAAAGTGCTAGAGCGTTGCGTTATTCTTGTCGGAGCAGTAATTATCTGGCTTATCCCGTATAACCGTTTGAGCGTTTCGATTTTAATATTATTTTGCATTAGAATGTCTATGTTAAAGTCACCAACTATAACAGTAAACATGTTGAGATCGGTCGCTTTTTCAATTGATTGGTTAATCAAGTCCCAGTAATTATCACTTTTGTCATCGCGGTAAAACGTACCGATAAGATAATTTCTATTTTTGCATTTTATCATTACCCATAATGCTTCGAGGTCAGCAATATCTAATGTTTCCATACTCTTTACGCATAAATTTTGTTTTACATAAATGGCTACGCCCCCTCCTCGTGTTGTACGATCTTTTCTAAAAGGGGTGTGAAAACCTGGAATAAGTATATCATTATTATTAATATTATCGTTCAGCCAGGTTTCTGTAAGGCATATCACATCATAGTCTACAAATTCCGCATGAATGATATCAACTTTGTCTTTAAGACTTCTGACATAAAGATAGATTATCATTAAATCTTTATCGGATTTTGGCCCCGGATTGCGGTGAATATCTCCGCAGCAAAGTAGGAGAATACTGATAATTATAGAAATATGTGTATTGTACAAGCATAGATAACGTGAACGATATATGTATATCTGAAGATTAAATAAGCTTCTTGCATAAAGTGAAACTGCAAAGCATCCCACTGCCTGCCTGTACAGCATTATGTCAACAGACATTTTACATATGTAAACACGAAATCTTCCAAAAAGCAGACAGTGGGTTTACGTAACAAAATCTGAGAGAAAACAAGCACACAGACAACATTGTGATAATTTTTGGTTGCAATTTGACATAATTCATCAGAGAAGTTTTTTTTAATTGAACAAAAACAAATGAAAATATGAGAAAAGAAAACACTCATGAGTTTTTACAAAACAGAAAGGGGAAGATTCCCTAAGGGTTTAACCATTGTCGTAAAAAGAAAAAGGGAATTATCAAAGGAACTGTATAAAATATGAATTAATTGTATTTGGATAACGCTAAGTCTAGCGCTGTTACTGTGTGTAGCTACATGCGAGACACGGGAGACATGTAATGCACGTGCAGGCCAGTATACAGGGATGTGCGTGAATATGAATGGAGCAATTTGGATACCTCAACTTATTGGCAAAAGTTACTGTAAGTAATAATGTTTTTAGCAATTTATTGTATGCTGTTTATGCATATGGTTCAGAACAAAACATTTATCATGTCAAAATGAAGACCACGGACTTATGTCATAAAAAATTATACTTACTTCTTACTGAGGGGAATATAAACACTAAAGTATGTTTTGTGTCAGTGAGTGAGTGAGTTATTGATTAGCGCCGCTTGGGCAATATTGCAGCCATTAGCGGCGAGAAAGTTAATGAAATTGCCTAAATATGAAAATGATTGCAAAAGCAGATAATGGAACAGCGCGAAGGCTGAAAAACATCAGCATAATATCACAAAGTTGTTAAAAGCTGATATATAGTATTAAAATTTATAACTTTTCAAAAAGCTCGATTTCCTTAAGAAAATCTAAAATACGGTGTTCACCGAAGTGATAAAAAAGTTGTGAAATGGAAATATTAGGGTAAAATGTTTCCCTGATTTGGGCTGTGTCCCAACACTCACACAATATGTGTTTAACAGTGAGGGAACATTGACAGGGTATACACATAGGGGATCTTCCCCCTTTAAAAGATAAGAATGAGTTAAATGAGTATGTCCAATATGACATTGTCGAAGGACACAAGCTTCCTGCCGGGTAAAAGAAGAAAGAGATTTATAACCTAAACTAGATTAGTGTTTGCGGGACACCGCAAAAACAGAGCAGCCCCGAAACTTGGGGTTTCGCCTTACCCTGTTCCGCCTTCTACAAGTCTCAGCATATTGGGCATTTTCTTGTGACCTTGACGTTTGACACTCAAGGTCACGCAATCAAAGAATACATTTCATTGAAAATAACATTAATGTATCGAATAAAAGTGTTTAAAGTTAAAATAATCCATTTTCTCAATATTTGTTGACCTTGCTGTGACCTTGACCTTTGACAGTTCGTACCCAAAACCTTTCCAAAATTTTGTACTTCTCAAGAGATAATATATACAAAATTTAAACTTCATAGCGCAAAAACTTTTCAAGTTAACGCGTTTACAAGGAATGTTTTTGTGATTTTATAGCTCATGACCTTGACCTTTGACCTTGAAAGTGAACATGTCATTTTAAGTCCCCAGAGGTGTAAACAATTATACATGTTTATGAGTTCTGAAAAGCTTAACGGGATTAAGTTATATCCAAATTAGTTGCACATTGTAATAACACAAATCTCATGACCTTGACCTTTGACCTTCAAGGTTACCCAATCAATGAACACTCTTTATTGAGTATAACAATCTTCTATTGATTAAAAGTGTTCATAGTTAAAATAAAGCATTTTCGCAAAATCATGCTAAAGTCGTGACCTTGCTGTGACCTTGACCTTGAACAGATTGTAGGGAAAACCTTTTCAAAATTTTTTACTCTTCCAAGGATGATACATACCAAGTGAGAGCTTCATAGCATAAAAACTTTTCAAGTTATCGCGTTTACAAGGAATTTTTTAGGGATTTTACAGCTCCTGACCTTGACCTTTGACCTTGAAAGTGAACATGTCATTCTAAGTCCCCAGAGGTGTAAACACTTATACATGTTTATGAGTTCTGAAAAGCTTAATGGGATAAAGTTATATCCAAATTAGTTGCACATTGTAATAACACAAATCTCATGACCTTGACCTTTGACCTTCAAGGTTACACAATCTATGAACACTTTTCATTGAGTATAACAATCATCTATTGATTAAAAGTGTTCATAGTTAAAATAAAGCATTTTCGCAAAATCATGCTAAAATCGTGACCTTGCTGTGACCTTGACCTTGAACAGATTGTAGCGAAAACCTTTTCAAAATTTTTTACTCTTCCAAGGATGATACATACCAAGTAAGAGCTTCATAGCACAAAAACTTTTCAAGTTATCGCGTTTACAAGGAATTTTTTAGTGATTTTATAGCTTGTGACCTTGACCTTTGACCTTGAAAGTGAACATGTCAAAGTCGTTCCCCCGAGGTATAAGCAGTAAGTTATGAATACAAGTTCTGGAAAGTTTAGTAGAAAAAAGTTATAGCCATTAGTATGTGCGCGGCGGACGCGGCGGCGGCGGCGGCGGCGGAAACTGCACAAAACCTGATAGCAGCCCCGTCCTTAGACGGGGCTGCTAATGAGGTTGAATGGTATGAAGTTTGTTATGTTGTTGCTGGTCCCATTGGGACCTCCAACGCTGTTTAATGTAGGATTTAATAGCTGGTTTTGAATCTGTATATGGAACTTTAGTTGGTGAAATAGTTTTGAAGTTTAAAGCTGCCTTCGCGGCTGTATCAGCTTTATTGTTGCCTCTAATACCCATGTGGCTAGGAAGCCAGCAAAAGACAATGTCGCATTGAAGAAAGGTATTATGAAGTTTTAGAATATCTCTGATCACGGGGTGATCAGTTTTACAGTTTTTCAAAGCCTGCAAGCAGGACAAGGAATCGGAGAAAATAATGTAATCATTTGGAGTTGAATTTTTGATGTGCTGAATGGCCTTCAGGATGGCCTTTGCTTCAGCAGTAAAGATACTGCTGCCGTCATGCAGCCTTGAAGCGTAAGTTGTTGAAGGTGTAACAGTTGCTGCTGCAACTGTTATGCCATCCTTAGAGCCATCAGTGTAAATTGCTTTGTAATCTGAATAGAAATCGCGAAGCTCATTGAAAGCCTGCAGGAAGATTAATTGATTGGTGTTAGATTTTTTGTGTGTGCTTAAGCTAAGATTAACACGGGGCTTGACCAACTGCCATGGAGGAGTGGCAAGCAGACCATATTCTGCTATTGTTGTTAAATCAATATCTGATTCTTCGACATGCTGTTGAAGGCGGATTCCAAGAGGTGGAATTGCTTTTGGCTTTGAAGCATACAACTGCTGGTATTCTGGGCTGAATACGCAGTTGTAGGCAGGATTTGAAGGATTTGATTTAAGTTTTGTTATATATTGGAGTGCTAGCTTGATGCGCCGATCTGCTAGAGATGGCTCATCAGCTTCAACATAAAGGCTTTCGACAGGTGAAGTTTTAAAGGCCCCACGACAAAGTCTGAGACCCTGGTGGTGGACTGTATCTAGCATTTTGATATAAGAGGGGCGGGCAGATCCATAGATTATGGATCCATAATCGAGTTTAGAGCGGATGAGAGATCGATAGAGATGAAGAAGAGTTTCTTCATCTCCACCCCATTTAGCGTTAGATACGACCTTAAGAAGGTCCAAAGCTTTAAGACATTTAGCTTTAAGGTTTTTGATATGAGGGATGAATGATAATTTACTATCAAAAGTAAGACCAAGAAACTTGGCCTCAGGTACGACCTTGATTGGAGTTTTATCCAGAAAAAGCTCTGGATCTTTGTGCATTTTGCGCATATTGCAAAAATGCACACATGATGTTTTAGCTTTGGAAAACTTGAAGCCGTTTTCCAAAGACCATTTGTGGATTTTATTTAGACAGAGCTGCAGCTGCCGCTCAATTGATGGCATATTCTTGCCTCTGCAAGAAACTCCAAAATCGTCCACAAAAAGTGAACCATCTGTGTGATCGTTTAATACTTTAGCCAAGCTATTGATTTTAATGCTGAATAATGTAACTGATAGTATACTTCCTTGCGGGACACCCATTTCTTGATCAAAGAATTCAGAAAGAGTGGAACCCACACGGACCTTGAATTGGCGATCATGTAAAAAATTTGAGATAAAATGAGGCATTCGACCCCGCAGGCCGAATTCAAATAAGTCTTTGAGGATGCCATGCTTCCATGTGGTGTCGTATGCTTTTTCCAAATCGAAAAAGATTGACACAGCATGTTGCTTATTGATAAATGCATCTCTTACGAAAGATTCTAATCGAACAAGATGATCAGTTGTACTTCTTTGTTTACGGAAACCACATTGAATGTCAGTAAGTAATTTGTTGGTTTCCAAGTACCAGACAAGACGATCATTGATCATCCGTTCCATAGTTTTACATACGCAACTAGTTAAGGCTATAGGACGATAGTTGGAAGGATCTGTGTGATCCTTTCCTGGTTTAGGAATGGGGACGATGGTGGCATTGTGCCAACAAGATGGGAAGTCACCCGTTTCCCATATATGATTATATACCTCAAGCAAAACCTCAAGGCAAGATTCTGGTAGATGTTTTAACAATTGATAATGGTTATTTTCAGGACCAGTAGCTGTATCGTGAGCCTTGAAAAGTGCTGTTTTAAGTTCTGACAAGGAGAAGTGCTCATTATAGTCCTCCCCATTATCAGATTTGAAATTAGGTTTTTGTTTTTCTTGAACCTTTTGATATTTTTGGAATTGAGGAACATAATTTGCTGATGAAGAATTTTTGGAAATGGTTTCTGCCAACTTATTGGCAATGTCGGTTTTAGCTGTAAGGAGGTCACCATTGACCTTGAGATGTTTTATTGTTGATTTAGAACCTTTGCCTTTGATTTTACCAATCATATTCCAGACTTTGCTCATAGGCGTTCTGGAATTTATTTTTGAAACATAGCCTCGCCAAGATTTGCGTTTTTCTTGATTGACTGTGCGTCGAGCCTTGGCCCGGGCTTTGCGGCAGCCATCAAGATTACCTGGGGTTGGATGTTTATTGAACTTGCGTTCAGCCTTTTTGCGAGCTTTGATATCTTGCCTGCAAGTATCATTAAACCATGGTTTAACAATACGAAGATTGGATGTTGATTTAGGAATAGTTTCCTCAGCAATTTCTATTAATTTATCTGAAAATTTTTGAATAGGATCTTCAGATTTTAATATTGATTTGAAATTTATGTTTTCCCTGCAGAGGGATGAAAATGTATCCCAGTCTGCTTTGCAAATTTCCACTGAGGATTGTGTTCTTCAGGTGAAGACAGTGCAGGCTCCAGTACCACTGGAAAGTGATCACTACCACACATATCCTCGTGGACTGACCAAGTGAAATCGTTAAGCAAAGATGGGTCAGTAATTGATAAATCAATTGCAGAATATGTTCCTGAAGCAGGATGCAAGTAAGTATTTGTCCCATCATTAAATAATGAGAGACCATTATTGTCAAGAAAATCTTCAACTTTTTTACCCTTGTTATTGGTGGAATTACTTCCCCACAAGGGGTTATGACTATTAAAGTCCCCAAGAATGACACATGGCTTAGGGAGTTGTTGAAATAGATTATCAAGATCTTGCAATCTAAGGGTATCTGATGGTGGAACATATATTGAACATAATGTTATGGTTTTAAATAAGCTGAGTTGTACAGCTACAGCTTGGAGTTTTGTTTTGAGAGGGATTTGACTGTGAATCACTCCTTGTCGAACAAGGACTGATGCACCACCCTTGGCCTTTTCTAATTCCGCTGAAAAGGCATTATAGAAAGTAAAGCCACGCAAAGTGATATTATCCGATTGTTTAAAATGGGTTTCCTGCAAGCATATTGCCTGAGGATTATATGATTGAGCAAGTAAGGAAAGCTCATTAAAATTGGCTTTAAAACCACGACAATTCCATTGGAGAATTGCCATAATTAATAAAATTGTGGAAAATATATACATTTTAAAATTATTCTAGGAGCCTGGAGAGCTTGCGCCCACCTGGATCCTCAGAAGATGCTCTGTGCCGCGATGGAGAGCGACTTGTTGACCTGGAAGGACATGGGGATTCGTCCATGTTCTCGTGCAGGTCCAGGTCCTGGAACCTGTTTGAAACACTGACAGGGTTCTTGT
This sequence comes from Steromphala cineraria, assembly GCA_916613615.1. Classification (NCBI taxonomy): domain Eukaryota; kingdom Metazoa; phylum Mollusca; class Gastropoda; order Trochida; family Trochidae; genus Steromphala; species Steromphala cineraria. The sequence goes on along the minus strand of OU744728.1, from coordinate 25,695,354 downwards.
CAGCCTTTGAGACCCTGTCAGTGGTTTTGTGCTTATTTGAGTTCCTGTTTTTGTTTTTCTTTTTGTTTTCATTTGATGGAGAAGAAGGAGATTTAGGAGCCAAAGGAGTTGTTGGGATATTAGGGTTGTATATTGAGTTTTTATCAGAAGGGGTCATGGTGATGTTGTTGTATGTTTGAGTTTGAATAGTGTTAGGTTTTGCTAGTTGTGGTTTGTATTTGACTGGCTGTGGTTGATTGAGCCAGGTGGTGTCGGTCTGGATGGCAACTGATGCCCTTGATTTTGGAGTAGCTGCAGCTGCAGCATAGGAAGCTTTCTCTCCGCAAATGAGATATTTTTTTCAGATTTGAATTTAATAATTTTACTTTCTCTGATGAAAGTAGGGCATTGTTTGGAGGACGCCATGTGGGGCCCTTTGCAGTTTGGACACACGTGAGGAGCTTCACAGGTGGAGCTATCATGGTCCCCCTTACCACATTTCTGGCAGACCATGCTACCACGGCAAGAGCGGGAACCATGTCCAAACTTCTGGCACTTAAAGCACCGAAGTGGGTTTGGAATGTATAGTTCCACCTTGATGAGGAGATACCCAGCCTTGATGTTAGGAGGGAGTTTGGAAGTACCAAATTCCATCAAATAGGTGTTTGATGGAAAGGTCTTGTTCTTTTCTTTATCCTTGTAAGTGAATCTCTTCACATGTGTGATGCCTTGGGGTTTGAGCTCTTCCACAAGCTCGTCCTCGGACATGTCGGAAAGGACCCTGTCCCTGTCACGAACAATGCCCTTGCAGGTGTTGAGAGAACGGTGAAGGGCGACTTTAACAGCCACCCCAGCAAAATTTGTGAGTTTGAGAAGATTTGAAGATTGTTGATGAGTATTACACTCAATAAGAAGAGAGCCAGTGCGCAGTTTAGTAATATTTTTAACTGTACCAGCAACTCCTTTGATTCCTTTTTCAATAGCAAAGGGATTAAGCTTAAGTGGCTCGCCACCATTGCTGCCTCCCTCCATCATTAAGAATCTTGGCCATGATTTGTTTGATTCCTCATCCGAAGATGAGGACGTTGATAATGCCTCAGTTTTGCGCTTCTTAAGGGATGCCATGGTTGTTTTAGGTGTCTCGCCAGTGCTGCTCCCCACCCTCCACGGAGTCCAACAAGGGGATGCCAAGTGTTTGTGGGTCTCCAACAAACTGACACCAGGGCTACAGCACTGGCATACTCCACTATGAGCGTTGCCAATGCTCTACTGGATTGACCCATTGGCCACTGCCTTCTTGGTGTTGGGTATTGGAATGTTGAATTAATAAAAAAGGTTTTGAGCGAGTGAGTTGAATAAATAGATAGATAAGCTTGATTGCTTATATTGTTTTGAAAAGACAATTGATGATTGAATCTGAGAACAGAGAAAAACACCAAGGGCTTAGCATGACCAGCCGATTGATCAGATTGGGCCCATCTGACCTCCTGTCTAACTGAAGTTAGGGTCAAAGTGGTGTGTTGGCGGGCACACCCGCAGGCATACACCAACCTCAACCACCAGAATCCCTTCCTCCACTGACACAGGTCGCAGTCCACGGCAAACAGACCGCCCCATTTTAGTCGCCTCATACGACAAGCATGGAGTACTGAGGCCCTATTCTAACCCGGGAGCCCCACGGGGGGTTTTGTGTCAGACAAACGACATTTTTAATGAACTGCGTTTATGTGTTAATAACCATCATTCAAAATTTAGCGATAATATGTTACTAGCATTTAAACGAAAAAACAAAACAAAAAAACCCAAAGCATCAAAACAAAACAAAAACCAACAAAACAAACCGACTAAAATTAATCAACAACAACAACAAAAATGTATTTAAAAAAAAAATAAAAAATTAACCCCACTACCTGTATACATACAAAGTGTTGTATCCTCAAAAGTTACTAAAATATTTAACAGTTTCAAGATGATTTTGGTATGAAATTAGCATTTTTATATTAATAGTGCTGTGTGTGCTTTATAATGTCTTCTTACTTATGCATTCTATTACTAATCTAATACTTTTTTTTCAAATTTCTGATCATAGTATATATAAAGGGTGATAAATAGATATTATTATATGGCAAATTTCATATCATATCCTATATCAGCCCGAGACACCAATATCAGCCCGAGGGCCCTAGGCCCGAGGGCCCTAGGCCCGAGGGCTTATATTGGTCGAGGGCTGATATAGGATATGATATGAAATTTGCCATATCATGATATATTTATCATATACTCTTCATAGATAAAAACAAAAGATTAATTTGATCTTCAATAACTTTATTTTGCAATACATATATTTTATACATGTATTTTCACATTGAAAGATACGTTTTCATACCTCAAAATACATAGAAGTTTTCAAGGATTATAGATAAACATGGAATTCTAACCCGATCAACAATTGACAACAAAGTTCAAACACTGATATATTAGTCGCTATCAGAATCATCGCTGTAGATGATTCTTCGTCTTTTGCAACATTGCACAGTCTTAGCATGGACTTTCTCATCTGATGAGCTACCGATCTGAAAAATAACATTTCCATGAATAGTAGCACCTGACAGAAACTGTTGTGACTTCATCAAAGAACGTGTGTCAATGTTAAGATCCGACATAGCAACACGCTGCTGTCGCGTATCAACATTTTCGTAGCTGGTTATGTTCCTGAGAGTATCCTCAACCAGTTCTTGGGATGATCTGAAAACCGACCCTGGTTCTACCATTGCTTCGGACTCGGAGGCTCGACTGACAGCAGCATTTCTGTCAACTGTGTCTTGGGGCCTGTTATACCTCGTGAGGATTGACGACATTTCCCTCTGTTGCTGGAGAGATGCAGTGCTATAATTGTTGATAGAATTAACATTCTTGTGGCCTGAGAGCTGCATCACAAGTGTCGGTGCGACCCCTTCATGTACTAAAGATGTAATGGCTGTTTTCCTTGCACTATGGTTTACCTTTCGCCCACTTATCCCTGCATCCTCACATATGTTCTTGACTAGCGAACCGACCGTGTTCTTGCCCATAGCCTGATTGATGAACCAAACACTGCCATCTCCACTCTTTTTAGACAAACCAAGATAGAAAGGGCTGTCTGGCTCCATAGCAGGAGAGGGTTGCCTCTGGGAATATTCCTTGTAACTTGCAACTGGGCAGCGTGGATTGCCTGAATAAATAATTTAGACGGTTGACTAAATTGACATAATTGTGACAAATATTTAAAACAAAACATCTTAGTAACAATCAGACATTAAACAATATTTTTGTGTGTCTTTATCATCTGCATTTCCAAATAATTTAGACAGTTGACTACTTTGACACAATAAAGACAAAGGATTTCAAATAAGAAAACTTCATGAAAATTAGCCATTACATAATCTTCTCATTAATTCTAGTTTGTAATTATATTTTCTCATCGTCTACATTTCAAAATCAATCAATAGTTCATGATATATTGTTTATTTAGCTATTGCTACATTTGATATGTATCGACAGTCAATTCACCTGTATCACTGAACATCTTAGCAGCAAATGCCCTGGTGTCATTTGTAGTTCCATTCCTTGTTTTTGTGGCTCGTTCGGAATGTTCCAAGTACTCCTCCCCACCACTGGTCACCTTCATCTCTATGTTCCCCCACCGGAGTTGAGAATGCTCCTGTCTTGTCCTCATCCCAAAGTGTAGAGTGTTGTTAATGAACATTGTGTTGATCAGAGCACGAGGATTTGCTGAAATGTAATGAAAAATTGCATTAAATAACATAATAACGATGAATCAATACTTGCATAATGATAGAAACCAGAATATTATACATATATTTCACATTATTTATATAATGTTTTTTAATTTTTTTATTCATTTTCTATCAGATTCAATGTTAGGTAATTATGACGTTCGTATAAGAATACGATGGTAATTAAGTAAAATAAATATTGAAGTTTTAAATTATGAAAGAGATTAAAAAATGTAATTGTGCTTACCTGTACCAAGGTAGTTTTTGTCGTACAATATCATTATGTTCATTTCTTCTTCTGTGAATGGGTCAGCTCGATTTTTCTTATTTCCTTTGCCATGCTGTCTTAATAGTTTCTTTTTGGAGGACAAAACGTCTCTTGAATGTTTAAATTCTCTATCTTCAACAGCATTAATGGGAATTTTCTTTTCAGACATGTATCTGTTAATGCTCAACTGAAAAGATTTCAGTGACTCTGGTTCATATTCTTCACCATTATTCTTCTTAACAGATAGGAAAAATCTTGCCATGTACTGATCTAATTCAGTAGGTGGTATTTGAGATGGATCTCTCGCCTCATGAACGCTTTGTAGCCAAAGGATGAACTTCTTCATATCACCTGCTGTTTTTCTTACGGTGTTGGCGTTACGCATCTGTTGGACAAATGCATCCGTATCTAGATCGTCATCCTGCAAATTATTGTTGGGATCAAGGTTAACTTCGGGTAGAGAGGTAGACATATCAGCGGGCTCATTTTCTAACTCAAGAATATGATCTATTTCGCTCAGGCGAGCGGCGAGATCGCCGAGCAGTTTGTCAGCGTTGTCGGCCATATTAAAGCGTCTGCCTGCAGTCAAGGGAGGTAACTCTAAATTCCTCGCGACTTCGATCTTTTTTTCGCGTTCGTTGCCTAGGGTTCCAGGTTCAAGTCCCTTGACGACGGGCTGATACAGGTTTTGCCCTTGACGACAGGCTGATACAGGTTATCTGCCCTGCGGGCTGATACAGGGTACATGACGAAGGGTGTATCGTGCATTCAAAATCTCTGTATTTATAAGCAAGTATATGATAATAAATGATAACATTGTTATTCTCAAAGACATAGCTAATTTCTGTCTTTCGCTTTATCACCATACAAACATTATTTGTACGAATACACATTAAATGTTTTACCATCATACATGTACAACAGCACATGGATGAACTGCTTGATGTGTGATAAGTCAGACATGGTTTTGCAAAGTCAAGCTTTCATGAGCTACATCAATGTAGATCATATAACCACATAAGAAATGTTGAAATTAACATACTCACTGTTTTGGAAAACAATACCCTTTGTTGATTATAGCACAATTCACACTGTAAATCCGTGATTTTTGAATAAAATGGAAAGATTGGTACACAGTTGTCTCAACTTGCATAATCCATGTATTTAGAATAATGATACATAGATAACTGAATAGTTGGTGATTATTTTATATGATATGGTAAGCGCACAGATCTACGCACTGCATGGATGTGTTGCTTGTTCAGGTCATTCAGTTTGATGTTGAAAGAACACATGTTAAGTATATATTTACCATTTCGAAGAAAAAATAATAAACTAATTGGTGTGATAAGACATATCATAATTTTAAATTTTGATGATATGTATCACCACACTGTTCACTTGGGTGTGTTAGCCGAGGGATTCTGACTGCGGGTGTAAACCTTATTGAGCTTGGTCTGTTCATATACGTCTTCCAGGTGAGCATTGGTTGCCACTTTCCTCAGGGTACCATCTTTGAGTTTTATGAGAATTACCCCACCTGTCACCCAGCTCGACTCTACTCTCTGTTCTCGGACCAAATCTCGCGCCTTCCTTGCTAAAACTGCTCTCGTTTTTGTCAGGTCTTCGTTCACGTATATATTTGTTGTTTTATTCATGTTACTTGTCTTCAGCTTAGCTCTCTTGGTCAGGAGTAGCCTCTTGGTAGCATTGCTCAGGAACATAACAATGATAGGCCTTGGTTGAGATTGCGGTGTAGGTGGGTACCTGGGGACTCGATGACTTATGTCATATCTCTAGGGGATATTTCCACACCAATGGACTGTGCTAGCTCCATGACAAGTTGATCAGTATTCTCCTCCTCAGTTTCAGGGATGCCTCTTATCCTGACGTTATTTCTTCTAGCATATTGCTCTGCCCTGTCTAGCTTATCGGACAGTGTATCTATATTTCTTCATCTCGGTCCGATATCTTAGTTTTCAAGACTCTCACTTCGTCTTCTAATTGTTTGTTTTTCTCAATTAACATCGACATCTCTTCCTTTATAGTAGGTTTTATGGCTTCGCCTAACGCCGAACCTATCAGAGATAAAACCTCCTTATTCTTGAGGGCCTGTAAAAACTGTTCGATAAATTGACCAGCGCCACACTCAGGTGATTTGTCATCGTCATGCACTTTAGAAGGTGATTCGTCATCGTCATGCACTTTAGAAGCCATTTTATCTGACGATTGATCCAAGTCGGATATTTCAGAAGTAGATGAACTTGACAAATAACACAGTCTTTTATTTTCAATGTCAAAATCGGGAGAAGTCGGGAGAAGTAAAGACGACTTCTCTAGTTCTTTTTATGGAGTTAGGTGTGTTATCCATATGAGTATATGAACAATGTAAAGATTAGAGTAGAATATCAGCCCGAGATCACTCACAGTGATCAATATAATCCATCAAAATCCTCAATTCAAAAAGTTCATCTTTTTTCAAAATGAATATATATCATACAAGAATTGCTTTTCTTACGTTCAGTTCATATTTTGAAACCTGTACCCATGGGATTTCTTCACTATTTTGTTGAAAAACTCACATTGCTTTTTCAGCGATGAAAAACACGTCCAGCTCGTGTGACGTCACTTCCTTCCGACATGGTCGATCTGACGTGTCCCGGTTGGATGTTTAAACCGTCAGATCCTCGCTCTATAGAGCGATATGTCAATCATGATGAATGAACGAATGCTCTACAATGCTAGACGATCTACCTCTACCACTTTAGATACTTGGGGAGGATGATAAATTACCAAATTACCCACTTTCTTTCTCCGCTGTTGATATGACATGACTGCTTAGTAGGGGCGCATAACTCTTATGTCTTAAATGAAGGAACTATTGAATATTAAAACATTTCATTAGCTAAAAGTCTGGATGGTTTTATGATTCAAGTCTAAGAATATGGATGTCTTCTAGATGAAATGTTATCCCTGCAAATAAGCTAATTTAAATGTTTTGTCTCTATCCAAATCATCAGCTTATAAACCATCAAAAAGGCAATATTTTGAACATTGCTTGTAGGTATGAAAGTTTAAAGTTTTCTATATTTGATTATTATTTTTTTTAATTTTGATTTTGGAAACTAAATAGAAGTCTAAATATTTTACATATATGCATATAATTTAGTTTATTTATTGATACACGGTCACATACAGTTGAAAGTATTTTGTAGAAAAGGCAACAAGCAATGCAAACAAAATCCAGTTTCAAAGCATTTCATGTTGATATTGAAGTAAAATAATCTTCCATCATCAATTTACGTATAATTTTCAATCAATAATTTAAGTCTTCATGACTTTCTACTGTAAAATCTAAGTTTTGAAAATGACACAAAACTAAAAATGTGTATCATTAAATTTTGATAATGACTATTGCTCACTAATTCATATCTCTGTCTATCATTGTAAAAGTTTGAAAGATGAAAATATCATTCCAATAATATCATTTTGTTGAATTAGTCACAACAATTTTGTTAAATCACTTTTTCTCTTCAAGTGTATTCTTCAAAGTTGCAATGATATAATCACACCTCTCTAGTAAACTAAAGAATGGCACAAGAGAATGGTTTGTTATTTCAGGGTGTTTTTTATTTGTAACTCTTTATGTTTCATAAGTAAACAAAATTATTTTTAAACCTTTTTCAGAAGTGTGACACTTCAAGAACCCCTAGTTACTGAACATCTATGAAATTTCATTTACGTTTGTACATTGTGCAAAATTTCTTTTTGAATGTTTAATTGTGTTATATTTGCAAAAAATAACATATCTATTGTAATGACAACTGTTTAAACTTTCCTGTCAAAGCAATGTACACCTGAACCTTAATTAGGTCAAACATATATATATATATATATATATATACACATTTTAGGTGCTTTGTGGGCACTTGGTCGTTTCACCATCGTAGTGGGAACTCGACTTTCTGTTGTAGCTACAAAGTTCATATTTGGTATACAGTTTCCTTAAACATTTCATAGGTTATGTATAACTTTTATTTTAATATATCCCTTTTAATTACATTTTGCTTATATATCCTAGTGGGCATCCGTTTCGTCCCTGTAGTTACATTGTGGGCACTTGCTACTTAGTTGTGCCTCATTTAATTTGGTTATGTAACTACTGTTATTGAACAAATATCAGTCTGTTTGGACTACTAATAGGGGGAAATAGGTTACACGCTTGTGTTTACCTTTACTGTTGTACAGGTGATTTGTATATCACCCAGAAGGTATTTAATCGTGCATCTACATGTAGTATTGAAGATAATGATCCGTGTCTCTCATAAATCTTGGAATAAGTGACTTAGAGATATTCTATATTCTATATGACATTTCAGTTTCTTTGGTGGTTTTCAAACAATTAAAAGAAATAAATAGAAAGATATGAGACATATGACAAGTCAACGTTTGTCTTATTATGTTATGTTTCTGATATGTCATGAAGAACGTTATTTGTGTAATTATTCTGTTTATATTCAAATTTGTGCAAATAACATGTTTAAATTAATTGAGGAAAAAAACATATTACGAAAATACATCGTTTAGATGAGATTTATGAGTAAACATGATATGTAATGATCTATATGAGTAATCAAAACTTTAACAATATGAATCTCTTCATTCATTTGATTTATTTTAGTGTCCTGAGGTTAAGTATCATGATTGAGATCTAAACAATTAATAAACATACTTCATTTGAAAATTGAAGACATTTCTTAATTTGAAAACTCATGCTATAAGAATGTTAAAAATCCTCCTCCTGGTGATGTGACTTTAAGATGTAATACAAGTAAATTTAATTATAAGATTTGTTGCTTAAATCTAACAAATTTAAGATTTCATTTCACATTACCTAGATATTCACTTTAAGAACACATTTAAGAGTCATAACATTGTCATAAGATCATTATCTGCAAGGATATACAGTTCAGCTATACATGCTTTGATTGACATGATTAGATACAAAAACTCAAAGGAAAGATTAAACAATTGAGCAAATCATATTCTGCTGATATAAGAACAGTTTTAATTTTTTTTTGTTCAAACTAAAGTAACAGCCCTTTATGTTCACATCATTTAGAGAAAAATACTGCCTAGAAATAAATCATTTATAAACTTATTCAATTTATACATAAGTGCCCAGAATGATTGTGAATTATGACAAACTTATATATGGATGAGAGGTAATAGTTAACCATAGAATTGTAGAAAGAAATATGAAAAGGCATGATTACCATCTATTCAAATAATTAATATATATGAACACAGTTTACTTGTCATGACATACATTATCATAAACATGTAAAGCTTGTATAGATAATTATCCTGAGTGAATGGAAATCCACAAATAAAGCTATGATACTAAACTCTGTAATTGCTTTTTTTTCCAATTACCAGATTTTTCCTTTATGATAAATCTTCAAAACAAATATCTGTATACATGTACAGTTTATAAGCTAGCGCTTTGAACAATGGTGATTTGACACAAACAGAGGTTTACAGCAAGTTATTATCAACAGTTCAATAGAAGATGTTTTGTTAACATACGAACAAGAGTAAGGTTTTCTTCAAACCTGAAGAAGACATTTTAAAGTAATATTTTTGTCATGAAGAACTTTATTTGTGTACTTCTTCTGTTTTTATACAAGTGCCCTGAAGGATAGTGATATGACACAAACTTATATATATCTAACAAATAAACTGCAACCATACATTATACCAAATTTGTGCAAATAACATGTTTAAATTAATTGAGGAAAATAACATATTATGAAAAGACATCGTTTAGCTGAGATTTATGAGTAAACATGATATGTGATGATCTATATGAGTAAACAAAACCTTAACAATATCAATGTCTCCATTCATTTGATTAATTCTAGTGTCCTGAGGTTAAGTATCATGATTGAGATCTAAACAATAAATAAACATACTTCATTTGAAAATTGAAGACATTTCTTAATTTTGAAAACTCATGCTATAAGAATGTTAAAAAACCTCCTCCTGGTGATGTGACTTTAAGATGTAATACAAGTTAATTTAATTCTAAGATTTGTTGCTGAAATTTATCAAATTTAAGATTTCATTTCACAATAACTAGATATTCACTTTAAGAACACATTTAAGAGTCATAACATTGTCATTAAATCATTATCTGCAAGCATATACAGTTCAGCTATACATGCTTGGATTGACATGATTAGATACAAAAACTCACAAGAAAGATTTAACAATTGAGCAAATCATATTCTGCTGATATAAGAAAAGTTTTAAAGTTTTTTTGTTCAAACTAAAGAAACAGCCCTTTATGTTCACATCATTTAGAGAAAAATACTGCCTAGAAATAAATCATTTATAAACTTATTCAATTTATACATAAGTGCCCAGAATGATTGTGAATTAACACAAACTTATATATGGATGAGAGGTAATAGTTAACCATAGAATTGTAAAAAGAAATATGAAAAAAGCATGATTACCATCTATTCAAATAATTAATATATATGAACACAGTTTACTTGTCATGACATACATTATCATAAACATGTAGAGCTTGTATAGATAATTATCCTGAGTGAATGGAAATCCACAAAAAAAAGTTATGATACTAAACTCTGTAATTGCTTTTTTTTTCCAATTACCAGATTTTTTCCTTTATGATAAATCTTCAAAACAAATATCTGTATACATTTAAAGTTTATAAGCTAGCGCTTTGAACAATGGTGATTTGACACACACAGAGGTTTACAGCAAGTTATTATCAACAGTTAAATAGAAGATGTTTTGTTAACATACAAACAAGAGTAAGGTTTTCTTCAAACCTGAAGAGCAGTACTACATAAGAAGACATTTTAAAGTAATATTTTTGTCATGAAGACCTTTATTTGTGTACTTGTTCTGTTTTTATACAAGTGCCCTGAAGGATAGTGATATGACACAAACTTATATATATCTATGAAATAAACTACAACCATACATTTATACCCAAATTTGTGCAAATAACATGTTTAAATTAATTGAGGAAAATAACATATTATGAAAAGACATCGTTTAGCTGAGATTTATGAGTAAACATGATATGTGATGATCTATATGAGTAAACAAAACCTTAACAATATCTATGTCTCCATTCATTTGATTAATTTTAGTGTCCTGAGGTTAAGTATCATGATTGAGATCTAAACAATAAATAAACATACTTTTTTTGAAAATTGAAGACATTTCTTAATTTTGAAAACTCATGCTATAAGAATGTTAAAAAACCTCCTCCTGGTGATGTGACTTTAAGATGTAATACAAGTAAATTTAATTCTAAGATTTGTTGCTGAAATTTATCAAATTTTAGATTTCATTTCACAATAACTAGATATTTACTTTAAGAACACATTTAAGAGTCATAACATTGTCATAAGATCATTATCTGCAAGGATATACAGTTCAGCTATACATGCTTTGATTGACATGATTAGATACAAAAACTCACATGAAAGATTTAACAATTGAGCAAATCATATTCTGCTGATATAAGAACAGTTTTAAAATTTTTTGTTCAAACTAAAGCAACAGCCCTTTATGTTCACATCATTTAGAGAAAAATACTGCCTAGAAATAAATCATTTATAAACTTATTCAATTTATACATAAGTGCCCAGAATGATTGTGAATTAACACAAACTTATATATGAGTGAGAGGTAATAGTTAACCATAGAATTGTAGAAAGAAATATGAAAAAGGCATGATTACCATCTATTCAAATAATTAATATATATGAACACAGTTTACTTGTCATGACATACATTATCATAAAACATGTAGAGCTTGTATAGATAATTATCCTGAGTGAATGGAAATCCCCAAATAAAGCTATGATACTAAACTCTGTAATTGCTTATTTTCTCCCATTACCAGATTTTTCCTTTATGATAAATCTTCAAAACAAATATCTGTATACATTTACAGTTTATAAGCTAGCGCTTTGAACAATTGTGATTTGACACACACAGAGGTTTACAGCAAATTATTATCAATAGTTAAATAGAAGATGTTTTGTTAACATACAAACAAAAGTAAGGTTTTCTTCAAACCTGAAGAGCAGTACTACCTAATATGACATTTTAAAGTTATATTTTTTGTCATGAAGAACTTTATTTGTGTACTTCTTCTGTTTTTATACAAGTGCCCTGAAGGATAGTGATATGACACAAACTTATATATATCTAACAAATAAACTGCAACCATACATTATACCAAATTTGTGCAAATAACATGTTTAAATTAATTGAGGAAAATAACATATTATGAAAAGACATCGTTTAGCTGAGATTTATGAGTAAACATGATATGTGATGATCTATATGAGTAAACAAAACCTTAACAATATCAATGTCTCCATTCATTTGATTAATTTTAGTGTCCTGAGGTTAAGTATCATGATTGAGATCTAAACAATAAATAAACATACTTCATTTGAAAATTGAAGACATTTCTTAATTTTGAAAACTCATGCTATAAGAATGTTAAAAAACCTCCTCCTGGTGATGTGACTTTAAGATGTAATACAAGTTAATTTAATTCTAAGATTTGTTGCTGAAATTTATCAAATTTAAGATTTCATTTCACAATAACTAGATATTCACTTTAAGAACACATTTAAGAGTCATAACATTGTCATTAAATCATTATCTGCAAGCATATACAGTTCAGCTATACATGCTTGGATTGACATGATTAGATACAAAAACTCACAAGAAAGATTTAACAATTGAGCAAATCATATTCTGCTGATATAAGAAAAGTTTTAAAGTTTTTTTGTTCAAACTAAAGAAACAGCCCTTTATGTTCACATCATTTAGAGAAAAATACTGCCTAGAAATAAATCATTTATAAACTTATTCAATTTATACATAAGTGCCCAGAATGATTGTGAATTAACACAAACTTATATATGGATGAGAGGTAATAGTTAACCATAGAATTGTAAAAAGAAATATGAAAAAAGCATGATTACCATCTATTCAAATAATTAATATATATGAACACAGTTTACTTGTCATGACATACATTATCATAAACATGTAGAGCTTGTATAGATAATTATCCTGAGTGAATGGAAATCCACAAAAAAAAGTTATGATACTAAACTCTGTAATTGCTTTTTTTTTCCAATTACCAGATTTTTTCCTTTATGATAAATCTTCAAAACAAATATCTGTATACATTTAAAGTTTATAAGCTAGCGCTTTGAACAATGGTGATTTGACACACACAGAGGTTTACAGCAAGTTATTATCAACAGTTAAATAGAAGATGTTTTGTTAACATACAAACAAGAGTAAGGTTTTCCTCAAACCTGAAGAGCAGTACTACATAAGAAGACATTTTAAAGTAATATTTTTGTCATGAAGACCTTTATTTGTGTACTTGTTCTGTTTTTATACAAGTGCCCTGAAGGATAGTGATATGACACAAACTTATATATATCTATGAAATAAACTACAACCATACATTTATACCCAAATTTGTGCAAATAACATGTTTAAATTAATTGAGGAAAATAACATATTATGAAAAGACATCGTTTAGCTGAGATTTATGAGTAAACATGATATGTGATGATCTATATGAGTAAACAAAACCTTAACAATATCTATGTCTCCATTCATTTGATTAATTTTAGTGTCCTGAGGTTAAGTATCATGATTGAGATCTAAACAATAAATAAACATACTTTTTTTGAAAATTGAAGACATTTCTTAATTTTGAAAACTCATGCTATAAGAATGTTAAAAAACCTCCTCCTGGTGATGTGACTTTAAGATGTAATACAAGTAAATTTAATTCTAAGATTTGTTGCTGAAATTTATCAAATTTTAGATTTCATTTCACAATAACTAGATATTTACTTTAAGAACACATTTAAGAGTCATAACATTGTCATAAGATCATTATCTGCAAGGATATACAGTTCAGCTATACATGCTTTGATTGACATGATTAGATACAAAAACTCACATGAAAGATTTAACAATTGAGCAAATCATATTCTGCTGATATAAGAACAGTTTTAAAATTTTTTGTTCAAACTAAAGCAACAGCCCTTTATGTTCACATCATTTAGAGAAAAATACTGCCTAGAAATAAATCATTTATAAACTTATTCAATTTATACATAAGTGCCCAGAATGATTGTGAATTAACACAAACTTATATATGAGTGAGAGGTAATAGTTAACCATAGAATTGTAGAAAGAAATATGAAAAAGGCATGATTACCATCTATTCAAATAATTAATATATATGAACACAGTTTACTTGTCATGACATACATTATCATAAAACATGTAGAGCTTGTATAGATAATTATCCTGAGTGAATGGAAATCCCCAAATAAAGCTATGATACTAAACTCTGTAATTGCTTATTTTCTCCCATTACCAGATTTTTCCTTTATGATAAATCTTCAAAACAAATATCTGTATACATTTACAGTTTATAAGCTAGCGCTTTGAACAATTGTGATTTGACACACACAGAGGTTTACAGCAAATTATTATCAATAGTTAAATAGAAGATGTTTTGTTAACATACAAACAAAAGTAAGGTTTTCTTCAAACCTGAAGAGCAGTACTACCTAATATGACATTTTAAAGTTATATTTTTTGTCATGAAGAACTTTATTTGTGTACTTCTTCTGTTTTTATACAAGTGCCCTGAAGGATAGTGATATGACACAAACTTATATATATCTATGAAATAAACTACAACCATACATTTATACCCAAATTTGTGCAAATAACATGTTTAAATTAATTGACGAAAATAACATATTATGAAAAGACATCGTTTAGCTGAGATTTATGAGTAAACATGATATGTGATGATCTATATGAGTAAACAAAACCTTAACAATATGAATGTCTCCATTCATTTGATTAATTTTAGTGTCCTGAGGTTACGTATCATGATTGAGATCTAAACAATAAATAAACATACTTCATTTGAAAATTGAAGACATTTCTTAATTTTGAAAACTTATGCTATAAGAATGTTAAAAAACCTCCTCCTGGTGATGTGACTTTAACATGTAATACAAGTAAATTTAATTCTAAGATTTGTTGCTGAAATTTATCAAATGTAAGATTTCATTTCACAATAACTAGATATTCACTTTAAGAACACATTTAAGAGTCATAACATTGTCATAAATTCATTATCTGCAAGGATATACAGTTTAGCTATACATGCTTGGATTGACATGATTAGATACAAAAACTCACAAGAAAGATTTAACAATTGAGCAAATCATATTCTGCTGATATAAGAAAAGTTTTAAAGTTTTTTTGTTCAAACTATAGAAACAGGCCTTTATGTTCACATCATTTAGAGAAAAATACTGCATAGAGATAAATTATTTATAAACTTATTCAATTTATACATAAGTGCCCAGAATGATTGTGAATTAACACAAACTTATATATGAGTGAGAGGTAATAGTTAACCATAGAATTGTAGAAAGAAATATGACAAAGGCATGATTACCATCTATTCAAATAATTAATATATATGAACACAGTTTACTTGTCATGACATACATTATCCTAAAAATGTAGAGCTTGTATAGATAATTATCCTGAGAGAATGGAAATCCACAAATAAAGCTATGATACTAAACTCTGTAATTGCTTATTTTCTCCCATTACCAGATTTTTCCTTTATGATAAATCTTCAAAACAAATATGTGTATACATTTAAAGTTTACATGCTAGCGCTTTGAACAATGGTGATTTGACACACACAGAGGTTTACAGCAAGTTATTATCAACAGTTCAATAGAAGATATTTTGATAACATACAAACAAAAGTAAGGTTTTCTTCAAACCTGAAGAGCAGTACTACCTAATAAGACATTTTAAAGTAATATTTTTGTCATGAAGACCTTTATTTGTGTACTTCTTCTATTTTTGATACAAGTGCCCTGAAGGATAGTGATATGACACAAACTTATATATATTTCTAACAAATAAACTACAACCATACATTTATACCCAAATTTGTGCAAATAACATGTTTAAATTAATTGAGGAAAATAACATATTATGAAAAGACATCGTTTAGCTGAGATTTATGAGTAAACATGATATGTGATGATCTATATGAGTAAACAAAACCTTAACAATATCAATGTCTCCATTCATTTGATTAATTTTAGTGTCCTGAGGTTAAGTATCATGATTGAGATCTAAGCAATAAATAAACATACTTCATTTGAAAATTGAAGACATTTCTTAATTTTGAAAACTCATGCTATAAGAATGTTAAAAAACCTCCTCCTGGTGATGTGACTTTAAGATGTAATACAAGTAAATTTAATTCTAAGATTTGTTGCTTAAATCTAACAAATTTAAGATTTCATTTCACAATAACTAGATATTCACTTTAAGAACACATTTAAGAGTCATAACATCGTCATAAGATCATTATCTGCACGGATATACATTTAGATTTAACAATTGAGCAAATCATATTCTGCTGATATAAGAAAAGTTTTAAAGTTTTATTGTTCAAACTAAAGAAACAGCCCTTTATGTTCACATCATTTAGAGAAAACTACTGCCTAGAAATAAATCATTTATAAACTTATTCAATTTATACATAAGTGCCCAGAATGATTGTGAATTAACACAAACTTATATATGAGTGAGAGGTAATAGTTAACCATAGAATTGTAGAAAGAAATATGAAAAAGGCATGATTACCATCTATTCAAATAATTAATATATATGAACACAGTTTACTTGTCATGACATACATTATCATAAACATGTAGAGCTTGTATAGATAATTATCCTGAGTGAATGGAAATCCACAAATAAAGCTATGATACTAAACTCTGTAATTGCTTATTTTCTCCCATTACCAGATTTTTCCTTTATGATAAATCTTCAAAACAAATATCTGTATACATTTAAAGTTTATAAACTAGCGCTTTGAACAATGGTGATTTGACACACACAGAGGTTTACAGCAAATTATTATCAATAGTTAAATAGAAGATGGTTTGTTAACATACAAACAAAAGTAAAGTTTTCTTCAAACCTGAAGAGCAGTACTACCTAATAAGACATTTTAAAGTAATATTTTTGTCATGAAGACCTTTATTTGTGTACTTCTTCTATTTTTGATACAAGTGCCCTGAAGGATAGTGATATGACACAAACTTATATATATTTCTAACAAATAAACTACAACCATACATTTATACCCAAATTTGTGCAAATAACATGTTTAAATTAATTGAGGAAAATAACATATTATGAAAAGACATCGTTTAGCTGAGATTTATGAGTAAACATGATATGTGATGATCTATATGAGTAAACAAAACCTTAACAATATCAATGTCTCCATTCATTTGATTAATTTTAGTGTCCTGAGGTTAAGTATCATGATTGAGATCTAAGCAATAAATAAACATACTTCATTTGAAAATTGAAGACATTTCTTAATTTTGAAAACTCATGCTATAAGAATGTTAAAAAACCTCCTCCTGGTGATGTGACTTTAAGATGTAATACAAGTAAATTTAATTCTAAGATTTGTTGCTTAAATCTAACAAATTTAAGATTTCATTTCACAATAACTAGATATTCACTTTAAGAACACATTTAAGAGTCATAACATTGTCATAAGATCATTATCTGCAAGGATATACAGTTCAGCTATACATGCTTGGATTGACATGATAAGATACAAAAACTCACAAGAAAGATTTAACAATTGAGCAAATCATATTCTGCTGATATAAGAAAAGTTTTAAAGTGTTTTTGTTCAAACTAAAGAAACAGCCCTTTATGTTCACATCATTTAGAGAAAAATACTGCCTAGAAATAAATCATTTATAAACTTATTCAATTTATACATAAGTGCCCAGAATGATTGTGAATTAACACAAACTTATATATGAGTGAGAGGTAATAGTTAACCATAGAATTGTAGAAAGAAATATGAAAAAGGCATGATTACCATCTATTCAAATAATTAATATATATGAACACAGTTTACTTGTCATGACATACATTATCATAAACATGTAGAGCTTGTATAGATAATTATCCTGAGTGAATGGAAATCCACAAATAAAGCTATGATACTAAACTCTGTAATTGCTTATTTTCTCCCATTACCAGATTTTTCCTTTATGATAAATCTTCAAAACAAATATCTGTATACATTTAAAGTTTATAAACTAGCGCTTTGAACAATGGTGATTTGACACACACAGAGGTTTACAGCAAATTATTATCAATAGTTAAATAGAAGATGGTTTGTTAACATACAAACAAAAGTAAAGTTTTCTTCAAACCTGAAGAGCAGTACTACCTAATAAGACATTTTAAAGTAATATTTTTGTCATGAAGACCTTTATTTGTGTACTTCTTCTATTTTTGATACAAGTGCCCTGAAGGATAGTGATATGACACAAACTTATATATATTTCTAACAAATAAACTACAACCATACATTTATACCCAAATTTGTGCAAATAACATGTTTAAATTAATTGAGGAAAATAACATATTATGAAAAGACATCGTTTAGCTGAGATTTATGAGTAAACATGATATGTGATGATCTATATGAGTAAACAAAACCTTAACAATATCAATGTCTCCATTCATTTGATTAATTTTAGTGTCCTGAGGTTAAGTATCATGATTGAGATCTAAGCAATAAATAAACATACTTCATTTGAAAATTGAAGACATTTCTTAATTTTGAAAACTCATGCTATAAGAATGTTAAAAAACCTCCTCCTGGTGATGTGACTTTAAGATGTAATACAAGTAAATTTAATTCTAAGATTTGTTGCTTAAATCTAACAAATTTAAGATTTCATTTCACAATAACTAGATATTCACTTTAAGAACACATTTAAGAGTCATAACATTGTCATAAGATCATTATCTGCAAGGATATACAGTTCAGCTATACATGCTTGGATTGACATGATTAGATACAAAAACTCACAAGAAAGATTTAACAATTGAGCAAATCATATTCTGCTGATATAAGAAAAGTTTTAAAGTGTTTTTGTTCAAACTAAAGAAACAGCCCTTTATGTTCACATCATTTAGAGAAAAATACTGCCTAGAAATAAATCATTTATAAACTTATTCAATTTATACATAAGTGCCCAGAATGATTGTGAATTAACACCAACTATATATGAGTGAGAGGTAATAGTTAACCATAGAATTGTAGAAAGAAATATGAAAAAGTCATGATTACCATCTATTCAAATAATTAATATATATGAACACAGTTTACTTGTCATGACATACATTATCCTAAAAATGTAGAGCTTGTATAGATAATTATCCTGAGTGAATGGAAATCCACAAATAAAGCTATGATACTAAACTCTGTAATTGCTTATTTTCTCCCATTACCAGATTTTTCCTTTATGATAAATCTTCAAAACAAATATCTGTATACATTTACAGTTTATAAGCTAGCGCTTTGAACAATAGTGATTTGACACACACAGAGGTTTACAGCAAATTATTATCAATAGTTAAATAGAAGATGTTTTGTTAACATACAAACAAAAGTAAGGTTTTCTTCAAACCTGAAGAGCAGTACTACCTAATAAGACATTTTAAAGTAATATTTTTGTCATGAAGACCTTTATTTGTGTACTTCTTCTATTTTTGATACAAGTGCCCTGAAGGATAGTGATATGACACAAACTTATATATATTTCTAACAAATAAACTACAACCATACATTTATACCCAAATTTGTGCAAATAACATGTTTAAATTAATTGAGGAAAATAACATATTATGAAAAGACATCGTTTAGCTGAGATTTATGAGTAAACATGATATGTGAAGATCTATATGAGTAAACAAAACCTTAACAATATCAATGTCTCCATTCATTTGATTAATTTTAGTGTCCTGAGGTTAAGTATCATGATTGAGATCTAAGCAATAAATAAACATACTTCATTTGAAAATTGAAGACATTTCTTAATTTTGAAAACTCATGCTATAAGAATGTTAAAAAACCTCCTCCTGGTGATGTGACTTTAAGATGTAATACAAGTAAATTTAATTCTAAGATTTGTTGCTTAAATCTAACAAATTTAAGATTTCATTTCACAATAACTAGATATTCACTTTAAGAACACATTTAAGAGTCATAACATTGTCATAAGATCATTATCTGCAAGGATATACAGTTCAGCTATACATGCTTGGATTGACATGATTAGATACAAAAACTAACAAGAAAGATTTAACAATTGAGCAAATCATATTCTGCTGATATAAGAAAAGTTTAAAAGTTTTTTTGTTCAAATTAAAGAAACAGCCCTTTATGTTCACATCATTTAGAGAAAACTACTGCCTAGAAATAAATCATTTATAAACTTATTCAATTTATACATAAGTGCCCAGAATGATTGTGAATTAACACCAACTATATATGAGTGAGAGGTAATAGTTAACCATAGAATTGTAGAAAGAAATATGAAAAAGGCATGATTACCATCTATTCAAATAATTAATATATATGAACACAGTTTACTTGTCATGACATACATTATCATAAACATGTAGAGCTTGTATAGATAATTATCCTGAGTGAATGGAAATCCACAAATAAAGCTATGATACTAAACTCTGTAATTGCTTATTTTCTCCCATTACCAGATTTTTCCTTTATGATAAATCTTCAAAACAAATATCTGTATACATTTAAAGTTTATAAGCTAGCGCTTTGAACAATGGTGATTTGACACAAACAGAGGTTTACAGCAAATTATTATCAATAGTTAAATAGAAGATGTTTTGTTAACATACAAACAAAAGTAAGGTTTTCTTCAAACCTGAAGAGCAGTACTACCTAATAAGACATTTTAAAGTAATATTTTTGTCATGAAGACCTTTATTTGTGTACTTCTTCTATTTTTGATACAAGTGCCCTGAAGGATAGTGATATGACACAAACTTATATATATATCTAACAAATAAACTACAACCATACATTTATACCCAAATTTGTGCAAATAACATGTTTAAATTAATTGAGGAAAATAACATATTATGAAAAGACATCGTTTAGCTGAGATTTATGAGTAAACATGATATGTGATGATCTATATGAGTAAACAAAACCTTAACAATATCTATGTCTCCATTCATTTGATTAATTTTAGTGTCCTGAGGTTAAGTATCATGATTGAGATCTAAGCAATAAATAAACATACTTCATTTGAAAATTGAAGACATTTCTTAATTTTGAAAACTCATGCTATAAGAATGTTAAAAAACCTCCTCCTGGTGATGTGACTTTAAGATGTAATACAAGTAAATTTAATTCTAAGATTTGTTGCTTAAATCTAACAAATTTAAGATTTCATTTCACAATAACTAGATATTCACTTTAAGAACACATTTAAGAGTCATAACATTGTCATAAGATCATTATCTGCAAGGATATACAGTTCAGCTATACATGCTTGGATTGACATGATTAGATACAAAAACTAACAAGAAAGATTTAACAATTGAGCAAATCATATTCTGCTGATATAAGAAAAGTTTAAAAGTTTTTTTGTTCAAATTAAAGAAACAGCCCTTTATGTTCACATCATTTAGAGAAAACTACTGCCTAGAAATAAATCATTTATAAACTTATTCAATTTATACATAAGTGCCCAGAATGATTGTGAATTAACACCAACTATATATGAGTGAGAGGTAATAGTTAACCATAGAATTGTAGAAAGAAATATGAAAAAGGCATGATTACCATCTATTCAAATAATTAATATATATGAACACAGTTTACTTGTCATGACATACATTATCATAAACATGTAGAGCTTGTATAGATAATTATCCTGAGTGAATGGAAATCCACAAATAAAGCTATGATACTAAACTCTGTAATTGCTTATTTTCTCCCATTACCAGATTTTTCCTTTATGATAAATCTTCAAAACAAATATCTGTATACATTTAAAGTTTATAAGCTAGCGCTTTGAACAATGGTGATTTGACACAAACAGAGGTTTACAGCAAATTATTATCAATAGTTAAATAGAAGATGTTTTGTTAACATACAAACAAAAGTAAGGTTTTCTTCAAACCTGAAGAGCAGTACTACCTAATAAGACATTTTAAAGTAATATTTTTGTCATGAAGACCTTTATTTGTGTACTTCTTCTATTTTTGATACAAGTGCCCTGAAGGATAGTGATATGACACAAACTTATATATATATCTAACAAATAAACTACAACCATACATTTATACCCAAATTTGTGCAAATAACATGTTTAAATTAATTGAGGAAAATAACATATTATGAAAAGACATCGTTTAGCTGAGATTTATGAGTAAACATGATATGTGATGATCTATATGAGTAAACAAAACCTTAACAATATCAATGTCTCCATTCATTTGATTAATTTTAGTGTCCTGAGGTTAAGTATCATGATTGAGATCTAAACAATAAATAAACATACTTCATTTGAAAATTGAAGACATTTCTTTATTTTGAAAACTCATGCTATAAGAATGTTAAAAAACCTCCTCCTGGTGATGTGACTTTAAGATGTAATACAAGTAAATTTAATTCTAAGATTTGTTGCTTAAATCTAACAAATTTAAGATTTCATTTCACAATAACTAGATATTCACTTTAAGAACACATTTAAGAGTCATAACATTGTCATAAATTCATTATCTGCAAGGATATACAGTTCAGCTATACATGCTTGGATTGACATGATAAGATACAAAAACTCACAAGAAAGATTTAACAATTGAGCAAATCATATTCTGCTGATATAAGAAAAGTTTTAAAGTTTTTTTTTTCAAACTAAAGAAACAGGCCTTTATGTTCACATCATTTAGAGAAAACTACTGCCTAGAAATAAATCATTTATAAACTTATTCAATTTATACATAAGTGCCCAGAATGATTGTGAATTAACACCAACTATATATGAGTGAGAGGTAATAGTTAACCATAGAATTGTAGAAAGAAATATGAAAAAGTCATGGTTACCATCTATTCAAATAATTAATATATATGAACACAGTTTACTTGTCATGACATACATTATCATAAACATGTAAGCTTGTATAGATAATTATCCTGAGTGAATGGAAATCCACAAATAAAGCTATGATACTAAACTCTGTAATTGCTTATTTTCTCCCATTACCAGATTTTTCCTTTATGATAAATCTTCAAAACAAATATCTGTATACATTTAAAGTTTATAAGCTAGCGCTTTGAACAATGGTGATTTGACACACACAGAGGTTTACAGCAAATTATTATCAATAGTTAAATAGAAGATGGTTTGTTAACATACAAACAAAAGTAAGGTTTTCTTCAAACCTGAAGAGCAGTACTACCTAATAAGACATTTTAAAGTAATAGTTTTGTCATGAAGACCTTTATTTGTGTACTTCTTCTATTTTTGATACAAGTGCCCTGAAGGATAGTGATATGACACAAACTTATATATATTTCTAACAAATAAACTACAACCATACATTTATACCCAAATTTGTGCAAATAACATGTTTAAATTAATTGAGGAAAATAACATATTATGAAAAGACATCGTTTAGCTGAGATTTATGAGTAAACATGATATGTGATGATCTATATGAGTAAACAAAACCTTAACAATATCAATGTCTCCATTCATTTGATTAATTTTAGTGTCCTGAGGTTAAGTATCATGATTGAGATCTAAGCAATAAATAAACATACTTCATTTGAAAATTGAAGACATTTCTTAATTTTGAAAACTCATGCTATAAGAATGTTAAAAAACCTCCTCCTGGTGATGTGACTTTAAGATGTAATACAAGTAAATTTAATTCTAAGATTTGTTGCTTAAATCTAACAAATTTAAGATTTCATTTCACAATAACTAGATATTCACTTTAAGAACACATTTAAGAGTCATAACATTGTCATAAGATCATTATCTGCAAGGATATACAGTTCAGCTATACATGCTTGGATTGACATGATTAGATACAAAAACTAACAAGAAAGATTTAACAATTGAGCAAATCATATTCTGCTGATATAAGAAAAGTTTTAAAGTTTTTTTGTTCAAATTAAAGAAACAGCCCTTTATGTTCACATCATTTAGAGAAAACTACTGCCTAGAAATAAATCATTTATAAACTTATTCAATTTATACATAAGTGCCCAGAATGATTGTGAATTAACACCAACTATATATGAGTGAGAGGTAATAGTTAACCATAGAATTGTAGAAAGAAATATGAAAAAGGCATGATTACCATCTATTCAAATAATTAATATATATGAACACAGTTTACTTGTCATGACATACATTATCATAAACATGTAGAGCTTGTATAGATAATTATCCTGAGTGAATGGAAATCCACAAATAAAGCTATGATACTAAACTCTGTAATTGCTTATTTTCTCCCATTACCAGATTTTTCCTTTATGATAAATCTTCAAAACAAATATCTGTATACATTTAAAGTTTATAAGCTAGCGCTTTGAACAATGGTGATTTGACACACACAGAGGTTTACAGCAAATTATTATCAATAGTTAAATAGAAGATGGTTTGTTAACATACAAACAAAAGTAAGGTTTTCTTCAAACCTGAAGAGCAGTACTACCTAATAAGACATTTTAAAGTAATATTTTTGTCATGAAGACCTTTATTTGTGTACTTCTTCTATTTTTGATACAAGTGCCCTGAAGGATAGTGATATGACACAAACTTATATATATATCTAACAAATAAACTACAACCATACATTTATACCCAAATTTGTGCAAATAACATGTTTAAATTAATTGAGGAAAATAACATATTATGAAAAGACATCGTTTAGCTGAGATTTATGAGTAAACATGATATGTGATGATCTATATGAGTAAACAAAACCTTAACAATATCAATGTCTCCATTCATTTGATTAATTTTAGTGTCCTGAGGTTAAGTATCATGATTGAGATCTAAGCAATAAATAAACATACTTCATTTGAAAATTGAAGACATTTCTTAATTTTGAAAACTTATGCTATAAGAATGTTAAAAAACCTCCTCCTGGTGATGTGACTTTAAGATGTAATACAAGTAAATTTAATTCTAAGATTTGTTGCTGAAATTTATCAAATTTAAGATTTCATTTCACAATAACTAGATATTCACTTTAAGAACACATTTAAGAGTCATAACATTGTCATAAATTCATTATCTGCAAGGATATACCGTTCAGCTATACATGCTTGGATTGACATGATTAGATACAAAAACTCACAAGAAAGATTTAACAATTGAGCAAATCATATTCTGCTGATATAAGAAAAGTTTTAAAGTGTTTTTGTTCAAACTAAAAAAACAGCCCTTTATGTTCACATCATTTAGAGAAAACTACTGCCTAGAAATAAATCATTTATAAACTTATTCAATTTATACATAAGTGCCCAGAATGATTGTGAATTAACACCAACTATATATGAGTGAGAGGTAATAGTTAACCATAGAATTGTAGAAAGAAATATGAAAAAGGCATGATTACCATCTATTCAAATAATTAATATATATGAACACAGTTTACTTGTCATGACATACATTATCATAAACATGTAGAGCTTGTATAGATAATTATCCTGAGTGAATGGAAATCCACAAATAAAGCTATGATACTAAACTCTGTAATTGCTTATTTTCTCCCATTACCAGATTTTTCCTTTATGATAAATCTTCAAAACAAATATCTGTATACATTTAAAGTTTATAAGCTAGCGCTTTGAACAATGGTGATTTGACACACACAGAGGTTTACAGCAAATTATTATCAATAGTTAAATAGAAGATGGTTTGTTAACATACAAACAAAAGTAAGGTTTTCTTCAAACCTGAAGAGCAGTACTACCTAATAAGAAATTTTAAAGTAATATTTTTGTCATGAAGACCTTTATTTGTGTACTTCTTCTATTTTTGATACAAGTGCCCTGAAGGATAGTGATATGACACAAACTTATATATATATCTAACAAATAAACTACAACCATACATTTATACCCAAATTTGTGCAAATAACATGTTTAAATTAATTGAGGAAAATAACATATTATGAAAAGACATCGTTTAGCTGAGATTTATGAGTAAACATGATATGTGATGATCTATATGAGTAAACAAAACCTTAACAATATCAATGTCTCCATTCATTTGATTAATTTTAGTGTCCTGAGGTTAAGTATCATGATTGAGATCTAAGCAATAAATAAACATACTTCATTTGAAAATTGAAGACATTTCTTAATTTTGAAAACTTATGCTATAAGAATGTTAAAAAACCTCCTCCTGGTGATGTGACTTTAAGATGTAATACAAGTAAATTTAATTCTAAGATTTGTTGCTGAAATTTATCAAATTTAAGATTTCATTTCACAATAACTAGATATTCACTTTAAGAACACATTTAAGAGTCATAACATTGTCATAAATTCATTATCTGCAAGGATATACCGTTCAGCTATACATGCTTGGATTGACATGATTAGATACAAAAACTCACAAGAAGATTTAACAATTGAGCAAATCATATTCTGCTGATATAAGAAAAGTTTTAAAGTGTTTTTGTTCAAACTAAAAAAACAGCCCTTTATGTTCACATCATTTAGAGAAAACTACTGCCTAGAAATAAATCATTTATAAACTTATTCAATTTATACATAAGTGCCCAGAATGATTGTGAATTAACACCAACTATATATGAGTGAGAGGTAATAGTTAACCATAGAATTGTAGAAAGAAATATGAAAAAGGCATGATTACCATCTATTCAAATAATTAATATATATGAACACAGTTTACTTGTCATGACATACATTATCATAAACATGTAGAGCTTGTATAGATAATTATCCTGAGTGAATGGAAATCCACAAATAAAGCTTTGATACTAAACTCTGTAATTGCTTATTTTCTCCCATTACCAGATTTTTCCTTTATGATAAATCTTCAAAACAAATATCTGTATACATTTAAAGTTTATAAACTAGCGCTTTGAACAATAGTGATTTGACACACACAGAGGTTTACAGCAAATTATTATCAATAGTTAAATAGAAGATGTTTTGTTAACATACAAAAAAAAGTAAGGTTTTCTTCAAACCTGAAGAGCAGTACTACCTAATAAGACATTTTAAAGTAATATTTTTGTCATGAAGACCTTTATTTGTGTACTTCTTCTATTTTTGATACAAGTGCCCTGAAGGATAGTGATATGACACAAACTTATATATATTTCTAACAAATAAACTACAACCATACATTTATACCCAAATTTGTGCAAATAACATGTTTAAATTAATTGAGGAAAATAACATATTATGAAAAGACATCGTTTAGCTGAGATTTATGAGTAAACATGATATGTGATGATCTATATGAGTAAACAAAACCTTAACAATATCAATGTCTCCATTCATTTGATTAATTTTAGTGTCCTGAGGTTAAGTATCATGATTGAGATCTAAGCAATAAATAAACATACTTCATTTGAAAATTGAAGACATTTCTTAATTTTGAAAACTCATGCTATAAGAATGTTAAAAAACCTCCTCCTGGTGATGTGACTTTAAGATGTAATACAAGTAAATTTAATTCTAAGATTTGTTGCTGAAATTTATCAAATTTAAGATTTCATTTCACAATAACTAGATATTCACTTTAAGAACACATTTAAGAGTCATAACATTGTCATAAATTCATTATCTGCAAGGATATACCGTTCAGCTATACATGCTTGGATTGACATGATTAGATACAAAAACTCACAAGAAAGATTTAACAATTGAGCAAATCATATTCTGCTGATATAAGAAAAGTTTTAAAGTTTTTTTGTTCAAACTAAAGAAACAGCCCTTTATGTTCACATCATTTAGAGAAAACTACTGCCTAGAAATAAATCATTTATAAACTTATTCAATTTATACATAAGTGCCCAGAATGATTGTGAATTAACACCAACTATATATGAGTGAGAGGTAATAGTTAACCATAGAATTGTAGAAAGAAATATGAAAAAGGCATGATTACCATCTATTCAAATAATTAATATATATGAACACAGTTTACTTGTCATGACATACATTATCATAAATATGTAGAGCTTGTATAGATAATTATCCTGAGTGAATGGAAATCCACAAATAAAGCTATGATACTAAACTCTGTAATTGCTTATTTTCTCCCATTACCAGATTTTTCCTTTATGATAAATCTTCAAAACAAATATCTGTATACATTTACAGTTTATAAGCTAGCGCTTTGAACAATGGTGATTTGACACACACAGAGGTTTACAGCAAATTATTATCAATAGTTAAATAGAAGATGTTTTGTTAACATACAAAAAAAAGTAAGGTTTTCTTCAAACCTGAAGAGCAGTACTACCTAATAAGACATTTTAAAGTAATATTTTTGTCATGAAGACCTTTATTTGTGTACTTCTTCTATTTTTGATACAAGTGCCCTGAAGGATAGTGATATGACACAAACTTATATATATTTCTAACAAATAAACTACAACCATACATTTATACCCAAATTTGTGCAAATAACATGTTTAAATTAATTGAGGAAAATAACATATTATGAAAAGACATCGTTTAGCTGAGATTTATGAGTAAACATGATATGTGATGATCTATATGAGTAAACAAAACCTTAACAATATCAATGTCTCCATTCATTTGATTAATTTTAGTGTCCTGAGGTTAAGTATCATGATTGAGATCTAAGCAATAAATAAACATACTTCATTTGAAAATTGAAGACATTTCTTAATTTTGAAAACTCATGCTATAAGAATGTTAAAAAACCTCCTCCTGGTGATGTGACTTTAAGATGTAATACAAGTAAATTTAATTCTAAGATTTGTTGCTGAAATTTCTCAAATTTAAGATTTCATTTCACAATAACTAGATATTCACTTTAAGAACACATTTAAGAGTCATAACATTGTCATAAATTCATTATCTGCAAGGATATACCGTTCAGCTATACATGCTTGGATTGACATGATTAGATACAAAAACTCACAAGAAAGATTTAACAATTGAGCAAATCATATTCTGCTGATATAAGAAAAGTTTTAAAGTTTTTTTGTTCAAACTAAAGAAACAGCCCTTTATGTTCACATCATTTAGAGAAAACTACTGCCTAGAAATAAATCATTTATAAACTTATTCAATTTATACATAAGTGCCCAGAATGATTGTGAATTAACACCAACTATATATGAGTGAGAGGTAATAGTTAACCATAGAATTGTAGAAAGAAATATGAAAAAGGCATGATTACCATCTATTCAAATAATTAATATATATGAACACAGTTTACTTGTCATGACATACATTATCATAAATATGTAGAGCTTGTATAGATAATTATCCTGAGTGAATGGAAATCCACAAATAAAGCTATGATACTAAACTCTGTAATTGCTTATTTTCTCCCATTACCAGATTTTTCCTTTATGATAAATCTTCAAAACAAATATCTGTATACATTTACAGTTTATAAGCTAGCGCTTTGAACAATGGTGATTTGACACACACAGAGGTTTACAGCAAATTATTATCAAAAGTTAAATAGAAGATGTTTTGTTAACATACAAACAAAAGTAAGGTTTTCTTCAAACCTGAAGAGCAGTACTACCTAATAAGACATTTTAAAGTAATATTTTTGTCATGAAGACCTTTTTCTGTGTACTTCTTCTATTTTTGATACAAGTGCCCTGAAGGATAGTGATATGACACAAACTTATATATATTTCTAACAAATAAACTACAACCATACATTTATACCCAAATTTGTGCAAATAACATGTTTAAATTAATTGAGGAAAATAACATATTATGAAAAGACATCGTTTAGCTGAGATTTATGAGTAAACATGATATGTGATGATCTATATGAGTAAACAAAACCTTAACAATATCAATGTCTCCATTCATTTGATTAATTTTAGTGTCCTGAGGTTAAGTATCATGATTGAGATCTAAGCAATAAATAAACATACTTCATTTGAAAATTGAAGACATTTCTTAATTTTGAAAACTCATGCTATAAGAATGTTAAAAAACCTCCTCCCGGTGATGTGACTTTAAGATGTAATACAAGTAAATTTAATTCTAAGATTTGTTGCTGAAATTTATCAAATTTAAGATTTCATTTCACAATAACTAGATATTCACTTTAAGAACACATTTAAGAGTCATAACATTGTCATAAATTCATTATCTGCAAGGATATACCGTTCAGCTATACATGCTTGGATTGACATGATTAGATACAAAAACTCACATGAAAGATTTAACAATTGAGCAAATCATATTCTGCTGATATAAGAACAGTTTTTAAATTTTTTTGTTCAAACTAAAGCAACAGCCCTTTATGTTCACATCATTTAGAGAAAAATACTGCCTAGAAATAAATCATTTATAAACTTATTCAATTTATACATAAGTGCCCAGAATGATTGTGAATTCACACAAACTTATATATGAGTGAGAGGTAATAGTTAACCATAGAATTGTAGAAAGAAATATGAAAAAGGCATGATTACCATCTATTCAAATAATTAATATATATGAACACAGTTTACTTGTCATGACATACATTATCATAAATATGTAGAGCTTGTATAGATAATTATCCTGAGTGAATGGAAATCCACAAATAAAGCTATGATACTAAACTCTGTAATTGCTTATTTTCTCCCATTACCAGATTTTTCCTTTATGATAAATCTTCAAAACAAATATCTGTATACATTTACAGTTTATAAGCTAGCGCTTTGAACAATGGTGATTTGACACACACAGAGGTTTACAGCAAATTATTATCAAAAGTTAAATAGAAGATGTTTTGTTAACATACAAACAAAAGTAAGGTTTTCTTCAAACCTGAAGAGCAGTACTACCTAATAAGACATTTTAAAGTAATATTTTTGTCATGAAGACCTTTTTCTGTGTACTTCTTCTATTTTTGATACAAGTGCCCTGAAGGATAGTGATATGACAAAAACTTATATATATTTCTAACAAATAAACTACAACCATACATTTATACCCAAATTTGTGCAAATAACATGTTTAAATTAATTGAGGAAAATAACATATTATGAAAAGACATCGTTTAGCTGAGATTTATGAGTAAACATGATATGTGATGATCTATATGAGTAAACAAAACCTTAACAATATCAATGTCTCCATTCATTTGATTAATTTTAGTGTCCTGAGGTTAAGTATCATGATTGAGATCTAAGCAATAAATAAACATACTTCATTTGAAAATTGAAGACATTTCTTAATTTTGAAAACTCATGCTATAAGAATGTTAAAAAACCTCCTCCCGGTGATGTGACTTTAAGATGTAATACAAGTAAATTTAATTCTAAGATTTGTTGCTGAAATTTATCAAATTTAAGATTTCATTTCACAATAACTAGATATTCACTTTAAGAACACATTTAAGAGTCATAACATTGTCATAAATTCATTATCTGCAAGGATATACCGTTCAGCTATACATGCTTGGATTGACATGATTAGATACAAAAACTCACATGAAAGATTTAACAATTGAGCAAATCATATTCTGCTGATATAAGAACAGTTTTAAATTTTTTTGTTCAAACTAAAGCAACAGCCCTTTATGTTCACATCATTTAGAGAAAAATACTGCCTAGAAATAAATCATTTATAAACTTATTCAATTTATACATAAGTGCCCAGAATGATTGTGAATTCACACAAACTTATATATGAGTGAGAGGTAATAGTTAACCATAGAATTGTAGAAAGAAATATGAAAAAGGCATGATTACCATCTATTCAAATAATTAATATATATGAACACAGTTTACTTGTCATGACATACATTATCATAAATATGTAGAGCTTGTATAGATAATTATCCTGAGTGAATGGAAATCCACAAATAAAGCTATGATACTAAACTCTGTAATTGCTTATTTTCTCCCATTACCAGATTTTTCCTTTATGATAAATCTTCAAAACAAATATCTGTATACATTTACAGTTTATAAGCTAGCGCTTTGAACAATGGTGATTTGACACACACAGAGGTTTACAGCAAATTATTATCAATAGTTAAATAGAAGATGTTTTGTTAACATACAAAAAAAAGTAAGGTTTTCTTCAAACCTGAAGAGCAGTACTACCTAATAAGACATTTTAAAGTAATATTTTTGTCATGAAGAC
Organism: Steromphala cineraria; assembly: GCA_916613615.1. Taxonomy (NCBI): domain Eukaryota; kingdom Metazoa; phylum Mollusca; class Gastropoda; order Trochida; family Trochidae; genus Steromphala; species Steromphala cineraria. The sequence continues at coordinate 25,662,944 of OU744728.1, read as the reverse complement.
CTTTATTTGTGTACTTCTTCTATTTTTGATACAAGTGCCCTGAAGGATAGTGATATGACACAAACTTATATATATTTCTAACAAATAAACTACAACCATACATTTATACCCAAATTTGTGCAAATAACATGTTTAAATTAATTGAGGAAAATAACATATTATGAAAAGACATCGTTTAGCTGAGATTTATGAGTAAACATGATATGTGATGATCTATATGAGTAAACAAAACCTTAACAATATCAATGTCTCCATTCATTTGATTAATTTTAGTGTCCTGAGGTTAAGTATCATGATTGAGATCTAAGCAATAAATAAACATACTTCATTTGAAAATTGAAGACATTTCTTAATTTTGAAAACTCATGCTATAAGAATGTTAAAAAACCTCCTCCCGGTGATGTGACTTTAAGATGTAATACAAGTAAATTTAATTCTAAGATTTGTTGCTGAAATTTCTCAAATTTAAGATTTCATTTCACAATAACTAGATATTCACTTTAAGAACACATTTAAGAGTCATAACATTGTCATAAATTCATTATCTGCAAGGATATACCGTTCAGCTATACATGCTTGGATTGACATGATTAGATACAAAAACTCACAAGAAAGATTTAACAATTGAGCAAATCATATTCTGCTGATATAAGAAAAGTTTTAAAGTTTTTTTGTTCAAACTAAAGAAACAGCCCTTTATGTTCACATCATTTAGAGAAAACTACTGCCTAGAAATAAATCATTTATAAACTTATTCAATTTATACATAAGTGCCCAGAATGATTGTGAATTAACACCAACTATATATGAGTGAGAGGTAATAGTTAACCATAGAATTGTAGAAAGAAATATGAAAAAGGCATGATTACCATCTATTCAAATAATTAATATATATGAACACAGTTTACTTGTCATGACATACATTATCATAAATATGTAGAGCTTGTATAGATAATTATCCTGAGTGAATGGAAATCCACAAATAAAGCTATGATACTAAACTCTGTAATTGCTTATTTTCTCCCATTACCAGATTTTTCCTTTATGATAAATCTTCAAAACAAATATCTGTATACATTTACAGTTTATAAGCTAGCGCTTTGAACAATGGTGATTTGACACACACAGAGGTTTACAGCAAATTATTATCAAAAGTTAAATAGAAGATGTTTTGTTAACATACAAACAAAAGTAAGGTTTTCTTCAAACCTGAAGAGCAGTACTACCTAATAAGACATTTTAAAGTAATATTTTTGTCATGAAGACCTTTTTCTGTGTACTTCTTCTATTTTTGATACAAGTGCCCTGAAGGATAGTGATATGACAAAAACTTATATATATTTCTAACAAATAAACTACAACCATACATTTATACCCAAATTTGTGCAAATAACATGTTTAAATTAATTGAGGAAAATAACATATTATGAAAAGACATCGTTTAGCTGAGATTTATGAGTAAACATGATATGTGATGATCTATATGAGTAAACAAAACCTTAACAATATCAATGTCTCCATTCATTTGATTAATTTTAGTGTCCTGAGGTTAAGTATCATGATTGAGATCTAAGCAATAAATAAACATACTTCATTTGAAAATTGAAGACATTTCTTAATTTTGAAAACTCATGCTATAAGAATGTTAAAAAACCTCCTCCCGGTGATGTGACTTTAAGATGTAATACAAGTAAATTTAATTCTAAGATTTGTTGCTGAAATTTATCAAATTTAAGATTTCATTTCACAATAACTAGATATTCACTTTAAGAACACATTTAAGAGTCATAACATTGTCATAAATTCATTATCTGCAAGGATATACCGTTCAGCTATACATGCTTGGATTGACATGATTAGATACAAAAACTCACATGAAAGATTTAACAATTGAGCAAATCATATTCTGCTGATATAAGAACAGTTTTTAAATTTTTTTGTTCAAACTAAAGCAACAGCCCTTTATGTTCACATCATTTAGAGAAAAATACTGCCTAGAAATAAATCATTTATAAACTTATTCAATTTATACATAAGTGCCCAGAATGATTGTGAATTCACACAAACTTATATATGAGTGAGAGGTAATAGTTAACCATAGAATTGTAGAAAGAAATATGAAAAAGGCATGATTACCATCTATTCAAATAATTAATATATATGAACACAGTTTACTTGTCATGACATACATTATCATAAATATGTAGAGCTTGTATAGATAATTATCCTGAGTGAATGGAAATCCACAAATAAAGCTATGATACTAAACTCTGTAATTGCTTATTTTCTCCCATTACCAGATTTTTCCTTTATGATAAATCTTCAAAACAAATATCTGTATACATTTACAGTTTATAAGCTAGCGCTTTGAACAATGGTGATTTGACACACACAGAGGTTTACAGCAAATTATTATCAAAAGTTAAATAGAAGATGTTTTGTTAACATACAAACAAAAGTAAGGTTTTCTTCAAACCTGAAGAGCAGTACTACCTAATAAGACATTTTAAAGTAATATTTTTGTCATGAAGACCTTTTTCTGTGTACTTCTTCTATTTTTGATACAAGTGCCCTGAAGGATAGTGATATGACAAAAACTTATATATATTTCTAACAAATAAACTACAACCATACATTTATACCCAAATTTGTGCAAATAACATGTTTAAATTAATTGAGGAAAATAACATATTATGAAAAGACATCGTTTAGCTGAGATTTATGAGTAAACATGATATGTGATGATCTATATGAGTAAACAAAACCTTAACAATATCAATGTCTCCATTCATTTGATTAATTTTAGTGTCCTGAGGTTAAGTATCATGATTGAGATCTAAGCAATAAATAAACATACTTCATTTGAAAATTGAAGACATTTCTTAATTTTGAAAACTCATGCTATAAGAATGTTAAAAAACCTCCTCCCGGTGATGTGACTTTAAGATGTAATACAAGTAAATTTAATTCTAAGATTTGTTGCTGAAATTTATCAAATTTAAGATTTCATTTCACAATAACTAGATATTCACTTTAAGAACACATTTAAGAGTCATAACATTGTCATAAATTCATTATCTGCAAGGATATACCGTTCAGCTATACATGCTTGGATTGACATGATTAGATACAAAAACTCACATGAAAGATTTAACAATTGAGCAAATCATATTCTGCTGATATAAGAACAGTTTTAAATTTTTTTGTTCAAACTAAAGCAACAGCCCTTTATGTTCACATCATTTAGAGAAAAATACTGCCTAGAAATAAATCATTTATAAACTTATTCAATTTATACATAAGTGCCCAGAATGATTGTGAATTCACACAAACTTATATATGAGTGAGAGGTAATAGTTAACCATAGAATTGTAGAAAGAAATATGAAAAAGGCATGATTACCATCTATTCAAATAATTAATATATATGAACACAGTTTACTTGTCATGACATACATTATCATAAATATGTAGAGCTTGTATAGATAATTATCCTGAGTGAATGGAAATCCACAAATAAAGCTATGATACTAAACTCTGTAATTGCTTATTTTCTCCCATTACCAGATTTTTCCTTTATGATAAATCTTCAAAACAAATATCTGTATACATTTACAGTTTATAAGCTAGCGCTTTGAACAATGGTGATTTGACACACACAGAGGTTTACAGCAAATTATTATCAAAAGTTAAATAGAAGATGTTTTGTTAACATACAAACAAAAGTAAGGTTTTCTTCAAACCTGAAGAGCAGTACTACCTAATAAGACATTTTAAAGTAATATTTTTGTCATGAAGACCTTTTTCTGTGTACTTCTTCTATTTTTGATACAAGTGCCCTGAAGGATAGTGATATGACAAAAACTTATATATATTTCTAACAAATAAACTACAACCATACATTTATACCCAAATTTGTGCAAATAACATGTTTAAATTAATTGAGGAAAATAACATATTATGAAAAGACATCGTTTAGCTGAGATTTATGAGTAAACATGATATGTGATGATCTATATGAGTAAACAAAACCTTAACAATATCAATGTCTCCATTCATTTGATTAATTTTAGTGTCCTGAGGTTAAGTATCATGATTGAGATCTAAGCAATAAATAAACATACTTCATTTGAAAATTGAAGACATTTCTTAATTTTGAAAACTCATGCTATAAGAATGTTAAAAAAACTCCTCCCGGTGATGTGACTTTAAGATGTAATACAAGTAAATTTAATTCTAAGATTTGTTGCTGAAATTTATCAACTTTAAGATTTCATTTCACAATAACTAGATATTCACTTTAAGAACACATTTAAGAGTCATAACATTGTCATAAATTCATTATCTGCAAGGATATACCGTTCAGCTATACATGCTTGGATTGACATGATTAGATACAAAAACACACATGAAAGATTTAACAATTGAGCAAATCATATTCTGCTGATATAAGAACAGTTTTAAATTTTTTTGTTCAAACTAAAGCAACAGCCCTTTATGTTCACATCATTTAGAGAAAAATACTGCCTAGAAATAAATCATTTATAAACTTATTCAATTTATACATAAGTGCCCAGAATGATTGTGAATTCACACAAACTTATATATGAGTGAGAGGTAATAGTTAACCATAGAATTGTAGAAAGAAATATGAAAAAGGCATGATTACCATCTATTCAAATAATTAATATATATGAACACAGTTTACTTGTCATGACATACATTATCATAAAACATGTAGAGCTTGTATAGATAATTATCCTGAGTGAATGGAAATCCACAAATAAAGCTATGATACTAAACTCTGTAATTGCTTATTTTCTCCCATTACCAGATTTTTCCTTTATGATAAATCTTCAAAACAAATATCTGTATACATTTACAGTTTATAAGCTAGCGCTTTGAACAATGGTGATTTGACACACACAGAGGTTTACAGCAAATTATTATCAAAAGTTAAATAGAAGATGTTTTGTTAACATACAAACAAAAGTAAGGTTTTCTTCAAACCTGAAGAGCAGTACTACCTAATAAGACATTTTAAAGTAATATTTTTGTCATGAAGACCTTTTTCTGTGTACTTCTTCTATTTTTGATACAAGTGCCCTGAAGGATAGTGATATGACAAAAACTTATATATATTTCTAACAAATAAACTACAACCATACATTTATACCCAAATTTGTGCAAATAACATGTTTAAATTTATTGAGGAAAATAACATATTATGAAAAGACATCGTTTAGCTGAGATTTATGAGTAAACATGATATGTGATGATCTATATGAGTAAACAAAACCTTAACAATATCAATGTCTCCATTCATTTGATTAATTTTAGTGTCCTGAGGTTAAGTATCATGATTGAGATCTAAGCAATAAATAAACATACTTCATTTGAAAATTGAAGACATTTCTTAATTTTGAAAACTCATGCTATAAGAATGTTAAAAAACCTCCTCCCGGTGATGTGACTTTAAGATGTAATACAGGTAAATTTAATTCTAAGATTTGTTGCTGAAATTTATCAAATGTAAGATTTCATTTCACAATAACTAGATATTCACTTTAAGAACACATTTAAGAGTCATAACATTGTCATAAATTCATTATCTGCAAGGATATACCGTTCAGCTATACATGCTTGGATTGACATGATTAGATACAAAAACTCACAAGAAAGATTTAACAATTGAGCAAATCATATTCTGCTGATATAAGAAAAGTTTTAAAGTTTTTTTGTTCAAACTAAAGAAACAGCCCTTTATGTTCACATCATTTAGAGAAAACTACTGCCTAGAAATAAATCATTTATAAACTTATTCAATTTATACATAAGTGCCCAGAATGATTGTGAATTCACACAAACTTATATATGAGTGAGAGGTAATAGTTAACCATAGAATTGTAGAAAGAAATATGAAAAAGGCATGATTACCATCTATTCAAATAATTAATATATATGAACACAGTTTACTTGTCATGACATACATTATCATAAAACATGTAGAGCTTGTATAGATAATTATCCTGAGTGAATGGAAATCCACAAATAAAGCTATGATACTAAACTCTGTAATTGCTTATTTTCTCCCATTACCAGATTTTTCCTTTATGATAAATCTTCAAAACAAATATCTGTATACATTTACAGTTTATAAGCTAGCGCTTTGAACAATGGTGATTTGACACACACAGAGGTTTACAGCAAATTATTATCAAAAGTTAAATAGAAGATGTTTTGTTAACATACAAACAAAAGTAAGGTTTTCTTCAAACCTGAAGAGCAGTACTACCTAATAAGACATTTTAAAGTAATATTTTTGTCATGAAGACCTTTTTCTGTGTACTTCTTCTATTTTTGATACAAGTGCCCTGAAGGATAGTGATATGACAAAAACTTATATATATTTCTAACAAATAAACTACAACCATACATTTATACCCAAATTTGTGCAAATAACATGTTTAAATTAATTGAGGAAAATAACATATTATGAAAAGACATCGTTTAGCTGAGATTTATGAGTAAACATGATATGTGATGATCTATATGAGTAAACAAAACCTTAACAATATCAATGTCTCCATTCATTTGATTAATTTTAGTGTCCTGAGGTTAAGTATCATGATTGAGATCTAAGCAATAAATAAACATACTTCATTTGAAAATTGAAGACATTTCTTAATTTTGAAAACTCATGCTATAAGAATGTTAAAAAACCTCCTCCCGGTGATGTGACTTTAAGATGTAATACAGGTAAATTTAATTCTAAGATTTGTTGCTGAAATTTATCAAATGTAAGATTTCATTTCACAATAACTAGATATTCACTTTAAGAACACATTTAAGAGTCATAACATTGTCATAAATTCATTATCTGCAAGGATATACCGTTCAGCTATACATGCTTGGATTGACATGATTAGATACAAAAACTCACAAGAAAGATTTAACAATTGAGCAAATCATATTCTGCTGATATAAGAAAAGTTTTAAAGTTTTTTTGTTCAAACTAAAGAAACAGCCCTTTATGTTCACATCATTTAGAGAAAACTACTGCCTAGAAATAAATCATTTATAAACTTATTCAATTTATACATAAGTGCCCAGAATGATTGTGAATTAACACCAACTATATATGAGTGAGAGGTAATAGTTAACCATAGAATTGTAGAAAGAAATATGAAAAAGGCATGATTACCATCTATTCAAATAATTAATATATATGAACACAGTTTACTTGTCATGACATACATTATCATAAATATGTAGAGCTTGTATAGATAATTATCCTGAGTGAATGGAAATCCACAAATAAAGCTATGATACTAAACTCTGTAATTGCTTATTTTCTCCCATTACCAGATTTTTCCTTTATGATAAATCTTCAAAACAAATATCTGTATACATTTACAGTTTATAAGCTAGCGCTTTGAACAATGGTGATTTGACACACACAGAGGTTTACAGCAAATTATTATCAAAAGTTAAATAGAAGATGTTTTGTTAACATACAAACAAAAGTAAGGTTTTCTTCAAACCTGAAGAGCAGTACTACCTAATAAGACATTTTAAAGTAATATTTTTGTCATGAAGACCTTTTTCTGTGTACTTCTTCTATTTTTGATACAAGTGCCCTGAAGGATAGTGATATGACAAAAACTTATATATATTTCTAACAAATAAACTACAACCATACATTTATACCCAAATTTGTGCAAATAACATGTTTAAATTAATTGAGGAAAATAACATATTATGAAAAGACATCGTTTAGCTGAGATTTATGAGTAAACATGATATGTGATGATCTATATGAGTAAACAAAACCTTAACAATATCAATGTCTCCATTCATTTGATTAATTTTAGTGTCCTGAGGTTAAGTATCATGATTGAGATCTAAGCAATAAATAAACATACTTCATTTGAAAATTGAAGACATTTCTTAATTTTGAAAACTCATGCTATAAGAATGTTAAAAAACCTCCTCCCGGTGATGTGACTTTAAGATGTAATACAAGTAAATTTAATTCTAAGATTTGTTGCTGAAATTTATCAAATTTAAGATTTCATTTCACAATAACTAGATATTCACTTTAAGAACACATTTAAGAGTCATAACATTGTCATAAATTCATTATCTGCAAGGATATACCGTTCAGCTATACATGCTTGGATTGACATGATTAGATACAAAAACTCACATGAAAGATTTAACAATTGAGCAAATCATATTCTGCTGATATAAGAACAGTTTTTAAATTTTTTTGTTCAAACTAAAGCAACAGCCCTTTATGTTCACATCATTTAGAGAAAAATACTGCCTAGAAATAAATCATTTATAAACTTATTCAATTTATACATAAGTGCCCAGAATGATTGTGAATTCACACAAACTTATATATGAGTGAGAGGTAATAGTTAACCATAGAATTGTAGAAAGAAATATGAAAAAGGCATGATTACCATCTATTCAAATAATTAATATATATGAACACAGTTTACTTGTCATGACATACATTATCATAAATATGTAGAGCTTGTATAGATAATTATCCTGAGTGAATGGAAATCCACAAATAAAGCTATGATACTAAACTCTGTAATTGCTTATTTTCTCCCATTACCAGATTTTTCCTTTATGATAAATCTTCAAAACAAATATCTGTATACATTTACAGTTTATAAGCTAGCGCTTTGAACAATGGTGATTTGACACACACAGAGGTTTACAGCAAATTATTATCAAAAGTTAAATAGAAGATGTTTTGTTAACATACAAACAAAAGTAAGGTTTTCTTCAAACCTGAAGAGCAGTACTACCTAATAAGACATTTTAAAGTAATATTTTTGTCATGAAGACCTTTTTCTGTGTACTTCTTCTATTTTTGATACAAGTGCCCTGAAGGATAGTGATATGACAAAAACTTATATATATTTCTAACAAATAAACTACAACCATACATTTATACCCAAATTTGTGCAAATAACATGTTTAAATTAATTGAGGAAAATAACATATTATGAAAAGACATCGTTTAGCTGAGATTTATGAGTAAACATGATATGTGATGATCTATATGAGTAAACAAAACCTTAACAATATCAATGTCTCCATTCATTTGATTAATTTTAGTGTCCTGAGGTTAAGTATCATGATTGAGATCTAAGCAATAAATAAACATACTTCATTTGAAAATTGAAGACATTTCTTAATTTTGAAAACTCATGCTATAAGAATGTTAAAAAACCTCCTCCCGGTGATGTGACTTTAAGATGTAATACAAGTAAATTTAATTCTAAGATTTGTTGCTGAAATTTATCAAATTTAAGATTTCATTTCACAATAACTAGATATTCACTTTAAGAACACATTTAAGAGTCATAACATTGTCATAAATTCATTATCTGCAAGGATATACCGTTCAGCTATACATGCTTGGATTGACATGATTAGATACAAAAACTCACATGAAAGATTTAACAATTGAGCAAATCATATTCTGCTGATATAAGAACAGTTTTAAATTTTTTTGTTCAAACTAAAGCAACAGCCCTTTATGTTCACATCATTTAGAGAAAAATACTGCCTAGAAATAAATCATTTATAAACTTATTCAATTTATACATAAGTGCCCAGAATGATTGTGAATTCACACAAACTTATATATGAGTGAGAGGTAATAGTTAACCATAGAATTGTAGAAAGAAATATGAAAAAGGCATGATTACCATCTATTCAAATAATTAATATATATGAACACAGTTTACTTGTCATGACATACATTATCATAAATATGTAGAGCTTGTATAGATAATTATCCTGAGTGAATGGAAATCCACAAATAAAGCTATGATACTAAACTCTGTAATTGCTTATTTTCTCCCATTACCAGATTTTTCCTTTATGATAAATCTTCAAAACAAATATCTGTATACATTTACAGTTTATAAGCTAGCGCTTTGAACAATGGTGATTTGACACACACAGAGGTTTACAGCAAATTATTATCAAAAGTTAAATAGAAGATGTTTTGTTAACATACAAACAAAAGTAAGGTTTTCTTCAAACCTGAAGAGCAGTACTACCTAATAAGACATTTTAAAGTAATATTTTTGTCATGAAGACCTTTTTCTGTGTACTTCTTCTATTTTTGATACAAGTGCCCTGAAGGATAGTGATATGACAAAAACTTATATATATTTCTAACAAATAAACTACAACCATACATTTATACCCAAATTTGTGCAAATAACATGTTTAAATTAATTGAGGAAAATAACATATTATGAAAAGACATCGTTTAGCTGAGATTTATGAGTAAACATGATATGTGATGATCTATATGAGTAAACAAAACCTTAACAATATCAATGTCTCCATTCATTTGATTAATTTTAGTGTCCTGAGGTTAAGTATCATGATTGAGATCTAAGCAATAAATAAACATACTTCATTTGAAAATTGAAGACATTTCTTAATTTTGAAAACTCATGCTATAAGAATGTTAAAAAAACTCCTCCCGGTGATGTGACTTTAAGATGTAATACAAGTAAATTTAATTCTAAGATTTGTTGCTGAAATTTATCAACTTTAAGATTTCATTTCACAATAACTAGATATTCACTTTAAGAACACATTTAAGAGTCATAACATTGTCATAAATTCATTATCTGCAAGGATATACCGTTCAGCTATACATGCTTGGATTGACATGATTAGATACAAAAACACACATGAAAGATTTAACAATTGAGCAAATCATATTCTGCTGATATAAGAACAGTTTTAAATTTTTTTGTTCAAACTAAAGCAACAGCCCTTTATGTTCACATCATTTAGAGAAAAATACTGCCTAGAAATAAATCATTTATAAACTTATTCAATTTATACATAAGTGCCCAGAATGATTGTGAATTCACACAAACTTATATATGAGTGAGAGGTAATAGTTAACCATAGAATTGTAGAAAGAAATATGAAAAAGGCATGATTACCATCTATTCAAATAATTAATATATATGAACACAGTTTACTTGTCATGACATACATTATCATAAAACATGTAGAGCTTGTATAGATAATTATCCTGAGTGAATGGAAATCCACAAATAAAGCTATGATACTAAACTCTGTAATTGCTTATTTTCTCCCATTACCAGATTTTTCCTTTATGATAAATCTTCAAAACAAATATCTGTATACATTTACAGTTTATAAGCTAGCGCTTTGAACAATGGTGATTTGACACACACAGAGGTTTACAGCAAATTATTATCAAAAGTTAAATAGAAGATGTTTTGTTAACATACAAACAAAAGTAAGGTTTTCTTCAAACCTGAAGAGCAGTACTACCTAATAAGACATTTTAAAGTAATATTTTTGTCATGAAGACCTTTTTCTGTGTACTTCTTCTATTTTTGATACAAGTGCCCTGAAGGATAGTGATATGACAAAAACTTATATATATTTCTAACAAATAAACTACAACCATACATTTATACCCAAATTTGTGCAAATAACATGTTTAAATTAATTGAGGAAAATAACATATTATGAAAAGACATCGTTTAGCTGAGATTTATGAGTAAACATGATATGTGATGATCTATATGAGTAAACAAAACCTTAACAATATCAATGTCTCCATTCATTTGATTAATTTTAGTGTCCTGAGGTTAAGTATCATGATTGAGATCTAAGCAATAAATAAACATACTTCATTTGAAAATTGAAGACATTTCTTAATTTTGAAAACTCATGCTATAAGAATGTTAAAAAACCTCCTCCCGGTGATGTGACTTTAAGATGTAATACAGGTAAATTTAATTCTAAGATTTGTTGCTGAAATTTATCAAATGTAAGATTTCATTTCACAATAACTAGATATTCACTTTAAGAACACATTTAAGAGTCATAACATTGTCATAAATTCATTATCTGCAAGGATATACCGTTCAGCTATACATGCTTGGATTGACATGATTAGATACAAAAACTCACAAGAAAGATTTAACAATTGAGCAAATCATATTCTGCTGATATAAGAAAAGTTTTAAAGTTTTTTTGTTCAAACTAAAGAAACAGCCCTTTATGTTCACATCATTTAGAGAAAACTACTGCCTAGAAATAAATCATTTATAAACTTATTCAATTTATACATAAGTGCCCAGAATGATTGTGAATTAACACCAACTATATATGAGTGAGAGGTAATAGTTAACCATAGAATTGTAGAAAGAAATATGAAAAAGGCATGATTACCATCTATTCAAATAATTAATATATATGAACACAGTTTACTTGTCATGACATACATTATCATAAACATGTAGAGCTTGTATAGATAATTATCCTGAGTGAATGGAAATCCACAAATAAAGCTATGATACTAAACTCTGTAATTGCTTATTTTCTCCCATTACCAGATTTTTCCTTTATGATAAATCTTCAAAACAAATATCTGTATACATTTACAGTTTATAAGCTAGCGCTTTGAACAATGGTGATTTGACACACACAGAGGTTTACAGCAAATTATTATCAATAGTTAAATAGAAGATGTTTTGTTAACATACAAAAAAAAGTAAGGTTTTCTTCAAACCTGAAGAGCAGTACTACCTAATAAGACATTTTAAAGTAATATTTTTGTCATGAAGACCTTTTTCTGTGTACTTCTTCTATTTTTGATACAAGTGCCCTGAAGGATAGTGATATGACACAAAATTATATATATTTCTAACAAATAAACTACAACCATACATTTATACCCAAATTTGTGCAAATAACATGTTTAAATTAATTGAGGAAAATAACATATTATGAAAAGACATCGTTTAGCTGAGATTTATGAGTAAACATGATATGTGATGATCTATATGAGTAAACAAAACCTTAACAATATCAATGTCTCCATTCATTTGATTAATTTTAGTGTCCTGAGGTTAAGTATCATGATTGAGATCTAAACAATAAATAAACATACTTTTTTTGAAAATTGAAGACATTTCTTAATTTTGAAAACTCATGCTATAAGAATGTTAAAAAAACCTCCTCCTGGTGATGTGACTTTAAGATGTAATACAAGTAAATTTAATTCTAAGATTTGTTGCTTAAATCTAACAAATTTAAGATTTCATTTCACAATAACTAGATATTCACTTTAAGAACACATTTAAGAGTCATAACATTGTCATAAGATCATTATCTGCAAGGATATACAGTTCAGCTATACATGCTTGGATTGACATGATTAGATACAAAAACTCACAAGAAAGATTTAACAATTGAGCAAATCATATTCTGCTGATATAAGAAAAGTTTTAAAGTTTTTTTGTTCAAACTAAAGAAACAGGCCTTTATGTTCACATCATTTAGAGAAAACTACTGCCTAGAAATAAATCATTTATAAACTTATTCAATTTATACATAAGTGCCCAGAATGATTGTGAATTAACACCAACTATATATGAGTGAGAGGTAATAGTTAACCATAGAATTGTAGAAAGAAATATGAAAAAGGCATGATTACCATCTATTCAAATAATTAATATATATGAACACAGTTTACTTGTCATGACATACATTATCATAAATATGTAGAGCTTGTATAGATAATTATCCTGAGTGAATGGAAATCCACAAATAAAGCTATGATACTAAACTCTGTAATTGCTTATTTTCTCCCATTACCAGATTTTTCCTTTATGATAAATCTTCAAAACAAATATCTGTATACATTTAAAGTTTATAAGCTAGCGCTGTGAACAATAGTGATTTGACACACACAGAGGTTTACAGCAAATTATTATCAATAGTTAAATAGAAGATGTTTTGTTAACATACAAACAAAAGTAAGGTTTTCTTCAAACCTGAAGAGCAGTTCTACCTAATAAGACATTTTAAAGTAATATTTTTGTCATGAAGACCTTTATTTGTGTACTTCTTCTATTTTTGATACAAGTGCCCTGAAGGATAGTGATATGACACAAACTTACATATATTTCTAACAAATAAACTACAACCATACATTTATACCCAAATTTGTGCAAATAACATGTTTAAATTAATTGAGGAAAATAACATATTATGAAAAGACATCGTTTAGCTGAGATTTATGAGTAAACATGATATGTGATGATCTATATGAGTAAACAAAACCTTAACAATATCAATGTCTCCATTCATTTGATTAATTTTAGTGTCCTGAGGTTAAGTATCATGATTGAGATCTAAACAATAAATAAACATACTTTTTTTGAAAATTGAAGACATTTCTTAATTTTGAAAACTCATGCTATAAGAATGTTAAAAAAACCTCCTCCTGGTGATGTGACTTTAAGATGTAATACAAGTAAATTTAATTCTAAGATTTGTTGCTTAAATCTAACAAATTTAAGATTTCATTTCACAATAACTAGATATTCACTTTAAGAACACATTTAAGAGTCATAACATTGTCATAAGATCATTATCTGCAAGGATATACAGTTCAGCTATACATGCTTGGATTGACATGATTAGATACAAAAACTCACAAGAAAGATTTAACAATTGAGCAAATCATATTCTGCTGATATAAGAAAAGTTTTAAAGTTTTTTTGTTCAAACTAAAGAAACAGCCCTTTATGTTCACATCATTTAGAGAAAACTACTGCCTAGAAATAAATCATTTATAAACTTATTCAATTTATACATAAGTGCCCAGAATGATTGTGAATTAACACCAACTATATATGAGTGAGAGGTAATAGTTAACCATAGAATTGTAGAAAGAAATATGAAAAAGGCATGATTACCATCTATTCAAATAATTAATATATATGAACACAGTTTACTTGTCATGACATACATTATCATAAATATGTAGAGCTTGTATAGATAATTATCCTGAGTGAATGGAAATCCACAAATAAAGCTATGATACTAAACTCTGTAATTGCTTATTTTCTCCCATTACCAGATTTTTCCTTTATGATAAATCTTCAAAACAAATATCTGTATACATTTAAAGTTTATAAGCTAGCGCTGTGAACAATAGTGATTTGACACACACAGAGGTTTACAGCAAATTATTATCAATAGTTAAATAGAAGATGTTTTGTTAACATACAAACAAAAGTAAGGTTTTCTTCAAACCTGAAGAGCAGTTCTACCTAATAAGACATTTTAAAGTAATATTTTTGTCATGAAGACCTTTATTTGTGTACTTCTTCTATTTTTGATACAAGTGCCCTGAAGGATAGTGATATGACACAAACTTATATATATTTCTAACAAATAAACTACAACCATACATTTATACCCAAATTTGTGCAAATAACATGTTTAAATTAATTGAGGAAAATAACATATTATGAAAAGACATCGTTTAGCTGAGATTTATGAGTAAACATGATATGTGATGATCTATATGAGTAAACAAAACCTTAACAATATGAATGTCTCCATTCATTTGATTAATTTTAGTGTCCTGAGGTTAAGTATCATGATTGAGATCTAAACAATAAATAAACATACTTCATTTGAAAATTGAAGACATTTCTTAATTTTGAAAACTCATGCTATAAGAATGTTAAAAAACCTCCTCCTGGTGATGTGACTTTAAGATGTAATACAAGTAAATTTAATTCTAAGATTTGTTGCTTAAATCTAACAAATTTAAGATTTCATTTCACAATAACTAGATATTCACTTTAAGAACACATTTAAGAGTCATAACATTGTCATAAATTCATTATCTGCAAGGATATACAGTTCAGCTATACATGCTTGGATTGACATGATAAGATACAAAAACTCACAAGAAAGATTTAACAATTGAGCAAATCATATTCTGCTGTATAAGAAAAGTTTTAAAGTTTTTTTGTTCAAACTAAAGAAACAGCCCTTTATGTTCACATCATTTAGAGAAAAATACTGCCTAGAAATAAATCATTTATAAACTTATTCAATTTATACATAAGTGTCCAGAATGATTGTGAATTAACACAAACTTATATATGAGTGAGAGGTAATAGTTAACCATAGAATTGTAGAAAGAAATATGAAAAAGGCATGATTACCATCTATTCAAATAATTAATATATATGAACACAGTTTACTTGTCATGACATACATTATCATAAATATGTAGAGCTTGTATAGATAATTATCCTGAGTGAATGGAAATCCACAAATAAAGCTATGATACTAAACTCTGTAATTGCTTATTTTCTCCCATTACCAGATTTTTCCTTTATGATAAATCTTCAAAACAAATATCTGTATACATTTACAGTTTATAAGCTAGCTCTTTGAACAATGGTGATTTGACACACACAGAGGTCTACAGCAAGTTATTATCAACAGTTTAATAGAAGATGTTTTGATAACATACAAACAAAAGTAAGGTTTTCTTCAAACCTGAAGAGCAGTACTACCTAATAAGACATTTTAAAGTAATATTTTTGTCATTAAGAACTTTATTTGTGTACTTCTTCTATTTTTGATACAAGTGCCCTGAAGGATAGTGATATGACACAAACTTACATATATTTCTAACAAATAAACTACAACCATACATTTATACCCAAATTTGTGCAAATAACATGTTTAAATTAATTGAGGAAAATAACATATTATGAAAAGACATCCTTTAGCTGAGATTTATGAGTAAACATGATATGTGATGATCTATATGAGTAAACGAAACCTTAACAATATGAATGTCTCCATTCATTTGATTAATTTTAGTGTCCTGAGGTTAAGTATCATGATTGAGATCTAAACAATAAATAAACATACTTTATTTGAAAATTGAAGACATTTCTTAATTTTGAAAACTCATGCTATAAGAATGTAGTAACAACCTCCTCATGGTGATGTGACTTTAAGATGTAATACAAGTACATTTAATTATAAAATTTGTTGCTGAAAGTTTAAAAATGTAAGATTTCATTTCACAATAACTAGATATTCACTTTAAGGACACATTAAAGAGTCATAACATTGTCATAACATCATTATCTGCAGGGATATACACTTTATCTTTAAGTGCCTTGATTGACATTATTAAACACAAAACGTCACAAGAAAGATTTAACAATTGAGCAAACGATTTACTGCTTGTATAAAAACTGTTTGAAAGATTTTTGTTAAAACTAAAAACTCAGGCTTTTATGAAGACATTTCTTAGAAATTATATTGTATTCAAATAAGTCATTAGCAAACTTATTTGATTTATACGTATCTGCCTTAACGAATTTCCTTGTTTATAGTATGTTTCACTTAAGTTTTATGTAGGTGCAGTTTGATTAGATCGAAGCATTTTTTACAAGGCCTTTTGAAGTTCTGTGGTAATTTTGATAAATGATAAAATAACACTTAAAATTATGTAAGGGAAAAGAAATTTTTTAATAAATTTCCTTTGATATACCACATGTGTTGTAGGTTTGGCAGGCTCCATCCCCTTAACAATGTCATAATAATCAAATATTGATATAAATAATAATAATCAGGTCACGATGTTGCTCTCATATCATATCATTGCCGTTAAATAGCAACTTCTAATCAATGAAAATAAAATAACAATAATTAATCATTGTTTGGAAAAGGATTTAGCAAAAACTATTGATTATTTAGAGTAAAACTTATGTACAAATATAAACAAATGAACTGTTTCATTTTGATAGAAATACTCTCTTAGAACACATTTTGTATTAATTCAATTTATCAATATAGTATTTTAATACTCATATGTATAGGTGTCTTGATCATGATTTATCACACATAACATGTTTTTATAATATAATTTTTACATGTTTATAATGTTTTTAATAACTCTTGACTTATAGTACATGTACGAGTTAATGTTAATGTTAAACTTACGTATGAGTTAAACTCGATCTTAAAGGGGCAGTAGCACATTTTTTGATAATTTTATATTCTAAATTTGTAACTGATAATTGTAAGTCAATGCTAAATGTATTATTTTGACAGTGTCAAAAATTTCAGTACATAAACCAATCATCCATAGTCAGAGAACATAGTATGAAGATTCACATAAATTCAATTGGCGGCCGTTTTGTGTGAACACCTTTAATTCACTTGTGTAAGAAAATGGAGTCGCACGGCTAAGCTTTACATTATATATTTGAATTATTACTGCTCCATTTAGTTTAAATACTTTGTCCTTCAATTGGAACCATTATTTTCAATTTCTCGACATGACCTTATATTCCTCCTAAAAACGTGCTACTGCCCCTTTAAAACAGTGATAACCTTTACCATTAGGCATCAAATGATATATTGTTCACTCCAAAAAGCTGTATATATAAATGCACTGATAAAGTTTTTTCTCAATACTTGTCATTCAAAATAGCATGGTCTTGTTTTGAATTGAACAAAAATGTTTATATATGTTCTACGCAAATGATAGGAACGTTAGGACAACGAAATATTCAGTTATTCATTCATTCATTCATTTAATGATTAACTGCTTGTCTGGACTCACTTTGTTGCGTCTGTATCTTGCTGTTTTATGTACATAGTCATTCCAGAATGTCCTTTTTGTATATCTTTCAAGGCGAACTTGTAGTTTGACGTGATTCCCTACAACCATCTTAAGAACGTTTGCGTGCGGATGTACCCAGTCGTCATTTACCCATTTTACCCGACTTGGTGGCCTCAATAGGGAAAGAGACAATTATTTGATACAAAATACAATCGGGACATTAACAATTATATATATAAATTACAATATTACAAAACTGTACTCTTTAGGCACATAATATGAAAATCTTCTTTATGTTTATATGCAAATACAATAAAGAAGTTGTGATATATACTGTATGCAATTACAATCCAGAAGTTTTAATCCATCCTTCTCTTTTATTTTTATCTACCAACTTCTTTATGCGCATTACAATTTTGAGCGCTTTGACCAGGTCATTTCTGAAATGTAATTTACATTATCATTTTCGAAATCATTATCGCTTTTATCATTAATAATAAACGAGAACAATAAAGCTTTAAACCGTTTCAAATGTATAAAAAGTTAGCAACGTTTATTCAACAATTTGTTGTTTTATGACATTGGAAGATTTATTTGAACAACGCGTGCTTACTAACTGCTTATAAAGAAAATGTCAGGGGTTATATTCTTGCTATGTAAGGTATTCAAAATGAGGACTGTCTGGTACAATGTTCAATTTATGAACTTCATAACAAGAGGGTTAAATATTATGTTAGTTATCAACATATTACGATGCAATGGTTACACAAAAAGTAATACATACAGTCCATTCGAGCTATGCTGTTACAACCTCAATTGTGATGTTTCTCTCCTAGTTCTTTCACTTTCATTCGTTCGTCAGGGCATGATCCATATAAACCGAAACATTTTACATGATATTCAATAAAACAAAATATAAACATTTCGTAACA
The DNA here is from genome assembly GCA_916613615.1 of Steromphala cineraria. Taxonomy (NCBI): domain Eukaryota; kingdom Metazoa; phylum Mollusca; class Gastropoda; order Trochida; family Trochidae; genus Steromphala; species Steromphala cineraria. The sequence continues at coordinate 25,643,514 of OU744728.1, read as the reverse complement.
AGTACTTACAAAGGATATTTAAACAAAGTAAATCTACCAACATCTGAAGTAATTATCAAAGTTCTATGACAATACGAAAAATGAAAAATAAAATCACCCCTTACCTTTTTGTTGCAGTATATCTCGGGTGCTAGCCACGATTAGTAGTGATGAACTTATGTATCAAATACTTATACATGCCAAAGGGCCCTCTTCGTGGGACATCTATGAACGACGTACAGTTAGCACATTCTTCTATCTTGTTAGGCTTAGTAAAAACATATGTTGGGAGATGTGCTGATTGATATATAGTCAATCGAGAGAAAGCAGTAAAAATGGCAACCGTGATCACAGTAAGATTAATCAATGGCACTCGTAATCCCTCACAGTAATAAGTTTAAATCTGAAACAGTTTGTGTTTTCAAAAGGCTAATATCAGACTATGATGATTACAAAATCATAAATTATATTAAATAATATAAATGACAATTTTTGATAACGACGTTGGTACAATTCTATTAATTATTTATCATTTCATTGCTTATAATTTTTTCTATTTCGACAGTTCAGAAGTACACCAATGTAGGTGGAAATGTAACAATAACATTGATCACAAAAATAATATATATCTATTGCAATAATTACGACAACAACCAAACAAAGTGTAAGTGATTAAAGTGACACAGAGAATCTCTCTTAAAATTATATTTGGTTTTGATAAGCTTCAAAATATCTAATATGCTGATTGAAGTTCATGTCTCATCACTGGACTTGCAAATATATCCATTTATGCATAATATCTCTAAAATCTAGAAAACATCTCAAATACGTTTAATATTCGAAATTATGCATCCAATTAATCTACCTATTAGTTACAATACCTAAAAAAACACTATCGAATCGAATACATCTTCCTGTCAGCTTACGAAAAGGTTTCAAAATTACGTTTGGCAAATTTGCGCGCGCCACTCTAGCCACACTGTCCGGTTTTCGATCAAAATCCCGACTTTAAATGGGCGTATTTTCGCTCTAATGTACTTATTGACCTTTAACTTGTTATTTTCAGTAACAGTTAGTGGTTCCCGATGTAATAACATCGATTTAAAAATTTGACATATGTGATCCTACATGTACATGTATCAACATACTCTGTGTCTTTTTAAAACCGGCAATGGAGATCATTCGTTAATGAACAATTATTCAATCGATCTTATTTTAAGTGTCAATCAGAAGTATTTTCTCGTAAATAATTGTTGCTTTAATATATATTCAGTCATCAAAAATTGAAAACGCCCTTTTCACTGAGCCTAGTAATGGTAAAAATATACGTTTTGTTATACGTCATTGCTAAGTTTAAAAATTTGGGTTCGAAGCTTCCCGGTATCTGATATATCTTATATTCCCTTTATGTACAGTTTAGCATTATCATAACATGCAAATTAAAAGTCACCTTCTTGTATGTTCAACTCGCAGGAAGTGATTTTGATAGCAACATGAATAGTTATCTAACGTCAATGTTTTACCATTGGGGTAATCCTTAAAGTTAATCTTGGTGAATCGCCTTTTTGCTTACGACACCACGGATTCGGCATGTGACATTCGCCTGAGGCAAGTCCTCCTGCTTGAGTTTGCATCACGGTTTTGTCTGTAGGTGCAACAGGTTGTTTATTGGTGATAACGAGAGGATAAAATATAGCGCTTGGGATGTCTTTACATTATTCTAATGTTATGTAAAACTAAAGTCATAAATATTGTATTCACCTTCGATAAGACTACCTTATCAGCAAGAACCATATGTATGATTCAACAATGCTAAGAGTAGATGTCTTCATTTGTATTAACAATTCTAAATTATGCAAGAAATACATGTGCGTTCATTAGTTTGAAATTATACATTTATATGATAGTTAAATTTCGGATATAACAGGTAGGACAGGTATGAAGTCAGTGTCCAACTAACAACTTAATATTATCAAATCAACCATTATTTATTTTTCAGATGAAATCACATATATCTAATATATGAGTCGCTTTGTTTCACAAACGGGGATTGCTTTCCTACATGTATAATATCAGTTATCGTTAATGATAGTTTTAACCTTGCAACATGTCATAAACATTATCTCTCCTTGCAATCGTTGTTCCATGTTTGTATTTACATGTAAAGCACTAGTCTATCACCAACATTGTAGTTAATAACATATTCACATTAACAAAACCTCGTGCAAACCAAGTCTAGATCTACATATCCATTTCTCCGAGGCTCCTTAATATATATATTTAATAAAATAATTATCTGTGAATACAACTCTAGTATATCACATACATTTACAGTTTCTGCTTCGTTCTTTCAACAGATGTGTACTTTCCAATAGCAACACATGCACGGATTGGCTTGACAGACATATTTATTGCTAAGCCTAACACCCCTGTTAGCGATGTGCCTGTCATATACCCAAGTGATTATCTTTGAAAAGTTCTGACATGCACTTATCCTGTATGAACACATTTTCTCATTAGATTTTACGTAATGACCTTAACTGATAACCAAACATAATCCGGCGTGAGTAATTCACGATTCAGAATGTTGACATCTATGCTCAATTTGTAACTTTGAAAATTGTCCAAAAAATTGAAAAAAAATCGTTCAATCTTTCTTTCAATAATTAAAAGAATATATGAGACATTTAATTCATTATAGTCATAATTAACGTAATATATGCCTTATATTGCTGCAACTTGTTCAAAAATATAAAGAAGAGTTTTGTTACCGTATTGTAATCTGTCTTTCAGTATATCATTATTTAATTTATTGTATAGTCTTGGCCGGATTACATTTATTATTGTTTTAAATTTACAGCAGCCACTCTCCCCGTCCTTGAATTAAGGACGGTCGAAAACAGTTAAAACTAAATACGCAACATCAGGAGGACAGCCAAGTACGATTAGCTACTAATTTCTCTGATCCGACTGGTATGAAAAAAAATAAACACTAAAACATAAAGAAAATCCTATGACTGTTTATTCACGGACTCCTACACTATGATAGAATGATCTACACCTATATCTTATACATGCACACAATCATTCAATTATTCAGAAGAAGAAGAGTGAGTATTGATTTCTGCTTTAAGGCAATATCAATTCATTTATTCATTTACAATCTTATAGTTTTTATCAGCCTTATTAGGAAAAATAATTTCTTAAAACGCATTTACAGGGTCACACTTTTGTCGAATGGTTACGTTTCCAAACAACACCCTAGTTTACGTTTTCAGGTTATCAGCGAGACAAAAGAATCAGTAATTAATCTTAATACATAGCATAGAGTATTTTAAGAAGAGAAGGGGCGAAACTAATGTAAAGGTTTAGAAATCGTTCATAATTTCAAAAATGCAAGTTTATATTATCTTTTATTAAAACATCAATATAATAATGGGGATCGCCGAACGATTTAAAAAGGTTTGTCATTTATCAAAACACTGCCTTTGGCGAATTTTCTGTACTTGAATAAAGCCCGCATTTTCCATAAATAAACTAACACTAATATCAATTGCATTTTATAAACTTACAAGAAAATAAGACGAGTAAGTATTTTTGAAAATAAAGATAATGTGATGAAAATGATTAAATGCAAGATACCCCGAGGGCCAAATAATAGAAATTGTAATGCGTTTACACGATGAAATTCAATACCAAAGGGCAGAACCTTCTCTCTATTATGGTAAATGAATGCTAGAGACAGAAGAATACTTCTATTAGTTTTCACATATTTCCAGCAAAAACCGAGTAAGTGATATACATTTATATATACATATCTATTTTGTTATCTACATGAGTTGTGTAGAACAATAATGAATTCTAATAATGAAACGAAACTAATAACACGAATACAACCATAATGATTATAAAATGAACCATTTTAATAAACCTTATTTTTCCGTTCTAAGATGGAAATAAGCTTTACATATTTGTTTAGAAAATGGGGGTTTGAAACGTTATGGTATTTGTCGTTTTGGTTTTGGGGTCAGGAGAAAATATTCAGGTTAGCCGTTTTGATAAGCCTGTGCTGTTAAAATAATCTTCGTTTTTGTTATGTATTGACAACAACAAAATGATGTCGCAAAATCTTACCGCAAGTTAGAACGATAACTGAGTAATAAGTCAATGTATTGTGAAAAGGTTGTTCTACGAAATAATATCATCGCCACGTTATCTAATTCATAACTACACCGTTGCACTAATAAGTTTACTTAATAAATAGTTGAAACAATATATACGCGTTGGACAATGCATGTGTCTTCAGTTCGAGTGTAATCACTTATTTTCATCAGTTGACAACATTTTCGATCCACTTTTAAATATCTATTGGATGAATGTATATAATAAATTTTAGATAACTTTGGGATTAACCAATGACCCGAGGCAAGTAAGTAGGTAACTAATCGAAATCCTATTGAAATATTTGGATTTATATTATTAAAGGAAGTTGCAGCTGTTGTTTGAATTATATCAAAGTTAGTTTAATATGGGTATTTAATATACATATTTCACACTCATTGATATTACACGAAATTCAGATCAAAATTGATATTTATGTCAATATTAGTTTTGGCATCTATGATAATGCTAGGAAACTGCTCATTATTTTTATTTTTTGCACTTTTTGCTTGGCCTATTAGTAATAAAATAACAAAGAGTGAAGAAATGACCAATACTAGAGTTTGAGTTTTTTGACAAAAACAATTAAGATATAAGGTTGTCCATATATAGGGGCAAACGAGGATTACCATGCAGCTAATAGAGACAATTTCTGAAATCATCTGCACTTAGCTCGTTAGTCGGTTGAGTGTGACGGATGATTATCCTCTTAGCCTCTGCACTGCACTGCAGGAGAAACTCATTGCGTCATTGAAACTAGATAAACACACATGGTTATCAAGTTGAGCTACTGATTTCGTTCAGTGAAAGTCTGAAGTTTAGTCCTGTTCCATGACCGTAGATAAACAAGTAGCCCTTGATACAGTCTAGAATTTACAATTATTACTCAACCGTGGTGAGATCACTCATTAGATAACAATGAGTTGGTAACACACATGTGTGTTACATTTTTAAGCAACTCGTGAATAGAATTTGGTATCAGACTCACTTTCGTTTTGACTTTGATGTTGTCATTGAAAACAAATGCTCATAAGCTGCCATAATACATGTATATAATGAATCATGTTTCAATGTGTTTTGATGTCGTAATCTGGCTCTTTGATTATCTGTTATTGACAGGGACATATTGTAAACTACCCTTATTTAATATTAGTTAACCAATCTCTTATTAATCGTAACATAAATTTATAAGTAAGAGAAACACATTTTTAAATATATCCTTAAATACAGAAAACTAACGGAAAGGCAGTTAAGAAAGTAACAAACGTTGTGTTATTCAAAAAGTGTTGGGTTTTTTTTAACTATGAAATTATCATTCTTCACTATCACATGTACTCAAAAACGATTCACATGGGCTACCACGATACACTGTAGTTCCAGGTCTTTGTTCTTTTAAAAGACACGCGTTCAAATAAGCTGAAGTTTTGCGACGTAACAATTCTTTTGTGTACAAAAGTAATACAATTGTCGGATTTTTACTTTGTATGCTCAAAGAATATAGTCAACTTTTTTTGTTTCAATAAACAATGAGTTATGTTGAAACATGTATGTCAATAATGAGAATCACGTTTTATCACATCGATTAGCATCATAACCGTTGTAAAAGTTTTGTTCGATCAATTTCAATTTGTGAGTGAGCGAGTTATTGTTTTATATATTTTTTAACCTCTTGATACTCAGCTTGTCTCTCTTTTCGTTGGTAAAGAAGCTGTAAGATAAGTTTTGTGATACCTGTAAATCTGTCAGTGACTAAGCAATTGTCTGTTCAGCAGAATGGTAAGGTGCACCTTATACTTAATACACCATTGGCGGCTCAATAGATATTTGGATAGTTCCAAAAAGAGTATACGTTGAGAGTCGAATTTTATACACTTCATTATTCATATGCGTTTCAGTTTTCGATCCAAAAATTTCAAAAAGATAACTTTCCTGTGTACACATATTTTGTAACCAGAATTTTCCAAAAGTTGTAATAATGGTTGTTGGCGCTCACCATCAATACAGAAAATTGTACCCGCTTTTAACACATTAAAGTAAGAAATTAATCTAAATTTCAAATATAAAATCAGTAATGAACCAAGTTATACAGCTGGGAACACGTTTGCTGAGAACGGGAATTATTTCAAGCTAATATTACAATACAAACATAATAAAAGACCTACAACTCCTGCGAATTACCGACAGTAGAGCAAACATTCGTGACCTGCGAAGCATGTCACAGAATTCCTAATTGTTTTTCACTAGTTTTAAACGTTGCAGGAACAATGGGTTATTGTGTTGAATTAGTTTTTATTATATTTCTGTAAAGAATAGAAGTTCGTCTTTGTATTGCAACACAAGAATCGAAATATTTTATTTTGCCTGTATACGATACCCTGTTTGGCAAGATCTGATCATAATATACATGTTAAGGGCAGAATGTATTTTGAAATGCTTTTGGTAAACAAAGTCAGGAACAAACACATATTGATTTAAATCAAAATGAAATATATCATCGTAAAGAGCTTATATTATTCTTGATACCTTAAACCTTGAATTTTGGGTAGTTACAGGGGTTATTTAGTTACATGAGTGTAAAGATCTGCTCATACAGACATATTTATAAAATTAGTTCATTACCCGGAGAGATTCTCGCGCATGCGCAAAAGGGTTGAGTATCATAGCCGGTAATCTTAAATAACATTGATAGTTACATGTAAACTGCGACAGAGATGAAAACCGTTCTTCACAAATCAATAATTATCTGGTTGAGGGAAACAGTTCACTTCACAAAATATCCATTATGCCTTAAGATTATAAAAGTTATTCAAGTAATTCAGAATATACAAATTTTCAAGGATAATTATAATTGACATGGGCTGTGCCAACGATAAAAAATACACTGTGCAAAAGATTTTTTCAAACTGAGCTTTGTCTAAATGTTTTAGTTTGTGATTTGTTAGTTTGTTGATTATTAAAATAACCTGGATATGTTATTGGAATCGCGTTATCATGGTTATGTAATGACCGATGCTAGAACATCGTGTTAAAAAGGGTATGGTCATTCACGAAACATGGCTTTCGTTGTTTGTATCTAGTCACTAGTCCATTGTGTCAGTATGAAAGAACAAGCAGGGTCTCATGGAAATGACCCGTACAGTGTTCATTGAAACAGCTAAGGTGCGACAGAGAGTAATATATGATATGTATTTATTATAAAGATGAAGATGGTCATGGAAATATCAATTGAAATGATATATTTTTGAAGGGTCGAGTTCGCATTCCACGTATTATTCATAATGCAAAAACATAAGAACTTAAATTTAAATATATGATTTTCAAAAACTATTGATAAATTTCCATATCAAGAGATTTCTTTGTATTAGAAACTAATACTCTTGTGTAAAGATGTAATACAGTCGCATGCATGGCAGGAAATGAGAATTTGGCACAGAAACTATATGTACAGGAGTAGATGTATGCAAAATTCGACATTAATATTAAACATGTATTGATTTAAATAGGCTGAATATCAGGATTTGAAAAGTGTTTCTCATCATAATGTTATTTCATCATATTTTATAGATTGTTGTGATTTCAGTTTCGACTTTGTAGATCACTCAAGAACAAATCATTGTTAGTTTTTAGTGTTACTTCTAACAAGTCAAAGAGGTATATTGTCTTCACGCTGGGCGCTTTTATGAAGAACGTAGCCTACTATTAGGTCAGTACAGTTCATGAGTAATGTAACTATAATTTGATAAAGGCATATTGTGATGGTAAAATCTTGCCTGGTATTGCCCTTTTAATTGGGAAGTACATGTGTTTGTCTGATACTTACATGTTTTTTTAAAATAATTTTATCAATCAACTATTCAGGTACATGTCCATAAAGATAAAGGATTTTTTTAAATGAAGGCCAGTTTGTGTTTGCATGTACAATGTTTTTTTTTATTAACGCATTGCGAGACGGTGCTAAGTTATGTGAGCATTATGAAAACAACATTGTCGCAATACAAATCTAACTCCTTTATATCTATGGGTCATTTTGCAATCGTGCAATTCATTCCATAGACCGACCAAGCAACTATGGCTTACAATAGAACTTTACAACAGTTTAAGGCCTCATCAAGTTCAACGAGCAAAGATTATGTCATGAAACAACACTGGCGGAATCAGTTTATTATCTCACACACCAGGGGGTCCCATGCACCAGCTATTAACAGTATTCAACCAAGGCAAAGGTCTTTAAAGACGCTTCTTTCACTCATGAAAACAGCTTGCCGAAAAAAAATAAGTCCAAATGACCATAATGAGTTAGAAGTCAAAATGTTTTTCCATACGTTTCATGATGAAACAAGTCATTTGAGCCTAGGTGCTTTATGGGCACTTTATGAAATGCCCACTACGGTTTCCAGATGCCCGGAGCGCGGGTCTCAGTCACACGGATGTGCCCACTAAGCACCTTGCATGAAACTATATATATATATATATATATTGTGTGTGTTTGACCTATATATGTATATATATATACCTGAACCTTAATTAGGTCAAACACATTTATATTTGATATACCTGAACCTTAATTAGGTCAAACACATTTATATTTGATATATATATATATATATCAAATATAAATGTGTTTGACCTAATTAAGGTTCAGGTATAATTAGGTCAAACACATTTATATTTGATATATATATATCAAATATAAATGTGTTTGACCTAATTAAGGTTCAGGTATATATATATACATATATAGGTCAAACACACACACACATATATATATATAGGTCAAACACACACACACACACACATATATATATATATATATCAGAAACATTTGAGTTGGTCTGGTATACAGTCAAATATATTCAAAAGTTAAAAAACACACAACACCAATAGACTCCTACTAGTTTCATTAGGGCTGCTTCATTTGACCACCGGCAAGTAAAACGGCGTACGCCGTTTGCCGGTCCTTGCGGCAAGCCCGTTTCATTTAGCCGGCAAGACTTGCCGGTTTGCCGGCGGCGTGTGCCGAATGCGCCGCTTTGAGTTGACCGGCAAATATTGGCAAGACGATAAACATTATGACAAATAAATATAAAACATACATTTTGAAAATAAAAGAATTTGCTTTGTTATGTTGTTTTGATAAACAAATGATAAGTAAAACAAACGTTGTTTCTAGGGGAAAGTATTTTAATTTCTGTTTTGAAATAATCTGAAATTGTGAATTCTTTATTTGGGATAAAATTTATATTATACAGAATTAAAAATTTATATAACCGAACATGTATCGGCACTACCATCCTTTATCTCAATAAAATTAACAGGTACAATCAACATATTATATGAACATTATCCTATAGATGATACTAAGAAATATTCACTAAAATATATAAAAGAAAGAAATATTTAAATATATAGTTTCCTTCTTAACGATGGCCCGTCAGTAAAAATTATTTCTGTCTGTATTATGTTTCTGAACGTACGCGTTTACGGCAGTAGAGTCACGTGCGGATAGCAGCCAATCAAAACAACGTTGACTAAAAATAGGATTTCGCGTGGCTAATCAGCATACGTCACTTTTGACAGACGACCGATTTTTGCGGAATTTCAAGTCATTTTGATTTTATACAGACAAATTTCAGGTAAGTAAATCGTGTAAGAATTTGAATAAGAGAAACTCAAAGTGCAGTTGATAAAATCCAATCATGAGCCTAATATTGTAATTTTGAAGTAGGAGACAGACTTTCCGTATTGATTGCCATTATATTAGGCCGACGTACCGTAGACTATATAGTGACTAGTTTTGTTGATGGTTAAATTAGTCTCAGACTATGTAGATGTTGTTCATGAACAATTCAAATATTGAAACTGCATAATGATAACCTTGTTAGCCATTTATTTCTCTAAATACAATAAGCGTTTGCTAACGAATATCTGCACTGTAGCAGCGACAGTAACGTCATTAGTAATGGCGAACAAGGGAGATAACTTTTCAGAGCTTAATATGAGGGTAGCGATGGATGCGGCCAACGTTCAAAGTATAATTACCAGCCCCGTCTAAGGACCTCGGGGTAACGATTTTGACACGTTCACTTTCAAGGTCAAAGGTCAAGGTCACGAGCTATGTATTCACTCTAAGAATTCCTTGTAAACGCGATAACTTGAAAAGTTTTTGTGCTATGAAGCTCTAACTTGGTATATATCATCCTTGGAAAAGTAAAAACAATTGAAAAGGTTTTGGCTACAATCCGTCAAAGATCAAGGTCACAGCAAGGTCATGACGTAAGCATGTTTTAGCGAAAATGCTTTATTTTAACTATGAACACTTTTAATCAATACATGATTGTTATACTCAAAAAAACGTGTTCAATGATTGTGTGACCTTGAAGGTCAAAGGTCAAGGTCATGAGATATGAGTTATTACAAAATGCACTAAATTGGGGTATAACTTTATCCCATTTAGCTTTTCAGAACTCATGAACATGTCTAAATGTTAATACTTCCAGGGAATCATTATGACATGTTCACTTTCAAGTTCAAAGGTCAAGGTCGCGAGTTATAAAATCACCACAAAATTCTTTGTTAACACGGTAACTTGAAAAGTTTTTGTGCTATGAAGCTCTAACTTGGTATATATCATCCTTGGAAAAGTAAAATATTTTGAAAAGGTTTCGGCTACAATCTGTCAAAGGTCAAGGTCAAAGCAAGGTCATGACTTAAGCATGGTTTAGGGAAAATGCTTAATATTAACTATGATCACTTTTAATCAATACATGATTGTTATACTCAATTAGAAGTGTTCAATTATTGTGTGACCTTGAAGGTCAAAGGTCAAGGTCATGAGATATGAGTTATTGCAATTCCTTGTAAACACAATAACTTGAAAAGTTTTTGTGCTATGAAGTTTAGATTTTGTATATATTATCTCTTGAGAAGTACAACATTTTCAAAAAGTTTTGGGTACTAACTGTCGAAGGTCAAGGTCACAGCAAGGTCAACATATATGGAGAAAATGGATTAATTTAATTTTTAACAGTTTATTTCATTACAATAATGTTATACTCAATAAAATGTGTTCATTGATTGTGTGACCTTGAGTTTCAAAGGTCAAGGTCACGAGAAAATTCCCAATTTGGTGAGGCCAGTAAAAGGCGGAACAGGGTAAGGCGAAACCCAAAGTTCCGGGGCTGCTCTGCTTTTGCGGTATCCCGCAAACGCTAATCTAGTTTATGTAAATGATTTAGATATTTCATTTCGTTGGGTTTTTATTTTAATTTCAGGCTGAATTAAAAACTTACGATGAGCAGATCCGAAGTGCAAAGGTTGGTATATAGTTGACCTTTGGGTTAGCCTCATTGCTAATTATTACCAACAAATGTACATATAGTGCTGTTTTTGACTATTTTATAGACAAGACTATCATTGAAAAATCGGGTTCTAAAACGAAGATGGAAAATAATTAAACTCTAACAAAAACAATAATAATCTGTAGTTCTGAAGTTATGGTAATGACATAAACAACGAAAATAATGAAAATGAATTGAATAATTTTAGACTTTTTTTTAATAGAGTTCAACTGGTGTTGACACTGTCGGATGGCAGTGTCCGAAACGTGGAATGTCTTGCCTCTGTGGCCCGCGTTTTAGCTGATCCCAATACTGGAAAGGACGTCATATGGATAATGTTTGATTATTGAAAATACGATAGACTAATTGATTTTTTTTCTATAAACGTAAAGTCAATTTTAAGATCCCTCAAAAGAATTTCATTTTTAATAAAAAAATAAATAAATATTCTTTTTTTCAGACAACAGTTTAAAGGAACTTATTACAAGAAATCTATTAAAACAACAAGCTGTGGAAGTTGGTCAAACGCCTCCGAATGCACCTGAAACCGCCCATAAAAAACCTACTGGAAAAGAGGCGATACAACCTGTTGTGGAAGGTACGACATGACAAATATAGACAAATTTTCTGGAATATTTACAATTGTTATTAGGAATCTTAAAAAAACCAAAACATAATAGTAGAATTTGATACAGTATATATACTTGAATCATTTGAAAGTACCTTTTTGAATTTTGACTACTTAAAATTATGTTTGATTTCATTGGTGTCAAAAATTTAACAATATTCTTAATTTTAAAATAAAATTACTTTCAGTTCCAAAAACATCAAAATGGACGGAAGAAAGTGAGCGCCTGCTTCTTAGTGTATTTAAAGAAGTTGACTCGTCAAAGGTGAAATCAAAGCTGAAGTGGGTAAAGATCGCGGGTGAAGTAAATAAAAAGGTTACAATTTCACCTCTGAACAATGCCGTCTCAAAGTAAAAGCTCAAAAAGAAAAATACGAGCGAATGAAGAAGAAAAACAACACATCAGGGGAGTCACCGGTCACCGACATGGACAGCCAGGAGGAAGTGTTTGAGTCCTTCCCTGATATGAATCCAACATTCACCCTGGATTCAGGCAGGACACCCCGGCCCTCAACCAGCACCAGCACAAGCACCAGTGCCAGTACCAGCATGTCCAGCATCACCTTGGACAGTGAAGACAACAACCCCACTGGTATACATAATATAGTGCTTAATTATTCATCGTAAGAAAATATCAAATGCCAAAAGAAATTAAAGTTTAACAGCGTTATCATAATTGTGGGTAGTGATATGTATGTTTTTTCAGTGATAAATATCTATCTTTCAGGTTCGAAGAAACGAAAGAGACCTCGTAGGTCAGTGGATACTATGACAGGGTTCCTATCAGAGATGATGGAGAAAAGGGAGATGGCGGCCGAAAAAAGGCATAAAGAGAAAATGCAGACGCTATCATCTCTGATTGACGTCATGTCAAAGCTTGCTGACAAATCAAATTAAAATTAATCACATTTGTCTCAAGATTTAGCACCCATGTGGCAACAAAGGGAGTTCCAGTGTTAATATTGTTTTGACATCATTTAGATTTAGTAGAAACTCAATACATATGATAACATTGATTAAATGCATGATTTCAGTTTATTGTGGTGTACTGTTTTCCTTCAATTTATCTTATCATACATACTTATTAGCGATTGTCGAGGGAAATTCAATGAAAACAAAAGTATTTTGACATTTAATGCAATAATAATAATAATAATAGCTTTCTTATACCGCGCATATATCCATGACAAAGCATGCTCAAAGCGCCATGAGTATTATTAACCTGGAGGGATAGTATTTTCGGTGCCGCCGATTAACAAGCGCCCCGCGCGACCATATAGGTCCATACTTCCCCCTTGTTCAGGTACCCATTTGTACAGCTGGTTGAACTGAGTGCAATGTGGATGAAGTGTCTTGACCAGGAACACAACACAGAATGAGACCCAAGTCACAAATTTTTGGTGTCGTGATCTTTTCAAATGGACGATCCATATATATATAGCTATATAACAGGTTTTCATTCAATTGGGGAGGATTTTATAAAATATCTTTGAATTTGAAAGCGGCTGAAATTTATCGATTTCAAGAATATCTGATACAATTATGTGCCTTTATTTTTCCATTTATTTATCTATTGATCCTAGAGAGATTGTTTACCCCCATTTAACTAAGTATTTGTGGCATAATTAGATAAACGCAGATACACATGGCACATAAGGATGGTAATCCATTACCATCGTGTCTAATAAGAGATTTTTTTTAAGAGTGTAATTCATGAAGAAAAGCAAGTCACGGGTTTCTTGAATTCTTATAATTTTTAAAACAATGCCTAGGCTATTCCGGTGAAGCAGATACATGAATATTCATATCGAATGCGCAAGCTAGTTTTTATAATACCGTAAATCCGCGGATAATCCCCTGAATTAAAAAATCGCCTATCTTAAATAATTGTTTTTGTTTAAAAATTCAAACAAACTTGTAACTTTCGTTTAATGATAATTAGTTAAATGTTTCAAAACTCCATAATCATCACATGTATCTGAAATAAAATCATCTGCCTCTAAAAATCTTAAACCGACGTGTGATATTAATAATCGCCCTGATATAATACAAGGGTTTACGGTAATAGAAAATGTGACGTCATTTCACAGCGCGTGAGCTTGTGAACAGGTGCTTGTCATAACAGTTGCAGCGATTTGAAAATGGAAGTCGTTCGGATGCGAGGGTAAGTTTCATAATCGCTTGTAATCGATGTATTTTCTAACCATCCTGACTTAATTACGTTATGAAATTGATTAGTATGTTAAAATTTACGAATATATTTATCATATTTTAAATAATCCTCTTTAGAGAGTACATTTCAAGGCAGAAAAACAAATTCATAGATGTAATTTTTATTGTCCTTTCTTTGCTTCACAACATGTACATTGGCATTCTCTCCCCACAAAGACAGGCTTGTAAAACAGATTTCCACTTGTGGCTGCATTCATAAATACATTCATTTGACATTAGAAAGCTAGTTACCCATTTCATGTGTGTTTATCATACCATATTTTCATATCAATTACTATAATTTTTACATATCACATCATCTTTCCATATACAATTATATCACAGAATGCTTAAGGATGTCTTATATACAAAATATAGATATAATTAAGAAGCATAATTATATGGTCTTATATTGTTGAGAATTATTATTGTAATATTTTGATATAATAAGTATTCTATATTGATTTTCACTAACGCAAATTTTGAAAAAAAGAGATTGAATGTATTTAATTTGAAGTAAATTCACATAATAATAGTAATAGCTAATACACACTCATTAAGATGAAACCTATATAACTAGAAGATAATATAACCAATATTGTCCGTAAGAATGCAAGTTTTGAGATAAGCTATTCAAAATTGTTCTGAAATATAGGGATACTCCAATGCAATGAATTGTAACATCTAGGGGAGATAACTCTTCATTTAAAACATCCCTTTCCATCACATTTTCACAAGTTTTCAATATCAATAAGTAAAATTAACTTTACAATCAAATATTTATTTAGAATGAATAAAAGTAGAATTTTTAAAGATGCTCACAAAGATATCCAGCCACCTTAATTAGTGAAATACATTATTTCAAGTATGTACATAAACATTGATAATCAATGATGTGGGCCCAATAACTCTTAGTGAAATAAATGTTGGTTGCTAATTTAGTGTGAAAACCTTTTAAGTTTGCTATAAGACAAGCCAATAATACAAACATTGGCTTATTCATAGGCTGGTGTACATGTTGAGCTCACATTCTGTTTCTAATGAATTGAATTTGTTATGTTGACTCTTTTCAGAACACCACTGGCATCGATCTCAACCTGGGCCTGTGCAGGAGCTGGATCACAGACATCAACAACACCGATAGTGTCCTCCTCCTCAACATCTCCTCCCATGATGCAGACATTGTGCAGGATACAGGCAGCATTGATGGTTTCACAAACTGTTTGTACACTTTTTGCATTGACATGCTTAAGTCTGCGAAATCGACCTTTCAACAGTCCAAAGGATCTTTCAATTATCTGCCTTTTTGATGCCAACGCTGTGTTGAAGTGTTTTTGTTGTTGTGTAAGATGACCATTGTCCCTGTAGGGTAGAAGCCACTGTTTCAAAGGATACGCGGCATCACCAAGAATATGGTATCTACCATTTCCACACTTAGCAAAGCCAGACTCCCACAAGGTGGAGTTTTTGAGTACCTTTGAGTCATGGACTCGGCCTGGCCATCCAATGTTCAAGTGGATGAAAGTCAAGTCGAGGGTGGCTACTCCTTGTAGAATGACAGAGTGAAATCTTTTCCTGTTGAAATAGCTGTTTGGATTCTCATGGGGTGCCTCAATAGAGATATGACAACCATCAACTGCTCCTATGACACCAGGAAACCTGTAAGTGCCATTTGATGAGGCTTCACTGGCAATAGTGTCCATTTTTTCTATTTCAGGCCATTTGACGAAATTTGGCATAAAAAATGTGTTGATGCCCTGGACACATTGTGACTTTGCTCTTAATAGAGTAGAATCGGTAACATTGAAACGGTCACTGAGGCTGTGGATGGTTTCGCTCGAAGACAGATATCTCAGTGTCATCAGAACTTTTTTTTCCAGTTGAACTGCTGGCCTACCTGCCGTATTTATTGGAACACTCAGGCCTTCAACATTTGAAAGCATTAGACAAAGTCTCTCGAAAGTCTCATTGTTCACTTTAAAAAATCTCCTGAATTCATCAGGCAGATAATTAGAAACGGTCCATTCTGCGTAGCACTGCGATTTGATCCTATCCTCCCTCAGGCTGGAATGACACGAGGAAGATCATAAGTAAATTATGTCATAAACTGTATTTCATTCTTAAAAGTTAGTGAAAACAATGATACATGCTAGGTTAGGCTTATGGTAGCTAGTTACTGTTACATATACACAAAGAACTTAGTTAAGCAAAATTTAAAAAATTGTACTAGTACAGGCAAACAATAAGGATGTTTTGATAGAATTGTCAATATTGTAATCTACCAGTGTGGAAACAAAAAAAATCATCGGTTTACGATTCACTGTCACTGAATAACTTGTTTTACAATAAAATTTGTATTTTTTAGTCAAAATCCAAATTTTACTTTAAAATTGAAAATGAAAGTCAATGTGTGAATTGATGGTTTTAAAGTAAATTACCTCATAGCAAAAGTCAATTGTTAAAACAGTATGAACTTTCAAATATCGAATTTAATGAAAACTGCAAAAGATAATGGTTTATTTAAAGGAAGGGGAATTGTTTGATCAACAAGTTCAACTGAAGGAATCTCAAATTTATTTACAGATTTTTAGATTGTAGGCATTTTTATGAATTTTGGATGACAAAAATACTCAAAATTCAATGTCTTGCTAGCTATCATTAATGGTAAAGGGTTTTATTGTATGAATGTCAACTAAGGATCAGAAATGTTACTTTTAATTCATAACATGCAAAGTTTAATGTGTAGTTTTCCGCCTGTGACAATAGATATATATTTGCCCAAATTTCAGTAGCCTAAGAGTTTTTCTCATATTTTCATTATTTTTTCACATTAGCGATTTTTAGTAAAATTAAATAGTCAAAACAAAGCAATTCTTATATCTGGAGCGGTCAATACATCATAATAATCCAAATAGTTCAAGATCACCGAATTTTATTTTACAAAATAGGGGGTGCTCAATTAAGTTCTTTGTGTATATTTAATGGTCACTTTTGAATGTAGCATAATCTTCATGTTCATAAACTTTCATCACCACCATTTTTTGAAAAATGAAATTTGAGGCTCTTTGAATAGTATTTACAACTCCAGATATAACAATTGCAATTTAATTGACAATGTAATTCATACTGCTTTAATGACTAACTATTGCTATTATTTCTAATTTTCTTGATTTTGTTACTGATATATATCTAGTTAGTTTGAAGTGTCATTACTGTTTAATCTTTGCAAAATTGATAGGTCTCATAGCAGAGCTTCAGATTAACAGTTGGGAGGACATTATCTATGTACACATATCTAATGCAAAGGAAAACTTAGGTAGTTATACCAATTTATTTGACACTTGTGTGATAATGCAAAATGTACAGTTTAATAACTTCATCTTATAAACCAGGAAAGTGTATTTATTTTGAAAGAAATTGACCCTCACATGACTGTGTCAAAGCTTCTATGACCTACAAGAAGTTTTGAAAAAAATCTGTAGCACTCTTATAAGACCTTTTATCAAACCATTCTTTCATATTTTTGTCTTCATTGTATAACTTTTCAATTGTACAGGAGCTTACATTTTTGGGTTTGTATTTTTTCACTTTGTGTATGTTTTTTGTTTGTTGAAAATAAAGGTCATTGATATGCTTTGTTTTGAAATCTCTTTTAGCTCATAAGGTATACAAACCTGATGTGCTTATTGTATGGCAGGTTGTCCTTACTTAATTCACATTTTCTAATTCTTGAAAAAATCCTGCAATTAAAAAAAGCTGAACTTTTTCTAAAAGGTTGCTTACATCTAGGTAGAGGGTATTTTATGCATGCTTCATATATAAATTAATTGGCCTACAATCTTTTCTTGAGAGGGAAAAAGGGAAGGGTGAATCAAACTCATCCCAATGATTTCACACATTTGATAAAAGGTCTAAGTTTTTTAACGAAAAAGCTGAAAGGATTAGATACTCCTATGCCTTTTCATGATGTGGTGACGGCATCTAGGCTAAGCAAACTTGGGCGTTCTGAGGCGTGCGTTTAATTCTATTGACACTATTTCGTTACGAAAATTCAAGATTAATATTTCATTAAAATCACTTGAATATAGATAGATTTTCGGTTGATTTTTAACATTTTGTAGTTATATAGGCCTCTCTGTTTGGTTGAGCACCAAAACGAGTTAGATAGATCTACGCTACGGGGCCGGAGAATAGGAACGCTGTCAAAACTACAAGATCAAGTTAATAAGATGTAAAATGCCGAGTAGATATATGTCTAAAAGAACTTCAATTCATATATTACTTTGAAGTTAGTGCATAAACAGCAAAATCAATGTCATCATCATCGTCTTCTTCGTGTAGGAAGTCATGAATTAGAATCGAAGCGGCGGCGATAACACTGGCAGCCATGTTTGTTTACGCCGGACCACTTCATTTGCATACGTGCCGGTCACGCGCAGGGCCTTGCCACCGGCAAACCGGCAAGGAAAACCGGCGACAAATCGAGCAGCACTAATGTAATCTTCAGGGAGTACAAAACAGTTGTGACGTTAGATTGTCACAATAGTGATGACGTAACACAGGTATGACGTCATAACATTAAGCAAGCGAGAATCAAACACATTTATACATGAATATATGATTATGCATTCAAATTTGGTTTAAGCATTCTAATGAAGTAATCTTCTTTCAATTTTCTGGCCAGTCTGTCATTTGTTTCCATTTTATAGAATGGAAATATTTGGAATTTTATTTCTTTGCCTTTAGTGTTGAATGTTGAATTTTCAATATGATGAGATATTTTCAAATGTTTTGATTTATTTACCAGCGAAAGCGAGTGATGAAAACAAAACTTTGAAAATAGTTCGAGATAATTATAGTATTATTATTTTAACGTTTTGTAATTTATCAAGTTAAATCTTTAAATTATTTTGCTGCTAAAACTCTGTTAGTGCTAAGGAAGTTTTGGAAGTCTAAGCCCAGATATACCAAAGCTGTGAAATTGATCCATTTGTTTATCAATTTTTATACAACAACAACTTCAAAAACATATTTAACTTCTCATGTCAGATGCTTGTCCAATGTCTTCAAGATTATTTGTTGTTTGGCAAATAAAGTTGAAAGTTTTGTTAGGCAAATTCATGTTTTCTTTCTTAATTGAAAACAAGAAATGTGAATGTATGAGTTCTATATTGTGTAATTGTTTTCTTATTTATTGTTCAAATTGAAATATTTGTTGCATATCACTATTTTAATTTTAACTACAAATTTTACTCCATATGTTTCTTTTGAATTTTCAAATATGTAGTTTCACTTAGATTTGTGGTGTGGTGATGTATTTTGCAATGATAATAGTATTGTGTCTTTTCACTTTTGAGTTTTCATGACCTAACGTAAATTTTCTTGTAATATTGTATTTTTATTTCATTGTCATTGTAATGTATTGCACATAATGCAAATATACCTTATTTCAAGGACGTTAATTAAGATCGAATTATATCTTTAAATCTTTGACAATTTATTCTTTTTGTTTACAACATTGGATCTTTAAGTTTTAAGTTTTAAAATAAAAATCTCAAATACACGATAATAATTCATCAATATTGAATTTGCATTGAGATTAAGGGTGGTTGATAAGAAGGAACACAATTTGCGTCAATAAAAATATTCCAGCCATTGTGTTTGCTGCATTTGATATATCGTTTGTCTGTCATATACTTAAGGGGCAGGATAGCTCAGTGTTTGGATTCCGATCAAGAGGTCTGGGGTTTGAATCCAGCCAGGGGCTCATCAACTATATCTGTGGTAAAGAACTGTAGTACCACCCATGGTTTGTTAGATCTAGCCGATGCCAGCCGGTTTCACTGCAGTGCATAGCCTCAATAGTGTTGCGAGCTTCAGTAATACTATAAGCCTTTATAAAGTGAAATAATCTTAAAAGCAGCGTATAACTTCTCACCTCATCTCAATTATTAGGATATATCAGTGTTCGGATTCTGATCAAGAGGTCCTTGGTTTAAATCCAGCCCTGGGCTCGACAACTTTATCTGTGGTAATTAACTGATCTGCAATGCTACACAGAATGACTCGCTAGTTCCAGCCGATGCTAGCCGGATTCATTGCAATGCATAGCCACACCAGTGTTGCCAGTTTTCTCCCTATCAACCTTAATATCAGTGAAATACTCTTAAAAGCGGCCTGAAACTCCTCACTCATTTAAAAAATACTAGAAAATAAAAAGTCCATTTGTATGGCGCCAACTCCTTCACTAAGTGTATGCTCATAACGCTGAAAACAGGATGAATATCTCCCCTGCTACAAATGCAGTCCTCTAGTACTGGAGCTTAAATAGGGTCGAACTTGACCTGAGTCAAAGGGAAATCCAAATACATAGCAGTGATAAGGACAAAGAAGGCTTTGAAAGCTCCATACCTGAGGTACAAAGCCCTGCGACAGTAGTGGAAACGATAGAGAGAACGTAATCAAGCTAAGTTTTACTTAGCTAACAGCTTCATTGTAATATACATTCTCTTTTGGGGTTATCGTTTTTCATTAATGATCTCCGAATCAACTTACCAAGAAAGAACTTGCTGTTAAGCAATACAGTACAAATAAATGAAAATTGCCAAACTATTTTATTTACATAACATATGTATAAAAATCAATTGATGTTGATATTGCGTAAATGTCATTATGCATTTATAAACAAAAGCATTCAAAACATTATATGCTTGAAGTGTAAACGACACAATTTTTATCTTGTGAAATACACCATTTTGTCCAATCATTATATCAGATGAGCAATTAGTTGCATGCATGATGTTATCTCAGACAACTTAGTTTCATTGTGAATTAACAATTATAAGGCATATCTTGACATTAATTAATTCAATCATAATATCATCAAGATTGATTCAAATTCCAAAATTACTTTTCTGGGATTTTTATTATAAATGTGTACCAAGTTTCCTTATAGATATTTCGAAAGATGCTTTCATGAAAAGGTTGTTCAATGCGCATCAAATCGCCTTAAAAATAAGCACCCATAAAATCTAAAAAAATAGTTTTCTTTTGTATAACATCATGGGCAAAACAACTCACAATGAAGCAAAAAGTGTATGTTTCAATAATGATGAAAATATATATTTATCATTACACATTATCGTGACATAGCAGTAGCTCCGATGTTAAGGGGATCTCAACATTTATCAAAATTTCAAACAAAAAATTTCATTAACGAACACAAAAAACAGTTACTTGTAGAATCAAGCTAATCGAATAGATGCCCATTTAGAGACACATTCTATGTTTGAAATGATTAAGAATCTATCTTCCGAACAACTTCTATTGCTTCTAATACACCGGGCATATCAAAACTATAGTAGTTTCTGTAGTATATCATACATTATGTATGAATATTACAAGGAAATCCAAAACTATCTCCCTCAGAATACAATGATTGAAGGCTACATATACTCATTGCTTGTCAAAAACACATGTCATCACTTACATCAGGACGTCTATTAGAATAATGAAAAGAAATGTTGCATGATAACGCAAACTATCAATATGACACACAATCTATCTTCCGATCAACTCCCATTGCTCTTAATACACCGGGTGTTGAATTAAAACTGTAGTAGGTATGCTAGTATATCATTGTATACTATGTACACATCTTACAAAATCAATTTGAGAGAAATCTGAAACTATCACTGATTGACATCTTCCCACGGCAAGGTGAAAACGTATCGAGCAACTCTCCTCGCTTTAGACCTTGCCTTCACAAGGTAGAAAACTGGTGATCCGGAGCAGCGACACCTATCGTGATCACGAGTTACGCCCCTTATCAGCTCTTACAAAATAGCCAATGAAATTTCGGAACAAATTCAAAATACTAACAGACGATCTTTG
Organism: Steromphala cineraria; assembly: GCA_916613615.1. Classification (NCBI taxonomy): domain Eukaryota; kingdom Metazoa; phylum Mollusca; class Gastropoda; order Trochida; family Trochidae; genus Steromphala; species Steromphala cineraria. The sequence goes on along the minus strand of OU744728.1, from coordinate 25,621,305 downwards.
TGAAAACTATCCGAGTGAAATTTAATTTCAAATTTCAGTCCGCATGGTTGTTTTCACGTTTTTGATGAGCACCGAGAATGCAGAGAAGACAAACATTTATGTATCACTCAAATTAATTGTTTCTCGCCCTTGTAAAACACATACAAAAGTATTTCTTTTCAAATCGGTTCAGTTAACATGCTGTCTTCTGATTGGACTATTCTACTTCCGTGCAGCGGGTTGAAATGCTAGCACAGAAATCAGGGCCAATGATGTCAAGGGAGGAATGGGAAAGTTTAGAAACTTTTTCGTTTCGCCCGTGACGTTGTGAAGATGACTGATTGAAGGCTACTCATTGCTTGTTAAATACACATGTCATCAAATATATCAGGAAGATTATTAGAATAATGGAAAATAAACCTGCTACATAATTATGCAAACTAACAATATAACACTTGTCATCAAAAACATAATTGTTTAAGAACCAAAAAGGTATATTTACAGAATCAAACATATAACGTATGTGGTCGCGTCAGACATATTCAAAGTCTGGATTTGATTAGACAACATATTCTGTCCAATTTTGATTGAAGGCTACATGTACTCATTGCTTGTCAAATACACATGTCATCCCTTACATCAGGAAGTTTATTAGAATAATGAAAAAACGGTTGCATGATAACTCAAACTCTTAATATAACACACAATCTATCTTCGGATCAACTCCGATTGCTACTAATACACCGGGTGTTGAAAACTGTAGTAGGTATGCTAGTATATCATTGTATACTATGTACAATTATTACAAAATCAATTTGAGGGAAATCTGAAACTATCACTATCATTGCTTGTTAAATACACATGTCATCAAATATATCAGGAAGATTATTAGAATAATGAAAACACCTGCTACATAATAATGCAAACTAACAATATAACACTAGTCATAAAAAACAACATTGTGTTAGAACCAAAAAGGTATATTTACGGAATCAAACATATAGCATATGCGTATACATTAGACACATTCAAAGTCTCGAGTTGTTTAGACATAATATTCTGTCCAATGTTGATTACACCAAATACACCGGGTCTTTTATTTCTGCTGGAGTAATACAGTTTGTTTTTATAGTGTATAAGATTCCAAATCTGGAACTCCAACTCTGCCACCTCACTGGATACCTCGGAAGACAGAGCCATCTTCATGACCTTCTCATCCTTGCTGTAGAAGAGAAGCCCATTCATGATATCCAGAGTAACAGCTCTGATGCGTACACCAGTGTCCAGTTTCCTCAAGCCAGATCCATCATATAACAAGGTGTACAGGTATTTATAACTACAAACATATATAGTCTTTATTGCTGGGTGTACAGCAATACTAGAAGGATAGTTATAGGCACCTGATAAGCTAGCTATGGACGTGAAGTTCTCCCCACGATAACCCATCCTACTGACTGTATTAGTAGGATACCATGTTGTGAGGAAAACAATTTCCCTTCCCTCATCAGCTGTCATACCGTATGTTACAACATTGTTTCTTATTGTTACATAGTTGGGAGAGTTAAGTTCAGAGATAATGATTCTTTTGGGATAGTCTAAACCTATCAATAAAGAGTTTATCTTGGAAACATAGAGAACAGATTGATAATTCTCCAGGGAAAGATGAGGATAAACGGTTAAAGAGTTTGTGTGCAGGTCTATCTGATGGGGTTGCAGAGGAGCACTTCTTAACAGAGCCAGAGGAACACCAAGGATACGACTTCTCTCTGTCTGTATGGAGGAATAAATATGATTCATCAGTGTCTGGTTCAACCTATCAATCTGACGATCATATCTGGAGAACTTGTTGGTTATATCGGACAGTCTGCTAGAATCATTATATTCTCTCAGCGTCTGGTTCAAGCTATCAATCTGACGATCATATCTGGCTAACGTAGTGCTTAAATTAGACAGCTCGCAGGAATCACTAGGTTGCATTAGCGTCTGGTTCAACTCATCAATTTGACGACCAAACCTGGAGAACTTGTTTGTTAACTGTTCTGAGTTTAGACATACTGAACATTCAAGAATTGAATCAGCATCACTGTCGGGCTGTTCAGTTGTAAGGGTATACGGCGCATTCTTTCCTCTCAACTGTTGGAAGAGTTCCTCGATTTGAAGACCACGGTCAACTGTCAGAACAGAAAAGAGTTGTTAATCTTATGATTATTGCAGAGTTAACTAAGATAAAACTGCAATGTATATGTGACTTCAAATCTGCAAATAAAACTCAAATGAAATTGTTTATACTAGAAGATTTAACTCTTAATTTATGTCATCACAAGAGACAACCCCTTGAATATAATTATATTGATGGTCTGAATTACTTTTTCATAAAGCGATTTTGTTCAAATTTGAAGATTCACAAGACTGCATGATGGTTATTATCTACTGTGAAGCAAGCTAAATGAATTCGAATTTATCACTACTTAAAGGGGCAGTAGCACGTTTTTTGATAATTTTCTATTTTAAATGTTTCACTGATAATTGTAAGTTAATGTTGTATGTATTATTTTGATAACAATCTCATTAGACAAACCAATCAGCCATAGTCAAAGGACAAAGTATGAAGATTCACATAAAATCCATGGCGGCCATTTTGTGTGAACACCTTTAATTCATTTTGTGTAAGAAAAAGAAATCGCTTTGCTAAACTTAACGTTATATATTTGAATTATTATTGCACCATTTAGTTTAACTACATTGTCTTTCAATTAAAATTAAAAACGTGCTACTGCCCCTTTAAAGAGCCATTCCAGTTAACTTCATCATGAATCTTTTTTGCTTTGATACTAACTATGATGACATAATTCATTTTATTACCTACGAGGGCAGTCATACCGGGGTTCATATTTTTCATATATCACTTTTTCATTGTGACGTAACGTTATTAACAATGCTTTGACGTCACGGTTTACCTATGACGTCACAATCTATACGGGCCGGCGGCGGCTTTTCCGCCTATGCTTATCAGAAGGTTTTGAGTAATTTCTTTGATTTGGAGGCTACGGTAATAAACAGAGTATTATATTCGTGCCGATGACATACTATGTTTGCTCTCGCTCGGGAAATACAAATATTTAGTCACTCGTGTCGTAAACATAGTATGTCATGGACACTCATAAAATATCCTCTATATATAAATTCAAAACATCCCACATAGTCATTCCTAAATGGCATTAATATAGTCAAAGTCAAAGAAGTTTATTGTACTTTATACATATACAAGGTAACAAAGATATTTGCATACATTTTACAAATAAAATTTACAAATCTGATAACAGTTTGTTTCGTAAAAAACAGCATGATTTACCGAGAGAGCTAGATTTCGTATTGATTTTTCGTTTTTTGATGACCTAATTGATATAAAGGCAGTAGATGAGTATTTAGATTTGAAATAAATGTATATTATTTTCTTAAATGAGCAAAATGAGGGCAAACGAAAGCAAATTGGACTTCATCTTCGATAGCAGATATACATGATGGGCATATTTGAAATTTTTATTCGATTGAAAGTCTCCTGTCCTGATTACCAGCTAAGTCGATCAGGCCCAATCGGAAACATACAAACGTTCATCTAATATTTGTTTATGTCAAATTAGACAGGTACAACTCAGGTTGATCAAGATTGGAAAGCCATTCTTGACAAAACATATAACAGATGGTTGTTTTCTTTAAGAAATATATTAACATACCAACTGTTGTTTGATTTACACATATCCACACCCATGAGAAAAATAAAAGATTTCTTATTTGTGGATTGCCCATGCTATCTTACCCATATCATCTAGGTTAACAAGCATATTATGTGCTAATTTGGTAGTCTTGTTCATGTTTTTAATAAGTACTTGTTTTCCATGAAAACGCTCATATATGTTAGCGGAAGCAATGTTCACACATCCAATTTACATGCATACTTTTGACAGATTCTATCAACCATATCTATTATATGACTCTTTTGACTGAATCAGTTTCATAATATAAATTTCAAACGCTAAGAACATGCCCAATGTCATGGGAATTCCCGTAAGTAATTGGTCCATATAAATTACACATGAGGAATGTTGCTTTGATTTTAAAACTTTTGCATTCCAAAAATCAAAGATGAAAAAACTGTTTGTACATTAATATCTATTTTTCCAAAGATCGAACAGTTATTTTGGTAATCCCTACTCGACTATAATTTTGCTGGTAAGACAAACCTTTAAACACCATATCAACATGAACATGATCAAGTTGAAAACTAATATTTCTCTAAATTACCAGGTATTTCAATTTGATTTCATAGTATGTAAACCTTTTACTGAAAAGATATATCATATAGAGAAGACTAAATGACGTCTCGCTTAATAACATGTTTATGAAACCAGTGAATGGTTTGGTATTTAAAGAGCGAAAGTCAGTGAAGTACCTATACCATTCCCGAGTTTCATAAAAAATTTATCAAACGGGACATAGTTTAGTACTTTATTTATTACATAAATACAAAGTCGAAAACATTAAGAAATTCGCCTATATGACCATCGTGGCCGGCCTGCTGACATTATGACGTCATCCTGAACAATTATGACGTCAGAATTACGTAATGTAATTTGGTCAGCGAACGATGTTATGACACATACATGTATGTGTTATAACATGGTAGATTTATTGAACAGCGATATTTTCAACGGGAGAGTAATAAATCAAAATGCATTATGAAGACATTATCAACTCACTGTTTTCTCTTTCACTCCTCTTAAGAGCCTCCCTATACATTGCACTATCAGCCTCAACCTGTCGAAATGAAGCCTTCATCTCGTTCATTTGTCGCCTCATATGCTGATTGGCTCGATGTACATGTCTCAACTCAGAGATCACATTGGACTGTACCATACCATTATTTTCTTCTCCAAATTTTCCAGCCAGTGCCTTTTTGACGTCCTTCTGTATTTTTGCCCTTAGGTTTCTTTTGAGAGAAATTATCTGCCTCTTCTGTTTGTTTATTAAATCCGATTTATCGTATGTCATCTGATTCACAATTACATTAAATCTGCCAGAAAGGGTTACCATTTCACTTTCAAGTAAGTCCAGTCTTTCATTAACAACGTCAGTATTATCATCACAGTTCACAGAACACAACAGTGAGAGCACGATGAAGACAGAGAGAGAGCTTGCTAACTCCATCATGTATGTAGCACTAGAAACACAGAGCTGTTGATACCGTCTCTTTCTCTGCAGCAATGGACTGCGCGCTTGTCTGTTTAGCGTGTAGAGCCATGACTATTTTAACAGAGGGCTCACGTGAATGTAATGAATGCAGTTGGCTGGTAGCCAGGTTGTTATCAAGGGTAAACAGACCCCGTTGCAATACTAAATAAGGCGTGATAGAAGTTTCCAACAGCACTAAATCTATACGTGATATACACGTGATAAATACGTGATAAATGTACTTTGACTATGATTTAAGTTCACCATAATGCAATAGATATAATCATTGTGGTCATGTCTAAAATATTTGAGCTTATTTGGCAGGGTATAAATGTTTATGAACTGTTTGTAAATTAATTACTGTTTATTAATCCATGTTTTTTTTGGTGTTGTATTCTCAAACTGATAAAAACAGGAGTTAAAAATCTTTGAAATAATTCTTGTAAGTTTTTCGATCAAAAAAGAAAGAAATTTAATCAAAATAAATTGTTTCAAAATCTATTTTGATGTAACAGAAATGTTAGTCCACAAAGAAAAATTAACCAAACACCAATTATATAATTCAAACTACTGCAAATATTGTTATTGTTAACGTGTCATAACTTAATACATCACCTGTTTATTGATAATTTGATAATTTGTATATGTAAACAAAATTTGATGTGTTTTTTTTTTTGCTTTTTAAATACATAAAGTGAGAAGAGGGGGTATTCAGTAATATGTGTCTGTCTGTCTATAAACATATCTTTCAATCAAAAGAACCTTTCTGTTCGAATTAAAATGTATTAAAGGGGCAGTAGCACGTTTTTAGGGGTAATAAAAGGTGATGTCAGGAAAATGAAAATAAATGGTTCAAATCTAATGACAATGTATTCAAACTAAATTAAGCAGTAATAAATTAAATAAATAATGTAAATTAAGCCATGCTATTCCCTTTCTTAAACAAAATGAATTAAAGGTGTTCACACAAAAATGGCTGCCAATGTATTTTATGTGAATCTTTAAAAAATGTTCTCTGACTATGGATGAATGGTTTGTGTAATAAGATTTTTGACATTAACAAAGTAATACATTTAGCATTAACATACAATTATAAGTGACAAATTGAAAATATAAAATTGTCAAAAAAAGTGCTACTGCCCCTTTAAAGACAAATGAATGGAAAACCAGTCTTGAATATATTTGGATAAACATCACATTTAGGAATTGGCTGATTGATGCAAAATAATTATCAGGTTTTAAGAATAATGTTCGTATTGTATTGTAACATTAATAGTGATTTTAAGGCCTACTGTATATGTGAAAATTAGTAAAGTTGTAACCACGGTTTGAAGTAAGTTCTATAATCATCAAATAAACATTCATTATTCTGATTGACGCTAGGCTATACAATTGTTATCAAACATCAAATAATCATCCCTTTATCTTTATCTTTAAAGGGGCAGTAGCACGTTTTAGGGGGAATATAAGGTGATGTCAGGAAAATGAAAATAAATGGTTCCAATCTAAAGACACTGTATTAAAACTAAATGAAATCGTAATAAATTAAACATATAAAGAACAGTTAAGCTATGCGATTCCTTTTCTCACACAAAATGAATTAAAGGTGTTCACACAAAAATGCCTGCCGATGGATTTTATGTGAATCTTTATAATTTGTTCTCTGACTATGGATGATTGGTTTGTCCAATGAGATTTTTGACACTATCAAAGTTATGCATTTAGCATTAACTAACGATTATCAGTGAAGAAATGAAAATATAAAATTGTCCAAAAAAGTGCTACTGCCCCTTTAACGCGTGTTAGTCATACAGACGGTATTCATTTGGTAAAGTTCAGTTTGACATTGGCGTCCTTCCAATATACTGTGATAGTTACACCAGATACATAGATATAGCTTTTGTATCCTGGTATCCAGGGAAGCTCATACTCACTGTGGCGGCCTTTGAATATGTTGTATACTAGACAAATAAATAAAGCTATGTATCTTGGTCATGTGTCAGATTATGACAGCGATTATGACAATAAAGGCTAGCTAATGCGAATATTCTTACTGTTTTAAGAACACGTTTTACAATTTAACAGTTCTGGATTATGGGTTAAAATTATTTTGTCCCTAAAATATATATATATATATATATATATATATAGATTAAATTGAATATACTTTACATAGTCGTTTGTAGAATCATTTTAATCCAAACGACTATGTGAAGTATGTTCTATTTAATCTATATCTGGTGGTAATGAATTCATCGTTGACAATAAAATCGTGTAAATCTGAATAAATAATTTCTAACACTTTGCTATGTTACTGAGTGGATATACACACTTTAGTATTCAGCGTCAGCCGACCTATCGAATTGACCAAGCCGCAATAGTCTGCCATCGCACAAATAACGTTGGAGGATCATAGGTCGCAGAAAGGTCGGCTGACGCGACCCTCTACTAGGCTTTTCTAGATTCAGCATATGAGTGAAACGAATAATATTGAGGCTATGTTAATTTAGTAGAGGAGTGAAACTATAATATTGAGGGTAGGTTTACTTAGACAGTATAGGAGTGAAACGGATAATATTGAGGGTAGGGTTTCTTAGACAGTATAGGAGTGAAACGGATAATATTGAGGCTAGGTTTACTTAGACAGTATAGGAGTTAAACGGATAATATTGAGGGTAGGTTTACTTCGTATAGGAGTGAAACGGATAATATTGAGGGTATGTTTACTTAGTATAGGAGTGAAACGGATAATATTGAGGGTATGTTTACTTAGTATAGGAGTGAAACGGATAATATTGAGGGTATGTTTACTAAGTGTAGGAGTGAAACGGATAATATTGAGGGTAGGTTTACTCAGTATAGGAGTGAAACGGATAATGTTTAGGGTAGGTTTACTTAGTATAGGAGTGAAACAAATAATAATGAGGCTAGGTTTACTTAGTATAGGAATGAAACGGATAATATTGAGGGTAGGTTTACTCAGTATAGGAGTGAAACGGATAATATTGAGGCTAGGTTTACTTAGTATAGGAGTGAAACGGATAATATTGAGGGTAGGTTTACTCAGTATAGGAGTGAAACGGATAATATTTAGGGTAGGTTTACTTAGTATAGGAGTGAAACGGATAATATTTAGGGTAGGTTTACTAGTATAGGAATGAAACGGATAATATTGAGGGTAGGTTTACTCAGTATAGGAGTGAAACGGATAATATTGAGGGTATGTTTACTTAGTATAGGAGTGAAACAAATAATAATGAGGCTAGGTTTACTTAGTATATGAGTGAAACGGAGAATATTGAGGGTAGGTTTACTCAGTATAGGAGTGAAACGGAGAATATTGAGGGTAGGTTTACTCAGTATAGGAGTGAAACGGATAATATTGAGGGTAGGTTTACTTAGTGTAGGAGTGAAACAAATAATAATGAGGCTAGGTTTACTTAGTATAGGAGTGAAACGGATAATATTGAGGGTAGGTTTACTTAGTATAGGAGTGAAACGAATAATATTGAGGGTAGGTTTACTTAGTATAGGAGTGAAACGGATAATATTGAGGGAAGGTTTACTCAGTATAGGAGTGAAACGGATAATATTGAGGGTAGGTTTACTCAGACTGCTCTATGACCTGTCCAGCTTGGAAGACCATTCTAAAAGTAAAAGTGTTGGTGAATATTGTGATCTCTAATGAAAAGACTAAAATAAAAATCATTAAAATATCATTCATATTTTCTAATTGTTCATATATTGTTTTTCTTGACCGAGTAACCGAAAACAATTTGATCAATTTAACTGCAAACTATGAACTTTCCAAGCTGCAAACGACCGTGCTATTAATAAGCTCTATCTGTAAATCTGGTCTATCTAGCTACAGTACAAAGTATATTGGCAGGATGCCAATGTCAAACTAAACTTTCACAACGATCTACATGTAAACTGATAGGCGAAAGAAATTACGCTACTGCAAATATGTGTTATTGTTAGAATGTAAGGTGTCAGGAAAATGAAAATAAATGGTTTGACAATGACTTTAAACGAAATGGAGCAGTAATGAATAAAATAAATAGTGTAAAGTTCAGCCATGCGATTTTTATTCTTACACATAATGAATTAAAGGTGTTCACACAGAAATGGCCGCCAATAGACTTTATGTTAATCTTTATAATTTATTATCTGACTATGGATGATTTGTTTTGGTGAGATTTTTGACACTATCAACATGATACATTTTACATTAAGTACCATTTTCAGTGATAATTTAGAATATAAAATGTTCAAAAAACTTGTCCCTTTAAACCCTGATAATTATGCAAAAGTAAATTATCAATGCCTCTTTTAATCTTATTTGATCCTGATTTTCATTCGCCTGTCTTAGCCCCTTTCCATTTCAACAGGAATGACTCATTTGATGGTTGTGTTAATAGGAAAACTAACCGATATTTCAAAATACCTCCTTTTTTCAGGGATACATTAATCACCTCGAATCTATTTGGGAAAACAGACTTGCTTCATGATGATCATACTTTCCTTAAATCATTGCAAGTTAATGCAACAACATCAATCTTTGTCAATGATGGCCGTGCTAGAAATTGTAGCAACCTATTGGGATGTTGTGTCTCTAGTTTCATCAAATTAAATCATATCTATAATTTTTTAACATTGTGGTTGTTGAAATAATTATAGATTGAATATCAGTTTCTTTATATTTACTGTTATAGACTTCAGGTTTTCAACACTAAAATGATGGCTTATATTTAAGTTTGCTCAAGTGAGCTAGTCTCTTTGTATTATTGCATTTGCATGAATTTAATTGTTTAAATATCTTCCTGTTTGTTTAATCTAATATATGGCGTTGTGCTGTATTTGGCGTTGGTATTATTTCATCTAACTTCTTATTGTATTAATATGTTTTAGCTTTCTAGATTGATATTTCACATTTCCTTTATAATATTCTATTTAAATTTCAAATCTTATGTAGTCAAGTTTGATTTGAATTGCAATCATTCAAATATAGTATGAGTGTCGTTTTAAAAGGAATACGCCATTAGAATGAAATAATTGACTTAAAAGTTTCTTCGATGAAATTTACATCAATGTTAAACTCAAATCATGTTGAACCTATCTTATTTGCGTATATTGATAGAATTTGAAATATTTTGTTTATTAGCTCATCGTGCCTGAACAGCCTAACTGTTTTATGGCTTTTTGAATACACCTGATGTGAAAGTCCTAAAGAAATGAAGACCTTCTATGATGGAACAGTTAATATAATTGCTTGTCGCACAAGCGTTTTTCTTTGTTTTCTTCAAGCCTACTTAGGTAACCACAACGCCTTGTTAGTCATTCTATTGTTACTACAGCTTGTGGGTGATGTTGAATTAAATCCTGGTCCACTTTTAGAGGAAAAGAATAATTGTTACTCCAATGTTTCCATATTTCATTTGAACGTTAGAAGTTTAAGAAACAAGCAGAAATTTTTAAAAGAGTATTTGTCGGCCTTTGATATTATATATTTCACTGAAACACATTTAGACCACAATGTTGAAGATTAATCTTGAATGGAAGAACTATCACTTACCGATTCGTAAGGACAGAAATTGTTTTGGAGGGGGAATCATGGTTTACGTATCTAAACATATAGTTTTCAAAAGAATGACAAATTTGGAAAATATCAATATGGTTAAAGATATTTCTTCCTCAAAAGACTCTTCTATTATGTGTAGCTTATAGACCAGAGAACAACTCAGTACAATTTTGGACTCGCCTAGATGAAAGTATTGAGAGAGCAATGGACATATCCAGCAAAATTGCAATTGTTGGCGATTTGAATGTGAATTTGTTATCTGTAACGAGTTGCCATCTGAAGAATATATTTGAAAGAAAACAGTTAAGGAATATAATTAAAGAAACTAGAAGAGTAACAGCAACTACAAGCACTCTATTAGACCCAATTATTATAAGTGAAGAAATAAATGTCGATGATTGTGGAGTGATTGACTTTGACAGTAATATATCTCACCACAAGGGAACATACATGTCGCTCAATGTCAACGTGAATACAAAAAAGTCTTACAAACGAGATATATGGTGTTACAATCATATGGTGTCTTATTGAAAGTATAGATTGGGCTGAGTTATTTAGTGATTTTTTTTATTTTTTTTATTTTTATTTCCATATTTTGTACATTTCCATATAGTGCATCTCATAATCATTTCACATGTACATTCAAGATATACATCATTCATAAGTTTACATACAACAATCAGTTATGGCTTCTTGTAAGGTACATTGATTATGATATATACATGATTCTTAAATATCATAATTCTTAAATAGCATATGGAGTGATGACCAGAAGGCATAGAATCTTGCATAATTGCAACTTGAAAAAGCAATCATTTTTGTTATATGGTAGTACGTAACTATTTCAAGCTGTAATGGTTTGAAATTTGGTATAACTTTTTTGATATGGCATTTGTACAGCATCGATTTTGTAATGAGGACAAGTGCATTCAAAGGGTTGTTGTTTATGCCTTTAAATCCAAATAGTATATTTTCCTCATTGAAATCAATGTTTCCTTCTGTATAGTTTGCCAGCCAGTCTGACAATTGACTCCAGATGCTATTTGCATATTGACAAGAGTATAACATATGTGAGATGGTTTCTACTGGGTCATGACATAGTGAACATGCTGATGATTCTATATATCCCATTCTAAACAGTAATTTGTTCGTACTTAGAATGTTATGAATGATCTTATGCTGAAACCATCTTAGTTCACTACTTTGTGTACATCTCTTAGCCATTTGATTGATATTTGTCCACTCTAATTCAGTGTATTCTTTTTGTAGATGGTCTTCCCATTTCAAGAAGGTTCTGGATTTTGTGAACTTTGAGTCTAATAAAGTCATATAAAATGCTGAACTGCCTTGTTGACTATTTACTTTTGATATGTTGAAAGGGAGAATGGGCCTATGGAGCTGGTTTGTATCTGCTTTGAAGTTGTGTAGTATTGATGATATTGATCTTTTAACTCCTTCATAGGTTAGAAAATCTGTTTTGATGTTATATCTTTCGACAAAGTCTCTACATACACATATTTTTCCGTTTTCATCAATCAAATCAGATATATAAGTTACACCCTTTTTATCCCATTGCTTAATATGGATAGTGTCACCATCAATTTTTATATTACTGTTAAACCAAATTGATTTTATCATTATTTCTTCACCAGTAGTTTCTTTTTCACAGCAATGTAAAAATTTTGCCCAAACGGAGAGTACATCTTTCCAAAACATGTTTGAGATTTTTGGGACTATATAATATAAAATATAATTGGAATCTGCCAAATGTAGTAAATTAATGTCCACAATATGTTCTTTGAACACACTTATCCAAACTGCATTTTTGTAAAAGAGTCTTTTTATCCAACTCAGCTTTTGTGCTGCTATACATGTACTTATTTCAGGAACACTTATACCTCCATATTTTGGTGGAAGCTTCATAATATCCCTCTTGATTTTATCCGGCTTCCCTTTCCAAATACATTGGTAGCATTTCTTTTGGAAATCTTCTATAGTTTTTGCAGGGGGAGTGGGGATACTACTAAACAAGTGATTGAGTTTTGGAAGTAATAATGATTTTAGGACTGTATTTCTTCCTAGAGGAGTTAGAGTTCTTTTTACCCATTGTGTCATTTCCTTTTCAATCTTATCAAACTGTTTGGTGTAGTTCAATGATATCATATTGTCCAAGTCTACGTCAAATTCAATACCTAGGAGTTTAAATTGTGTCCGAGTCCAGTCCAGTTTCCATTCCTCACATAGTTTGTAACGTGTTCTCTTTTTTGACCCAATCCAAATCAATTTAGTCTTTTCAGCATTAACCTTCAATCTAGAAAATCTTGCAAAAAATCTCAATGTATTCATTGTTGCATAGAGGCTTTTTTCGGATCCATCGAGCGTTAGTGTAGTGTCATCTGCAAATTGTGCAAGGAGAGATAAAATGTTTCCCATCTGTATACCATGTATATTTTTATTATTTCTTAACATTATTGCGAGTATTTCAGCACACAGGATAAATATACATGGTGAGATTGGATCTCCCTGGCGGCAACCCCTTGCTATTTTGAAGAAGGAGCTGGCATATCCATTAATTAGTACACATGATTCAATATATATATATTGCCCACATAGAATACGTCACAAGATCCTCAAGAACACAGTTAATTCAATAAGCCAAGTTTTATGTCTTTTATTTAATTATTCACTACAATCATCAACTTATCCCAATGTTTGGAAAGTGGCACATGTATTACCATTGTTTAAAAAAGGTGATCATTCAATTGCTTCAAACTATAGACCAATTTCTCTCATAAGTTGTGTTGGAAAAGTGTTTGAGAGAGTTGTTTATAAGCATTTGTATAATTTTTTTTTTTATTGTAATGATTTACTTTATAAGTACCAAGCTGGTTTTCAGAAAGGTCACTCAACTGTACATCAATTGCTTGAATTGTACAATCAAGTATGCCTATCGTTAGATAATAAGGAAATGTTTTGCATGGTTTTTGTGATGTTTCGAAAGCTTTTGATCGTGTCTGGCATAGAGGGCTTATGAGTAAATTGGAAATGTATGGTTTAAAAGGCTCTATACTTCAGTGGCTATCAAGTTATATAACCAATCGAAGTCAATCTGTTTTTGTGAATGGAGCATTGTCAAAGCCTGTATACTTGACAGCCGGTGTTCCCCAGGGCTCAGTATTGGGTCCCTTTCTACATGTATTTATTGTATTTATGAATGACATGGCTGATGAACTTAATTGTTTAACAAGGTTATTTGCCGATGATACATCACTTGGCTTTTCATCAATTGATCATAGATTACTTGAGGATACTTTAAACTCTAACCTTGAAAAGCTTAGTTCTTGGGGAAAGCCTTGGCTAGTCAAATATAATCCAAATAAAACAGAAGCTATCATTTGTACTCTTAAGAAAGAAAGTAAAAACATAACACTGTATCTTGATGGGTGCGAAATCAGAAACGTAAATGAACATAAACATTTAGGTGTGACATTTTCAGCCGATGGGAAATGGAATAAGCATATTGATAAATTAGCATTGTCGATTTCTAAAATGATAAATTCAATGCGAAAACTTAAATTCATATTAAGCAGGCAAAATTTAGATAAGATCTATATTATGTTTATTAGACCACATTTCGAATATGCTTGTGAAGTTTGGGATGGGTGTAACTCAGAACAGTCATTTCGACTTGAACAATTACAGTTAGAAGCGACTCGTGTTATTACTGGTCTACCAAAATACACTTCACTTAAACATCTCTATTTTGAAACTGGTTGGGAAAAATTATCAGAACGGAGAGAAAGGAGAAAGTTAACACTTTATCATAAATTACAGTGCGATAATGCACCATCGTATCTTGTAGATTTACTCCCACCGACTATTGGAGACACTACTTCTTATGATCTTAGAAATGCAAATAATTTTGTTATTCCATCATGTAGATTGAAACATTCATGTATGTCTTTTATTCCTTCAACCACAGTGTTATGGAACTATATCCCATTAATAAGCGAAATGTTACATCGACAGAAAAGTTCAAATCATATTTGAAGAAGCCAATTGTTTCGGCAGCATCTTATTTTTTTCATCAGATATACGTAGGGTAAATATTTATCATACACGTTTAAGATATCATGTAAGTGAGTTGAAATATGATTTATTTAAAGTTGGCATTAAGGCTGATTCAACATGTGAATGTGGTTATTTATGCGAAAATGTTTTTCACTTTATGTTTGAGTGTCCTTTATATGATGAACACAGATTAAAAATGTTTAATGTATTAAAATTATATGTTAATGATGATGCCGTAATTTTAGATTTAGTTTTATGTGGCAGTAAAAGCCTTTCAATTTTACAAAATCAGGTCATTTTCAAAGCAGTCCAACAATATATTTTAAACAGCAAGCGCTTCTGTTGCATACATACTTACTTTTGTAAATATCTTTCTACCATTCTGTATTATACTATTTTCCATGTTTTCATGTATGTCACTATACATGTATATCTATCATTTTGTAAATATTTGGGAGAAGGTTACCTAAGTTGGATAACTTGTTACTAATCCCTTTCTTCATTGAATAAAATATGTTTAAATCAAATGGAACAGTAATTAATTTTGCAAAACTCAACATACTAAAAGATGTGTTATGAATTTGCAGATTATATGATCCCAGTAACAGTTTCTAGGCCGTTAAGTAAATAGTCAAAATACTCATATCCATACCACTTCTATTGAGTGCTCTAACTTCATTCATCATTACATTAGGGTCTGCATCTTAGAAGATTGTTAACGTACGTGTAAATATGTTTTTGATTACAGAACCATCAAGTGAATACTGGTGAATAACAATTACAATTTTAAAAAAAAATTACAGAGCAAAATGAAGAGTACCGTTTTTCATTCTTTTCACTCGAGTTTTGAAATAAGGTAACCAAAATTTGCGATCGCCTTGAATGAATACAAGTTAAGAATAAAACTGTTTAATTTTTTATTTTGTTTTACTGTAAAAATATTATTTGAAGAAACTTTCAAGAGGCAACTGAACAAAATCTGATTTTTATCCAAACGAAGATTGGTAATACTTCCTGAGTTTAAATTTTTTTACCAAACTCGATTTTCAGCTTTTATATCAGTTTTAGATCTCATTGTTATTTTCAAGGTGTCTTTATAAATCTTTCAGTCTTCGACGATTCCATTTCCCAATTTATTCTAAACACATTAAGTCTCAAATCTGAGTGACCAATTATAAAGGTCTTGATGACAGACAATGGCCAGCACTACACCAAAACTTACAGAGTCAAGTGCAGGTGTCACAGATCAAGTAACGGTACACTATGCATGATGACGCCTCGCCTGTCACCTCCAATTAAAACTACAGACAGTCATTGTTAGCAGAGTTTAAATACAAAAATCAATATACTTAATGTAAACCAAAACTACCCACAGGTTTGACATGAATGACTTTTTTCATGAACTTTTGTTGCGATTCTTTTGATGTATTTTTCATGTCAAGTGGACTTTTCATTGTTAACCCCAATGTTAGGGAAATTCATCCTAACGACCGCATGCACTTGAATTTTCAAACTTCAAAACAAACTTTGTATTTGTCAATGCTTCAGCTTTATTGTGTGTGAATTTCAGCTTTCTAGTACCAGTATTTACTGAGTGGCGATTCCTCTAATGTGCATAGGGTCAGTCATGTGAAAAAAATGCAAAAATTCAAGACGGCGCGGAAACCACGCGACCTACGACTTTGTCATGTTGTACTTTTTCTGCACTATTTCTTATTGCGCACCTTTAAAATACTTTTAAGTCTCTAATATCAGTTTGAAAAAAGCCCATATTAAAAATCCCAATTTTGGGCCTTGCTGGGCCATTTAATTATGGGCCGAATTGGCCCAAAATCTTACCCTGTCTTTTCCTCAAAGTCTATCGGCATGCCAAACTTGGTACCGGTACAAAGGGATAAATCCTTAATAATAATAAATGCACATTTATAACACGCCTTTTCCAGACTGGCGGACATGCTCAAAGCGCTACACGCTATATACAGGATACGCAGATACACAGACGAGTGAGCAGTGTATTGGTGCAGAGAACGAAACGGTATCCACAGCTTAGTTTTTCTTCTACATACATGATGGAGGTAGCACGCTCTCTTATTGTGTTCAACGTGCTCGCACTGTTGTGTTCTGTGAAATGGGAAGATATTGTTAATGAAAGACTGGACTTACTTGAAAATGAAATGGTAACTCTCTCAGACAAATTCAATGTAATTGTGAATCAGATGACAATCGATAAATCGGATCTGATAAGATAGCACTGACATTGTTAATGAAAGACTGGACTGAAATATGAAATGGTAACTCTCTCTGATAAATTTGATGTAACATTAGTAAAGGGCACGGGGAATTTCAGATCTGTTTTTCAAGAGTTATTTAGGTCAACATAATATTAAGTTATATTAACCACAATCTGAGTGAAAATCTTGCCACATGTCCTGACAACAGAATTCACTTCAAACTTCCTGACCCAGTATGAACAAAACAATGAGATCATCATCATTTCCTTATTTATAAATTGCTGTACTCCAATTTTTCCATATGCTTGAAAACGATATAGGAATCTATACCGAAACGTCGCTACATTCTACATGAAAGAAGTTGATAATCCATAAACTCCTTGTCTTCTTAAAACAATGAGATGTTTATGGTCAATTAATCACATTAGATAGAAACAACGTTGTGTAATAACATCTGTATATATTCAAGTCTGCATCATGCCTGTGTTCTAACCTCACGAAAGAATCTTGTAAGCTGAATTACCTAGACTTTATAATGATGTAAATATTGAGTATTTTATGTCGATTTTAATCCCTTATTGAATGTACGCTCGTCATCGTAGTGGTTAAGATAATCTTAAGATATATAGAAATTGATAAAGCTGAATTTAAGTCATGACAATGCATGGTTATGTATTAACTGATATATTGCAATTAAAATTATGAATAAAACGGTGCTTGAACAACAATAAAGTTTTAACAGTAGTAAAGGGATTCCGTTGAGTTCAAAATCGCACCTCATCATTCAATCTCCATAATAGAAAATTCTAATATTGTAACAATACATCAATTTTCACAACATGAATGCTGGTGATTTCTTGCCAAGACATATGGACTCACTTATCCAATTTTAAAACTTATCAATGATTTTTTCAAACGTCCTTGTAAATGATATTTTTCATCTCATTATTGTCAGACTAGAATTCCTAGTTAATAAAAATAGAATGTGCTTAACTTTTCTACAGCTTTATTAATTTTGACTACTTAAAAGACAAATGAGTCTGTAATATCATGAGTAAAATATAATCTTTAGTGATGGCTGTTTCACAATAAATCTATAATTATCATCTAATCCATTATTCAGCATGACATTGCTTATCTTCTCATGTTGTCTTTGCTTTGATACATATAACCCGTATCAAGCAAGCATTTTATGCCGCTTCATTCAATATTTACAAGTACATAAATCGCATTGAGTTATGTCCCTTGAAAAAACGAAATATTTATTAGGCTTAGGGACCAAATTCCATGTCTTCAAAAGTCTTTGACACTTACAAGGAGTTAAAAGGGGAAAAAAGAAATTTTGTTTCCAAGTTTGTAAACATGTCAATTCTCTAACACGAGGTTAAGGATCATAGATCCTAGGACAATGTCAGTGTCCCCAGTCCATACACACCTCATCACAATCTCATTTAAATCAGATCGAAACTTTCACTTCTACGTTGCTACGTTTCTTGTAGCGACGTAGGAGTGAAAGTTTCGATCTGATTTGAATGAGATTGACCTCATCACACCAAGACCATCGACGAGATGGGCTAAAGAAAGTCACTGGGCTCTCACTGGTGTCAGGGAAAATGTGCTAAAAGTGTTAACATTTGTTGAAACTTTAGGTCTGAATGTTAGGTCATTAAACCTTGTATCAAAATACAAATATATCAAAAATCACTATTACTTTGGGAGGTGATGGCACGAAGGTCAGCAGGATTGTGTTGTTTTCTTTTTCCATATTGTTGATGAGAAAGTTAAGCTAACCTCACTTGATCAGTGTACTGGAGCTATTGCCAATTGTAAAGAGGACTATCATGACTTGCAATCAAGTGTCAAGGGACTGTGGACTCAAGGAAGTGAATGACATTGTGAGAGACCAGTACATTGAGGTATCAGGACAGAGAGTTGCAGTGGACATTCTCTTGGATCTGATATGATGATGATTCATACTGTCCTCGGTCTAGGGGGTTCAACTGGTAACTATGCTTGCTTGTCCATGGTGTGTTGTGCACAAGAAAGACATCATTATGGATGAATGGCTACACTATCATGGAGCGCTTGCTCGATCCATTCCGGATATGACCACCACGCCAAGTTGCAGATTGGTGTTCAACATGTGCCTCTCCTGAACATCATTACCTGATGCGAATCACTGATGTCCTGGAGAGAAGCCTCATCAAAGAAGCAATTGAAATGGATGCTCAAATGAAACGTGACAAAGCCAAAATAGGCCATCTGGAGGACAACGTACATTGTTTCAGAGATTGTGGGGTGTTGTTTTCTGCTGTGGAAGATGGTGACTCAAAGAAATCCAAATGAACAAACTTATCCGGTATGGAGAGGAAAAGGTTCTATAGAAACTTCCTGCTCTCCTAAGTCAGAAAACGGATAGAGGCCATTGCTGATGTTCCAGAATCAAAAGACCCTATGTTGAGAGAAAGCTTGACTACTGGAAAGTCAGTATCACAGAATCAAGAAGAAAAATGAGGACTCTTTCAGACCAGGAGCAGACCATCGACCAGGATGATGAAATTGACGAGCTGAGAGATATATTAAATCGGAAAGGTGTTGGCACTCGATCAACCTACTGACCATGGTCAAAGAGAAGTGCTAAAAATCAAGACATGAAGCCAATTGATATTGAACCCAATAGACCCTGATGTGATTGTATATAAATTTATATTTAACTGTCTTATTTTTTGTGTTCTTTAAATTGAATATCTATCTGTAGAAATAATTTCTATGGACCGACACTTTGAAATATACTATCATGAATGGTTATAAATGAGTGAATCGACATATCCAAGCACTTAACAACCCGTAGAGACTTTGCCGGTCTAAGGGCAATAACTCTGTAACAGACACACTTTTGATATGTGTGGGATTTGTTTATACTTTAACAGTGATTTATTCCAATGTTGCATACACTTCATAAGCATGTTTTTTAATATACTGAGTGGTAACTTTGAGATCGGAATCCCATTTATTTATAGAGGTTTCATGTTTACAATTGCTGACAATTGATATGAAATTTTGAGCGCAATACAACCACACTACTTGACCGTGCCATGTTGTTACATACCATCATACATTGCGAACTACCAGGGAGTGTTGATTGTAACCTTATAAAGAGTAATCATTATTTCGATTCGATGCACATTAGGACACACTGTTAGAAAGTTAGCTTAATGTTGATTTTAGATGTGGGTCCAACAGCTTGGTACAAATTGGAAAAATATATTTCAGTTCAAAGTAGACCGAACATGTATGAAACAGGCAGTTGATCACAGGCTAATAGGCATTGGTTGTCATGGACAGTTGTTTTTCAAACAGAAATTCACTATAGTAGTTGTTGTCATATACTTTTATCAATTAAATCAGTAGGAAGTTAATATAAACATCTTTCATTTAAGATGTGGGTCCTGTTGATCATGTGCTTGAGCTATTTACTGAATGGCTTTCAGCAAAGGGATTAGTAATCATCCTCATTTCGCGCCCATGGTGGGATGAAGAGCTAGAGAATCTTAAACACCTGAAAAATACAGCTTTAAGAAATCACAGAGATTATGGTCATGATATCTTTAGCTACAGGATGAAAAGGAAACAGTTTAAACAGCTATTTAAAATAAAAGATCCAATTACTTTGAAAACAAAGACAACTTCTTTCAGAAGCAAAATCTAACCCCAAGCAATTATGGAAATTACTGAAGAAGCACAAGACCAATAATTCATCAACCCAACATGTTTCTACGAGAGAGTGGTAAGATCATTTTCATAACTTACTGAGCCAAACCACACCTGAAAGTAATACTGACTCTTATAATGTGTGTACAGATAAGTCAAATGACCCTAGTAACATGGCTAATGATTATTTGAATAGGCATTTTACAGAAGAGGAAGTTCACCAATGCATAAAGAATCTTAAACACAATAAATCACCTGGACCAGATGGACTAGTGAATGAATATTTTATATCAACCAGAGATTATATTACCCCTTTTTTGACAAGACTGTTCAATAAGATGTTAACACAGCAGTCATTCCCCCCGGCCTGGGGAAGAGTGTAATATGCCCTCTCCATAAGTCTGGAAGTTAAGCTGACCCAGTCAACTATAGAGGAATATCTCTCATTGATTCTCTGTGCAAAGTTTTAACAAGTGTGATTAATAACAGGTTCAAACAGTGGTGTGATGATAATAACATTATATCAGAGTCTCAAGCAGGATTTAGGCATAATTGATCAACTATATTTGGTCATATATTTACATTTCAAGCCATGATTGAGAAATACTTACTGAAGAAGAAAGGTAGATTTTTTGTCCTCTTTATTGACTTTTCTAAGGCATTTGACTGCATAAACCATAGTGTACTTTTCAGAAGCCTTCGACAAATTGGGATGAGTGGTCAACTCCTCAACTTTATTGTATCCATGTATTCTAACTTATCAGCTTGTATCAGGACAGATCGATCATGGTTTGTCAATATGTTTTAATTGTAATATTGGAACCCGTCAAGGATGTATATTAAGTCCACAGATCTTTATAATCTTCATTAACCAACTAATAACTAAAATGGTAGAAAAAGGTGGAAGAGGAATATTCATAAGAACTGACTCCCCAGATATTTTTGGACGTATGTATGCAGATGATGTTTCAACTGTGTCAGATTCAGTAAATCAGTTACAAAAGAAAATAAATGTAGTTGTAGAATTTTGTGATACCACAGGTATAAAGTTGAACCTCAACAAAACTAAAATAATTATTTTCAGGAAGGGAGGTCCTCTAAGGAACTCAGAAAAGTGGTATTTTAAAGGTCAACAAATTGAAACTGTGAACTCATATAAATACCTAGGAACACTTTTCACATCAAAATTATCTTGGACAAAATCTCAATCATCTCAAGCAGCACAAGCCACTAAAGCCATATTTTCACTCAACAGATTTCAACAAGCATTTGGACGTTTTGATTTAAATGAACTATTTAAAATATTTGACAGCATGATATCTCCTATATTATGCTATGGTGCAGAAATATGGGGAATTCATTTTCAACAAGTTCAACAGAAATTTAGCAGAAAATATCTAAGACTGAATAAGAACACTAATAACAACATGGCTGTCGGGGAGTGTGGCAAACCCCCTAAAGTATCAATAATAATAATAATAATAATAACACTTTATTGTCCTCAGTACATACATACATTGGACATTTTTCTTGTGCCGAAGCACCCGGCAGCCACAGTGCAGCGCCAGTTAAATCGTTGTTCTGCCTTTACAATGCTGAGTGTCAAGCAAGACAGAAACAACTCCCAACTTTTAACGTCTTTTGGTATGACGCGACCGGGAATCGAACATCTACCGGATGACGAGCGGACACTCTACCACTGAGCTATGCTATGCTACATGAGTAGAGCAGTCAGTTACTGGTGCAGGCTACTTCATATGGAGAGCTACGGGAAACCTCATCAAGCTTATCTCATGCTCAAGTGCTTAGATAATAGTGGGAAGAAAACATGGACCAGTAACATCAGAGCTATACTATTTCAATATGGATTTGGATTTGTGTGGATTAGTCAGGAGATTGGTGATACCAGAACATTTAAAAATATTTTCAAAACAAGGTTCGAGACTGTCTGACTCAAAACTAGCATTCATCTCTTTCAGATTCCTCTAAATGTAACTATTACTCCCAGTACGTCACTATTAAATGCTGAAAAATATCTTATTTCATCTGAAATCCCAGTATATTATAAAATATCCATTGCAAGATCTCGATGTCACAACCAAAGACTAGCCAAAGAAACTGGACGCCATTCCAACATGGCGAGGAGATTTATTTTTATCAATTAAATCAGTAGGAAGTTAATATAAACATCTTTCATTTAAGATGTGGGTTCGGTTGATCATATGCTTGAGCTATTTACTGAATGGCTTTCAGCAAAGGGATTAGTAATCATCACCATTTCGCGCTTCTGTGAACGCAGTACCTCACGTCTGAAGTTGGGTAGGGCATGTAATGTTCGTACAAATGATAATTTTTCTTTAATCTGTCTATAATGCATGTCCTGATAGTCCCATAGTTTCGCTGTACAATATCAATTTGAAGAAATTGACTCTCGCATTGATTAATAGAAAACTATCAAACTTTATCGCCAGTGCCGCAGATATGGGTTTGAGCTCCCTCCGTCCGTCCATGTGGCTGTCCGCCTGTCCGTCTGTCCGTAATCTTTGTGGAAATTCGACTTCGTCTCCGGAACCATAAGGCCCAGAAATTTGAAACATTGTGTACAGACTCTATGTCAAGTAAGGATTATAAATTGTAGCTTTGTTGGCGCTGTGACCCCTAATGGCCACAGATGTCACGCCCTAAATACCTATTTACATCTTCTTCTCCAGAAGCATGAGGCCAGAAAGCTTTAACTTTGTGAACAGACTTGATAAGTGAGGATTTTGAATTGTAAAGGCAACAGGAACGTCCTTCAAATTTACAGAAAGCTGAAACTTGTCGCCTATATACTTAATTTTATGATTGGTGATCCTGTGGCCCCTACAAAGGGGGAATCACATTGGCCACACTCTACAGCATAATTGATAATGAAGTCTGATGAGCTACAGAGCCAATGGCTCTATTTTTTTAAATTGTTATTTCGCCCGTTCCACTTGCATTGTCAAAATATATCAAAATATTACAAATGTATTCTTTCTCTGTTATCTCTGCTCTCTCTTCTTGCTGCAGCCATCATACACATCATATAATACTTGAACCACAGAGAGATAAGATATGAATTACTATATAATAAACTTTGTTGTTGAAGTGAAACTTTATTATGTTCCAGTCTTACCAGACATTACTGCACCTGCAGTGAAAACAGAAGACGACACTTTTGAGTTTTCACACGGAGCGTTTGCTGCCATTGCTTGTGGTGGTCTCTTTATCATCTGCGTTACCATAGTGATTATCATCCATGTCAGGAAAAAGTAAGTCCCAAAAAGAAAAAAAATATTGTAAAATTTGGTTTTTATAAATGTGAAAGGATTACAACAAAATGTTGTTATCTTGATTAATATGTGTTATTGGAAATAAGCATTGAAGTGTTGTTATCTAATAACTGGGCCATAACATAAAATAAATGGATACAAAATATCACCTTGCTGTCATCTTCTTGTGATGTACCTCATTCAAATGGCAATCCAGAGGCAGATTTTTAGCTAATCTGGCCTATAAGGCCCGAGTTGCTTATGGTATGGCATGGTGTCCGACATCCGTCTGTCCGTCCGTCCATCTGTCCATCCATTCATCCCTCTGAATGCTTTGTGCACTTTTGACTTTGTCTCCAGAAGCATCACGCCCAAACAGCTGAAACTTTGTGTACATACTCCTTGACCAGTGAAGAATATACTATATAGCTTTGGAAGCAAGTTTGGGCCTGTGTCCTCAAAACCTATTTTAGCATAAAGCCCAGAAGCTGAAACCTTGTATACAGACTCCTTAGTTAGAAAATGAGGATTCTAAATTGTACATTTGGCGACCATGTGGCTCCTACTAAGGAAGAAAACCAGATTTGACACACCCTCAAGCAAAATAGATTTGAAGCCTAATGAACTACAGAGCCAATGGCTCTGCTATTTTTAAGAAAAGACAGTGAAACTTGATGAAACCTTCCTTTTCAACAAGTTACGCTTTTGAACCCCTGCCTTCCAAAATTCCTTGATCAGCCACTGTGTCGTCATAAATATTGTAAATACAGTCACAAAAGAGCAAATGTCGCACGATTCTCCTCCTCCACTTTATGAGCTTAGGTTCATGATCATAAACTTTTAATCTTAGTCATCATAATCTCCATTCACAGGCAAATCAAAGAGGAGAAATCTGCTAAAAAAGGAAAGTGCGACCCCAGTGGAGCTCCAGAAGATGGTTCAAGCTTGAGCGACACAGAAAAGTTCCAGGACAGATTAAATTATATCAACGACAAATGGCATGACAATATGAATTGATGCATCCTCGTTTCGTTTAGATGCATATTATAGCTAAAAAAATTCCTTGTTTTTGCAAGGAATATTCTCATTTGTTAGTTAAGTCATTTGAGGAGAAAGAAAAGTCACACGAGTAGAAAGTTTATCCAAATTGGTCTATTTTTTCGAGAATTACTAATAAATAGAGAATCTCACCTAAGTGTCTTCTGATTTCAAATATATCAAAACAAGTTGATCAAAGTAACAAATATCTGAGGCTTGCCGAAGATATTTTACTTTTATCAACGAGTGTTGATATATTTGATATCAGAAGACACGAGGGTGAGATTCTATTTATCATCCAAAATCATTTTTCATCACATTTGCATGAAATATGTACATCTTTGAACACTGCATAGCTCAAAAACTCCTTAACCAGTGATGTCATAGCATTGTGACGTCATCGTGTTAATGGCGTCATAGAATTGTGACGTCATTGTGTTTATGACGTGATAGCATTGTGATGTCATTTCTTAGGATGCAAAACGTTTGTGATGTCATGACCATTCTGTTGACAGGGCATTGTTAAAAATCTACTGTCAAAGCAATATATCCTAGGAGATATGTAGAGATTATTACCCAAGGAAGTGTGTCATATGACTTTTACGAAACGAGTGTGAATTTTTGTATTACCCGAGCGAGAGCGAGGGTTATACACAAATTTGCACGAGTTTCGTAAAAGTCATATGACACACTTCCGAGGGTAATAATTTCTTTATTACCGATTCTATTCCATTTAACCATCTTAGAAATATCCAAGAACTGGCCGCTTCCCTTGCGAAGGCCGGCTACGGTGACGTCACGAACAATGGTGTTATGACGTCACAGGCAAAGTGATATGTGCACTAGTGCTCATATTGAAAATACGTCACCAACCATATGGGTAATAACGCTTGATCTTCCACAAGCGATATCTCCTGTGGAACACAGTTTTGGATGATAAATAAGTATATAAGTATTATCAAATCTTCTTTGGCAGTAGAATATTTGGTGTTGACATGTTTTTAGGGGGAATATAAGGTGATGTCAGGAAAATTAAATGGATCATTAATAATTCAAATATATATTGTTAAGTTTAGCCATGCAATTTCATTTTCTTACACAAAATGAATCAAAGGTGTTCACACAAAATGGCCGCCAATGGATTTCATGTGAATCTTCATACTTTGTCCTCTGACTATGGATGATTGGCATGTTTAATGAGATTATTGACACTTTCAAGATAACACTTTAAGCATTAACATTATCAGTGAAAAAAAATTTATCAGAAATGTGCTACTGCCCCTTTAAAGGGTAATAACAAGTTTTTTTAGAGGGACATCCTGGATTTTGGATAAATGTTCCAAAAAACAAGATGTTTAAACCTTAGAGTAATTGTTCTAAAAGAAAAGCATGTTTTGCCAAGATTAACTTCACTTCTCCCAGACCGCTCTGGAGAGGAAACTCCTTGGCGGAACAAGTTTGTTTCCCAGTTGTGTCACTATTTTGGAACTTTTGTTCCCTGGAGTAAAGATTGCTTTTAATCAGAGTGTGTGTTAAGTAGCCTCTGTGGTAAAATAATGTCCAATGATTTCAATGAGCTAGCATCGTTATGAAATACTCAGTGTGCCATAACTATTACACAATGAAATTTATCAAATTCTATTTTTATAGATTTTCAACTTGGCTATCATGGCAGGTTTCATCAAAAGTTCTATAAATTCCTATTTTCAGTCAGTGATGGATTTCTAGTAGAATTGTGCAGTAGGTGACAGAACTGTTTTTGAAAATCAAGCCATATAGTGTATAAATTGGGCAAGATATTGACATGCCAGTAATTTTATTTTGAGAGTCAATAGTTACATTTTGTTAGTCAGTGACCTCCTACTGGTCTTAACAGAGAATGATTTTCCTTACAGTTCCTTTACTACACAGATTAACTATGAAATGTCGCCTAATCATAATTTAACAAATTTGTTTTGGACCTCTTGCTCATCAAGCAGCATCTATGAATTTGTTTGAGTTTATATATATGTTTCAATATGAATGTTGTATATTTGTCTTCCCTTTGCCGCATTATCAGTATTA
The DNA here is from genome assembly GCA_916613615.1 of Steromphala cineraria. Classification (NCBI taxonomy): domain Eukaryota; kingdom Metazoa; phylum Mollusca; class Gastropoda; order Trochida; family Trochidae; genus Steromphala; species Steromphala cineraria. The sequence goes on along the minus strand of OU744728.1, from coordinate 25,594,108 downwards.
CACGCACAGGGTTATTTGTGATGTAGAAAAGTTGTCAAATATGTTACTATGGCAGTGTATAAAATAGATTGGAAACCTAGCCTGTCCTGAAAATTAATCGGTCAATTCCTTTGGGGAAATTAAACCATTTTTGAAAAGTAACCAGTCCTGGCTAAAAGCATCTTCCTACACAAATCCTAAAACGTCAGTTTCAGAACTCTGAGTTTTATTCCTTGCTGCAGACCCTTGTGTTTTCTGTGCTGATATCAGCGCCCCATCAGGCGATTGTCAGCAACCTCCAGTTACTTTCTGATTGGACTATTGTTTTCTCTCATAGTAAGATTGATAGCAAGCTCCGAAAACTCAATGGTATGCAGCAAGGCATAAAACTGACAGTTCCCAACTGGCTTTTTAGGCTTTGCATAGGAAGATAGGCAAAACGTAGCTATTTTAAGGACTTGCGGACAGGCTATATTTTAAACACTGACTATGGCAGTTAAAAATATGTGTTTACATTTATATTTTTGTATGAAATTGACATTAGTAAAGTTAGTTATGTAGAAAAGTCAAAATTTCAAAGTCAATATTTGTTTTTAAAGATCATGTGTGAGAAAATCAAATATAAAAAATAATGATTTAAGAAACAAAACATCATGACTGATAGATTTTTATGGTAATATTTAAATTAGCAAGCATGAGGTGAAGACATGATTTGGGTGTAGGTGATTTCGTAGGAGGATCCAGCTCGTAGGAGGATATTTCGGTGATTTCGTAGGAGGATTGGACGGTGGTTTCGTAGAAGTAGATTTTATGTTAGAGGATGGTTGAGTGTTGGCAATGTATATTTGTGTTGGTTGTTTTTATGAATAAAAATCAAATGGTAAGTATGATGTTAAACAATGATCAACATTTACTAGCAACAACTGGAAGATGATGGGATTTTATTTTGGATTGGCAATTTACTGGATTATCGGCAATGACTGAATAATAGTTTCAGTGCTTGTTTTAAGAAATAAATAACTCACTGCATTGTTTTGCACTTTTTTAATAAACTTTGAATATGTGATTTGTTCAAAAAGCTTTCAATGATAATATATTCAATGACTATTTCGTGAGAATAGCAAGGGTTGATAATGATTTTGGTGAAACTATTGATATTTTTCAAAAATTTATATCAATTCACATATTGGCGAGAGATTGTTAACAATGTTAATCACTTAGTAGCCACTTTTGAACCGAGGTTATCTTTCGATCGTACCACTGAAATTACAATAACCCTACAGTTAAAGTAGGCTAAAGATAGATAAAAAATTATTTAAGATTTTATATAATAAATATCACTCGTAAGAAATCACCTTCTACGAAACAGATCCTCCTATGAAATCAACACTTCTACGAAACAGATCCTCCTACGAACTCACTGGTTCCCCATGATTTAAAGGCATTTGTGACTAACACTGTCACTATGACTGACTGTTTAATTAGGAGCCTTTATATCAGTCTCGGTCCCCATCATTCGTCAAGTCTAGATGTCACGGTATACACATACATGAAAACCCTACCAACAGAAAATATGATTGAAAGGTACCAAACGATCCGCCATCTTGAAATGTTAGCCTTACGATAAAACACATGTGCTGTATATGCTAATTCATTAACAAAATTAAGAAGTAACTACTTGATTGATAGGAGAGGAGCATATTTACAAATAGTTCGTAATAAAAGTTATCAGTAACGATAACATTTTATCGTAGTAATGCATTTCACGATTGTATATTCGATGATTTGCTTCATTTCAAGATGTTTTTATTTTTGAGCGATACACTGTATTTTTTGTCAAATTGTTAGACAAACTGATTTATTTGGATGAACTTCTTTATTTGACATATGACGTTACAGTTAACATACATTTACCGTTTTCAAGAATTTGAAGAATATGTCAAAAAGGCAATATTTTGACACTGCTTGTAAGTATGAAAGTTTAAAAGTTTAAAGTTTCTTATATTTGATTAATATTTTTTTTTAAATTTTGATTTCAGAAACTAAATAGAAGTCCAAATATTTTACATATATGCATATAGTTTATTTCATTTATTGATATTCGGTCACATACAGTTGAAAGTAGTTTGTAGAAAAGGCAACAAGCAATGCAAACAAAATCCAGTTTCAAAGCATTTCATGTTGATATTGAAGTAAAAATAATCTTCCATCATCAATTTATGTATAAACTTCAATCATTAATTTAAGTATTCGGGATTTTTTACTGTAAAATCTAATTTTTGAAAATGACACAAAATTTAAATTTATATATGTACAATCGAATTTTGATAATGACTATTGCTCACTAATTCATATCTCTGTCTATCATTGTAATAGTTTGAAAGATGAAAATATCATTCCAATAATATCATTTTGTTGAATTAGTCACAACAATTTTGTTAAATCACGTTTTCTCTTCAAGTGTATTCTTCAAAGTTGCAATGATATAATCACACCTCTCTAGTAAACTAAAGAATGACACATGAGAACTGTTTGTTTTTTCAAGGTGTTTTTAAGTTAACATAATTATTTGTAAACCTTTTTCAGATGTGTGGCACCTCTTGTTACTCAACATCTATGAAATTAATTAATGTTTGTACATTGTGCAAAATTTCTTTTTGAAAGTTTTATCGTGTTATGTTTGCAAAAAATAACATATATCTATTGTTATGAAAACTGTTTAAACTTTCCTGTCGAAGCAATGTACACCTTAAACTTAATTAGGTCAAACATATATATATATATATATATATGACCATTTGTTGAATAAAGTTTTGTAAGAGATTGTTATGCATGAATACATAGAGATTACATAACAAGTGAGTGTTGAAAATCGAAAATATTTCAACGAGATATTTTCTAATGTTTTGATTTATTCACCAATGAAAGCAAGTGATTAAAACAAAAGTTTTAAAATAGTTCGAGATAATTAAAGTATTATTATTTTAACGTTTTGTAATTCATCAAGTTAAATCTTTAAATTATTTTGCTGCTAAAACTCTCTTAGTGCTAAGGACGTTTTGGAAGTTTAAGCCCAGATATACCAAACCAGTGAAATTGATCCATTTGTTTATCAATTTTTATACAACAATCTCAAAAACATCTGCTCATGTCATATGCTTGTCCAAAGTCTTCAAGATTATTTGTTGTTTGGCAAGTTGAACGTTTTGTTGGGCAAATTCATGTTTTCTTTCAGGAAATGTGAATGTATGATTTCTATATTGTGTAATTGTTTTCTTGTTTACTGTTCAAATTGAAATATTTGTTGCATATCACTATTTTAATTTTAACTACAAATTTTACTCCATATGTTTCTTTTGAATTTTCAAATATGTAGTTTCACTTAGATTTGTTGTGTGGTGATGTATTTTGCAATGATAATAGTATTGTGTATTTTCACTTTTGAGTTTTCATGACCTAACGTAAATTTTCTTGTAATATTGTATTGTATTTCATTGTCATTGTAATGTATTGCACATACTGTAATGCAAATATACCTTATTTCAAGGACGTTAATTAAGATCGAATTATATCTCTAAATCTTTGACAATTTATTCTTTTTGTTTACAACATGGGAATTTCTCATTGGATCTTTAAGTTTTAAGTTTTGAAATAAAAATCTCAAATACACGATAATAATTCATCAATATTGAATTTGCATTGAGATTAAGGGTGGTTGATAAGAAGGAACACAATTTGCGTCAATAAAAATATTCCAGCCATTGTGTTTGCTGCATTTGATATATCGTTTATCTGTCATATACTTAAGAGGCAGGATAGCTCAGTGTTTGGATTTCAATTAGGAGGTCCGGGGTTGGAATCCAGCCAGGGGCTCGTCAACTATATCTGTGGTAAAGAACTGTAGTACCACCCATGGTTTGTTAGATCTAGCCGATGCCAGCCGGTTTCACTGCAGTGCATAGACTTAATCGTGTTGCAAGCTTCAGCAATACTATAAGCCTTTATAAAAGTGAAATACTCTTAAAAGCAGCGTAAAACTTCTCACCTCATCTTGACTATTAGGATATGTCAGTGTTCAGATTCAGATCAAGAGATCCGTGGTTTGAATCCAGCATGGGTCTCGGCAACTTTAGCTGCAGTAAAGAACTGGTCTACACGCAATAAGGTTTGGATGCAATGCTACACAGAATGGTTCGTTAGTTCCAGCTGATGCCCGCCGGATTCATTGCAGTGTATAGCCACACCAGTGTTGCCAGCTTTCTCCTTTCAATAGTACTCTCAGCCTTAATATCAGTGAAACACCATTAAAAACAGTCTGAAACTTCTCACAATATCTCCAATATTTGAATCCCGCTACAAAAGGGGTCCTCGGATACTGGAGCTTAAATAGGATCGAACTGGACCTGAGTCCATTGTAAATGCACCTTTTCAAAAATGCATAGTAGTGATAAGGACAATGAAAGCTTTGAGAGCTTCATAGCTGAGGTACAAAGCCCCGCGACAGTAGTGGAAACGACAGGAAGAACGTAAGAAGAACGTAAGATAAGTTTTATCTAGCTAACACCTTCATTTGAATAAAATCTCCTTTGTGAGGTTATCATTTTAGCTTATCTGGCCTGTACATTTTCGACTTCTTCTCCAGAAGCATAAAGCCTAGATAGCCGAAACTTTGTGTACATACTCCTTGACTAGTTAGTGTTAAAACTTGTAGCTTTGGTGGGCCTGTGGCCGCTAGAAAGGGCCACAGGGCCCTAAAACCCTATTTTCATCTTCTTCTTCAGAAGCAAAAGGCCCTTGACTAGTGAGATTTTTGAATTGTAGCTATGGTGGGCCTGTGGCCCCTTATAAGGGCCACATGGGCCACGCCCTTAAAACTTATTTTCATCTTCTTCTCCAGAAGCACATGACTTAGAAAGCTGAAACCTTGTGAACGTACTCTCAGAACAGTAAGAATTATTTTATATTTTCATATTCAAGCTTTGGTGGTCTTTTTGAAGGGTGTGGCCCCTTAGGCCTTATAAGGGGCCACACCCTTCAAACAGTTATAGCTTTGGTAGCTCTGTCCCCACTAATAAGGGCCACACCCTTTTAACCTAATTTAATCTTTGATGAAACGTTGTGTGTAGACTCAAGTTAGATAAGGAGGATTCCAAATTGTACATTTGGTGACCCTGTGGCCCGAAATAAGGGGAACCACATTTTTCCACCCTATAGCAAAATTGATATGAAGCATGATGAGCTACAGAGCGACTGGCTCTTTTTTCATTAATGCTATCTAAATCAACTTACCAAGAAGAACTTGCTGTTATTCAATACAGTACAAATAAATGAAAATTGACATATTATTTAATTTACATAATATTTATATAAAAATCAATTGATTTGGATATTGCAAATGTCATTGTACATTATAAACAAAGTTATTCAAAATAATCTCTGCTTGAAGTGTAAACGACAAAATGTTTATCATGTGAACCACACCAAATTTGTCGCATCATTATACCAGATGAGCACTTAGTTGCATGCATGATTTTATATCAGACAACTTACTTTCATTGTGAATTAACAATTATAAGGATTATCTTGACATAAATTAATTCAATCATAATATCATCAAGGCTAATTCTTAATCCTAAATTACCTTTCAGGAATTTTAAAAATAAATTTATTTTTTGTTTCCTTATAAATATTTTGAACCAGCAAAAGATGCTTACATGAAAAGGTTTGTTCAATGCACACCAAATCGACATAAAATTATAAACTCGTAAAATCTAAAAAAATTATTTAAAAATTTATATCAAGGGTAAAACAACTTGCAATGAAGCAAAACTGTATGTATCAATAATGATGGAAATGTATTTATCATTACACATTATCGTGACGCATCAGTAGGTCCAATGATAAGGGGATCTTAACATTTATCAAAACTTCAAACAAAATTTTCAATAACGAACACAAAAAACAGTTACTTGTAGAATCAAGCAAATCGAATAGATGATTGTCCATTTGGAGACACAGTCTATGTTTGAAGTGATTAAGAATCTATCCTCCGATCAACTTCTATTGCTTCTAATACACAGGGCATATCATAACTAGTAGTTTTGGTAGTATATAATATATTATGTATGAATATTACAAGGAAATCCAAAACAACGACTGGAGGCTACATGTACTCATTGCTTGTCAAATACACATGTCATCACTTACATCAGGAAGTTTATTAGAATAATGAAAAAACGGTTGCATAATAATGCAAACTATCAATAATGAAAAAACTGTTGCATACTAACTCAAACTATCAATATAACACACAATCTATCTTCCGATCAACTCATATTGCTTCTAATACACCGGGTGTTGAATTAAAATTGTAGTAGGTATGCTAGTATATCATTGTATACTATGTACGATTAATTATTACAAAATCAACTTTAGGGAAATCTAAATCTATCAATGATTGAAGGCGACTCATTGCTTGTTAAATACACATGTCATAAAAAAAACTGCTACATAATAATGCAAACTAACAATATAACACTTGTCATCAAAAACAACATTGTTTTAGAACCAAAAAGGTATATTTACGGAATCAAACATATAGCTGATGTGTCCGCGTTAGACATATTCAAAGTCTGGATTTGTGTTGACACAATATTATGTCCAATGTTGATTACACCAACTACACCGGGTCTTTTATTTCTGCTGGAGTAATACAATTTGTTTTTATAGTATATAAGATTCCAAATACCAATATCTAATTCTGTGACCTCACTAGATATCTCGGAAGAGAGAGACATCTTCATCACGTTCTTGTAATTGTTGTAGAAGAGAAACCCATTCATGATATCCAGAGTAACAGCTCTGATGCCTACACCAGTGCCCAGTTTCCTCAAGCCAGATCCATCATATAACAATGTGAACAGGTATTTATAACTACAAACATATATAGACTTTATTGCCGGGTATACAGCAATACTATAAGGAACGTAAGATAACCTAGCTAAGGAAGTGAAGTTCTCCCCACGATAACCCATCTTATCGACTTTAATATGATGAAGTGTTGTGAGGAAAACAAAATCCCTTCCCTCATCAGCTGCCATACTGCGTGTTAAAAACTTTTTTCTTATTGTTACATAGTTGGGAGAGTAAAGTTCTGAGATAATTATTCTGGTTGGGGATTGTAAACCTATCAATAAAGAGTTTATCTTTGAAACATAAAGAACAGATGTATATTGCTTCAGGGAAAGATGAGGATAAACGGTAAAGGAGTTTGTGTGCAAGTCTATCTGATGGGGTTTCAGAATAGCATTGTTATATACAGGAACAACAAGGATCCGACTTCTCTCATGTCGGGAGGAATAAATGTGATGCATCAGTGTCTGGTTCAAATTATCAATCTGATGGTCATATCTGGAGAACTTGTTAGTTATATCGGACAGTCTGGTAGAATCATTATATTCTCTCAGTGTCTGGTTCAAGCTATCAATCTGACTATCACATCTTACCAACTTGTTAGTTATATCGGACAGTCTGGTAGAATCATTATATTCCCTCAGTGTCTGGTTTAACCTATCAATCTGACTATCACATCTTACCAACTTGTTAGTTATATCGGACAGTCTGGTAGAATCATTATATTCCCTCAGTGTCTGGTTCAACCTATCAAACTGACGATCATATCTGGCTAACATGGTGCTTATATTAGACAGCTCGCAGGAATCACTAGCTTGCATTAGTGTCTGATTCAACTCATCAATTTGACGATCATATCTGGAGAACTTGTTGGTTATATCGGACAGTCTGCTAGAATCATTATATTCTCTCAGTGTCTGGTTCAATCTATCAATTTGACGATCATATCTTACCAACTTGTTAGTTATATCGGACAGTCTGGTAGAATCATTATATTCCCTCAGTGTCTGGTTCAACCTATCAATTTGACGAACATATCTTACCAACTTGTTAGTTATATCGGACAGTCTGGTAGAATCATTATATTCCCTCAGTGTCTGGTTCAATCTATCAATTTGACGATCATATCTTACCAACTTGTTAGTTATATCGGACAGTCTGGTAGAATCATTGTATTCCCTCAGTGTCTGGTTCAACCTATCAATCTGACTATCACATCTTCCCAACTTGTTAGTTATATCGGACAGTCTGCTAGAATCATTATATTCCCTCAGTGTCTGGTTCAACCTATCAATCTGACGATCATATCTGACTAAGTTGTTGGTTATATCGGACAGTCTGGTAGAATCATTATATTCCCTCAGTGTCTGGTTCAACCTATCAATCTGACGATCATATCTGACTAAGTTGTTGGTTATATCGGACAGTCTGGTAGAATCATTATATTCCCTCAGTGTCTGGTTCAACCTACCAATCTGACGATCATATCTGACTAAGTTGTTGGATATATCGGACAGTCTGGTAGAATCATTATATTCCCTCAGTGTCTGGTTCAACCTATCAATCTGACTATCACATCTTCCCAACTTGTTAGTTATATCGGACAGTCTGGTAGAATCATTATATTCCCTCAGTGTCTGGTTCAACCTATCAATCTGACGATCATATCTGACTAAGTTGTTGGTTATATCGGACAGTCTGGTAGAATCATTATATTCCCTCAGTGTCTGGTTCAACCTATCAATCTGACGATCATATCTGACTAAGTTGTTGGTTATATCGGACAGTCTGGTAGAATCATTATATTCCCTCAGTGTCTGGTTCAACCTACCAATCTGACGATCATATCTGACTAAGTTGTTGGTTATATCGGACAGTCTGGTAGAATCATTATATTCCCTCAGTGTCTGGTTCAACCTATCAATCTGACGATCATATCTGGCTAACGTGGTGCTTATATTAGACAGCTCGCTGGAATAACTAGCTTGCATTAGCGTCTGATTCAACTCATCAATTTGACGACCAAACCTGGAGAACGTGTTTGTTAACTGTTCTGAGTTTAGACATACTGAACATTCAAGCGTTGAATCAGCATCACTGTTGGGCTGTTCAGTTGTAAGGGTATACGGCGCATTCTTTCCTCTCAACTGTTGGATGAGTTCCTCGATTTGAAGACCACGGTCAACTGTCAGAACAGAAAAGAGTTGTTAATCTTATGATATTTGCAGAGTTCACAAAGATAAAGCTGCAGTGTTTATGTTACTTCAAATCTGCAATTAAAACTAAAATGAAATAGTTTTTACAAAATGATATCAATTTATCTTCTGTCATCACAAGAGAAAATCCCTTGAATATAATGATGGTCTAAACTTTTGCATAAAGCGAATATCATGTTCGAAATTGAAGATATTCACAAGAGTGCATGATGGTTATTATTTACTGTGAAGCAAGCCAAATGAATTCGAATCTAACACTACTTAAAGGGGCAGTAGCACGGTTTTTGATAATTTTCTATTTTAAATTTTTCACTGATAATTGTAAGTTAATGTTAAATGTATTATTTTTACAGTATCAACAATCTCATTACACAAACCAATCAGCTATAATCAAAGGACAAAGTATGAAGATTCACATAAAATCCATTGGCGGCCATTTTGTGTGAACACCTTTAATTTATTTTGTGTAAGAAAAAGAAATCGCATGGCTTAACTTAAAGGAAAATTCCAGTACGATTTCAACTTAATTCTAGCAAAAGTTTGAGTTGTAAAAGACATTCTCACAAATTATTAATTTTTTCTGTCAACGAGATAAGTATTTACAGAATTTTAAACCTTCGTCCTTGAACGATGACGGTGGTCGCCATTTTATTTGAAAATGTGACGTCATCGACACACCACAAGAAATCGATGCAAGGAGCTTACATTATAAACTTCGTACATCTTTGTGCAGTGGAGTTTCCATGATTTGACTAGAATTGCTGAATGTGTGTGCTGCGCACTTTGTTAACTTAAAACACCGTTGTGCCTACAGAACGAACAAGTCGTCGAACAGATTATTCAACAAGCAACTACGACTAATATACGGTTTCGTCTAGAATTATTAACGATATATGAATTATCTAAAAGAACACAGAAAATAAATAAATAAATAAATAGATAAATGTTTTAAAAACGAGCAAGAGTATAATATCTTGTCGTGTTCTTTCCTTTTTTGTCTTATTAAAACATGGTACAAGTTTAATGTTTACTTGAATTATGTTGCCGTAATGTATAAATATCCTTTTTTTTCTAAAATTAACACTTTTGAAGTAAAAAACGTTGGTTGAAATTTGATACATCAAACGTGCATGTCAATGATTTACCTGTAATATACATATTAGCAATCACTAAGACTTTTGCATATCATTTATATCTTTCCGAAAATGATATTTTTAATAACATTTTATTTTTTCAAAAATTACGATAGGATTTTTCACTATCTGGTACTCTTGCACATTCAATCTGTGGATTTTTAAAAAAACTCTAGTCAGTTTGAAAAGGGAAAAATAATTTTTGTCATAAACGTGTTAGAATCATTGTTTTTAAAATATATAAAAGGAAATATTCAATGTAAAGCATGAATAAATTACGTAAATATAGTATTTTGTAAAAAAAATGAAGAGTTTAAGAGACGTACGTTGTGATAATTTGTGCATTGTTGTAATTAAAATCACATGATTCTGTTAAATAAAAAAAATCATAGTTGGATAGATAAATAATTTTATTTAACAAAGATGGATTATTCAGCTGTATCATAGCAACTAAGAGAGAAAAAAACACTCGATGATATTAAGAAATTTTGTGAGTATAATATTATTTTGTATCCCTTGCTGATGAGTTGATAGATCTTTAATATTATTAAAAACACCATTCCTTATTGATCGATTTAGTATACTAATGGTATCTCATAATTTTAATTTCTTTACGTATTATTTAGCAGAAATACCTTTGGAAAATAATCAACATGGTATGATATGTGAACGTAACAAGAATCGTTAACAATCTCATATTCCGATAATATTTCATACAGCAGTGCGCCACAGTGATTCGTAATCAAAATTGGTTTCGTACGGGCGACAACTTGATAAATAGAAAAATATTTTCGTCCTCAAACAAGCCAAGATTTATATGATAAAAACGTGGATTCCATGCCAACATAGAAAATGCCATCTTTCAAATTAATCAATCTCGTTTTGATTGATATAAACAATTTCATTTTGATTACGAAACTATACTACCATCATCGCGGATTCGCTTTTTAGGATTCGCTTCGACAAGATCACATTAGTAGGTCTATTTTATTTGAGTGATATAATTGATAAAAACTTATTTTTTGTTCCGTTTTTATCTTTTTACAAATGCAATTATGTCAGCAAAGTCATTTAACACTTTATTTCAAGCTAATGAGGATGTCTCAAGCTTATAAAAATTCTAAAAAATGTCAGTGAGCGTCAGTGTTCAAACCTCGTGACGTCCGCACATGGGATATCTTTTCCAATCTGTACTGAAGTTTTAAAGCAGTCTGCTGGTCAGAAATATTTATTTATTGCTTTGGGTATCATAGAATTAGAATATTCTGGATTCAGCACGTCTCTACTGAAGTCTTGACGGTTGTTACAGTCTCATGTTAGACGGGCCGTCAACGGACACCATTGAATCTAACGGCGTCTCCTAATTTCGTGGTGTGTCGCTGACGTCATATTCCCGGTGTTTCTCGCTCTCGTTTACCGTTCGAGATAGCAATATGGCGCCCCCATCGATGCCGGTAAACTTGATTTTTCCCAATTTTGAATTTTTTGCAGATTTGGTGATTAAGCTAAAAATTATTAGCCAAAGTTGAAGGATTTATCCATAAACACTGTTTTAAAAGGCTCTTTTTTATTTTTCATTGGAATATTCCTTTAACGTTATACAGCAGCGTATCCTATATTGTTCACTTGCTTGTGTATCTTAGTGCAATTATCATGTAAATTGGGTTTCGTTTTGACGTCCATAAAATAATTCCAGGAGCACGTTCAAGGGACAACCTTGTATCCATTAGTAAGATAATCATTCCCAAGCCATATTTTGGGATCGTCTTGTCACTGGTACTGAATTTAGATATTTGGCATGATTACATATATAGATGGGATCATATTTGTGAAATTCAGATTTTCTTAACTTTCGATTTGAATATTCCATATAAACAATTAAAAAAAATCAGTACAATTACATTGCATTAGTGAAAAGGAACAAATATGACTTAGGTCTAAAGGGATTGATCACTAAGGAAGGATTTTATAGCGAAAAATACAAAATGGTGTTATCGAAATTTTGACCCCTGGTCATTTCAATGCCCTGCCAAATTAGTTAAGGTTATTCTTTAGGTATGACATACGAATATGTTAACGCAAAATGAATGTTTACTTATGTACTCATGCACCAAAGACATTTCAAATTACATGGTATTTGCACTAAAAGTGAACAAACTTAAGATATGCAGCTGTATATTTGAATTATTACTGTACCATTTAGTTTAAATAAATCTTTTTTCAATTGAACCCATTAATATTCATTTTCTTGACATCACCTTATATTTCCCCCCAAAACGTGCTACTGTCCCTTTAAAGAGCCATTCAAGTTAACTTCCAATCTAGTTAAAACTAGCTGTAATGTTTACGTCTCCTAAGTGCTCACGTTACATCTAGCTACTAACCCACCTGGTCCGTGTGGCGGAAATCAGCCAATGGAATGAAAACTGGCTGATCTCTTTGAATCGGGCTTCGTTAGGATTTATATTTCATTTTACACATTATGAGCATAAATGTCAATGATTTAATGTATGACTTATTGGACATAAACATTACAAATAGTTTTAAAAAGATTGGCCGATTCTAACAGCTTGTATTAGCTAGATTGTCCGATTCTAAGGGATCAGCCAGTTCTTTTTTCATTGGCTGATTTCCGTGCATGCGTGACACGGACCAGGTGGGTTAGTATCTAGTAGTTTTGCTTTGATAATAACTTAGATGACATAATTCATTTTATAAATTTAAAACATCCCACATAGTCATTCCTAAATGACATTAATATAGTTAAAGTCAAAGAAGTTTATTGTTCTTTAGGCCTTCGGTCCATATACAAGGTAACAAAGATATTTGCATGCATTTTACAAATATAATCTACAATTCTGATAATAGTTTATCTCTTAAAATAACAGCATGTTTTTCAGAGAGAGTCAGATTTCGGATTGATTTCTCGTTTTTTGAAGACCTAATGATATAAAGGCAGAAGATGAGTATTTAGATAGGAAATGATTTGAAATACATGTACATTTTCTAAAATTAGCAAAATGAGGGCAAACGAAAGCAAAATGGACTTCATCTTCGACAGCAGATTTACATAATGGGCATATTCGTAAGTTTTTTTTCTATTGAAAGTCTCCTGCTCTTATTTACAGCTAAGTCCAACAGACCCAATCCGAAACACACAAACGTTCATGTAATATTTTTTTATGTCAAAAGGTACAACTCAGGTTGCATTAGATTATTGTGTACAGTTGATATTTTGTACTATTGTCAAGATTGGAATGCCATTGACATATTGATCAATATAGAAACATATTAAGAGATGGTAACTTGGTTGTTAAATTTCTTTAAGAAATGTATTAACATACCAACTGATTGATTTACACATTTCCAAACCCATGAGAAAAATCAAAGATTTCCTATGTGGATTGCCCATGCTATCTTACCCATATCGTCTAAAGTTATCAAGCATATTATGTGCTAATTTGAGAGTCTTGTTAATGCTTTTATAAGTACTTGTTTTCCATGAAAAGATCGAACAGTTGTGAAATCCCTATTCGACTATAATTTTGCTGGTAAGACAAACCTTTAAACACCATATCAACATGCACATGATCAAGTTGAATACTAATATTTCTCTATATTACCCAGTATTTCAATTTGATTTTATAGTATGTAAATCCTTTACTGTTAAGATATATTATATAGAGAAGACGTCCCGCCTAATAACATTTATGAAATCAGTAAATGGTTTGGTAAGAGCGAAAACCAATAAAGGACATATACCATTCCCAAGTTTCATAAAAATGTTATATAAAAATGCCTCTCAAAGAAGTTAGGACATAGTTTAGTATTTTATATATTACTGGCTTAAATACAAATTCGAAAACATTAAGAAATTTGCCGACATGACTATCGTGGCCGGCCTGCTGACATTATGACGTCATAATAAACGATTATGACGTCAGTATTATGTCATTTTGTTTGATCAGCACACGATGTTATGACACATATATGTTATAACATGGTAGATTTATTGAACAGGAAAGTAATACATCAAAATACATTATGAAGACATTATCAACTCACTGTTTTCTCTTTCACTCCTCTTAAGAGCCTCCCTGTACATTGCACTATCAGCCTCAACCTGTCGAAATGAAGCCTTCATCTCGTTCATTTGTCGCCTCATATGCTGATTGGCTCGATGTACATGTCTCAACTCAGAGATCACATTGGACTGTACCATACCATTATTTTCATCTCCAAGTTTTCCAGCCAGTGCCTTTGTGACATCCTCCAGTATTTTGGCTCTTAGGGTTCGTTTGAGAGAGTGTATTTGCCTCTTCTGTTGGTTTATCAGATCCGTTTTATCGATTGTCATCTGATCTTTAATGACTTTGAATTTATTAGGAAGAGTTTTCATTTCGTTTTCAAGTAAGTTCTGTTTGTTTATCAGATCCGTTTTATCGATTGTCATCTGATCGTTAATGGCTTTGAATTTGCTAGGAAGAGTTTTCATTTCGTTTTCAAGTAAGTCCAGTCTTTCAACAATGTCAGCATTGTCATCACAGTTCACAGAACACAACAGTGAGAGCACGATGAAGACAGAAAGAGAGCTTGCTAACTCCATCATGTATGTAGGGCTCACTAGAAACACAGAGCTGTTGATACCGTCTCGTTCACTGCAGCAGTGGACTGCGCGCTTGTCTGTTTAGCTTGTAGAGGCAAGTTCACCTTGACTTTTTTTTAACAGAGGGCTTACGCGAATGTAATGAATGCAGTTGGCTGTTATCAAGGGTAAACAGACCCCGTTGTAATACCAAATATGGCGTGATAGAAGTTTCCACCAGCACTCAAATATACGTGATATATACGAGATGTATTTTGACTCTGATGTAAGTTCATCATAACGCAATAGTTATAACCACTGTGCTCTTGTCTAAAATATTTGAGATTATTTCGCAGGGTATAAATCTTTATGAATTGTTTCGAAAATAATTACTGTTTATTAATCCATGTTTTTTGCTTTATTTAGAATTTTATTTCATGTGTATTGGGTTCGGCAACATCTCGAATCGCTGATTGAGAATCTAGACTTTATTAAAATCACAAGTATTTCACAAGTTTCAAAAAATGTAGCATATATGGCTTTATAAGGTTTTCAATTACAGATATTTCGGTGACGTATTCTCAAACTGATAAAAATAGAAGTTAAAAATCTTTAAAATAATACTTTAAAGTTTTTCAATTAAAAAAAAGATATTTTTTTATCAAAATAAATTGTTCCAAAATAAATTTTGATACAACAGAAAAGTTAGTCCACAAAGAAACATTAACCAAACACCAATTATATAATTCAAACTACTGCAAATATGTGTTATTGTTTACGTGTCATAACTTAATACATCGCTTTTTTATAATTGGTAAATGTAAACAAAATTTGGTGTGTACTTTTTCTTACTTGTTTTTTAGATTTAAATACAGTTCGAGATGAGTTATTTACACCTGCAAACAGTGAGAAGTGGGGGTATTTAGTAATATATGTTTGTTTGTCTATAAACATATCTATCAACCAAAAGAACCTTTCTGATCCAATTGAAAGGTGTTAAAGACAAATAAATGGAAAACCAGTTTTGAATTTATTTGGATAATCATCAATTTAGGATGATTGATGCAAAATAATTATCAGGTTTTAACAATAATTTTCGTGTTGTATTGTAACATTTATAGTGATTTTCAGGCCGACTGTATATGTGAAAATTGGTAAAGTTGTAACCAGGGTTTGAAGTGAGTTCTATAATCATCAAATAAACATCCATTATTCTGATTGACGCAAGGCTATACAATTATTATCAAAAATCTAATAATCATCCCTTTATCTTTCTCTTTAACGCCTGTTAGTTATATAGTTTATAACCTGGAAGTATACAATTGTTATCAAACATCTAATAATCATCCCTTTATCTTTCTCTTCAACGCGAGTCAGTTATACAGTTTATAACCTGGAAGTATACAATTGTTATCAAACATCTAATAATCATCCCTTTATCTTTCTCTTTAACGCGTGTCAGTTACACAGTTTATAACCTGGAAGTATACAATTGTTATCAAACATCTAATAATCATCCCTTTATCTTTCTCTTCAACGCGAGTCGGTTATATAGTTTATAACCTGGAAGTAGACAATTGTTATCAATCATCTAATAATCATCCCTTTATCTTTCTCGTTAACGTGTGTAAGTTATACAGTTTATAACCTGAAATAAGACAATTGTTATCAAAAATATAATAATCATCCCTTTATTTTTCTCGTTAACGCGTGTAAGTTATACAGTTTATAACCTGGAAGTAGACAATTGTTATCAAAAATCTAATAATCATCCCTTTATCTTTCTCTTTAACGCGAGTCAGTTATGCAGTTTATAACCTGGAAGTATACACTTGTTATCAAACATCTAATAATCATCCCTTTATCTTTCTCTTTAACGCGAGTCAGTTATATAGTTTATAACCTGGAAGTAGACAATTGTTATCAAACATCTAATAATCATCCCTTTATCTTTCTCTTTAACGCGTGTCAGTTACACAGTTTATAACCTGGAAGTATACAATTGTTATCAAACATCTAATAATCATCCCTTTATCTTTCTCTTTAATGCGAGTCAGTTATATAGTTTATAACCTGGAAGTATACAATTGTTATCAAACATCTAATAATCATCCCTTTATCTTTCTCTTTAACGCGTGTCAGTTACACAGTTTATAACCTGGAAGTATACAATTGTTATCAAACATCTAATAATCATCCCTTTATCTTTCTCTTTAATGCGAGTCAGTTATATAGTTTATAACCTGGAAGTATACAATTGTTATCAAACATCTAATAATCATCCCTTTATCTTTCTCTTTAACGCGTGTCAGTTACACAGTTTATAACCTGGAAGTATACAATTGTTATCAAACATCTAATAATCATCCCTTTATCTTTCTCTTTAATGCGAGTCAGCTATATAGTTTATAACCTGGAAGTATACAATTGTTATCAAACATCTAATAATCATCCCTTTATCTTTCTCTTTACGCGTGTCAGTTACACAGTTTATAACCTGGAAGTATACAATTGTTATCAAACATCTAATAATCATCCCTTTATCTTTCTCTTTAACGCGTGTCAGTTACACAGTTTATAACCTGGAAGTATACAATTGTTATCAAACATCTAATAATCATCCCTTTATCTTTCTCTTTAATGCGAGTCAGTTATATAGTTTATAACCTGGAAGTATACAATTGTTATCAAACATCTAATAATCATCCCTTTATCTTTCTCTTTAACGCGTGTCAGTTATATTGTTTATAACCTGGAAGTATACAATTGTTATCAAACATCTAATAATCATCCCTTTATCTTTCTCTTTAACGCGTGTCAGTTACACAGTTTATAACCTGGAAGTATACAATTGTTATCAAACATCTAATAATCATCCCTTTATCTTTCTCGTTGACGCGAGTCAGTTATATAGTTTGTAACCTGGAGGTATACAATTGTTATCAAACATCTAATAATCATCCCTTTATCTTTCTCTTTAATGCGAGTCAGTTATATAGTTTATAACCTGGAAGTATACAATTGTTATCAAACATCTAATAATCATCCCTTTATCTTTCTCTTTAACGCGTGTCAGTTACACAGTTTATAACCTGGAAGTATACAATTGTTATCAAACATCTAATAATCATCCCTTTATCTTTCTCTTTAATGCGAGTCAGTTATATAGTTTATAACCTGGAAGTATACAATTGTTATCAAACATCTAATAATCATCCCTTTATCTTTCTCTTTAACGCGTGTCAGTTACACAGTTTATAATCTGGAAGTATACAATTGTTATCAAACATCTAATAATCATCCCTTTATCTTTCTCGTTGACGCGAGTCAGTTACACAGTTTATAACCTGGAGGTATACAATTGTTTTCAAACATCTTATTATCATCCCTTTACCGTTCTCTTTAACGCGAGTCAGTTATATAGTTTATAACCTGGAGGTATACAATTGTTATCAAACATCTAATAATCATCCCTTTATCTTTCTCTTTAACGCGAGTCAGTTATATAGTTTATAACCTGGAAGTATACAATTGTTATCAAACATCTAATAATAATCCCTTTATCTTTCTCTTTAAAGGGGCAGTAGCACGTTTTTTGATAATTTTATATTTCAAAATTTTCACTGATAATTGTAAGTTTATGTTAAATGTATTATATTGACAGTGCCAAAAATCTCATTAAACAAGTCAATCATCCATAGTCAGAGGACAAAGGATGAAGATTCACATGAAATCCATTGGCGGCCATTTTTGTGTGAACACCTTTAATTCATTTTGAGTAAGAAAAAGGAATCGCATAGCTAAACGTTACGTTATATATTTGAATTATTACTGCTCCATATAGTTTAAATACATTGTCTTTCAATTGGAACCAATAATTTTCATTTTCCTGACATCACCTTATATTCTCCCTTAAAACGTGCTACTGCCCCTTTAACGCGAGTCAGTTATATAGTTTGTAACGGTCTAAGGGGGTAAAAGGAGTAATTTAATTTATACCGATAGCATGTTTGGGTTTATGGATCTCTCAACTTTTACCTATAGCTTACAGTTTATATATATCTAATAAATAATTTGACAACTAGTAGTTGAAACAATAAACAAGAATTTATTACATTAACATATAGCAATCAATAATATAGAAATATTTTACATCAGTTACATCATTTACATGCCAGATATGTACAATACATTTAACAATTTATTCTAGAGAGACTGGACTCAATTCCGAGATTTTATGGCTCTTCACTGGAATTTCAGTGAGTGTACCCAACCACAGGTTTGAAGAATTACTTACATAGTGCAAGTCTCGGTAATACCGGCGAAAGATCACAACAGCAAACAAAACACGTCTCTTAGTCCTGATCTCCAAATCGTCAACCTTCTATTATTATTTTCAACTGTCAAAAAACTGACGTCACAGTCCTTCTGACGTAATGTTGTTTTGACAGTAAATCAACAAAGCATGAAATACACTTGATTATTAATATAACAATAATATACAATGTACATCGTCATGGAATTGAATATGAACACTAGAATGTTTGTTGATAGTAATAAACTTAGATTAGTATTAATTTACTTTGGAAACGAAACATAGTGCACATGAAATCATGACGTCATCACACAAAAATGGCGGCCTCCAGGAAAGCATACACGAAAATTCTATCTGACAAGAATATGGTTAAATACGTGTTTAATAAAGGTAACGTTGATGTCTTTATATGGAAACAAACGTTAACAAGCATTATGATATTATTTTGATAAGAATAAGTGTTGTCACATTGGAATTACGACATAATTAATCTATACACACGGTCTGATTACCGACAGTGGAAAAATCACAACATTGATAGAAACACGAGGTCGCATTGAACATTAAACATTTACTTGGGCCTGTATATTACAATATTCCCCCTTTTAAAATGTAAATCGACCTCGATTTAAACTCAATTAATGAAATTGATAAAGGAGATATTATAAAACACTATTAAATTATTAAATTGAAATATTTAGCACTTTACAAACATACAAAAAATAACATGGCATTGCATTTAAATAAGTATTAAATACCGCATTACAGAATGAATTAACAATATATTTACATAATATCTTAACATATTATCATTTAATATATGTCCAGAAAAAACAGCAATCAAAATACTTACATGGTGTCCATAGAATAATCCTTGTGAATCATACCATATACACCCATCATCCTTACAATTAATGTCCATTCCATGAGAAAATATATACACATAGCGAATGTCACAAATCACAATTCTTTTCCTTGAAGGGAATTAATGTAGGCATCTGCTTGCCTTCGGAGGGTCAGCTGTTCCATGAAGCGCCTGTCCTCCGCCTGGTGGAGAACAGCCATCGCCTCCCGTCCTGCTGTGATGAACTTGTCCAGACCCGGCCTGGACAGAGGGATGTCAGCACTGGTCGGCCACACTGGAGTCGAATTCTGAAGCTGTCTTGACATCTGGTCCAGCTGGTACCTGAGGGACTGGATCTCCAGAACTTGTCGGTCGTAGGCCAGCTCCCAGGACTCAGCTGGCATCTTTGGTGTTTCCGACGTCTCCGGCTGGTCGGGCGTCTCCCGAGTCTCCAGCTTTGCTGTCATCTCCGGCGTCTCCAAACTTGCCAGTTTTGATGACATCTCCAAGATCTCAGGCTGGGCCTGGTGCATCTCAGGCTGAACCTGGTGCCTCTCCGCTGTCGCAGGTCTGTTCTTCCTGGATCGCTGCCGTTCCGACCTCATGGCGAAGACCAGACACCCCGGGTCCACAAAACACCGGTTCTCGGCCACCTTGGTCTTTGCCCTCCGGCAAACGACCATGGGGTTGCTGGGATTACCTTTCCTCTCAGCGTGGGTGGCCGAGTAGTGCCTGGTCAGGTCCCTGAATCTAGAGTGGGTGGATAGGCAGCGATCCACTGGACAGTAGTATGTCGTCAGCTTCTCCTTGTGTACAAGGGTCCAGTGCCTGTCAAAAGCATGAATATGTCTGAAAAGTTGCTTCTCCGGACAAACCGGGCACTCCATTCCTGGGGTGAAGTTTACCACCGACGCTGTTGGTTCCTGGTTCTCCTCCCCGAGGGACATGGTTTCATCTAATTCGATGACGTCAGACCTAATAAGGAGAATAAGTCATTATTAGCAAAGGGTGAAGTAATGAACTAATGCATTATTAAACGGTACATATATAGATTTATTTAATGTAGGTAATAGAGTGAGAGAGTTCTAATTGACTAAGTCTCTAGAAACACTGCGGGAAAGCGTCCAACACGCCCAAATTTTAAATCCTCGCAGACCTATAAATTCTCAATCAACTTGAATACATTCCATTTCTCAAACTGTTCTCTACCATCAACATACCGCGTCTGATAATTTTGATAATTTAATTATATTGTGTTGAATAATATTTTCATATTTGGTTCTCTGAATGTTTCAGAAAAGCTGGTTATGCAGGATGCATGTGTCTCAAACCTACGGCTTGGAAGTCCACCATGTTGGTGGATTATTCCCCAAATACGGTAAAAGTCGGTCAATATGAATCACTTTTGTGGTCTTATTTGCCCCATTCTGAACACGGTAGGTGATGTCATCAATTTGTTTGGTGACAACCCAACCCTTTGACCATTTAGGAGTTAGCTTGTAACTCAGCATTTTGGTTTTGTGTGGGTTAAACAACCAAACTGGTTGACCTACTTTGAGTTTGGCCTCCTTGCTCCCCAAGTCGTAACGTTTTTTCCGCACCTCGGAAGAACGTTTCAGACTTCTTCGAGCAGCCTCAAACGCTTTTTCAAAATGACCTTTGACCTCATCCACATAAGCGTCTCTGGTAACGGGATTCTCGTTAGGATCACCCGTCACAAGGTGAAATGGCATTCGCACCTCCGAACCAAAGACTAATTTGTTTGGCGAGTAACCGGTCAACTCATGCTTAGCACTTCTATAGGCAGCCATCACGAATGGAAGATGTTTGTCCCATGACCTTGGTCTCCCATCCGTGTAAATGCTAAGCATAGCGGCTAGTGTCCGATTAAATCGCTCGACCTGACCGTTCGCCTGAGGTCGGAGGGAAGTAGTTCTCATCTTAACTACTCCCAACAATTTACATAGCTCTTGGAATAGTCTAGCTTCGTACTGTCTACCTTGATCGCTATGTACAATTGTTGGGGTACCGAAACGGCAAATCCACTCCTCAACCAATTTCTTAGCCACTGTTTTGGCCTCGATATTTGGGATGGCATATGCCTCTGTCCACTTAGAAAAGAATCGGTCACTACTAGAATATACTTATTTCCAGCCGTGGTTTTTTCAAGTGGACCCATAATATCGGTAGTCACACGTTCCATTGGTGAACCTGTTACGTACTCCTTCATGGGTGCTTTGTGTTTTTTAGGCGTTTTTCTGGCAACACATTTGTCACAATGTAAACAATGGTCCCTGACATCAGCCTTCATTCCAACCCAGTAGAATGACTGTTCGAGCTTCGCGAATGTCTTGGATACACCAAGATGACCTCCCAAAGGTGAGTCGTGACAACCTTCGAGGATGAACTTTCGCTTAACAGTTGGGACAACTATCTGCCAGCGCCATTCCTTGCCGTCATTACTTTCCCATCTGCGGTGCAGAACACCTTGTCCCACAGACAATCTGGGAAATTGGCCCCACAATGCCTTGCAAGCATTGGAGTGTCCTGAAACAGTTTCCCATTCTGGACGTTTATTCTGCTCTCTAGCCTTAAAAATAAAACTGATATCAGAATCTTTCATCTGCATGTCTCTTAGCTCTTCATGTCTGAAGGTAATCTGATCATGGTTTGCAGATTGGGATCTGGTGATTGCGGAACAAACAGCACTAGCCTCTACGACACTGCATGGTCCTTCCTCCCTATGACACTGAGGACAGGGGTTACAAGGACGACGACTTAGAGCGTCTGCATTCCAGTGAACTCGACCAGGTCGGTGAACTTCGGTAAGATCATAGTTACCCAATTCCTGCAACCATCGAGCCATTTGATTTACTGGTCTTTTGATGCGCTTAGCCCAGACGACTGCAGAATTGTCAGTTCTGATTGTAACAGGCCTGCCAAAGACATATGGATGCCAATGGCGACAAGCTGCAACTACTGCTAATAACTCACGGCGAGTAACACAGTAATTCTTTTCAGCAGGAGTAAAACATTTACTGTAGTAACCCAGTACTACCTCTCTGCCATTTTGATATTGTGACAAGACAGCGCCCATACCCTCACCTGGAAGTATGCAATTGTTATCAAACATCTAATAATCATCCCTTTATCTTTCTCTTTAACGCGTGTCAGTTACACAGTTTATAACCTGGAAGTATACAATTGTTATCAAAAATATAATAATCATCCCTTTATCTTTCTCTTTAACGCGAGTCAGTTATATAGTTTATAACCTGGAAGTATACAATTGTTATCAAACATCTAATAATCATCCCTTTATCTTTCTCTTTAACGCGTGTCAGTTACACAGTTCATAACCTGAAATTAGACAATTGTTATCAAACATCTTATAATCATCCCTTTATCTTTCTCTTTAACGTGAGTCAGTTATACAGTTTATAACCTGGAAGTAGACAATTGTTATCAAACATCTAATAATCATCCCTTTATCTTTCTCGTTAACGCTTTTAAGTTATACAGTTTATAACCTGGAGGTATACAATTGTTATCAAACATCTTATAATCATCCCTTTATCATTCTCTTTAATGCGAGTCAGTTATATAGTTTATAACCTGGAGGTATACAATTGTTATCAAAAATCTAACAATCATCCCTTTATCTTTCTCTTAAACGCGAGTCAGTTATATAGTTTATAACCTGGAAGTATACAATTGTTATCAAACATCTAATAATCATCCCTTTATCTTTCTCTTTAACGCGTGTCAGTTACACAGTTTATAACCTGAAATTTGACAATTGTTATCAAAAATATAATAATCATCCCTTTATCTTTCTCTTTAACGGGTGTCAGTTACACAGTTTATAACCTGGAAGTAGACAATTGTTATCAAAAATATAATAATCATCCCTTTATCTTTCTCTTTAACGCGAGTCAGTTATACAGTTTATAACCTGAAATTAGACAATAGTTATCAAACATCTAATAATGATCCCTTTATCTTTCTCTTTAACGCGAGTCAGTTATATAGTTTATAACCTGGAAGTATACAATTTTTATCAAACATCTAATAATGATCCCTTTATCTTTCTCTTTAATGCGAGTCAGTTATATAGTTTATAACCTGGAATAAGACAATTGTTATCAAAAATCTAATAATCATCCCTTTATCTTTCTCTTTAACGCGAGTCAGTTATATAGTTTATAACCTGGAAGTATACAATTGTTATCAAACATCTAATAATCATCCCTTTATCTTTCTCTTTAACGCGTGTCAGTTACACAGTTTATAACCTGGAAGTATACAATTGTTATCAAACATCTAATAATCATCCCTTTATCTTTCTCGTTGACGCGTGTAAGTTATACAGTTTATAACCTGGAGGTATACAATTGTTTTCAAACATCTTATTATCATCCCTTTATCTTTCTCTTTAACGCGTGTCAGTTACACAGTTTATAACCTGAAATTAGACAATTGTTATCAAAAATATAATAATCATCCCTTTATCTTTCTCTTTAACGCGTGTCAGTTACACAGTTTATAACCTGAAATTAGACAATTGTTATCAAAAATATAATAATCATCCCTTTATCTTTCTCTTTAACGCGTGTCAGTTACACAAGTTATAACCTGGAAGTAGACAATTGTTATCAAAAATATAATAATCATCCCTTAATCTTTCTCTTTAACGCGAGTCAGTTATACAGTTTATAACCTGAAATTAGACAATTGTTATCAAACATCTAATAATGATCCCTTTATCTTTCTCTTTAACACGAGTCAGTTATACTGTTTATAACCTGAAATTAGACAATTGTTATCAAACATCTAATAATCATCCCTTTATCTTTCTCTTTAACGCGAGTCAGTTATACAGTTTATAACCTGGAAGTATACAATTTTTATCAAACATCTAATAATGATCCCTTTATCTTTCTCTTTAACGCGAGTCAGTTATACAGTTTATAACCTGAAATTAGACAATTGTTATCAAACATCTAATAATGATCCCTTTATCTTTCTCTTTAACGCGAGTCAGTTATATAGTTTATAACCTGGAAGTATACAATTTTTATCAAACATCTAATAATGATCCCTTTATCTTTCTCTTTAATGCGAGTCAGTTATATAGTTTATAACCTGGAATAAGACAATTGTTATCAAAAATCTAATAATCATCCCTTTATCTTTCTCTTTAACGCGAGTCAGTTATATAGTTTATAACCTGGAAGTATACAATTGTTATCAAACATCTAATAATCATCCCTTTATCTTTCTCTTTAACGCGTGTCAGTTACACAGTTTATAACCTGAAATTTGACAATTGTTATCAAAAATATAATAATCATCCCTTTATCTTTCTCTTTAACGCGTGTCAGTTACACAGTTTATAACCTGGAAGTAGACAATTGTTATCAAAAATATAATAATCATCCCTTTATCTTTCTCTTTAACGCGAGTCAGTTATACAGTTTATAACCTGAAATTAGACAATAGTTATCAAACATCTAATAATGATCCCTTTATCTTTCTCTTTAACGCGAGTCAGTTATATAGTTTATAACCTGGAAGTATACAATTTTTATCAAACATCTAATAATGATCCCTTTAACTTTCTCTTTAATGCGAGTCAGTTATACAGTTTATAACCTGGAATAAGACAATTGTTATCAAAAATCTAATAATCATCCCTTTATCTTTCTCTTTAACGCAAGTCAGTTATATAGTTTATAACCTGGAAGTATACAATTGTTATCAAACATCTAATAATCATCCCTTTATCTTTCTCTTTAAAGCGTGTCAGTTACACAGTTTATAACCTGGAAGTATACAATTGTTATCAAACATCTAATAATCATCCCTTTATCTTTCTCGTTGACGCGTGTAAGTTATACTGTTTATAACCTGGAGGTATACAATTGTTTTCAAACATCTTATTATCATCCCTTTATCTTTCTCTTTAACGCGTGTCAGTTACACAGTTTATAACCTGAAATTAGACAATTGTTATCAAAAATTTAATAATCATCCCTTTATCTTTCTCTTTAACGCGTGTCAGTTACACAGTTTATAACCTGAAATTAGACAATTGTTATCAAAAATATAATAATCATCCCTTTATCTTTCTCTTTAACGCGTGTCAGTTACACAGTTTATAACCTGGAAGTAGACAATTGTTATCAAAAATATAATAATCATCCCTTAATCTTTCTCTTTAACGCGAGTCAGTTATACAGTTTATAACCTGAAATTAGACAATTGTTATCAAACATCTAATAATGATCCCTTTATCTTTCTCTTTAACACGAGTCAGTTATATAGTTTATAACCTGAAATTAGACAATTGTTATCAAACATCTAATAATCATCCCTTTATCTTTCTCTTTAACGCGAGTCAGTTATACAGTTTATAACCTGGAAGTATACAATTGTTATCAAACATCTAATAATCATCCCTTTATCTTTCTCTTTAACGCGAGTCAGTTATACAGTTTATAACCTGAAATTAGACAATTGTTATCAAACATCTAATAATGATCCCTTTATCTTTCTCTTTAACGCGAGTCAGTTATATAGTTTATAACCTGGAAGTATACAATTTTTATCAAACATCTAATAATGATCCCTTTATCTTTCTCTTTAATGCGAGCCAGTTATATAGTTTATAACCTGGAATAAGACAATTGTTATCAAAAATCTAATAATCATCCCTTTATCTTTCTCTTTAACGCGAGTCAGTTATATAGTTTATAACCTGGAAGTATACAATTGTTATCAAACATCTAATAATCATTCCTTTATCTTTCTCTTTAACGCGTGTCAGTTACACAGTTTATAACCTGAAAGTATACAATTGTTATCAAACATCTAATAATCATCCCTTTATCTTTCTCTTTAACGCGAGTCAGTTATACAGTTTATAACATGGAAGTATACAATTGTTATCAAACATCTAATAGTCATCCCTTTATCGTTCTCTTTAACGCCTGTCAGTTATACAGTTTATAACCTGGAAGTATACAATTGTTATCAAACATCTAATAATGATCCCTTTATCTTTCTCTATAACGCCTGTCAGTTATACAGTTTATAACCTGGAAGTATACAATTGTTATCAAACATCTAATAATCATCCCTTTATCCTTCTCTTCAACGCTATTCAGTTATACAGTTTATAACATGGAAGTATACAATTGTTATCAAACATCTAATAGTCATCCCTTTATCGTTCTCTTTAACGCCTGTCAGTTATACAGTTTATAACCTGGAAGTATACAATTGTTATCAAACATCTAATAATGATCCCTTTATCTTTCTCTATAACGCCTGTCAGTTATACAGTTTATAACCTGGAAGTATACAATTGTTATCAAACATCTAATAATCATCCCTTTATCCTTCTCTTCAACGCGAGTCAGTTATACAGTTTAGAACCTGGAATTAGAGACCACAGAGTCTTCCAATAGAAACTTTAGTCCCCATTGTATAAAGAATGTGTTTACATTGTTTCAACTTTCTGGACCTTATGTTTCTTAAGAAAAAGACGAAAATTGGTTATTAGGGGACTCAGGTCACCAAAGCTATATATTATAAACCTCATTAGTGAAGAAGTTTGTAGAGCAGGTTTCAGTCTTCTACACTTCTTTTTTTAAAAGAATATGTCAAAAATGGACAAATATTAACGATGGACAGACTGACGGACAACATACATGTACCAAGCCATAACCCCTTCGGCTATCGGTTAATCGGACATATATTACACAAGAAGTTGTATTAATTGAATTCAAACGTACTGCATAAATGACAAATTCGTAATGTATTTTTAAAATGTAATTCTTTAAAGTTTATAACATGCGGTTTTATACCAGTTGTAAATGTTACATTTGGCGAATGGACCAGCAGTAAAAGAATGTAAATTGTTGCAGTGTATACAAAGTAACGAAAGAGGATTTATACCAAACGTCTTTATATTCCTATTGCACAGTTTGTCAATTTTTTAGATTTAAATATATATCGAAAATACAAACTTCGTCTCTTCATCAGAAGTTTTAGTCTATCCATTGGACTGTCCGAGTAACTAAATAAATACTCTTGAAGTAAACCAACAGACACGTTAATCATAAAACATTTGCTTTGTCTTTGTTCGTCTTAAAGACTCTTTATTTGTAAAAATACCTCGGCCTTATGCCATCTTAACATGGCTTATTGCCAAGGTTAGGTCTGATTGTTATGTCAAACAAGTACAACGTTTTTCGTACAAAGCGGTACTCATAGGCATTCATTTATCACTGTGAATAATTTTGAGCTTTAATAATATGTATGCATGGGGAATATCAAACTGAATGAAATGCAAAAGCAGTTCATTCTAATATACTGATATAAAGTGCCGTATTTTCAATATGAGCACATATGCACAAATCACGTTTGTCGAGCAGAAATTGTTGTAAAAATGCAATAGATTCGATAATAAAGCATATTATTGACCCCGGAAACGTATCACATGACTTTAACGAAAGTCAAATTTGTAAAAATCATCGCTCACGCTCGGGTTATACGAAAGTCTCGTTTCCTTATGTGTCACGTGAAAATCTTTTCTCAGGTGATAATTTATATATATATATATGCAACATATGTGAATATAGGATTACTATATGATAGAGAATAGTCGTGTACTTTATGAACAAGACGTAAATGAGTAGTTAATAGATTCTTAGGCACCAATTTGACATGTATGCAATATTTTACGAACTAATCTGCATACAAACGTATTTATATTAAATAAGTACATACCAAATGGAAAGTTTGTGAAAAGGTCATAAATAAAGCTGGAATCCAAACCAAGGCAGTATGTACATACGTTGCAGGATTAAAAAAAGCATATTCGTGCGAAACAAGAGGAGCATATGCAGTCAAAAGTACATTGTAGATAGTAGTAAGAGAAGTATATGGAATTAGAAGATATTTAAGATAATGCGCATGTATATATACATGAGAAATGATGATAACAAAATGAAAACGCATAAGCATCGTTAGTACAGTGATATGCAATATCAAATCATATTTGATTGTTCATTAGTAAAACACACTATTTTGGTAGTTTCGATTTTAGTTTATGCATTAAACGTCAACCAAGAGACATTTCAAGCATGCACGATGTCTGTGTAAAGTAAAAGATGGGTACGCGTGTACAAGAAGCAAACAAATGCTGCTGAACATAGAGAATATATACATATGACCAGTGGGATTTTAGCAGTTGATATAATGCGGAAATTTGTCTGTAATTTTTCATCATACCAACCTCTAAAATGTCACTGTAATAAACTCTTTTGCGTAGATAAAAAAAACTAAGTATGAAGATACATATATTAACCTTTCAGCAACTTATTGTGGTCTCTTCTGTTGGAATTTGAATGGTCGCACCTTTTAAACCAAAACAAAAATGACACTTGTGTCATAGTGAGAAAAAAACTCAAAAGAATCTAACTTCTTTGAAAAAAACAGACCTCGCTCAATCGAAGAAGCACATGTACATATTAGTAGTGGGGAGGGTGGTTTTGCTCGGTGTTCTAACCGGAGGAGGTACCGGAGGGACTATAATGTATGCAAATATCTCATGAATATGGTAATATATGCATGACGTCACAGGTCAGAAAGGTCGACCAATCAGTTGACAGTTAAATGCAAGGATGCTCATTAAGCTATTCGTCGTCATTTCTGCAAAACAAAGGTTTCTTTAAGGCTACCCTAGACCACACAAGGCCGTCAGTCAAATCAGAAACTGCTTTTGAATAAACGCGCCAGAGCTATCTTTAGCGTCACGTGACATAACTCAGAGCCGAGATGTGGACACACCGTTGTTTGCTTAGAGCTTTAAGAAAGGTTTTGACCTACTGAACGACAAAAGCCTCTCACTGTGTCAATAAGGCATGGCTCGGTAGAAACAGAAAATAGAGTGGTCGACTTGTTTCCTGTTATATTTTAAATGGTATAATCTTACGTGGAAAAATTCTTATGAACGTGAACACGAGTGTAAGATGAACAAAAAGTTAATCAAAAAACGCTCGACGTTAAAGCTGTTTATCATAGCTTCATTTAAAACGTGTTAAGACTCGCATTATATTATTTGAGCATGTTCAGACACGATCTATCACGTGACTGTATCACCCCACTAAAAGGCGCGCTCTGTGAAATCTCGTTTTCTCATCCTATACCTCACTTAACGCCTAGACAGCTATGTTATTCACTTTTCTCAGTCTTATTACCTACAAGATCACTCTAGTGAACCATGGAAACGTACAGTGAAAACACAACTGAAGCAAGAGAGGCTGAGCACGGAGAGACGAATGGACTCCCGAATACAGAGGTGTTTACTTTACCCGAGTAAATACACCTTGACGGTTTTGACCTACTGAATGACGAGAGAAATTTCATTCATTCCATGATATTTGAAAATATCCAGATTGAGAGAACCCTTATGTGTTCTGACCAACCGAGGATAGACTACAATGCCATGGTATGTACATGGTATGATCTCGTTCACTGTCTGTCTACAACAATACTCTGTCACAGTAAAAAACAAACAAACTATGACTGACATTTTATTGATTATTATTTATTCACAAACAAAGAGAGAAGATTCTCATACAGGGGAAAGAGGGGTTCTGGGACAGTCAGCTCCATAGGATTAGCATGGGAAAAAAGGGTATCCTCACGAGGGTATCCTCACGGGGAATTCCCCCAACACATAAGTCAAAGACTAAAAATAGCGTAGTATTCTATCCTCGGTTGGTCAGAACACATAAGGGTTCTCTCAATCTGGATATTTTCAAATAGCATGTTATAAAATGTATTTGTTGTTCAAATATATCAAACTACCTATCACCCCTTATACACGGTTTATGGACTAGTCCATTGCATAAGTTCCCATGACATATAAATTTACCAATGAAACAAGGTTCTTTTTCTGTTTGTTGAATTCGATTTAAATATAGTAAAGTACATGTGAATGATTTATTAATATCGGAATCAATTTTCAAAACATGTATGTTAAACTGCTACCAAATCTACATTCAGAAATAGTTGCGGTTAGTCGCTAAAAAAGTCTATTCATAAGGAGATAGACTATCTAAAATGAACCCTCTTTTCTGTTTAAAGTTCCGTTCTTGAGAAGGAGCATTTTGCAAGGGGTAATCAGGTATCTAGATTTAGATTGACACAAACACCCCCTTACAAAAGATCTCTCCAGGCAAACTAATTAGCAAAGCCAGTACCAATTAAATAGCACACTTGTAAACATCACCTTCCAAGCGTGACCTTATATCAGGATTGAATGAAATACCTCACTAGGTCAGTGTATGCGGACCCTATGTCAATAGACTTGGGCTATGTCGATTCTTTATTTGTATGGACGTTTTAAGGTTAAAAATACGCATAGTGTTTTTGGACATGAACTTGTCACTCATTTTACAGAGACAGTCAGTCAGTCAGTCTAGTAAGCAGTGCAACCCATGATATCATGTTTCCATGGCAACACAGCATGCACACCGTCTCCACTTCGATCATTACTTTCCATGCTTTCAATTGTTATGAAACATACCCAGTCTCCTTTCAATACAACTGTTTATGAATGGTTCCTATTGATACTACAAGAACTCTTGCAACAATGATAACAGAACCAAATTGACGATAGCTCGTTATCAAACAACATGCTCAAAGTTTTAATGTTTAACACCTGATAAATAAATTGTGTGATAGGAACCTACATCCTATATATCATGATATAAATTCAAACTATCTCAATGTTTCATCGCGAAATGATAAGATAAAGACAGCTTCATGTATGCATGGAGAGGGCTATCTGCCCCGTTATAACGCACAGAGGCGGGGTAGGAGAAAAAATCACCTGTTAACCAAAGGGGGAGTGTTATAACGAGGGACCGCGTCTCGTTGACAATCCCTCATGGAATGAATGAAATTTCTCTCGTCATTCAGTAGGTCAAAACCGTCAAGGTGTATTTACTCGGTTAAAGTAAACACCTCTGTATTCGGGAGTCCATTCGTCTCTCCGTGCTCAGCCTCTCTTGCTTCAGTTGTGTTTTCACTGTACGTTTCCATGGTTCACTAGAGTGATCTTGTAGGTAATAAGACTGAGAAAAGTGAATAACATAGCTGTCTAGGCGTTAAATGAGGTATAGGATGAGAAAACGAGATTTAGAGCGCGCCTTTTAGTGGGGTGATACAGTCACGTGATAGATCGTGTCTGAACATGCTCAAATAATATAATGCGAGTCTTAACACGTTTTAAATGAAGCTATGATAAACAGCTTTAACGTCGAGCGTTTTTTGATTAACTTTTTGTTCATCTTACACTCGTGTTTACGTTCATTAGAATTTTTCCACGTAAGATTATACCATTTAAAATATAACAGGAAACAAGTCGACCACTCTATTTTCTGTTTCTACCGAGCCAAGCCTTATTGACACAGTGAGAGGCTTTTGTCGTTCAGTAGGTCAAAACCTTTCTTAAAGCTCTAAGCAAACAACGGTGTGTCCACATCTCGGCTCTGAGTTATGTCACGTGACGCTAAAGATAGCTCTGGCGCGTTTATTCAAAAGCAGTTTCTGATTTGACTGACGGCCTTGTGTGGTCTAGGGTAGCCTTAAAGAAACCTTTGTTTTGCAGAAATGACGACGAATAGCTTAATGAGCATCCTTGCATTTAACTGTCAACTGATTGGTCGACCTTTCTGACCTGTGACGTCATGCATATATTACCATATTCATGAGATATTTGCATACATTATAGTCCCTCCGGTACGTCCTCCGGTTAGAACACCGAGCAAAACCACCCTCCCCACTACTCATATTAGTAACACTAAATTAAGGCAGGTAATTAATAATTTTATTACTCACATGAGGGTTATGAATAGTGACATATTTCAATATGAGCACATGTGCACATATATGTTTTGCCTGACAACGATTGTTTTAGTGCGCCTTCCGTATTGCCTAGTCTGTGACGTTTTAGAATATAGGGAGGGAGAGATTTGAATGGAAGAGAATCAACAGTAGATAACTTATTACACTTAATCAATACCAAGATAAGTGTGGATTATAGGAAACATATTGGTTACAGAATTGCACTCAAACAAAAGGATGGCGCACAGTAGTGTAGTGGTTAGGGTACTGGCCTCTCACCCTAAAGATCCGGTGGCGACACCAACAAATAGTGACCTGGATCTCATTCTGTGTTGTGTCCCTGGGCAAGGCACTTTATCCACATTCCCTGCGCCTTCGGCAGCAACAATAGTACAATTACCGTCAGGGTATTAATATGTAACGCTTTGTGCAACTGCGAAGCAAATGATAAATGCGCATTATTAGCGGACTACCATTATCATCTTTATTTTATATAGACCTTAAAATAATGATTCTATCATGTTTGGCGAATTATACTCACAATAATTGTCTATGGTTTATATGAACCAATGTTACTACAATTTACCGCACATCGTATTACAATTTACCGCACACTAAGTTTGAACATTTTACCGCACCCCCTATTACAATTTACCGCACCTGTGTTTATTACATTTTAACGCATTTTTATTACAATTTACCGCAGTATTACATCTTACTGCGTTTTTATTACAATTTACCGCAGTTATTACATCTTACCGCGTTTATTACATCTTACGTCGTAACAAACCCGCCCTTGACACTTCCTTGTCTAATGGCCAATACAGTGGATCTTTTGTTATAAACTTAATTGGCATATGGATAGCTCAGTTTACTTAGATTATCTTTGTTAAATTGAATTGCCCACGGCAAGCCAGCCCGTTAAACCTAGCGGCAATTTACCTAAACAATAGGTATGTACATACGCAATGAGATTAACCGAGAATAACTATTTGACACACCTTGCGTGTCTTAGGAAGATAATAATATTTACAAAAATATACACAATTATGCGTTAATTTATATAGATAGATAAATACAATTCAATCACAATTATTCAACTACAATTTCATTTGATCACAATAAAAAATTCCATTTCAAATACCACCTTAAGGCTTTTTACCTCAACTTATAAAATATCACTTTAATATACCAATAATAAAAAAAATACCATTTCCCATACACAATATCTTTCTATCTCTTTCAGGTACCACTCCATGTCAGACAACTCTTTATTTACAAGATATAAAATCCCTCCCCCCTCCCTCCCCCCACTTTATTCCAAAATACCAAATTAATCTAATTTTAGTGTTTACCACTTTAGAACTTTTATTAACTTTACTTTGGTGTCTATAACCTATTCTAAATTTCATGCCCCATTTTTTGGATAAATAACTAAGGCATAGACCCCACGTCTGCGACATCACCTAATGGTTAAAGAAGACATTAAACTCCAACCCAACAACAACAATAATTAGATTTTTTATTACTGTTTTATCCAATACAATACATGATTAAAATACATAGATAACATCACTTTTTTATATTGGCAAACAACCAGGGTTATGGTAGACATTGTTCACATTTTTACTTAAATATATAAATTTAGTACGAAAACGAACAATACATTATTATTAATTTTACATCTGTGAAATCAGTAAAGTTTTTTCAATGACAACTTAAGATTGTTATTTGTCTAAATGAATTTGGATAACTTGGGTCAACTATACCTTTATATGGTTTAAACATATTGTTATTTCCAAAAAAGAAAACGGGATTGGCAAACAAGCAAATAATGCTAATGTTAATGCCGCACCTATACCTATACCTTTATATCGGCTTGATTATCCCAATTAACAATGACTCAGGAACTGAACCTTTGTCAAGTACTGCATGGAATCTTTTCTCTTGGAAAGGGAGAGATAAATCTATCGAGTCAATAATAAAATAATTTTCTACAACACCTTCATTTAAAAATGTACTTCTTTTTCAACCGTAGTGCTGCTTCGCTTATTTCTTCCTGAGATAAATATGTTAGGATTAGGGTGATGAAAGTGTATATTTCTCATTAATTATTACAGAGAAAAACTGCCGAGTGAAGCGAAGTTCATGATAAAATACCTTTTTGATGACCGTGGTCCAGGACTCCCTTATATACCTACTTCATAGTTTAACTGACGTTTTTTACCATGAACACCCGGTATGCCTGAAGAATGTCATAATGGAACATGTACATGTATATGTTATGGATAACATATAGTCCACGGGCATTATCAATAATAAAGGATGTTTGCCCTCGGGATTTGCACACGGGCAAATCAGGAGGGCAAACATCCTTTATTATTGATAATGCCCACGAACTATGTGTTATCTATTTTATAAACCGCCAACTAGTTATAATAACATTGACCTGCCGATAACGTTGAAATAACCGAGGCGGTCGTAAAATATCACAAAAAAAACAACCTAAGACCTTTGTTTCAAGAGGACCTAACAAACGATATATGTCAACGCTGTCATAGTAGCTCAGCGGTCAGAGCGTCGGGTTTAGCGTTCGGCAGTGTTAACTCTGCGGGTTCAAGACGGTATATCGCCAAAACATTTGCAGTGTCAAAACTAGATTTGTTATATTTTTCAAAAGTGTTGGTTAGTTGACACTAACACTTTAACAAAAATCATTAATTAAATCTTTCGAAAATAATTATTTGAATAGGGATATCTCATAATAATATCCTGCCTTGCAGGGCGATTATCTTGATAATAACCTGCATCCAAAGGAACATTACTCGAATAATGCCCTGATTTCTAGATGGCCCTATCGGAGTTTGGGTAGTTCACAGCAAACATCCGACAGCTGAGGCTAGATCCATTTGTGTGTCGGATTCTAAAGTGGGGGTTTCAAATTCCAATCTCGTCTCCCCCTCCGCTCACCTGCAACCCAACGGAGCGCCCGCTGACGGCAGATTGGCTCAAAGCAGGTGGAGATTCTCATCTCCAAGGAGGCTGTGGAGGAATTCCTGCTCAAGAATCTCACCCAAGGGTTCTACTTCCCGGTGTTAGTTCGGCTATGAGACATTTAAAAAATGGCGGCTTATCCACAACATGTCAGTGTTCAACAGGTCCTACCTGTTAGAGCCGCCATATTTTCCTCTCTTGGCTGTGTCGTCAGTAATGCAGTTACAGGAGCCCTTGGACTTGATGATATCCCTTGACCTGCAGGACGCGTACTTGCATATACCTACCATCTGGGATCATCGCAAGTATCTCCTATCCGTCCAACATGCTCCCGTTCGGGATCTCATTTGCTCCGTGGCTGTTCACCAGAGTGACTCAGCCGATAGTACAATGCATTCACCATCATGTCCTCCAGTTCGCTATTTATCTGGACGACAGGTTCGGTCACCACCGTTCACCTGCAATTCTTGGGGAACAGCAGGACTTCGTGATCGACCTGTTCAGGAGACTGGGCTGGCTGATAAAGCCAACCACCTCTCTCACCTTGGGACTTCTCCTGGACACAAACAACCTCTTGAAGAGATGGCTCAGGGGTCTGATCCTGATCCGGCAGTGGCAGACGGCAGGAGTCTGGTCTTCGGGTCAATGCACGCGCCACCTCAACAAGCTCGAGATGGAAGCCATCAGGCTAGAGCTGTTCCGTCTCACAGACAGACTGCAGATGTCTGTGCGCGCGGTGCACATTCTGAGGGTGAAAAATGTCCTCGCAGATGCTCTCTCCAGGCCGGACAAGTCTCCTCCCACCGAGTGGAAGCTTCTCCCCCGTGTGTTCAGTCAATTGTGCCAACAACCCAGGAAACCTTTTTGCGAGGTTATGGTCCGCGACGCCTAAAATGGCAACTCGACTAGCCTCAATGAGCTTAGACGTCGCGGTACATGGTCACCAATGTAACGGCTGAATGCAGTCAATTAACAACTCTAACAAATAACGAGTAAGACAGGATTATGTACACATTTATTTAATTAAACCCTTCCTATGTCTGAATCTATTGTTCAAATTTCTGTCATACATATAGTCTCATATATACTCGTATCACTTACCATATGATAAAAATAATGATTATGTAAGTTTTATGTAACACATATTTGTTGACACATATTTACAAATACACTAAACCCCAAAAGAAACTATCCATTTTTAGAATTCAAATATATTCTTTATTTACTTTAGCTAAATGTTAAGTTTTATGGAAACAGGTCGCCAGAACGAAACATTTCAGTTGTTCATCTCAGAAATTGATTAGGTACGTGATTTTCATGACTTTTGTTGAAAACTGAGAAAACACGTTTTTCTTTGATCATCGTTTCGCACATTCATTATTGAAAGTGAGTTAGCAAGCGATCAATTCACATGTGAGCCAGGTCATATAAAACCAATTTTCTAATGCCTAGATTGACCCCAGAACAGCGCGGCAGGGCCTTGGGTATGAAGGACATGGGTGCTTCAAATGTTCTTATTGCAAGAACATTCGGCTGTCATCGAAAAACCATCGAAAATTTGATGAAACGTTATAGGGACACGGGAACATTAGATAGATAGCGTACAGGTAGACCACGTGTGACGTCACGTCGGGAAGACCGATACTTAAGAACTCTCCATCTCCGAAATCGATTCCTGACAGTTGCAGAATCGGCGTCTACGGCTCTCGGGAGGGTGCTTAGTCAATCGACCGTCAGAAGGAGGTTAAGAGCAGCAGGGATTCGGGCCCGTTGACCTTATTGTCGCCCAACGTTGACACATCAAGATCGACATAACCGATTAATATAGACAAGACGTGTACGAAGGTGGCAACTTCGTGATTGGCGAAATGTTCACCGATGAAAGTAGGTTTTGTTTATATAAGCATGATGGCAGAGCCCGCGTTTATCGCCGTTAGGGGAAAGAAAATTGTGTTGCAGAGGTCCAGGCACACGGTGGGGGAAGTGTGATGGTTTAGGGCGGTATCCGAGGAGAAAACAAGTCGCCATTGGTTATCGTTATGGGTAACATGACTGCGCAAAGATACATTGATCAAGTTTTTCGTCCTGTTGTGTTGCCATTTCTTCAGAATCACCCGGGAACCTTGTTTCAACATGATAACGCGCCTTCATATTCAGCAAGAGCAGTGTCAACATTCCTGGACAACAATAACGCCAACGTCTTGCCGTGGCCGTCACATTCTCCTGATCTCTCTCCAATTGAACACATGTGGGACTGCCTAGGGAAGCGAATCAGGAATAGAGCAAACCCTCCAGTCAACCTGAGGCAGCTGGAACAAGCCCTACAGGATGAATGGGGAAACATCCCTAACGCCACCGTCAGACGTCTCACGACATCAATGAGACGTCGATTGTTTGCCTGCATAACAGCTAAAGGTGGACATACGAAGTTTTGATGGCTATGGACTCCATATTCCATAAATTCATAAACATATGATTGGAAACTTCGATTTCTAAAAAATGGAAATTAACATTTCACACCAGTGTTAATAAAACGTTTCCTGGCTGTACGATAAACGAGTTATTGCAAAACAAATGAAGTTAGATGATGTGGAAATGATTCAGTATTAGATAAAATGTTGTTAGGATAGAAAACCGTGTCTGAATGAGTGGATAGTTTCTTTTGGGGTTTAGTGTATACAAATATATCATGCCACTGTTGTTCAAGATAACTTGCTTTTTTTGTGTGATAATATTTTGTTTACATGGCTTATGTTGGTAATATTATCTTCCCGTTCTGTTTAGCGGGAGTTCCCCTGGTTCCATTCTCTCCCCACAGAGGCAGATCAAGTCATGAAATGTTGATAAGCCTCTGTGGGGGAGAGAATGCCCTAGTTCATGTCTGACTAGTTTTTTTTATGTGCCTCTTAGACATCCTGATATATATCTGTAAGTTTGGATTTTGTATGGTTTAATAGCTTTTGTATGTTGGTTTGACTAGTGTTGACCGAAAGAGAATTGATACAGTTTTGCTTGTGGATAATTAAAATCCCCAGTTTTGGGTTTGTGAAACAGATCATCTTTCATAATATTGAACAAGGTTGGTGATACAATACTCCCTTGCAACCGTTGTGAGAGTTGCAACTTGAATATAGATGCGTTACTTCTTTATCAATTACATCTTCTTATTTGCAAATAAATTAGTTCTTCTCAAATTCTGCAAAACATATTTTCTTAATATAATGCATCAACTCAATTAATGCCTTAATTACCCCCGCTGTTTTGATAAGCAAGGTTTAGGATTAAGCTAAAAGGTACTTTCTCCCAAGGAGTAAGGATGAACGTATTCTTCCCATGAAAATGAGGACAATATATGCTCCCAAAGAGTGAAGTTGATTTTAAATTTCGGAGGAATACAATGTCAATATATTCTCCAAATGAGGTAAATTGATTGTATCTTTCGAAGAATATTAATGTTGAAGTCGATATGTGCGTCAAACCAATTAAGCTGATTGTATACTTCCAAGGGAGTTGGGGCAAAGTATACTCCATATGAGTTAGATATGAATGTTTAGTTCGACGGACGTTGAGGTCAATATACATGTATATAATTCAAAACAGTAAAGATGAATTAAATGACAAACGATGAAACTTATAAAGAAACGTTTTGCCGGCTGAGTTACAGCATTCAGCTTCTGAACAAAACATTAAACTGTTCAGAATTGTCTACATGTACGAGAAATGTCATCATCGTTTCGGCACACCGTCGGGAAAAACACTTTAAAATTATTCTCAAATATGTGGCATATTCGTAAAACAAGATATTCTAAAATGAAATTTGATCTAATTTCTTTCAGTGGCAATTTTAGAAGTTGGTTTGATGTAGGAATGCAAGTATATGGATTTACAACTTCTTTATTGCAAATAGATGTGACGTTTATATACTAACTTGAAAACGGGGTTAGTACATGTACCTACACCGAAACGTATCATCTCTTTACAATAAAGAAGTTGTAAATCTATATACTTGCATGTATTTCTTTTTGATCCAATGTTTCACAAATCATTCTAAATGCACAGAAATTCGAATCTCGGAGTCGGTCACGAAATAAAGATTTTGAGAAATTCGCGATCGTTTTTTCTATATAAAATGAATAGGGAATTACGTTAATCTTTATTTCCTGACCGATGACGTTCAAATTGGAAATGTAGAAGCTGTATTAAATCCTTAGTTGTATAAATTATTGTCTTTTAAAAGTCGATATTACAACCATTGCGGAAGAGCCACTGCCATCACATATATTATTCGACAGGATTGTTAAGTGAGGAAGAAGAAGAAGAAGTTGTTATGGATAGTCAACTTCTTTATTGCATGAAAAGCGACGTTTCGGTGTAGACACTAACACCGTTATCAAGCAAGTGATAAAACGTCGCATTTCATGCAGTAAAGAAGTTGACTATTCATAAGAACTTTGTCTTCTTCATCAACCAGCTTCTAAATGCCTCCCAAAGAAGGATTGTTAAAGCTTGAGTAAACTGAACCATGTTGTCTTCCAATCGCATCAATAAAACAGATCGATTGAAACTCTTGCGAAAACATTGATGATGTTTACATCATCGTGTTCATCGATTTACGCTACAAATCAATTTTCTGTGTAAAATCATGAATAATGAATAAATCTTACAATGTTTCTGTCTTCTCATGAGATTGGAGTTCTTCCTTTAGAGAGAATCTTGTCAACGTAGTTGTTGTGGTGTAGTCATAGTAAACATTTCCACCCCATAAGCATTTCCCCAGTTCAAGTTATTTTTTCACGATTTGCTAGAGAGATAAAGGTGAGGTGAGGTGATGTTTAACACTGCTTGAAAGATTATTTCATTTATATCACGACAGTGTCTAATTTTCCTGATAATTGGACGCAGTTTTTGTAGTGCATTAAAGGGGCAGTAGCACGTTTTTGGGGGAACATAAGGTTATGTCACGAAAATTAAAATAAATGGTTCCAATTGAAAGACAAGGTATTTAACCAAATGAAGTAGTAATAAATCAAATATATAATGTAAAGTTCAGCCATGCGATTCCTCTTTCCTTTATCACGTTTTTAGGGGGAATATAAGGTGATGTCAGGAACAATTTTGAAAGACGATGTATTTAAACTAAATGAAGCAGTAATAATTCAAATATATAATGCTAAGTTTAAGGATTGTTTTACATGTGTTGTGCCTCTATCGATGTATAACAGCAACAAATTGTATAAAGTCGCGTAGCGTATGGTAGCGATTTTATACAAAATTTGATGCTGTTATACATCGATAGAGCCCCAAAACATGTAAAACAATCCTTATAATTACAAAATCAACATTTTAACAAAGTTTTTCTTAATTAGACAAAAACAGACAAATTTGCCGAGCCCCTGGCGCGAGATAGGTATAGAGATAAGATGTAGATAAAGATAACCCATAGAGATAGACATTGTTCTGAAATCGTTCCGGACAATAGCTTTTAGCAATGAATCTCATTGATTTCTTGATTGTGGATCTCGTAACGTGCTTTCAAATCTATCCTGTGCTCGCGTAATTTGACAAAACTTTAAATTATTCAATTTTTGACTTAATGACAACAAGATTTGATGTTTCAAAGTTAGTAGGGTCATGTTTTGTTTGAAATAAAAAAATATTGATTTACATGCAAGCTAGAGATCAATTTAAGCATCGATTTTTCGAGTGGGAGATCAGCTCTGTTAGAAGCGCTTGATTAATCTCAAGTCGAGCAGGTCCACTTCCAATTTGAGCTTAAAGGGGCAGTAGCACGTTTTTTGATAATTTTACATTTTAAAATTTTCACTGATAATTGAAAGTTAATACTAAATGTATTATATTTACATTGTCAAAAATCTCATTACACAAGCCTATCATCCATAGTCAGAGGACAAAGTATGAAGATTCACATTAAATCCATTGGCGGCCATTTTGTGTGAACACCTTTAATTCATTTTGCGTAAGAAAAAGGAATCGCATGGCTAAACTTTAGGTTATATATTTGAATTATCACTGCTTTAGTTTAAATACATTGTCTTTCAATTGGAACCATTAATTTCCATTTTCCCGACATCACCTTTTTTTCCCCTAAAAACGTGCTACTGCCCCTTTAAAACTCAAAGTGGGGAATAGTAAAAAAAACGTTGCGTTGGTTAGACTATTACATGTATTTAAAGAATTCAAAATATGCATGTAGCAAATTATATGTTTATTACTCAGTATTCTTCTTGCATTGATTATCCATGAATATTAAAATCGGATGGGAATCAAATTTATTTTTGTTTCATTCCATGTGTATCCCATGACAGTGTGTACCACTGTCATGTGTAGCGGCAGTAGCACGTTTTTTGATAATTTAATATTTTAAAAGTTAATGCAAAATGTATTATTTTGACAGTGTCAAAAATCTCAGTACACAAACCAATCATCCATAGTCACAGGACAAAGTATGACGATTCACATAAAATCCATTAGCGGCCATTTTTTTCCGTGTAAGAAAAGGGAATCGCATGGCTAAACTTTAAGTTATATATTTGAATTATTACTGCTCCATATTGTCTAAATACATTGTCTTTCAAATGTAACCATTTATTTACATTTTCCTGACATCACCTTATATTCCCCCTGAAAACGTGCTACTGCCCCTTTAAACCTATCGATATAACTTTAGTCTTATCTATATTTGTCACCAGTTTATTAAATGCCTGATTTATCAGCGTATTTTTATTTGTATTATTTTTATAGTATAAAAAATATCATTCAGAGAACAAATTATAAAGATTCACACTTAGTCCATTGCGGCAATTTTTGTGTGAACAACTTTAATTCATTTAAAAAATTCAAAAAGGAATCGCATGGCTAAAATTGACATTATATATCTTATTTATTACAGCTTCACGTATTTTAAATACATTGTCTTTCGATTGGAACTACTTATTTTCATTTTCCTGACCTTATTGTTCACCTTATATTCCCCCCTAAAACGTACAAGTGTCCCTTAATGACATAGCATTTTCTTGTGATCAGTTTATTCAATACATTTGATATTATTGCATGGCGATTTCCCGTAAGAATCATTAGACCCTGAACTGACACATTACCATCCTTGATACTCGCTCACTTAGCCAAACTGAATCTTTCAACAGACATATCAAGGATCTTAATATGTCAGTTCAGGGTCTGTTGATCTGCCGGAGCGAGGTTTCAAAAATCAATTATGGGCATACATCGTTATTACGAATGCTTACCGAAAATTTGTTTACAACGTGCAACTGTCCCTTAATGGCATAGCAATTTTTTATTCAAAACATTTTACATCATTGCATTCCCGTATCAACAGACCCTGAACTGATACATTAGGATCCTATTCCCGTATCAACAGACCCTGAACTGATACATTAAGATCCTATTCCCGTATCAACAGACCCTGAACTGATACATTAAGATCCTATTCCCGTATCAACATACCCTGAACTGATTCATTAGGATCCTATTCACGTATCAACAGACCCTGAACTGATACATTAGGATCCTATTCCCGTATCAACAGACCCTGAACTGATACATTAAGATCATTGATATCTCTATTGAAAGATTCAGTATGGTTAAGTGTGTCTGAACTCGCACACTACATCAACTGCCGGAGCGAGGTTTCAAAAATCAATTCTT
This sequence comes from Steromphala cineraria, assembly GCA_916613615.1. Lineage (NCBI taxonomy): Eukaryota > Metazoa > Mollusca > Gastropoda > Trochida > Trochidae > Steromphala > Steromphala cineraria. Next base: position 25,550,520 of record OU744728.1, on the reverse strand, counting down.
GTAGATCATTCATTCTTATCCTTGTTATGGGCATACATCGTAATCATGACTGGCGGACTGCTTACCAAAAGTTTATTTAATAGCAATATTTTCCTATGTACATGTAATTTAGTCTTTTTGTTGAATTTCTTTTTGATTAATTGGCATTTTGCTCATATCAACATAAACAGAGAACAGATATGTGGCATGCCTGATACAATTATGGAATTGTTCAAAAGAAATTAGCCAAACTTTTGATAAGCAGCTGTAGTCTTCAATATAGCATACAGTTTCTGATGATTAATATAATGATAAAAAAATACCTTGCAATTTTAGTATATTTATTTGACACACAACACAAAACTAAATTACAGATTTTTTATATCATATTTAACACATTCGTCGATTGTTTGAGAGCATAGAGTGTACACTGCTAAATTCCAAAACATGAACAGTTTTAAACGTGCTTTCGTTTGATTGAAATTTAATGTGTCGATATCTGAGATTTATAACGAAAAACGACATTCTGCAAGTAAAATTTAAAAATGGTAACTACCAAAGAGTAGAGTAAGAAACATTTAAAGACACTTCATGGGATTTTTCAACTATAAATAAATAAATAAAATCAATAGATAAATAAATAAATAAATAAATAAATAAATAAATGAATGAATGAATGAATGAATGAATGAATGAATGAATGAATGAATGAATGAATGAATGAATGAATGAATGAATGAATGAATGAATGAATGAATGAATGAATGAATGAATGAATGAATGAATGAATGAATGAATGAATGAATGAATGAATGAATGAATGAATGAATGAATGAATGAATGAATAAATTAGATAAATAAATAAATTAGATAAATAAATAATTTAATAGATAAATAAATAAATAAATAAATAAATAAAAACATAATAAAATAGTAACATAAATAAATAAATAAATTCAGCGACGCAAAAAGCCTTAACGTGATAACCAAATGACATGATACTCACAAAATCATAATCCTATACAAATATTTTGATAATGATATCAAAAACTGTTATATCACAACATGTATGAATATTCGTTAGACTAAGCTAACAAATGTGGGGATTATTACAATGTATACACACAAGTTAAAACACGAAAACATACCAAAATAGATATTTTTGATTTACAACCTATTCTGACCAATGCATATATTTGATTACATCAATAAGCAGACAAAATGAACTTTAACTTTGTTAAACCATTTTAAATCACAACAACAATATAATCAACAGCAAACACACTATATAATAAACCCGACTTCACAAATGTACATGTGTATTTGACATTTAAGAAAGCAACTATGATATATTGCATAAATATTTAAGATTAAGAACTGAACAAATACAATAAAAATCAATTTTTGAAAAGTCCATGCACATGAATTCGGGGAGGAATTATTTTGAGGTTTTGGTAACGGTCGTTATCCTTTAAACCCAATATAAGGAAACACATTTATAAATGGTTGATTACATAGAGGCGGATATTCGTTTGAAAACAAAATACATGAAATATAAGTCGTTTGTAATACACACGGTATAAAAATCGCACTGGGAATGAAAGAATAAAAGTTTACTCATCCTATTCTGTAACTACACAACAACACAATTACAAACAACATAAAATCAATACCCCAACCTTCTACATCGATCTGAGTTGTGTATGTACATTGCCTCTACACCACCACCTGTCATGGTAATAGCTCTGTTTGTTGGTGGTAGTTATTTTCGTGGTTTTGTTCACCAGACTATCTAATAAACATCACAATGACTGATAAGTTTTGATGACAAATATACTTCATTATACACAAACAATGTATTTAGCTCGCCAAGTCGAAATACAAACTATACCTTATAGAATGATTCTACCATCCAAAACATACCCAAATGACAAGTCTAGATATTGACAATGACATTACAAAATGACATCAATATGTATGCATATAAGTATTCACACGACTATACGAACAAGACAAGACAAAACACACAAATAAATACAAGAAAGCTATCTTGTGGTAATATCATTTTAAGTTAGTTGTGATTTCATAATGATTTTTTAAATTTTACAACAAAAGAGTTGTTTTCACTTCTATGATAATGCCCATTGTTTCGCCAATATTGGTGCCTCTACACTCAAGTGAGGACACTTACAAAAGGTAGTTCAAAGGAAACTTTTCATTTTCGTTCCCTTTATAATGTTTTGATTTAACCTTTAAAGGAATTCTGAATATTCAATCATAACAACGCACTTTCTAACAATAGCAACAAGAACAACAACAACAACAACAACTACATTTACTACAAAACAACTACAACTACAACTACAAGAAAACAACAACATATACAACTAAAATCATCACTACAACTATAACTGCAACAACAACATATACAACTAAAACTAAACTATTATAACTGCAGCAACCACAACACTTACTTCAACGACAACTACTACAATTACTACTACAACTACAACAACTTTTACTTAGTTTATCAATATAAACAATAAAAACAACAACAACTACAACTACAACTACAAGTACAACTTCAACTACTTCTAAACTATACCTGTTACAACTACAACAACAACTACAACAACTACTACTACTACTACACAAACAACTCCCACAACTACTTAAACTTCTACAAAAAGAATGATAACAACGACTTCAACTACAACAACGACTACAACAACAACAACAACTACAGCTACAACAACTACTACTATCAATACCAATACAAATACAACTAATATTTATATTAACAACAACTTACCATGACTAAAACAATAATTGACTATATACTGCGGTACAAAGGTGATAACTTTTATGTTATCAAACCTGAAGTAATTGTACTGTACTCTCGGCCTGTTTGAATTTACTTAATCTTATTGTTTACATTATTACTTTTTTAATTATAATCATAAAATTGTTCTAAAATAATATTTGATATGACACACATGATCATCACAGAGAAAATATAGTCTATGTGAAGGTGAAAATCGTGCCTATTATCATAATATATTAGCAATAGTTTACACATGGTAGGGGTATTCTAGCATAAATTCCATTTCTTACTCCTGCCTACATTTAACACAGATATGTTAACGAAACACAATCAAGACTCCAATTGTTTCATTTGAACCACTGCAAGTATGGTATATTGTAAACGTGTCATAATCACATACATGACATATTTCTTAAATATTAAGTAAATGGAAACAAACCGTGATGTGCCTCGCGGTTTATATGAGAAAGTCCCTTATTGAAGTATGGTAGGTTAGAAAGTCACTACTTGAAGTATGGTAGGTTGGAAAGTCACTAATTGAAGTATGGTAGGTTGGAAAGTCACTAATTGAAGTATGGTAGGTTAGAAAGTCACTACTTGAAGTGTGGTAGGTTGGAAAGTCACTACTTGAAGTGTGGTAGGTTGGGAAGTCACTATTTGAAGTATGGTAGGTTAGAAAGTCACTACTCGAAGTATGGTAGGTTGGAAAGTCACTACTTGAAGTATGGTAGGTTGGAAAGTCACTATTTGAAGTATGGTAGGTTGGAAAGTCACTACTTGAAGTATGGTAGGTTAAAAAGTCACTACTTGCAGTACCCTAGGTACAGCCTTTGAAACTCCAGTTAGAGACTAGTCGTCAGGCGTGTTCACGGTTTGATTAATATTAATGATAATAATATTAATTCTTTATTGTCCTAGTTACAGTAATGTTGGAAATTCTTTGTGTTCAAAAAACAGCTTGATTAAACCAAACAAAGCCAAAACCATAGGAATTTAACAAATATTTCACAGACGTAGCCCAAGTTACTCTACCTGCTAGATCCAACTTTCTCATATACAAATACGATGGTTTACGATAGCGATCATCGGACATCCTCAGTAATTTACACCCATGGCATCCGGCGGCCAGTGTGCAGCGCCGGTTCAAGCTGTTCTATCCTTGTAAGGCTGAAAGCCAACCAAGGAGGTAACACCTCCCATCTTTCCATCCCCAAACTCCCGGGTGACGAGGGATGCCCTACCAATTCGGCTACGTCCAATGTTAAATTATCAACTTCACATTTCATGCATATTGAGGTTTCTCAAGAAATGGCTTTATAGGCTGGATAGTACACATATATATATGATGTTATCAAAATTGATTACAAACGTTATATACTCAGCACACCGGTACAGTAGCACTGTCCATGTCAGCTGGTAGATCCTCATCAATAACAAACGTGTAGGTGGTTTTTACGGCATAACACCAGGCGCATGGCTGATGGCATTTAACAGTTATATGTCTACCAGAATCAGCTTTCAAAATTTGAAAACTTGGAAGTAAGGAAGTTGACGAAGTATATGACTTCCATTTTTGGTTTGGGTCCACCTTCAGCCCGGTCCCCCTCGTGTTGATGACAAAATCTCTTGTCTTCGCTTCCTCGCATTTTGAGTGACAGTCATAGGTGCAACCAAAACGTACAAAATCACAGTTGCTTGTTGTGTTTATGAACGTATAATCCTTTAACCCGACACTTGTGGTTTTTAGATTCATAAATTCTGAGACCCTCAATTTGGAAAACCGAGTGGATTCACACCCAGCAAAGGAGACTGGAGGAGATGTACCTTCACATTTTATATCTGAAAAATCAACGTAGTTGTTTTCAGGAAGAGTTACAAACTCCTTAGGATCGGATGAGCTCATTCCGTGACAGTATATCTTGACAGGGGACGTGCTAGAATAAGGAACCAGCCAGTACTCTCCATCAGGGTAGTTGTCACAGCTTTTCAAATCTAAACAGTTACGAACAGGAGTTATACATTTGAGTTCAGTCCACGAGAGGTCCGGCTTACAATCTACCTTTCCAAGCTGGACCGTGGGTACGATGCAATGATAGTCAAGTACAGTCCCAACAGCCCAGACAGTTCCTGCTGACACCAGATTACCGTCCACCACTGTTGGCGGGTTGACACATCCTTGAACACAACCAAAAGGCTTCCATGTTCCATCCACTTGACATTCTGCTTCGCCAAAGAAGAGAAAACCAGGGTCGCATTCAAATGTTAGAACTGAACCAACATCGTGGGGGATCCCTGAAGTAATCACGCCGTTTGAAAGGGGAGGATCGTGACATTCCACCTGACAATGTGAAGTACCATCAGGTTGAATCATACACCTCGCATTGCCTGGACATCCTGTGCTGCAAACACCAGCAATAGCGGGACTTATAGCCGTTCTATCACTGGTAACAACACCTCGCTTTATCTCTATTTTCTCTCCTGGCGAAACCAGACCGCTGCTGTCTTTCTCATTGAGTTCACAGATACCAGTTTCAAGTTCAAAGTTGTAAGACTGACACAAAGATCTCAGAAGACACTGCTTGGCACATTTGACAAGTGTTTGATTATTCAGAGTGAAAAATCTCGTTCCAGTTATGGCAGAATCTTTAAGGACGTTTTTGAAGCTTGTGATGTCAGCACAAGTATTTGTTGAACAGTCTACAAAAGCTATAATTGCTGCTACGCTAACAACTACAGCTTGTTGGTGCCTCATGTTGGAATGCGTGCTTAGTAATGCAGTATGCTGTTTATATTGTCAATCGCTGAGAATAATAACAAATTATATTTGTTTATTTGTCGTCTGCTCATTGGCTGATTTGACATACTGTCACGAGGTATCCTTCACTATAAATACTTAATTTCATGATTATTGTTGAAAAGTAATTACAGCTGAGACCGTGAATCGTGTTACTTGTAATCAATTGACTATGAAGTCTAACGTCAATAAAGCATGTCATATTTCTCCAGACAGTTACCTAATAACCATGAAGATAAAGGTGGACTATCTTGTATTCAACATTTTAATCTAAGAAATACACTGGGCAAAAAAAGAAACGCATCACAGAAATTATCAGTTTTATTTATACATTCTTTAACATAAAATTACCGAATAACGAATGCCTGTAAATGGACAAAATTTGGCACAGTGTTTAACATGTGAATTCTGAAGACACTGGTGTAATCGACTGCCTCATAGAACACCGTCGTCCGTGATAGTAGTAGTCAAAGTCAGTACCTAGTGTTACCCCCTCGAGCATGGAGCACTGCTCTGCATCTCCGTGGCATAGACTGAATGAGGCAGCGAATCTGATGTTGAGGAATCCTTCGCCACTCATACTACAATGCATACATCATCTGCTGTCGAGTACGTGGTTGCTGCTGACGCCGTCGTAGACGTCGGTCCAACAGATCCCACATATGCTCAATTGGATTGAGATCTGGGCATTTTGATGGCCATGGGAGAACAGTCACATTGGTGTTTGCGCAATAGTCCATATTAAGACGTGCTGCGTGTGGTCTCGCGCTGCCTTGCTGAAATATTTCCCTTTTAATGTCGGTGGCGAATGAGGATTTCATCTCTGTTCTCGTAGGCGATTTCTAATCTTCTCCGCCGAGACTCTGCAAAGTCCAAGAACGTTGTCGGCGGTGTGAGTGGCACTTACAGTTCTATAACGCAGATGGAAGATCCTGATGTAGTGGTCCTGCGCAGGAGTGGTCACGCTTAGTCGTCCTGATCTTGGTCGGTCTCGGGCGGAGTTGTACAGTCTGTTGCGCTGCCATAGACTTGAAATCGTGCTATGACTCACGTTGAAGTGTCTTGAAACTGAACGATGGCTTTCTCTGCGTTCCAAACGACCAATTGCTCGGTTTCGGATTTCCTCGTTAAGTCGTGGCATTTTGCAGGTCGCATGAAGGAAAAAACTGAGTTTGAATCGCAATGGGACTGATGTGCTTTTATACCCACTATTATCAGGGTGTAATATCCGAAGTTTTACGTGCAACATGCTTACAGATTTTTTTGCATGCAAATTTCGGCGCTTTTTTTCTCAAGGTGCATTATTTTGGCGACAAAACATCATAAGATGCGTTCGAACGCATCACATTGTTGTATTGACTAGAACTGATGATAATGAATCAAATTTAATCGATTTAAAACATAAATTGCTAAATTATTGCAATTTGAAAGGTTGATTTTAGTGATGCGTTTCTTTTTTTGCCCAGTTTATGTATGATTATGAGTGATTATAAATCAAAATGTTCATTGAATATGTTCCATTTGACATTGATTGGAACAATTTATACTGGATTGGAGTTCTATCCACTTGCTTTTGAGATAAGTTGAAATCGAAAATCAAAGACATAATCATGCATGAATAGTTAAATATATGTGTGTGTATCTACGAAAATGACTTCGCATACAAATGTTCCCTATAAATGTATGAATAAAAATATGAATAAGTTTACAATTTTTTTACTACTTTTTGATGACACTGAGGACCTTAAGTACCATACAGTCCAGCTTGTAGACTTAGATTTAGTCTCTGAATATAATAATTCTCAAAAAAGTGTTTCATTAAAATTAATATAAGTAAGGAGCCTCATTGGAGAATTGGAAATTTCAGAGTAGTTAAGGACTTACATTGCATTTTTAGAATAATCTGAATACAAAAGTAAATAATTTCTTGTAGGACTTTTGGGACGTAAACATTACCGGTAGAGTTAACTAGATTTCCCGACTCTAAGAGCTGGTTTTAATTGCCTGAATCTAAGACCTTAGCCAATTATTTTTCATTGGTTGATTTCGGCGCAAGGTCGACACGGACTGGTCGGGTTAGTAGTTAGATGTACCGCAGGACTTAGGGGACGTTAGCATTACAGCTAGTTTGAACTAGATTGGAGGTTTGATGGCATCTTATTTATTGCAGAAACATTCAATTGTAAATAACATTTATCATCCAAAATTTGGTTCCACAGTAAATTTCGCTTGTGGAAGAAAAAGAGACTATTTCCTTGTTTTTGCCGAATATCATTTCTATCTCATCGAGTGGTGTGAGAAAGTGATATGTTCACGAGTGGCGCAGCCACGAGTGAAAATGACACTTTCTCACTTCACGAAATTTCACGAAATAGTCTTTTTATTATATAATTTTAAGATCATAAAATAGAGTTGTCGGACATCGGAAGGCAATGTTTTCCTGTTGTGATTAACGACAGTCTAGCAACTCCATTTAACCTTTCTCGGTAAAAAAACATGTTCGATAGAAATAATGCGATATTTAATCGGAAATGGTTTTTCGAAAAATATATAACTTTTGAATGTTAAATGATATCGGATCCACAATATGTTTTTGGTTACAATTAGGTATAGCAAAGGCTCCTTATGTTATCTATCTATTTTGGAAAGTCAGTTTTGACGCGAAGTGATCCAGTGAGGGAAGCGCTATGTCGCTTTGACAGATCTCTCGCTTCGTAAATTTATTTTGCGATAAAATGAACAATTATTAACTACACCAACAAGATAAGAACTTCTGGTTGTTTTTCGATATCGAAGGATACATTTTCATTGCAAAATGTAAACACTTACATACCGAAAACATCGTAAAGAGTCGTTTTTCTTCAATCCTATACAACGCGTTCGATTTCCTCAAGGGAGATAATCGTGTTTCAAAGGGAGGTAATAGGTTCGGTTCTACTTTTCTCACCGCAATGAAAATATGGATTATATTTTCACTGCAGTGAAAATATGACTTTCTACTGCTTTTCTTAAAATATGGATTATATTTTCACTGTAAAACCCTATATTTCATTGCTAATTATATAATAAAAAGCGATATCTCCTAAGGGATATCGCTTGACAATAGATTTTGAACAATGCCCTGTCACCAGAAGGGACATGACATCACAAACGTTTTGCATCATCAGTAATGATGTCATTAACACAATGACGTTACAATGCCATGACGTCCTAAACACCATGACGTCACAATGCTATGACATCACTGGTTTAGGAGTTTTAGGGATATTCAGTATTCAAACATGTACATTTGTAATGCAAATGTCATGAAAAATTATATCTCTGGTAGTGAAAAGCTTGTCATGAAAATGTTCATTAATTTCCCATCGCATTTACATCATAAATTTTAACAAACAATCAATAAAAGCACATGAACCATTATGAAAGACTATATCTAAAATATAGACGTTATCATAAGTACAAAATTTTGCCAATTATACAATAAAAATCGCTTTTTGGATAAAGATATAGGGTTTTGATAACGCTCCTTAGAACATCATAGTTTGACAATGAAAAAACAAACATTTGTTTTTCGCTCAGTCTAAGTAAATAATATTCACTTCACTTCCCATATTGAGTCTAGCAAGATGAAGTAGCCGACATATGACCCTCCAACGTTATCTGTGCGAATGCATAATATTGCGGCTTGGAAAAAACTATCCCTGCTAACATTCGATAGATCGACTAACGCGACCCGCTACTGCATCTTGCTAGACTCGATATCTGGAATAAAGCTAATATTATTGAGGCTAGATTTACTTAGACTGGGTTTTCGCTAAGAGGATAAAAATCCCCATAGAAAGAGATGATGCTGTTGTTTATACCTTTATGTTATCGATCAGCAGTTACAAATTGTTTCGGTATAGTACGCACTTGACCCATGTAAAAGTGGAATAAACTTCATGAATAAAGAGTACAACAACAGTGATTTAAGTGATTTCAAATGACAAAGCACGCTTTCATTGAATTACTACACATGCTGCAAACTAACTTACGATAACCTTCTCATGTGGTACCCTGTCTACAAGATGGCAAAATTATTTTCTCTATTTAAAGGGGGTCTCCAACTTCTAATTTTTAACTTCCAGTGTTTTATTAGCGAGGCCCCGAGAGGATCGGAGAGGGCCTCGCTAATAAAACACTGGACGTTAAAAATTAGAAGTTGGAGACCCCCTGTATTTTGTTAACTCTCAGTGTTTTATTAGCGAGGCCCCGAGAGGGTCGGAGAGGGCCTCGCTAATAGAACACTGTAAGTTATAAATTAGAAGTTGGAGACCCCCTTTAAGGCATATGAGTTACTTTCAATCAAAAAGTGAATTTCATTTCCATTCAGGCCACAGTCACGCATTTTCAGATTCAATTTAAATGAACACCCCAAATATTGAATCTCAGGGGAAGTGCATGTGTACTTAATTAACAAATAATTCTGATTGCGTAATGATTACTATAACATACACAATACTAAATAACTTCTTCGAAATATCTAAGATGGAAAATAACGGTGTATTTTACAAACAAGTAAACATTTACATTAGAAATGTAACATACAATTATCGCCAATATCCTGACTGTACCATACAAGCCCGAAACCAAAGGAATATAACAAATATTTTACCGAAGTTGGTAACTTAATTCTGCCAACTGATTCCAGTTTCCTCATTATACATGACTGTTTCTGATAATGATCTTCTGACATCCTTGTCAGTTTACATCGATAACTAACATAATAATCCACATAAATGATTAATCTGTCGAAACGGAATCAATAAAATACCATGACTAGAGATTTTGTACATACACTACTCAAAAGATTTTAAGGAACACTTGTTTAGTGTGCCCTTTACATCAAATACCTCAGTGCATGGTTAAAGTTATGTATTTTATGAAATTAACACTATCTTACTGACATATTGGAATCAAATATTGCAGATGATGCAGCTTCTGTAAAGCTCTATGATGTCAGAAACAAGGCAGGGATCAAAAATAAAAGTCTTACATGTCCTTTTTCTGTATGGAGTTTTGAAAATAAATAAATAAATAAATAAATAAATAAATAAATAAATAAATAAATAAATAAATAAATAAATAAATAAATAAATAAATAAATAAATAAATAAATAAATAAATAAATAAATAAATAAATAAATAAATAAATAAATAAATAAATAAATAAATAAATAAATAAATAAATAAATAAATAAATAAATAAATAAATAAATAAATAAATAAATCTGATGGCTCAGGTTCACTACATTGCGGTATAATCTAAGGTCACTTTATTAGTGCTTTGAAACTGATATCTCTGGTAGTGAAATGTTTGTTGAAGACATTCTCCTGAAAAGTATGTTACGAAAAAAATTTGAAATATTCATAACATTTTCAAAAAAATCTTTAAGGTTTAAAAATCAGTACCCCAATGTCAGAACTGCATGTGAGTATAAAAACTGATCTTTCCTTCCGATGCTGACAATTTAAGTTAGTGCAAATGATATTACTACTTGAGTGTTCCTTATATTCTTCTGAGTAGCATATTTTTAAAGAATAATATTACAAAAATAATTGATTTTCTTTTCTCAAATCCCTAATGTTCACAGCCAAAGACGATACGTGTATATCTTTACTATGAAATAAGTTTGAGAATTAACCAACCGGCATATTATGGTATTTAATAAATAATCTTTTAAAAAGAGGCTTCACTCGCCTCTCTTACTACATTTTGGTTCACACTTTATCCAGTATAGCCTGATGGGAAATAAATAACCAGAATTGTCATAGCTTGAGAGCAATTAGATAATCATTTTTCATTTGAACGAAGATAACACAGTTGCGAAATCGTATTCATATCAACCGTTAGATCCCATGAGCTTCGATATGTATGTGAAATATGTTTCTTTGTAAGCCTATCACTGTGTCACCCAATACATTAAGATCATCAGAATACAGTTAAGAAAGTAAATCGTAAAAAAACTCACTTTTGCAACATACCCTGAAATTCTGTTAAACATTGAAAAAAGAACTGTACATAAAATACAACCTTGACGCATACCTCTGAGTCAAAATATTCACCGATTGAAGAATGAAATGACAAATAGCAATCAATATTTCAGAATACATATCCTTTAAAACTAAGATTAATTTGCCCGTGATACCTTGTCTGAAACGATACCATAGTAGTGCCATATCAACTGAATTGACAGCCTTTCGGAAATCCACATAACAAAACCGACTACCACTTTTTGAGAGATTCTTGATGAGACATTGCAAAGTAAATATACTGTGTGTTGAAGAATATCCTTGACAAAACCCTACTTGTGCTTCTGGAATTTTATCATAAACTTCTGCAAATGTTTGAAAACAATCAGTGATTACTTTGCAAATTTTGTTGCAAAGATCGTCCATTAACGGAATACTGCTATAATTATCTACACTGTTTATAATACGTTTCTGAAGCGATAAATCTTATTCGAATATTCCTGTAGATAAACACCAAACGAACACATACTATCAAAAATCAGTGCCTAAGCCTTGACTCGAACCACCTGGGCCGCTTTAGTATATTCTTAACAGTTTACAGCATCTTCAATCTCTATATGAATTACGTCATCATTCATGATACAATGAATATTATTTTCATAATCATAATCAAAGTCCATATGCATGTCATTATCACTATTATTATTAAAGGTAATAATATCAGCAATTGAAGAAGGGCCCTTTTCGCTCTAACTGATAAATCATGGATTGACTTACTCAAATTTAGTGTGTGAGCAAATAATATCCCAAGATATTTATATTGATTCAAACAGTCATGCGTTCCCCTTTAAAGAACCATTTCTCTTTAGCTGCTTATGGGCCACCCTTACGAAATACTACAATCAGATATCAGAAGACAACATCATTGTCAACATCGATATGTGCATCAGATGCTGCCATCTTCTTACTGCAAGTTCTTCTCTAGGCCATTCTTGCCATACACTATTGTTTATCTCACCTTATCCCAAGAGAGTCTAAATTCAGTGAATTGTGACATACTTTTCATTTTTCATGATTTCAACAGACATTATCATACCAGAAAGAATATGTAGATTTTTAGCGGCATGTTGTCTAGCTTGTAGTTCAGAGTAAGATCCACAAGTTTGAAGTGTATTTGTCAATTCAATCTGTTCACCGCACGTTTAAGTTATGGATAAGACATGGTCCACGAGCATTATCAACAATAAAGGATGTTTGCCCGCGGGATTTGCCCACGAGTGTCGTTAATGTAGCATGTTGCTAGAACGAATATAATACTCGGTTAACTACCGCAGTCACGAAATTGAAGAACATACATGTACTTAAAATCAACTTCTGAGCGTAGGAGGACTGGCGCCGACGACCCCTATAAAAATGCTTTGTCATAAGCGTAAGTCATAAGCATTGTTTATAACATGACGTCACGTAGAAAAGTGACATGTTGTCCCTAGGGCATCATATGGAAAATATTAACCCGGTTATGACTGTCCTCGTTGGTAATAAAATATATTTCTTTCCAAGATCTTGTGACAACGGCTATACATGCACAAAACAAAAGATATACTTTGTAGATTCAACTCTGATTTGTTTAAAACTATAAAGATCATGTCTGTTAACTGATTAACTACACAAATAACATCCTGATCCATGTAGTCCAAAGGCTATAGTCTCTGAGTTTAAAATCTCTGTAGTTTGTGTAGATCAGGTAATCTGAAACATTTCTTCGATTTAAGACAAGGTCCAATTAAAACAAACTTCTAGGAAAACAAATATATTAAAATGTGTCACAAATGATTAAAAATTGCCATCTTTCAGTTTAATTGACAATCCTTTTACGTTCGAGAATTTGTTTCCTTTGTTCTCTTCGGTGTTGAAATTAGGTTGACTTTTACATGTTTAGTTGAACCTATGCGAATGAACTACACTAGTACATAAACAAAACAAGGTATCGACATTACATTTGTCATGTTCTCATGATTGGTTAGTTGGTTTAGAATGAAACTTATAGAGTTGGTTTTAACATATTTTATTGGTGGCATCCATTACTGATACTATTCAGGCATCCAGTACTAGCTGATACAGTTTGAATGTGATAAGTTTGCAACATTTTGCTGTATATATGATGTTTAAATAGCTGCAGTTTCCTTAATAGTCGTCCCATAACATGATTAAAATTATTAATAATGTAATTTAGCTGAGATGATTTCGTATTTTATCAGCAACTTTCAGCTATAATTTGATAAAACATTAATTCATGAAAATTATTCTTGCAACATGTAAATAACCAGTAGGTAGAAGTAGGGATTTTGGCTCAACGGGAAATTTTTTCATTTTCTCATTAATTTTAACACAAAAATTGTTTTTCTTAGCTCAGCAGTTTTTTCTCTGTTAGAATTAATGTTAATAATCCACTTTTTCGCCGTTTATCCAAAATCCCCACTTATACCTACTAAAAGACAGTTAATTCCAGTAAATGAGAGTTAAACCCATAGGCATTAGTATTAACACCATCATCAGCAATCAATCTTTTAGTATCTAATCACTCCCGGGAAGCTGGTTCCAGCTAAAATGAAATTTTACCGAGTTTTGTTACTATTTTTAGTAATGCTACATCTGTACCCGAGTTTATCTGCGGTAGCGACGAGGAAATTATGTATTGCGTGTCAATAACATGTTTACATTTCGAAATAGATAGTGAAATACATACCCACATATTTCCTCTATAACTACTCAAATTTACTATGAATATCAATGAAGCTTTTAGGATGAAATTAATTATCAGTGATAAATATGGCATCAAAACAGTGAAATTTGCCTTTCTGTCATTCAATTTTAGAAACCAAGGTTTGATAACGATATATTAATTCCATATTGACCTATCAAATAAAATAAATTCAATTGATCGCGTAATTTATCTCTATTTTAATTGTAATTGTCAGTTGAATCTTTTGAAAAAACGTTGCGACGTTTTACCGAGTATTGGAGTTGTAGTTCCGCTGCTTTACCGAGTACGCTCCGCTGTTTCGTGAGTTTCTTAATACAATACATTCTCTTCTCAGATTTAGAAATGAATTTGATAGAAATTTCAACAGATGAAAGGAGCTTGCATGTGTCAATGGAGGTGGAGGTGACCATAGAAGAACTTTCCGAGTAGGAAAAACATAAAATTGAGGCAAAATCGCAAATCCAAAGATCTTTGCCGGTGCAAATACAACCACTCCTAAGAAAGCATTATCTAAGGATCTACAGTTTAACTCATAATGAGACTTTTGATGACAATTTTAACTTCGCTGACAAAGTAAAAATGTGCATCGATTCTTATGATATATTGTACGCAAAAAAATCAACAAATGTGTCTTGTCTTACACACATTAACACCTGTTTAAGCATAAAGGGGTCAGTCATATTGATGCAACTTTTTTATTTTACCCCTTTCTACTTTAAACAAATATATCTTACCAAACAATAACAGAGCTATACTATTTGTTTATCTTCATCAATACTGTTATGATTTATATTGTTATCAAAGATGTCACATATTTAAGATGGCGAATATAATTTTTATACTACTAAAGTGATCAGTTTCCTTTGCAGATCAGATTGCATTGTGCATGAAATAGAACATACAGCTGCGTATCTTAGCTTTGTTCATTTACCTACGTGATATGCAAATATCATATGATTTTTATTGACTTTTAAAGGCATCATAGCATTGCAAAAACAAAACGAATAGTGTTGAAATTTCACGACGTAAGTTAAAAATCAGTTTGCATTTACAAATTTGTAAGTTTGGCAGGACATTGAAGTGACCAGGGGTCAATATTTCGAAAACATTATTTTTTATTTTTGTCTCTAAAATAAGTGATCATTAATTTTAGATCCAAGTCATATTTATTCTTCTGCACTAACGCATGGTAATTGTGCTGATTTTTATCTTACAACTTCTTTATGGAATATTTTAATGGACATTCAAGAAAATCTGAATTTAAAAGAATTTGACCCCATCTATGTATTCAACCATGCCAAATATTCAGAACCATTGACGAGACGATCGCGATATATGGTTTGAGAATGATTATTTTATACATGGAAAATTGGTCATCCTTTGTCAGAGCTCCTGGAGTTATTTGATTGACGTCCAAACAAAACCCAAATAACATGATAATTGCACTACGATACACAAGCAAGGGAAACTTATGGTATGCAGCTGAACATTTAAAGTCGGCTAAAATTCCCAGTCAATTAGTAAAGGTGTTAAATAATATATCTGACAAATGATTACAAAAGTTGCATTCAAGCATGCCTGTTCAAGTAGATCTATGTTTAGGAGACTTATTTGGGTTGCGGTTCTGCAAACCAACATTCTGTGGAAACATCTATCCAAAACTAAAACTGGTAAGAGTTTAAAAAAGGCATAAGTATATTGGTATAGTGACTGATTGTGACCATATATAGATCCAGAAACTGAAATCTTAAAAGGCAGAATGACATATTATGATTGTGGCACATATCAAATAATATAAAGCAACTGCATTTGCATGGTATTGAAACTAAAGCCTGCACACATCAATACAATTTAGACAATAGTTACATTCTCTAATTTATTATCCTGCCTGATTTTTTAGAAATATATAAGTGATTATCCTCATTGAAATCAATCGTGTGTATCAACAATAGTCAAACACAATTGCCAGATATATAAAACGTCAATACAGAGGTAAACCAGTGTCCAAAAGGAACCAAATTGCAAGATAATTTAACCCATCAGTGATTGATAAGACTGGAAAATACTTACATGATTTCCCCGTAAGAAAACTTAAATTGATTCATAATTTAAAAACGTCATCATTTCTTGTTTGCGAAATCCTCTTTTACAAATTTCATTTATTGATATTATTTTTTTTCAAAAACCTCCCTAAACATAATAAGAGAATTAATCAGTCAAATGAAATGCATTATATCGAAAACAAGTTTTAAAACTTAACTGTCGTTAGTAATCAAAAGTACCCAACAATCTGTCCAAAAATATGAAATTGCGATTTTGACATCCAGCGTGTTTGAACAGTTATCAAATTATCTGTTCCTAAAGAATGAAATCGTGTTTCTTCAAATGCCCTCCTTATCATGTTCCCCGTAAAGCTTTGCGGGAGACATAATGTTTTCTGTGGTTCTGTGGTTCCGTGGTATCGTTATTCCGAAATGCTTCCGTTTCGTTTCAAAAACTGTTCAATAATTTTTACAAAATTTGGTATGTGGTTAGAGCTAATGTTGAATTTGTGCCTTTTGGTATTTTGGTTATTCTGTTGTTGTTTTTCTGGTTTCCAAGGACACCGTTTGAACTTAATGCATATACATGTAGGGGGGTAGGGTCTGTTTCATTTTCTGATTAAAAGTTGGGACGGGGGACATCACAGTGTATCACATGCCCATATTTGTAGTTTATAAACAAAAACAGCAGGTTTCCAAATTTATGTTCTGAGTATACATTTTGACGCCAGCTCTGTTAACAGAGAAACAATATGCATTCCTATAGAAGAACATTAGTGATAAGCAATATAAGTAAACTTTTTATAGATTATTAGTATTTTACATAAAAGGGTTTGTCAGGGGGTGTTAAAGGGACTTCGTCATCCATTTGAAATAAATGGTTCAGTTCAGAATGTTTGAGAAATGTTTACAAAACGCAAACAATTTATCCTTAAAATACATCTTATAGATAAGACATAAAATCGTCGTACAATAAAAAAAAACATCTGATAGAAAAGACATTTAGATAATTATCATTTTATAGATATGATTATATATATAGCATCGTGGGCTTTCTGTGTTCTGGAGCTTTATTTGAATAAAACTGTTATACGATTTTAGCGTACTTCAAATGTGAGAAAATTTGCTTGGCATTCGCATGATAATTTTTACACACACAGTGTAGATTTGCATATGTTTAAAATTACATATAAATTTACTCTTTGTTCAAAATTACTCACGTGTGCAATTGCGTTCGCATTACACATTTTACATAGGTGTGTAAAATTTGCATACATGTGTAACTTTACATCGAATGTATAAGGGTGCATGCGAACAGGTCACAATCCTAAAAGCAGGTAATAAGACAATGTGATTTCAGATACCGGTTATCAATTCAGATATGATAATTGCTCAAATTTTAATTCATAATTTAGGGTTAAGGATCCAAAGGTTCACCAAGCCCTTTTAATGAGTCATAGGGTCACGAAAGCTATAAATTACAATCCGCATTAGCCAAGGAGTCGCTATCAGAATTACAGCTTCCTACATGTAGGCCTTTTTCTACTGGAGAAGAAAATAAAAATATGGTTTAAGGGCGTGGCTCCTGTCGTCCTAAATAGGGGGAACAGAGCCACCAAAACTATATCTGTAATCCTCACAAGTCAAAGAGTCTGTACGCAAAGTTTCAGCTTTCTAGGCCTTATGCTTCTGGAGAAAAAGTCAAAAATGCACACAGTTTACGTATGGACGGACGGACGGACGCCAGACATTATTCCATGCCATAAGCATGAAAATAGGTTATTTGGGGGTGGCCCCTGTGGCCCTTATCAACTACAATTTATAATTCTCAATAGTTAAGGGGTTTGTTTACAAGATTTCAGCTTTCTAGGCCTGGATAAGAAGTCGAAAATGCACGAATTGAAGTTTACGGACGGATGGACGGACCGACGTCGGACATCATGACTTGACATATGCCAATCGGGCCTTACAGGCCAGAAGAGCTAGAAATATTATCGCAATGGTACATGTAAATGTATATACTATTCTGTGATGTCAATGTGATGTGTAGCTGTGGCACCCACTGTATCCCCAGAAGTAGAAACACTTTCTTCTGTTTAGTTTTGTGATTTCTGAACTTTTTCGCAGGGCTATTGAAAAATGGCAGGGATAGTTTATTTGTATTAGGATCTGCCAATACTTCATCAAATGAACACGAAATATCACATCCTCTCTTTCCATATCGGATGGAACGATAAACAAGTATGTCTTTCTTGAGAAAGTCAATTTCTTCTTCATTGTTGTCAACAATACAGTGTTGAACCGAAATAGTTGAATTCTCAAGGGTTTTTGACAGTAGAAACAATTGATATCTACCCGAAAAGTAGACATATACCTCAGTAAAGAAATGTGATCTCGGTACATACGCGGAACATCCTACTCGGTATATTGCGGAGCATAACTCGCCCAATGTCGGAACACCCCATTTTTAGAATTTTGTGAATATCTTTTAAGAAGCGTCATCCAAGAATGACGTCTTAAAGAATTTAGGAAACTTGGGTCTTCAAGAAAATGGTGCATTTTCATTTCTGACAGTTTGAATGATAATTTTGATTTTACAAGGGTTTTATTCAATATATTAAGCTTATTCCATTTATAGTTTACTAAATTGATTTTTCATACATAAAATGACATGGTGCATTTGTTACCACACGAATACTGTACAAGAAATTAAACTTAATCTTATAACATATGCTTACATTCATTGGTACGCTCACTAAACATTACCGGAGGGTGTTTATAAAACTCGCGAACAGATGTAGCATTACTTAAAATAGTAACAAAAACTCGGTACAATGTAATTTTAGCTGGAACCAGCTTCCCGGGAGTGTGGCAATAATGATGTCTAAGTTAGTCTCATTGCATAAATTTTGCGTCCTTCGCTTCTCAAAGTATTCATTTCATGTCTAAAACTTTTCCTATTGGTTAATGACTTTTTATAATGTTAAAAGTTGATATTTTTCATTACTACATACCTTTTAATTCCCTTAGACTTCTTTATTTCCTTTTCTACCATTTTTATACACTACATTTTGGGTCTTAATCCCACATATTCAGAAATTGGTACACCAAACTGCTGAGCTAAGCGAAGAAGTTTTTGTGTTCAAATTAATGAGAAATTGTTTTTTTTCCGTTAAGCCAAAATCCCCACTTATATCAACTTAACCTGTAAGTAAATGGGAACCTAGTCGGTTCTAAACTAAATTATAATAATGCTGAGGAATATATGGATGACAACTTCTTTGTTCATTGTATGCGACGTTTCGACACAGATTCTTGTGTCGTTCTCAAGCAGAGGAAGAGTAATAAAAGTAGGGGCATATATATAAGTAAAAAGTACAATACACAGTAACAACAACTTAATGAAGAGAGTAAATGTAATTATCATGATTGAGATAGGAGATAAATCTCGTAGGGTGGAATTTCCTCCGAACGAAAGAGATGTTTTAATATCATAATTATCAAAACAAAATGCAAAGAACCTGCCTCATAGATAAGAACAATATATTCAAGTAAAACTCCTCGTTTCCTTCCACCCTAAGGCCATCCGTACTGATACTTTGTGTTTATCATATTAGTCCTTCTTCACGTGAGCGGGCGGTCCGAAAAAAAGCAAAAAATAAAAATTGTGTGTATTCGTAGATATATGATCATGTCATAATAAAGCAATGTTATGTGAAAAACCTTCTGGGAAAGGGGCTTTCCTTGTCTTATACTTCGATCATATCCAACAGACAATACGGTCTGACTACAAATTTAAACATCACATCCAAACACAACCTGAAGAACATATCAAAAGATATTCTCAATCAGTCCCAAAGCACTCAAAATCATCTTAAGGCTTATTTTATTAATTTGGGATACACAATGGCAGATGTGCCTTATTTCATACGCGCCATGAACTACATGAGGTCAAAAGTAGGTAATGTGATGTTTATCATAGACGGGGATGATATAACTTGGGCCAGGGACAACTTCGATTTTCCGGACACCGTCATAGCTGATGACCTTCCAGCCGCTGCCTTCTTGCAATACTCTCATTCTGTGGTCACGTGATCCAGTCCACGGGTACATTTAAATGGTGGGCGGGTTGGTTTGTTCCTGGTCACGTGGTTTACTACAATGACTATCCGGCTGCTGGATCGTGGCTGGATGGTATGACCAACAAGAAAGATCACTATCTGCCTCATTGGGTAGCGTTGTGACGTCAATGTAATAGCCTGACGTCAAGACGTCTTGTGACGTCAATTGAAGATGTGGCGTCAACAAGATTGTGGTGACAAATAATGTCGTGCCGTCAGTCATGGCTGTGTCTTCGTAAACGTTGTGACGTAAGCTAGCGTTTTAACGTCAAGGAACGGTGATACGTACAGTCTAATATTTTGGGTATCTCCAAGTTTTTCTTCTCAAAAGTTCTGATTGAATGTCATTTTACCATTTTAGCTCGTGTTATGTGAGTGTCAGTACAAAGCTTACTTTTTTATACGAGTTAAAATGATTTTCCCCGGAAGAAATTGCTATAATTGGAAGATATATGTAAGTGTGTATTATACGTCAAAATATGCATTTGATTTGTCAAAAGGAAGGAACTACTTAATATTTTAAATCGCATATCTCAGTTCGCATTCCGGTTTTACCAAAGACAAGCCAATGTAGCATTCATGTGTCAGCGTTTAAGACAAAGAAGAACAAATATACTTAATTGCATTTTCAGTTTAATTATATATACATTCGATACTTTTTGTGAATACAATTCTATATGAAATGTTCAATTGGCATTGCCAGTTTTGCATTTAATAAACGTTTTCAGGAAAATCTTGTTAAAAATATAGATCTCGAGGACTTAACAGAACCACGCAGCAGTTCAACTCTTGTAATCTGAACAGACTTTAGAATGACATTTTCACGAAAGAACCAGTCCTTAAGTTGATGGTATTGGATGTTTTTCCAAAAATAAATACCATATGAAACAATAATTCTTTAACTGAAAAATATCTTATTTCAAATCTTAGCGCCCCATTAACATACAGTAGTTGCATGCGGGTCAGGGAATCACTCGGTAAAAAACTCTTTCGTCGAAAGTTTGATATCATATCAACAATAAACTACTTAATTCGACGTCAAATGTACACTTCCCTTTGCAAAAGTGCAATAGCTTTTAACTAACTCGCTTTCGATGACATCATCATTATGTGTGTAGGTTTTCCAACGCGTCTCAGTTAACCGTAATGGGTATTAAAGTGGGCGGCAATTGATGCCTGACTCGGAGAAAAAGAAAAGAAAACGTAATTGTGAGCGACAAAGACGGCTTTCAAGCGTATATATAGGAACTGGATATTGTTAGATGGTCACACTTCATTCGCCTTCATGTCGACATGTCGGCTTACGTTTCGGTCATTTTGGTGAACTGTTTCCTTTTCAAGGAATTGTGGTCCAATCCTCTCATTGTTGGTAGCAAATCATAGCACGAATACAGTAAAAATACTTTTTAAAATATTGCAGTTTGATAATGGGTATTTCATGCACTGCCGGCACAATTGCTATACTTGCTGGCCTACCAATTATAACTCAACAGTAAAACAACACATATAAAGTGGTTGAAATAATGCCATGCTCAACATATAATAACAGTGTAGTAGAAAATTTAGCCACGTGAACCTCTTTTGCCATAAAAATCATAAAATGTTAAAGTAATTTTGGACAACAAACTTCATTTAACGAATGTTGATTTATGAATACTGATCATCAGGGACAGTTGATACAATTATGACATCATTCGAGTCTGCTGAAAGGCCAATAGAAAGCTAGGATAATGATATGATCCAGAAAAGTTTCCGTTCCCAAGTAACAATCGGTAACATAAAGCGTCAGAAAGCAATGGTCCGATAGTAACAAAAGTATAGTCCTAAGGAACAGCAACAAGATTCAGAGTGTATCTGCACATATGTGGCAACTTGAGCTTTCCGGAAGATTTAACAATTTTTTAGTGGAATATTTGTCAAAACAAATAATTAATAATTATACGCGAATGTCTTGCTATTGGTGCAACGAAACTCAATACTATTTACACTTCAGTCATTTGGCGAAGGCAGCAGATCATTCAACATGTCCAGTGACTGGGTGCCTAAATAGGGACAGTACTTAAAGGAACAGTTGCTTGTACCCTCTTTTCACTATGTTGACAAATATAAATCAACAAGATGTTGTCCCCAGTAACCTGTTTCAACTTGGTGGTGTTATTAATATGTATTAATAGCATTATATGCATAAATTGAAACATCCCCTTGAATTTCGTTTCCACAATAAATATTCAAAAGGACTGTTCCTTTAATTGATGGCTATATCAGCTAAAACATTGCCAGTGCATGATGTCTGAATGGTGACAGTAATGGATGCCTGTATCAGCTAGAACATTGCCAGTACTGAATGCCTGGATAGGGACAGTAATGGATGCCTGTATCAGCTTGAACAATGTCAGTGCTGGGTGTCTGAATAGGGAAAGTAATGGATGCCTGTATCAGCTAGTATATTGTCAGTGCTGGATGCCTGAATAGAGACAGTAATGGATGCCTGTATCAGCTAGTATATTGTCAGTGCTGGATGCCCGAATAGTGACAGTAATGGATGCCTGTATCAGCTAGAATATTGTCAGTGCTGGATGCCCGAATAGAGACACTAATGGATGCCTGTATCAGCTAGTATATTGTCAGTCCTAGATGCCTGAATAGAGACAGTAATGGATGCCTGTATCAGCTAGAATATTGTCAGTGCTGGATGCCTGAATAGAGACACTAATGGATGCCTGTATCAGCTAGTATATTGTCAGTCCTAGATGCCTGAATAGAGACAGTAATGGATGCCTGTATCAGCTAGTATATTGTCAGTGCTGAATGCCTGAATAGAGACACTAATGGATGCCTGTATCAGCTAGTATATTGTCAGTGCTGAATGCCTGAATAGTGACAGTAATGGATGAATGTATCAGCTAGTATATTGTCAGTGCTGGATGCCTGAATAGAGACACTAATGGATGCCTGTATCAGCTAGTATATTGTCAGTGCTGGATGCCTGAATAGAGACAGTAATGGATGCCTGTATCAGCTAGTATATTGTCAGTGCTGAATGCCTGAATAGAGACACTAATGGATGCCTGTATCAGCTAGTATATTGTCAGTGCTGGATGCCCGAATAGTGACACTAATGGATGCCTGTATCAGCTAGTATATTGTCAGTGCTGGATGCCTGAATAGAGACACTAATGGATGCCTGTATCAGCTAGTATATTGTCAGTGCTGGATGCCTGAATAGAGACAGTAATGGATGCCTGTATCAGCTAGAATATTGTCAGTGCTGGATGCCTGAATAGAGACACTAATGGATGCCTGTATCAGCTAGTATATTGTCAGTGCTGGATGTCTGAATAGAGACACTAATGGATGCCTGTATCAGCTAGAATATTGTCAGTGCTGGATGCCCGAATAGTGACAGTAATGGATGCCTGTATCAGCTAGTATATTGTCAGTGCTGGATGCCTGAATAGAGACACTAATGGATGCCTGTATCAGCTAGTATATTGTCAGTGCTGGATGCCCGAATAGTGACAGTAATGGATGCCTGTATCAGCTAGTATATTGTCAGTGCTGGATGCCTGAATAGTGACAGTAATGGATGCCTGTATCAGCTAGTATATTGTCAGTGCTGGATGCCTGAATAGAGACACTAATGGATGCCTGTATCAGCTAGAATATTGTCAGTGCTGGATGCCTGAATAGTGACAGTAATGGATGCCTGTATCAGCTAGTATATTGTCAGTGCTGGATGCCTGAATAGAGACACTAATGGATGCCTGTATCAGCTAGTATATTGTCAGTGCTGGATGCCTGAATAGAGACACTAATGGATGCCTGTATCAGCTAGTATATTGTCAGTGCTGGATGTCTGAATAGAGACAGTAATGGATGCCTGTATCAGCTAGTATATTGTCAGTGCTGGATGCCAGAATAGAGACACTAATGGATGCCTGTATCAGCTAGTATATTGTCAGTGCTGGATGCCTGAATAGAGACAGTAATGGATGCCTGTATCAGCTAGTATATTGTCAGTGCTGGATGCCTGAATAGAGACACTAATGGATGCCTGTATCAGCTAGAATAGTGTCAGTGCTGGATGCCTGAATAGAGACACTAATGGATGCCTGTATCAGCTAGTATATTGTCAGTGCTGGATGCCTGAATAGAGACAGTAATGGATGCCTGTATCAGCTAGTATATTGTCAGTGCTGGATGCCTGAATAGAGACACTAATGGATGCCTGTATCAGCTAGAATAGTGTCAGTGCTGGATGCCCGAATAGTGACACTAATGGATGCCTGTATCAGCTAGTATATTGTCAGTGCTGAATGCCTGAATAGTGACAGTAATGGATGCCTGTATCAGCTAGTATATTGTCAGTGCTGAATGCCTGAATAGAGACAGTAATGGATGCCTGTATCAGCTAGTATATTGTCAGTGCTGGATGCCCGAATAGTGACACTAATGGATGCCTGTATCAGCTAGTATATTGTCAGTGCTGAATGCCTGAATAGTGACAGTAATGGATGCCTGTATCAGCTAGTATATTATCAGTGCTGGATGCCCGAATAGTGACAGTAATGGATGCCTGTATCAGCTAGTATATTGTCAGTGCTGGATGCCCGAATAGTGACACTAATGGATGCCTGTATCAGCTAGTATATTGTCAGTGCTGGATGCCCGAATAGTGACACTAATGGATGCCTGTATCAGCTAGTATATTGTCAGTGCTGGATGCCTGAATAGTGACAGTAATGGATGCCTGTATCAGCTAGTATATTGTCAGTGCTGGATGCCCGAATAGTGACACTAATGGATGCCTGTATAAGCTAGTATATTGTCAGTGCTGGATGCCTGAATAGAGACAGTAATGGATGCCTGTATCAGCTAGTATATTGTCAGTGCTGGATGCCCGAATAGTGACACTAATGGATGCCTGTATCAGCTAGTATATTGTCAGTGCTGAATGCCTGAATAGAGACAGTAATGGATGCCTGTATCAGCTAGTATATTGTCAGTGCTGGATGCCTGAATAGAGACACTAATGGATGCCTGTATCAGCTAGTATATTGTCAGTGCTGGATGCCCGAATAGTGACAGTAATGGATGCCTGTATCAGCTAGTATATTGTCAGTGCTGGATGCCCGAATAGTGACACTAATGGATGCCTGTATCAGCTAGTATATTGTCAGTGCTGGATGTCTGAATAGAGACACTAATGGATGCCTGTATCAGCTAGTATATTGTCAGTGCTGGATGCCTGAATAGAGACACTAATGGATGCCTGTATCAGCTAGAATATTGTCAGTGCTGGATGTCTGAATAGAGACAGTAATGGATGCCTGTATCAGCTAGTATATTGTCAGTGCTGGATGCCCGAATAGTGACACTAATGGATGCCTGTATCAGCTAGTATATTGTCAGTGCTGGATGTCTGAATAGAGACACTAATGGATGCCTGTATCAGCTAGTATATTGTCAGTGCTGGATGCCCGAATAGTGACAGTAATGGATGCCTGTATCAGCAAGTATATTGTCAGTGCTGGATGCCTGAATAGTGACAGTAATGGATGCCTGTATCAGCTAGTATATTGTCAGTGCTGGATGCCTGAATAGTGACACTAATGGATGCCTGTATCAGCTAGAATATTGTCAGTGCTGGATGCCTGAATAGTGACAGTAATGGATGCCTGTATCAGCTAGTATATTGTCAGTGCTGGATGCCTGAATAGAGACACTAATGGATGCCTGTATCAGCTAGAATATTGTCAGTGCTGGATGCCCGAATAGTGACAGTAATGGATGCCTGTATCAGCTAGTATATTGTCAGTGCTGGATGCCTGAATAGAGACAGTAATGGATGCCTGTATCAGCTAGTATATTGTCAGTGCTGGATGCCTGAATAGTGACAGTAATGGATGCCTGTATCAGCTAGTATATTGTCAGTGCT
This sequence comes from Steromphala cineraria, assembly GCA_916613615.1. NCBI lineage: Eukaryota > Metazoa > Mollusca > Gastropoda > Trochida > Trochidae > Steromphala > Steromphala cineraria. The sequence continues at coordinate 25,524,046 of OU744728.1, read as the reverse complement.
GGATGTCTGAATAGAGACAGTAATGGATGCCTGTATCAGCTAGTATATTGTCAGTGCTGGATGCCTGAATAGAGACACTAATGGATGCCTGTATCAGCTAGAATAGTGTCAGTGCTGGATGCCTGAATAGAGACAGTAATGGATGCCTGTATCAGCTAGTATATTGTCAGTGCTGGATGCCTGAATAGAGACACTAATGGATGCCTGTATCAGCTAGAATATTGTCAGTGCTGGATGTCTGAATAGAGACAGTAATGGATGCCTGTATCAGCTAGTATATTGTCAGTGCTGGATGCCCGAATAGTGACACTAATGGATGCCTGTATCAGCTAGTATATTGTCAGTGCTGGATGCCTGAATAGAGACACTAATGGATGCCTGTATCAGCTAGAATATTGTCAGTGCTGGATGTCTGAATAGAGACAGTAATGGATGCCTGTATCAGCTAGTATATTGTCAGTGCTGAATGCCTGAGTAGGGACACTAATGGATGCCTGTATCAGCTAGTATATTGTCAGTGCTGGATGTCTGAATAGAGACAGTAATGGATGCCTGTATCAGCTAGAATATTGTCAGTGCTGGATGTCTGAATAGAGACACTAATGGATGCCTGTATCAGCTAGTATATTGTCAGTGCTGAATGCCTGAATAGAGACAGTAATGGATGCCTGTATCAGCTAGTATATTGTCAGTCCTAGATGCCTGAATAGAGACACTAATGGATGCCTGTATCAGCTAGTATATTGTCAGTGCTGGATGCCTGAATAGTGACACTAATGGATGCCTGTATCAGCTAGTATATTGTCAGTGCTGGATGTCTGAATAGAGACAGTAATGGATGCCTGTATCAGCTAGAATATTGTCAGTGCTGGATGTCTGAATAGAGACAGTAATGGATGCCTGTATCAGCTAGTATATTGTCAGTGCTGAATGCCTGAGTAGGGACAGTAATGGATGCCTGTATCAGCTAGTATATTGTCAGTGCTGGATGCCTGAATAGAGACACTAATGGATGCCTGTATCAGCTAGTATATTGTCAGTGCTGGATGCCTGAATAGAGACACTAATGGATGCCTGTATCAGCTAGTATATTGTCAGTGCTGGATGTCTGAATAGAGACACTAATGGATGCCTGTATCAGCTAGTATATTATCAGTGCTGGATGCCCGAATAGTGGCAGTAATGGATGCCTGTATCAGCTAGTATATTGTCAGTGCTGGATGCCTGAATAGTGACACTAATGGATGCCTGTATCAGCTAGTATATTGTCAGTGCTGGATGCCTGAATAGAGACACTAATGGATGCCTGTATCAGCTAGTATATTGTCAGTGCTGGATGCCTGAATAGAGACACTAATGGATGCCTGTATCAGCTAGTATATTGTCAGTGCTGGATGTCTGAATAGAGACACTAATGGATGCCTGTATCAGCTAGTATACTGCCAGTGCTGGATGCCCGAATAGAGACAGTAATGGATGCCTGTATCAGCTAGTATATTGTCAGTGCTGGATGTCTGAATAGAGACACTAATGGATGCCTGTATCAGCTAGTATATTGTCAGTGCTGGATGCCTGAATAGAGACACTAATGGATGCCTGTATCAGCTAGTATATTGTCAGTGCTGGATGTCTGAATAGTGACAGTAATGGATGCCTGTATCAGCTAGTATATTGTCAGTGCTGGATGCCCGAATAGAGACAGTAATGGATGCCTGTATCAGCTAGTATATTGTCAGTGCTGGATGTCTGAATAGAGACACTAATGGATGCCTGTATCAGCTAGTATATTGTCAGTGCTGGATGCCTGAATAGTGACACTAATGGATGCCTGTATCAGCTAGTATATTGTCAGTGCTGGATGTCTGAATAGTGACAGTAATGGATGCCTGTATCAGCTAGTATATTGTCAGTGCTGGATGCCTGAAAAGAGACACTAATGGATGCCTGTATCAGCTAGTATATTGTCAGTGCTGGATGCCCGAATAGAGACACTAATGGATGCCTGTATCAGCTAGTATATTGTCAGTGCTGGATGCCCGAATAGAGACACTAATGGATGCCTGTATCAGCTAGTATATTGTCAGTGCTGGATGTCTGAATAGTGACAGTAATGGATGCCTGTATCAGCTAGTATATTGTCAGTGCTGGATGCCCGAATAGTGACAGTAATGGATGCCTGTATCAGCTAGTATATTGTCAGTGCTGGATGCCCGAATAGTGACAGTAATGGATGCCTGTATCAGCTAGTATATTGTCAGTGCTGAATGCCTGAATAGAGACACTAATGGATGCCTGTATCAGCTAGTATGTTGTCAGTGCTGGATGCCTGAATAGAGACACTAATGGATGCCTGTATCAGCTAGTATATTGTCAGTGCTGGATGCCCGAATAGAGACACTAATGGATGCCTGTATCAGCTAGTATATTGTCAGTGCTGGATGTCTGAATAGTGACAGTAATGGATGCCTGTATCAGCTAGTATATTGTCAGTGCTGGATGCCTGAATAGAGACAGTAATGGATGCCTGTATCAGCTAGTATATTGTCAGTGCTGGATGCCTGAATAGAGACACTAATGGATACCTGTATCAGCTAGTATATTGTCAGTGCTGGATGCCTGAATAGAGACACTAATGGATGCCTGTATCAGCTAGTATATTGTCAGTGCTGGATGTCTGAATAGAGACAGTAATGGATGCCTGTATCAGCTAGTATATTGTCAGTGCTGGATGCCTGAATAGTGACAGTAATGGATGCCTGTATCAGCTAGTATATTGTCAGTGCTGGATGCCTGAATAGAGACACTAATGGATGCCTGTATCAGCTAGTATATTGTCAGTGCTGGATGCCCGAATAGAGACACTAATGGATGCCTGTATCAGCTAGTATATTGTCAGTGCTGGATGTCTGAATAGTGACAGTAATGGATGCCTGTATCAGCTAGTATATTGTCAGTGCTGGATGCCTGAATAGAGACAGTAATGGATGCCTGTATCAGCTAGTATATTGTCAGTGCTGGATGCCTGAATAGAGACACTAATGGATGCCTGTATCAGCTAGTATATTGTCAGTGCTGGATGCCTGAATAGAGACACTAATGGATGCCTGTATCAGCTAGTATATTGTCAGTGCTGGATGCCCGAATAGAGACACTAATGGATGCCTGTATCAGCTAGTATATTGTCAGTGCTGGATGTCTGAATAGTGACAGTAATGGATGCCTGTATCAGCTAGTATATTGTCAGTGCTGGATGCCTGAATAGAGACAGTAATGGATGCCTGTATCAGCTAGTATATTGTCAGTGCTGGATGCCTGAATAGAGACACTAATGGATGCCTGTATCAGCTAGTATATTGTCAGTGCTGGATGCCCGAATAGAGACACTAATGGATGCCTGTATCAGCTAGTATATTGTCAGTGCTGGATGTCTGAATAGTGACAGTAATGGATGCCGTATCAGCTAGTATATTGTCAGTGCTGGATGCCTGAATAGAGACAGTAATGGATGCCTGTATCAGCTAGTATATTGTCAGTGCTGGATGCCTGAATAGAGACACTAATGGATGCCTGTATCAGCTAGTATATTGTCAGTGCTGGATGCCTGAATAGAGACACTAATGGATGCCTGTATCAGCTAGTATATTGTCAGTGCTGGATGCCCGAATAGTGACACTAATGGATGCCTGTATCAGCTAGTATATTGTCAGTGCTGGATGCCTGAATAGAGACACTAATGGATGCCTGTATCAGCTAGTATATTGTCAGTGCTGGATGCCTGAATAGAGACACTAATGGATGCCTGTATCAGCTAGTATACTGCCAGTGCTGGATGCCTGAATAGAGACACTAATGGATGCCTGTATCAGCTAGTATATTGTCAGTGCTGGATGCCTGAATAGAGACACTAATGGATGCCTGTATCAGCTAGTATATTGTCAGTGCTGAATGCCTGAATAGAGACACTAATGGATGCCTGTATCAGCTAGTATATTGTCAGTGCTGAATGCCTGAATAGAGACAGTAATGGATGCCTGTATCAGCTAGTATATTGTCAGTCCTAGATGCCTGAATAGAGACACTAATGGATGCCTGTATCAGCTAGTATATTGTCAGTGCTGGATGCCTGAATAGTGACACTAATGGATGCCTGTATCAGCTAGTATATTGTCAGTGCTGGATGCCCGAATAGTGACAGTAATGGATGCCTGTATCAGCTAGTATATTGTCAGTGCTGGATGCCTGAATAGAGACACTAATGGATGCCTGTATCAGCTAGTATATTGTCAGTGCTGGATGCCCGAATAGTGACAGTAATGGATGCCTGTATCAGCTAGTATATTGTCAGTGCTGGATGCCTGAATAGAGACAGTAATGGATGCCTGTATCAGCTAGTATATTGTCAGTGCTGGATGTCTGAATAGAGACACTAATGGATGCCTGTATCAGCTAGTATATTGTCAGTGCTGAATGCCTGAATAGTGACAGTAATGGATGCCTGTATCAGCTAATATATTGTCAGTGCTGAATGCCTGAATAGAGACACTAATGGATGCCTGTATCAGCTAGAATATTGTCAGTGCTGGATGCCCGAATAGTGACAGTAATGGATGCCTGTATCAGCTAGTATATTGTCAGTGCTGAATGCCTGAATAGAGACACTAATGGATGCCTGTATCAGCTAGAATATTGTCAGTGCTGGATGCCCGAATAGTGACAGTAATGGATGCCTGTATCAGCTAGTATATTGTCAGTGCTGGATGCCTGAATAGAGACACTAATGGATGCCTGTATCAGCTAGAATATTGTCAGTGCTGGATGCCCGAATAGTGACAGTAATGGATGCCTGTATCAGCTAGAATATTGTCAGTGCTGGATGCCTGAATAGAGACACTAATGGATGCCTGTATCAGCTAGTATATTGTCAGTGCTGAATGCCTGAATAGTGACAGTAATGGATGCCTGTATCAGCTAGTATATTGTCAGTGCTGGATGCCCGAATAGAGACACTAATGGATGCCTGTATCAGCTAGTATATTGTCAGTGCTGGATGCCCGAATAGAGACACTAATGGATGCCTGTATCAGCTAGTATATTGTCAGTGCTGAATGCCTGAATAGTGACAGTAATGGATGCCTGTATCAGCTAGTATATTGTCAGTGCTGAATGCCTGAATAGAGACACTAATGGATGCCTGTATCAGCTAGAATATTGTCAGTGCTGGATGCCCGAATAGTGACAGTAATGGATGCCTGTATCAGCTAGTATATTGTCAGTGCTGGATGCCTGAATAGAGACACTAATGGATGCCTGTATCAGCTAGAATATTGTCAGTGCTGGATGCCCGAATAGTGACAGTAATGGATGCCTGTATCAGCTAGAATATTGTCAGTGCTGGATGCCTGAATAGAGACACTAATGGATGCCTGTATCAGCTAGTATATTGTCAGTGCTGGATGCCTGAAAAGAGACACTAATGGATGCCTGTATCAGCTAGTATATTGTCAGTGCTGGATGCCCGAATAGTGACAGTAATGGATGCCTGTATCAGCTAGTATATTGTCAGTGCTGGATGCCCGAATAGTGACAGTAATGGATGCCTGTATCAGCTAGTATATTGTCAGTGCTGAATGCCTGAATAGAGACACTAATGGATGCCTGTATCAGCTAGTATATTGTCAGTGCTGGATGCCCGAATAGTGACAGTAATGGATGCCTGTATCAGCTAGTATATTGTCAGTGCTGGATGCCTGAATAGAGACAGTAATGGATGCCTGTATCAGCTAGTATATTGTCAGTGCTGAATGCCTGAATAGAGACACTAATGGATGCCTGTATCAGCTAGTATATTGTCAGTGCTGGATGCCCGAATAGTGACAGTAATGGATGCCTGTATCAGCTAGTATATTGTCAGTGCTGAATGCCTGAATAGAGACAGTAATGGATGCCTGAATCAGCTAGTATATTGTCAGTGCTGGATGCCCGAATAGTGACACTAATGGATGCCTGTATCAGCTTGTATATTGTCAGTGCTGGATGCCTGAATAGAGACAGTAATGGATGCCTGTATCAGCTAGTATATTGTCAGTGCTGGATGCCCGAATAGTGACACTAATGGATGCCTGTATCAGCTAGTATATTGTCAGTGCTGAATGCCTGAATAGAGACAGTAATGGATGCCTGTATCAGCTAGTATATTGTCAGTGCTGGATGCCCGAATAGTGACACTAATGGATGCCTGTATCAGCTAGTATATTGTCAGTGCTGGATGCCTGAATAGAGACAGTAATGGATGCCTGTATCAGCTAGTATATTGTCAGTGCTGGATGCCCGAATAGTGACACTAATGGATGCCTGTATCAGCTAGTATATTGTCAGTGCTGAATGCCTGAATAGAGACAGTAATGGATGCCTGTATCAGCTAGTATATTGTCAGTGCTGGATGCCCGAATAGTGACACTAATGGATGCCTGTATCAGCTAGTATATTGTCAGTGCTGGATGCCCGAATAGTGACAGTAATGGATGCCTGTATCAGCTAGTATATTGTCAGTGCTGAATGCCTGAATAGAGACAGTAATGGATGCCTGTATCAGCTAGTATATTGTCAGTGCTGAATGCCCGAATAGTGACACTAATGGATGCCTGTATCAGCTAGTATATTGTCAGTGCTGGATGCCTGAATAGAGACAGTAATGGATGCCTGTATCAGCTAGTATATTGTCAGTGCTGGATGCCCGAATAGTGACACTAATGGATGCCTGTATCAGCTAGTATATTGTCAGTGCTGAATGCCTGAATAGAGACAGTAATGGATGCCTGTATCAGCTAGTATATTGTCAGTGCTGAATGCCTGAATAGAGACACTAATGGATGCCTGTATCAGCTAGTATATTGTCAGTGCTGAATGCCTGAATAGAGACAGTAATGGATGCCTGAATCAGCTAGTATATTGTCAGTGCTGGATGCCCGAATAGTGACAGTAATGGATGCCTGTATCAGCTAGTATATTGTCAGTGCTGAATGCCTGAATAGAGACAGTAATGGATGCCTGAATCAGCTAGTATATTGTCAGTGCTGGATGCCCGAATAGTGACACTAATGGATGCCTGTATCAGCTAGTATATTGTCAGTGCTGGATGCCTGAATAGAGACACTAATGGATGCCTGTATCAGCTAGTATATTGTCAGTGCTGGATGCCCGAATAGTGACACTAATGGATGCCTGTATCAGCTAGTATATTGTCAGTGCTGAATGCCTGAATAGAGACAGTAATGGATGCCTGTATCAGCTAGTATATTGTCAGTGCTGGATGCCCGAATAGTGACACTAATGGATGCCTGTATCAGCTAGAATATTGTCAGTGCTGGATGCCTGAATAGAGACAGTAATGGATGCCTGTATCAGCTAGTATATTGTCAGTGCTGGATGCCCGAATAGTGACACTAATGGATGCCTGTATCAGCTAGTATATTGTCAGTGCTGAATGCCTGAATAGAGACAGTAATGGATGCCTGTATCAGCTAGTATATTGTCAGTGCTGGATGCCCGAATAGTGACACTAATGGATGCCTGTATCAGCTAGTATATTGTCAGTGCTGGATGCCTGAATAGAGACAGTAATGGATGCCTGTATCAGCTAGTATATTGTCAGTGCTGGATGCCTGAATAGAGACACTAATGGATGCCTGTATCAGCTAGAATATTGTCAGTGCTGGATGCCCGAATAGTGACACTAATGGATGCCTGTATCAGCTAGTATATTGTCAGTGCTGAATGCCCGAATAGAGACACTAATGGATGCCTGTATCAGCTAGTATATTGTCAGTGCTGGATGCCTGAATAGAGACACTAATGGATGCCTGTATCAGCTAGAATATTGTCAGTGCTGGATGCCTGAATAGAGACACTAATGGATGCCTGTATCAGCTAGTATATTGTCAGTGCTGGATGCCCGAATAGTGACACTAATGGATGCCTGTATCAGCTAGTATATTGTCAGTGCTGAATGCCCGAATAGAGACACTAATGGATGCCTGTATCAGCTAGAATATTGTCAGTGCTGAATGCCTGAATAGAGACAGTAATGGATGCCTGTATCAGCTAGAATATTGTCAGTGCTGGATGCCCGAATAGAGACACTAATGGATGCCTGTATCAGCTAGTATATTGTCAGTGCTGGATGCCCGAATAGTGACACTAATGGATGCCTGTATCAGCTAGTATATTGTCAGTGCTGGATGCCTGAATAGAGACAGTAATGGATGCCTGTATCAGCTAGTATATTGTCAGTGCTGGATGCCCGAATAGTGACACTAATGGATGCCTGTATCAGCTAGTATATTGTCAGTGCTGAATGCCTGAATAGAGACAGTAATGGATGCCTGTATCAGCTAGTATATTGTCAGTGCTGGATGCCCGAATAGTGACACTAATGGATGCCTGTATCAGCTAGTATATTGTCAGTGCTGGATGCCCGAATAGTGACAGTAATGGATGCCTGTATCAGCTAGTATATTGTCAGTGCTGAATGCCTGAATAGAGACAGTAATGGATGCCTGTATCAGCTAGTATATTGTCAGTGCTGAATGCCCGAATAGTGACACTAATGGATGCCTGTATCAGCTAGTATATTGTCAGTGCTGGATGCCTGAATAGAGACAGTAATGGATGCCTGTATCAGCTAGTATATTGTCAGTGCTGGATGCCCGAATAGTGACACTAATGGATGCCTGTATCAGCTAGTATATTGTCAGTGCTGAATGCCTGAATAGAGACAGTAATAGATGCCTGTATCAGCTAGTATATTGTCAGTGCTGAATGCCTGAATAGAGACACTAATGGATGCCTGTATCAGCTAGTATATTGTCAGTGCTGAATGCCTGAATAGAGACAGTAATGGATGCCTGAATCAGCTAGTATATTGTCAGTGCTGGATGCCCGAATAGTGACAGTAATGGATGCCTGTATCAGCTAGTATATTGTCAGTGCTGAATGCCTGAATAGAGACAGTAATGGATGCCTGAATCAGCTAGTATATTGTCAGTGCTGGATGCCCGAATAGTGACACTAATGGATGCCTGTATCAGCTAGTATATTGTCAGTGCTGGATGCCTGAATAGAGACAGTAATGGATGCCTGTATCAGCTAGTATATTGTCAGTGCTGGATGCCTGAATAGTGACAGTAATGGATGCCTGTATCAGCTAGTATATTGTCAGTGCTGAATGCCTGAATAGAGACAGTAATGGATGCCTGTATCAGCTAGTATATTGTCAGTGCTGGATGCCCGAATAGTGACACTAATGGATGCCTGTATCAGCTAGTATATTGTCAGTGCTGGATGCCTGAATAGAGACACTAATGGATGCCTGTATCAGCTAGTATATTGTCAGTGCTGGATGCCCGAATAGTGACACTAATGGATGCCTGTATCAGCTAGTATATTGTCAGTGCTGAATGCCTGAATAGAGACAGTAATGGATGCCTGTATCAGCTAGTATATTGTCAGTGCTGGATGCCCGAATAGTGACACTAATGGATGCCTGTATCAGCTAGTATATTGTCAGTGCTGGATGCCTGAATAGAGACAGTAATGGATGCCTGTATCAGCTAGTATATTGTCAGTGCTGGATGCCTGAATAGAGACACTAATGGATGCCTGTATCAGCTAGAATATTGTCAGTGCTGGATGCCCGAATAGTGACACTAATGGATGCCTGTATCAGCTAGTATATTGTCAGTGCTGAATGCCCGAATAGAGACACTAATGGATGCCTGTATCAGCTAGTATATTGTCAGTGCTGGATGCCTGAATAGAGACACTAATGGATGCCTGTATCAGCTAGAATATTGTCAGTGCTGGATGCCTGAATAGAGACACTAATGGATGCCTGTATCAGCTAGTATATTGTCAGTGCTGGATGCCCGAATAGTGACACTAATGGATGCCTGTATCAGCTAGTATATTGTCAGTGCTGAATGCCCGAATAGAGACACTAATGGATGCCTGTATCAGCTAGAATATTGTCAGTGCTGAATGCCTGAATAGAGACAGTAATGGATGCCTGTATCAGCTAGAATATTGTCAGTGCTGGATGCCCGAATAGAGACACTAATGGATGCCTGTATCAGCTAGTATATTGTCAGTGCTGGATGCCTGAATAGAGACACTAATGGATGCCTGTATCAGCTAGTATATTGTCAGTGCTGAATGCCTGAATAGAGACACTAATGGATGCTTGTATCAGCTAGTATATTGTCAGTGCTGAATGCCTGAATAGAGACACTAATGGATGCCTGTATCAGCTAGTATACTGCCAGTGCTGAATGCCTGAATAGAGACACTAATGGATGCCTGTATCAGCTAGTATATTGTCAGTGCTGGATGCCTGAATAGAGACAGTAATGGATGCCTGTATCAGCTAGTATATTGTCAGTGCTGGATGCCCGAATAGTGACACTAATGGATGCCTGTATCAGCTAGTATATTGTCAGTGCTGAATGCCTGAATAGAGACAGTAATGGATGCCTGTATCAGCTAGTATATTGTCAGTGCTGGATGCCCGAATAGTGACACTAATAGATGCCTGTATCAGCTAGTATATTGTCAGTGCTGGATGCCTGAATAGAGACAGTAATGGATGCCTGTATCAGCTAGTATATTGTCAGTGCTGGATGCCTGAATAGAGACACTAATGGATGCCTGTATCAGCTAGAATATTGTCAGTGCTGGATGCCTGAATAGAGACACTAATGGATGCCTGTATCAGCTAGAATATTGTCAGTGCTGGATGCCTGAATAGAGACACTAATGGATGCCTGTATCAGCTAGTATATTGTCAGTGCTGGATGCCCGAATAGAGACAGTAATGGATGCCTGTATCAGCTAGTATATTGTCAGTGCTGGATGCCTGAATAGAGACACTAATGGATGCCTGTATCAGCTAGTATATTGTCAGTGCTGAATGCCTGAATAGAGACACTAATGGATGCCTGTATCAGCTAGTATATTGTCAGTGCTGGATGCCTGAATAGAGACACTAATGGATGCCTGTATCAGCTAGTATATTGTCAGTGCTGGATGCCTGAATAGAGACACTAATGGATGCCTGTATCAGCTAGTATATTGTCAGTGCTGGATGCCTGAATAGTGACAGTAATGGATGCCTGTATCAGCTAGTATATTGTCAGTGCTGAATGCCTGAATAGAGACACTAATGGATGCCTGTATCAGCTAGTATATTGTCAGTGCTGGATGCCCGAATAGTGACAGTAATGGATGCCTGTATCAGCTAGTATATTGTCAGTGCTGAATGCCCGAATAGTGACAGTAATGGATGCCTGTATCAGCTAGTATATTGTCAGTCCTAGATGCCTGAATAGAGACACTAATGGATGCCTGTATCAGATAGTATCTTGTCAGTGCTGGATGCCTGAATAGAGACACTAATGGATGCCTGTATCAGCTAGAATATTGTCAGTGCTGGATGCCCGAATAGTGACACTAATGGATGCCTGTATCAGCTAGTATATTGTCAGTGCTGAATGCCCGAATAGAGACACTAATGGATGCCTGTATCAGCTAGTATATTGTCAGTGCTGGATGCCTGAATAGAGACACTAATGGATGCCTGTATCAGCTAGTATATTGTCAGTGCTGAATGCCTGAATAGAGACAGTAATGGATGCCTGTATCAGCTAGTATATTGTCAGTGCTGAATGCCTGAATAGAGACACTAATGGATGCCTGTATCAGCTAGTATATTGTCAGTGCTGGATGCCTGAATAGAGACAGTAATGGATGCCTGTATCAGCTAGTATATTGTCAGTGCTGGATGCCCGAATAGTGACACTAATGGATGCCTGTATCAGCTAGTATATTGTCAGTGCTGAATGCCTGAATAGAGACAGTAATGGATGCCTGTATCAGCTAGTATATTGTCAGTGCTGGATGCCCGAATAGTGACACTAATGGATGCCTGTATCAGCTAGTATATTGTCAGTGCTGGATGCCTGAATAGAGACAGTAATGGATGCCTGTATCAGCTAGTATATTGTCAGTGCTGGATGCCTGAATAGAGACACTAATGGATGCCTGTATCAGCTAGAATATTGTCAGTGCTGGATGCCTGAATAGAGACACTAATGGATGCCTGTATCAGCTAGAATATTGTCAGTGCTGAATGCCTGAATAGAGACACTAATGGATGCCTGTATCAGCTAGTATATTGTCAGTGCTGGATGCCCGAATAGAGACAGTAATGGATGCCTGTATCAGCTAGTATATTGTCAGTGCTGGATGCCTGAATAGAGACACTAATGGATGCCTGTATCAGCTAGTATATTGTCAGTGCTGAATGCCTGAATAGAGACACTAATGGATGCCTGTATCAGCTAGTATATTGTCAGTGCTGGATGCCTGAATAGAGACACTAATGGATGCCTGTATCAGCTAGTATATTGTCAGTGCTGGATGCCTGAATAGAGACACTAATGGATGCCTGTATCAGCTAGTATATTGTCAGTGCTGGATGCCTGAATAGAGACACTAATGGATGCCTGTATCAGCTAGTATATTGTCAGTGCTGGATGCCTGAATAGAGACACTAATGGATGCCTGTATCAGCTAGTATATTGTCAGTGCTGGATGCCTGAATAGAGACACTAATGGATGCCTGTATCAGCTAGTATATTGTCAGTGCTGGATGCCTGAATAGTGACAGTAATGGATGCCTGTATCAGCTAGTATATTGTCAGTGCTGAATGCCTGAATAGAGACACTAATGGATGCCTGTATCAGCTAGTATATTGTCAGTGCTGGATGCCCGAATAGTGACAGTAATGGATGCCTGTATCAGCTAGTATATTGTCAGTGCTGAATGCCCGAATAGTGACAGTAATGGATGCCTGTATCAGCTAGTATATTGTCAGTCCTAGATGCCTGAATAGAGACACTAATGGATGCCTGTATCAGATAGTATATTGTCAGTGCTGGATGCCTGAATAGAGACACTAATGGATGCCTGTATCAGCTAGTATATTGTCAGTGCTGGATGCCCGAATAGTGACAGTAATGGATGCCTGTATCAGCTAGTATATTGTCAGTGCTGAATGCCTGAATAGAGACACTAATGGATGCCTGTATCAGCTAGTATATTGTCAGTGCTGGATGCCCGAATAGTGACACTAATGGATGCCTGTATCAGCTAGTATATTGTCAGTGCTGGATGCCCGAATAGTGACAGTAATGGATGCCTGTATCAGCTAGTATATTGTCAGTGCTGGATGCCCGAATAGTGACAGTAATGGATGCCTGTATCAGCTAGTATATTGTCAGTCCTAGATGCCTGAATAGAGACACTAATGGATGCCTGTATCAGCTAGTATATTGTCAGTGCTGAATGCCTGAATAGAGACACTAATGGATGCCTGTATCAGCTAGAATATTGTCAGTGCTGGATGCCTGAATAGTGACAGTAATGGATGCCTGTATCAGCTTGTATATTGTCAGTGCTGGATGCCTGAATAGAGACACTAATGGATGCCTGTATCAGCTAGTATATTGTCAGTGCTGGATGCCTGAATAGAGACACTAATGGATGCCTGTATCAGCTAGTATATTGTCAGTGCTGGATGCCCGAATAGTGACAGTAATGGATGCCTGTATCAGCTAGTATATTGTCAGTGCTGAATGCCTGAATAGAGACAGTAATGGATGCCTGTATCAGCTAGTATATTGTCAGTGCTTGATGTCTGAATAGAGACACTAATGGATGCCTGTATCAGCTAGAATATTGTCAGTGCTGGATGCCTGAATAGAGACACTAATGGATGCCTGTATCAGCTAGTATATTGTCAGTGCTGGATGCCCGAATAGTGACACTAATGGATGCCTGTATCAGCTAGTATATTGTCAGTGCTGGATGCCTGAATAGAGACACTAATGGATGCCTGTATCAGCTAGTATATTGTCAGTGCTGAATGCCTGAATAGAGACACTAATGGATGCCTGTATCAGCTAGTATATTGTCAGTGCTGGATGCCTGAATAGAGACACTAATGGATGCCTGTATCAGCTAGTATATTGTCAGTGCTGGATGCCTGAATAGAGACAGTAATGGATGCCTGTATCAGCTAGAATATTGTCAGTGCTGGATGTCTGAATAGTGACAGTAATGGATGCCTGTATCAGCTAGTGTATTGTCAGTGCTGGATGCCCGAATAGTGACAGTAATGGATGCCTGTATCAGCTAGTATATTGTCAGTGCTGGATGCCTGAATAGAGACACTAATTGATGGCTATATCAGCTAGTATATTGTCAGTGCTGGATGCCCGAATAGTGACAGTAATGGATGCCTGTATCAGCTAGTATATTGTCAGTGCTGGATGTCTGAATAGAGACACTAATGGATGCCTGTATCAGCTAGAATATTGTCAGTGCTGGATGCCCGAATAGTGACACTAATGGATGCCTGTATCAGCTAGTATATTGTCAGTGCTGGATGCCCGAATAGAGACACTAATGGATGCCTGTATCAGCTAGTATATTGTCAGTGCTGGATGCCCGAATAGTGACAGTAATGGATGCCTGTATCAGCTAGTATATTGTCAGTGCTGAATGCCTGAATAGAGACACTAATGGATGCCTGTATCAGCTAGTATATTGTCAGTGCTTGATGCCCGAATAGTGACACTAATGGATGCCTGTATCAGCTAGTATATTGTCAGTGCTGGATGCCTGAATAGAGACAGTAATGGATGCCTGTATCAGCTAGTATATTGTCAGTGCTTGATGCCCGAATAGTGACACTAATGGATGCCTGTATCAGCTAGTATATTGTCAGTGCTTGATGCCTGAATAGAGACACTAATGGATGCCTGTATCAGCTAGTATATTGTCAGTGCTGGATGTCTGAATAGAGACACTAATGGATGCCTGTATCAGCTAGTATATTGTCAGTGCTGGATGCCCGAATTGTGACACTAATGGATGCCTGTATCAGCTAGTATATTGTCAGTGCTGGATGCCTGAATAGAGACAGTAATGGATGCCTGTATCAGCTAGTATATTGTCAGTGCTGGATGCCTGAATAGAGACACTAATGGATGCCTGTATCAGCTAGATTATTGTCAGTGCTGGATGCCCGAATAGTGACACTAATGGATGCCTGTATCAGCTAGTATATTGTCAGTGCTGGATGCCCGAATAGAGACAGTAATGGATGCCTGTATCAGCTAGTATATTGTCAGTGCTGGATGCCCGAATAGAGACAGTAATGGATGCCTGTATCAGCTAGTATATTGTCAGTGCTGGATGCCCGAATAGAGACACTAATGGATGCCTGTATCAGCTAGTATATTGTCAGTGCTGAATGCCTGAATAGAGACAGTAATGGATGCCTGTATCAGCTAGTATATTGTCAGTGCTGAATGCCTGAATAGAGACACTAATGGATGCCTGTATCAGCTAGTATATTGTCAGTGCTGGATGCCCGAATAGTGACACTAATGGATGCCTGTATCAGCTAGTATATTGTCAGTGCTGGATGCCCGAATAGTGACACTAATGGATGCCTGTATCAGCTAGTATACTGCCAGTGCTGGATGCCTGAATAGAGACACTAATGGATGCCTGTATCAGCTAGTATATTGTCAGTGCTGGATGCCTGAATAGAGACAGTAATGGATGCCTGTATCAGCTAGTATATTGTCAGTGCTGAATGCCTGAATAGAGACACTAATGGATGCCTGTATCAGCTAGTATATTGTCAGTGCTGGATGCCTGAATAGAGACAGTAATGGATGCCTGTATCAGCTAGTATATTGTCAGTGCTGGATGCCTGAATAGAGACACTAATGGATGCCTGTATCAGCTAGTATATTGTCAGTGCTGGATGCCCGAATAGTGACACTAATGGATGCCTGTATCAGCTAGTATATTGTCAGTGCTGGATGCCCGAATAGAGACACTAATGGATGCCTGTATCAGCTAGTATATTGTCAGTGCTGAATGCCTGAATAGAGACAGTAATGGATGCCTGTATCAGCTAGTATATTGTCAGTGCTGGATGCCTGAATAGAGACACTAATGGATGCCTGTATCAGCTAGTATATTGTCAGTGCTGAATGCCTGAATAGAGACAGTAATGGATGCCTGTATCAGCTAGTATATTGTCAGTGCTGGATGCCTGAATAGAGACACTAATGGATGCCTGTATCAGCTAGTATATTGTCAGTGCTGGATGCCTGAATAGAGACAGTAATGGATGCCTGTATCAGCTAGTATATTGTCAGTGCTGGATGCTTGAATAGAGACAGTAATGGATGCCTGTATCAGCTAGTATATTGTCAGTGCTGGATGCCCGAATAGTGACAGTAATGGATGCCTGTATCAGCTAGTATATTGTCAGTGCTGGATGCCCGAATAGTGACACTAATGGATGCCTGTATCAGCTAGTATATTGTCAGTGCTGGATGCCCGAATAGTGACAGTAATGGATGCCTGTATCAGCTAGTATATTGTCAGTGCTGAATGCCTGAATAGAGACAGTAATGGATGCCTGTATCAGCTAGTATATTGTCAGTGCTGAATGTCTGAATAGAGACACTAATGGATGCCTGTATCAGCTAGTATATTGTCAGTGCTGAATGCCTGAATAGTGACAGTAATGGATGCCTGTATCAGCTAGTATATTGTCAGTGCTGAATGCCTGAATAGTGACAGTAATGGATGCCTGTATCAGCTAGTATATTGTCAGTGCTGGATGTCTGAATAGAGACACTAATAGATGCCTGTATCAGCTAGTATATTGTCAGTGCTGGATGCCTGAATAGAGACAGTAATGGATGCCTGTATCAGCTAGAATATTGTCAGTGCTGGATGCCTGAATAGAGACAGTAATGGATGCCTGTATCAGCTAGTATATTGTCAGTGCTGGATGTCTGAATAGAGACACTAATGGATGCCTGTATCAGCTAGAATATTGTCAGTGCTGGATGCCTGAATAGAGACAGTAATGGATGCCTGTATCAGCTAGTATATTGTCAGTGCTGGATGTCTGAATAGAGACACTAATAGATGCCTGTATCAGCTAGAATATTGTCAGTGCTGGATGCCTGAATAGAGACAGTAATGGATGCCTGTATCAGCTAGTATATTGTCAGTGCTGGATGCCTGAATAGAGACAGTAATGGATGCCTGTATCAGCTAGAATATTGTCAGTGCTGGATGCCTGAATAGAGACAGTAATGGATGCCTGTATCAGCTAGTATATTGTCAGTGCTGGATGCCTGAATAGAGACAGTAATGGATGCCTGTATCAGCTAGAATATTGTCAGTGCTGGATGCCTGAATAGAGACAGTAATGGATGCCTGTATCAGCTAGTATATTGTCAGTGCTGGATGTCTGAATAGTGACAGTAATGGATGCCTGTATCAGCTAGTATATTGTCAGTGCTGGATGTCTGAATAGAGACACTAATGGATGCCTGTATCAGCTAGTATATTGTCAGTGCTGGATGTCTGAATAGAGACACTAATGGATGCCTGTATCAGCTAGAATATTGTCAGTGCTGGATGCCTGAATAGAGACAGTAATGGATGCCTGTATCAGCTAGAATATTGTCAGTGCTGGATGCCTGAATAGAGACAGTAATGGATGCCTGTATCAGCTAGAATACTGCCAGTAATGGATGCCTGAATAGGGACAGTAATGGATGCCTGTATCAGCTAGAATACTGCCAGTGCTGGATGCCTGAATAGGGACAGTAATGGATGCCTGTATCAGCTAGTATATTGTCCTGAATGCCTGAATAGAGCCAGTAATGGATGTAGAAAGAAAACAACTTCCTGTTATCATTATCATTATCCTGTTATCAAACCTGTGAAGAATCATTATTAAGGCAATGAAATGAATTTCATTCCGTTTATTTTGTTACAATTGTTTTCCAATCTACATAGACATAATCCAATAAAAACTTGAACTGAGACTTAATCTTACACTCAGATTCTGTTACACTGTATAAGTGTTCATGCTTTCAGTTTCCACACTTTAACATAGTTGATCTTCATGGCAGCATCTTCTCTGTTGTTTACATCCGGGTTCCAGGTTGGGTACCAGAGATTCCTGGCATTCCAGAATTTCCCCTGGTCTGCAACCTTCCAAGGTTTGGGGTAAGCTGCGTTCTTGTACTCATCCCGGAAGTATGGCAACCCACCAACAGCTACATTGAGGATAATGTAGAACTGTAACAGAAGGAAATAAGGATGCTTATCTAATACGGTCGCTTTTGTAACTCGA
The DNA here is from genome assembly GCA_916613615.1 of Steromphala cineraria. Lineage (NCBI taxonomy): Eukaryota > Metazoa > Mollusca > Gastropoda > Trochida > Trochidae > Steromphala > Steromphala cineraria. Next base: position 25,505,747 of record OU744728.1, on the reverse strand, counting down.
GTCCTATTTGCTGATGCCACCAAGAGCAACAATGACGATGATCTAGAACTGATGGAAGAGTAGGGTGTTTTTTCTGAGATGTGGTGTTTTTACTCCATTGCTATTTGCTGATGCTAAGAACAGCAACAATGAGGATGATCTAGAACTAATGGAAGAGTAGGGTTTTTATCTGAGATGTGGTTTTGTAGCTCGAGTCCTATTTGCTGATGGCACCAACAGCAACAATGAGGATGATCTAGAACTGATGGAAGAGTATGGCGCTTATCTGAGATGTGGTGTTTTTACTCAAGTGCTATTTGCTGATGTCACCAACAGCAACAATGAGGATGATTTAGAACTGATGGGAGAGTAGGGTGTTTATCTGAGATGTGGTTCTGTTACTCCAGTGCCATTGCTATTTGTTGATGCCACCAACAGCAACAATGAGGATGATTTAGAACTGATGGAAGAGTAGGGTGTTTATCTGAGATGTGGTTCTGTTACTCCAGTGCTATTTGCTGATGCCACCAACAACAACAATGAGGATGATCTAGAACTAATGGAAGAGTAGGGTTTTTATCTGAGATGTGGTTTTGTAGCTCGAGTCCTATTTGCTGATGCCACCAACAGCAACAATGAGGATGATCTAGAACTGATGGAAGAGTAGGGCGCTTATCTGAGATGTGGTTTTGTAGCTCGAGTCCTATGTGCTGATGCCACTAACAGCAACAATGAGGATGATCTAGAACTGATGGAAGAGTAGGGTGCTTATCGGATATGTGTTTTTGTTACTCAAGTGCTATTTGCTGATGCCACCAACAGCAACAATGAGGATGATCTAGAACTGATGGAAGAATAGGGTGTTTATATGAGATGTGGTGTTTTTACTCAATTGCTATTTGCTAAAGCTAACAACAGCAACAATGAGGATAATCTAGAACTGATGGATGAGTAGGGTTCTTATCTGAGATGTGGCTTTGTAGCTCGAGTCCTATTTGCTGATGCCACCAACAACAACAATGAGGATGATCTAGAACTGATGGAAGAGTAGGGTGTTTATCTGAGATGTGGTTTTGTAGCTCCAGTCCTATTTGCTGATGCTTAGAACAGCAACAATGAGGATGATCTAGAACTAATGGAAGAGTAGTGTTCTTATCTGAGATGTGGTGTTTTTACTTGAGTCCTATTTGCTGATGCCACCAACAGCAACAATGAGGATGATCTAGAACTGATGGAAGAGTAGGGTGCTTATCGGAGATGTGTTTTTGTTACTCAAGTGCTATTTGCTGATGCTAAGAACAGCAACAATGAGGATGATTTAGAACTGAAACAGGTCGCAATGATAGTGCTTATCGAAGATTGCCGTTTTTGTTAGTCATGTTAAACGATAATTTCGCTAAGTTCTAAGATTTCCTCCTTTAATTCAAAGTCTGTGGGAGGCATGCACGTCTTGTCTCTTCGAATATAGTTGTCAAAATGACTTCAGAGACAAAAGACAAAAATAAGAATGTAGCATTTTAGTTAAAAGGGGTTATTTCTAAGGGTTTGCAATATTATTGTTGTATCAGTGGGATACTGGAACACAACAATACATATCGCAATACAATTTCAAATAACCAATATATAGATCAGAAATTAAGCTGATTTCTCAGTATTTCAAAACAAGTCAAAATTTGCCCTACAAAATAATTAGAGATACGATAAATATTCCCAATTTTAAAAACATAATCAATCCAAACAAGCAAATGGTTTTACTCTTTATCAACATCAAGAGTCGCCAAATTTATTATTGTGATAAGGTTTATGATGTTAATCTTGTTTTCAATTGGGATGTATATTTTTCCTTTCGTAAAGAACATATCCCAATTCAGTTCTAATCTATTGCAATATATGGCAATACAAAAATCACAGCCTTGTTATTTTGTTACATTTATAACCATAAGTTGAATTTCATAATTGTTGAGTACAAACAGAAAGAAATTTACCATTTATTTATCTATTTGTCATTTTTATGTAACAATGGCATATTGTCGAAACACTTTAATCTATACTTAAATTTCGTAACGTACGATAGGTCAAATCAAATAAATGATATCAAACAAATCAATGATTGTATGGTGAAGTACTATTTCGCGTTGAACTTGAAGTTAAGAAAAATTGCAAGAGATGTCTTGTCGTGATAAAAATTATTTTACATATAAAAAAATGTATGAAATATTAAGAAATGTAAAGTTAATATAATAAACCTCTTGATCAAAAGGCGCCATCTTCGACCCGCCAGCCCAAGGGTTGTTGTATCCTGTGTTGAACTTCCCGAATTCCCAAAACCCTCCATCTCCGGGATCTATTTTCAAAATTTCAGCACCATCAACAGAAAATCTGAAATACGAAATACAACATTTAAGGATTGTTTTTAATGTTTTGTGCCTCTATTGTTGTATACATGTAACAGCAACAAATTGTAAAAAATCCCGTAGCGTAGCGATTTTTATACAATATGTATTGCTGTTATACATCGATAGAGGCACAAAACATGTAAAGCAATTCTTATAATTACAACATCAACATTTTAACAAAGTCTTTCTTATATTATCAAAAAAATCTAACATTAATGCTGTGAGATTGTGGTTTGTTACACGAAACAATACAAAGTTGAATCAAAATTGAGAACTCTATAAACTAAAACGGCAGTATATTAAATTTCGTTTTCGCAACCATTGACACCCATGCAATCACATTTCGTCTTAACCGGAATCCGTATTTTCGGATTAACCCTAATTAGCATATCACGACGTTCAAAATGTACGCCGTTTGAAAGACGCTCGGAGTGAACGAGCTTGAGGACTCGTAGTTATTAAAATGCAGCCTTTCAAGTGAAGGTGTGGGTTTCGTTAGGGAGAGGAATGTATTTATTTACTTGTTACAAACACAGGTGGGAAGTGATAACATATGTTACATCTGTCTTCGCAACAGAACGTAACTCACAACTGTCAAAACCAGACTATTGCGTCAGATGATTGTGACGTCACAAGGAATGAATGCACGGGGTATGGTTGCAAATTGTTCAGCATTCATCAAAGAATTGGCAGCATGTTTTTGGGCGCACTCGTCCAATCAGAATCGCGGAATTAGTGTAACAAAATCATTTTGTAATTATATAATGAACATGAACAGATTAAAAAAATTAATATCTGTACGATCTTACCATTGGGAACAAATAAAAAAAATAATAAATAAAATAAAAAAAATTAATATATAAAAGAAGTAAGCCAAATGACGCTGCTTTGAACGTTTCTCAATGTCTATTCTATCATTTATATGTATAACAAAAATAACTGAACCGGAGGTAGTTTTAAAAGTCCTGAAGGGCAACTAAATGATGTTGAAATATATATTCAAACACAATTTAATGCAATTTGCACTTGGTATATTTGAATATATCATTATTGACGATAGTGATGATATTGATTATATTATTGAGTGAGTGAGTGAGTGAGTTGGTGCTTAACGCCGCTTGGGCAATATTTCAGCCATTATAGGCACGATATTGATGGAGACATTTTTGCACAGAACAAACCTCAGGTGATCTTCTGTCCACTCCAGACCAAACTTATGGAAGGCGTCACCAAAAGTACCACTTTTACAGTCACTGAAAAAACGTCATGTTCCTGTTATTTCAGATACGTTTAGGATTATTGAATATTTGAGATCTATGTTGTTATAATTCAAATTGACGTTATTAAAAACGTTACGCTTCCATGTTCATTTCTAAGATTATTTAGCTATGTTAATACAATTTCCGTGAACACAATTCCTTACAAAATGTTTTCCTGAGTTCTTAATCCAACGGACATATAAAATTCGAAATAAGTCTCAAAGGATTTTCATATCTTTATCCTTCTCCCTGAACTTGGATATCTATACCAACCTCTCCGCATGTGCTAGTGGCCATTTGTTCTGAGTGTAGTCGGGTCCGAAGTGGATCGTGCTGCCCATGTGGTCAACTCCCTGGGACTGACCTGTAGGGTCGTGGTAGTTGCGGTTTCCTTAGCAAAATATATTTCTTTACTTTGATTAACTCTCAAAAATATTTTAAGATAAAGACTGTTCACATACATTCAATGTTACGAATGAATTTTGTATAAGACAATTTCCCGATTAAAACCAGCAAAATAACAAAAACAAATAATAACCAAAGTGTTAAAGGGGAAATAGCACGGATTCTTTTAAATTATATATTTTCAATTCTTCACTGATAATTGTACGTTAATGTAAAATGTATTATTTTGATAGTGTCAAACATTTCATTATACAAACCAATCATCCACAGTCAGAGAACAAATTATAAAATTAAACACAAAGTCCATTGGCTGCCATTTTTGAGTGAACACCTTTAATTCATTTTGTGTAAGAAAAGGAATCGCATGGCTGAATTTACATTATATATTTTATTACTGCTTCATACTAAATACATTATTTTTCAATTGGAACCATTTATTTTCATTTTCCTGACATCACCTTACATTCCCCCTAAAACGTGTTACTGCCCCTTTAAAGGTTGCAATTACCGAGCTCATACAATCACACTAATTAGTTAGAATAATTCCCCAGGCCTGGGTAATCACACAGGTAATGAATGTAGAAACAATCGTTGGATCTTGAAAGTAGATAGATGGATACGAAAATATATTTTCTAGACATTAGGGAAAATAATCTTCTAGACATAGTCAGTTTACATAATCAAAACAATTGTATGTGTGGCCCACTAAACACTACAATAATGTTAGACAATGTCAAACTAATGAATAATTTCTAATCATAACATTATATACCTTATACATTATATATAATTTCTGTCACAACAACATCCCACTTAACGATTTTAAGATTCATCTTTAGGACCGCGATTGATAAATATAAAAAAATCCTGCTTTTCACATAATTATTAAAATCTTTGACTTAGTCAGTGAGTGCTTTCCGTACCTCGACTTTCCATGATGTCAATTTCACCAGATGATGGCCATCTCCCGTAAGGCATCATCCAGATTGCTGTCCAAAACCACAAATTCTAATACGATGTATTGTATCAGATTTTATTATCCATATGTGATGAAATAAGTCATGACATGAAAAACGATATGTTGCACATGTGTAATAAACCATAGCGGTAATTTCCATTGGTTAGTAAAGAAGACCACGTGACATCGGAACGTGGGTCAACTTTACGAGGAACTCGACATTTTACTTTAGCGCGGCCGATCGCGAGTGCTCTCGGACAGCACGCAAAAAGCGTGCAGCACGAGCAACATCATGTACACCGACATAACAGGCGGGTGAATCAGTGCAAACGTGTCATTTCATCTGCCTGACTTTGACACGAAAGACGAGATTTTGAATAAAGAGGAATGTAAATTATGCTTCACCTGATATGTGATTATACTTAGATTAACAACTATTTTCAAAATAATAATATTTCCGTTTGAGTATCGCTTGCGCTACACACCGTGTTAACCCTGACCCAGTTACAGATGTATCCATACGCGTTGACCTGATTGGTTTCACCATTGACGATGTTTTGAAAATGCTAATAATCGGAATTCTGGCTTTCTGACATTATGGATAATGAAAAAATTAACACACTCGCGAGATGTCATATTGTTGTTACCACACTCGTGCCAGTAAAACGATATTTCCCTCGCTCTCGCTCGGGGAAATATCATTTTACAGTCACTCGGGTTGTAAAAGCAATATGACATCTCTGCTTGGGTATTAATTTCTATTTATTGTGGCTTTTTTTATCTATTAAAACATTACTCACATGGCTTTCCATTAACTCCCAATGCGTCAAACGAGACAATTTGTTACCGGCGGTGAGCTAATGTTTCAAAGAAAAGTCTTTACATTGGAAATTGACGACAAGAACGTCTTGCTTGAGTTTGACGATGTACATAATTGTCATTGAACATATGCCCTTTAATGATCTTCCATAATGTTGAAAACATAATGCCTGTACTTCCGATCCTGAACTTCGACTCACCCGGCCAGATCCAGTCCCCTTTGGGCAGTTTTGCTTCCACCTCAACCTTGCCATATTTGAAGTTGAAGCCCCGAGAACTCCTGAGTCGAGCTGACTGGATGGGGTCGATGAGGTTTCCTGGACTTCCTTGCTTCTTGCATCCGAATGCCTGGTTACTTGTGCAAGTGTCATAAGGACCATCACCTAGAGAGTGCGATGTTTGGAAAATGACGTCATATCTAACACTTGTGCTCTTTTGCACCTTTGACTAGCATCTGTTCTCCAGAATTCAATATCAAAACGTTAGCACAAGAACAACACAATGTCATTTGTTTTTATTTAGTTTTGCCATAAACAATGTTTCCATTTAAAATGTTTTAACGACTTTTACGAATTTCCAACTTATGCCTAATACCTCGCTTAATTCAAAAGCTATGCAGAGGGAAATTAACCCTACAGAAAAGCTCCCTTAAAGGGGCAGTAGCACGTTTTTTGACAATTTTATATTTTCAATTTTACACTGATAATTGGACCTTAATGCTAAATGTATTACTTTGACAGTGTCAAAAATCTCATTACACAAGCCAATCATCCATAGTGAGAGGACAAAGTATGAAGATTCACATAAAATACATTGGCAGCCATTTTTGTGTGAACACCTTTAATTCATTTTTGGGTAATAAAAGGAATCGCATGACTTAACTTTTCATAATAATTTTGATTTATTACTGCTTTATTGAGTTTAGATAAATGGTCTTAAGATTGGAACCATTTATTTTCATTTTCCTGACATCACCTTATATTCCCCCTAAAAACGTGCTACTGCCCCTTTAAGCCTTAATACACCCATGACAGCTTAATCTTGTTAAGCGAGAAGAAATTTAAGAATCTTGACCTCACCTTAAAGAGCTAGTTGTGAATATATGGATGGCAAAATGATACATATCATCAAACGTCAAATAGACGAGTCAATGGGTAGCTCCATTACAAGGAACCTGCTCGCTAAAGCATTCTTACCCCAAATCTCCAAATTTCCATTTTGTAGAAAGTTTGGTCCGAATTGGTCAGTGGTAAGAGTCTGTCAAAGCAAAAGCAAGATCATGATTTATTTATAAACCCTACAGTATTGGAAATACAGGACTTTCTTCAGTTTGGGCACTATTTTGTTGGCGGTGAATAAGTAGATTAACGTGACGACATCAGTGACTAAACTTTCAGGTCTCCTCTTTGGTTACAGTCAGTAAGCTGTTACACTCAATTATTCTCCAGCATTTATATTTCTAAACCAAAGCTCCTTAAAAACTACATTTAAACTGCAACCTAAACCTCTTTCGCGTTATAGGTTACAAGCATTTATATGACTAGCACCTCGGAAATTCACAGTTATTTGAGCAATAGGTAGAATCGCGTATTTAACGTACCGGTTTGATATAGAGCGTTCCATCCCTGACGTAGCTATTGGTCCGGTTGTTGGTGTACCACTGGAATTCTAAGTTCTGGAAAGAAAATGCGATTTCTTGTTGCTACAGTCGATTCTTCAAAGTAATCATTTCATGTAAGTACATGTAGGTGGTTAGGAGACAGATATATACATAGAGCAAAACTATGGGGGGTTATGGAGAAACATGGCGTAAGCCCTAGGATGAATACATTGCTAAGGAATATTTATGTTAATGTTAAAGTTTGCATCAGAAATAATCATGAAATCTCGGATTCTTTTATCTGCAATGCTGGTCTGAGACAAGGTTGTATTTTGAGCCCATTTCTGTTTTTGATGTTTATAAATGAATTTGCATTGATAATCCAAAGTGGTGGCTCCCATGGGGTTCAGTTACACCCTTATTTAACCGAATTGTTCTTACTATTGTTTGCTGACGATATGATTTTATTTTCAACAATCATTGTTGGACTACAGCGGCATATAAACGCATTAGAACATTATTGTGAAAATACAGGGTTAAGTATCAATATGGAGAAAACTAAAGTTGTAGTATTCAAAAATGTAGGTAAGCTATCTATAACCGAAAAGTGGTATTATAAAGGACAGCCGCTTTGTGTAACGAAATCATATAAGTATCTTGGAGTTTATTTTTCAAATCGCCTTTGCTTTTCAGATCATTCAAAATATTGTTCTGCACAAGCCAAAGAAGTACTAATTGGTGTTTTCAAAAGTATTTCCAAACTTGTGGATATTGATTGTAATTCTTTTTTCAAAATATTTGATTCAAAAATTCTTCCTATTTTATTGTATGGGGCAGAGGTATGGGGATTCAAACATTTTGAAATTATTGAGAAAATACACTTATACGCTTGTAAAAAATTCCTAGGAGTAAAGATTAACACTCCGAGCAATATGGTGTATGGTGAATGTGGCAGATTCCCAATTCACATATTCGCAAAAGTGAAAATAATAAAATTTTGGATACGTCTTTTGAATATGCCCTCATATAGATACCCTAGACAATGCTATGATATGATGATGATGTATGATAAGAATCGAAAGACAAATTGGGTATCCAACATTCGTAAATTATTAAATAATGTTGGCTTTGGTGACATATGGCTGAGCCAAAAAGTTGATTTTAACTCCAATTTTGTAAACATTATTATGCAAAGACTGAAAGATATAATAAAACAAGAATTGTCTATGTCACTATCACTTTCAAACAAATGTTTTTACTACAGGATGTTTAAGACACATATATACAGAGAACATTATCTGAGTTCATTAAATATAAAAAAATTCCGAAATGCATTATCTCGCTTTAAATGTTCATCCCACGACCTAGCAATTGAGTCAGGTAGATATGATAATATACCGCGAGAAAATAGAATTTGTAAATTATGCAATCTTAATTTTGTAGAAGACGAATATCATTTTGTTTTAATTTGTCCATTATATGCTGACCTCAGAACAGCTAACATTCCTATAGATACTATTATGAACATCCAAATAAAATCAAATTCTCATTACTTTTAAGAACTGACAATAATAATCTTATTCGCAAGCTATCAACTTTCATTTATCAAGGAATGTCACTAAGAAAGAATAAATTATAAGTATGATGTGATATTGTATTAGATAATATATGTTTTGTCTGATACGATGTGGTATGTTAGAATATAATATGTTGTAATTGTAATAATTAATTGTGTGTACATAGATGTTATGAGGATATGGTCTCTGTGAAGGTGGCTGTATTACCATTGAATATTATCATTTATAATTCATCCATGTTTTGTGCTATAGGCCTGTGGTCTCTTAGTATTGAATAAAGATTATTATTATTATAGAGACAGATATGTCACATTTCAGGATTCGCAATCATAATACGCTGTTGCGGGGTAAGTCATATCCTCTATCTCGTCTTACGTCATTTTATTTAGTTTATTCTGAACAACCGTTGGTCAAATAACTAAATAGAGTGGAATACGGATATAACGAACTCCAAGGGACCAAAGAATTTTGTTCACAATATCCGGTGTTCGCTACTCACGTTGGGCCACCGTACAGAGGGCTAGTGACGGGACTTCAAAATTTGTTCACTATATCCGATTGTTCGCTATATCCATGTTCTATTGTAACCACTAGGAATCATTGTAAATGTATGCGGTAGCAAGGATCATAAAGGAATTTGCCAGAGTTCCATAAACCATTTTTTTATCACACATTTCTTTCAATTTTATAACGCCGCTATTGGCTGAAATATCGCCCAAGCGACTCATATTGACAAAATGCAAACAGGTGAAAATCTCATGACTTTGCCATTGTGCAAGGTCAAGCGACATAAATGTTAAACAAATGTTCATAATGGATCACGATCATCACAACTGTAGTAAAATACTTCCAAAGCATCAATAGTCAGACCACTAAAGATTGAGAAACATTGGAAATTGACAAATGATTTTAGAGTGAAAAATATATCAAAATAAGAGTCTGTCATTTTTATTTTATGACCCCTCCTCACTTTCAATTTTTGGAGCGCACTACGGTTAATGTCAAAATATTTTCGTTCAATGTTTTAGAGATTGGTGCATCTACTTGACTGACTTTTTTTCAACCTTTTAGCGCTTTCCGTTGTTTCAGGAGATACATCTCAATTCAGTGATAACTTTCTTTTGCCGATGACTTTATTAACAAGCAATATGATATGCATCCTGCTACATGCGTTTATGTCTCCGCTAATGCTACAACCTATCCCCTGATATCCTCCTATAGTCTTCTGTCGTATATATACGCTGATGTAGCAGGATGTATGGTATGTGAGCTGGAGGAAGTTTCTCTCTCAGACCTACCCCTCCTCCACCGGCAGTGATCTCGTATTGCCAGATCTTCATGTCCAGGGTATCAAACTCATCATCAAACACCAGACACGGGTAGCTCGTACATGATGATAATAAATCAATTGCTTATTCAATGGAAATGTCATTAGCCCATGTACAATACAATGCAATCAATACATTACACCGCGACATGTTGATGTGATGAAGAGGATGAAATTTCAAGTTAAAGTAACTTTCTCTGTAAATATGTATATATGTATGCTCTTGTACCACCGAAGATGGTTTTGATTTTAGTTAATAAAATCGTTGAATCGTTGAATCTGTAAAATAACTTCCTTGATTAACCTAGCTCAATTCTGGAGAATATATGGTGAAAATAAAATCAGCACAATAGATCATTTCTGGACAGACTGATCTTCAACCAAACATAGATCTATCAAAGAGTCACGATCCTCAAATTTACAAACTCCAAGTGTGATTTTTTATAAAATTGTATTACACGATACCGGGTTTAGCATTTCGTGAGTTACTGTAAAATAAGAATATAACTATTATTACTGTTATGTCACAGACTATCAGACCATATATATTAATAATTATATTAAACATATATGAAATTCAAATTGTATAGAAAATGGCCTACTTAATTTCTTGATGCATTTTTATGAAACATGAATCCAACAAGTAATCTCCTTAAAGGGGCAGTAGCACGTTTTTTTATAATTTTATATTTTCAAAGTTTCACTGATAATAGTAAGTTTATGGTAAATGTATTATTTTGATAGTGTCAAATATTTCATAACACAAACCAATCATCTATAGTCAGAGGACAAAGTATGAAGATTCACCTTAAATCCATGGGCGGCCATTTTGTGTGACCAACCTTAATTCATTTTGTGTAAGAAAAGGTAATCACACGACTAAACTTTACGTTATATATTTGAATTATTTCTGCTCCATTTAGTTTAAATGCATCTTTCAATTGGAACCATTAATTTTCATTTTCCTGACATCACCTAATATTCCACCTAAAAACGTGCTACTGCCCCTTTAAGATTGTTATTAGTATACACACTACCACCACTGTTGTTAATGTCACCCTTTATAATGGCTGTCGACACTACCGGAAGTAAAGCAAGAAACCACATGGCGGATCTGTGAAGCATACATTTTGACCTCAATGATAATCGTTATATTCACAATGAAATTAACAGTACAAATTTAAATGAAGTGTCGAAAACATATGGTTGCATGTATGCCATGGCATATGTCATGGAAATAAAAAGCGTAAATTTTGTTTCGGTTGTATAAGACTGTTGATATACAGAAAAATGTCATTCACATGTATCTCTCAGTAATTAACAATAAATTTGTCAGGTGAGACGAGTACCCAATAATATTTTGTCAAGCGTGAAAGCAAAAAAGGTGTGAACAAAATTATCTGTTTGTGTATATATTCGATAGTTTAAACACATGTAAATTGCATCTCAAGTAAGACAAAACCGATGAAAATAAACATACCTAAAACAATCACCCCAAAAGAACACATAATATAAAATTATTTAAAAAGATGTAGTAGATTAAGTACCTTGCTCTAGACCAATTTTTTAACTATTATCTCATTGGAATCGATAAGGCACATTACTGCAGATAAGAAAAGTAAAACTGTGTTACTAACCTTTAAAGTTGCAAAATGGGAGTGAACACGCAAGATGCTCTGGTATATATACAGTAGTTTACAAGGTGATCCTTTTTAAAGGAGAATGGTCGTTAACTCATTATCGTTTAGAGAAAAAGGAATGTGTTCAACACTGGATCTCTTTACCAAATAAAAGTACCGAGGGTACAGAAGCTCACCTTAAAATGAATGATGTGGTAAAATGGTTTAATTATACATGTAACCATCTTTTATATAATTGATTATGGCTGCCATCATGATTTTTTTATCTTTTAAAATACTAGTCTTCTTTTGGAAACGACTAGAGCTTGAACAAACATTAATACACGAATGATATAATCATGATAAGTTAACAAGCAGTAGGTTTTTGTATAACTTTTTTGTATATCTATGGCTGAATTGGTGACCATCTTGTACTTTTTAATCTTCAAAATGCTACTTTTATGTGGGCATCCGTATTAATTTCATTATGATATCTTGATTGGTTTAGGTGTATCCATTTAAATGTCATTCATTACTTACAGGATGGTGGCCACTTACATTTGTTTTGTAGTGAATCATTAATATGATTTCAAGATTATTTCACTGATGGTTATGCTGCATGGGATATTGAGAGTCCCAAAAGTGCAAATTTTTAAGGAAAATGAATGACTGATTGAGAGGAAAGTCATAAACACAGCAATGCATAAGACAGGTTTATTTTGTTCACATAATATTTACATGTCAAGTGACCATGAGATGACTTTCATTAAAGTATCAATTTATTTAACACTCATACAGTACTATAATGGTAAACATTTTTGCATTGTCAAATCAACAGAGAGATATGACAAATCAAATTTCCTTACTTTTCTTACTAAACCCTTTTCGATTTTCATCTGCATATTCATTCCACATCAACTTATCATGTAGATTGCTAAACACAAAGCTTATTGTAGACAAGTTTTGTGTAAGTTGTTATTCTTAGAAAGAACATATCACTGTCATGAGAATACAAGTCCATAACTTTTATTGCATACACATGGGCCATGGCCATATAGCATAATGCTCTACCATATCAATTGGGTCAGGTTGATTATGCAACAGACTAGCAGCTGACACTGTGATGCTAGCAGCCTGCCTTTGGATGTGTATTAGACAACAGAGTGGAATATCTGAACTCTTGTTGACCCCTTATGTGTGGTATTTAAAGAAATATAAGGGAGAAACCATTGTTTAAAATTTAACATGTTTAATGTGATTTGGTTTTTGCAGCTAGTTGCCATAAAGATTTTAAACAAATTAATCAATAATGTTTGTCTTTCATCTTAATTTTTTTTAGAAACACTTAAAAATATAGAACAACTTGCATGACAATCTTAAATATTCCATATTTAAGATAATATTATCATTAGTAAGTTCAAATTAGAGAATTTATATGGTGCCAGTGATCACTTGATTAAAGCTTAAAATTTAATAATAATGATGTGTCATCTGCAGCTGAAAAGTCAATATGGCTGCTATTGCGGCCATCTTGGATTCTCAAAACTGAAACATCTACCTTTCTGTGCGGAATCACTATAGGTATAACATACTACAATATAAAAATGATATCTAGATTGGTTTAGGAGAAATAGTCTTTGTCATGAAATCTAATTGAAAATTCAATATGGCTGCCATGGCGGCCATATTGGATTCTCAAAATTTTAACGTCTACCTTTCTGTGCGGAATCACCATAGGTATAACATACTACAATTTCAGAATGATATCTGTATTCGTTTAGAAGGAGTAGTCTTTTTCATGAAATCTAATTGAAAATTCAATATGGCTGTCATGGCGGCCATCTTGGATTCTCAAAACTGAAACGTCTACCTTTCTGTGAGGAATCACGATGGGTATAACATACTACAATTTCAGAATGATATCTGTATTCGTATAGAAGGAGTAGTCTTTTTCATGAAATCTAAATGAAAATTCAATATGGCTGTCAGGGCGGCCATCTTGGATTCTCAAAACTGAAACGTCTACCTTTCTGTGAGGAATCACCATGGGTATAACATACTACAAATTCAGAATGATATCAGTATTCGTTTAGAAGGAGTAGTCTTTTTCATGAAATCTAAATGAAAATTCAATATGGCTGTCATGGCGGCCATCTTGGATTCTCAAAACTGAAACGTCTACCTTTCTGTGGGGAATCACCATGGGTATAACATACTACAATTTCAGAATGATATCTGAATTCGTTTAGGAGGAGTAGTCTTTTTCGTGAAAGTTTACGGACGGACAGACGGACGGACGGACAGACGGACGACGGACGAAGCGCCATGACATAAGCTCACATTTACTTTGTAAAGGTGAGCTAAAATTGAGTCTGCACGATGTAAGGTTCTTGTTAAAAATGAATGAAAACATGCAAACATTCCTTTTAGAAAAGGGCAGTAAAGTTCCGCTCCAAGCCGTTCATGTTTACATTTTCTTAAGTTCAAAGAACTTCACAAAGGTTTTTTTTCATGAAACGATGACTAACATCCACTTTATTTCATTAACTGGATTTATGTCCTCTACAGAATCCTGCATAAAATGATTTAACGGGAATTTTAGGGAGAGATATTTATTTCATTTTTGCACTAGTACTTGGTTAACAAAGGAAATGAAAGATATTTCATATTTACTCAAACCAAAACAATCGTTTACTAATTGATGTACAAATACATCATAACTTCCGTTGCATCAAAGAACAGGGTAATTTACATGTAGCTAGAGCTACATTTGTCCGCTAGACTGGGGACAAACTGTGTCGATATTGCTTGATACATCTAGGAATATTGGGTGTAACTATCGAGGGGAATTAATCAAAAACAACATTGCCAGTTCTGGATGTCTGAATGGTGACAGTAATGGATATATCAGGATGTCTTTATCAGCTAGTATATTGTCAGTACTGGATGCCTGAATAGGGACAGTAGTGGATGCCTGTATCAGCTAGTACACTAAACCCCAAAAGAAACTATCCACTCATTCAAATTGTCATTGAAAAATAACAAGACACGGTTTTCTATCCTTACAACATTTTATCTAATACTGAATCATTTGCACATCATCTAACTTCATTTGTTTTGCAATAACTCGTTTATCTTACAGCCAGGAACGTTTCATTAACACTGGTGTGAAATGTTAATTTCCATTTTTTAGAAATCGAAGTTTCTGATCATATGTTAATGAATTTATGGAATATGGAGTCCATAGTCATCAATGCTTCATATGTCCACCTTCAGCTGTTATGCAGGCAAACACTCAACGTCTCATTGATGTCGTGAGACGTCTGACGGTGACGTTAGGGATGTTCCCCCATTCATCCTGTAGGGCTTGTTCCAGCTGCCTCATGTTGACTGGAGGGTTTGCTCTATTCCTGATTCGCCTCCCTAGGCAGTCCCACATGTGCTCAATTGGAGAGAGATCAGGAGAACGTGACGGCCACGGCAAGACGTTGACGTTATTGTTGTCCAGGAATGTTGACACTGCTCTTGCTGAATGTGCAGGCGCGTTATCATGTTGAAACAAAGTTCCCGGGTGATTCTGAAGAAATGGCAACACAACAGGACGAAGAACTTGATCAATGTATCTTTGCACAGTCGTGTTACCCATAACGATCACCAATGGCGACTTGTTTTCTCCTCGGATACCGCCCCGAACCATCACACTTCCCCAACCGTTTGCCTGGACCTCTTCAACACAATTTGGAGCGTTTCTTTCACCCTGACGGCGATAAACGCGGGCTCTGCCATCATACTTCTATAAACAAAACCTACTTTCATCGGTGAACATAACATTTCGCCAATCACGAAGCTGCCACCTTCGTACACGTCTTGTACAGATTAATCAGTTATGTCGATGTTGACGTGTCAACGTTGGGCCACAATAAGGTCGACGGGCCCGAAACCCTGCTGCTCTTAACCTCCTCCTGACGGTTGATTGACTAAGCACCCTCCCGAGAGCCGTAGACGCCGATTCTGCAACTGTCAGGAATCGATTTCGGAGATGGAGAGTTCTTAAGTATCGGTCTTCCCGACGTGACGTCACACGTGGTCTTCCTGTACGCGATCTATCTAAAGTTGTTCCCGTGTCCCTATAATGTTTCATCAAATTTTCGATGGTTTTGCGATGACAGCCGAATATTCTTGCAATAAGAACATTTGAAGCACCCATGTCCTTCATACCCAAGGCCCTGCCGCGCTGTTCTAGGGTCAATCTAGGCAATTTAAAATTGGTTTTATATTACCTGGCTCACATGTGAATTGGTCGCTTGCTAACTCACTTTCAATAATGAATTTGCGAAACAATTATCTAAGAAAAACGTGTTTTCTCAGTTTTCAACAAAAGTCATGAAAATCACGTACCTAATCAATTTCTGAGATGAACTGAAACAGAAATGTTATGTTTTGGAGACCTGTTTCCATAAAACTTAACATTTAGCTAAAGTAAATTAAGAATATATTTGAATTCTAAAAATGGATAGTTTCTTTTGGGGTTTAGCGTATACTGCCAGTGCTGGATGTTTGAATAGGGACAGTAATGGATGCCTGTATCAGCTAGAACATTGTATACTAGCTGATACAGGCATCCATTACTGTCACTACTCAGGCATCCAGCACTGGCAATATACTAGCTGATACAGGCATCCATTACTGACCCTTTTCAGGCATCCAGCACTGGCAATGTACTAGCTGATACAGGCATCCATTACTGTCCATATTCAGGCATCCAGCACTGACAATATACTAGCTGATACAGGCATCTTTGACTGGCCCTATTCAGGCATCCAGCACTGGCAATGTTCTAGCTGATACAGGCATCCATTACTGTCTCTATTCAGGCATCCATTACTGGCAGTATACTAGCTGATACAGGCTTCCATTTTCGGTCCAATTCAGGCATCAAGCACTGCCAATGTACTAGCTGATACAGGCACATATTGCTGTCCCTATTCAAGCATCCAGCAATGGCAACGTCGAGTCATCTGCTCCTTTCACCTTTCACCAAAGTTTAGATGGTTGTCTTTAACTTGAAATGATTCCGGAACACATAACTATTGAGTTTTGGTGCGCCAATTGCAAGAAATTCCCGAATGATTATTTTGTGTGACCAATATTCCAATGCAAAATGGTAAAATCCTCCGGAAACCAATTCTAAATTTATGATCAAGTAGCATCATATGTGAATATACACTCTAAATCTTGTTGCTGTTGCTAGGCCATTATGTTTTTGTTATCATTTATTATATTATTTTTGTAAAGGGAACTTCTTTGGGTCACACCTTTATCTTAGCTTTGTATTGGCCTTTTAGCGGACTTGAATGATGCATTTATTGTTTCAACTGCACCGTTCAAAGTCAGTAAATTGATGGCACGAATTCATAACTCAACATGAAGTTTGTGGTAAAAAATCATTTTGATATTTAATTGTGGGAAATGCTGACTTTTTCACTCCATTGTAAGTTGCTGTTGAGCATGATATTCTTTCAGCCACTGGTAATGTGTTGTTTTATTGTAGAGTTATAGCTGAGGACCAGTACGTTTAGCAATTGTTCCGGCAGTGCATTTTACCTTTTGGAGTATAATAATTTTCAGTTACAGAATTGTTTTATATGGCTTCAATTAAAGACAAAATATTCAAAATACCATCACTTCAAAACTGATTCCTTCGTGAAAATTTCAGCTGATAGACTACAAAGTACAAGAGTTGAACTGTTGCTCAAGTTTGTTTCGTCCCGGAGATCAATATATTTGAACAAGACTTTCATAAAACGTTTATTAAATGCAAAAATCGCAATATCAATTGAACATTTTATATATTGTAAATTGAATAAATATGTGAATAAAATCCTTTAAGTATTCACAAAGAAAGTATGGAATGTATACAATAGACTGAAAATGCAATTAAGTATATTTGTTCTTCTTTGTCTTAAGCGCTGACTGGGAGAAACATGTAAGCTACATTCTACATTGCTACATTGCTTTTGGATATACCGATATGTTAACGAAATGTTAAGTAATTCCTTCTTTTTGACATATCACATGTTCATTTGATAGTATGACAAACACTAACATATTTCGTTCTATAGCAATTACCTCCGGGGAAAATAATATAAATCTCGCATCAAATGATAAACCCCTTAAGCTCAATACAAGTTACATGACCTAAGATATTAACCCAAATGGCGTTCAACCATAACAAATGGGAAGAAAAACGTTTGCATATCCAAAATATTAGACTGAAGGCACATTTGACTGTACGTTTCAGCATTCCTTGACTTTAAAATGCTTGCTAACGTCACAACGTTAACGAAGACACAACCATTCCTAAAGCACGATATTATTTGTCACCACATCTTCACTTGACGTCACGTTAAATTACCTTGACGTCACAACGCTACCCAATGAGACAGATAGTGATCTTTCTTGTTGGTCATACCATCCAGCCATGACCCAGCAGCCGGATAGTCATTGTAGTAAACCACGTGTCCAGGAACAAACCAACCCGCCCACCAACTAAATGTACCCGTGGACTGGATCATGTGACCACAGAGCGAGAGTATTGCAAGATGAACATCGGCTGGAAGGTCATCAGCTACGACGGTGTCCGGAAAATCGAAGTGGTCCCTGGCCCAAGCTATGTCATCCCCGACTATAATAAACAACGCATTAGCTACTTTTGACCGCATGTAGTTCATGGCGCGTATGAAATAAGGCACATCTGCCATGGTATATCCCAACTCCATGAACTTACGCTTTAGATGATCTCCGCGTCTCACGTGTACACCTACCACAGAGTTTTTAGGGACTGATTTAGAATATCTTTTGAAATGTTCTTCAGCTTGTGTCTGGATGTGATGTTTAAATTTGTATTCAGATCGTATTGTCTCTTGGATGTGATCGAAGTATTTCCAAGACTGCAAATATTCACGTACGTTAATGTTCGTCAAAGGTAAATCGTAGAGACGGGGGTCATACCCAGCAGATATCTCTTCTCGTTTGTATTCCCAGCACTTGTTGTTTATGTTCTTTACGTGAGACAGGTCAAATAGATCATTTAGACGGTAGTTTAACGGAACAACGGGACGACGTCCAGTTCTGTTTGCTATACCCAGAAGCGAAGCGTATTTAAACAGATGATTCCCAGTCCTACCTTCTTCAGTCAGGGATATGTACAGAGTGTGTTCTTGGCTCTTGTCGACGTACACTGGTGATGGGCAAAATGCGAACATGTAAATGAACAGACCTGTCGTAAGAAGAACACTTCCGGTGCCTAACCGAAAATGACGATGTTTCAAAATTCGCTCGCATTTAATCCGGATCTGTGTCAGTGCTCCGGCCATTTGAACGTTATGTTGTCAGCAAATCAAGCTTTGGGGAATTGAAATGCAGGGGTCGAAACGTAATGATTTGGAGTAGAGTGATCCCTGAGTATCTGAAAAAGAGATTTGAATTACTAATAACATCAAAAATAGTCAAACAATAAAATATAATATTTCATAGATAAATGGCACAACGGTTTAACATTTAAAATTCTTTGCAAAGGTGAATTTGTAAAATCACTATTTTTCACTATCGTTTACAGTATTTAACTTTTTGACCGTACACCTCGTGATTTTCGTGATAAATTGTTTGACTAATGCCCTGTATAAAAAAACACATATTCACGCAATAAACAAAGCCTATGGTGTACAGTCAGAAACGAAATCAGCACGTTCAATATACATGTATATATATATTCATACAACCAATCACAAATTATCAAGTCCTAATAGATATATATTTATACAACCAATCACAAATTATCAAGTCCTAATTTGTGTTCTAGCTGCCTTATATATGTTTCCAAAATCTGTGTTTTTATTTTTTATTTTTGATTGTGTAATAAATCTAATTACACAAGCCAATCAGCCATAGTCAGAGGACAAAGTATGACGATTCACATAAAACCCGTTGGCGGCCATTTTTGGTGAACACCTTTAATTCATTTTTTGTAAGAAAAGGGAATCGCATGGCTTATCTTTACATTATATATTTGAATTATTACTGCTCCATTTAGTTTAAAAACATTATCTTTCAATTGGAATCATTAATTTAAATTTTCCTGACATCACCTAATATTCCCCCTAAAAACGTGCTACTGCCCCTTTAACAAGAACAATGAATAGAACAAGTATAGTGTATACACTTGTCATGCTAGAAGCTACTAGATGTCATTTAGACCATGCAAATCAACTGTTCCCTGCCACTTCAAAATAAGAAGCTTTACTAAATAAAAGTACCGAGGGTACAGAAGCTCACCTTAAAATGAATGATGTGGTATTGGTTTAATTATACATGTAACCATCTTTTATATAATTGATTATGGCTGCCATCATGATTTTTTTATCTTTTAAAATACTAGTCTTCTTTTGGAAACGACTAGAGCTTGAACAAACATTAATACACGAATGATATAATCATGATAAGTTAACAAGCAGTAGGTTTTTGTATAACTTTTTTGTATATCTATGGCTGAATTGGTGACCATCTTGTACTTTTTAATCTTCAAAATGCTACTTTTATGTGGGCATCCATATTAATTTCATTATGATATCTTGATTGGTTTAGGTGTATCCATTTAAATGTCATTCATTACTTACAGGATGGTGGGCACTTACATTTGTTTTGTAGTGAATCATTAATATGATTTCAAGATTATTTCACTGATGGTTATGCTGCATGGGATATTGAGAATCCCAAAAGTACAGATTTTTCAAGGAAAATGAATGACTGATTGAGAGGAAAGTCATAAACACAGCAATGCATAAGACACGTTTATTTTGTTCACATAATATTTACATGTCAAGTGACCATGAGATGTCTTTCATTAAAGTATCAATTTATTTAACACTCATACAGTACTATAATGGTAAACATTTTTGCATTGTCAAATCAACAGAGAGATATGACAAATCAAATTTCCTTATTTTTCTTACTAAACCCTTTTCGATTTTCATCTGCATATTTATTCCACATCAACTTATCATGTAGATTGCTAAACACAAAGCTTATTGTAGACAAGTTTTGTGTAAGTTGTTATTCTTAGAAAGAACATATCACTGTCATGAGAATACAAGTCCATAACTTTTATTGCATACACATGGGCCATGGCCATATAGCATAATGCTCTACCATATCAATTGGGTCAGGTTGATTATGCAACAGACTAGCAGCTGACACTGTGATGCTAGCAGCCTGCCTTGGGATGTGTATTGGACAACATAGTGGAATATCTGAACTCTGGTTGACCCCTTATGTGTGGTATTTAAAGGAATAAAAGGGAAATACCATTGTTTAAAATTTAACATGTTTAATGTGATTTGGTTTTTGCAGCTAGTTGCCATAAAGATTTTAAACAAATTAATCAATTATGTTTGTCTTTCATCTTAATTTTTTTTAGAAACACTTAAAAATATAGAACAACTTGCACGACAATCTTAAATATTCCATATTTTAAGATAATATTATGATTAGTAAGTTCAAATTAGAGAATTTATATGGTGCCAGTGATCACTTGATGAAAGCTTAAAATTTAATAATAATGATGTGTCATCTGCAGCTGAAAAGTCAATATGGCTGCTATTGCGGCCATCTTGGATTCTCAAAACTGAAACGTCTACCTCTCTGTGCGGAATCACTATAGGTATAACATACTACAATATAAAAATGATATCTAGATTGGTTTAGGAGAAATAGTCTTTGTCATGAAATCTAATTGAAAATTCAATATGGCTGCCATGGCGGCCATATTGGATTCTCAAAACTGAAACGTCTACCTTTCTGTGAGGAATCACCATGATAATAACATAATACAATTTCAGAATGATATCTGTATTCGTTTAGAAGGAGTAGTCTTTTTCATGAAATCTAATTGAAAATTCAATATGGCTGTCATGGCGGCCATCTTGGATTCTCAAAACTGAAACGTCTACCTTTCTGTGAGGAATCACCATGGGTATAACATATTACAATTTCAGAATGATATCTGTATTCGTTTAGAAGGAGTAGTCTTTTTCATGAAATCTAATTGAAAATTCAATATGGCTGTCATGGCGGCCATCTTGGATTCTCAAAACTGAAACGTCTACCTTTCTGTGGGGAATCACCATGGGTATAACATACTACAATTTCAGAATGATATCTGAATTCGTTTGGGAGGAGTAGTCTTTTTCGTGAAAGTTTACGGACGGACAGACGGACGGACGGACAGACGGACAGACGGACGGACAGACGGACGACGGACGAAGCGCCATGACATAAGCTCACATTTACTTTGTAAAGGTGAGCTAAAAATGAAGAACTAGAGAACAGTTCTCAACATATCACCACTAAAGAGTATCTTTCTTAAAATTTTATTTGGTTTTGATAAGCTATAAAATATCTAATATGCTGAAGTTCACATCTCATCACTGGACTTGCAAATATATCCATTTATGCATAATATCTCTAAAATGCTTGATTTTATGGAAAAATCAAGAAAACATCTCAAATACGTTTAACTTCGAAATTATACATCCAATTAATCTACCTTTTAGTTTCGTTACCTAATAATCACTATCGAATTGAATATATCTTCCTGTCAGCTTATGACAAGGTTTCAAAATTACGTTTGGCGAATTTGCGCGCGCCACTCGAGCCACATTGTCCGGTTTTCGATCAAAATCCCGATTTTGAATGGCTGTATTTTCGCTCTAACGTACTGATTGACCTTTAACTTGTTATTTTCAGTAACAGTTAGTGGTTATTATGCAGAAAGTTCGAAGTTCTGCTGTGATCTTGAAAGTAATGTGGAGGTCACATGAAACGACTTGCAACAGCATCTTCCTTATAAGAAGTTAGGGGTAAGTTATGAAGACTCTTGTAAATGTTTCTTGAGATATTCCGCTGACAAGTCTACTATGCAGATTTCAATGCCGACATTATCAAAGCCTGGTTTGACTATAAGGTCAAGGTCACAAAATCGACTGGGTTAGGCATCTTGTCAATAAGAAGCTTTGTGTAAATTATAAAGAGAATCTAGTAAATGGTTCTTGAGAAATCATGCTGCCGGTTTCAATGATGACATTTTCAAAGTCTCCCTGTGTCCTTGAAATTAATGTGAAGGTCACCAAAATCGACTGGGCCAGGCATCTTGTCAACAAGAAGCTTTGTGTAAATTATAAAGAGATTCTAGTAAATGGTTCTTGAGAAATCATAATCCGGTTTCAATGATGAAATTTTCAAAGCCTCCTTGTGTCCTTGAAAATAATGTTAAGGTCACAAAAATCGAGTGGGCGCGGCACCTTTCCAATAGAAACGTTTGTAAGTTATGAAGTGAATCTAGTTATTATACATAAACGGTTCTTGAAGAGGGAAATGATATATAACTCCTTTCGGGATTCACCAAGGAGGGAGCTTTCCCTCTGGCAAAGTTAAAATGTCAAAGTCTCGTTGGCTTGAAATGACTCTGCCAAACACTTTATCACCCCGTATATCGCTAAACGCGCGGCGGAGGCTTACAACGAAACATCATACCATCGATCGAAGAGCACCGGCTGTTACATAAGTTATTCCTTTATTTTACTCGTTTTTGTGTAATGACGATATGACGGATATATTGTTGCGTTAACTTTACAATCGAATACATAAACAATACCGGACGTCAATAAGTAGTTTTTAGAACTTATTTAAAACAGACATATGCTAAGCTTTGAGTTGATGGTGCTTGATAAATTTTATTACTACTAGTATCCATGTAAATTTGACCTTTGATCTCGGCTTCTGCAAACAAAGAAAGGCATTTGAATTGTTCTTGGAAAACACGTAGTTACATGTATCAAGTTGAAGTAAAGTCGTTTGGTGACCATTGAGACGTTTTATTCTTTATTATGGCATTTATGTTCCAATAAAATCTTAACAATAATCAATTGGTCATGAAAATATCACTTGACTCTTCAAACCAAATTCAATCAATCTTGTAGGTGTTTAAAAATATAGCCATTGGCTATGTAGACAGATTTGCACTTTATACAAGGAGAATGTGTACACGTTTGCAGACTCATTACGATCTGTAAAATGGCTTCGAGCCCACTTCCGGTTTCTAAACAGTCGCGGTTACGTTAAAAAGTGGACATCGTCAGTAATATCAAATGTGGAATTTAATCATTTTAAGGGCTTTTAAACTGATTTGCACGTTATACAACGTGAAAGACTTAGAAACTATTAGAAAACTTTTGCACAAGCTGGAGTAATTTGCATAATGTTTCTACAATGTCAAAATGATATGGGATTGTTTTATAATACTTTAGTGTTCGTTTGTTACATGGGTCTGTCTAATTTACATATGTAATTAATTATAAATCAACAAAGAACATTTTTTTATGTCTTATGTCCATATTGCTTCCCCTGTTGTGTCGACATGTTAAATCGGATTATAACTTTTCATAATTCGTAGGTATATATTAGCTAAAACTTCAAGTGATGTAAATGATGTGGAAAACGACACCAAGATAAGATAACTTTGTACCGGATTGAACTTTTCGCAAGGTAATCCTCACACAAAATTTAGAATCAACCTGACACCATTAAACCACTAACATGAAGTAATCACAGCGCGCCAGATAAGTAGTAAGATTCTTATAATAGTCATCATTAACGTTAAAATCATTGTAAGTAGTGAATATCCTTAATACTTTGTTTACTGATCGTCTGGCATAGCTTCAGTAGGTTTCAAACGTTTGATATGCAAATTGTTAAAACTTGCAGAATTCTCAACCAATGGATCATCGTTTTTCAATTAACTGCATGTTAAGTCGCAAAATATTTTCGTCAATGTGACAAATAATTGAGTAAGTAGAAGCACAAGATTGATCCAAATCGTAGTGAAGTTGTTTGCAAGTAAAATTTTACAAATTGTATAAATAAATTGAGCAATACATTTTGCGATGACCACAAGTGTGGGCTCTGAACAAGCATGTTTGAGCCCTGAACGAGCATTGTATCCTTAGTATGCTTTCTATAACGTGAGAGTTGACTGCACAATTTCCACCCTCGTGCGGTCCCTAACAAAGAGGGAGAGGAAGGGGGGTTGAAACGAAGTCACAGAGAGAGGGGGTGGGAGGATGACGAAGACACAGAGGGGGAGAGAGAGAGAAACGAAGAGAGAGAGGGGATGACGAAGACACAGAGAGAGAGAGAGAGAGAGAGAGAGAGAGAGAGAGAGAGAGAAACGAAGAGAGAGAGGGGGGATAACGAAGACAGAGAGAGAGAGAGGGGGAGAAAGACGAAGAGAGAGAGAGAGAGACGAAGAGAGAGAGAGGATTACGAAGACACAGAGGGAGGCAGAACGAGAGAGAGAGAGAGGCAGAACGAGAGAAACGAAGACACAGTGAGAGGCGTGTGTATGGGGGTGGGGTTGACAGGGAGAGACGAAGGCATACACATATATACACAGTAGCATGAAGCGAGGGTTCAAACACTAGTAGGGGACGACAATGAATGAAGCACTACACTCGCTCACATTGCCACTGAATGAGAACGAGCGAGAAGACAAACGGAAAAGGAAGTGTTGTAACCTACCGTCAAGACATTGTTACAAACATCTCCACCTCGTCAGTTTGCTAATTAATGCAAACTCATCAATCGTCATAGTCCATACCTACCTCATGAGATCTTTTCGACACAAATGGTAGAAATTATTTCATTACATCGATTTGCTAGCTCCGTAGCTCTGAACACGCGTTTCAACCCGTTACCCAAACACCGTCTGTTGCTATAAATATCCCGTGACACTTCTCGCGGTCATGCTCATCAATCGCGTTCAGGGCATCGTTTGCGTGAAGCACGAGGCCCCGAATGTGCATTAAGTAAGTGACGCAGGCCCGTATGTGTCCGTGTTTCTATGGTATATATCGAACAATGTTCCGATTGATCAGTATAGAACTGATCACCATATGGCGCTGTGGTTGTTTTGTTAGTCACCATTTAAATAGTCTGACTAGATGACTTCGTTTTCCTCATCAATACTTTGAATGTTAAAGTAGAAAATAACTTATAAAATATTTACTATTTATCTGACTCGCTTTGAATATTTTTCTCTCTCATTTAAAAAAATTTTTTTTTCATGTTTGTATGACTTTTCAATGACTTCATAATTGATGATATATGTATATATATTTTTGTATATGCTCGTCAAATATTTATACATGTACTTAAGATGCCATTTTGTATTTTGAATTAGACTTATATTCAGTCTCTGAAATTTTTTTTTTTTAAAAACAATTATTTTATCAAAAAAGAGAAAGGAGCCTCGGGGAATTGGACATTTCACTGCAGATCTAGACTTGCTTTTATAAAGGTCAAAATAATATATACTACAATTTGAGTGTAAGACTATGAATGCTGCGCCTCGTACAGGCCTCTCGGACAAAGTGTCCCTACATGCATGCCATTAACTATGCTAGTAACTATGACTTACAAACTTCTTTTCTTATGTAATCATGCATGGATATTGTTGTCGATTGCACAGCTGCTATTGCAACGCACGTGCACCTGCAAATATCAATGAAAAGGGCGTTGCAGGTTTATTGTCACACGCATTGTTGATAGTGAATTTAGTGGACTCCCTTTCGACTTAAAGAGACCATTCGAGCCAGGTATTTTTTGTGGAAATGAAATTCAGGAGGACTTTCCTGTTTATAATCATAATTATATGATTTTTACATGATAATTTCACTCTTAGTTTCAAATATGTTTGTGAGGTAAGCATTTCATATGTTCAAGATTTAACAATTATACAAAAGATAAAGTGTATCACTCAATGAATAAAATCATCGTGAAATGAAGCCAATCATCGAAGCTACGATCGTTGAATGCATTCCTACGACAAACTGCTGTCGTAACTGATAACTTTTATTATGAATTATTTGTAAATATGCTCCTCTTCTATCAATCAAGTAGTTATTTCTTAATTTTGATAATGAATTAGCATAATACAGCCCATTTGTTTTCTCGCAATGCTAACAATTCAAAATGGCGGATGAAAGCCGATCGAGTGGTGCCTTTAAACACTGTTGACGGAAAAGTAGACTAGTTGTCCTAATTTAACGATTGATGGCTTAAAAGGTGGAAAGGAAAAACTGTTGGTTACACTAAATGATACTGAAGTGTATAGGAATATCCAAGTATGACATAATTATGGCTCATAACTGTACATGTATAAATTCATTTAGGCCTTTTCGATGAATTAGGGTGTTCTACCATGATATCGCCTTACCTATTAAGAATGATATTAATAACAAGTGCTTGATTGACGATGCAAGCTGTCGTCTTGGCTGTGTTCAGTGCAATCTATTTAAAACTAGCTGTAATGTATAGGTCCCTTAAGTCCTCACGTTACATCTAGCTACTAACCCACCTGGTCCGTGTCGAGCATGCACGGAAATCAACCAATGGAAAAAGAAATGGCTGGTCTCTTTGAATCGGCGGTCTTTAGGATTTATATTGCATTTTACACATTATGAGCATACATATCAATAATTTCATGTATGACTTATTGGATATAATCATTACAGCTAGTTTTAACAAGGTCGCCCGAATCTAACAGCTTGTGTTAGCTGGATTGTCTGATTCAAAGGGATCAGCCAGTTCTTGTTTCATTGGCTGATTTCCGCGCATGCGCGACACGGACCAGGTGGGTTAGTAGCTAGATGTAACGTGAGGACTTAGGGGCCGTATACATTACAGCTAGTTTTAATTAGATTGTGTTCAGTGTTTTCGACAAAACGTCAAAACAAGACCCTGTGATAATTTTGTGGGTTTATGGCAATATCATCCTGGCAAAAGTGGTGTTTTTATGGTTGATTTAGCCCAACATACCTTGTATTAACATGATGAGCTACAAAAAAACATTTCACCTCTTTTTGAAATATAATATATTTTGTTATGAAAAAGGTTATTAGGTTTAGAAATCCTTTACACTACTGTTTAAAAATTCAGATGATTATTATCGACAAATGTTGTTCTCCATACAATTTTTTAATAATGTATCACTTTGTCGATGACAAATATACACATCATTTTCTTTTACAGTTTAAGGGCAGCATGGCTGGCGAAGCGCTGTAAAATCTCCTTTTAAACGCGAATGGGATGTAGAATGTAGTTCGTCGATAGCAGATATAAAGCGTTAGGAGAATGTAATAATTCTTAGGTTTAACACCGTATAGCATTTTAAGTATTTTTTTATAGTGGGACACACCTATATTTGTTTGGAATAGTTGAGTCTAAAATATTCCATCTATTTACCTAAGATGTTTCTGTAATAAATCAAATATATATATAGTAAAGTTGAGCCATGCGATTGTTTTTGTTACAGAAAATGAAGAAAAGATGTTCACCCAAAAATGGCAAATCTTTATTATTTGTTCTGTAACTATTGAGGATTGGTTTTTGTAACGATATTTATGACACTATCAAAATGATATATTTGGCATTAACAAACAATTATCAGTGAAAACTTGGGAAAAACGTGCTACTGTCCCTTTGGTGGATATATTTGGCTAACTTATTAGTGTGACTCTTTTGATATTGCATAATACCTCGTATATTGTAACCTTAAACGTTTTGTTCATAATAAGATTGATTAAATTAAGATTATGAAATACTGTAACTGTTGTTTGTTATATTTTGCTAGTTTGACTGGGGGCATTTTTCCATTCAAAATTCATCCGAAACAGTAGTAAAGTTTGCTGACAACCAAAGAGAATATTGACTATTGCTGAAAGGAACACTTTTAAAGCTTATCTATTCAGTAGATTCACAATTTAATGGGGCAGTATCACGTTTTTATTGGGAATATAAGGTGATGTCAGGAAAATGAAAATTAATGGTTCCAATTGAAAGACAATGTATTTAAATTCAAATTTTAATTCAAATATATAACCTACGGTTTACCCATGCGATTTCCTTTTCTTATTAATAATGAATTAAATGTGTGCACATAAAATGGCCGCCAATGGATTTTATATGAATCTTCTTACTTTGTCCTCTGACTGTGGATGATTGGCTTGTGTAATGCGAATTTTGACACTGTCAAATTAATACATATAGCATTAACTTACATTTATCAGTGAAATATTTGAAATATAACATTATCAAAAAGCGTCCTACTGCCCCTTTAAGGCGTAGAAAAAAGGTTATTTCTTTCTGGTTTCCATTAATTCAACACCACGCTTCAAGGTTTTGACATTCAATGTTGACATAGGAAAATACATAGGAAAATGGAACCTAATGCCCGTAACGTCAAAATGAACATATAAACAGGAATTTTTAAAATGCAAAACGTGAAAGCCTCCAAAAAAGCTTTTTCGCAAAATAAAGTGAATGAAAGTCTTAATTTACCTTTCATTCTTTTTTCTATGTCTTCAAAAAGATCATTAATATTTTACAAATCTGCATCATCATATCAATTTTGTCTTTATGGAAAGAACTAGCATGTAATGTCTTCATATACGTGGGATTAAATGTGTATATATAAGATAATATATGTAATGCACTTGATTTTTTTTAATGAAACGGATTGAACATTACATATAAGTGATTTAACACGTACAGTATGGAAACCAAATAAAATACTATGAAAATCGAGTGTCTCTTAACTATTAACTTGAGCTTTATTATAAAAATTAACTCTTCTTTAAGAGGCATTTAGAAGTTGGTAAGATGAATGAGAACAAGTTCTATGGATTTACAACTTCTTTATTGCAGGAGTGCGACGTTTCGGTGTAGGTAACCGGGCAGATTACAAGATTAGAAAGTATTTAGAGGCAATCAAATTATACCGCTTTCATCCCTCGATGAACCGTGATCAAGGCTATTACCTACCTTCAGCTTATCACCACTTAATTAAATCTAAGTAATCACTCATTCTGTCCATCTGGCTTCTTTTCATGTATGTATACTGTAACAACAATCACTCCATCTGGCTTCCTCTCATGCATTGTGTACTATAACAACAATCCAATCACCATGTACATCAACCTTGTCAACTGCAAAAACTCTGTACATTAATCCAATTAATTGTATAAACATATTCACCATTATGTATATAATCACTTCCATATCATGCTCTGTATCACTTGCTTGAAAACGGTGTTAGTACCTACACCGAAACGTCGCACTCGTGCAATAAAGAAGTTGTAAATCCATAGAACTTGTTCTCATTCAACAATTAACTCCTTTTACAGACATCCCATGCACTGAAATTTATGAGAGTCATACAGTCTTGTTCATTCTTCAAAACACTGTGCAAATTGAAATTCAAACTTGATCAAAACACAACTATATGTAGATTCATTCCAAAGCATATCACAATTTTGATAGAAATTTGTTACGAATGGTTTCAATACACCTTAGCACATGGTGGGCCTTTGAAGCCTATGTATACTTGAACAAAAAAGTAACTGAATAACAGAACTCTCCCATGGTCGACCGCTCCCGTTTCACCAGATCTCAACCCTATTGATCGTGTTTGGGATGAGATGGAGAGAGAATGTAACCTTAAACTACTTGTAAAACTATGCTTCATATTTTAAATGAGATTTAACGATATTTGTTCACTAACCTGACCTTTGATGGACCTTCTAGAAGTTACGATGATGATGAAGATGAAGGCAATATTAAAGATATACAACTTGATTGAGACCGACATAAGTAACTATGTCGAAACGTTTCAATATTGAATAAAGAAGTTGTCTATCAACAATATTGCCTTCATCTTCTTGACCTAACATTAGACGTAGATCTCATTTAGTTTCTTGTTGCGGTCACACTTGATAGTGATTTGGGAAACATTAAAGTGTGACACTATCCCCAATAAGCAAGGTAATGCATTGCTCTTTACTTTTGCGGATAACTTGTTGCTGTTGCAATGACATTTTGATACTGACGTCGGACTAATTAACGGCCTAGATTAATTCTTGTCCTTTAAACGATTAACAGAAGTATGTTTGCCAATCTTTTAAATTAAGATAATTAATGAAAATGACAAAAGCCTAATGCATGTATTCAGTGATTAGTATATTGATTAAGTCACAGGGTTTTCTATAGTAAAAACCTCTATTAGGTTAATCGTTTTTGTCAGTATGTAACTAAACAACATCACGTTATCTTCAGTCCAAACGTTTCTTATCTTTATATTATACACCTTAAAGGGGCAGTAGCACGTTTTTTTAAATTTTATGTTTTAACATTTTCACTAATAATTGTATGTTAATGCCAAATGTATTATTTTGATAGTGTAAAAAATCTCATAACACAAATCAATCATCCATAGTCAGAGGACAAAGGATACTGATTCACATAAAATCTATTGGCGGCCATTTTGTGTGAACACCTTTAATTCATTTTGTGTAAGAAAAAGGAATGCATGGCTGAACTTTACATTATATGTTTAAATTATTACTGCTTTATTTATTACAAAAATGACTTCTCCTGCAACCTCCATATAACGGCAACCTGCTTATTGCGGCACTGCAAATTGGTTTCTCGTGAGACTTTACACATACACAGACCTGTATATAACGACAACCTGTATGAAACGGCAATTTTAAGATTGCTGCTTTAAACGCAGATTTGACTTATTTCCTCAGCTTAATTAACAAACTTTGTCTTAGATAAGTCCATGTTATTTTTTTAGAATCTTCAACCAAATTAACCAATAACTTTTCGGTACGAATATGACTCTTCTGAAAAATGAATTACAAAATGAATGGAACCAACTTCTTCACAGTTCAGCGTCTTTATCGTCAGGTCAAAGGTTGCATTTGGGGGAGGGGGTTTTGAGAGAACAGGGATCTGCATTTATTCGTGTTTATTATGTACGTTTCACCGAATTCATATTTTTTTCTTGTTTGCTCCTTTATTCAATGTTGTGACTAAGACAGAAGATTGCAATATCCTCCTGTCTTTAGAAAACAGCCTCAAATTATATTAGAATTACTCAAGTGACTGTTTTTCTTGTAAATAAAATGGTAAATACATATAATTGAGGAATTCTTGTTTTCCCTTTATTTGGATAAATTTAACATGTTTATGTTGATCTGGCCCTTATTAATAACAGTCATGAAATAAGAAGGTGTTAGACCAACAACAAACACTTGGCCATTGATATTGTTAACGTAACGTTATATCAAAGAAATAGAATATACTGAACCATCATATGTTGTGGAACACAGTTTAACTTAAGCTTTTTGTTAACATATAGTTAAGGAACGTGGTCGAAGGCCGAACGAATTAAATTGTGCTTATAGCTAAGTAGGGGAGGGGGGGGGGGGGGGACTATATTTCCTGCGAAAGACTCGTCGTCTTCCAATCATGTCATAACTGTAGGTAAATCGTGAATTAAGTGAAAAAGAATTGGTAGTTTTTAAAAATAGTTCTCAACCAGGTCAACTGCTAGTGAGATCATAACTTTCTGACGTCATGTGTTTGGTGTATGACGTCATGTAAAAACGTCACTTCATCACCCGAAACTATCATAAACATCAAACAACTCAGCTTTCAGCCACCTGCTTTAACTATAACTGTACATTACTGAAAAAATTGCAAAACACAAACAGTTTAAAAGCGACTCTATTTCTTAAGTTAAGGTCGGGCGGCGCTTCTCGTGATCATTAAAATAAAGAATACAACGCATTTCACCGAGGTTACAAATTTTGTTAACTAAAAACTCTACAATTTCTCTTGGCCTAAAGTTCAGTTGATAACGAGAAACCCCGATAAGAACTTGTAAAAACGTGCGTGAATGTCTATTGTAGGTCGACATGGCTATTTTTGATATATTTGTTTCCACTTTCTTCGTTTTGTTATACGGTAAGTTTTATATATATATATGATCACACTATTTTCTCCTTTATTGACCTCCGGGCCGCGATCGTATTTATCAGGTAAATATCATATCATTTGTTGTAATTTCCCTTTTGTTGAAATTTACCTACATGTATTGATAAACTCTTCTCAAATATACACATGACTGACATGTTGATAAGACACAACAGCCATGACTTCTTTTGCTATAGCAAGACTTTTCAAGTTCGTGGCACTGATGATTGGCTTCACTTGTTGTTTTACTGAGTGTGCGTTCGTCCTTATCAAGTTTAAAAATATACATGGATTTATTTCGGTAGTGTTATAATCATGCACTGAGAATTAAAATAAATAACTAGAATGTCTCCTTCATTTTTTCCACAAAATATACGTCGATATGACTGTTCATGTAACTTTGGCTGTAATATTACACAAAAGTTGACAAAAAAATTCAAACCTCTACCTTTACCCGATGGCAGTTTCGCACAATCTTCAATAAAAATTACAAACATATTCACTGAAGAGTGGGTAGGCTTGTTTGGACGGCTTTGGGAAACACCGTTCATTATCTGTGTAATAATAATGATAAAAGCCTACTGGTACTGCGCTATTTCCAAAAAAGTCATGTTTAAAGCCAACAGATTCCTGAAGTTATAGTACTTTTAATGCAGCTATTAAGAGCTTCGCACGACCATAGTCCGGGATTGTGTCCGGATACCCATTTGAAGAGCTGGGTAGACTGAGTGCAATGTGCATGCAGTCTAAGTAAACCGAGCCTCAATTTTTTCCGTTTCACTCCTATACTGAGTCTAGAAAGACCTAGTAGAGGGTCGCGTCAGCCCACACATTGACCAATCAGAACTCATCTTACCAAGCCACAATAGTCTGCCTTCGCACGTATGACGTTGGTGGGTCATAGGTCGCAGAGGGGTCGGCTGACGCGACCCTCTACTAGGCCTTGCTAGACTCAGTATAGGAGTGAAACGGATAATATTGAGGCTAGGTTTACTTAGACTTATTTGCATGAGAGTAACTTGCCCAGGGACACAACACAGTAAAAGGCCCAGGTAACAAATATTTTGCGCTTCCGGTGGGATTCGAACCAGGCTGCTGGCGTGAGAGGTCAACTGAACTCAACGTTTTCTTGTTCTTTCAGTTCCGGCTTCTCTGTCTGTTAACTGCACTTCGCTGAAAGATGGGGTCTATGAGAAGAGTTGTCGTTCCTTTACAGTCTGTAATAATGGCAAACCGGAAGTCAAGTTCTGTACCAATAGCCTCGTTTTCAACTCTAAAACGGGGATTTGTGACAGGTGTGTTGTTCACTATTCATTAAATATATATAGAGATAGATGTCAGAGATTGAGTAAACTGTGCCTTAACGAGGTATTTAAGATAAAATAATTACGATGTTAAAGATAATTTAAGAGATACAACCTCACAACTGACTAGAAAGTGTGCCTTAAAAAGAATTGTGACCTAGAATGACGCAGATTTGTTCTCCCCAAAAACATGAAAAGGCAAAGTTGACATATGACACCGGATTTACTTACCTGTGATTTTGCTGTCGTTTGTTTCGTGTGAACACTTTTGATAGAAAGGTTCCCTTGTCCATTAATCATTATTACAACACGTGCTCTTACATCACGATGAACTTAATTACTCCTTTAACCAGAAAAAAACTTAAAGCAATCAACTTATTATTTTTCTTATGTTTAGAAATTTTCATTCGTTGTCATGTGTTTGGAATTTGCATGGGTAAATCAACAATATCATATCCAATCAAGTCTTCACGTCCTTACTGACACAGTCCCGATTTAATAATCTAAGTAATTTACCTAAATCAATGCTGTTCCAAGGCGCCTCGCAAGATTCAAATTTGCATACCTGCATTTCAGTCCAAAGGCTGTGAGTCCTCCTTGTGGTGTGTTACGGGACTGTACCGGTAGAACTGACGGTGTCTTCGTGGATAGTGGCTGCAAGTCGTATTACACGTGCATTGGAGAGGTGTTCTTTGGACACGATCTCTGTCCAGAAGGTAATGGCTACTGTCTTCATCTGGACACTTAAAGGGGCAGTAGCACGTTTTAGGGGGACTATAAGATGATATCAGGAAAATGAAAATTAATGGTTCCAATTGAAAGAAAATGCATTTAAACTAACTGGAGCAGTAATAATTCAAATATACAGTATAATGTAAAATTTAGCCATGTCATTTCTTTTTAACATACAAAATGAATAAAAAGTGTTCACAAAAAATGGCCGCCAATGGATTTTAGGTGAACCTTCATACTTTTTCCTCTGGCTATGGAAGATTGGCTTGTCTAATGAGATTTTTGACACTATCAAAATAATACATTTAGCGTTAATGTACAATTATCAGTGAACATTTTAAAATATAAAATTATCAAAAAAACGTGCTGCTGCCCCTTTAATTAGGAGTCTATAAATAGATTAATCTAATTGTCTTTTCCTTAAAGGAGCAGAAGCAGGCTTTTAGAAAATGTTATAGTTTTATATTTTCACGTATTATTTTGATAGTTTCAAAAATCTCATAACACAAACCAATCATCAACAGTCAGAGAACAAATTAAAAAGATTCACATAAAGCCAATTGGCGGCAACATATGTGTGAATTCATTTTGTGTTAGATATAGGGACGGCTTGGCTGAACCTTGCATTAGATTCTTCATTAATGCTTCATTTAGTTTAAATACATTGTTTTTCAATAAGAACCATTTATTTTCATTTTACTGACGTCACCTTATATCACCCCTAAAACGCGCTACTGCCCCTATAAGATCTGTTAAAACATTTAAAATTCCTTTAAAAACACGCTGTTTACTTAATTTCACCTACAACCAAAAGACAACTATGAAGAATGTGTAATTCAGTTTCAACAACGATGACAAGGGATAGAAACAAACTTGCAGAACCTTTGGAAAGTTAGATGCTACTAGATACAACTTTTCAAATCTGAATGCAAGATATATGATCGGTCGAGAGCAAATGATCCTTAATGGATGAGGCGAACTGTCAAAACCCATTTGTTTTACTCTAAACATACATTTACACAGTCTATGTAAACCTAGACTCAATATTATCCGTTTCACTCCTATCCTGAGTCTAAAAAGGTCTAGTAGAGGGTCGCGTCAGCCCACGTATCGAATTGACCAATCAGAACTCAGCTTACCAAGCCACAATAGTCTGCCTTCGCACGTATAACGTTGGAGGGCCATAGGTCGCAGAAAGGTCGGCTGACGCGACCCTCTACTAGACCTTTCTGGACTCAGTATAGGAGTGTAACGGATAATATTGAGGTTAGGTTTACTTTGACTGAAATGTACATAAATTTGTAAAATTGAGTTTTATTCTGAAACTGTCAACAGTCAAATTATTAATTTCATTCTTTCTCTAAATCATTGTCTCTTGCAGAGTTGGTTTTCAACACAGATTTGAAGATTTGCGACTGGCCAAAGCAAGTACCCCCTCCATGCGGAACAAAGAAACCATAGATTGTCGTCTTGATTTGTTCCCACTGTTAAGCTTCTTTCTAAATATATCATATGAGTACACAATGTTTGATTCTAACATTAAAAGTCTTCAAGTTCTAATGTATCGCTTTTTTCTAATAAATCTATTTTACATGACACAACACCACATCAAAACATCACAATCATCATAATCACTAACAGAATGTCAAACACGATATAAGAAAATATATGGATGACAACTTCTTTATTCACTCCTTGGCTCCTGAGGCTTTTTTTGTTAACGCTTACAAGTACATGTTGGAAATTTGATTTGTGTCTAGGCACCCGGCAGCCACGATTCAGCGCCAGTTAAATCGTTGTTCTGCCTTTACAATGCTGAGTGTCAAGCAAGACAGCAACAACTCCCATCTTTTAACGTCTTTTAGTATGACGCGACCGGGAATCGAACCCCTGTCTTCCGGGTGACGGGCGGACACTCTACCACTGAGCTACGGTTTGATAATGAGTGTGATGGGTACAGTATATATAGTTGTGGAGAGCCAATATTTTATATGTAACGGTCAATTGCAAAATATGTCAGACCTATTCTAATTTTATAAGACCAAGATAAGGACATATTTTCATACCCGGACTCTCTGAACCGCTACATATGGCACCAAGATAAGCATAGATATATTATTCAACACTTCCTTGTGGTGGGTGTAACAGACGAGATGTGGAAAATCGCAGTTTTGTTGGTTGTTCTTCCTGCAGGTAAGTATATTATTTTAGTTATTTATTCATTAAAACATCAAAATATAATTACTGAAATTGACACTTCCATGATTTCGGCTAACATTCCCTTGCTAACAATGTAAAATTTGAAAATTTGAAAATTTAGTTTAAAAACTATTTCTCTGTACTGAAATTTGGCAGGGTTGTTACTGAATACCAGGAATGGCGATTTTTGGGGGATTTGGCACGTCATTAAGACTTTTAATAAGGTTTTGCAATTTGTAAGACCTTGCTATGTAGGGTGTTTTTTTGTAAATGAAAGATGAAAATTGCTTAAAAAGATATTGAATAGTATGAAATGAAAGGATATTATTGCTGTTGTGGGACGGACATATTTTCTAAATCAGTTTCATTTTTTTGGTTTAGACTATTTATAAATGAATCTGAACACATTCAGTTATGCTTTGATACATCATAGTTATGTGAACATTTACAATGTGTGAACACGTGGCGTTTCACATACATGTATATCAATTGGCTGTTGTTTCGGACTTAAAGGACTTCTACAGATTTATGTTAAACAGGCAAAATTTATCATATTTTACTTCTTTTTCATAAATAAAGATGTTTTGAAGTGTAAAATAAACTTCTTCGTGCTGTTTCAGTATAGGACTAATCTGTTCATCAATTTATATTGTGATTGAAAATGGGAGCCAAAATTGATTTAAATGATAATAGAAAAACGACAATATGGATGTTCTGAAGTCTACCTAATTGCAATGCTACTATTTCTAATGACTGTTATAAATTCATTTTCAATATTATGTTATTGTCAGTTATGCATGCCATTGTCCACTTTTCATTAACAATTCACGACTTGAAAGTGTTTATTGTAATCAAATTAAACTGAAAAGCTTTGAAAAGGTTATTATCAGAAACAACTAGTAATTCTTGACCAGAAAGAAAAATAGTTTTACATATTACCAATAACATACTCATTGCCGCTAAACATAACTACAATGTACTTTCATACCATTATTTAAGTTTTAATATTTAAAATGAAATTCATAAAAATATAACAGTTACTTGATATTATTTCTAATCTGGAGACGAATTGATTTCAGTTTATTGACAATAAAAATAAAATAAATTTGTTTCTTTAAAAACTCGTAAGTATTTAAATTATAAGTCACATATTCAAATTCATTGAGTGCAATGTTCTAAGTTTTGAAAGAGTTACCGTTGCTTTATCATGGAAATTGTCATTTGTTGAAAATCCTGTCTTATCTGTTGATAACAGAGTCATAGAGTAAGTTCTAGTTAGATAATGAAGAAATGTATCAGTCTTCAGTTGTTAATATTCTTGGGTTATTTGTCGGTGACAATCTATTTGGTTTTAAAGGGGCAATAGCACGTTTTTTGAAAATTTCATATTTATAATTGTTCACTGAAAATTGTAAGTTAATGCTAAATGTGTAACTTCGATAGCATCAAAAATCTATATTATTGATAATTTATAGCCAGAGAACAAATTTTAAAGATTCACATAAAGTCCATTGGCTGCCATTTTTGTGTAAATACCTTTTATTCATTTTGTATAAGAAAAAGGAATCGCATGGCTGAACTTTTCGTTTTATATTTGATTTATAACTGCTTCTTTTAGTTGGATAACATTGTCTTTAATTTGGAACCATATTTTTCAATGTCCTGACATCACCTTATTTCCCTCCTAAAAACTTGCTACTGCCCCTTTAAAACCAGTTTTCAATAACCGATCACTAAATATCCAAACATTGTACCAAGCAGCCCACTAACCGCTGCGTATCGAAAATTTGTTCACACAACCGCTTATCTCAGTGCAAGTGTCATGTAATTCATGTTGTATTATGAGAAATCGTGTAAAATTGCTATAACAAAATGGATAATGTTAATAATTGTAACTATAGGGATACTATATTAAGGGAACATCCAATGTACCTTTACATTATCATATATCTTTTTTTTCTTTTTTTTTCTTTTTTTTGAAGAGACACAATTAACTTTTTTAATCCTAA
The DNA here is from genome assembly GCA_916613615.1 of Steromphala cineraria. Taxonomy (NCBI): domain Eukaryota; kingdom Metazoa; phylum Mollusca; class Gastropoda; order Trochida; family Trochidae; genus Steromphala; species Steromphala cineraria. The sequence goes on along the minus strand of OU744728.1, from coordinate 25,466,633 downwards.
ACATCATTTTCTCTTTTTTATTACGACGGAAAATTTAATTTAATCTTTACACCTGCCCAATGTAGATATGCTTTTTCTTTCCATTGAGAATCGATCAGAAATATTTCATTCCATCAGAATCAGAATTTACAACAAATGACATGACAGACGAGACGTATAGACTATTGTAACAGCTCAAGAACGGTTACTTTATTAAAGGGGCAGTAGCACGTTTTTAGAGGGAATATAAGGTGATGTCAAGAAAATGAAAATTAATGGCTCCAATTATAAGACAATGTATTGAAACTAAATGGAGCAGCAATAAATCAAATATATAAGTTAAATTTTAGCCATGCGATTCCTTTTTCTTACACAAAATGAATTAAAGGTGTTCACACAAAATGGTCGCCAATGAATTTCATGTGAATCGTCATACTCTGTCCTCTGACTATGGATGATTTGCTATTGTAATAAAAAAAATACACTCCAAAAATGATGCATTTAGCATTAACTTACAATTATCGGCGAAAAATTTAAAATACAAAATTATCATAAAACGTGCTACTGCCCCTTTAATTGACAAAAGTTCATTCTTCGTCAGTTCAACTAAAAGGATTCAATTGTCCAAAAAACTAAATCGAAATTACCTTAAATATTTGCACGAACACGCTAGTTAGTGAACTAACTTTTGGTATGCTGCTATATATACATGTATATCAAGTTCTATTGTTAGATGATAAGATTAACATTACATTTGCAAAGAGATAACATAATATAAAGCCACAGGCGACAATGTAATGGTTAAGCTTTATAGTTTTTATGATCTTCTAAAGCGATTGTTGCAGTATCTTGCTTGTATTGTGTGCAGTCTGATTAAAATCGACCGTACTCCGAGGAATAAATATCAAAAATATTGTCTCTATCGGGGATCGAACCAGCCAGAACATCCTCTCCGTCTCGGTCTGAATGCATCCACCTCTATCGCATGTTCCTATAACCAGTTTAGCGCAGACAAACCCAGTCGTTAGCTATCCAATCACATCCTCGTTTTTAAATAGCGTTTAGCGGCGATTATGTATAACGAATGGTACACTGGAGTTACCTGCCCCTAGCATGATATCGAAGCTTTTACTGCGCCCCTTGCGATTGCCTAGACGAGCTTGCGTCAGAACATGCGGGTAATAGGGGTGCCTTCAGACTGTGAATGAGAGGAAAGCCGGGTTGGTTGAAGTTCAAACCCCGCTAGAGACAATATTTTTACACTTTTTTCCCTCGAATCATAGTCGATTTTAATCAGACTGGTATTGTGTGCATAATAATTAAACACAAGGTGCAATGCTCGAAGTGTAGTTTTATAAATGCCCCTGTTAAACTTTCAGACAAACTAGGCCTTAAGTGACTTGGCCAATCGCAGCAAAAGCTTCGCATGTTGGCTTCTCAGTAAGATGCAAATGATGCCAGAAATTAATTGTACAATGGTTGCATTTGCAACAGTCCTTATGACAGAAAAATAAAAAATATTGAAACATACATAATAAAACGCGCCAAAAAGGATATTTAGTCAAATATCTGAATCCTTATATATGTTCTAAAAGATTAAATCTCCAGTATGCTGTTATTGTGAAACGATCTATTTCAAACGTAAATTTACAGTCTTTGCAAGCTACATGACGTCATACCATTTTCAGCACTAGCAGTTGACTGCACAGGCAGAGCGAATGGCATCTACGAGAAGGGATGTCGTGCTTTTGTCGTCTGCTCCAACCAAGTGGCTAAGATCGTGGAATGTACTGACAACAAGGTGTATGACGAGACGTCCAAAACATGTGTGGAGTAAGTCAAGGAATGTGTTCATGTCCGTTAATATTTCCTGTTCATCAAAATTATTTCAAATGTACAAATTGGTTTTCATTTTTTATTGAAAACGGTCACCCGTGGTTGCTTCCCTTCAGAGTAGGGTTTAATGAAGTTAATTTTGAACAAAGCCATGAACTATGAAGCGTTTCAAAGGATTTGTTTCAACACACTAACATCATTGCCAAGGGAAACACAAGTAACAGGAATAAATTACAAACAAATCAGTTCCAAAACGATCAATCAATGTTTTGTTCTGCTACGCCAATTAATTTCCTTACCTTAAATGATTAAACGGCGTTCACAGAAAACTGACCACCAGCAGTTTTTCCTGCGAGGACATCCTGAGAATAATACATTTGGCAAAAGGTATCATTTATTTAGGACAAAACATGCTACTGTCTCTCTTCAATAGTAGACGTCTTTTTGGAAATTGATATAATCACTTATTTATATTTCGCACCAGCCCAAACAGTATCAACACACTGTGCTCCCAGAGTAAGGACTGTTCACTGAAGCAAGACGGGAGATACGCTGATACCACGGACAGGTGTTCTACTTACTACACCTGCAATGGCGGTACCTACTTTGGGCACAACTTCTGCCCCGGAAGTAAGTGTTTGGAACAGCCCACCTTTTATAACTCATTTTGACAACTTATACTGCAAGGGATAAATCGCGCCAGTCTCAATCAGTAGCCAATGTAATCCTTGGTGCATTTCCTCAAATCTTCTGCTGCATATTATCAGCGTACTGTGGATGAATTAGGTAGTCAAATGGTAAAACGGTCAATATGATTGGATGGAGAAATATGAGGTTAACTTGTAGCAAAGTAAAGTCTCAAATATGATTTTCTTAAAGTGAAAATTAAGGACCTCACCAAAAAAAATTTTTAGCTTGAATAATCTCTTCTTTAATTTCCCTTAAACATAAAGATATACATTTGTCACAATTATCTGTGACCTTGCTCAATTTATGAATTCAACCAATCAGCGTTCTGCTAAGAACACGAAAAGTGCTGACGATTCTCCCGCCACATCTCTGATTGGCTTGTGTGAAAGGTCATTAAGTGTACATCCAGTCAAATTGTTCTCAGATCGTAACGAAACTAGGTTAAACTTTAGGATGAGTTTTATGAGAATAGGCTAAGGCTAAATCTCAAGCAATGCAAAACATAAGCTTGTCACTGGACAAGTACCGCTTTCATTTTTCGTGGAAAATTTCACAGTTTCTTATATCAAAATGACAATATTCTTTTTAATATCATTATGAATTTTCACGCCAACGGCGGAGACCCCAAATAATGTGATCTGGCCTTTACTCTATGATGTGTTCTTTGGCAAACTTAAGGCACTTCATCCACAGTGTACTCAGTCAACTGTACAAATAGATACACGTGGTATACAGACACAAACGGCTGAGTGAAGCGTTTTGAAAATTTGAAAACAATATTTCTTCCAGGGTAATAATATAAATTTTACCGCCAGTAGGCAGTCATATATTGATATAATGTTTTAATTTTTTATTTTTATGAATAAAACAATATTTTGAAAAGAAAAAATTCAATTGTCCATTTGACAAGTTTTATTGATTTGCTAGAGACAGTGTTCAACGAGGCACAGCAGTCATGTGACTGGGTCATTGACACCGCTCCCCCATGTGGCACCAAAGGACAACCGCATCGCTCCATGTAGAGGCCATCTTTATTTCCTTCAACAGAAATAAAGTTTGAATGAAAAGTTTTGGATTTTCTTCTGTTGTCTATGAAGGAAACGACATGTTGAAACAATGGATAAAGTTAGTTCTGAGTTCATGATTTTGCAGATTTTATACAAAATGGTCTATTGATTTATTCCCTTTCGGATAATGACACAAACTCAGGTATTCATAGGTTATTAATTTAAAAGAGTAAAGAGTTTAGTTTTGGTTCCAGTTGGTTCATGGAATTGGTAAACTTGTTCTAATCTGTGAAAACATTATGATATTCAAATGTTGTTTCGAGCCAATTTATTTCTTCGAATGTTAATACTTTTTTTTCGTGTCCAAATTATGAGAATAATGAAGGTGAACTTCTTCAAAGATTACAAAATCATTTAATTATTTGTATATTGTATTTATTATTCAACATTTATTATAGATATGGTTAAAAATGAAATCATAGCATATGACATGAACTCTTGTGACAATATCATTAGAAAAATTCGCATGCAGCCTCAAATGAAATCTTAACTATGTGGTACAGTGAAATGCATATAAAATCTTTAACGGTATAGCGTATTAACAATATCATAAAAACATTACAGCTAAAACTAATTTAATATTATTTTAACTATGCGGTACAGTGTAGTGCATATCAAAGCTTTAATCTGTACAGCGCATTATCAATATCATAAAAAAATGACAGCTAAAATTAATTTTGTTGTAAATTCTCACCATCTAGTTATGATCTACTTTTAACACGTAAAGATTACACAAACAGATATACGTGAGTAATACAAAAGGGAGATAACTCGTCACACCATATGAGTTGAAAGACCAACCTGATTTGAAAGATCTACCCTAATTTTAACTTTGTGCGGATGAAATATGTATAAGGAGCTCTTCAAAAATGTATATTATTAATACCTGACTATTGCCAAACGTGTACAAATATTTCAGACAGCAATTATTTGTCGCTTGAAACCACATCTTATATTTTCGATTTAGAAATGAATTAAAAAATTCACGTCATATAATATATCATATCTGTAACTTAAAGAGGCAGTGACATGTTTTTTCGAGTTTAATTTCTAAATTATTTTACAAATAAAGATTAGTTTAAGTATAATGTATTATCTTCAGTTGTGTAAACATTTAATAACTCAATGCGATTACTTGAAGTAGCAGTAGTAGTAGCAGCAGTAGTAGTGTTGATAGTTGTAGTAATAGCAGTAGCAGTAGCAGAAAATGATAAGAATCAAGCAAAAACTGCAGGCGGAAATTTTTGTGATAATACGGAACCTTTTATTAGTCTTGAGCATAACCGGAAACTTTGCATTTATTTAAGAACTCTGACGTTCCATCAAACGATATTATTGCATTTGGTAATAGTTATTTACGTTTTCGTGACATCTATATATCTACCTTAGCCCGCTACTGCCCTTTAAAAGATCTAGAGGTTACATCTTGACGTCATAAGTGCTCGTAAATACGTTACTCATTTTGTGCACGTCTCTCGTTGTACTTTCAATTCTTGTTGGAGATGATTTGTAAAATCTTTCAATACGATATATTGTGAATTATTCGTCGAAATGTGGGATCGAACCGATAACCAAGAAAACCACTGCACCCTATCTGCTAAACATTCACTGATTAATTGATTAAGGGTTTCTGGTTTGATTGTATGAATATTTGAAATTTTGACATTCTTTATCAAATTTGTATTCTTTATCCACCGCAGGGTAACATCAATATCAGAACGACCAAACCGCAAATCGCATGCAAATTCATTTGCATATTGACAAATGCAAGTCATGTCATGCATTTACGGTGTATGCGCTTTTTCGAATGACATAAACACATTAAATAGATCTTAAAAATCTTTTTCTAACGTTCTATTATTTCGACGTTTGGAAAGCTGATCACAGATGTTCAGTCAAGTTGTGGTTTGCTTGTTTCTTTTCTTTTCGTTCAAAGCTTAAGGCGAAAAAGCGAGTATGAAATAACGTAAAATGCAAAACGGTGAAAGCGTGAATAAGCAAGAAACCTAGGGCAGTAGAGACTGAAAATGGAGACGCGACATATCAAATCAAATCTAAAACAAAGGAACGTGTACACCATGAAATCGACACTTAAAGAATTGAACGAGTTTCTCTGCGAGAAAAAATTTTTGTTGAATAAATCGATTTTCATATACGTATGTGATAATATATCGCAGGTTTGGAAATGGTAGATCCGATGCGTTAACATGAACAGTCTGGAAATCGTTACTCAATACTACCTGAAAACGATTTATCGAACAAATTTCTAAAATAAATGCACAAAGAGAAAATGTTCTCTCGCAAGGCGTACACGCCCCAATGGTTGTAATGGTTGGCCTTCACATCTCCTTAACACTTTGTCTTTGACATTATGCATAGTTATTTCGTGTCTTTTCTATTTCGATTTTCATCAATGTGCATTGCTTAATCGTATTTTTCGCACTGTAATTGGGGCTGGTTTGAACATGCAATAAACAAAACCCAGACACCATAACCTCCATTCAATAACAAGAAAATGTCAACCGCTGCATCATCATTTAATATTTAGAGACGCGTCTTAAGAAACAAGGGAGAGAATTCTTTTGACAGTGAATGTATTTACTTAAGGTGGAAACTTTGTATATTGTTATCTATAGTTGTCTGTCTTCATGTACGTACATGTACACTTGAAATGACGTCATGGCTGTTATTCAATCATTTTAATTTTTAACGTAAGTTTGACTTTAGAACAAAATCTTTTGGCACGCAATACCTCTGTCTAAAGCGCAATATTCACTCACTCATATGCATATATGTGTTGTGATGTCATTGTTGTTAAACCATTAGTTGTAAATATGCCTGTTCAAACATATTTGTCTTTCTTTTGTCTTCTTCGTAGTATTCCCTTGCCATATTTCTAACATTTGCTTCGATCTTCTACATCTGGTTGTGAAATGTTCTGTTAGTATGTCATCTAACCAATGACACTAATCGGTCGGGTAACATTTTTTCATTTTCTGCTACATTTATATAATAATAATAATAATAACACTTTATTGTCCTAAGTACAATTACATCGGAAATGTGTTATGTGCTCGTGGCACCCGGCAGCCACTGTGCAGCGCCAGTTAATGCGTTGTTCTGCCTTTACAATGCTGAGTGTCAAGCAAGACAGCAACAACTCCCACCTTTTAACGTCTTTTGGTATGACGCGACCGGGAATCGAACCCCGGTCTTCCGGGTGACGAGCGGACACTCTACCACTAAGCTACGTCCTCGACATATTTCACAGAAGTAGTGGATCGGAGAATATGTCGTTACAGTAGAACACGGATATAACGAACTCGGATATAGCGAACACCGGATATAGCAAACACCGGATATAGCGAACTAAATTCTTTTGTCCCTTGGAGTTCGTTATATTCGTGTTCTACTGTAACGACAAATTCTCCGATCCTCTACTTCTGTGAAATATGTTGCCAAATAACCCTAAACCCAAAGGTTAATCATTTCATTAAATGATTTTCCTATCAATTATTGAATCCAAGAGGGCATGTTATACTTATTTTCTACTTAGCTTGTGTCTGGGAAGGGAATGAATAATTGCTTTAAATCTATGCATGTATGACGTCAAGGGTTCACTCAAGAGATGAAGCATCATTCTCTCTCCTCAGTAGACTAACATTCAGTCTCAGAAGTATTTATTTAAATATTGACAATAGTTTTAAACATTTCGTGTATTATAACAAATGGAGCCCAGAAGATGCTTTAACTTCAAAATTAAACCTAAGTGTTCTAGACTTGCTATACTTGGTTGGTCGTCAATTGAATTTGTTATTAGCTTAAGGGTCCCCTCTAGCTGCGTTATCTTGAGTTGCTATACTTTAGTAGACTTGGTTGGTCGTCAATTAAATATTTTTGCTATATAGGTTTGGATGACAGACTATCCCCTCAAAGGTAACTCAAATTATGAAATCCTAATCTAACCTCTATCGTATAAGGAGCAATTCTCGACCTAAAAGTGAGAAACCTTCTTGGATGCAATCAAAGATAGTTGTGCGATCGCCGACGCTGTTTCAAAAGACATCATTTTACAGGACTCAGTCATTTCCGTATGTTTCATGAAATCTAGAATTCATCCCGATATGCGCTTCGCATGCACTTTAAGTTTTCTTGACAGATAGGGGTTAGATGATATGGCGACTGAATCTTGAGAGCCCCGAGTGACAACAAGTCAGCTTTACTTCCGCGAAGTGACTTCACTGGCTTATTTTAATTTCAGATGATTTTAACTGCAAGCTGTTGCCATCTGATGAACCATCGAACTAATATTTGAATAATGGTTTATCAGAGTTTTATTAAAGCGCTACCTCTGTTGGGGAATATTAATAAATAAAATCTTATAAAATTAATTTTAATTTTTTAACAACCAGTATACATTATGTTCATTTATAGATATGAAGTAATACTTTTTTTCATAATCTATTAACTTCGAAAAGGCCTTGAAAAATTGTCACCTTTGCTTAACTCCACGGATATAACAAATCCAATCTAAATGTTGTAATGATTTTGTCCCGAAAGCTGTCGATGTTGTGTATTTTATCCTGATAAAACTAAACCATATCTGTAGCACAAAGAAGATTTAACCTTTTTTGAAATACAAAAAATATTGTTTAAATTGTAAAGTGTGCTGCATGTAAATCCTACCGGAGTTGTTTAAACCTGTTTTACAGTTTGGTAATTTAAAGAATGCAAACTCAAGGTAAAATAATTTCTAGCATATGATTTAAATATTAAATATCTGTTAGATTTAAATATTAAAAATAGGAGTTACACCTATGTTATGTAATCTTATCTTTAGGTTGTGCATATAATGGACACACATAATCCATTATACATGATAAATCTCGCTTGTTGTCTTTATTTTATTCAAGTAGTCTTGAATCCGTTCTCGCTTTTAACATCAATCGTGGTGTGGAAATTTGTCTTTGCAGGAAAAAGGAAGACTGAGAAAAGTGATCAACATTGCAGGAAAAATTTCAGGGAGACAATTTGATACGTTAGAATCAATCTATTCACATAGTCTCATGCGTGCGTGAAAAAAGATAATTTCAGATAACGATCACTACCTGCATAGTTGCTACGAACTTCTTCCATCCGGACGACGCTACCGAGTTCCGAATGTAAAATTAAGGCGCACCAAGATGTCATTCATTCCAGCAAGCATTACTCATTTAAATATCTAAATTATACTGTTCCAGTCTGTCATACCCATGTACCATGTGATTATTGTTAATTGTCATTATTGTATATTTTAACCTTTTTATATCCTGTTATATATTCTGTATTACTACTGTGCTCAATTCATGACAATCCAAATTCCCTTCCAAGGGCAATAAAGATTTATCTTATCTTATCTTCTAATCAAAGAAAGATTGAAAGCATGGACATGTTAATATTCATATATTTCATTAAATAACAACCTTATGAAAAAATATTCACTATGATTTAATTCACATTTTATTTCTTTCAGTATCTTATATTAACATAGAAAACACTCCAGAATAAATGTTAAAGCCATAAAGTGAGAAAAGAAGTCTAACTACATTCCACAAGAACAAATTCTCCACACCCGCGAGTTATACATTATAACACCATGGCTCTAATATGGCTTAGTTACACTTAATGCATTATGTGATGTAAAAAGCCTATTTGCCCTCCAAGGCGAAAACTCTCACTTAATAGATACCTCCTTTGAAATTGTCTGCACTTGATAAGTTGAATTTTATGACTGGGATGGTTCTTAAAGTGCAATAAAGAAAGCGCTTGCTAGTCCATTAAATTAAATTTCTGAGCTATGTAAGACATAATGTGTCAGTCAGCCTACACCTATATTTATATAGAGTAGAGGCGAAGGTATATAGAATGTAATTCTAAAATAATTATTGACAGTTTAACGTGTTGAACAATTTTGAACACAACCCTACAATAACATGTTTGTTCAAAATATCCTGTATTACATACAAGGGCAGCCATATCGGGGTTCATATTTTTCATATGATGCCCTTGGGCAACATATCACTTTTTCATTGCGACGTAAGGTTAAACCATGATTTGACGTTATGGTTAGTCCGCCTATTATAGAATTTGAAAATGTTCTGTAGTTTCTTGTGGCTCTTTAAGAGTTCTTGCTCTCAATTTATCTGGAAACTCAGTACCATAACAAGTACTTAATCTACAAACAAAATAACCTTAAAATATAAGAATTTGAGATAATTTAAAGAGGCAGTGGCACGTTTTTAAATGAACAGATGATGTCAGGAAAAGGAAACTTAATGGTTCCAATTGAAAGACAATGTATCTAAACTAAATGACGCAAAACTAATTAAAATATATAATGTAAAGTTTAGCCATACGATATCCTTTTCTTACACAAAATGAATTAAAGGTGTTCACACAAAATGGCCGCCAATGGATTTTATGTGAATCTCCAAACTTTGTCTTCTGCTGGATGATTGGATTGTGTAATGTGATTTTGACACTGTCAAATTTATACATTTAGCATTAACTTACAATTATTAGTGAAACGTTTAAAATATATAATTATCAAAAAACGTGCTACTGTCCCTTTAAGACATCTTGTTCTCAAATTTATCGGGAAACTCATTACAATAACCAGGACTTAATAAATAAACAAAATTACCTTAACCTTGCAGTTGAGATAATTTAATAGATTATATAACCACCTGCTTGAAAACTGACAAATGAGACAACGGCACGTATCCAAGGAGACAAGAGACATTACTCATCATGTTTGCGTGTCTCAAGTCATCAGCAGAATTTCTACCACTGACGGACCAAACAGGTTTGTTTTGTATCAGTTAATAAACATATTTAAAGGGGCAGTAGCACGTTTTTTGATAATTTTGATTTTTAAATTTTTCACTGATAATTGTAAGGAAATGCTAAATGTATTACTTTGATTTTGAATTATTACTGCTCCAATTACTTGAAATATGTTGTCTTTCAATGGGAACCATTAATTTTCATCTTCCTGACATCACCTTATATTCCCTTATATTCCTTAAAAACGTGCTACTGCCCCTTTAAAGTTAAATGTTATAATCCAAAACTACTTTGTATTGACATCAATTGCAGACGTTATTTTGTTTTTGCTTAGCCAAACGAAAAGATTAGTGAACATGAACAAACAGACAATATTTATATATATTATAAATATAGATATATATCTGATTAAAGTATCACCACTATGTATTTATATTTTAAATTAAAAGATATATGGAACACTGTTTTAATTTCTTGTCATGTAGAATTTATTGCTCTTCTTCTCAAAGTAAAGATCGCGTTTTAACTATCTACATGTATTCTATCGGATTTTAATGTGTGCTTTCATCTTCAGGAAATGAAATTAAGAAAGTTTCTGAGAAAAGTTTTGTTTAAAATTGTTTATGTTTGTTCTAAATAAATATTTACATTTATTGCCTAGACTTATTATGATAAGATAATCATTCATAATACGTCTCTCCAAATGCAAGAATTAAACTACTTTAGAAAATACACATTAAAAAGCAAAATGTATATTTATTGTGATTATTCATTAGAAACGGAATTAAACATTTATTTACAAAAGTGAATATTCGAAGGATTGAGAAGTACAACGCCCTGAGTCAATTGTTGCTTGGACAACATTTTACCGCAGTAAAAATGATAAAAGCTCTGGTAAAATTCCAGTTGATTCATTAGCATAACCTGAAATAGCAGCGTTTTGAAAAATGAATAAAATTCAAAGATTTAGATTAATGCCTAATTCTGACTTTTTCTGGTTTGTTTTGCCTTGTGATTTCGGTCACTACCATAAACGAATTTCCTGATTTAAATTGTTTTAGTTTAAAGTTTCAAAGCCTTAGGTCCGAACTTTTTCGGTAAGTTTGTTTTCGAATCCGTCAGTTGTTCAGAAAACAGAAAAAAATATCACTTTTGTCATAAAAATTCTGAAGAATTTTACTGATAAATAATGAAAATTCAGCTGTTTATGTTCAATTTGGATTCCAAAAAAACTATGTGAGTAAATTCACTAAGTTGATGTCAAACGCCGCGTTGGCCATATCAGCCATTACCCAACATAAAGTCAAACAAAGAAAACATGAACTCTTCCCGATTTATTTTTTGAGATAAGAGTTTGTATCATACCATAAAACTGTAAAACGAGGCTTTTTATTTAAATATCTCTTAAGTTTATTCATAAAAGTTCTGTGTGGGTGTATGGGAACATACATTTGTAAGTGGGTAGATACTTAAGGTAGACACCCATACGACGTGTTGCGACATATTCATACAAAGAGCGTTTAAGCATGCTATTCAAATTTTATTTGCTATTTGATGTCCCGTAAAACTGGTTTGATTGGGTAAAAAACTGTTGAACTTCTTTTCATCAATAATGCACTGTGAAAGAAGGCTACAAGTATATTCGATTGCTAAATTTGACAAAAATATTTGAAATATTCAGTAAACGATACTTAATGAAGTTTTAGAAACATTACAAGTGTATTTTCTAACACCTTGGGATAACTTTCCAAGAAGAGCATGCGATTGCTGAGTTTGGCAGCAGGTTGATATTATAACCTCAATATCATCCTGTCTCAGGGTACTAACGTTACACCAACTCCACTAATCTGTACCCTGGGCTCAGAAGCTAGATTCGCTTACTCGGTCCGACTTGCGATATAGCCAATCAATTCATTTTCTCGTTGAAATTTTATCGAGAAGGTGGCGAAAAAATGATTTGATTGGCTATATCCCAAGTCAGGCCGCGCGAGCGAATCTAGCTGCTGAGCCCAGGGAACAGATTAGTTGAGTTAGCGTAACGTTCGTACCCTGAGACAGGATGTCTCAATATAGTAACGGTTGAAGACTGAAGCATGCAACTTTTCTATGGATAGGACATTGGTAGTTTCTGTAAAGTTTATTTATTTTACAAAAAGGATAAAACCTCTTGAAATCATATGTAGTCTTATTTGACCGAATGTAAATTAATACTTACCATGAACCATGGTTCGTCTCGTTTCTTGTAAAGACAAGATAACCTTTACTCATTTGTCGTAGAGAGCATATACATTATATAGTTTATGTACCAAAATCAAAGGTACACTTGCCAATAGAGAACTTTATCTGTCAGAGTAATCCATTTACATCTACCGAAGTAAATTTAAGCGGCGGATCTAAGTTTTGCAGAATCAAATGACGTCTTAAAATTATGATGCACTTTCTATCCCGATATCGACAATTTTGACTTTTTATTTATCAGTTGGACACTGTAGAAGTTGGAATTGCTCTATTCAGCATTATACTGATCAGAGTAAGACTTAATTACAAATTTAACCTTTTAAAATATGATTCTGTATATTAACTCCGGGTCCATTACTGAGAAAGGGGTCAGTTACAGGCTCATCATGAAGACCGAAATGGATAGATATAAATTGATACAATCTGTCATAAAAAAAAAAAAAATTATTAATATCAACACATTTCTAATATTTAATAGTCTCAGCGTTTATTCATTGTTGTGGTCTCTCCTTCACTACAACATCCTCATCGATTGATCCCGGTCCCCATTTATGAATATAATTATGTATGTATTTATGTCTTTATATTGTAAATGTTGATCAATATCAAGCAGAGGAAATTAGGAAGAAGATTATTCGTATTCGATTTTTTGAATGTTGTTAACACGAAAGGCGAAATTATTGAAGTTGTCTCCTCAGGTTTGTTATGATAATCTGTTAGTGTTTAATTCATATCATTCCCAAAATATAACACAGCAAAATTAATTAAAATGTTTACCATGAGTTACAGGTTTCTCTTGGCAAATAAAACACAGTTTGGCAGAGTTATTTAATTGATTATTCTGAATTCTAGCGGATGAGAGTGTACGCATTTAACTCCGAAAGTTATAATAGGTTTTCACAATGCCCTTGAAATGACAAGATAATATAAAGAGGTTACTAAACGACCTTCCATCTAATGCTTTTTTAATTAAACGAGTTAATGAAGTTTTTCATACATGTATTTCAAAAACCTAGTTTTATAGACCCATGTTTATGAAGTTGTTCCCAATGTATTACATCCCACGAATCCATACAACACGAAGGATCAACATTTGTTTGATTTTTTGAAATTTTCTGTGCAAGAAAAATGAAATACCAAAGCTTTTTTCAAAACAAATTTAGCATTAAGCTATTATTTCTGTTGTATTCAAAGCAAATGACAATTTTTTTCCTCTTAATCCGTTGCATACATATATGTGAAGATTAAAGCTACATGTATGATTCATATCAAAAGTCAACATCTATACTAATAGCTCTTATATTAGAGCAAATCTCAATATTTTACCTTTAATATTTTCAGGCTTTATAACTGATATGATGTCAATAATGCTATTGTTTCTACCAAAAGTCACATCCGAGTGAAATTTGATATCAAACTTCAGTCCCCATGGTTGTTTTCATGTTTTCTATGAGCACCGAGAACGCAGAGAAAATAAATATATATGTATCACTCAAATAAAGTGTTTCTCTAATGTTAGCTATTATGTCCATATATTCCAAGCAAAAATATGAATTTTCGGTATACATTTCTGTTGTATTCAAAGCAAAACTCCAAAGTTTACATATGAATGTTATATATATATATATATCAGATGTCAACATGAATGCTTTAATATACATCTCAAGTCAACACTTAAACTATTATCCAAGCAAAACTAAGTATTGCAGTATATAGTTATGTTGTATTTAAAGCAAACCTGTTTATCTGTGAATGTGTTGTGTGTATTTTTTTTCAGAAGTAAACATGGATGCAATGATTTACATCAAAAGTAGACAACTTATCTATCTTCAAAGCACACCCAAGCTTACATTTCCGATGTTCTGACAGCAAAACTACGTATCTAAGCCTATTTTTGTTGTATCAAAAGACAAACTAACATTTTAGCTTATATCTATTTTGTATTCAAAGCAAAACTCCACAGTTTACTTCACAACAAAAGAGGTCACCTGAAAATCAATAAAGCTATAATTTTCTGGTGCTGGTGTGGAGAGATTTTGTTAAATCAATCACAAGCTGTTGTCATATCTGGGATATTTTCTAAGTGAATGGTAGCTAATGGGGGAAACTAATGTTGGGCGAGAATGTTCAGGCTTTATCAAACTGGCCAAGCGCAACCAGGCTTTCTAAGATTGCTATCCTTGTGGAAATTGGTTTTGATGGTTGGCTTCTTCTTATTAAACAAACAAAAAGAAAGTAAGACATACAAAATATGAAGGCTACATTTATGTCTTGGGTCATGCAAGTGTATTTTAAGAAAAGGTGTATTTCAAGAGGCTATACATTTTGAGTACATGTTTGATCTACATAAGATATAATATAAGCAAGAAAGTATAAACAAATTAGTTGACTTTGCATTTCATGAAAGATACTTAAGTGGAGAAAAGAAAAATGTTATATTTTTTGTCAATATTTGCACAACGAAAGAAATAGTTAAATTTGTTTTAGTGATAAACCAATCGATCATAACAAATTTTAATACGATAAGGAAATACATATATAAGTTTGTTGTCACACCTTATTTTAAAGACAAACGGTCTGTACAACATTTTTTTATCTCATACTGGTAAGTTTTTTATTAGTTAGTGTGCAAATGTAATAATATATTATAATAACTGAGGAAGATACATATCGATGCATTATCATTCCGGTTTAGGATCAACAAGTATTTATTGTTACAAGAAAGTAAAAAGTAAAATAAAACAATCACAAATTTAACTCCTATGAATTAGTTTTGTATAAAGGAAAATGAGTATCTAAAAACGTTCATAGTTATCGTGTACAGGAATTTAGAATAAGATAATGAACACATATTTAGTTTACCTTAGATATATTAGGACGTGCATCACTTCACAGTTCTTACATATTTTCACTTTGGATGCACATAAGAAGGTTTTATATACTTAAATATATTTCTATTAATGTTAGTCAAATCGAGGCTCATGTAAGTGAAAAAGTTAATTAACAAGTGTGTTTTTAATATTTTGTTCACACTGTAATTGATTTTATCATGTTTTATAAACAGTTATCCCATTATGTAGTAATGGATACACTAATTGTGCTTTGTAATCAAGACAAAAAGTTTAAATATAATTGACAAAAACAGCAATTCATAAAAAAAATAAAGAAATGAATGAAGTATTTGCATTGTTTGATTGGTCATATGGCTAAAGTGCCTAGCTATAGATGTAGATGTATCGATATATATGTTGCTATAGGTACAAGCTATTCGTTACGACATTAAAAAAATCACAAACATGACTTATTCATAGAGAGGTTATTTAATATCCCGTGTTATGATAATGAGCAAAATATGAGTTATGTCGATACAAACATCATTCGCAATATCACGACTATAAATAACATATATTTTCATGATAAACTAAAATTGTACATCATAATAT
Organism: Steromphala cineraria; assembly: GCA_916613615.1. Taxonomy (NCBI): domain Eukaryota; kingdom Metazoa; phylum Mollusca; class Gastropoda; order Trochida; family Trochidae; genus Steromphala; species Steromphala cineraria. The sequence goes on along the minus strand of OU744728.1, from coordinate 25,450,555 downwards.
TTAATTGTATGGCGAAGAATATCTTTTCTTTTTGTAAAACCAATATATTTATGAGAATTCAGTTTTCATCTCTAAATTTCTTTCAAAATATGTTTTCTATAAATGCTTACTTGACAACCTCTTAAATGAATTCAAATATTCCAGAATATATTGACCACACCGAAACAATCGAAATTCGCGTGTTCAATAATTATCTAAGACTATTGAAATATTGATTATTAAAAACAAACTAAAATTATCATGAAAATACATTTTCATTATTTGATACTTATTTCTACGAATCTTAAACTATTGCATATTCTGATATTATCTTAAATGTATATACACTGTATCAAACTTGCCATTGCATTCATAGGGTAAACATTCTAGGTTCTGCAAACATTGAATTATCACAATTAAATATGTATAAGAAAATAATGTTACATAATGTAGAAAATAGTCTTTGATGAAAGACGATACTTAAGTTATTCATGAACAGAGGATCCAATTCGACCTTGAACTTCCAACAGATTACGTATCCACATATACACACATCAGCATTTCTTGAAGGAGTCCATCAAGTATCCAATAAGATGACCATTGCATTGAGTCACTGTCAGAACAAATTTTTCGATAGGCCACTGCCTGGTCATTTAATGGCTAGATTGAAGTATGTCCAGTCAACTGACCATTTGGTGTTGAGATACTCAATACACAAGCATAGCACAATTCAGATGTGTTTGCATATCACGAGATCCCTTCAAAGAGGCAGTAGCACGATTTTTGATAATTTTATATTTCAAATATTTCACTGATAATTGTACGTTAATGTTATATGTATTATTTTGACCGTGTAAAAAATCTCATTACACCAGCCAATCATCCATAGTCATAGAACAAAGTATGAAGATTCACATAAAATCCATTGGCGGCCATTTTGTGTGAACACCTTTAATTCACTTTGTGTAAGAAAAATGAATCACATGGCTAAACTCTACATTATATATTTGAACTATCAGTGCTTCACTTAGTTTAAATACATTGTCTTTCAACTGGAACCATTAATTTTCATTTTCCTGACAACACCCTATATTCCCCATGAAAACGTGCTACTGCCCCTTTAAGGAATTATTGTCACTCTGTAACTTTGTTGTAAGGTTAAAGGTATAAGCATAATATCATATTACTAAGAATGACCTTGTTAACATTATGGTACAAATTTGTTAACATGCAATATTTTTATAAAAATGTTATCGTTATTATTGTAAAATCTACATCACTGAATTCGAGTCTGTATGAAAACAAATTATAGGTACAAAGGTGTAAGTTCTACATAGCATTTAACATTTCAAATCTTATCATTGTCAATATCTAGTTAAACGTTTTTAACGTTTTGAGATATTTTAGGTAGAAAATATATGATTGTGTGAACATTTACTTATGAATTATAGCATTGTTCATTTTCCAGTACACGTATAGAGATTATAAGATATAATCTAATAAAAAGGAAATATGGCACTTAAATTAAAGAATGTTTTAAATCAAGGCATAATATTTCCAGTTTCAGTGTAGCCGATTAGTAACGCTGTGGTTATATTGAAAGCACTAAAGTTCGCGACAATTAATGCATAGAAATTGGAGTATGGTAACATCATGCACTTCATATCCAAGTTGTGGCAACATTTGCACAGTGGGCATGATATAGATTGGCAATATATCATTGGGCAATATTCACTCGGTCGATTTCTAGACACAATATGCGGAGTAACATTGCGTCAATTAGTAACGGTTATAATACAGGCAACATGATCACAGAGTGCTAATTGAGTAACAGGATAACAGAGTGCTAATTGAGTACCAGGATAATAGAGTAACTGTGTAACTTAGTAACCGAGTAACAGAGTTACATAGGAGGCACAGCGTAAGGCGTATTGTATGTCTATGTATATATGATACATTTATGTGTTGTCTTTCTGTGAGAATAATTACAGTTGACACGTGAAACACCAATTACAATACGTGACACAAACGCGGTGATGCCATAAGCTAATATCATAAATACAGACATTGAGTAATAAAATATAACGTCATGGAATCTCTAAGAGCTTGGCGTAGTTCAACTTAATAAAATAAATTGAATTTTATCACAAGGAATCTTAAATCCAATCATCATGATATAGAATTCAACAAAAGTGACTTCGTTTTGAATTTTTAGCAACACACTGTGCTTGTCACAGTCCAGTTTTGATCTAAAGATCATACTCATAGTAGAGGGTGTCTAAAAAGGTATCAAATCTAACAAAATCCATTTCAAATAGAACTGAGACATCAGGATTTGTATCGCTTTGTTGGTATGGAGTGGTCTGTAAGCCTGTCAGTCCAAATGTCTGTCCATGGGTTTGTTTAAGCGATACAAGCCCATGTAGATTAAGGCACGAGTGGACGAGTCTGAAGCACCGTTTAGTAAGAGCAAAGCGTGCTAGAAGGAACTAAACCTGTAAGGCTAATTTGGTAATCCAATGTCACTGGCAGCTAGTTTAATCCCAATCACAGAACTGGACACAGTGTATAGGTTCCAGGAACAGCGGTTGATGCTTTTGATACTCTGCTTATAGAATCACATTATATACAGTTCTTGGACATGGAATACATGTATATTGCATAAATACCTTATACACATTGCTTGTGTTGCTGTGAAATGCATTACACATATTGCGTTGTTCATATGAGATAATGTCAGTGCCCATTCTCGAGCTCATTCACTGAGGTTCTTGACGAACTCTTCGGTCTGCGCATGGCCGGCATTGTTGCATTTCCGGACGGCATGACCACTACCTTGCTCCGGGGGTTCCGGAAGTTGCGTGAGTACACATTATACACTTGTTCAATCGGTCTCTCAATGGTTGTACTGTAGCCAGACCTACCATGCATATCACTGCCCCGGATGTGGACCCGGCCGCTAGGGGGAGGTAACTCGAACACGTCGTTCCCTCCCGCCCGTCCAATACTTGCCGGACTCCGCGGTACCGAGTTGGTTGAACTACTCCGATGTCTCGACGTGCTCTTCACACCGTAAACCGTCCTCCCTTCGGTCCGACCTTGTCGTTTAACATAGTATCCTTTCCGTTGTCCTCGCTCCGTCTGAACCCCAACCTGTCTGATATCATAATCGGGCATATCCGCACTCTCTGCAAAGTTGACATGCTTGTCTGTACTGTTGGTGCTGTCTGTGGGAGATGGAAGGTCCTGTCCGTCCTGCGGGAGTTGGACCGGTGTCCTGTGTCTCACATTGTTATCGTTCACGTCCCGCTTAAAATACTCCTCTGCGCTTATGCCAGTGGTCTTCTCAAGTAGGAACTTAATGTCCCTGATCTCCTGAGACAGAGTCAACAGTTCGTCTTTGAGGGAGCGGTAAGACGATGATGACATCATGGACTCACGGTCGCTATCTGACTCCCCAAAGTTGGTCTGTACAGCCACACTGAAGCCCGGCCTGCCCTCAATCTCGCACGGTTCACGCTCGAATGTCTCCGGTTCTGTCTCGATCTTCACATGGAGTTCTGTACTGGTTCCAGTCGAATGGACTCCGTTGCTTACATCTGCGCGCACCACGCCGTCACGGAAATCTGAAGACTCTGAGGACATCTGAGAATGTCCATTCACGCCGTTTTCCTTTGGCATGAGTGTCCAGTTGGTACCCTGTGGTTTCCCTATAGGAATCCTGTAACCCTCACCAACGATGTTCTTCTTGTAATCACTGAATGTCAACACAATATGAGAGGCATCATCCTCACTCTGGCACCTACACACGAGATAGTTGAACCGTCTCTCGGCATCCTTGTACACTGTCATCAAGCACGTAGCATTGAATCTATTAGCACATATGTCCTGTATAGCCGAGATAGGAATCTTCTCCGATTTCTGTCCTTTCCTTCCATTGTCATGAACAACAATGAGTCTCAAGCCATCCGTACACAGCTGATAGGTAGCAGACAAACTCTTCTTCTCAAGAAACTGAATGCTGATCTGCTTCAGCAGGGCAACCTGTGATGCTCGCGGACTCGGCTTCCAGATTCCCGAGAAAAAGACCTTCTTCTCTATAAGAACTGAAGCCATGTTTACAACGTTGAGACTCAGCCTTCCTTGGCTGTCTACCCCTCTCTCTGTCTCTCCCTCGCACTATGGCTGTCTCTCTCTCCCTCGCTGTCTCTCTATCACCGTCAGCCTCTCACACCGAGTGAACACGGCTCTAGTTCAATAACTCTGTCGTGAATCAATGAATATAGCCAGCTGAAGCAGGTGACACAGCGACGATCTCCGTCTGCATATAGCGTGTACTGTCATTCTCTTGTCAAACCGGTTTACTTGTGTATAGTCTTCAGTGTTAATTTAGACTTCATCCCACAGCCTATTTTGATATTCTTTACGTTCATTCGTGAATAGACAACGTCTTGGTAAAGTACATGTAAATGTTTACATGTTCTATATTTCTTAAGACACTGAGGTCCGTCTTCGTCGTTATGAGTTCATCTGAGGTCAATGTATGTCCAGCTAATCAGATTACATGATATTGTCACGTGATTTCTTTCAATATCAATCAGGTATGAAGAATCATAGTTAATATGTTTTGTAACCTAGTCTTGCGTGACAATGCACCTGGTAGGGAAGTTAAGCTTAAGCTTAGACATAACATAACATAACCAGATTTTATGGACAACTATACATAGTTTCCCTCATAACATTATTTAACGATCTATATCTATGTATTTCCTCTTCATCTATATCTGTGTACATCGTTTTGAGGTAGACCAATATTACCTGCAAGCAACTGTCTTTTACAGACTTTAAAATACAAATATAAACCAAGACATAAGATTTTATCCATATTTTATCCATATGTACTGGACAATATGAATTTTATATATGTTTGTTTGTCCTTTAAAATGTTTCGACATTCCTAAATAAGTCTGTTTCTCAATAAGTTATGAAAACGTTGTAAGCAATTACTTAAACGTATTCTTATTATATCCATACTATGTATTGTTGTATTTCTCAGAAAGTAATTATTTATAATTCAAATTATTATGACATAATTTAATACATATATGTTTGATATCATTTGGTTCAATTTCATTTTATTATTTTATTATAGATGATAAGCTATTAACTTAAGTCAAACTAAGTAGGTAAAACACGTCCATTGGTTCTTATAACTTAATTACAATATTTTACAAAAATAAAACTGTAAATGCTCTTATAATGTGAAATACATATATGAACCACAGATGACAAGCTTTCAACGTCAACTATATATATGTTTATATACAGTAGCTGAAGTCTATATATGTATTACAACTAAGTAAGTGCTGTGTCTATGTGTGTATAGGCGACACAGTACCGCTTTAGACAGAGTCAACAGTCCTCTTTACTGTTAGATTGGCAAGTACTTTACTAACAAACAGCGCTCTATGGGAAATACTTGCTATCATTTATGAATAAGTCGTTTAATTATTCAGACGGACTCTGATCACTAAGACAGTTTCATATGTTCACGAAACATTATGAACCTCTACAGAGCTTAATTGACCATATGGAATTAATACTTCTTCCCAAAGAAGGTACCTCTCACACATATAGTGCTTTCATTTGGTTTGTCTATTAACTGGACAATTATGATACTAAATAAAGTGGTTTATCTTTGTAGATTTGCCAACCATTTCTTAGTTAAAGAAAATATTAATAATAAATGAGAAAATTGCACTTTAAAGGAGCTCGAGAGTATTTGTGGAGGTTGTGACATCGTTATGATAGAGAGTTGTTTTATCAATGAATTAATCGGAGAAACCTTTTCTTACTTTAAAGGAGCAGTAGCACGCTTTTTGAAAATTCATGTCTTAAATTTTACACTGAAAATTGCTGACGCTAATGCTAAATGAATTATTTGATAGAGTTTTAGGGGGAATATATGGTGAAATCAGGAAAATAAAAATAAATGCTTCCAATTGAAAGACAATGTATTTAAACTAAATGAAGCAGAACATTTAATCGAATATATATTGTAAAGTTCAGCCATGCGATTCTTTTCTTACACAAAATAAATTAAAACTGTTCACACAGTGGAATCAATGTGATTTTTTTATAATTTGTTCTCTGACTATGGATGATTGGTTTGTGCAATGAGATTTTTGACACTATCAAAATAATACATTCAGGATTATTTTACAATTATCAGTGAAAAATTGAAAATGTAAATTTTCATAAAACTTGTTACTGCCCCTTTAAAGCACATGTTTCCTAAATACTTGTCCATTGAAAATGAGTAAGAGGAATTCTGTACATTGAAAGGGTTAACAACAAAGCCAGTGTAAAGGTACTATACAATAACTTCAGGTTGAATTGCCGATAACAAATTTCTCTTCAAAGTTAACATGTTTTCAGTTCATTCTCGTGTGGAAACATATTTGGGCCCTTATAAAGAAATTTGAACACAAAAAGACTTGTACTATCTATTTCATTTCACACTTATACATTGTAAGTGCAAGTTTAGTGAGGTCAGGCTTTGTATGAAAGGTTTAAGGTGTACTTACATTAACAAAATGTTCATTGAGTTTAAAATCGCCTTCAGTCCGTAATGTCTGACACCTTGGATTACAACATTACAAATAGCACGACTGATGCACAAGAATTAAAGAACAAAGCCCATTATAGGCAATCAGAGTAAACACGATTGCTTAAAGTCTTGTGGTGCTTTGGTGTGATTATTTTGCTTCAAGTTAGAGAGTTGTTATTCCCAAAAAAGCTTAAGGTTCTGAGTTGTTGCATTTCAAAAACATTGGTAGTTGGTAAAAGAACTATAGTGTTGTATGTCTCCATATGAAACTATTTACTTCGATTTGTTAGCCTTGGTTAAATGAAATATATGTATCCTGTCGAAAGAAACATGGACCAATTTGCAACAATAAAATGACATTGTGCACAGGTACTCATATCAAAAGTATTCACCTCGATATTTGTACATCTTGTACATTTCGCAAGAAACATGGACCACCTCACCTTTGGCCTTCACGCTTAGTGAACACTGACTCTTCTATTTTACACTTTATAACCGGCTTGTCAGGTTATGTATAGTTATGTGCTATTTATGCAAAAAAGCTTTTTCACATGAGCGTTTAGCCAAGGTATGACACATGGGCAAAAAAACACAAAATGCTTAAAGTGAAATAAGGTAGTGTTGATTTTGAATGTTCAAATGTTTTTTTCAAAAAGATAGATACAGTGGATATTATGTCTCATGTACCTTGTTGGATTTTATTCATTATCATTATTCATTTATCCTGTCTTGTCGGGCGAAGAAGATTTTCAAAATTACAAATATGGAAAATGAACAGATAACCATTAAAACTTATCGACTTTAATTGTTATCTGAAAACAGCTTGTGTCTTTAGGATAGGGTGAAATAATACTTCTGGATACAAAAATGTTGTTGGTTCTATTTGTACATCAATATAAATTTACTTGTCGTGTTTAGTAATGCTTACATACTTAAATATGTTGATAACCAACCTTAAGATTGCACTTAGTTATCTAAAAATCTCATACAAAGGGCATACCTTATAATCGGTTTTTAGTTCGTTGAACGATATGTGTCAAGCATGTACATTTTAACAATAATTAACATGAGCGTTATGAGCGTTATGGTCGTGGTATTCGTTGGTACGATTACAAGCAAAACCCAATGTAAATGAGTAAAACGAGATAGCAGCTCACGTACAAATGTAGGCATCCTAGGTCAGCAATGGTCAAACGTCTCAAGACTCATCTTCAACACACGTTATTGAATCATTTTCTGAAAGCATTACTGTTATCCTAATACAAATCTCAAAATTGCAGGATTGTGCCATATTACTTAACGGTTTAATTTATGTAGTATCGTTCTAATGAATGCATTAAGACACGTTTGGAAGATGGAAGTTACCTGTAGCATAGATCATACGTCATCATCTTTACAATGAAATACTTTTAAAAACATATTTAAAACATCAATTCATAGTAAACAGGGTTTGCAAAATAAAAAACCATAAAAGATACAGAAATTATCAACATTAATTTATACTTAAAACAAATAATATGTTACATTATCTATATCTAAAGAGCGGTTTTGGTGATTAGGTTATTAACATTATAACAACGTAATAAAAACATGGTGTCAGAAATTGAGAAGTGAGAAACAATTTGCTCTTCTTATCACAAGCTTTGGTGGCTTGTAAGGTTGTGAACCACAAGGTTAAGTGAGGGATCAATGAATGTTATCGTCACATACCAACTGGACACAAAGCTGGGTGTAACTAATAATATGTTAAGGGTTGGCTATCTACAGGATTAGTTAAAGATACACCTTGATGGATATTCCCGTCCTCCTTTAAAACATGTTATACAAGTTTCCCATATGAGCGCTTCTATATATTGGCTCTAAATAACTGGATAATAGATTTGATTTGCTTGCTTGGAACAATTTATTCACATAAAATTTCATTTTTTGAAAATAAAGCAATTTTTTTGGAACAATGATATAACTCTTGTTCTTATCAGTTTGAGAATACCACATCAAAATACTCGAATTTGTAATTTAAAATCTTACATATGTAAATTCAAGTGAATTATGACTTTCTTTTGCCTGTCAGTTTAGTTTCATTTAAGAGTTTCTTGTCATAATTTAACATTGACATGGTAAGCGTTGTGCATATCCAGTTTGTTTATCATCATCAACGTGGAAAATACAGTATACTTTGATAAAAGTATTTTAGAGATCTTAGATTCATCTATCGAACCTTCGACCATATTATTTATCTTTGAGTGTTATAATGTTTAAGAGACAGGGTTGATTTTATCATTCTGTGAAAACTATTCACCTGAAATTTTCTCTTCACAGTTAAAAGATCGCCAAGATATTAAAGTCACAGTTTGCCTTGTCAGAAGGTTCTGCATTGGTTTAACTTAATACCTATGCTTCATTTATGCACATTCTAAAACAACTTCAGTTATTTTTTAAACCAATGGGTTTTTTTAATTTAATTGCAATATCACATATATATGTATGAAAAACACGGTTACAAATTTCAATAAGTCAATAAAAATGTTCTCTTATGTGATTTCAAAGTTCTTTTAAAAATACATGTACCTAAACTACACAATAAATATGCTATGTATTCAAAAACCAGTCCTTAAAGGGGCAGTAGCACGTTTCACTATTTTTCACTAATAATTGTACGTTAATGCTAAATGAATTATTTTGATAGTGTCAAAAATCTCATAACACAAACCAATTATCCATAGTCAGAGATCAAAGTATGAAAATTCACCTAAAATTCATGGGCGGCCATTTTGTGTGGACACCTTTAATTCATTTTGTGTAAGAATAGGGAATCGCATTGCTAAATATTACATTATATATTTGAATTATAACTGCTCCATTTAGTTTAAATGCATTGTCTTTCAATTGGAACCATTTATTTTGATTTTCCTGACATCACCTTATATCCCCCTAAAAACGTGCTACTGCCCCTTTAAATTAATGTACCACAACAAAGCTGTAGCTATACGTGTGCAAAAGACTGGTGAACGAATGTGTCATGACCTTCCGGAAACATAAAAATGTCATATCCAATACCGTGTTTAATAAAAATGGATAACAATAAGGTTGTAATATATCAAGCTTGATCACGTTTTGACATCGACGTCAATAGCGGGATAGAAACACCATTATCCTTGCCGATGTGTGAATGTGAAAGTTGTCATGCTCAAATAGGATGTTGATCGGACTATAGGGTTCAAATTAAAAAAAGATGTTATATATAATTAGCGGGCCGTACAGATAGATTCATTCAGATTTCATAATACAATGTATCTTTGCTTTTTAAAGGGGCAGTAGCACGTTTTTATGGGGAATATAAGGTGATGTCGTGAAAATGAAAATTAATGGTTCCAATTGAAAGACAATATATTTTAACTAAACGAAGCAGCAATAATTCAAATATATAACGTAAAGATTTGCCATGCAATTATTTTTTCTTACACAAAATGAATTAAAGGTGTTCACAAAAAATGGCCGTCAATGGATTTTGTGTGAATCTTCATACTTTGTCTTCTGACTATGGATGATTGACTTGTGTAATGAGATTTTTGACACTGTCAAAATAGTACATTTATCATAAACTTACAATTATCAGTGAAAATTGTTATATACAAAATTATCAAAAAACGTGCTACTGCCCCTTTAACAACCACATGAAGCGATGTTCTAATCTACCATTCCTGGTCATAATGTAATAATACGTAGAAGGAAATTATCATATGTGAATAAAATTATTCTCTTTTAAGATTCGATTGTGTGTACTGTTCTGATAAGAAATTTAAGAAATATAATTGCAGAATCCTATTCAATAGTTACAAAGCCAAAAACAATTATTGTTTTTAAACTTTCTGGGAATGGTTTTTAAAAATTTATATGTAAATGAATGAGATTTTTTATACGTGAAGGGACATCCTATTGCTCATTATTTTACGCATTGATTACTTAAACAAAAAAGGATTATCTGAAAGATGAGTCCAGTCGAATTGTACCTTTAAAGGGGCAGTAGCACGTTTGTTGATAATTTTATATTTTTAATTAATCACTGAGAATTGTACGTTAATGCTAAATGTATTGTTTTGACAGTGTCAAACATCTCACTACATAGACCAAACATCCATAGTCAGAGAACAAATTATAAAGATTCACTTAAAGTCCACTGGCGGCCATTTTTGTGTGAACACTTTTAATTCATTTGTGTAAGCAAAAGGAGCGATAACTGAACTTTACATTGTATATTTGATTTATAACTGCTTCATTTAGTTTAAATACATTGTCTTACATTTTGAACCATTGCTTTTCATTCATTTCATTTTCATTCATTTTCCTGACATCATCTTATATTCGTCCTAAAAAGTGCTACTGTCCTTGTAAAGCATCTTTCTGGCAACGCCAAAAAGAGATGTTATCTGCGGTAAACGTGAACCATCTAGAGCGTGGAGATGCTAAAACTGCCTATACAATTCGAAAGTTTAATTCAGGCTGTCCTTGGGAGTATATGAATGACCCAGCCGAGGGGAAACTAGGCCAGAATGTTTATACTTTCATATATTAGTGTATACACTGTCAACAATAATTGTAGCAGCAGCCAAAACAGAAGCTGTCTTAAGCTTTAAACCGTACTGTGTGCAAACACCTCGTTCATACAGCGACGGGATATACTGAGATATTTCTATGTTTCAATAACGTTAAGTCACACCCTTATTTGCTCGCATACCCCTGGGTAGTTTAAATAACGAGGGGTCTGTACACATCCCGAATACAGGGATGGAATTTTACCATATTTGAATATATTCACCTTGAAAAAGGCTTTTATATCACGTGTTTAATATGACTGCTAGTAAGAATGCGTACACGTCTCCTATAAAGTACCGTTTTCTAATTGTTGTCCTTTACTAAAAAAAGTTAAGAAAAAATATTTAATAACGCCTACAGAACTGTAAAGATTTTGATTTGACAGTTTTATTCGTGAAAGCATTTAGATTGAATTCACTCTGCAATCTACAGTTATTTTCGATTCTCTTTTCCTTATCATATCCTGCTTTGTATAATTATGCATAGACGGTCTAAACAAGTCTTCAATCTAACCAAGGACTTTAATTTCATAGCTCATGCTATGAAAGTCCTTGATTTAACTTATATTGAGTGGATCCAAAGGTAGATTACACAACAAAATTCAATTTTTTTATCAATACATCACCTGGTATATATTCGAACATAACATATAAAGTTATTTCTGCTATGCTATTTAGTTATTCTCACATTTTCAAATATCTTTTCTTTTCATTTTACATTGAAACATTTTATTTTGGCTGATAATAGGGTAATGACTATGATTTATAAATAGGTCTTATAGTAAAATATTTACAAGTCACAAATGGTTAGGTAAAGACTCAAACAGAAATTTATTCCAGTGAACCACTGAACAGTATTTCAGCTATGATATGTAGTAATTCTCATATTTCCCAACATCCGTTTAAAGGGGCAGTAGAACGTTTAAAGGGGGAATATAAGGTGGTGTCAGGAAAATGGAAATTAATGGTCCCAATCGAAATACATTATAATTAAACTATAAGTAGCATTAATAATTCAAATATATAATGGAAAGTTTAGCCATGCGATTTCCGTTTCTTACACTGAATGAATTAAAAGTGTTCACACAAAATAGCCGTCAATGGATTTTATTTGAATCTTTATACTTTGTCCTCTAACTATGGTGGATTGATTTGTGTTATGAGATATTCGACGCTATCAAAATAATATATTTAGCATTAACGTACAATTATCAGTGAAAAATTAAAAATATAAATTTATCAACAAACGTACTCCTTCCCCTATAAAGAAGCCAACACTGTGCTGTATAAATATGTATCATAGTTTGATCTCAAATTACGCCATCAGTGCATGTTTTCATTACGCAAAATAATTATTTTTTCAGTCCTTACAATAAATCATACATGATTCTGACGTTTTCAGACATCACGTTTTATATCACAGGATATGAAATATTTTGATACACCCAAACTAGATGAACATATAGACATAGACGTAAATTGACGATGTATTCAGTCACCCTTATTAGAAGATGTTATCATTATCATTATTGTTATCATCGTGTCAAGGAGTACAGTGATTAGTGTCCGTGTTTAAGCGCTGAAACTCAAGTGCATCCCAAAAGATAGTTCACTTACATGTACCTGCATTGAGAATATCATTGCAAGCATGTCATGTCCACGTTTATAATATTATCTAAAATGCACATACAAAAACACATCTTGTATCAATTGAAAATAAACATTCCTTAACTCATATTGGTTTATCAAGGTCAGTGAAACAAGTCATATATCTTTATCAACATGAAAAAAGCCTTAAAATACACTAAGTGAATCTCATAATATTTGCAAGGATTTGCCGAAGTAGCTGAACATAATTCTGGGATGCAGGTGTTTGCTGTTCCTGTCGGTCGATCCTTTTTCATGTAGGCACGTATCATGTTTGGAAAAAATAACAGGACAAGACATTTTACTAGATCGTTTGTTGTAGAAGAATACTTTGATGTCAACTTTCCAAACCATGTCTAAAAGTCAACAGTAGCAAATAACGCAAGTATAAAAGCACTATGATTTGGATTATAAGTAATTTTTTATATGATGAATGAAGCTGGTTTGTATTTAATACGGTGCCTGTGCTAAGTGTTTCGTTTAGAACGGCATTAATCGCTCCAATCTTTATCACTGGCTAATGTTAATCAAATGAAATGTGTTAAGCCCCTTAATTAGGCCAGCGCTTCAGTAGACTGCAGCTGCTTTTGACAGTCCAGTCGAAAATATCATGGAGGATGCTACTCGTCGCTAGAATAAAACTATGAATCATTTCCCAATGCAGCCAGTTTTAGCAAATGGTGGAGATGGTGCTAGTTATGTCTTACAGGGAAGTTACTTGTGTTGCGGCATACTCAGCTGTGTTTGTTTGCAAAAGATGATAGAAAAAATACTAAACGCACTTCCGTGTAATAACATTTTTAAGAAACAAGTGAGTGGTATGGTATTTAACGAGCGAAAGCGATACCATTTAACGTTGCAAACGTATTATTAAAGGGGCGTCGTTTAGTATTTTATTAATTAATCGCTGAACAACATCGTACAAAATTAAGAATTTCGCCGACCACTAATATTGTTACGTCATGTATAATCATCTGACGTCATGATGACGCAATGTTATCAATGCAGTGAGTTATGTCATATATAATATAATATAAACAACTTTGAAGATTAATTCACCAACGATAGCTTCAAAGGGCGAACAATAAAAAGTTCTTCCTCAATCACACGAACTGCCAACATACATTCGAAAGTATTTAGGGCGACATTAGAATCAACATTACATCACAACACCATTAAAACCAGATTTGATAGGTGTTGAATTTTATTTTCTTGTTGATTTTTACTTTTTGAATTTTGTTAATTTGATCTGAAATCGAATTCATACCTTTAAAATTAATGCTATAATTACTTTCTTTACATACACTTGAAATAAAAGTTGATCAGTGTGATCATAACTAGCCATTCCTTTAACATATTGTGCCTCAGTCCCACAAACATTTGCTTGCGCTATGAAGCATAACGAATTATTAATACATTGACTTATATATCAGTTCCGAACACAGACATAAACAAATGGTACAAATACGTTTTACTACTAATATTGATCTACTAAACATAGTGGTGTGAGATTGGTAGGTATACACATACCTTATTGTTCAGTATGATATAAGTAAATAAGGCTCCAATTAGATCTGCAGTCCACGTGTGAATTGAATGGACACCAGATAGTCGTGGTGTGAGGATAAATAGAGGCCCAATTAGTAACCGAGGAATATTTGTATATCTATTAAGGTGTTTTTCATTGTGTAAACTTCTGATTTTGTTATTTCAAACGAAGACAACCTTGCATTTTTGATCGAAATATATAATAAGCCTATGTCAAAATATTGAATCGAATTTCTTTTGAATGGAGTATACATTCAGTTTTTTTATATTAATTAATTGAAGTTTAATAGGGGATTACCATAGAAAAAGGTAAAGTATGTGAAAAGTGACGACATCCTTCTTCTATTTTCCATTGTCAATATATGTTGCAGAATTATTTGAATTTTACGACTTCAAATGGGTTTACATTCTCTCCAGAACAGAGCTTACAAAAGATAAAATGACCATGTTGCTTCTAACTTAATAGAAGTTAAGGAACACTCAAGTAGTTTCAATTGCCACTCAAAAGAAGGCAGTATTTCAAGTATTCAACCTTTATTCTGAGATATGTCCATAAAACATAAATGGTAGCTATGAAATTATTTATAACAATGATCCTCATCATTTGCGGTAGTTTAAGCTGACACAGCTTCTATAGTAAGTAATAGTGCATTTAAAAAAATCATTTCATAGATCCTTTAATAGTTAGCCTTCATAATACCGGCAATTAATAGGGTAACTAACGATGCGTTAATGTTACACAGTATGTGTTTACATTGCCATGGCAAAAGCAAATATTTCAACAACAAAAACTCGTAAAACAAGAACATATCTAGCATTGATAAGCATCGATTATTAACAAGTATGTAAATAATGTAAATAATCAATGGTGTTGAATGTATTGATATCCCTGTAGCAACACCACCTCCTCCCCGGCGTTATATTTACCTATATCGATTATATACTCACTTGACCAGTTTACACGGGATCTCCTGTGATAGTTCCTCGCCACTTTTGTTTAGAGTTATCTCCCGTTAAGAACTCTTCTCAGCTGAATGACGTTACATGCGTTGAAGTGATATTGACATGATGTCGTGGATTGATCACAAGTACATCCCAAAAGTTCGTTCAGCTAATTTCTCGATGGTGTTTTCTTTATACATTTGTGCGTGTTTGGTTTAATGGACGTTCACAACCTGTTTTAAATGTTAACTCTAACAGATTTATTCATTTGATATTATTTAAGCATGATTAACTCGTTTAATCTATAAAGTTGAGTTTGCAAAATTATTCTAATGTAAATGGTCATATGCTAAACAGTAGCCAAAATTAACATTTACTTGTACAATAAGAAGAACATTTATGTGTTGTAGGTAAATTACCTTTGGTTACTAACATGTAAAGAATGTACTAATTCACGCATGAAAATGTTTCTTTAAACACGATTTCAGTTATGTTTTCATTTGCTACTTCGAATCAAACTTTCGGACTTCTTGCATGATCAAAATATGAACATACTTTTTGGATGCAGTTGTGTAGTGTTTTATCGAACGATAAAATACGTATCTGCTACAAAATGGCTTTAATATCCGGTTTAGGAGATTGGATATTTTTATCAAAATACTTTACATAAGGTCATTCATATAACTATGAATACCTGAATTGAAATCAGCTTCATCTATGTTTAGTTAATGAATACGTAAAAGATAAGGTCACTCAACACATGACTTATCGATACCCGATGTGAAAATTGATTATGTAGGGAATCAATCGTAATAAATAAGCAATGATAAACACTTGATATCGTGGAGTTGATTGTTTTAAAGGGGTAGTAGCACGTATTTTGATAATTATATACTTTTAAAATAATTGTAAGTTAATGTTTAATGTATCATGTTGACAGTGTCAAAAATCTCATTGCACAAGCCAATCATCCATAGTCAAAGGACAAAGTATGGAGATTCACAAAAAAAACAATGGCGTCCATTTTGTGTGAACACCTTGAATTCATTTTGTGTAAGAAAAGGGAATCGCATGGATAAACTTTACATTATATATTTGAAATAATTACTGCTCCATTTAGTTTAAATGCATTGTCTTTCAATTGGAACCATTAATTTTCATTTTCCTGACATCACCTTATATTCCCCCTAAAACGTGCTACTGTCCCTTTAAAGGCTAATATTCTGTAGTGTATGTTGATGTACACTTAAATGCACTGGGACACGGAATATAAGATTTTAGCCAAATTAGATAATATTAGAAATTGGCGTGTGTTCATCGAACATATGATATTCTTCAAATGACATTTCAATCAACTAAATACATTTAACCCTGATAAATATTAAAATATATCATCCAATAAATCTAAAATGGCGAAGAAAAGTTTACAGTTATGAATAATAACCAAGGTCTGTAACGTAGAACCTCTATAACAAAATAATGTTAATATGCTAAATTTATGTTATTGCATTCATACAAAAAGAAAGAGTAATGTCAAAGTAGGCTATGTCATCTTGTGCATTAAATTATCTGTGTGCAAGCGTCTACATAAATATTGTCAGGCTTTAAATCAGATTTACTAGCTACAAATCTATTGCACATCTGCCTCCAAAGAGCTATATAGTAAGTAGAAATATAGTAACAGATGTAATAATGATCGATAAGATGTGGTAGGTAAGCTGTTTCCAGACATTGATTACATACATTCTATATAGCAACAGTTATAGGTAACTATTGAATCACGCAACTGTGCATATATGTCTTCGTGTTAGCTTTCAAAATATCAAGCTTCGATTATGTTGTTATGCTTTGAGAGGAAGCAATTTTGGATATTTGTAACAGTGAAAAATGATTACTGAATTTAATAGATATTTAGACATAATTGACCAAGGTAAAATATACAGGATAGAAGTGAAACAGACAGCGCGACAATGAAATAAAACAGACAAAGAGGTCTATTAAACAAAACAGAATGGACAGAGACACAGAAAAGGAATACAGAGAGATATCAAAACTTGAAATATGTAAAAAGAAACCTAGAGCATAGGAAATGCCTGAATGAATTATAGATGAATACTATTAAATATTGTGATAATTCTATATTCCAATTTCTGATATAACACACATGAATAACACATCTTTGAACTCAAAGCGTATTTAATATTATCATAATTGATTTGTGCAATTTTATCACCGAAATCGCTTGAATAGAACCCTCTTGGACATGTATTAGAATCAACCATAGATGATGTCATATGAGTTCCCATGACATACAGTGTTAACGACACGAGTGGCTAAGTAGTAGTATTTCCCGAGCAACAGCGAGTGTAGTAAACATAGTATGTAATTGGCACAAATATTATAATCTTTATTACCGTAGTCACGAAATTAAAGAAAATAATCAAAATCTACTTCTCAGCATATAGACTAGCCGGCAGCGGCCCAAATAGATTGCAACGTCATAGACGAACCCTGACGTCAAAATATTGTTAGTAACATGACCTAACAATGTAAAAGTGATTTGTTGCCCATTGGCATTGTATGAAAAATATTAACCCTGATATGACTGCCCACGTTGGTAATAAAAATTATGTCGTCTCAAAACACCCACATGAACTGAAAATAAAACATGCAAATAATCTTAACTGCATTTCTTTCTTTCATTCAAAATAATGTAACAGGTTGTCGAAGTACCAATATAGAATAAGAGACGTCAAAATACTTTTTAAATTATCATTTTACCTGTTGTGACATCGCACATGCTGCATAACATGGTTTTCACCTTTAAAAAAGACACATGAGAGTTTATTTCCTGCATATAAAAGCTATCAAACACAAAGCCATTAGAAAAGCCCACGGGCTGTTAGAATGTATTATTTATAAATAATTCTTTTAATTCACACCCAGACAGCAGTTGTCTGACGACTACACAGCAAGGCTTTTGAAATGCAAACTATAATGGTGTTATTTTTGTTTATTAGGGATAGGTCCATGGGGTTCGTAAATTATTAGTCATTACAAAATATTTACGAATTCAATATTTAAAAATAATTCAAACGTTATCACGAAGATCGATTGTGCTTGGAAACTGTTTAAGCAGTGATAGAATAATTAACTAACCAATATAACATATCGAAACATTGTGGTGAATTTTAGATTCTTTGAGTGGGTTAAACAGGACCTGAAAGATTTGTCAACTAAAAATAGGCTCCTGTTTGTGCATTAACGTGTTCATTTTAGTGAACATGGAGCTATAACAACGATTATCATATTAAAAACATATTTCTTAAAAATATTAGCACAATACATTGTACATACAATATGAAAATGAATGAAAAATAAATATTTAAATAACCTTTTTGTTGTACTAATAAAAAAGGTAAAACAATAAAGGGGATAATGATACTGAAATATGACACAACGGAGCTCCTGGAATTTGAAAGTTACGAGACAAAAAATAAATTTAAAAAAAACATTAGATGAATGTCTGCGTTTTAGTATTTCAGGCGATCCACTCCACTTTCTATCGTACCTATAAATTAAATCAAGAAATAAGTCAAATTGTTTTAGTTTCGACATTTAAAGGGGCAGTAGCAAGTTTTTAGGGGGAATATACATGTACATGTATGGTGATGTCAGGGAAATGAAAATTAATAGCTCCAAGTGAAAGCTCAAGACAATGTATTAAATATAAATGAAGCAGTAAAAAATCAAATATGTAATATGGTAAAGTTCTGCCATGCGATTCCTTTTTCTAACACAAAATTAAAAGAGTGTTCACACAAAAATTACTGCCAATGGACTTGTGAATCTTTAATTTTTGTTCTTTGACTATGGGTGATTTGTTTTAGTAACAAGATGTTTGACACTATCAAAATAATGCATATAGCATTGACGTACACTTATCAGTGAGATATCTATTTTTAAAAATTAAAAGCTTGTGCCCCTTTAGTAAAGGAAAGAACGGTTCAAGCTTTATACAGAGGATTAGAAAGACTTCCTAGATATTTTTGTCTTTAACAAATATGCTATTAACCAAAACGTGTGAACCTGTTTAAGCCAGAACATCTTGTGCGCGAAACTTCAATGTAAACTGTGAATTATCTGATTAAAAAATTATTTCTCTCTGCTGTTACTTTTTCTTTATGTAATTATGACACGAGAGAGAACTTGACTTCATCTCTGTGTTAGTGATAGTCACTATAAATTTGTCTACAGTTGATATCTGAGTTATTTTGTGAATCTTGATATTATGATGTTTTCATCGATTAAAAAGTCTTCGTTATCAATTCAAAGAGTTAATAAGGTCGCATTACAAAAAAGTTTTTTTAATTTGTTGAACGTTCTTTAATAAGAACTCAATCAGGCTGCAGTATATCGTCGAGGGCTCTGATGTTTGCTCTGTTAAAATTTCGTCAAAACATGTAATAAAGAAAATATAACTTTTTTCAGAGGATATCATATCTATTCATTCAATCCTATTATCCACATATTGCATCGCATATCACGCGGCTATTTGAGTGATAACCTGTTTCAATCGTCTGAGGAATTGGAAAATTTAAAGCGATCTTTTATCGTTTTGAAGATTTTCTTTTATTTGATATTTCTGTTTTCGTGACATACCTTCATTTCCCTTATGATACAGACCCTTCAACCCGGAGTTAACATCCGGGTGTATCTAACAAAATAACGAAATTACCAACAAAATTGATGATAAGGATACAAGAAATCCATTCAATCGCTTGCAACATTTAAAAAAATACATAATGTGAAGCGTCCAAACAAAGACCATATTTGGCCAAATTGGTTCCTTTGAGAATAATTCGCTTTACAACATTCAAAGCGTTTTGATTCAACCATATAGATATGATTCTATAACCATATTTGGCCAAATGGGTTCCTTTGAGCATAATTTGCTGTACAACATTCAAAGCGGTTTGATTCAACCATATATATATGATCCTATAATTGCTATCCTAGAAACCTACCTGTTATACTGGGCAGGTGACACATAAATCTATTATAGATAGATGAAAGAAGATGTCTAATGGGTACACATTAACTATGGATGAGACTCAGTCCGATTAGGGCCGGCCGAGTCGGCGCTATGAAAAGCCTATAGAAATATATACATGTAAACATATGCCTTTATGTCCCAAACTCTGTCCCAAAACTGACCCCTGGGCAGTTCAATCAATGACCAGGTGAGACGATGTATTGGCTTCTTGATCCCTGTAGGTAAATGGTGTGTGTTTTTAAGGTATTTTATCACCTGTGTAATGGTGTGGACCATTGATATATCATATATAACAATGTTACTTTCAGAGCAGGTGTTAAAACAGACTTCTGAGAAATCCTGAGATAGGGAAATGTCTCTGCTACGCTTTTGATTGGAAATCTAGGTGATTCTTAATAGCATAAAGGTGACTCTTCTTATTATTAAACAATGCAAGATTTTCTGGTTAACAACTTCTTCAATGTTTCAACACACAACATGTCGGATCACTACTTACTGTTCTCATGCGGAATGTAGGGTTGAGAAAAATGGGATTCATATATGCCTTATTGCATTGGTGATAATTGTGAGAAAACTAAACCATAACGATAACTAGACTTTATTTGTTGCAGTTTCAGAATTTCATTGAATCCCTTGTATTAAAGGTGATAATGAAGTTGCAGCATCAAGTTCTTCGGAATGAAGATTTGCCAAATTGAAAAAAACTGCGAATGCTATTTGCAATTAGAAAAAAATGTTTCTTTGTAGATATCTACAATATGACACTTTAATAATGGTACAAGAATGTGCACCGAAGTGACCAGCTGTCTCATTAAATAAAATATAATATCAATTTTCATGTTAGTAATCTTTATTTAGTATTTCCTCTGATTTACGTTAAGGGCTTTTTGACAGTAAAAGGAACATCAATTGGTCGCGTTGTTGATAAACTCTTTCTGAATAGTTAAAGTTTATCCTACAGCATAGCACGATGATCATTGACGTTTCATTTTGTCCTAACCAACTAATGTTCGATAACTTTTAAAACAAAGAAATTCCAGATTTTGAGGCGAAATAGAAACGGAACAAGAAGATGGAAATAACAACAAAATTAAAATTCTACTTTTAGGTCAAAGTATTACCAAATATTGGGCTGTCGATCCAAATTGATTTAGATTGATAGGAACACTCGATAACAACTAACAACAATCCGGGTCATCTTTTTAAAAACATAATTCTAAAAAGTTTCCGGACAACATTTAAATTTTCTGCTTTGTTTAATATAACCATACATATTTTAAATGATAATGCTAAAAAAACATGAACTGGTTCGTCCCCCGTAGGTAAACCCAACTATTCAAAGAGTACTGTGATCAAAAAGTTGTCGCACCACGAAACCTACTGGAACCTCCTTATAAGGGTAAACAGAGTACATTGGAGCTTGTATCCCTCACTGGGAATCCTACAGATGGTCTTCATGGACAATAAGAGGATCACGTACCCATGGTATAATTATATCTAACCCCTGGGCAGTGTGTTGATACATATTGTATACAAGAGACACAAGGGGTACACTGTAGGGGTCAACCGATGTAAATATATTAATAGCGTTTTACTGTAACAAATTTTCAATAGGGCACAGTTTGAACCATGCTGTGAGATGGAGGGTTCAGAGTCATATATTTTATGATAATATATATCATGATACATTAACAAATAGTAATAATGTAAGCCCTTAAGCTTTTTACGTACATGCAACAATTAGTTAGGGGGCGAGGTTGATTCAAATAAAAGTTTTGTCAAAAGTAAACTTTTCACTTTTTGTTAGCAATTAATTCAGCACATATGAAATCACTGATATGGCGGCAAATTTAAAACCCGTCTAAAATCTAGAGGATGCATGGATCCTTTCTAAACAATAAATGCCAAACATTCATATTATCATAATGCATTTATGTGACATAACTACTTTCTTCGCCGTTTATCGTTTAAGAATTTGATTCCTGCAACATGTACGACGCTTTTTACAAATATCTGTATGTGCAATCTGTATTGCAATGTACTTCCCTTTCAACCTGCATAATAGCTGCATCTTTTTATCACTAGCTGTTCATTCTTATAAAACTTCAATGTGCAACTATTTCTTTTACCTGAAATTTTCTTATCGACCTGAACTATGTCTTCAATGCTTGTCATCGATTCCCCTTTTTTACATTTAAGTATGTGCATAAATGCAATTTTGTTTCACCTGTACTTACCTTTATCACGAAGAATTTACCTAACCTTCCTTACACTATCCCTGTTATTTGATCATGATCACTTTTTCATACTTGAGAAATATTTTGTACTAAAATGCATTTGATATTTACATGTTCTTCTCTACACTAAACGATTATTATCTTCCTTTATAATACCTCTTAAATATTCATCTCATCTCCTTTTGGACTAAATCTGAATCCTTTCACCGCTGTTCGTGTTTTGGACTTCAATATGCTAGAAAACAATTGTTTTTACCAGATCTCAACTTTAAATAATATCTCCATTATCTGTTTGTACAGTACATCTGCATCGTTTCACCCTTGTGTATTAATAAGACTGCAATATGCTTTAAAGCAATTTTGGTTTTTATCTTATTTCAACTATAAATATTATCTTTATTATCTGCTTTTACGGTACATCTGCATCGTTTAACCTTTGTTTATTAATACGACTGCAATATGCTTTAATGCAAATTTTATTTTCACCTGTTTTTTTCACAAAAGATTATCCACCTGTTCAATGTCACTGTCGTTCATTTGTGCACGTCGACATCCTCATTGCTCAAGCATGCATAAAAGAACGATATCGATTTATCGATCGACAAGGCATCAGTGCCTAATCGATAACCATCATTGTTTACTACTGGGTGGTCGCGATGTCTCTGTGAGATATACATTATTGACCATGACCTTACATAGAATAACGACATACCTCGTGTCAGCAAATGTTGATCGATATTTATAAAAGGGCATTATGAAGTAGTGAACATCAGACATGTTGAAAAGTGTTGGCACTGCAGTTATAAATATTACATAATTTCTAATTAACATGTATCTTTGACCATGACCTTACATAGAATAACGACATACCTCGTGTCAGCAAATGTTGATCGATATTTATAAAACAATACATTATAAAATAGTGAAGTGAACATTAGACATGTTGAAAAGTGTTGGCACTGGCATTTATAAATATATCATAATTTCTAATCAACATTTATCTTTGACCATGACCTTACTTAGAAAAGTGTTCGGTTATAAATATTACATAATTAACATGTATCTTTGAAGAATTGTAACACAGACACTGACGTTGATGCACCGGAAGTTTAGATTACTTTCTCGCTTTGTATTTGTAAATAATATAATTAACATTGATTTATGGTCGTGCTTAAAGGGGAAGTAGCACGATTTAGGGGAATATAAGTTGATGTCAGGAAAATGAAAATAAATGGTTCCAATTGAAAGACAGTGTACAATGAAACAGTATATTAAATAAATAATTTATAGTTCAGCCAAGCGATTCCTTGTTTTACACAAAATGAATTAAAATGTGTTCACACAAAAATGGCCGCCAATGGATTTTATGTTAATCTTCATACGTTGTCCTATGACTATGGATGCTTGGCTTGTGTAATGAGATTTTTGACACTGTAAACATGATACATTAATCATTAACTTACAATTATCAGTGAAAATTGGAAATATAAAATTATCAAAAAACGTGCTACTGCCCCTAAAGATAGAAAGAAAAAATATGTCATTTTATCAAAGTTATTTTATAATATAGAGACATGTGGGATAGGATTGATTTTCTAGGTAATTCAGAAGCACACATTTTGGACACCTTTTATGGTCACTTTACAAAGAATTCGGATTGTGGGTACATTAGTGGTGTCGATTAGATTGATGTCCCTGAAATTCATAACTTATACACAGTTATTTAAAGTTCTTTTTTTCTTTGAAGAACGAACTGTAAATAAATTGTCTAATGCGTGTAAAAATATCATTTATGAAGAAATGAGGTTAACGGTGCATTCCACATAATGTAACGATAGAGTTGGTCATTTTTCTTTTGAATGTATTTTGCATGCACTTCTAAAGTGTAAATGAATAGGGAAATCCTTTGATTTTTTAACACTTATTCTATCAGGGAGATAAGAATTCAGACTTACAACTCAGATTAGTTTGGATGACATCCAAGAGTTTGCTGGTAACAAGATGCTACAGCTTCTTGGATGAGTAATTTTTCTGGCTGAATGCACATAATACATGTCATTGAGGAACCGTGAATTCATGGAAAGAGTCGAAAGGCCAATTGCACGAGGAGAGGGGAATTCATGGAAAGAGTCCAAGGACCAATTGCACGAGGAGAGGGGAATTCATGGAAAGAGTCCAAGGGCCAATTGCACGAGGAGAGATGAATTCATGGAAATGAGTCAGCGACATAATCATTCATGTAAGCACGATCAATAAATATAGTCACATTTTATTTGCAATGTGAGTGTAACTCAAAATGCAAAACATCAATATTCATTGTATAAATATGTGTTACATCATTTCCATCTTATAAAGTACTCTGATTGCAATGGTCCGTTACATGAAATCAACCTTGGGAAAATGTTAAATATAAATCGTAACATTTTCACAACTCTGTCTTGTTGAACAAATGAATCAGTAACGATATACTTTTTCAACGAGGACCTGAAAGAATGAATGTAATAAAAATTCAGTCGACCTTGGGAACATTTTATTATTTTGTAATATGTTCTAAACTTTGAATAAATGAATAAAAACACCCTATATTCAACAACAAAATGAAAAGTTGTACGTTCAAGCGTATCAACTTTCTCTGATTCCATAAAAGATTGACAGCGTAACAAGAGCGTTACAGTGATGTATATATAGATACATATATAAATAACAGTGACAATACGGACAGTGTTGTCATTCGTCTCCCAACACTCAATCGTTAGAGGCTGAAACTGGCGCCAGACATTGGATTGTGAACAATTGTACATTTATGTATACGGGCGTGAGCACATCTGGGTGTAGGACTCATTCAACCTGCTGTCATAGCTATTAGAAAGAAGTGAAGCTTATTTGAATCAATCTTTTATTTGAATAGGAAGCAAGTTTTCAATTGATTAAATTGTGAGAGAAAGAGAGAGGATAGGTATAGAGAGTGGGAGAGATACAGGGACACATTGACTTTGAGTGCGAAACTCAAAAATAGACAGCATCGATGCATATAGAGAAATACACAGACACAGATACACAGAGACACATAGACACAGAGACACACAGACAAAGATACAGACACAGACCCAAAGACACATATACAGACACAGATACACAGAGACACACAGACACGCAGACACAGATACAGATACACAGATACACAGATACACAGATACACAGATACAAAGATACACAGATACACAGATACACGGATACACGGACACATAGATACACAGATACACAGATACACGGATACACAGATACACGGATACACGGATACACAGATACACAGATACACAGATACACAGATGCACAGATGCACAGATGCACAGACACAGACACACAGGCACAGACACAGACACAGATACACAGATACAAACAGATACAGAAATAGAGACAGAGACACAGACACACAGGCACAGACACAGAGACACAGACACACAGATACACAGATACACAGATACACAGATACACAGATACACAGACACAAATACAGATACAGACACACAGGCATAGAGACACACAGACACACAGACACAGACACACAGACACAGACAAAGACACACAGATACACATATACATAGACACACAGACACAGATAAAGATACATACACAGAGACACACAAAGGAGACATAGACAAATTTTAATTTCCTTAAGTTAAGTATATATTGTCTATAGCGTCTAAATGGAAAACGTTCATTGTCCGTTCATCAGGTGAGTATTGGAAACAAAAAATAAAAATAATGAAAAAGTGTGCTTTCTTTTGTCGATCCTGGTGACTTCACAGAACCATCAAGGGTAATCTGTGCAGTATGAAACCTACTTTATAATATGGTATAATACAATACCAGTTTTGCATTCTCAGTCCTCTCTTCAATGTTTAAAGAGAAAACTTTCGGTTTCGTCTTGCCTTTCAAGGGTTGCAAAAATAATTGCCAGTAGTGAACAAACCTTCGGGATGCAGCTGCAGGTAGGTTTACCAATTCCATAACAGAATTGGCTCATCACTGATTTCCGGTGTTTCACGAACAATTTCTAACGATTTGTAACATCTTCTATGACGTTGCTATCATGATAGTGTTACAGTGAACAATATCTGAGTCTTAATGTCTGTTTTCGTTATAAAGAAAGGAACAAGCGTACTTAATAGTAATTTATTTCCCTTTCACAATGTGAAAAAGGTTCCATTGAACCATTATAGTGCACAATGCCAAGATTTGTATTCCCTTCAATGAAAGTAAGGATATGAATTCAAATCAATATATTTCAATCTATATATCAAAGTGCCACTGCCTGTGACACGTTTTTTTAGCAAATTTGCTGATTTAAATTTACTGGGATTTGTGTTGTAATTTATCATAATCAAAATAAAATTCAGCGTGCTATATGAACTCCGTTCCGAAGGTGTTTTCTGTCATATTCATACAATTAAATTTTCTCTACACACAGAGGCAGCTCAGTGCTAACTCGGGTATGACTGAGCTGCCTCTGTGGGGAGAGAATGACAATTAAATGGACTACCACTAATAAAACTACCCTTTAAAGGGGCAGTAGAACGTTTCTTGACAATTTTATATTTTCATATGTAAACTGATAGTTGTACGTTAATGCTAAATGTATTATTTGGATAGTGCCAAAAATCTCATTACACCAACCAATCATCCACAGTAAGAGAACAAATCATAAAGATTCACATAAAGTCCATTGGCAGCCATGTTTGTGTGAACACCTTTTATTCATTTTAATGAGAAAAAGGAAAAGCATAACTGAACTTTCCAATATTTATTGGATTTATTGTTGCTTCATTTAGTTCAAATACAATGTCTTTCAATTGGAACCATTTATTTTCCTTTCATGACATCACCTTATAATCCCCCCAAAAAACGTGCTACTGCCCCTTTAAAGAATTGTTCACGTTTTGCTGGAATCCCAAAATAAACTATAACACTGTCACGGCTCCTCAACGTTATCAGGTGGGTTTAGTTTAGGTCTTCATTGAGGAAGATATTTTTCCAAATGTTCAAAGTTTCCCATGCAAACACTCGTCAGTCGCTTACCTATTCACTGCCCTTACATGAGGTACACCGAAGTTTCATTACATCTTCACGAAAGTAAACTGACGAATTCCATCACTGCACGATGTAGGAAGTTGAAAAGGTGCAAGATAAACACTTGAAGTACTATAATTGTATAACAGTAGATACCAGAAAAGAACTCTTAAGAAAGTAATTGGTGAACTACAACTGTATGTATTTTTCAATTCCCAGATGTCCGGTTTTGAAGATGAAAAGGGTGTTAATTCTACAAATATTACACTATTTTGGTTTAGATGTAATAAGGTGGCGCTGCTCAGTGGCGAATCACATTTTATGTATCTGTGTGTGAGATGTACTTTTAAAATGTAAGACAAATTCCCTCAAAGGGTAATAAAGTATTATCTTATCTTATCTTATCTTATCTTTGATAAATCGCTTTTAAATTGCATTTTTTCTATCCGGAACACTCAAGAAACGAGCCACTATTTCACTTAAAATGTCCTGTAAATATCAAGTTAATGAAATTTACAAAAACCTGGTTTTGTTTTATTGAAAATCGTGTTCACAGTGAGAATGACACTGATGTTGTATTTTATCAGTCAACACTCTCGGCTTAGTTAATCAACTGCGGGTAACTTTACAATCGATCCCAAATGTTTTATATAAATTGCAACCCGAAACATTACTTGTTCTTTTCGAGTTTTTATCAATACTTTAGACTTTTAACAAAATTGTTTTGTTCTTTATCGACGACTGATGATTGTTCTGTGTGACTTTAGCTGCGTTGCTTTAAACGATTGCCTGTCCGAATGATTTTGATAATTTGTGATATATGTTTGTGTTATTATGATTTTCGGTTTATAATTACGCTCTGTCCACCTGTAGACCCGCAAAGATGCGACCGGACGGGCCTTTCACATCTATATGGAATGTACTTAAGTTTACTCAAGTTCCTCTGTCAATATTAGACTAACACAACTATCTTCAGAATCATATTCCTTTTTTTCAATATCATCACAAATCCTGTTACATATGAACTTACAGTTTCCAAAGGTTGTGACATGTTTTAAGTCATTACGTCACGATATCTAGCGTCTTTCATTATTTGGTTGCTTTGAATATATTTTTTTTCATTTGATTCCGTTTACGTCATCTTTTGAATGAACAAGATTATATACTTACACTATTTAAAGCTTTAAAGGTATACTGAAATGCCTTATGGCCACATCGGGATTCCTTAGAAAGGTTGCTATTTGACGTCTTAGTAGGCCGTTCATATAACTAATCATATAACCTAATCATTTTTCAACGTGTCTGGAAGGGGCAGTAGCACGTTGTAGGAGAATATAAGGTCAGGAAAATGAAAATAAATGGTTCAAATTGAAAGACAGTGTATGTAAACTAAATTCAGCAGTAATTAATCAAATATATAAAGTAAAGTTCAACCATGCGATTCAAAAGTAAATTGAAAGTTAACTTAATTAAATTACACAAAATTAATTGAGGGTGTTCACACAAAAAACGGCCACCAATGGACTTAATGTGAATATGTATATCTGTTCCCTAACCGGATGATTGGTTTGTGTAATTGGGTTTTTGAAACATTCAAAATAATATTTAGCATTAACAGGTATGTTAATGCTAAATGTATTATTTTGAATGTATGCTTAATGTATTATTTTGAATGTTTCAAAAACCTAATTAATTACAATTGTCAGGGAAACTTTGGAAATATAACATTTTCAAAACAACGTGCTACAGCCCCTTTAAGACTCCTGTTTACATCAACTCAACATACAATTCTTAACCAAAACAACGAATTAGTTAAACCAAAGGAATAGATAATTGACTGTTATTCCCCACTTCCGGTCTCGTTGCTATGGTTTCCTTTGTTCTAACCGTAGGTACATGTATATTGACCGATACACCACAACTTTTCTAATACACCTATTCTTTCTTGCACACTCAAATAAAGTCAGGTGAAGAGATCTACAACTTAGGCAAATTAACCAAGTTGTAAAATTTAGAATTTTGGAGAAATGTTTATGACCAAAGTGGGAATCGAACCACGCGACGCTGAGGCTCGATACAAGTGGTGGTACTTTTTGTTGTACCATGTCTGGATTGTTGTATTTTCCTATATAAGCCATGTATAGGTACTAATTTGTACCAAATTTCAATATAATGAAGTCAGATTATGTTTTTAAAAACGTTTAAAAAAGAGTATTGTTAATATTTTGTTGATCTAGTTAGGTCAAGATAAATATACATAGAGAATGGTGGACAACGCTTTTTCGTCAAATATAACTCTACCAGAGTGGGGTATCAGTCAGATATACCCACCCTTCCCTCGGTGCATCACTCAATATACCTCCTGTTTGAATCGTGATCCTCGGCTCCGCTACGCTACGCCTCGGAGACCCACGATTCAAACAGGAGGTATATTGAGCGATACACCTCGGGAAGTGTTGGTAAATCTATTACATAGATAACGGCTGTTTCAATCTCAGGTTTAAATAATACGTTTTAATATGTGGTATGTTGTAAGCCCTATCATCTAACGTAACTGCATAATACACATGCAAAATATATTTTGATATCTTTGTGTCTAAACATTACTGATAAGGTGATAGTCTAGAGGCCTGATGTAGGCCATTCTCGATAATCCAGAGTCAATGTTCCGATAATTCTTTACTACAGAGCCATCTTATACGCCTGAGACAGCGGAGACAGCTGTTTAGATGAAAGCTCAATAAAGGGAGGTAATAAAATCATCGTTTCGAGCCCGCCTTGTGTCCAGGGACTATAGTGGAGAATTTTCTGAACGTTGACTTATGATTATCGATGATAATATTTCAAAATATATATGCATATTTTTGTATAGTTCATAGGTCCTTTATTTTTTCATCGAACAGATCCAAGTTTGCTATGTACATGCGACTCATGATTGACACAATGTTATGTGTATGGAAGATAACTAAAAAAAGTATCCTCTAACATGTCCCGTTTCTTCCGATGGAAACGGTTGAACTGAATATTTCCCCTTCGTTAATTACTGTGAAATATTAAATATTTTTAAATTTGAATTTCATTTGACCTACGAAAACACCCTACATTTCAGTTGATCAACAGATTATTAATCGCATACTATATAAACTTAAAATTGATTCTTCATCTTCAAACCACATCACTCAGTGAATCTATCCTTATGTACAATCCCATTAAAATAAGATTATAATTTTGCTTCGGTACGTTACCTAGTTTATTCTTTGCGTAACATTGTGCAGTATAATTATTACTTATAGTAATTAGATTGTACTTGCGTATTGATACATTGTTTCGGCTTAGCATTAGTACTTGCATTAGGTATATTGAAGATTGGCTTGTGTAATGAGATTTTTGACACTGTCAAAATAATACATTTAGCATTAACTCACAATTATCAGTGACAATTTTAAAATACAAAATTATCAAAAAAACGTGCCCCTTTAACATAATGAGAATTTCGCCTATAAATGTTGAAAATGTAGAACATAATGCATGTATTATACTTGTGATCTAAAGAATGTTGACATTTAAAATGTTATTTTTTAAGGCAAGTTATGTACGTAATCAAATAAAGCCATTGTTGCGTAAGTGCTTCCTAAACAGGGTTAATCGTATTATGACATATCTAATATATAATTTTATAACCTTGCTATTGTCGTGAGTCATCAAACATGAATTTATTTTTTTCGCATAGTCAGCAATCCGAAATCAATTACGTTTATTATAATTTGTGACATGGTCTTCACCTTAACATTGTTTTCTTCGCATCAGTAGAGAAACAAATATGTGAAGGTATTAATATAACTACCACACTTGAACATTTTTATATCACCTGTATAATGGAACGTTGTTACCTGAATTTTCCCACCGAATCAAGATTTACCTGGTGAGATGAATCACCTATTCAACTATGTCCTAAGGTGAAAAAGTGCAAACAACGTTCACAGCCTACCTGACATTTACAAGGGCAATTTGCACAGGTATGCATCTTGGTTGATATGTTAAACTTGACGTCTTTACACCGCATTGAATATATAGTTTAGGGTACGTAGATCTACAAGGAAAATAAAATTGAATTTTTTTTTATCTTTTAATAATGTTTTAAAGGTGATATTAAAGGATTTACTTTCAAATGTAATTTACTTACATCAAGGGGGAAATTATTACTTTAAAGGGGCAGTAGCAAGTTTTTAGGGGATATATAATGTGAAGTTCAACCATGCGATTTCTTTTATCTACACAAAATGAATTAAAGATGTTTACACAAAAATGGCCGCCAATGGACTTTATGTGAATCTTTATAATTTGTTCTCTGACTATGAATGATAGGTTTGTGAAATGAGATTTTTGACGATATCAAAATAAAACATTTAGAATTAACATACAATTGCCAGTGAAAATATAAACATTAAATTTAAGAATACGGGCTACTGCCCCTTTTAGGAGAAATCCCGTAACACCATTTTGTCAAATTAATGCAAGGCCTGCTGGAACTGTTCGAACTATCCAACCGGATCAGTAAGGCAGAACTGAAAATCTTGAAAGGCAATGAAAGAAAAGTTGTTCTGTGTGATGTAATTTATGGCAAGAATAATTATGTTTCTGATGCCCCGAAACCATGTGATAGATCTAAGATCGAAGTTTAATCAAGTTAGACGAAAATTGGGTGAAAGTGCTTGAATGATGATATGGATATTATTAGGAATAAATACATGTATGTCCATCTGATTAACTGGCTTCTTGTACATATATACTATATATTCTGCTTGTAACTGTCATTGTCACTTACCTGATGAAGGGGCACGGAGTTGCCTTGAAACGTCGTATGCAAATACAATAAAGAAGTTGTAATCCATCCTACTCTTTGTCATAATAAAATTGATTTTGAAAAAGAACGATAATAGCGAAGGTAGATAGAGTGATTATATCAATACGAGTTTGTGAGTGTGTTAATGTACAGCTGCATACCATAAGTTTGTTCACCTGCTTGTGATCTTAGTGTAAATATCATGAAATTTGGGTACGATTTGACGTTCATAAAATAGCTCCAGGACCAGTTACAGAAGATCATCAATTATTCGTGTGTAGTATACCATTCCTTAACCATATTTCGGGATCGTCTTGTCATTGGTGCTGAATGTCGATATTTGACATCATTAAATAGACAGATGGGGTCATATTTGTGAAATTCGTTTTTCCATAAAATCATTTATTTAAACTTTTTTAGGGAAAAAATCAGCCCAGTTACTTTGCCCTAGCGCAAAGGAACACATGAATAAGATCTACAACAGTTGATCACTTATGAAGGATTTTGTAGAGCAAATAGAATCTTAACTTATGCAGTGAAATTTCATCATTTTCGGTTTGGTTTTTACAATGATATGATATCTCAAAGACGTTAATTACAAATTACATGATATTTGCCCTATAATACGAAGGTAAGTGAACAAACTTAAGATACGCAACTGTATAAGTGATCTCATATAGAAAGAGAAACGTTGTTTTAATAGTCTCATTTATAACTGAAAATCACTTAACAGAAGCATCACACATTATTAGCGATTTGGCTAAATGTGTATCAAGTTAAGTCTTTAAAAATTATGTATATACCAAAATCTTCATTTGCAAAGGAACATACATGTACATGTATGTAATAACTGAAATATTACTAGACCAATATCATTCATAGAAAAAACATATGGTGCGATTATGATTTCCAATTATAGCTTGCAATTTGCAGTTGTGAATAAATTTGCAATTACTTTTATTATTTATATTAAATGCCGCACTCCTGTTCAACTGCGTTGCCAAATCTGCAAGACACATACATATTGATTGAGAGTCATGGCAACATTTTAGGGGTATCTTCTCGTGTGCAATCTACAACCCCCTCCCCCCCCCCCTCCCTCTCCCCCCGTCCCTCCTCTAATTGCCCCCCATCCCCTTGAATGTAGAAGCGACCACGGGATATATCTTATTCACTATGAATGCAACATTAACTCCAAATGCTACGAAGCTGTTATCATCGCCGTGTTTGAAACAAGGGAAAAGAGGTAATTAAACTAAGGTCTAGTTGTTTTGAAAGCATATGAGGTTAGACAGGACTTTATTTACTTGTTTCTAGGCAATTATTTTGCACGCTGTTTCACGTATCAACTGAAGGCTTGTTTATCAGTATCCATAGTAGCAAGCAATCGATTCGTGTCTGATAGGGCTGTCAATCATGCGAGCATCATGAGAGAGTGTCAATGCAGTAAGGGACGTAACGCTATTGTATTATATTTGATGAAGCGTACATAAAATACGTATTACGTAGCCGCAAACCGACTTTCTAAAATTGTAGCTTGCATAAGTATAATTGTAGAGAAACATATAAGCCGCTCAAATATGAACTTATATTCGAAGGTAATGTAAAACACGTGGTATCTAAAGCCTTTGTCCGTGTAAATTTGTTGATGATTAATATTTGAATCTTTTCTTATATTTTCGATTTTGATTAAGATAATAATATATAATTTAATAAAAAGGATAACATTGATACAGATGCATTTAATAAATGGATGGTACGACGTCCCTATTATTGTTATAGAAATCAACATTTCAAATCATTATTAAATGAAAATCTACGAATAAAGATCCATATTTGCCTGACAAGCAACATGACAATGGCTAATGACATGTTTTGTCTTAACTTGATAAACGTGTAAATTGAACGAGAAACTCGTGCACGGGCGAATGTTTTGAAAAGTGAAGGACAAACCGCACTTGCATCCCAAAAATGCACGAACTGCACGTGCGATTTAGTATCAAGCAAGCCCTAGCACCAATTTCGGTGCGATTTTTTGGTCGCAAATTATCATGACATATTCGGCAATTATTTCAAAAAAAACCCATATGAAATATTTTCTGGTATTCTTTCCTGAGATTTGAGTACTTAACTTGTCAAGAAGATTTTATCTTATCATAAGCGATTCGATCAATCCACACAAATAGACAATTTTAAAAAAATTAATCAAACAAAACAATTTAATAATGTAATCTATAATTTCAATAACATTATTCAAAGATATTCTTTAGATTTAGATTATTTTCGAATGTATCGGACAGATGCGATGATATTGTCTAACTGAATCATGACATGCAATGGCTGCTTGCTTTTCACGTGCTACCCGGGATCCATTTTACCGTATGAATTCAGACTTTGGCTGGATCTGACATGGTCATGTTATTGGTGTACATTTAAATGAACCCTATAGTGGAGGTTATACAAAATAACTGTCGCATTTTCGCGTCCATACAAGTACTTATTCAGAAACATACTATATTTACTACACGAGTGGCTAAATATCCGTATTTCCCGAGCGAGAGCGAGGAATATACTGTTATTTAGGCAAGGGTGTCATAAACATAGTATGCCATGGCCACGAATATAATATTCTGTTGTTTTTTAACAGTAGTCCCAAATTTTAAAAAAATACTCAAAACCTACATTGTACTTCTCAACATAGAAGGACAAGCTGCCGCCTGCCTGTATAGATTGTGACGTCATAGATGAACTGTGACGTCAAAGCCTTGTTTATAACGTGACGTCAGAGTGAAAAAGTTACATTTTGCCCTAAGGCAACATATGAAAAATATTTACCTCAATATGACTTCCCTCGTAGGTAATAAAAAAGAAATAAACACAAAACTATTTCATTTTGTCAAACGGTCTGCAATGTCTGACACCAATAAACTCTTTCTTACAATGACTACGATCTCTCTTAACAAAAACTGCATTATCCGACGCCCTACGTTTCGGGCAGTTTTAATGGTTTTTAAACTGTCACTGAACAATCAAATATCTCTCTAATCCAACAGGCAATTTCGAGGAAATATAAATTACATTTTTTAGGGGAAGATTTAAGATAGACACAAACCGGAAACAGTCAGCGGGGAACTCGATTATCAGTGCGCAGCTTCCGGAAGTTCCCTCAGAAGAGCCATGTTGTGTGCTAAACCTGGATAAATCCGCAAGATATTAGTTTGCTGTGTCCTCCACCATGCGAAGCTTCCTTGATGATTTAGAACCTAATTTCCTTTTCAAGACGTTAATTTGTTATCGATATCTCATTAAATCACTGCTTATTAATTATTCCGTCTAATTAATCTTGAACTACATAAGATGTGCTAATCAATTACAACAATAAATTAATTTTTGTCAAGAAGATTTCCTTCCCACAGAAATATAAATTGTCACTGGAAATGAGGTTGTCTTGTCTCGTTTTGGTTTACAAAACAAATGTCAGAGAAACTTGCCTCATATTCAATATGAACATCGCAGGAAGCCAACACGGATGATAGATGAAAACTTTGTATACCCAACTTCCGGTCTCGTTGCTATGGTATCCTTTGTTCTAACTGTAGGTAACTCTCCTTTCTATGTTGTAACTGTAGGTGTATTGACGGATACACCTCTCCTTTCTATGTTGTAACTGTAGGTTATCCACTGATACACCTCTACTGTTCTAATACACCAACTCTTTATCTACACTTAGTCAGGAGAAGAGATTTTCAACGTTGGCAAATAAACGGACTTGTATAATTTAGAATTATATTTTTTTAAATTGTAATGAAAGATGGTGGGAATCGAACCAGGGACCTTAATGTTGTTGAGCAGCGACTCTATCGACTGAGCTAATGAGGATTGATACAATAAGATGTCGGGTTACTTTCTGTTGCTTTATGTATATATATTTTCTATATATATAAACATATGTATATAAGTACTAGTCTGTACAAAGTTTTAATGTAATGAAATTAGTTTATGGTTTTAAACCGCAAATAGAAGAGTATTGTTAATATTCTATTGATCTAGTTAGGTCAAGAGCTACGCCTCGGAGACCCACGATTCAAACAGGAGGTTATTGAGCGATACACCGAGGGAAGTGTGGGTATATATATAACTTAACAACTTTCTTAGTAAAGGATATAGATTTCTGTAATTTAACGCTTGAAATACAAGATGCAACTCTAAGGCGTTGTTATCGAAAATGAGCACCGTGAGATTTAAGGGTTAAAACATACGGGTTGTCGTGGAAGGAAACATTATTAGCATACACGCATATTGCATGGAAAACACCATTTTAAGCAATTATTTTTTATTTACTCATCACAATTATGACAAGAGTAAAATAAACATTCAGATCTTGCATATTGAAGTGAAATATATTACAGTTTGTAAGTTAGGGGATCCACATATTGGCATAGTTACAAGTTGTAAGTTTTGGGGTCCAAAGGCCCAATGTATATTACAATATAAATCAATGAAGCTACATGATAACAAGCTATGTAACAATCTGTAAGCAAGGGTTATATAACAAGCAATAGTTCATAGTTCTATACTAAAAGTCTATGTTACATGGTATATATTACATGTAAGCAACGAAGGACCCGATGCTTTGTATATTACACATTGTAAGTTAGGGTGGCCCCGTGATAAAATGCTATATTACATTGTAAGAATGAAATCATTTTTCAGCAAATATGTTACATGTTGTAATAAATCATCTTACATTATCATAAATACGTCAATTAGAATAACAAATGATTCTCTACTACAATGTAAGATCGTAGATCTTTTGTATATGTTACAAGATATTGAATAACATAGTATGATTTGGTTCCTTGTCTTGCATACATGTGTTTAAGACGAAGCAGCAATATAACCATTACATTGTAAGAAATTGAAAAATAAGTCTTGGATGTTGCATATTACATATTGACAAAATCGTCCAACAATTTGTAAAAATTCTGTTCTCAATTACTTGAAACAAATTTTATAATACATTATCACATTCGGCTCTCAATTGTTTATTACAAATGTAATCATGTAATCTTCACATCGTCATGAGCGAAACGTAAAGTTGTTCTCCTCTCCCTTGGCTTGCAAAACGGGGAGAGGGTGTCTTTATATGTTTTCACCTTGCTGTGGAAAGATATAATCATGTTTGACGATGTTATATTAAATTCAATGATTTGGTTACAATTGCTTAAAAACCAAAATTTTCGAACAAAGGGGGGTAACTCTTTGCAAGACACTCTCGGTCAAAGGTCAGGTCAGATCAAGACAGTCAACATTAAACATTGTAAACATGGACAACTAAAATAACAAGTACATTTACAAAAGTCTTGGTAATAACTTATCTAGTTATCTTATCATGCATATTTATGTTGTCAACATTACATTTTTTATACATTTTCATCGCTAGAAAATTACAGATTGAATAAAAAAGTATTTCTTTACAGAGCAGATATTTTAGCGACGGAATAGAAGTTATCACTTTACATACATGTATGTCTACTGAATTCATCAGTCTTTTTAAAGAAATTAGATTTATAACATTTAAATGCATTTACTCATTTGAAATGCCTATAGGTGTTGTTTTTGTAACATTCATTGTATCGTTTTCAGCAAATTCAACGCATAAAGAGGTGGTTATTAATTTTAGATGATAGATATGAAAGATATAAGCAAATTAGCGAGAGCAAGCAAGGCACACGGTATTTGCAGATTTTTTCAGCATTTCACAAAAAGGAAAGGAGTATATAAACGAACATATGAGAGTATATAATTGCTTTAGATATATCATAGCAAATTCTTGGCGAAAATCATTTTTAATGTTACATAATTGAAAAATTAAATATTTTTATACATTTTTTTCAATGATAAAATGAATCGTTTTGATCATAACAATAAAATAAATCGTTGTGAATCAACAATACAGGTCATGTGATTTATGTTTGAATGGACTTTGTTTATGAAACTAAAAATAAATAATATTACTCAATATATGATATATAGATGATATAAATAATCATTTTATATTTAAAAAGCACTTTTGTATTTCATTTACTCAGAAAATATCTTTGAATTCATATTTGCTAACAGAGACTGTTTCGGCAGTGTTAGATAGATTTGCTTACACATTGTTTGTAAATCAAGTTAAGATATTTTCGATTAGCCAAGAAATAATATAGCATTTAAAGACACCGATTATTTGTTTTCAAAAGAAAACACTATGCAAATAAATTATTCCCATTTCTGATTTCGCGAATAATGCATTTAGTTTTACAGGAATTGCATTGTTGAAATAATGACCTTTATGGCTGTTACATCAAATACCGATTCCTTCAAATCGTTAATAAAATCTTATTTTAATTTGACATTGTGAGAAAGAATATTCATTTCCATTGGAATGCCATGTGTATGTCATATTTCCGAAATTTATCGGTCATTACCAATCCGAAACGATTAAACTTTAACCATGCAATGGAAATATATAAAGTGTTCAATTTCATAATTTGACATAAAATTCCTTTTATAAAATTTAATTCTAATTTGACATTATGAGAAATTAAAAATATATTCATTTCCATCGGAATGCCTTCTGTATGTTATCCAAATGTATCATTTCCGAATTTAATCGGACATATGGGTTAAAACCCAATCCGAAATGATTAAACTTTAACCTTGCAATCCAAATATATAAAGTATTCAATCTCATCAATGTGACATGAAAATTCCTCTCACGTGACACGCAGGCTCATTAACAACCAATGGAAATATATAGCCTTTTTATGTCTTTTGGATTAAAGGGGCAGTAGCACGTTTTTTGATAATTTTATTCAATATTTTCACTGATAATCATGAGCTAATGCTAAATGTATTATTTTGACAGTGGAAAAAAATCTCATTACACAAGCCAATTTTTCAATTGGAACCATCAATTTTCATTTTCCTGGCATCACCTTATATTCCCCCTAAAAACGTGCTACTGCCCCTTTAAAGCGTTATTGCGTTGATTAAGTCGATGAACCTTTACAAGACATGGAAATAGTTGCATTTCGCTATAATTAAAGGGACAGAACTACATATAGATTTGGGGCTTGATTTACACTGAACACACATATCTAGGAATATATGACAATTATGGAATCAGAAAAAAATCACTCATTTACCATGTGATGAAGGAGCAATTTCAAAATTTAAAAACTAAAGATTATTTAAACATTGTAAAAGGAGGAGAAAGATCTTTTTGAATTGTAAAAGGAGGAGCGATTTCAGATTTCAAGACAGATTTACCCCCAATGACACGGTGACAGTACTAAGTGGGTCTGTCCCTTTAATTTCTAGCGAATGGCAAATATTACAACAATTTTAAATATAGTAAGCAAACGTGAATATGCGAAAACATGCAGCAGTCAGTATCATATGAATTTTAGTTTGTACATATATCATTTTACATACATCGTGTGTTACATGTATAGTATCACCGGTTAAATATTTAGACAGTTCTCCTAAGTTTTACAATGAAGTTATCAAGTATGATGAAGGTTCGTTCTTAGATATGTTTGAGTACCTTGTTGTCCTAGATATAGCAATCTGTAAACATACGAAGCAACACGTGAATATTTGAACATAAATCTACAAAATATTACCTTAGAACGTCAATGCTACTGTTAAATCTAGGCCCGATTACACTTTACAATTTTACACGTACAACTTGTAGTGTTCAACTTTAGTTGCACCTTTGTTGTATTGCTTCAACTGTGGCGTTTTTACATATTGCGTAGACAACCAAAGGTGAAAGTGCTACTTGTGATTGAAAATTGTATCGTGAGAAACTGATATTGATATCGTGAATATCAATAATTCAACATTGATATCTTTGGACAGTACATTGCAATGCCTAAAAATGCAAGATTCTAGTTCAGTCTGATGACGTCATCATTGTCGAAGTCACAACACTTAAAATTAAAGACTTGTTAATTTTTAGGTCACATGTACAATGGCGAAATGAATGAACGAAATATATAGCGTTTTCCAATGACCGGCACTCCTCGTTCCACCAACCCTCTTGCACTATTAGGGGCAGTGCAGCCAATGATTAAAATAATAATAATAATAATAATTTACAAGCTGACACTCGTCTATTATTGTTCTAAACTGAAATCACACATGCATGCATATACCGATCAACTAACGTCAAAACATGCAGATCTCTCTAGGACAAACAAACAAACAACAAACAACAAACATTGCATACAACTCCAGTCACTCCTCACACTGCATCACGATGAAATGATCACGGGAAGTAACCAAGAGATTGCTCAAAGTCTGTACCGGAAGTTGAATACGGAGCTGCCTCCCCTTTCACATGGAAGTTCGTAAACATGGAGGCAATCTCTGCTTCCTTCCCCTGATGGCCGCTTTCGCCCGAAGGAGCTCGACCACTCATGTCGTAGTTGGAATGCGACCGACTTTGTCCTCCGCTTGATCCGCTCCATCGGTTACCTGGATCACGTGACCGGTCGTCATACACAGACGAAGGCACGCTATACCGGTTTGAACCGCCTCGATCTGGTTGCCGCTGGTCGGAACCTCGCCTCTGTACGCCGTATCCATCGTCGTAGCTTTCAATGTACTGCCTGTTTTCCTCGCCATGTTGACGATACTGTTGATCCGGAGTATAACCATAGCTTCGCTGTTGTGGCGCATCTTTGCCGTACCCGCTGTCGTACATGCTCCCTTTGTTTTGGTCCGCCCCTCCGTGATAGTTGTTCCCCGGCTTGCCGTACCCGTC
Organism: Steromphala cineraria; assembly: GCA_916613615.1. Taxonomy (NCBI): domain Eukaryota; kingdom Metazoa; phylum Mollusca; class Gastropoda; order Trochida; family Trochidae; genus Steromphala; species Steromphala cineraria. The sequence continues at coordinate 25,409,213 of OU744728.1, read as the reverse complement.
CCCGTGACCCTGGTCGCTGCTGTAGTTGTACTTATTGCGGTCGTCGGTGTATTTCTCTGAATGGTAACCATAATCGTTGGCCTCCATCTTTCTTTTGATATTTACATTATTGTCGTAATCTGGGTCTGAATCTTCAGAGCCGTAGCTCTTGTCATGTTTAGCAGTCTTTGGTTTTAGTTTGACAGCTCCGGGCTGGAAGCCTGTAGGAAGCACCTTAACCCCTGCAAACATGTGAGGGGGAACTTTGGCCACTGGTTTAGGTTGTTGGTCTTCTTCGGGTTTAGGGTCAGCAGTTTGTCGGCTCTCAAGGTTCGACATGGAGAACCCAGGGCTGGTAGGAGAAGGAGGATAGCCGCCTCTCTGAGGGGGAGGGTTTGAGTATCCGCCCGTGGGTGAGGGAGGCGGGTAGCCACGACCTGCAGGAGGCTGGGTGTAAACTTGAGGCGGCTGAAAGGATGGCGACCTTGGGTCTCCACGTGGAGAGAGAGGCTGTGTTGGGGAGTGATGCCCTGGGCTAGGGGGACCAATTCTCAACATGGGGTCAGGTTTGTTTGGTTTCTCGGCAACTTTAGGGGGAGCGTGGGAAGAACGAGGGGAGATGTTTCCGCGCTCCCGCTCCCCGAAACTCCGCCGGTCACTGTGGTCATCGTACCTCCCGCCTCGTTCTGAAGAGTCACTGAAACTCATATTCATCCGCCCTTCACCGCTATCTGACGACCTCTGTCGGCCGTGGTTGACGAATTCCCTTCCGCCCTGGTCGTACGGCGAGTAGTCTCCCCTGTTTTGGGAACCTCCGCGCATCTGAACCGGATATCTGTCATCATGTCTCTCGTACTTGTCTCTGTCGTTGTCATAACTCCTCCAGTTATCTTCTCCAGGTGGTTCTCGACCACGTTCATACGACCATCCGTAATTCTCGTCATTATCCCGGTACTGCCCATCTCGACCCATTTCCTGTTCCGGTTGCCGAAAGTAGTCATCCTTCAGCTCGTATTGCTTCTGCCCCCTGTACACTGAGTACTCTCCGTACTCGGTCCTGATGACGTCACTGTTCTGGCCACGTTTGAAACTATTATTGTCATTTTGCTTAAATTCTGTCATCAGGTCGGGGTTCGAACCCCGTTCTTGTATTTGGTGTATTATGGACACAATTCTGAAAGCATCGTCGGGGCTTTCTAACATAAATATATGACAATCAAGCGCTTTGATCCCCTTTGGCCTCCGAAGCACACAAGCCAGAAGAGGGGGGTGGTTTATCTGGGTCAGAAAATGAAAGTTCTTGTCAATCGTAAAAGCATTCTTGTCTTTCACAGAAGGAAGATTTTTCTCGGCCAGGGGGACGAACATAGCACGCACCTTCTTGTCATTGCCGCTAAGTATTGCAAACCTGAGGCACTCAATGTAGCTGATTGAGTTCATGTCATAAAACATCTCTCCCTTTTGGCCGCCCCCTGTATCCACAAGAGTGATAGCCAGCCCGCTTTGCACGAGCCTCAAGATCACTTTCTTGGAGTTGCCCTGCTTCCGGGCCCGCAGATACTGGTCTTTGATTGGCTGTTGAAGGATCCCCACACCCGTGGCTGGTTTAGAGAGGGTGGAGTAGCCCACGTAGTCTCCGTTGAAAGTGTACCCGTCCATGCTGTCCCACTCGCCGACCTCGCCAGTTACGAAGTGATGTGCCTTGGTCAGCGACACGCGCCGATCTGTAACAGAAAACCGGGATAAGTATATTGCAATTTGAATATAATGAAAGCAAGCTTTTGTCTACATTATCAAAGATTTTAGTTAGTGTGGGCCTTGGGAACCATTCTACTTGTCTTATGTAAAAAAAATTTGCATTAGAACTTGTTTTGACAAATCTATCCATAAGAACTTGTTCTTCTTCATCAACCAGCTTCTAAATGCCTCTCAAAGAGACACCTGTTGTATGAGAGACTCCTAAGCGCTATGAGCATGCAATTGGATGGACGACAGCGCTATACAAATATCCATATATATATATATATATATATATATAAAGAAGATAAAACCAAAAATCATTTTTGAATATATTTTTTGATAGTCACTATCATATTTGGGAAATTGATTGTTAAATTCAATTATAGTATGATCCTAAGTCGATCCAATCGACTTTAAAAACTGTTCTATCAGAGATTATAACATACACCAAAAGCTAAATTTGAAAAAAAACATATTGCAACAGCCAATCGGGATTTTGTGAAATTAAGATAACTTTGATCTTATGTTCAAAATGTAATTCAAATATTGTCGTAAATGTCAAATATTAATAGAGGCTAAAAGTGTAATAAATCTTTCCTGAAGGAAAATGTATAATTTATTGCCTTTTCTGTACACAGCTTTATCGGTTTGTATTCACGTGTTATACAATAAATAAGAACACTGCTTGACAACAAAATATTACATAATAGTTTCATAAGTTTCACAATATAACATCTTATTTATGTATCTACTCTTCATCCGATATATGTATATGTCACCTGAACTTGACCTACGTATACCGAAACAAAGCGAAATGGGTAAAGGTTAAAAACAAACACAACAACGTTGTAAACAACAATAATTTACGTTACTTTCTCCTCAACAAACATTTGCGAATCGAAAGAACTTATCACATCATCTTCAAAAATGCTGAAATTCAGACAAGATTCGAGCCTTCGACATAAAAATTAGTGACGTCACTATGACGTCATAGGCGACTCTCAATGGCCAATATGTCCTCGCCTTGATCGCCCATAAAGTTGCCATGTTGCCTTAACACTAGGGGAATACAATGTCAACCATGGTATTCAATCCGCGGCTTGCCATGTTGACAAAACACGTCTTTTCAGCTCAAAGACGGAAGCACTTAAACTGATTGATAACATGTGGATCTAAACGCGCTGGTAGTGTCACAGATGTGGCTGACAACGTTTGCTGGCGTTTTTTACTCATGCATTGACTTTTATATATGAGCTAAAGGCGATGGCGCTTTATAAGTATGAAATTGATAATCAAACGTCGTTACATGAGTGATGTTTATACTGTGTTTAGGGTAGATTGCCTTACAAAACAGCCATTTTAAACTAACGTTTGATTTTTATTTATGTTTTTTCGTATGTTATATATGTTCTTTGGTAAACGTTGTATATATGATTTTCACATCGTAAAATCCCAATTCATTCTTGTTGATCTGTCATCTTTTCTGAATTCCTTGAATCAATCGTAGTATATTAAGCCTTCTTGTTCTAACGCTTAAAATATGGTGCTTTATATTATTAAGAACGAACGGACAACATATCAAAATCCAATAGGAGTAAGGAGCATTTCAACTCAGTCCAATTTTGTAAGAAACCTTTGAGATTGTAATTCTTTATATTTTTTAGCCAGCCCATTTGAAACATCGAATAGAAAGTTGATCATAGCTTGAATTAAGCATATCGGTAGTACACCATCAACACTTTTTTGTGGCTTTAACAAATGATTTACATTTAAAAATAACAAACAAAACTGCACATCGCCCCTTTAAAGTGCTTTCCTAACAACCTTAAATCATTTGTAAAATTACGTTCACCCATTCCGGCACCTGTGTGTTTATTAACGAACTGACTCCACAATTTGGTGTCAAATCTAAGCCATCTCTCACTTGTCAAGGTGACAGTAAAAATCACAAATATGTTTGTGATGGTCTCAAGTAAAGACAGGTGTAAATGACAGGTAAAACAATGGAAGAGAAAGGTGAGCGTTTGATTGCTGTCGTTCCACGCTTTGTTTATGAGCTTGGCGAACATCAAAATATCTTGAAAAACAAACAGTGACGTGTTTACATTTTATCCATTTTTGAGCTACAAATAAACATAGCATCAATGTCTTGTTTACCTTTGCATGTATTTGACCTTAACTCAATAAAAAGACAACAATGTTAAATAGCAATATTAACAAGTTGGTTTGAGTTAACCTAGCAAGATTTGTTCGTTAAAGCCCAAAATGCAAAAAATCTTTGATGAATCGAAGAAGTCTAAAACAAGTACGTATACATGATAGAAATAGCATTCAGCAAATTAAAATCCAATGTCTAAAAGTAAACGATGTTTGCAATGCTAACATTCTTTCAGAGCACATGTAGTCTCCACTTTATTGTCATAATATCAATTGAGACAAACTTTGAACTTGAACTTTCAGAGGTATATTGATGTTTTTTAAACATAAACACATGTGCAAAGAAAACTATAAAACGTAAGATTGGCATAACAATGAATTATTCGTATTTGTGAATATTGCATGGTTTTATATTTTCAAATCCTTAGCTTTGATGGCTGTTTATTACCCTATTATGTTAAAAATTACGTAAGATTAACTAGTCAATGATTTACTTATTTAAGGTTATGGAACCATAACCTTATCTATTACCTTCGTCCTATCATATAATGTCTATCACAGGTATGGAGTTACACTTATCAAAATTTAAAAAACTACCTGTATCTAAGGAGTTAAAACAACGCTCGTAAAACCTTCATTTCTAAAATGGTTTCCACATACAAAATACATCAGTATCTTATATAAGAGCATACCATTAAAAACAACAATCCTTCATTCAGAACAGAATCGCTCCAAATTACAATATACAAAATACTCAGAATCATATAATAACATGATAATGCAAAACGCCATTACAACACTTTATACCTCAATGATAGGTTCATATCCATAACAGATCGTTTCCCTTGACATTTCTTTGATGTTTGATTTGATATCTATCTTCAAATCTAGCAAACCTCCCCGATTATCAAATGATGAAATAACACCGCCTCAAGGTGAAGACATTACCTATATCCCAGGTCTAAACTACCCGTGTTTTCTAATCAAGATAGATATCAATATGCGATACTACAGGTAATGGCCCGAAGCTTTGCTAATTATGCGAGATAGACACTAATAGTACTTATGTTACATATGTACAGTCATCACTAATATCTTTGAATTTATAGCATCCGAAGGCCTTGTTACTAAACAGTCTTTCACATAAGATTGGATATATGTTTATGAAAATTGTCACATGTTCCTCGGAGCTGATATAAGGAATATTTAGAAATCTAATGTACATTAATGAATCATTAAAGGGGCAGTAGCACGTTTATAGGGGGAATATAAGGTGATGCCAGGAAAATGAAAATTAATGGTTCCAATTGAAAGACAATGTGTTTGAACTAAATGGAGCAGTAATAATTCAAATATATAACGTTAAGTTTAGCCATGCGATTGTTTTTTCTTACACAAAATGAATTAAAGGTGTTCACACAAAATGGCCGCCAATAAATTTTATGTGAATCTTCATACTTTGTCCTCTGACTAAGGATGATTGGTTTGTGAAATGAGATTATTGTCACTGTCAACGTAATAAATTTAGCATTAACTTACAATTATCAATGAAAACTTTAAAATATAAAATTATCAAAAAACGTGCTACTGCCCATTTAATACATGTTACCCAGAAGATTGCATGTTATTGTCGGTTTCTAATACTCCTTGAGGTACCGGAATTTAAGTTTTATGATAATGATAATAACAATATGAATAGTTGTGCGCCATTAGTACTTGCTGAAAACGCTACATGATGTATGTATGCAGTGAATTACAAATGATGAAATACACTGATCATGATTTTACAAAAAGACTTTTGGAAGTGAGAATGTTTTCAGTTTGGTTTTAAACATGTCCAATGTTGGAGATTGCCTGATATGGAGATGAAGCGAATTCCGCAGAGAAGGAGACTTGGGGGGTTATCTATCCGACATTAGTGTCTTATTTTAGGATGAATTTGTATTTGTTTTTTAATAATTCATAATATTGGATCTTTAGAGCTCTAATAATGTCAGAGTCCTTTATGAAGCTATTCGATATGATATTTTAGGAATGCAAATATAATTAAGAAGGAATCAAATGCTTAACTTATGGATTTGTGTTTAACCAGATACAAATATATTATGGCATGATTAAAACTTCATTTCATTATTCAAGACAAACAGTGTAAATTATTATTAAAGGGACACATGCGAAAACGACTTTTCAACTTCATTGTTTGTGACGTCATTGGATGTGCCGTAACACTAAACTAAGCCATTATTGACCGCCAGCAAAATTAAATAGGTTTACTAAACTCATGTCATTACGAAATTTAGAATTTGCGTATAAAACATTTGAAATAATAATAATACAAATATGATATAAAATAGGAACACTTGATCGTAAAAATCTCAATATGACACGTGATTCAAGTGTCACTGACAGAATTATGACATGCATCTGTATGTACGGTGTCATTCCCTTACATGTAGTTATATAATGATATGATATTACACACTCCGTTATGGATTATACTTAATGACATTTCAGCTGTGTAATGTGTGACACCTCCTCGAACATACATGGACGTGTTCCAATTAAAGACACATGACACTTACAAGGTGTCCGGGTGATATTGACAGATGTGTCCGAGCGTAATGCAACTGTCATAACTTGACCAATCATTGGCACTTAATCCATAACAATCAGAGTTGGTGTAGTCAGTTAATCCAAACATGATTTTGATCATCCTTCTCATTATGAATATATACAAGTTACTGAATTCTGAATTGATGTAAACGAAAATTTAATCGAATGCTGAAAACACATTAACAATAAATTTACTATAAATTATGAATGCATTTACAATAAGTTAACATTGAATAATGAATGTATTTAAGACAATATCACGTTGAATGATGAATTCATACATTAACATTAATCTATTAAATGCTGAATGCATTATAATTAAAAATAAGTAAACATTGAATTATGAATACATTTACAAGAAGTTAACATTGGATGATTAATGCATTTAAGATAAGATCACCTTGAATGATGAATTCATACATTAACATTAATCTATTGAATGCTGAATGCATTATAATTTAAATTAAGTTAACATTGAATGATGAATACATTTACAATAGTCAACGTTGAATGTTGAATACGTTTAGGACAATATCACGTTGAATGATGAATACATTTAGGATAAGTTAACAGTGAATGATAAATACATTTACAATTGTCAACGTTGAATGTTGAATACGTTAAGGGTAAGATCACGTTGAATGATGAATACATTTAGGATACGATCACGTTGATTGATGAATACATACATTAACAATAAGTTATGTGGATAACATCGCAACTTGTACAGGTTGAGATGAGTAACAAATTATAGGTTTATTTTAATAATCATGTGAAATTCAGATAATGGTCATCTTAAGCAATGACAGCTATGACAATTTCAACAATCTTGAATAATTCTACCTTTCATAATACATTTCAGGATGCCTTCAGTTTCCATATATGTTTTATAACAATTACTATTAATAAACAATTAATTTTCATTGGTTTGGTTAGTTAGACCTTCTTAAGAATGAATCGGAATAACAATTCATGACAAAGCCATTGAACAAAACTTCAAATTTCAAAAAAGAGTAAATTCCCAAATTTCTAAAACTTTTGAAAGATGCTTTTGTCGTTTTGAAATGTACATGTTAAGCCCCACAAGATGAAACTCAAAATTTATAAACTTTGAAAACCTTCTCGTTTACAAACATAAATGACGAAGGTTTCGAGATTGTCTTTCAATTCATGAGTGAAATGTATAGATTATTTCCTGCGATGCATATGAATGTTAAAGGTGGATTACTGTGGGTACATAGTCAGCGTGCTGCATTGGCTTGCCCGAACTTAACACCATTCACATCCCTATGTTTATAGATATAGAAAATGTCTTAGACTTTGACAAAAAGATTATATGCATACCATTTTGATCTCCAAATGAATAGATATTGTGCTTGGTTCAAAATGACAAATTTTGATATCTGATTTGGTCGCCAATTTGAATATATCATAAAAATGATATCTAAGTTTGCAGAAAACATGATCATCTATGACGGAGGCCTAGGGTCACGTCAAGTTCGAGATAAATGTCTCTCGGAATTGTTTTTAATACCAATCAAATCAGCGGTTTTAATACGTTCCCTAAGATAATCAGAGTATATATTTGAACCCAAAACAGTTTCTTGTTTCTTCTTCATATGTATACCATATATGAACTGTCAAAAGGTCACTGCAAACATATAATCATATTCATGATTATTATGTATCGTATACCATCGTATAATAATTTGTCACTAAACGTCTTCTTTATATGATAGTCAGATAATGTCATGCATCTAATTAGAACGTATGAAAAGATATGTTAATCAAAAATGTATATCACGTTCTAAAGGGGCAGTAGCACGTTTTTTGATAATTTTATATTTTAAATATTTCACTGATAATTGTAAGGTAATGCTAATTGTATTATTTTGACAGTGTCAAAAATCTCATTACACAAGCCAATCACCTAGAGACAGAGGACAAAGAATGAGGATTCACATAAAATCCATTGGCGGCCATTTTTTGTGAACACCTTTAATTCATTTAGTGTAAGAAAAAGGATTCTCATGGCTAAACTTTACGTTATATATTTGAATTATTACTGCTCCATTTAGTTTAAATACATTGTCTTTCAATTGGAACCATTAACTTTCATTTTCCTGACATCACCTTATATTCCCCCTAAAAACGTGCTACTGCCCCTTTAAGTCACAGCTTATTCACATTTAATGATAGCGTTGTCTGTCTTACGTTTTGCTAACAACTTAGCCTAAGGCTAAACAACACATTCTGAACTGATCACAAAAAGATACAAATCGCTGATTGCACTCTCAAGTGCACTTGTTGCTATTGAAGACCGGTATATTATTTAACATAGCGTGCATGACCCCTAGGCATGAACACGTTTTGCAGGATATGCATTCACTGGAAATGCATTGAATATATTGAATGTATCCCTGATAATTATTTACTAAAAGGTGGTAATTCGCATCTGCTACTTTTATTTAGAACTTCATAATAACACATGTATCCCATGGTTATATGCTCAAATCTTAACTAATTATAGGTATATGTCAATATTTCAAATTGCAATTTAGTTGTCTTTGATATTGTCAGTCAGTCATCTTTATTCTATCGGTTAACCTGTTATAAGGTCTGCAAAGAGAAGTTGCCATGTATTGAGGTAAACATCTAAAAGTTAAATTCCACTTATAACGCAAACAATTCCTTTTGTTTACTGATATCCACTGTACATGAAAGTTCAATAAAAATTCACTAACTGAACATAGAGAATACACCAAACTACTTATCACATTAGCAAATGATTTTCTCTGCACTATGGCAACTCACACATAATCAAACGACTGATATCTTTTTTAGCTATCCCAGTTTATCAATGTCAACTGAACAATACACATTAAAACGATATAAGCAGCTACACGAACGCGTCGTCTATACCATAAAGAAGTTGTACATCCGAAAACGTATAGCAACTTCTAGGAGTGACTAGAAAACCGATCAGAAATCATCCTTATATCAATAGTATATAAAATAAATTACACTTACCTTTACTTCGTTTCAACTTCATAATGTCAGATTACAATTAACAATATAATAAATTACACCAATGTCAAACGAACACAGATCCTCAGGAACAGAATGAGTTCTGTTCTTCAACAGAGGTGTACTGCAAGGTTGCAGCTTAGTCCGTGTTTCTCAATGTCATCTGACAACATTTCTCCAAGAGCAACACAAACTACACGTCCTGCCTGCACAACTCTACTCGGGTCAATGTCAAGTTCTTGAACAAGTTCTTGATAGTGTTGAAACAAAAAATCTTCTCATACCAGGGACCGTTTACACAGCAGCGCGCTGGTCAATAACAACATGAAGTCTGGGTGAAACAACGTGAAGCAAGGATTAACATTCAACTGGTTGGGCCCTCACATAATACGGTTATACACACTGAGGTCCTATTGTATTGTTTTTTGCCCGAGGCCAACACACTGAGAAGACAAGTCACTGTGGCAGGTCTTACCACCGCATAATGTATGCAATTTTATATCATTATAGACATATACATGGGCGTAGCTCCTCATATACTCCCTTCTGTAACCATTTGTGAAATTCGGTCATAGGCTGTCACTCCATATGAAAAAACTCCTATTCAGTATTTCTAAAGTGGAATTTTAGACGCAATGTCACATACGTACGATTGGTACGTATGCAGTTAAATTCGAGATTTGGTTATATGCTGTCTGTTCTACCAAGGAAATGAAGTAACAAGTGAAACGGTTAATCATTTTATGGTATTGGGAAATGGATATGCGTCATATACTCATTCATAAGAATATAGAATAATATTTTTCAAAGGAACTTCACCCATAGCGTTTGTAAGACTGTTCAAATGTAAATACAAGTTAGTGTCGAATGAGGATGAGTAATCAATTTCGTACAGAGTGACGCACTCACGTCACACATATGAATACGCAAAATATAATCCCGGTTAGATATATAGACATGTGTATACTATAAAATGTATTTATAGATTTCAATCTCAAGTCTTTTGCAATGACGTTGTTTTAAAAAATCGGGATCGCATGTTCTTGAATTATTCATTTCGTCATCATTTCAATCTTTTGTCACAAGTCATGACTTTCTCTGCGTTATCCACAACGCCCAGGGATAACACAGGGAGGGGTAGAGAAACGTGAGAAGTATATATCCCTTCTCACCTGCCTGCGTCATATAGGTAAATAAAATATTCGCTCACCTGGATTCATTCATGTTTACAATAAATGACTACGCATTTTGTGACACAGACATATGATCAGTTTGAAATCATAAAGTTTAAGACAATAGGCATATATATTTCCATTTCCATTTTAACCATAATACTATTTACAAACATTTATAATAAATCTGGATATGATTAATCATATATGTAATATGAAGGTATTTATCGTGATTTGAAGTTTTCATATGAAATATGACAAATAAATATGACGACCGACTGGTTTTCAGGGTTGGAAATATTTCATTGATATAAACCATTCAGCCAAAGTTATTCTAACTTAAGGAAGACACTTGACCTGTTACAGATATTTAACAAAATAAAACCGATTTCATAGACCATTAAAAATAATAATTGAACTGATTTAATTGCTGCCTCAGAAACCTTCAATGTTTCAGTTTATACCTAATCAGTTTTTAAAGATATCTTAAAGATGTCTTATGAGCATATAACAATATACAATATACAATATACAATACATGTATACAATAATGCACCCCCTACACGTCTTTTGGGTCGATTTCCATAAGAAATTAGACAATCTCTATCTATCATGTAGTCAAATATTTACAATCTCAAGATGTTTATTGAACATTTCGTTACTTTAAACGACTCTCTTTGTATGCATTTATCGTAACATTTTAATACCTTTTCCATTTAACTGTACACAGTATGATATGCAAGGTTGATTAATCCTGACAAAACCACAATATTATGATTGTCTAAGCTATGATGCAAACATGCATTCATTGATAACAATAATAAACAGCAGGGATTTAAACAGCATGATTATACTAACAACACTTCCTTTCATTGTTCAAGAGGATTACAACTTGTCGACTACGCCTTTAATTACGACACGTTATAATATGTTTTAAGCCAGCCCTTCATTGATAATGCATCTATTAATGATAGTTATGGTACTTTGTGTCTATAAATAGACGCACTTAATAATTTAGTTTGAAGTGTATTATGACACTGCTATTTTTAGTTATCTCTTTTACAGATATAATAAATCTACAACTTTTTTGTCAAGGTTATAAAGTGTATAATCATTTAAATGACATATTTAGCTAACTATGTAAGTATCTCTGAAATCGTCTGTTACCCAATTCTGGTCCTTTAAACTTTTTCCCCTTTCAATTTCATTATGTTTATGCCTTTCCATGATTTTTCTTCATAGGATATGTACATAGTGTCAATAGGCCTATCAATACAATTTTGATATTGATCAAAACGATAATGTTTTACCATAGAATAAGACACTCTGTGCCAGAGTTCCGAGCGGTCCAAGCAGAGATTGCCGAATATTATTACTTAGCTAAATATAATGCCATTGTAAATGACAACCTATCTATGTTTTATATTATTGGTCAATGTGTAACAAGTTGTCTATGTAAACCCATGTGTTGTTTCTATTACATTAACCATATGTAACCTTAAATGCAACAACAATAAAAATTTACAAAAAAATTTAAAAGGCATCAGTGACAACCATGTCCAAGTCTCTTCATCTTGAAGAACAAAAACTCAAAAAAATAATGGAAATCCGTTACAAATCCTTCAACAAAATAAAAGAGAAAATAGCTTTTCAAACAATTCCAAGTTCTAAAATACTACCAAGAGAAATTCAATACCAAATCCTTTTACAAAAGTCATAAAAGGAAGAAGAATCGTTGAAATATTTCCAATTTCTAGCCGTTTCATAAAATGACGAATCAAAGGTGAAATGAACTCTTGTATAATACAACGATTTTCGGAAATCCTTGCATCGAAGTGATTTTATCAAATAGACACGTTCGAGGCATACCTCTTCATTTTATTACTTCATATTTGGGGAAAGAAAAACAAGGCACTTGTTGTGAGGGAAAACAAAACAAATACGAAACTGATGTTGGAGTTATGACATGAGGATGGTGCGGTATTCAGGTTGTTTCTCAAACATGTCTTCAACACATTTGCAATAATAACAGGTCTTGTCTCCAGTATTTACACAATAATACCTCTCAATATCTTTCCATTATTCTTCTTAATCATACATATTTATATGCAATTCTCTATTATGAATAATGCATTCTCGAAGATTATTACGTCAATTGGTAAACGTTTTGTTCTCTGTGCATAGTTTTGAATCGCAGAATATGCAGCTTTAACGTAATATAGAAGTTGAGATTGTATTGTAAAGAAACATATACAGGTTGAGTTAAGGGCTAGTTTTGAAGAGAAAGTGAGAAGATAGGTTTAATTAATAAGAGAGGGAAATGTCCTAGTTACACACGTTATACAATTACAAACAACAAATACACAGCCAAACAAAAGTCGAAAAATAATCTGAAAAACACTATTTAACTTTCGATGGATGGATAGATCAACAGATGAATGGATGGATCAACATATAAATGGGAGGATGGATGGAAGCAAGGATGGAATTGCAGTCAGATAGACATCCAAATAGATAGACAGACATACAGACAGACGAACAGACAGACAGACAGACAGGTAGATAGATAGATAGATAGATAGATAGATAGATAGATAGATAGATAGATAGATAGATAGATAGATAGATAGATAGAGATGGATGGATGGATGGATGGATGGATGGATGGATGGATAGATAGATAGATAGATAGATAGACAGACAGACAGACAGACAGACAGACAGACAGACAGACAGACAGATAGAATATTAATCAGATATCAGATGGATAGAAGAAGGGTATCTAAAAGGTCTAAAGGCGTGTATCTATTAAAGATGGATAGAGATACACTGTACATGTAGATAGATACGTAAATGATATTTATGTGATAAAAAACACAGAAAGCCAATGACATCTAAAAGGTATGTTATCGGAGCCCACTGTGTTTGCAGAAGCTGTTGAACCCACATGGAGTGGCCACCTGCCCTTGATGACACTACAGACGCTGCGGTCCCCCCAATCTCCCCCTCCGCAATCTTGACCCTAGGTCAAGCACTGTATAACGATGACTTGCTAACTGTCTGAACAAATATGAAGACAAGAGTCGTTGGTATAACTGTCAGAGTGTCTGTAGCTAGATTTCTTTGACAAACATCGCGGTGTTCAAACTGATTCTTTCGCCTACCTGATATATACAACAGGTAAACTTATCTACCTGGCCATATATACAGATTAGATTAGGAGACAAGGGTATTTGATTTTCGTATTCTTGAAATAATTTAGAATTTATTGAATTATGAGAATGTCGAGGGATAACTTTGACATTTTTTTTTATTAATTACATTTGTTGTATTCATTTTTAGACTTGCATTATGATGTATTTTTAACATTTATTTTATCTTGCTTTTTACTTTGATGCTTTAATTTGGATAAGCGTTTATCCATTGTTATTGTTTATCCATTGTTATTGTATTTGATGGATTATTACATATAATTTATTATTGACTATTATTGACTATTGATGTTTCTTCTTCAGCAATATGTTTAATCATTATCAACAAAAGAATATCACTACAAATCAATTTCCGAAATAAAGATGAGATGTTACGATCCAAAACGATATCTAATCATAATATTAATGATTAAGCAAAAATGCCAACCCTAAGTGTCGTTGCTATCATTTTAAGGTCCCGACTCTTCTTGTGTTTACAGCCAATATTAGCAACTTTGGAATTCAGAAAGTTTGTTTAAGAACTGAGTCTCCACCATATTTACCGAGTTGCAAACCACTTGAGACGAATGCTTCACATGTATACAACAAAGTCATTTTCCTTTTTAAAAAATTAAGAAATTGTCACCCAGAGTTGTATTTAGGGGTTTCAAGTTTACAAGGATGGTAAATACCATTTCGGTTATCTCCCTTTGCATCTATGAAATAACTGAAGTTGGCTTTGGGAAGTTCGTCAATTATTACTCAAGCCGTGTGTGAAGACGCGTGTTGCCAATGCTTGCTAACATTACGACAGAGCAAACTTCACTTGATCTCAACGTTATGCACTGGGCAAATGACTGGATTCAGAAACGCTGCGAATTTTAAGAGGATCACACTTTTGGGGGAGAAGAGGTAAAACTGAGTGTAAGGGATAAAAGGAAGAGGTGGATGGTTGATGCGGAGGTAACTGGAATCATATGAATTGAGCTTTTGTCGAGGGGAATTTCAATAGGAGTTCATTGGTGTTGATGCGGAGGTAACTGAAATTATATGAACTGAGCCGTTGTCGAGGGGTATTTCAATAGGAGCATGGGTGGATATATGCGGAGGTAACTGGAATCAAAAGATTTGAGCCGTTGTCGAGGGGTATTTCAATAGAAGTTCACGGACCATAATGATGCTTGTCGCATTCACATAGATAAAGATGTAACTTGGGGATAATATAGAGTAAACGATTCATGGCATGGTTTATCAAATATTATTAGACTGAACATAGTCAGCGAGTTACAGTAGGTAAGCTCTACATATGTGACACTCTCCATTTATATTTAGGTACTTGAAAAGACCCACATAATTGTCGACATGAATTCATTGTATTAAAGAAGATTTATCCAGTCCGGACCATCCGCTGTTTGCTCTTTCTTATATACAACCTTTCTTGACATTAGAAACCAACCTTGAAAACGCGATGTTTTTCATAATACATCATTGACGAATGTATATACGCGCCTAAATGTAACCTTAATTTTTGAAAAAACTCAACTTCAGGGAAGCATTTTGACTATTAAAAACAAAACTTTTATATTTTTCAAAACATATATTCATTTACCCACTAAAAGCTTTGTATTCAACGCCATGTTTGTTGTCATTCATCATTCAAGAATGCAAAAACGTGCTTTAAATCATGAGACCTTAATTTGTGAAAACCTCAATTTAAGTGAAACAGTTTTGCTAACAACAATGAACAAAATATTATTAACAAATAGTTTCAAAAAATCTATTCATAAGTATACACCGTTCTCTTTTCCCGAGGAAATATTCATATTTTCTAGCATTAGCTTATAGGCCAGGTTAACCATGTTCTACCCCTTGAAACGAATTTCCAGTAGGTTTCACGGTTTGTATAATCCAAAATTTGGAAAAAAAGCAAAATAAATTAAATTTGAAATAGAATTTCAAACATTCATTTATGTCATAAATGTATAATATTAAATATTATTCTCCTCCTGAATTTTCGAACAAAATTAACCTTTCCAAAGTATCCTCTAATTCTGGTATAACGTGTATGTGTATATATATTTGTAACTGACCTGTGACACTTTAATAAAATATTTCTGTCTGTCTGCCTGTCTGTATAACGTCTTCATAGCCATTCACACCTATAAATAGCTTCATTTCTCTAAATATCCCCAAATCAAGTGCATTTCTACCAAAGTTTCGAGCTTGGATTTACAAATGATCCCATTCTGTCAATGCGAGGCAAATTTGCAGATTGAAGAATTCGGTTTTTTTGCAGCCTGTTCGAATAATTCGCATAGTTTCTTATTCGGCGGTGCAGGTCAATTTGTATGCACTCGCAACAATCGAAGGTATTCGAGGAACTTAAAATGAATACAAAAGGGTTATGCGTTTTACTTTACAGGTGCGATTGTTATATTTGAATATCCAAACATTTATTCCAGCGATATTATTTAGTATTAATATATGAGAAGCCATATTCCCAAGTGGGGTATGAGAAAATGCATTCCCAATTTGATTATCCATGTTTACGTTGAAAATAACATGCATTACAGGTTTTATATGACCGTTGCCAAGATTGATTTATCAGTTGCTCGGTTAGATTTCATTTTGATATGAATCACGTCAAAACGTACTTCATTTTTTTTAAAGATCTATATACTACGGTCTAACTAAATATGTCGTGTGCAGATTACAAAACATTAAACCTTAACTTAGGTTGAGGTTCTTTCATATTCATAATCATATTCCTGTGATTAACACCTTTAACTGGCCTGTTACTCTGGCGTCTAAACGTACTTCAGGTTTTTTAAAGATCTATATACTACGGTCTAACTAAATATAATCAGATTACAAAACATTATACCTTAACTAGTCTTTAGGTTATTTCATAATCATAATCATAATCATAAACATTCAACCTTAACTTACGTTGATGTTCTTTCATATTCATAATTATATTCCTGTGATTAACACCTTTAACTGGCCTGTTACTCTGGCGTCTAAACGTACTTCAGGTTTTTTAAAGATCTATATACTACGGTCTAACTAAATATAATCAGATTACAAAACATTATACCTTAACTAGTCTTTAGGTTATTTCATAATCATAATCATAATCATAAACATTCAACCTTAACTTACGTTGATGTTCTTTCATATTCATAATTATATTCCTGTGATTAACACCTTTAACTGACCTGTTACTCTGGCAAGAAGGACCCAAGGACAGCATACAAGATATCATGAATCTTTTTCAAGGTATTTAAAGGGGCAGTAGCACGTTTTTAGGTGGAATATAAGGTGATGTCAGGAAAATTAAAATTAATGGTTCCAATTGAAAGACAATGTTTTTAAACAAAATGAAACAGATATAATTCAATATATAACGTTACGTTTAGCCACGCGATTCCTTTTTCTTACACAAAGTGAATCAAGGTGTTCGCACAAAATGGTCGCCAATTTGTCCTCTGACTATGGATGACTGGCTTGTGTAATGAGATTTTTGACACTGTCAAAATAATACATTCAGCATTACCTTACAATTACCAGTGAAACATTTCAATTATAAAATAATCAAAACACGTGCTACTGCCCCTTTATAGATTTGATAAATAAGAGGGAGAGAGCTATATGTCCCAGTTCAATTACTAAAACAAACAACAAATATACAGCCAAACTAAAGTAAAAAAACGTACTACTGCCCCATTAAGGTTTAAGTTTAGGGTCATTGTCATAATACTTTCAGATTTTTCAATATGTTAGTCCTGATAAGTTCAGCAACAACCACACATGACCGAATGCACTCTTACAGATTCATCTTTGAATAATCAATTCGACATAAGAAGAGAACAATAACTCCAACGTCTATTAGTTCTTTTACACATTCTGATTCACATATTATCTTTTCAAAATACGTTATCTTCTACTTATATCCATTTTACATGTGAAGGTCAAGAACCAAACATGACAAAGCGTTGAATGAATGACGTCATCTTCTTTTAATATCCATTTTTCATGTGAAGTTCAAGAACAAAACATGTACAAAGCGTTGAATGAATGACGTCATCTTCTTTTAATGTCCACTTTGCCTGTTAGAACACAGAGCATGGTGATTGACTCTTGGTCTATCTTTTTAAAAACAATCAATTGCTACATGCTCGAATGAATGACGTCATCGTTTTTGAATGTCAAGTGTGCATGTAAGACAACTGTCATGGTAATGGCTTAGTTGTGAAACATGAGAATCAATTCCTGCATGTTCGAATGGATGACGTCATCTTCTTTGAATGTCCACCTCGCATCAAAGGTACTTAAGTAAAGGAGCGGTTGACCTAGGTATGACCTCTCACTAAAGTAAAAACTTTCTCAGCAGTTTTGACGTTGTCAGACCAAGAGACAGAACCACAACATTGACTCCCGGATCAGGATAAACCACTAAACCAACATAGATGATCCAGCTAAACCATCATCGATCTCTGCTTTTTATACGAGCCCCCGACCCAGCTGAAGATTGATATAAGAGCTACAGAATCAACGTGAAGGGCATAACATCATCAGTGCTCAAGATTTTTTTTATATTAGGTAATTACTCCCTGTTTTGGTAACAATTGTCGATTTAGATAGTGTACGTCAGTAAAATTGTACTCCTCTGATTTCGGACAATTGTGTATTTCATATGAGAAATGAGATCGAACTCTCATGATTCAACATAAATGGGTATTTCTCTGCAGATAAACATTATTTTAAAATGTAATGATACTTATGAACATGATTTAATCACTGGATAGTGATACTTGAAGGTTATGATATCCATATGTGAATTTTTGGTTCGACTACGCTAGCGATTACAACTCACTGCGTATAGAGTAAGCAAGTTACTTGATTCTTTTTGGTTTTAAAGAAAATGTCTGCGTATCTGTACTCCAAGCGTTGAAACTAATTGAGTTTTGAAGGAACATATTGCGTTGACAATTTCAGAGTGAACACCATTTACTCATTTTAGAAAGAGAAATAGAGTTTACATAGATACCACTTTAGAATAAAAGCATTGCTTTGCAATTGGTATCTTTGTTTTAGTTTTTACAATTTCCTTTCTTTACCTGAAAACAATGTCCTGTCATTTAGAATATGTTATGGATCACATGATATGGATCATATGACATGGATCATATGAGCAATCAATAGATCAATGGTAACATTCCAGCAGTTTGCACCTTTATTGATTATCATAGAAACATACGCAAACATTGCTATGAAATAATACTAGGTAAGTCAGTATAATTACATACTTAATACATTGTCACTATTTCTCTCCACTTTTCACAATAATGAAACATATGTTTTCATGTTATTAAGAATACAATTCACAATGACAACATTTTAAATGGGAATAAACTTATGATTGATTTACCGATATCCACTATTTATGCAATCTTCGCTTGATTACACCAATAATGAAACGTAGCTGTAACATTCACTGAATTACAATACCTATTACAATGACATCTCGACAATTTGTTCAAAACCCAAAACCAATTTGATAGATTTCTGCATGGTGTGTCGCATTGATTCATTATTGAATGAAAGCATGCACCGCGCTGTTGAACAAGTGGGTCAATAATTAAAATACTAGCACCAGGGCTTTTGACAGAGGAGATTGGATAAAAAGGATACGAAAATTTAATCAATGGGAACAGACTCGAATACAAAATTTATATGACAAAACGTTTCATGTTCTATATTAGGATCACTTCCTTATTTACTACGAAATGTTATATGTTGGATATTTGATTACAATTCAGATTAGGTGAAACATACTGAATGGCGTATAAACCAAATGCTCCATTTTTCACTTTTAGCTTTTTATAAACACGAAACTGTCTATTAAAAGCAGCTTTAATAGAGAAGAATACATAGGGTCATAGATCAGTGCATATGTCCTTAATGCAAGGCAAAGTCAAGTTATCTGTTTACATCACATAGACACGTGTGATTCAACACTTTGGACACTTCTAAACACAAGCTACAACTCAAATAATCAAACACATCATCCTAAATTTTAGCCACAAATTAAGACCTTGAATTACTGTTGTACAGAATCAATTTATTCCTTACAAAAGAAGAAAAAGCGATTTTAAGTTTCAAATCGAGTAAATAGTTAATATACAATAATTAACAATCAAGGGAGTTTAATACAAAAAGTTCTCGTTTATATGAAAGCACATGTATATTTCACAATATGCAATACTTTTGTTTTCAATGTTTTCGTAGAAATCATATGCCACGTGTTATCTTGTATTAATCATTATATACAACTTAATTATGGTATAAAACATATGGTAATAATCAACACCATAAAAATACAACACAATTTCGTTTTAATGTTTGTACATGTGAATCTTTTAAACATGCAAAAGATAAATTTCTTCACTGATTTCGTAGAAATCATATGCCACGTATAATCGTGTAGTAGAATCGCTGTCCATCGACTCGATAGGAGCAGGAATGTGTTCGTACCTACCAGCTGTTACCAACCTGCTCATTTTATCTTTACGGCAACATAAACTATCAATCAGGGCAATCGATGGCAATTGGTGACAACAAGCGTTATTGATTGTTCTATTAACAGCCGTGTCTGGAGCTTGCTGACTGCGCGTTTTGTTGTTTCGAGAAGCGAGTCTTTGATTCACACTACAGTGAAAATTTCGTAGACGAAATTTACTCAAAACTGTGCAGTTATTTGAAATTTGACAGGGATACACATATTCACATTTGTGAGGCTTTTCAAAATTGTCATTTTAAGAAATACTGACTGTTACACCAATTATCATATCTATGCACAACGGTTCTGTAAAATGGTTAATGTCATGATTTATGATTGCAATAAAGATGATGTATCGCGATTTTCGATTTCAATTTTCTGGAAAACCGTTTTAATTAATTTATCTCAAATTTGAGGTTGTCAATCCAAGTCGATTGAACTCAAATCAGCAAATACAACATTGTGGATATTGGTATGTATTAAAGCCAAATAGGAATTCATCAAACAGTCTCCAAATCACCCAATTGCTTGATATTGAACTTAGGCAAGATTACAAACTTTCGAGTTATATTTGAAAACAATGATGAAGTGTTACCCACCTAACACATTTATTATAGTACACAATTCGTTATACTTTCGTGTTATATTTGAATATAATTGAGAATTGTTACCTACCTAACACATTTATTATAGTACACAATTCGTTATACTTTCGAGTTATATTTGAATATAATTGAGAATTGTTACCTATCTAACACATTTTTTATAGTACACAATTCGTAAATATACTTTTCCTTCCGATTTCATTTTACATCAATTGCCATATCATAAGTTACATATTCAGATATTACAGAATTCTTTCTTTGAGCAAAGAGCATGACGTACCTATATAAAGTGATTAGATAAATAATCTGAACGTCAGTCAAGAATTTATCAATAAACTCGTATAATACAATAATTGCCCGTTATGAATAATGACGGGAGCTACCGGTTAAGCAAAACATGCACCATCTTATGTCATTAAAGTCCTCTGTAATTAATTCACATTTTCCCTATACCCTTTAACACTTTGGGACCCAAAAGCTAACTTTTAAATACATCTTTAAAATAGTTTCGAATAAAAGGAGATCTAAGTGCCTTATGGAATGATCTTTAAATTGAAAACCAACATAAACATTCAATTTATCTCAAAAATTATATAGGATAACAGGTAGTTGAATAAATGTCCTGGAGCAGAAATTTAGGGTAAATTCAAAAATCCACCATAAACATTCAAATTTTCTCCAAAAAAATATACGATAACAGGAAGCTGAATAAATGTCCTGGAGCAGAAATTTAGGGTAATTTCAAAAATCCATAAAAGAACGCCATGCTGATAGTTGACATATAAATTTGCATCTCATAAAAGCAAATTGTC
This sequence comes from Steromphala cineraria, assembly GCA_916613615.1. NCBI lineage: Eukaryota > Metazoa > Mollusca > Gastropoda > Trochida > Trochidae > Steromphala > Steromphala cineraria. The sequence goes on along the minus strand of OU744728.1, from coordinate 25,387,355 downwards.
ACGAAACATCACAATGAGGAAGCTGAATGCATTGTTATTCATAGTATGGAGACATCATATTTCACCATTGTGAGATCACATGTTCTTTCACACTTGGTCACGATTCAGCAACAACTACAATAGCATCAGTTTTGAGTCAGTGGAGAGGACTGGGAAGTAAATTGCATATGATTACATAGACATGATAAGTATCAGTGATGAACGTTCACGCCCAACACCGCCGCTAGTGGCTGAAATATTGCCCAAGCGGCGTTAAGCACTAACTCACTCACTCACGCCCGACAACTCTTTCTTATTGGGAGTTTGGCTAAAGAATTTGGTGTTAAAGGCGCCCTCAAGAGTTATTCACTAATATCAAGGCTGCTAGTATAATTGCAGGAGAAAGCCCGTCAAACTGTTGTGGCTATGCATTGCAATGAAACATGAAACATGCAAGCATCGGCTGGAAGTAGCGACCCATGGGTCATTGGGCTGCTCCCAAACCTTATTGCGTGTAGAACAGTTCTCTACTGCAGACAAAGTTGCCCCTTGCGGGATTCCAAACGTTGACCACTTGATTCGAAGGCATATATGAACAAATATCTGTTGGCATCTATTAAAACAACTGTAGGATGTGACTAAAGTATTAAAACAACGGAAGCATTTATTAGCAACAGTTGAATGGACTGTTGAATGTATATATGAAAACTGTAATGATACGTGATAGCATATCATACCACTATGCAAATGTTAATGCAACATTTGGTGTTGAAGAACTGAATGGACTTTAATCAATTGCTCAGTGAATGAACGTAACTTTGGTAAGGTATTGGAACTTCATTGATAAACGTTGTAGGCGTACTAAAAGGGGAAAGAGTGTTACATATCCGAATATATAAACATCACTGTTTCCCTAAATAATACACACAAAATACACGATAGCAGATAGATTGTAACTTATAAAACTCTCTGATAATCTAAAACAATGACATTTCCCCAATCAAACAGGTATTGATATAACTTATAAATCAGCCATAAAGACTATTAAGAAATCTGGTATGCACATCGTATGGCTATGACTGTACCAACCAGACCACGTGGAGGTAGATACAATATATGTGTTGTAAATCTTCTACACAATGAACTCCAGAGATAAATGAAAATCTGTATCGATCAACCAAGAGCCCTTGAAATGAATACCAAATAAAGAACAAAATCAAACCACTTTTCATTTATCAATAATTCCCTGAGAATGATGATGCCATATTCTTCATTATGAACAAATTATCACGATCGATCAATGTATTGATTAATCAACGAACCACCCTTGTTCAAACGGACCATCTTGGCTAAAACAAACCACAACCTTCAAAACTTCAAAACACCTAGACCAATACATGTTCAATGAATGTCCCTTGATTGATCATTATCCACAAAAGGAGCCAGTTTAATGGATCATCTAGGTTATACAAATATCACCCTCATGACTTTGCAAACAGGTTAATAATCAATAAACGTACCCGGAACTATCGATCTAAGTATCCTGATATATGTTATATCAACACAAAGTACCTTGATATATGTTAAATCAACACAAAGTACCTTGATATATGTTATATCAACACAAAGTACCTTAATAAATAAAACTTTGTACGATATATCATTAAACCTTCTATACTGTGTCACCAGTCTGTTGACAAAGTACCTTGATAAATATTTCTTGGTACGATATATCATTAAGCCTCCTTTAATGTAACCAATCTGGTTGTAATTGACAATGAATGTATCATACTCACGCCCATTGAGAGAAATATCTTCAGAAACTGGTTCTAAGGGACCATTGATTCTTGTCTGTTAGTTTTATTGACATTTCCATTTACGTATCTAGGATCTATATTGCCACTGTTTACGCTAACCTTTATTACACACGACAAACAAGGTTAGGTTCTTTCATCTCTGAATGACTAAAACACTCTTTGAAATCACTTCCGTGTTTGAGAACTGGAGGAGAGAAGATCCTGATTGGTTTGGAGAGCTCGTCAAAATATATATGTAAATTTTCTTGAAGGGAAATTACCTATACATAAACAAATAACAAGTTCCTTTATGTCATATCGAAACAACTTTAAAAGCGTAAGGACTCATGGCAAATTCATTAAAGGAAAATGAAAGTTTGCTATAAAAATTATGTTCTGATTTAGATAAAATCATTTGTTATAAGGACATCTTTCAATACGACACCAGAAGTAAAATCGAATCATTTCCCTAACTAGTTAGACAACTCCTGACTATCTGATTAAACAACATACCTGATGACTCAAATCAAAAGTAAAAGAAAATTAGTTTAACCTATGAAATGATTTTTTAAATCAATGATCTGAATCGAAATCTGTTCAAACATGACTAAACGTTCAATCGAAACATGTAGTCAACTTGTGAGAAATACGTCCGCATAACAGAGAATAGGAAAGCTTGAAAGCATTGAAACAATTGCATGTCAATTTCCGGTTCAATTCACGAAGATCAATAATTTGAACACACATCGCCTCATGCAAGACGGGTTCCGAAAGTGCAAGCTCCTTAAGTTTAAATTATTAATACCGGCTCAAATCACAGAGAAACAGGATACTAGGCCGTCCTTATCTATTGTTTCAGCCAATCTTGGTCAGACATTACTCAGCCCAGCATTTTCAAATCTAACTTCGTCATAAGTCAGTAGTGTACTGTAAAGTTACTCTATGCTATAAACTGAAAGTGTTTGGTCATTCATATCCAAAAAGAATCTCTCTACCATAATGATGCAATATAAGAATTAGTTTATAGTAATGGCACATATAGAGAGAAAATAAAACAAAATTTGTTATTAGTTCCGTTGATTATACACATATACAGTTGTCATGGTTTTAAAACAAGAATAACAGACAGAGGTATGGATAGTTGTGATAAAAAATAGGTACATCTGCGTATATGTATTGGAATAATTCACTTCAGCAAGTCCAGAGAAAAAATACAATTTATAATTGTAACGGCCTCAACATTTCAAGAGGATATGCTGTTGAAGAGAGTAGTCTAAAAAAAGACATAACCCTTAAGGGAGTATCAATATCAAAACGTTGTTACGTGTCATAAGAAAATTATATACACTGGAAGTCCATTGATCATGTAGACGTTTCACAATGCTTAATATCTGTTGTACACTTTGAGGAAATAATATATGACATGGATGGTCCGTAGAGAGAGATACGTGTCTGTATTAATTCCATTATTAATGAAAACCTTTCATAAGGAAGTACAATACAGTTCGAAAAGCAGTAGATTTGGGATAACAAAACGTTATACTCGGTACAATAGATGTTTTTATTAAATATCATATCAAATTGAACTGGTGGCATAAACTCATACGAGATATTCCATAACGTATTAACTATTATAATAGAAAATTGAAAGTATTGACCGAAAACCCACGTGGCCAAAATTGAATTTATTTTTTCATTATGACGTTGCATATTTAATCATAGCCTTTCATTCAATGTATGATTCCTATGACTCATACGAAATCCTATCTTATATGATCCCTCCATGAAGCATTCAGGATCTTTATTCATGATAATCAGACCAGCATATTCATAAAGAAAGTTGGAACAATCGAGGAAAATTACCGAAGTCAGGCATGCATAAAGAAAGCACAGTCGTGACCAACGCTTCTATTTTTACCTGTAACTGACACGGTTGGGTGATTCGCTCTTTCAACACAATACAGCAATACGCCAGAGGTTGCGAATGTTATCCTTATAGAGGATAGGGTTTCTGTTAACCATACCCTTCCCTCTGCATAGGCTACCCGACCTACCCGACCTACCTTCCCTCTGCATAGGCTACCCGACCTACCCTTTTATTCAAAACTTGTTATCTTACGGACTCCTAATATCGACCCGGTGTTGAGTGGTTCGTAGACTAGGAAGTATATTAACAGGTTTTTATAAGTAGGTCATGCTATTCAAATGGCATGTTTTATTAAGCAATTTGGATAAATACTCGCATTTACAGACTGTAATATAATGACAAATAAATAGGTTAATATGTTTACACTTTCTGTATATTCTCAAATACACAAGAGGGGGTCAAATATGTCATTGAATTCAAATTTGAAAACTGAAATACACTGTACAAATACATGTCTTATGAAGTGAAGAGGGTAGCGTTAAAGAAATAAGATCAAATTAGGTCATTTCATTTGAAATTCATTAAACTGTTTAAATACTGTTCATGCATACATATTGTAATTAACAAATATTTTATCAAGTATATCAAATGATCAAATAGATAAAAATGCCAAACCATGATGTTGCCTAAAATACTATGCATGGTTCTGCCTCAGAATAACAAAACGGCTATATCAAATGATCCAAACGACACAATGACATGTTGTCTATATACAAGGATTTACATATATGTATTTGGCATTCCAATATCCTGGTGTTATATATATTTATATTTCAACGATTAAATATTCCTTTCACGTATGTTGAGAGCATTTTATGATATATACCCTTGTCAGAGAAACTCTTTATCTACAACATACATGAATACAATGTAAATTATATATAACGTGAAAATGTAAATTAAAGCTGTTTTCCACAACCTAAAGATAAGAAAGGTAAAAATATGTTCTAGCAAGGTGTATCAAGGTGATATCGACCTACCTTAACCATGCTACCTGTTTCGTCTACTGGTTAAGGACATTCTTATTTTGGTCAGGTGAGGTATAATTTAGCAAAACACAGGTATTTCGCTGGTAGGGGAAAATGACATGTATGTTCCAGAACTGTCACTTTGATTAATGGAAGACAATACTTAGCATTTTATGCCGCGTTATATCGAGGGAGATCAGATATCACGACTTGTTATGAACTGTTTTGTCGGGCAGTTTTGATAGGGGCTAGACAAGGGGGTGTCCTAAAACCTTTCCTAATCTCTTGTTCGACTATTTGGAATACGTATGTTGAAAGTAGCACGAAAACCGGTGTACACGTCGTGTTACATATTGGGTATCAGGTCTTATTTCAAGCTTTGAATGATGGTCCTAAATTCTATGTATAATAACTTCCACAATCCAGCTCTTACTTTTCATACAAAGCTTTGGCCAATATCCAATTAATAGAAAACAATACAACTCGTAATAGATCACGTTATATCGAGGGAAGCATATTTATCCAACATGCTCTATTGAGTATCGTAAAGATTTATTCTAAAATGCATTGAACAGGGAGCGACAAGGAAATATTCTGAACCCCTCCTTTTTATAACCCTGGTATAATGCACACCGTTCGTAGCCACAGGTGAATATTTCATAATGCCTTAGGTTTCAACACGCGTTATATCGAGGTAAGCTGGTACTACAAGCCGTAGACGGGTAGGGTTGGGTTGACCCGAAATTCTGTTGAAAGGGGTACGACAGGTTCATGTCCTTTAACCCTCCTTTATCTCAAATTCTGAATATTTCCAGCGTTACTGACATCCACAGGTGTAGTACCTGTACAAAGGTAATAGTCTTGTTTACCTGCCCATGACGATCGATGATCTACATTCAAATACTACACCATATAATATCTCACCAGAATTACTAGCACACACTGTATATCCAAAGAGATCTCACCTGTGTTAGCTCGGTAAGAACGCCATGTGTATCCAGGTAGGCTGTATATCCTGAGAGAACTGGGTAGAACGCGAACACCTCTAGTCAGTATGTACTCAATAAGGCTGGCCACATGACATCACGCATCAATAACATTAGTCTCCATTGTGATATGCGCACTGCACAGCACACTAACCACCACACTGTGTTGACGTATCGGATAGAGTCTTATCTTTCAGGGTGGGGAATGATGGTTCGGCGTCTTATCCTAGGGGTCGGATTTTGTTTCATATAGGGATAAAAGAAGGCTCGATTCCGGAGCTCGACGTTTTATCCTAGGGGTTGTATGGTTTATCAAAATAGGGGTCGCATTTTGTGTCATATAGGGATAAAAGAGGGCTCGATTCCGGAGATCGACGTTTTATCCTAGGGGTTGTATGGTTTATCGAACAAGGGGTCGGATTTTTGTATCATAAAGGGACGAAAGAGGGCTCGATTTCAGACCTCGACGTTTTATCCTAGGGGTTATATGGTTTATCAAACTAGGGGTCGGATTCATATATATAGGGATTAAAGAAGGCTCGATTTCGGAGCTCGACGTATTATCCTAGGGGTTGTCTGGTTTATCAAACTAGGAGTCGGATACTGTATCATATATATAGGGATGAAAGAGGGCTCGATTTCGGAGCTCGACGTTTTATCCTAGGGGTTGTATGGCTTATCAAACTGGATGAGAAGAAGGCCCAGTAGCCTATCTTGAGGGGCGCGATGTTTTACCCTAGGGGTAGGATGTTTACCCATATTTATAGAAGACTCGTTTGCCTATTTTTTAGGGTTCGGTGTCTTATCCTCTGAGTAGAATATTTTATCATAAAGGGATAAATGAGGTCTCAATATTTTATCTTTAGGGGTGCGATGCCTTATCCTAGGGGTTGGGTGTTCACGCTTATTGATAGAGAGTTCGATTTCCTTTCTTTCATGGTTCGGTGTTTTATCCTAGGGGTTTGATGTTTTATCAAATAGATTCAATATCCTATCTTTCGGGGCACTATGTTTTATCCTAGGGGTTGTATGTTAATATATATATGCTAATAGGTGGGACCATGACGCAGAAGATAGGCTCAAATATATAAACGTTAGGGTAGATAAGGATGGCTCAATTACTTATCCTAGGGGTATTGTTTTATTATATTTGGTCCAAAATGGGTCAATATCCTCTCTTTTAGGGGTATTGCAGGTTGCTCAATGTCTTAACTTAACGATGGGGTCAATTTTATAGGGCAGACATAGTTACATTAAATGCTTGATATCCTTTTGGTTGTTTAATGTCTTATTTCAAGGGTGGATGCCAGATACCTCAATATCCTATCCTAGCGAGGGGTATGTCATAGGACACAAATAGTGACATCAGGTTCGTCTTATCCTTGAGGTGGAAGAGATATGTTTGCAGACATATTTCTAGGTTGGGTAAATATAAATATGTCGTATCCTAGAGGATAAATGATATCTTAGTTAAGGTAAAGAAAGGGGCTCCGAGGACATCTTATTCTTTAAGTTAGAAACAAATTGTTCAACCCCTCATCTATAGCTTAGAGGTTTGATGAAGCCTATATAGGTCTTTGATCAGGGTAGATAGTGAGTACATGACCCTTCCCTGTAGAACTAAATGGGTATATAGTTAATTGATAGCTTAATTTCTGCTGTTATTTTTGGACAGTCAACGTTTTCATTCACAATAATCTACACCGTAGACACAATACCCCATGTCAATATCTTATATATCAGGGATAATTTGACATGATGTCCCCCGACACGTCAGTCCTTATAACCATAATCAACACGTGTCTGTATAGTGTTATCATTGGTTTTACTTTACACAAGACACTGGTGATTGATATTATTTTTACATTAACTGAAGATTATTCCAACATGGAAAAATGTCTTGTTCCTACAACGCCATATCAATATTAGAAATAGTTTATCATTTTAGTTTTTCCAAATCATTGTCCATGTGAATAAAGAACATTCTGATTTAAAATATCAATTAAACGTGATTTTATTTTTTCATTTTTGAGATATTTTCATTTAACCTTCTATTGGTCTAATATTATTGTTTCGGCTTCTTTAAGGGGCAGTAACACGTGTTTTTAATAATTTTATATTTTAAATTTTTCACTGATAATTGTAAGTTAATGCTTGATGTATTATTTTGACAGTGTCAAAAATTTCATTACACAAGCCAATCATCCATAGTCAGAGGACAAAGTATGAAGATTCACATAAAATCCATTGGCGGCCATTTTGTGTGAACACCTTTAATTCATTTTGTGTAAGAAAAAGGAATCGCATGGCTAAACGTTACGTTAAATATTTGAATTATTACTGCTCCATTTAGTTTAAATACATTGTCTTTCGATTGGAACCATTAATTTTCATTTTCCTGACATCACCTTATATTCCCCCTAAAAACGTGCTACTACCCCTTTAAAACTTCCGATTAGCCATCTTAATACTCTCATAATTGAACATCAAAGTTCGTGTGTTTTAAAAATTCAATACTCTCTACCTGTAATATAAAATGAAGAATGTATTGATGATTATTTCCATTGCAAAAATATGTTACAATCAAAATTTTATATTTTTTTGGAAAAAATACGAAAAAGCACTTGCACCGACGATCACATGTTCCTACCACCTGTGTATGTATTGATGATTATAAAAATGGTTACCGATAAATTTCATTACCTGTTCAACATCTTGAACATAAAAAATATACGAAAAAACACAGGTAATCACGTGTTTCTAGCATCTCATTATGTATGTACCGATCCCTTGTTGTCGGTAGAACGATACCTGTCAGCTTACAGATACTGCTCACTTGTAACTACCTGTAATTAATCTTCCATCACGTACAGGTGTTTACCTGTTAAATGTAATTTCTATTCGGGCTGGATATAGAGCTTGTCGAACGTAGGGAGATTAACTTGGTAAATATAACGTGGATTTTCATTCACTCCCTCTTCAAATGTTTAATTTTCATTGTTTTATATCGAAATTATTTCACATTTTTCTTTTTTCCACAAAATTGAGATAAAAATTATTTTTGTTAGATTAAAATCACATGGGCAAAGATGTGGTGTTTGGAAACGTTAAGATGGAGTTAACACCTTAGATGGGCAATAGCACGTTTTTAAGGCGAATATAAGGTGCTGTCAGGAAAATGAAAATAGAATGAAGCAATGTAATAAATCAAATATGTATTGTATGTATTTAGTATGCTTGTTTGTTTTACAAATTACTCAACCCGATTATTCGTAGATGTAGAATCATTTATCAAATATCAAATATCAAATATCAAATATCAAATATCAAATATCAAAAATCAAATATCATAAACTGTAGGTAGCCATTTTTGAGATTACTTACATGTATGAAGCTGTAGTCCTCTTATTGACATTTGATATCGTTTTCGTGAGATTTACGTGACACTGCCACTATAAGATTCAATTTGCGCATATATGCCTTACAATACGTTAAACAGTTTTGGTGACAAAGATCAATTGAACTTGTCAATTGATATACATGTATCTATATTCCTAAATAAACGTCAATTTCAGGCACATATTTGCGTTTGTGAGCACAATATGATAGATGGGCCTAAAAAAACTGAACATTGCAAAATAATGTTAATTTGACGACACTTTCTATTGAATGTACAGAACTAATAAAGACTTAGTGCCAAACATTTAAAATAATAAACGCAAACATCGTTACTTTAACTGGTTCGTGTGACCTTGGTATATGTCAAGTAGATATGCCCTTCAGGTGAAGTGTTTTGCTTAGTAATTTATAACATCACGTTCGTTTCCCTATCAACTTACTTTACTACAGTATTATGTTTGAAGATGACTAAGAGTAAAAAAGTGAAAATTATCTTTCCATAATCCAAAATTCTCTTTCCTTATAATTTCCAAAGTCGATATAGCAGCTTCAATAATCATTACCCAAAGGTATGTAAACAACGATAATCTGACATTTATGGTGACTTATATTGGCACGTGAAGTATATTCAAACAGCCATAAACCAAGCCGCTTGCCTACTACTACTTCAGAATCGTGTGATATTATCATGAAAATTACCGACTTACAGCAAGTCAGAGACAGTTATAGACGGTAGCTTGTTTATCTTATCAATGTACTAAAAGTATGCTATGAAAAGCAATGTTACCTAACGGCCGGAAAGAGTATTTGGGTCTTTAACAGAATCGACTAAGCAAGGACTCACCTGGTCATTTCTTGCTCTAATGAAAATATATATCAGGTCTCCTTGTTTATCAACTTTATACTCCCAGTTACAACTAATACGTTTCAATTAGAAAAACCAAAACCAAAGCAGTAACTTGACTCCTATGAACTGAAAATAAAACTAAAATGACCCATGCTTAATTCCTCTTTTTTTCAGTTTGGTATGAAAAGGCATGGACCTAAGCAATCACCCTGCTAAGTCCTATACACATAATGTTCTGAAACCTTTCCATCTTGTTATCTTCTGCATTGGAAATATGCAAATTCCTTACATTCTGACCAATGATTTTCTACCAGTTTATGTTTTATCTCGGTCAAAGTTAGACAAGTCAAAGTTCAGACACATCAATAGTCTGTCTGGCATAGTCTTCTCTCCATTGTAGCCGCGATGAGTACATTTGGGGCAACTCACTCGACTTCAAAGATCTCCAGTCATCACCGAGAGGCTTGGCTTTGACTGACGAGACTCATTGGGAGTGCAATGTGTTGATTTAAGTCAATGCATGTTGAGAACAAATGTTTTTTGTGCATCATTGATGGCCTAAAAGTGTGTTCCCTTCATATATTGACAATATAGGAACATTGTCAATTTTATCATTGATATTTAATCATGTTGTCATTATAGAAAAATGTCATTATCAATAATTTTCGTTTTACATTTATTATTTTTGTCAAGTATATGTGCATACTCTATCGAAATAAAATTGAACTGAATCTTTGTGTTCAACCTAATTGTGATGTGCATATGTGTCACTTTTATTTTCAAGCAAACTGCAAAGTCCATAATCAAATAGATTTTGAATTGTATGCAACATGAGTCAAGTTATTGAAGAGAACTTAAAAAGTTAGTATGCACTACAATATCTTAGGATTTCAACTTCTTCATTGCTTACACACGAAGACGTTTCTTGGCTAACCACTCGATGAAGAGGCTAGGTAGGCTATGCTCAGACACGCCGTGTGTATAGAATAAAGAAGTTGAAAATCCAATTTGAAACCATTCCTTGTTGCCGTATGTTAGACGTTGATCAATAAAATAGAGGAAAACGTGATATGGGTTAGACCAGGGTAATAATTTGGCATGCATTCGGTGTGGATATGTGCGCTATATAAATACCCTTATTATTATCATTATTGTTATACAACTTTCCAACAAAAGTGATAATTATAAACATTGAGACTAAGGGAGAATCTTATTATTTGGGGGTTCGGGGAAGCTTTGTTGGTCAAGCAAGACCAAAATGATTATTTCTTTGTGGCAGGCGCTCGATTATTTGAATACAACGATGAAGAAACTCAAGATGGTTACCAAACATTCTTGTGTAAGCGACAGGGCGAGAAATACACAAGTGTGGCCTAGTACAAGTCAACTTTTAAGCCAATGAGTCATTTTCTGAAACAACACGAGAAGTATTTGAACAACAAGTTTAGTTAATCTGTCAGAGAGGCAACAGTTGCAACCTTAACTGAAACGAACAATATGTCAAATTTGTTGCAATGAAACGGGTAGTGAAGGAGTGAATGTGGATGAGTGAGTGGGGTTTCTGGGCTTAAAGTAACCATGTGAATTTTGATACATGATAATCATGTTTATGAATTGTATAATCTATATAACTATGTTTTATTTCATTGTACCATTTGAGTTAAATGCTTTTTTTCATGAGTGTCTCTCTACGGCCAATGGTAATTGATCATGCTATGCATTCGGAGCAATGTAATAGTTTTATATCAATAGATTATTAAATCAACCGCATCGAATATATGACTTTAGATCTTTAATAAATAATATCATAAGACCCCAAACATAGTATTCTGATCTCTATTATTTTAGAAGTGATTTAGTATTTCAGTCTTTTCAACTAATCTTTACTATCATTTTGAAGAGAGACGAACTTAAAAAATAAACCAATATTAATGATCATAAAACGTAAGTGTTTATTTGTTCATGCACATTTTTGCTTAAATAACTCCGAAACCTCAAACCAAAAGAACTATCTGATAAGAACATGTTCACAAAATTTATGATACATTTTAAATTGTTGAATTTTCTGTCTGAAACTCAAAGCAAAGTCCATATCATATTATCTTATCACCTTTTGCTCCCACGTCTCACCTAGGTTCGAAACACAGGTATGGCGGGTCGAGAATTTCAAGTTGAGATCAAATCAAAAACTTTGAAAGATAACGACGGTTGTTGGAATGTTGAAATACAACATCAAATGTAGCAGGTATGTTCCCGTGAAAGTTAAATCTTTGTAAAGGTGATTCAAATTAATATGATATCTTATATACAAGATTTCACTGATGACGGAAAAGAAAAACGGTGCTAACATCTTTATGCAAGATAATGAAAGACAGGGGAACACTTGGAAACCTTGTCTTACTCTAATATGAAATTATTTTCAGAATATAATGAAAAGCAACAGACCAAACTGCTCTCCTTGTCTAACTGCAAAACATACATAACTCAAACAAAACAATTGTTATAGGCTAGAAAAAAGGCAATTCTAAAGGAAGCTTAATTGCTTTACAATAAACCAGATGATTCTCAAAAGTATTGTCTTACAATGACGAAGAAGTTAATTCGGAAAAGGTAAATGCTCAGTATGAATCTTCTATGATACGTTTTTTTTAAACTGTGCCATGAAAATATAGAAAAATAATGTTTTACTTACACTATGGTTCACTGATGATATGGCGAATTCAATTATATTATATATTTAGATAATTCTAAATAGCATATATTTTATATTTCAAAATTAAGTTATATATAGATACGTGTATGATTTGTACACGTTCTGTCTTATATCCTATATACACATACAAATGTACACCATACACCATAAATCATAAATAAGACATCGAAAACAAATCATATGTTTAGACAATTTTACTTAAACGAAATACTATTAAAGCAAAGCGGTTTGAATATACGGGCTTACTTCGTACAAATGATGGTCACTTCAACGAAATATAAAGCAGATCGAGGCAAATCAACACAAATTTACACACTAAAGCGCCCATAAAATCTCTCGTGTCGGATCCACAGTGACTGCATCATTGCATACAGTATATCAACACAAACTATGTTGCTTTATACATTTGTATTTGAAATCGACAATTAAAACGTTTCTTACGGCCTAGTTTTTTCCTATGTTAAACAGTCATCTAAAACATGGAGTTTGATGTTAAATCGAAATTGTTTAATCGTTCAAAATTTACAAACATCTATCTCTTATGTCTTATGACCGATAAAAGGGATATTAGAATTTAGACTAGATTTGGTTTAGTCCAAATTGTCTTTTGTTGTCATATTACGGCGACAAGTATCATACAATGAACGATACATTGGTGAGCAATTGAGATCATTTTTCATTGTAAATTTTTAATATCTTGCTAAAATAGACTGAATTACATTAATTGCAAATATCGCTGCTCAAATATGGACTGTCAGACACTAAGGTAAACCCCTCATGAAATGGTGTTATCATTGCATGCTATGCGAGACAGATTACAGCCAATGGTTTAGTGCTTTGTCCGTGCTACCTATGTTCCTCATGTGCTTCGCGTCTTACTTGTCCAATGAAGGACCGGGTTTCAGACTGATATCATGTATTCCAAATAAAATAGACTGTTGCCAAGTTGATAAAAAGCGCTTGGTTGGGTAATCGAAGGTTTCAAATCTGGACTCAAAAACTACCAGAACATCCGAAACGTGGTCTTGAGATAATTGTTTGAAATTCTGTTCATATATTCAAAGATGTCAAGTTTGAAAAAATAAAATTGGCGCTGTATTATTCTAACTTTAAAAACCTAAACAATCCTTCTTCCCGGGACAGTCAGTGAGTAGCGGATTCTGTATATCCTTTGTAAGCATAATAGCGTGTCACCATTACCATTGGTTAATAATATTAATAATAATGTCGTACTTATATTGCGACTTTTCCACAAGAAATGCTCAAAGCGCTACATAATAACCCTGATAATCAACACTAATCCCGACCACGAAGGTCAGTTTATCCAGTTTTCTGGCACCCATTTTAACAGCTGAGTGAACTGAGTGCAATGTGGATGAAGTGTCTTGCCCAGGAACACAACACAGGATGAGACCCAAATCCCTTTTTTTTTGTCTCCACCGGGATTCGAAGCCGGGGGTCTGGCGTGAGAGGCCAGAATGCTAACCACTTCATGTGTAAAGCAGAAACTGTCCAAGAGACGTAACAGTGTGGTGGAGCATTGTCGTGAAACCATCAAGCACTGGTGGCACTACCAGACCGATTCTTGAACTGGATAGCGTTGATGCATTGCAGTCAAAGCTAACTGCATTAAGTGTACAACAGAAAAAGTCGCATCCAGCTACATAAGTGTACATGTCTCCGAGTAGAGTTCCACCACATACCCTGATATCCATCGGGCCAAAACCGGCAATATATAGAAAGCCAATGAAATGGTAAGCATTCAGCAAATGCAACGCCCGGATGAGAATTCAAAAGTTGGATTCAAGTTTACTTATGGGAGTGCTATCATATTTCTCTTAGGCCTCGCTACCGCCTGCTGTGTTACAATTATATATAATACACTTTTTTGAATAAATTATAGATTAATCAAAATACAATTTTAGAAAAAATGTATAAAGGATGTGAAAATGCAAATGATAAGCATTGCTTTTTTTACGACAGCACAAAGAAATAATCAATGCACACCACATTTTATGATTAAAAAAAATGTCTTTCATCATATCTCACGTCACGTGTCATATCGCGGGACTTGACCTACTGTACTATTTACCTAAGCACTTATGAGCTAACTGCCTATTACTTGAACGAGCGTCTGTCGATGCCGGTGCATAAATCAAGCACGCTGATCCGCGCTACTTTGTTCCCGATTATAGGCTTATCTGCAAGTCAATAAAGCCCACATATTTCTCTACAAGTGTATCTAGCAGTCAGATAGGCTTATTTATAGTTTATGTTGAAATTGGCACGAGGTATTCATTCGTAATGGGTCGAAAATTGTCTAATTGGAATGTGGACAAGTTGACTGTATAAGATTTACACAAAAACAGTAATCAAGAATATAAATTTGGTGTAATTTCTACTTGCTATATATGTTCTAATTTGTACTATGAATTGAAACTTTACGTATCTTCAATCGTGATCGATTTGTTCTTGTTATTTATCGATTATAATATATAATCAATCTTTCAATGTCACCATTTCTCATCTCTCCTACTCCCATTTTTAACAAACACCATCAAAAATTGTTTTTTATTATTTACGACAAATCACGTTGAACTTTAATCTAATTTTTTTAGCTGCTTCTTTGATCATTTAACGTACTTTAAAGGCAGTGTAGAAATAATGTAATGTCAAGTTCACAAAATCAAGTTCAGACCTAATCAAAATCGCTTTAAAAACCCCAAATAAATTTGCTTTGTTTTCCAAATCAAAAACCGTGTTAACTCAAGTGTTTGTTAATTAGAAATAAAAACAGGCTTATCACGAATGAAGGTCACGTGTTCTGCGATCATATGCGAGCACGTTGCGGGTTGCTTTGTAAAAAAACCTTGCAAACAATTATTTAATCAACCTCTTAAAAATTTAAATAAGCAACGGTTATACCTGAATCGTGATGTTTATGGTTTGACGTCTATTAAAGGTGAACAAATTGTTACAAAAATACACATACAACCTTGAAACGGGCAGGTTTGATGGAATCGTGATATCAATCCATCAATGAACGTTAAGAACGTACAATTACTCAATGAACGTACTAGAAAATATACATACTACACATACATTGTCAGAATCATCAAATCAGCTATTAAATGTTACATTTCAAGTTACAGACATTTTCACAGTTTTGGAAAATAAGAGGGATCTCTTGAAATATATGTTTTGACCATTTGAAAGACAATGTATTTACAAAGAAAATAGCAGATGTTGAACGAACGTACCCTGCACGAAGGTATTTCAAAAGGTGTTGACATAAAAAAGGCCGTCAGCAGTTTGCACTTGGAACTTCATAATTATTTACAGATTTTAGATTACCAAGTTGAGTTATGAGATGTTTGACACTCGAAAGATGAAACTTGGAAATAACTCTCATTTATTGGTCAAAATCCCAAGAAATGAACCCCCAAATGAACGTCCTACTGCTAAAAATCTGAGTGAAAATCATATGTAGGGGATTGCTATATGACGTCATGGCCATTGACCTCCATCACTCTTTTGGGAACGAAGGGAGATCATTTGAATTAAAAAATCATCAATGTGCTGTTATCGTTGTAGTTCGCTGTCAATCATTCGTGCCTCCACCTGAAAACGCACGTGCGGCAGGTGTAAGCAACGCCTCAGGTAGAGCAGCTGTTCTTATACAAATATAGATATGGGAAGGGTTTTAGATATGTGCCTTCACTGTTATTTACAGTTTGATAACGTCTTCACTTTATGCCAAATGATTATTGTAAATATAGAGAAGGCACAAACTCCAAATCCTCAAAACCACAAATCACAAACAAATATGATTTAATGGCAGAATTGAAGTTTGTCGTCAATTACATGATGAGAGTTGAGGAAGTGGTATTCAAAGAATAGCCTAATTTATGCATGTTGATTTTTTTCTTGCTAGTTTCAGAAACGATAATGGACAAACGTTAGGATTTTCAAACAAAACATCGAATGTCCATATTGAACAATCCTCGTAAACTGACATATACGATGACCCTTCGTACGTATGTTGACTTTGAACAATTTTGTTGAATGACATATAAAATATCCCTTCGTACATATGTTGGCATTGAACAAGTCTGTAAATTCTGTAATATGCAATATCCCTATTAACGATAGCACCCTAACAGTGCAACATTTATGCAACCTTTACAATTCCTGTTTGTTCTTCATCGGCTTATGTCTCTTGGCACAGAGCGAATATAGATGGTGTGACCCTTCATGAATATATCATGTCTGTTTGTCTCGTATCTTGTTGCTTCAAAAGAAGCCTTCCGTTCTATCTTATTGACACAAGCATTTTTTAAGTAATCTGCGTTTGCAGCTGCATCCAAAGGGTTTGGTTATAAAAAACAGCTGTGGAGTGTCCTATGATCACAATAACATGGTAATATCAATGTTTTTGAAAATATTATACCATTATCATGATTCCTTCCGAGTTCTTATAGTTTTATACCATAATGAACCTAATGCAAATGTGCCAAATGTTTTTTAGCTTTTTTGAGAAAATGGCAATCATGAGATGGTGGTCTTTGTACCACCGATGATATTCTGTAACGCTAGTCAACTACACTATAATTCAAAGTTCAAGAATTGAATAAGTCGCTATTGGAAACCGTGATGGGCAAAAATTTCGTAAATTGCCGTATGTTTATCCATAATAGATACAAGTTATTCCCCTCTCCTCTAATATTGCCACTAATGTTCTCTCCATCATGTCACATTAAGATATGAATCCACTTTACAATTTATCATAATGCTAGGCACTTCA
This sequence comes from Steromphala cineraria, assembly GCA_916613615.1. Taxonomy (NCBI): domain Eukaryota; kingdom Metazoa; phylum Mollusca; class Gastropoda; order Trochida; family Trochidae; genus Steromphala; species Steromphala cineraria. Next base: position 25,369,936 of record OU744728.1, on the reverse strand, counting down.
ATTCTCATGTTGACAGAACTGTGAAATTTCTCAAAAAGATATCTGCAATGTATGTGAACAAACAGTTGGGATGCTGTTATACTCTGTCGTACACCATAATGTGGTCGTACACCACAAACATACACCTACATGACGTGACCTGAACGACTCTTACCATCATTAATCTTTAATGTATACGAACAAACTTTTTGGATGCATCTCTACGATTCAAAGCATCGGTAGACTACCGGATACTCAGACATGCACAAGGACGAGGTACCCTTACCACTCTCAACACATGATAGACTATTCTTCTCACGTGATAGATAATTCTGTGTATGTGATAGATCACACTGCATGTGATAGACACTCTCAAACCGTGATATTTAGTCTGGCGGTCAGCCCGTCGGGAAAGAAGCGATCAGGAAAATGTTATCCTGGAACAGATGTAGTGGTCTTGTCTGAGCTTGGCAGGTGTGTCTGAAATTCTTCTCTATGAAGAGAGATTTAAGTAGGTATACAGTTGGATATCGATCTTCTAGGAATTCGTGATAATCGTAAACAACGACGACCTGATAACGATCTGATATACGAGGACGGGGTCTTTATTGATAATCAACTTCTTTGTTCTCACATTAGCGAATTGTTGTTTAAGACCATTTACCGGGTAAAAGCATAGGGATCTGGATAGAACAATTTTTCGGTGTTGCGATAAAGAAAAGTTGATTGATCATCAACGCCTTTGTTTAACTTTATTTTTCAATATTTCAAATTTTAACTGTTTGAAATCATATTAGGATTTGGGATATTACAGTTTATTAACTCGAAACATGTCAGTAAGCTGACGTTAAGTTTATGGATGATGAACTTCTTCTTTTCCAAAATTGCGACGTTTCGTCGAGACAATTAACCAGTGTCAAGCATATGGGATGATGGGGTATACCAGTTTATATCGATAAGTTGACGAGAAGTTTATGGATGATCAACTTCTTTTTTTCTAAAACTAGCCACACTTTGTTGTTTCGAGCATATTTGGATAAAGGATAGAACATACACTCAGGGGCAAAAGAAACGATACCAACTTTCCAAAAGAGTACAGAACAAAATCCTGTTGTAAATGAAATGCGACTACGAACCCTTGTGATAGACAAACTAGTTGTGAAGAAGTACTAAAAATTTCAAACATCAAAGTATGATATTTATAACTTTGTGACTGTTCAAATACACGAGGGGTCAGAAAATAGCTTTTTCAATGTTATTTCTGGTCATAATCTTTTAATTTTGAATACAAACATTATGAAATGTAAAAATCTTATAAATATAAGCTGTTATCAATATAAAAAAACCGGGTAGAAGTTAACTTGTTCACGTATTTTGCCTATATGTTGGTTTAAAAACAAGAAAAAGGGTCATTTTCTCATTCCTATCTCGTCTAGTTAAGGAGATTTTAAAACGGCGTTTTTTGAAAGACCTTTATTTCAACATTATTTCAAAAACGTTAACAGATATAGCTTTGAAATTAAAAACTTAGTTCAGTTAGCTCTTGAAGAAACATATTAACCCAGATTCAGCCGTTACTATCACTCGTAGCTTGACCTATCATGTATTTTATATGGTATCGTTTCTTTTGCCCCTGAGTGTAGAAGTAGGACATACATGTTAATATATTCATTACACAATTATGTGGCATACTAAGCATATTACTGAGTGCCTTATTTAAATATAAAATTTCCAAATCGATGTTTCCAAATGTACGACTCACAAGCTGTGTCTGGACTAAAAGTTTTAACATATCCCTGAATAACAAAAAATATTCTCAGGATGGTTTCATACTGCAATTTGAAAACATTAAATTCAATTTCATTTCGTAGATTCAACTTGTAATCTAATCAAGATACATACATAGCTAGCTACAAATTCTATTCATGAAAAATGCAAATTATAAAACGAATGGGCGTGAAATCAAATGAGATTCATATTCACTGATGCGTAACGGAAACGTCATAAAGATGTCATCCGTGTCAAATCAGGGACACAACGTGTCTGAGATAGAATTTTATGGAGAAAAGTGAATTTTGCATTTTTGTTCGCATTCCTTACCTTATTACATTGAAGGTGGGCATAAAGCTTACTAAAAAGCGTATAAAACATACACCGTAAGTCCAAAATCATAGATCGATATAAACATAATGCCTAGAAAATATGGCCGTAATGCCAAGATCAGCAAGCTTATGATGCATAGCCCTCATTACCAAAAATGCCTAGAACAACATGCCTATTTTTCATAGTGACAAGACTAACATGTCTTTAATACCGAAAATAACATGCCCATAGTACAAAGACTACCATGCCCATAGTACAAAGACTAACATGCCCATAGTGCCAAGACCATTATCCCCATTACACAAGACATATCCGTTAGTGCCACGACTCTCATGCCAATAAAGCCAAGACAAACGCCTCCATAATGCCAAGAGATGTCCATAGTGATGAGATTACATCCTGAAATACTAAGACTAACATGTCCCGAATGTTAATACAAGCACGTCTATTATGCCTTGATCTTCATACCCAAACTGCTTTAAAAACATACAAATACCAAGACAAAAAAGTCCAAAATATCAAGCATAAAATTATTGTATTTACAATTATGTCCATTATGCCTAGATTTTCATACTCACAACTCCTTGTCACGATAAATACAAATACATATACAAGACAAAAATGTCCCTAATACCATATTAAATATGTCCATAATGCAAGACAAGAATGTCCATCATGCATAAATCTTCATACCCAAAAATTCCCTACAAATACAAGACAAAAATGTCCCTAATAACATATTTAATAAGTCCATAATGCATGACAAGCAAATACATCATGCCTAGATTTTCATACCAAAAATGCCTTTTCTAACGTGCAATTTTCAAACATTCTCTTATGAAAAGTCAACAATGTAACTCTGCCTGACTGCCTTACCCCTTATACCTACAAGTTCAATTTATACTACAGACTGTGCCTTGACGTGTGGCTTATCAACATGCCCTCATCTAGTAGTTCAAACTTTTTACCTTGTCAGTGCCTTTTGGACCCCAATGCCTACAGTATTTTACGTAAATAATACCTTTTTCACATTGCCTCAACAACAATATCCACAATGCAATATCACAAATCTTGAAAACCAACTCCAAAATCCACAATCCACAATCCAAAATCACACATCTTGAATACCAACGCAAAATCAACAATGCAAAATCACACATCTTGAATACCAGGAGAATGCAATGCCCTCATTGCCTTACAATTAATGCCCTCCAAATAAACCCCAAAAGGCAAAACCTCCAGAACCACGGCCACGAATGTATAAATTAAAAGAATATAAAAAAATGATCAGCCACAAGGTCACTTCTTGTGACGTAAAGACCCTCTGATAACGGTCTGAGTGTGAAATGTTTCGAATATTTTAACTCCCTTTGGTTGCTGTAGATATACTCAAATCTTTATCTCACGACCGACCATTTTGTCATTGTGTTGTCAGTGAATGTCGCCAAGCCATACTGTCTCGTAAAATATGTTATAGGGCCTGATATCAGTCACATTGGTCGTTGTAAAATTCATTTATGGTAATTATCTAACAAACATGTAATATATTTATTTATGAAGGACTCACTAGATTTGCAATTTCTGATTAAATTTTATTTTCGAGAAGGTGACATTGAATGCGTGGTGGTTTAAACATATCACACCGGCAAAATCTATTGCAGGGAGAAAGCCAAAAAACTATTGTAAATATCCTTTGAAGTAGAACCTACGAATCTAGGGAGATTCTACACTGAAATCTGAGGGACAAGAATCTTATGATAAACGACTTCTTAATAACACTATTAATCCTGCTTCATGACTGGGTATGATTTAGGATCCCTTATACAGTCTAGTTCTAAATTCTGCAAGTTCAGATTGACTGTATATGAAATGAAAAGCCTCAAAAAATAAAAATATATAAAGGAAGGTACATTAATTATTTTAAATATTTTATAGACTAAATTTTAGTCATTACACAGAAGCTAAGTTATTTCAAGCAAAATATCCTTTCAATGTTATAAGCATAGAAAAGAAAAGGTCATTTGTGAAATAAAAACTACATATAATATGCCTTATGACCGTGAGATATTTATTACGAACGAAGGCAATCTTATCGGGATTCATAGTTCTCAAACGAGATGATGTGACGTCATGAACAAAGCAATGACGTCAGATACTCGTGATAAAGTACCTCGAAGGGCAGTCTGTGCTTGGAAGACGATTTTGGTAATGCTCACCGATTTAAAGCCTTCGGTAATAACCAGACGTTATGGCACACCTTTTTACGACAGTCGTGTCTGAACATTGGTTTATCCCTCGTTCTCGCTCGGGAAATACTGATATTTAGTAACTCCTGTTAGAACATATTATAGAATAAAATTCATTCAAATCTATTATATTTTTCTAAAAGTTTATGCTTTTATCTTCTAGAATTTCCTCAAACAATTTGAAACCTGACACTGGCTGTTCATGATTTGATGGCATTAATTCAACCGTGTCTGTGAGGAATACTCACTATGTAGTTATAAGGTCATTGGACTTAAATAAACTGCAATCGATAAAAAGGAAAATATTCATCAAAAACTTCATGCTGCTATACTCAGGGATATGCATAAGATACTATCGCATTTCAGGTGACCTATTATCAAAGCTATATAAGGCAAAGGTAATTCTATCGTTCCTTTACCTGTATGGGTACACACATTACATCTACAAGGACATTTAGATAACGCAGCCTAAATACAAAATAAACTATCTAAAACTAAACATTAGAACGTACCTTCCATACTCAGGTGATATACGTAAATCCAGTAGTTACAATGACACAGGTAAGTTTCCAAATTTCACCTGCACAGGTAAGTTGCGTTCCCACTCTCTACCTGTCGTGTCTCACCCCTCATAAATATAAGTTGACAAGTGCTCTAGATAAGACAATTTACCTGTTACTTATCTTCGCGTTGTACGCAGTGTATGTAACGTTTGAATTACCTGTTTTACCTTGATACCTTGGTGCTTTATAGGTTGGTGAATTTGTGTAAACATGGAATTTCTTAGGTAAAAGAGCGTTTTTGAAAGTATAAAAATAAGATTAATGATGAACGTTTTAACTGATATACCTGTCTCGTCTGTATTACCTGTTTTCCGTGATACTTTGGTGCTTGATTTGTGTAAACATGAAATTTTGTAGGTAAAAGAACATATTTGAAATTAAATAAACAAGATTAATGATGGACGTTTTAACTGATATACCTGTATCGTCTGTATTACCTGTGTCACATGTGATACCTTGATGACATGTTAACATTTTTGGTTCTGGAGAGAAGAAAATAGGTTTTTAGGGCGTGGTCCTTGTGGACCTTATTAGCAGCTACAATGTCACAAAAGTTACAATTTATTATTCTCACTTGTCAAAGAATGTGTACACAAAATTTCAGCATTCTAAGCCTCATACTTTTGGAGAAGAAGATGAAAATAGGTTTTTAGGGCTTGGCTCCTGTGGCCCTTATTAGGGGCCACAGGGACACAGAAGCTACAATTTGTAATCCTCACTAGTCAAGGAGTATGTACACAAAGTTATAGCTTTATAGGCCTTACGCTTCTGGAGAAGAAGTCGAAAATAGTTTTTTGGGCGTGGCCTCTGTGGCCCTTTTTAGGGGCCACAGGGACACAGAAGCTACAATTTGTAATCCTCACTAGTCAAGGAGTATGTACACAAAGTTATAGCTTTATAGGCCTTACGCTTCTGGAGAAGAAGTCGAAAATAGTTTTTTGGGCGTGGCCTCTGTGGCCCTTATTAGGGGCCACAGGGCCATCAAAGCTGCAATTTTTAATCCGCACTGGTCAAGGAGTATATACACAAAGTTTCAGCTTTCTAGGCCTTATATATGCTTCTTGAGAAGAAGTCGAAAATGTACAAAGTTTACGGATGGACGAACGCCGGACACCATGCCATGCCATAAGCATAAGATGAGCTAAAATTAAACTGACTCATTAAGCTGTCGCGTCTGCAATACTCTCTGTTTGACCTTCATGACATGGCGCTTGATTGGATGTTGTAGCCTATTCTTGTTAAAACTGAACAGTGTAACTCTCCAATGATAGATATATACATAAAAGATTAAAAACCATTGATTCCATGAGGGAAACCTAGTACATAGAGAATATTATATGAGTGTCAATGACATACTGTGTTTACGAAATGAGTGCCGAGCGCGAGCGAGGGATATACTGGTATTCAGGCACGAGTGACGTAAACATAGTATGTCATGGGCACGAATATAATACTCTGTTTATTACCATAGTCTCAAAATTAAAGAAAATACTCAAAAACTACTTCCCAGCATAGGCGGAAGAGCCGCCTCCGGCCCGATTAGATTGTGACGTCATAGGTGAACCGTGACGTCAAAGCATTGTTGATAACGTGACGTCACAATGAAAAATTATATTTTGCCCAAGGGCAACATATGAAAAATATGAACCTCAAAATGACTGCCCTCGTAGTTAAAAATACTTATTAACCTGTCGAGTCTGCAAATAACTGTATCGTCGTTGATACCCTTGCGCTTGATTAGATTTAAAGGAAGTTTGAGAAAAAGAAATATAGGTAGTTTGAGAACTCATTAACCTGTCGCGTTGGAATTACCTGTTTTACTTGATACCTTGACGTATAATCAAATGTTAAACTCAAGTAAACAGAGAACTTTAAGGTCAATGGACGTTTTTATAATTATAAAAAAGATGAAAATGAAAATAGTTTCAAAGGATATAACCAGACTCATTAACCTGTCGCGTCTGAACATTCTGTTTCATCTTTGATACCTTGACGCTTGATTAGATGTTCTTGGAACTTTGGAAGTCTAAGAACTTTTTAAAAACCATAAAAGACTAACAGAAAATACTTGTAAAGGGATATCAGCTGACTAATTCACCTGTCTCGTCTGAATTACCTGATATACCTGTGTGCTTGTAGACGTTAGCGTTTGATAATGGAATGAATTCTTAACATGTTTAACCGTACGTAGTACAAAGAAGTTGTTAGAGGAACATGCAAATTTGTTGATATAGGTCTACACTGTAGATGTAAACACAGGGGTTCGAATCTCGGGGTGGACAATATGATAAAAAGATAAAATTTCAAAACCTGGATTTTTGCACTCATATATATCGTTCTCATATGTTGAAATATACCTGCATTTCACATTTGAACGAAATCGGTCAATCCATTTTAGCGTAATTCTCAAACAAATATATATAGAAAATTGGTCAAAGTGACAAATGTCTAGCGATGGTGTCACTTAATAATTAATTATTAATCATGTCCTCTATTGAAAAGTAACATGTCTACTATCAAAGTTAATGATCATGATGTCAACCACTTATTGTGATATATATGTGACGTTTAAAATTCGAACTTATTTTAAAAAGCGTCATATCTTTAAAAAAGATTGTTATAAGCTCGAACATATTGGTTATCTTTCCATATTCATAATGATAAAAATATCCCTTGTTCAAAGATACAGTTGATATACAAGACTACGAAATCCGCCGAAAGGTAATTTCCAAAGACAACATTTAAGCAGTCACCCCTTTCCCCCTCTTAACGTAGCGTCTAATTTTCACATGCTGTTACTATGGAGAAGGTAAATGGCAGATTCCCCACATACCTGCACATTTACCTGAGTGGGGGTCTATATCTTACCTGAAGCAGGTGCAAAACCCTGTGTATCTTGTTCTGCGTGTTTTGCATCGCATGTGCAGTTTTTGTAAATATAGTGACTTATCGACAATTCACAAAATTCCAAAGTACGTAAAGTTCTATTCGATTATTTTGTACATAGAATATTAATTCAGAAACTCAAAAGCACATATTATCAAACCTATCATTTAAGAGTTTGAATGATTGTTCTTATGTGTATCAAGCCATCTTATATATTATTTGCACTCAAGTTTTGCCGTATTCGGTCCATTGCCGAAGATTGCATACCAATCAAATCCCTTATTGTCATAAATCATTCAGTATATCATTTGATTCCATCAGTTCCTAAACAATGCAATAAGTGATATTTAAAGGGGCAGTAGCACGTTTTAGGGGGGTCATAAGGTGATGTCAGGAAAATGAAAATAAATGGTTCCAATTGAAAGACAATGTATTTAAACTAAATGAAGCAGTAATTATCAAATATTAAAAGTTTAAATATAAAAGTTTAGTCATGCGATTCCCTTTTCTTACACAAAATGAATTAAAGGTGTTCACACAAAATGGCCGCCAATGGATTTTAGGTTAATCTTCATACTTTGTTCTCTGACTGTGGATGATTGATTTGTCTTATGAGATTTTTAACACTATGATATATTTAGCATTGACGTACAGTTATCAGTGAAAAATTTAAAATATAAAATTGTCAAAAACGTGATACTGCCTTGTTAATGATACTGAATTAAAACTCGTTCAAAACATGACCCTTGAAAAGTAAGTCTAAATTTGGATATACAGTGTGAGAAGTTTCATAAAATGAGGCCATCTCCGATGATAACCATTTCTTATATGTTATCGGAGACTTACACGTAATATGAATCAGTGTAGATTGTTGTCTATGACTAAACATTGTGACTCATAAGGATGAATCAAGCAAGGAGACTGACTTACTCATCTTGTTTTTTTTTTGGTAAAAGTCTTAACGCAATAATTACTTGAAAAGTGAAGTGATGAAACATGACTCACCAATGGAGTATTGTATAATACTTACAACAGATATCAAGGCCAGCTACTATAATGTACATTAAACTTTTATGAAATCACATCCAAACTATAACAACAACAATCTTTAAAATTTTAAGAAAGAAAAGTTGACGATTTAAAGACCGCTGTTCTTCCTCGGCTGTGTTGCAACTGTTTTTCATCAAAGCTTCACCTCTTTTTTAACAACACCCGAAAGTTTAGTATTACAGAAAAGCAAAACACATTTAGAGAAAATGTTACGCTAGGCGCAAGACGTCTGAAGACCCCAGACAGAGACGTGCGGTATGAAGACAGACAGCCGGGCAAAGTATCTGTGATATTCTATCCCCGTACTTTCTGAATGTTTTCCCAGTGGTACGAACGTTGCACTTAGCCTTACTTAAGTCTCCGAAATGCTTTTCAGGATAACGGTGAAATTGATATGCAATAAGACATGAAATTGAAAAGAGTGTCCTCAATCTTAATCTAACAATTAGACTCTGTGATGAATTGTCAATAAATCCGAAATTATGAAAATAAAAAGGAGACTGCTTTTCTTCATTTTCTTCCTTAATCAATCTTTCTATAGACTTGCGCAGGCTTTTCGTTGTTTAAGAGGCTGTCTCATTGACTGATTTCTAAATATGCTGAATAGGATAGACTTGCTTGGACTTTTTGCACATCTAATTTGCATAATTAGACAGCAAATAACATAATTATTTGATTATTTGATTTTCGGTACTTGAAGATTAAAGTCCAAGTTCTGCATCATGATCATGTGTGAATGAAATTGCAAAAACGAAGACAAGTTCTATAATAATAGAATATAAATAAGAACAAAATTTCACCCTATTAAATCTCAACCCCGATAATTATTGCTCTACCTCAGTAACGTCAGCCATTTCAGCAAAACACAGGACCGCATGACATCACTACTAAAACTTTTATATCTTAACTTGATGGATACGCTTCAAAACTGACTTATACGTTTTTCAGTTCAAGATAAAATATCACATTATATTGGATCATTCAGTGCAATAATTCCTTGTTATTCTCTAAAGACTATTCCTTATTTCAAATACACATCCATAAAGAAAAAACCTCATTTCCAAGACTCATTATCACCACATTCATCCCATCACTCCCCCCTTCCTACTCCCCCTCAGGGTGTTTCTATGATCTAAGGGAAGTTACAGCTGTAGTATGTTAATTCTAACACGTTTATTTTTTGTTGCACGCCTTAACACATCAATAAATACTTTCATCTGTGCAGACCGGATAAATTGCACAACAGCTGACGGCGCAAGCGCCATATTGACATCCCTGGGTCACCTCAATCATGACCTTCACCTTGAAAACATGCAGACGATCTTGCAGCCATTTTGAAAGAAATTGGGAATGATTTTAAAAATCCATCTGGAATTACCTTCAACGAAATATATATGTAAAGAACATCGGCACCATGAATAATAATAATTTATCAATCATTTATATATATACAAGGTTATTTCTTTTCAAATGTTTCAGACTAAATATACAGATTGCTATACTCATAACTCTTTGTTAAGACCAGGCGAGCAATTATTGTATTCATACGATGGACATATTGCTACAATTGCCGATAAATTGTCTTCAAAAGATTTCCGTCCAATACGACAATTGGATTGTTTTATGTGAAACCTTAATTTCAAATTCAAAATCCTTAACAAATAACCATCACTTCGAAGACAAAAAAAACCCATCTAGATACTCTGATTTAAACTAGATTTCTTCAGATGAAAAGGGAATTTTCAGTATGACACAAATATAAAACCCAGGCTGATTAAAATCTACTGTGATTCGAGGAAAAAAAGTGCAAAAATATTATCTCTAGTGGGGTTCGAACTTCAACCAGCCCGGCTTTCCTCTCATTGAGAGCTCGAGGAAAGCTCTGATACATATTTTACTTTTTTTCCCTCGAAACACGGTCGATTTTAATCAGACTGATATGAAACTGATAATGCAATTTACTATTTAAATTTGACTAAATTGTTTCATTTCAAAGCTTGAATCTATACATGACAGATCTACTGAACGAGTCCATTTCACGGGAGGGTCTCGATTCACAGCCAATTCAGTATCCGACTTGTTTACTATGGAGGTGTAATCCCGAGGGCAGCCGTGAGTTACGATTGTCGACAAACTGTTAAATGTTTGCTTGTAAACTATTGCAATGTTTTTTCCTCTATTAGAGTTGGGGTACGACAAGGTTGTCAAATGGCCCGTAGCATTATGCAACCAGCGTCTGTTTGCTTTGACTAAAGATTACTAGGCACTGCAGTTAAGTCCTTGTATAGGACATGGAATGTCTGCCAGTATTTGACAAATTAAATAACCATTTTCATGTTATATAATTGCCTACTAAGGTAAAGGCACAGAATCATTCAATCCTCAGAAAATTTAAACGTAAAGGAAATGTTAGTTGGAGCAGTTCGACACAACATTTTAAGAAATGAGTTTTAAGTTTTATATCACCCGAGCGAAAGCGAGAGCAAAAATAAATTGCACGAGTTTCGAGTCAAACTGTACATTTTGAGTCAATGATATCTTATAAAAAAAATTGTTTATCTCAATCGATTTGAAAAAGGCAAGAATCACACTTTTTTTCGTGTGACAACCCGTTCAATGACGTAACGATGTTCAATGACGTCACAGACGACTAATTACGAGTGTCAGAGCTGAAACAATCTTTGCAATATGCTTACCGACGACATCTTTTTCTTTATTCAGGACAAGCAACGTTTCTACTTTTCTTACACCTCTTCTTGAGAACGACACACGAATAACTGCCAAAACGTTGCTTACCATGAATAAAGAAGTTGTCATCCACATATCATCTTCAATATCACCATCCCAAATTGTAAAATCTCCATAAGATATGAAAGCATGTAATATTCGTGCCCTCAAAAAATCAATAAGGCCGTTCATTGATATACCCCCTATGGAGTTGAGCATCAAAATACAGAGATCGCTGCAAGATATAACACTCTACAACAAAACGTTTGGGAATTGAATAACATATATCACACACTTGTACTTATGAGCATTTGTCTTGGGTCAATTAGAAATTCAATTTAAAATAAATAGTTATAGAATAAAAGCGATATATCCTTTTGTGCACTTTCATGTTGTCAAGTGAATGATACATAAACGACTGTACTAAATTCCCTGACAATATGACGATGCTATTGAGTCTTCAAAAGCGATATTCATATTCTGTCTGCTCTCCAAAACAATGGCAAATTGCCAACAACTGGTTCGAAATCCAATTTGCGACCTTATCAAATCGATGCTAACTCAATTTTAGTTATGCAAATAAAATATAGGTCATATCCTATGCAGCAGAATATCGTTTGATGATAACGTCTTTTTGATACACTTCAGGGGATTTTTTGTAATAAACACTTAATTGTTCACTGAAACCTAAGTAAATGACTCCATTTCAACGTCTGATTAATAAAATTAAGAGGATTAGAAAAAAAACAAGTATGTAAAACGGTTTTGTTTAAATCATAAATGACGGTATTTGAATAAAATCTTAGGATAGACTTCCTACATATCGCGTTGTACCCTAAGCAAGATTTAAAATGTATATATATACAAATTTGCAAGGTTTTCTTCATCAAAAAGACAATTTATTTTGAAATACATTCCAATAATGGGATTTGCTCTGAGCTTAACACAATAATCCTATCAAAGATGACCATAATATGTTACAGGGAATAAAACAATGTGCACGTGCAGTCACGAAAATTGTAAATTGCAAATCACGTAATCGCAGGTGCAAATCGTGCAAATCCAAATCTTTACTGGTTCGTCAGAAGAACCGCACGTGCACTTCATGCAGTTTGAGGAGTGCTGGTATTGCCGTCAACACAGATTACTAATATCCAAAATAGTTTTTCAATATCTAATAATCTTGTTGTGCTGTAACCTTAACGTCAAGCACCCAGTGATTGCATTCGACTAAAGCTGCAATAGCAATTAACTCAACTTGATAAAAACGTCAACGCTTCTTTACCAATTTCACTTCCTGCTTTTCTGCAACATCTGTTTAATGTATTATCCACCCTACCTCTCTTTCGGTGTATCCATGAATCAGCTAGATAATGAATCATTGCGTGAAAGTCTGTTCATAAAACATCTGCATGTTTATTTGTTTATATTTAGCTTACGCCTTGGAGATACGCAACATAAACAATCTAACCCGGAAGTGAAAAATTAGGTCACGTGTTCTCTAGGTCTATCGTGGCATAATTTTGAGAGCCATTCACAAACCCAAATCAAACTTGAAATTAACACAGCCTTTAATAATCTTTATAACGTTTTATTTCTTTGATTGGAGTTCTTATTTCCTACATTTTAGGTTTCATCATGTGTCTACTTAGGGGAGACCAGGGCAAAGCGCGCCCCCTAACATATAAGCCTGTTTTCTGGGCACATCAACATGTTTAGAATGCAACTTGCAGCATGTCTCCAATTCTCATCAGATAAACAATTGTATGACAAAAGCTTGTTAACCTACCACCCCTGCATAAAGAGATATAAACGAAAATGTATTTCGACAAAGGCGGTGCACTTTGCCCCGTAGTTTGGGGCAAAGCGCCTCATAGGAAAATGTGATATGTCAAACAGCTATAATAAGGCATTTCAATCCAAAAAACTATGTTTAAAGTGCCATGCAGCTCACAGGCACCCTATAAAAACGTAACAAATAATACAAATCTAGGCTCAGTATACAAAAGTCGTATGACCTAGATTTTGGAAGTTCTCAACCAAAAACTTACATGATTACTATATACGAATTTCTAAGAACTATGAGAGTCTTGACAATTTAACTCATTAAATATCAGAAAACAATAAAAAATGTGAAAGAAATAAAGAAATTGATTGGTTTGAAAGACAAATTTCACAGTTTACAAACATCTTATCTCTGCCGGACTTGCCCATACGGCCTATCTTCTTAATTGTTTAGAGAAAAAAAATATAATAAACATCAAAACTAATGTTAAATAATCAAAGAAAATATACGTGTTTTTAAATGAAACAAAAATTCTATGATATAATTTTGATACTTAATTGATAATATAATTTTTTTAAATACAGGAAAATTATAGAATGAAAATTACAATTCTGTTTTACGATATTTGCTTAAGAAAAATAATTGATAACTCTGACACTAATGTGTTGACCATAATTTTTTTTTTAGATCACTCGGGGCAAAGCGCTCCCCCCGGCTCACTTTGCCCCTTTGAGGGTAGCTTTCGATATGTGCATCATAGAAAATAATTTAAGCAATGAAATACAAAACTCCTAATTCAATGAATAGGTGATATATTTTTGTTTAATTGATACACTAGAGTTCAATGTTACGTGTTGTGTTTCTATGAAATATTTGAATTCGGACATATTCTTTCCTTAAAGCAAAATGCCGTTTTTTAAACTTTTTGCAATGGTAAGTCTCCAACTCACGCTGACGATGCAAACGTTGACCACAACGTTTCTTAACGTTTGATTTCATCGGTTTATAATGACAAACAACGCCATCTGTCGATCGTTAAGGAGAAATAAGGCTTGGTCACTTTGCCCCGACGGCGCGCTTTGCCCTGGTCTCTCCTAGTTACAGGTCCTGATGTTAAATCAGATGTACCTCTTTGTATTGCAAATCGGTTTTCATATTCACAAAATCGGCAAAATCACAAGAAATAAATAAATTAGATACTTCCTACTGAAAAGAACATAAAGATATAAATGCATCTGATGTTGCAATTTTAGTTGGGATACAGATAATTTCTTTCTCTGAAATAATCACAACTTATACCTATGGAATTGTCATATCGTAAAATAAACGATAGGATGTTCTGAAATAACAATGAGGAAACAATTCTAAAACTATTGTTCTAGACTGGCAATATGATTTAAGACACTACACCGTACAACCTACACCGTATCATTTACGGGCTGCATTTTTTCAAAGACGTTTGTTGTCATTCTTTTTTAAAGGTCTTCCTTAAAGGGGCAGTGGCACGTTTTTTGAAAATTTTATATTTAATGTTTTTTAATGATAATTGTTCCTTAATGCTCAATGTATTATTTTGATAGTGTCCAAAAAAAACCATTACACAAACCAATCATCCATATTCAGAGAACAAATTATAAAGATTCATATAAAGTCAATTGGCGGTCATTTTCGTGTGAACACCTCTAATTCATTTTGTGTAAGAAAAGGGAATCCCATGGCTGAACATTATATATTTGGATTATTACTGCTTTATTAGTTCAACTATATTTTTTTTGCATTGAAACCATTTATTTTCATGTTCCTTAAATCACCTTATATTCTGCCAAAAAACGTGCTACTGCCCCTTTAAAGCGAAAAAAAAAATCATACCCATTTTCATAAACTGTTGAAAATGTGTCCGATATGAAAATCACGATAAAGTAAATAAAAAATAAAGATACAACGAAGATAGGGATAACAAAGTTAATAACTTATTTCAAAAAACAAATGTAATATACAAAGACGTATCATATTTAATCAATCAAAGTTTGCAAATGATAGTAAATCAATAATAAAAAATTTAATCGTTATTGGTTAAAATGCATCAGACAAGACTGTTAAAAAAAGTCAACCAAAGCCAAAAACATTTTTGTTGCCTTTCAAGTAAATGACATCTTTGAAAAAAAAGCGTCGTGATTTTTATAACAATTCTTTTCACCTTATCGATCAGTTATGATCTTTCACACAGACACATAGACTCGCAAAAGGAGAATTCTAGACTACCCAAAGGTCTCAGGTAAAATTGCGAAGATTAACAAAACTCCAACATAATTGGTTACTGTTTGTACGCAAAACACAACGGGTCTTCCAAAGTGCATGTATGTCTGGAAAACATTTACACGGGTTCAATCGCGTTAAGCTATAGTCTGTCACAGTATCGGGTATCGAACCCGGACTAGGCGAGATCGAGTTACCCACACGCATTGTGCCACCTAGTCATGGAATCTGTCAGTGTCAACAGCTTGTGTCAACCTAGACTGACATTTAGTCTCAAAATGATTTTGTTTCCACTTCCATTTTTCTTATTATCTCTGAATGGACGTGTATAATGGTACTTAACCTTTTATGTGTAATTAGACTATATATAACCTTCATTTTGAAGCCTTTTTTGGAACATCAATTTAATCATTTGATTTAGAAATTTCTGTTTTTATTCGACAATTGTGAATTTCAATTCGGATTTCCATTTGGATTTCAATTTATATTTGGAATTGCAATTTTGAACAGTCAGTTGAGATCATTATCCTAGGAGAATGCAATTCGTATACAAATAATAATATCTAACGGTATATGATAATTGTCAACCATACAATGTACCTTACAAAAACGGAATTGAAGCACCGTATATACAAATCAATGTAATAAACAAATACAAGAACAAGAAGTTTATGTGTATGTCAGGCCTCGTGGCAAAAGTTCAATATTTACAGTATATATGCGTCGTTTTGCGCATGTAAGGCGATATTTAGATACATTTACACAGGGAGAAAATAGTTGAAATCAACAATTTGAATTCTTTATCATGAGTTTGATAATATTATGCATAATAATTTTATGGTATAAACTGTTGTCTCCTTTAAAAATAAGGGCATACTAATAAATAGTGAAATTCATCTTTAACTACATTATTTTTACATTTCGTACATTTGTACAATCGTACAATGTAACAAAGATCTCTATATTGAATAATATGTCAGATTTAGACTTAACTTGAGTCTATGACATACTGTATCTTCATTTCTATTACATGTGTTGTATTTTTCAGGCTTTTCATTTGTGTATTCAATGAATCTAGACTTGCAGAATTAGGACCCTGACCGATTTATGTGATTCACGGTAATGAACTAACTAGTCAAGCATTATGTTTCCAACTTTTCAAATATTAACTTAATGACCACACTTAATGTACACATTCCTTATCATGTTATGTAATTAAACGAATTAAATTTGAACCAACAGCTGCAAAGCACTTAAGTGCGTACATGCAGTTTGCTGACTCAACATCTTTTTCAAAACAACAGCCTTATCGTCGTAATGATATTCCTCGACCCTGCATTAAGGGCCATAAAATACCTGTAATTTTACGATAGGCTTTTATGGCCGAAAGAGAATAAGAGTTAATAACCAACAGGTATTAACAATACTGGGTCAAATGTAACATTGTATCACCTCGGGGTTCAATTATCTTCATTAACATCTTTATTGCAGTTTTATGGCTTTTTTCGTCCATTTCTAGCGGCATTTATGGCCCAATGGTCTATATTGGGCTATTGTACCGGTGAAATTACCGAGTTATAATCGACGTAGCATTCAACGGCTGATATCTTAGACTATCTTGCACTGCTATAAGTAATACTTTAGGAATGTTAGCGATCTTGCAAATATTCATCAGTATTTGCGTTTTAAGCCAACTTGTGATGAATCATTTCTGCTTCCTAAGTCTCGCAACACTTATAAGAATGTTTACATAAGATGCTGATAAACAATTAGAAAAGAAAATCTCAATAGAGGGGATGAAAATATTCTTAAGTATTGGCGCATTAAGCAAGTTTGAATAAATAATTACACTTTCTAAGTCTCTCAACACTTATAAAAATGTTTATATTACATAAGATGTAATTAATATTTAGTAACAAAAACATCAAAAGAGGGGCAATGATACTTTTAAAGATATTTTCGTTTAACAGTCTTCATTCAGAAAGTATAGACTTCCTGATACGTCATAAGAAACAAGAAGACTAAGAAATTAAAATGTATATATTTAATTCCACATGCTTTAGACTAAGGTTTTTATGTTTATATTGGTATATAAAATAATACGTTTTGAGATCACAACTCACAATTTGAATTTATAAATGATTTAATTAATTTCAAGGAAAATGTTAAATGTACATATTTAATGCAAAATGTTCTCAAATGCTGTAGAATAAAATGTAAGATTATTATCAAACACAAAATGGAAGCTATCATTGGTCTTTTAACGAATACAGCAAGGCTTGTAATGAGTCGGTAGGGGTTATGGAATGTAAGCGAATTACCAAATGTTCCTCGATTGATGTTCGCTTTACAGAACGGGGAGGGGGAGAGGGGGAGAGGGGGAGGGTGATGGATTGCTTTCTATTGTTTCCCTCCCTGGCGGGTTTCTTGGCAGAGCGATTCTTAGCGGTACGTGTTATTTACAAGTGCAAACAAACCAAAGGTTCTCGATAGAAAACGCTTACATGTCCTACACGAAAGAAGAATGCAATTTGTTTTGTGGAAAATATACATTTTGAGCTATATTTGAATACAATTTTCCTTGTTTAATTTTTCAAGACTTTAAGATAGTTACACTTATTCGAATTCCTACTCTACTAAAGATCAAGGTCAAGGACAAACGTATTCCTTAATATCATTTGGAGTAGCGAAAATGTTATGGTAATCTTGTGGTCCAATTACACCATGAACATATTGAAGAATAATGAAAGAACTGATATTAGATAAAAGAATCATTGTAATTGAACTATCAGTTATTTCAATCTGCGTCAGGGACCAGAGAGGCAAATATACATCGGAATGTCAAAACAGCAAAACACAATTAACTGAGATTTACGAGTGAAAGTTAAATTTCACGCTTAACCATCTCAACTCAGAAAAGAAACATATGAAATCGAATGCTAGAATCAAAACTATATAATAACAGAGAAATTGGTGAATAAAGATGTAATGAAAGTGCATTGTGCAATAAATGTAACTTTATAACAGGAACAAGGAAAACATAATGAAATAACAGATCCTTTGTTATAGATGTTTAACCCGGAAGTATGTTTGAAATGAACATGTTTGTAAACAGCAGTGTGTGACCACAACAAACCGCTTGACCTCTTGTGTAATCCTAGCATTGTGTATAGCATGTGAATCTTGTTATAATTTCCTACTTAGTACAATGCTTCAAAGTTCAACATTGGTATGAATAAGTTCATTGGTTTAAAAATTCATATTTCAGTGACAAACTTGTAGTCTGTGGCACAGGGACATGTATCGCTTAAAACAACGTTAGAAAGACATATATATATACTCATAGATCCTACCCTAATTCTATATAAAATGCTGCTTTTAAGTGTTACATATCTCTGTGGTCTTTGGCTTATGATAATGACGTAAACTTCAACTATAGGCTATACACGTATCCCATTGCTTACTAAACCGATGTTTCGAATATATGATCGAATCACACGTCTAACAAAAGATCTTAGTGAGTGTATGGTTTAGCCCGGGCGACAGTCCAAGCCTATATTTATTTTGATCTTTTCAGAAAATAAATATTTCAAGTGGCGAAAAAGTCTATTTCTTTCTGTAACCATTTGAGATAAGTATTTTCTGCATATTGTTCAGGAATGTACAATCGAAATTCGAGAGTTAATGCCTTGGAATAAGACTAAAATTTAGCCTATGACATATTTGAAATGATCGCTGTATCTTAATTTGCAATATTGAATTCCCTTAGTCCTTTTATTTCATGTGTATTCAGACAATCTAGACTTGCAGAATTAGGACCTAGACTGATATAAAGGCTCCTTTTTAGTAGACAGTTGGACTGTCGTGGATTGTGTCACTTTTCATTTCCCAAATATTTCATTTCAGAGACTAAGAATAAGTCTACATCTCTGTAATCAGGGTATTTCACGCTTATTAGCTCGATGTTTCATGGACATGGTTCCTCACTGTTAGACAAATGGGGATCGTGAGAGAATGCTATAGACTGTCTGATGGTCTGTTGAATCATTATTTAATCAAACTAAACAATTCTAAACTCTGGCAGACTATGAAATAGACTGTCAGCGGGACCCTAAAATAAGATCAAAGCTTAACAAGTCTAGATCTATTTGAAGAAACCCCAGTTTCCTTCTACCTCTTGTTTGGTTTTTTAAATTTTAGTTTTATTGACTATTCCATTTCAGAGTCGTTTAGTGCGTTATATTAACTACCAAATAAAACATCATAGATTGTCAGCAAATATTTAATCATTGCAGGTTTCATAGCAATATATATCGAATGAAGTCTAGCTCCTATTTTATAACTGGGGCCAACTAACTTTACAAAATGTGTTAACTTTAGATGGCTGATTAACATTTTTAACTATATTTTCTTGTCTGGTCTTAAAGATAAAGGCTTTACACCTCTCTTCTTCTTATCAAGTCAAGGTGTTTGCAATGTCAGTGCTAAAAAGGCGTGATTCACATTTAACCAGAGCAAGACTCTGGACGTTTAAATGTTACGTTGAAAAAATAGAAATATCTCTTAGGTGTTCGTCATCCTGAAGATATTCTCAAAAATGTTCATTTCAGGAAAAAGAAGTTAGACCACTTTCCTCTACTTTAAACACTCAAAAAGAACTTTGTTTTTTTCTCTGATGTCTGTGATTGCTAATTAAAACATTCACTCGTATATAATGTAATCCCAGCTTTCTGGTGTAAGCAAATATGATATAAAAATAGAATTTCGTAAAGCTATTTGTTTCTTCCTCATCCCGATGTTTCAAGAGATAACATGATTTAACTCTATTCAATCTTGGCCTGATATTACGCTATTTTCCGATTTATAACAAATTAATGTACGCATGGTGCAAGTCTATTTTGTGTCTTGAGTCTATGTCCCTTGTCTATTTGTATCAGTACGCTACAAGAACTGCTCCTGTAAACAACGCTATCAATCAATAATACAGCCAGTGCTACGTGGGTTTACAGATATGATTATGCGTTCACAAATGCAATTGAAATAAATTCCATTGTTACATTACAATACACCAATAACTTCATTCTTTCACTTGGTACACAGTATAAATAAGATTATCATAATCAGCGACTTGAAGTACATAAAGGCCCATGTCAAATATTACCTCGACTCAATGGTGCATTTTATGGTAAAAGGAGTTATTTATTGTTCGAAGCACAAACACTGTATTGTTCTGGTTCAATAAATAATGTAACTGGGAAACATTTAATCTGCGCATTTAGGTATATTCAAGTATTCACTCCTATTTTACATTCAAATATATCTTAATTGAAAATCGTATCTTATTTCATTGAACATTACATAGTTTCATTTACACAAAATATTCAAAGTCATATAAATACAATTCTGAGTTTAATCAATGTTACACTGTATTCATTCCTATTTACATTCAAATAGATCGCAATTGACAACCGTATCTTATTTCATTGAACATTACATATATACTTTCACCTTCACAAAAAATATTTAAATAGTCATATAAATACAATTTTTGTATAATCAATCTTACTATGAAGTGATTTCGAACGTGAGCATAAAGCTTTCCTGGATATGTTGATAGAAGAAACACTCTTTCAGTCAATGTTTGGCCAAAACACAAATATCGTACACAGCACCACAGATATCGTACACTACTATATATGGTATTAAGAAAAGAGCAAGGGTCACAGGTCAATTACCATGTATTCATGTCTTCAAGTAGTTGTGTCATCGTGACCCCGTTGTGTCTTCTACACATGTCTACAAACCTACTACATTTGTACATCTACATGTATAACAGATGTCTCATCATTATCTCCAAATACCGCAGTAAATTCCGTACAGTGCCATATATGGTAGTGAGGTCAAGGGTCATAAAGAATCCTGAATGAATGAATTCCATATCAGCGGCAATGTAATGGTGGCACCCGTTTCACGAGTAAGATATTTTTCACGATCACTTTCCACTCTTCTGTAATGGAAGTCCAGAAAACGATGCCACCTCCTCAGAGACTATAAATATATGTTATTTTAGAATTAAGTTTCAACTGAACGACGAATTTATGATGATAATATGTATCCCTTACATATATTGTCATAACCTTTAGTATTCATCTTGAGCTCAAAGGCGTTTTCAGTTAAAGAATGTCGAAAGTACATAACACAATACGGTATAAATGTGAGTCATTTCTTTTGATTTGAACTCAAACAATGTTTAAAAATGGCGTCGAATTTATGGTCAATTTATGTATATTGTATAAGGAACGTTAATTTTAAAAGAGATATTGATTAAGATCTAATCCCCAAAAGACCTTATGAACTCATGTTTCTCCTTCACACGTAATGCGCATGTCAAGCTAAAGGGATAAATCCAATAAAGAATGACTGATCTTCGAATAAGGTAAATCCACAGACAGGGAGTTATATTGATGTGATTTAATCTCTGCCGACAATGATAACACTTATTGAACTCCAATATATCACCTGCACGTGCGTAATAATAATCACCAATACCGATTTCACGCGAGAATAGTTTTCTTTAGAAGAATGCCAAATATGTTGATCAATTCCATAGACGATTTGACATTATGAAAGGTCAAGGTCACACAGCTATTTTGTGAATTCTTTGTTTGCAAGTTGAAACAATTACAAATTAAATAATTTACTTTCATTGTGTTAACTATGTTCTTAATAATGATAATTAGCAATCATCATTGACAACTATTGTGACTTATGTTAAATATCTGATATACGTTTCCATTGAAGAACGTCAAATATGTCGGTCAATTCCGTAGACTTCCATATATGGTAAAACGGAAAGGTCAAAGGTTTGGGAGAACGAGGCAAGAATGTGAAACAGCGTACAACTCCTAGAAGTAAAGTAAGCTTCAACATACTGTATATCTAACACATGTGCTCTATATGTGTCCGCGTTCGAATTCAAAATTTTCCTTGTGTAACGGGGATATTGTTCCGCGTGTTGTTTTTCGTCTTAATTTCTTTAACGTCGTTTATCATTTTGCATTGTTGTCAAAATATTGATATTCAGGTTAGAAAAAGTTCATTTTTAAGAATACTACTCTTTGTGATTTTTCAGTCTAATCACCATATCTGCTTTAAATTAGTTGAACAATAAAAACCTTTCTTTAAGCAATGAGATGACGCAATAATTTAAACGTTTTAAATGAAGATCACGTTAAAGCATTTCGTAATTAAAATTTTCTCGTAAGCTCGATCAATCGATATTTGAATCGTAAAATGTGAATCAAGAAGAATATTGAACACCTTGCAAAATGGGCATGGAATGTGTCTCGATATTTCAAAAATTCTTTTTACAGCACTCACGATTTGGTTTAATGATTCTGATAAATCTCATCATGCATTATCAAATCTCATAGAACTACGATCTATAATAATTCGATATTGATAATGCTGAAATTGTAAAAATGTAAAAATCGGTATCAATGGACGGATAATGCTTAGAAATCTCAAAGAATTTGACCAATCTATCCAATCCAATATCGAGTCTGCTGGAAGATTAAGATCTGATATCCGATTACTTCCGGGTTTATCCTACTCACCCGGAAATAAGCGCCAATTTCCGTCATGAATGATTTCCATCTTGCACAGGCTTGTGTCGAACATTGTCAAGTATTCTATCTCTCTACCACGCGTGCAGACTTAGGACGTTACTGCCGTCCCTGACGTGCCAATAATGGGGGACAATGAGGAAATTAGGGGGCTGAAGGGGGATCGAACAACAGATTGTTTACATCCCTGCCTCCCCAAATATTGAGCGAGGGCGGAGGTGTGGACAAGGGTTACACGGGGTTTGCGTTTCTCAAGATCTCTCTAAATTCATCATCAAGTCCCCTTACCATAAAAACCAGACACGATTCGCAAGGTAAACGATGTAATGATTAAACAATCACTCACCTGAAGAAGGCGTCTGTCCCATTGTTGCAGTTCACAGGTAATCACAGGTAAAAATTCTAATTAGCCAGGTAGGCCTCCTCTCGTTCACTATCCCACCGATCCGACTGAAACATACATCTTTCCTGAAACACAACTCATTTCCTCTTCCTCGCTGTAGATAATAATCCAAGTAGGTATAAGTATATACAGCGTCCGTCTATCTCCACATGTTAAGGTAATCCGCTAGCTGTATATCTCACACTGTACGCTGGACATTATGCAGTAGTTTTGTGTCTGCCTGCCTGTGGCTGTTGCGCTTTTCCCAACGGCAATAGTCCGGGAACAAAGTTGACTCGGTTCGAGGTGCGACTGTACGCCATGCACGTTCCGAATGCAGCGCGCGCTCATCGCTGCAAGTCGGTAAATGCAGAAGGGTTATGCCCGTCTGTAAAAGAGTATATCGTGTCACACACTGCAGCCTAGTTCCAACTATAACAGCTGTGGTCTGAGTTATGTCTTGGTTTGCTGCCAGACGGATATTCACCCTCTAGATCGAGTTTCACGTTATTGCTGACAGCTTTGAAACATATTGCTTTACCCACCCCACGCGTCAAGTCGCCATTTTCATTGCCTTTCCTTGTCACATGGGACGTTCTTGTCACTTCAGATCACGATTAAAAAATATTTTGGACGACTTTTAAATTTAGGTATATGTGGCCTCGCTTTTTTGTCTCAGTCCGTTTTACATAATATCATATCACTATTATCCGAAATATAAATAATGATATAATGTAAGCAAGTCTAGATCCGTTATCTCAATACTGAAAGCAAGTCTAGATTCGTTACCTCAATACACTTACACCCTGGCCTTTTTGGTTTCCTTTCAAATATTGTAATCCAATCGGGCCAATGATCAGTATTTAACTTACTGGCCATTTCTATTAGATACTCAAAAGCAAGGAGTCATTTCAAAGATTTTCACCGATCTCACTCTAAATAAATTTTAGGAGGGTTTGATTTAGTATCAAACAATAGCTGCTAAGAAAGTATTTCATTATTGCATAGAATTCCCTGGGGCACGAAAAAGAATCATAAAACGGCGTGCTGACCGCTGTGACGTCACGCCTGCAACAGGTGGCCGTCCACTCAACTGGTCTGGGTGGAGTCTGGACTCTAACTGGACTGATCCTGTGTCAACATACATCACTTAGCACGGCCACAGGTCAGTTGACAGCACACTGTGATAGCCAGGGGTCACCACCTAGATACACAGAACTGGCTACCAGATCCCAAGCAGTAATTTCAAAGCAAATGAACACCCACAACCCATCCACGAAGTCGTAATAGTGCAACGTAGATTTCCCAGTGTACTTTGGCTGACGATTAAAGATGTAACAGATCAAGACGTCCTGTGAATTCTCCTCGAGATATAAATCATTTGATACTTATCCGATCTAGGAATTCATCATGTATGTATCTAGGTTGTAGAGCGTTTAATACCTAAGCTTCAGGTTTCAATATGAGAAGGCTATATACACTGATCGCTTGTCACAGGACATCCAATTTTTCCTATATAAAACGCACTCTTTATATTATGTAGGCGACAGGTCATTTGATACCGAAACTCCTTATTAATCAAGTTTGATAATACATCCCATATCTTTAGTTCCAACTCGCTTGATTTTCTCCCGATGTCAAGACGCTCCAATAATCATAAAGTCTAACATCGTTTAACACAGGCGCTTCTATAGTTCCTCGACATGACTAGAATTAGCTTAGTATTGATTTATCATGATGTACATTTGACACACACTGCAAATCCTTCATACTCCTCTACACAGCCGAAATCCGATTGTATAGACGCTGTAGTCTATTTCACTCACCGCTTAAGAAACTGTTACCATTTTCTTTATCACGCATGACAAATCCCTTCAAAGACACGCATAATTCAAGAATGTACATTGACACTGGTGTTCCCAAATAATCCTTGAATTGTTCTATACAACCTACACGAACATTTATGTAGAACGGTCTGCTCCAGAAATAGCTGAGTATACAGTATATTCTCTGTAGAACTGCAGTTCGATTTATACTTTTATTCTACCGCACTCTAAATATAATCTGAGAATACGTTGCTACATGTATATATCTACATCATATTTGACACATGGATCCACATATATCCCTCGAACTGATAGCTCCTCGCGAACGCTAGAAGGGGCTTCTTCACAAATATCGGAGAAAACAATATATTCTCTTCAGAACTACTGTTCGATTTATCCTTTTATTCTACCACACGCCAAATATCATCTTAGAATCCTTTCACTATCTACATCAACATATTTGACACTTGGATCCACAATAAAAGTCATATATCCCTCGAACTGATTCTCGCGAACGCTAGAAGGGGCTACGTCACAAATAATGGAGAATATAGTATATTCTCTGTTCGATTTATCCTGTTGTTGCCTGCACAGCCAAGACAATTCTAAACTTCACTAACTAAATGTTATCATTGACATTTGTATCCACATATATCCCTCGAACTGATAGGTCCTCTTGAGCTCTTAGATTACGCTTCTTCACAAATAACAGAGAATATGTATATTCTCTG
Source organism: Steromphala cineraria (assembly GCA_916613615.1). Lineage (NCBI taxonomy): Eukaryota > Metazoa > Mollusca > Gastropoda > Trochida > Trochidae > Steromphala > Steromphala cineraria. Next base: position 25,343,776 of record OU744728.1, on the reverse strand, counting down.
TTCGATTTATCCTTTAGTTCCCCGCACGACCAGATAATTCCAGGCTCTAGTAACTATAGAACTAAATGTTATTATTTGACACCGGAATCCCTGGAAATGCCAGGTCCACGTGATGGCTTCGCTTCTTCACAAATATGAGAGAATACAGTATTTTCTCTGTACATATGCAAGTCCATTTATCATGTTATTCCTCCGCACGTCATATATCATCCAAGAATCCATCCACTAGATATCTAGATATTTGACACTTGAATCAACAAATATCCAGCGATATGTTTCATCACTTCGGTTGTTAATCTATTTCGCAAATACGGTATAGTACAGATTGTTCTATGATCTTCAATATAATATTCCTCTGCACGACCAAGAATGATTAGTAATAAGAATTCCCACACAACATATTATTTGACACTTAAATCCAAAGAGTATCCTCGAAATGTATATAGCAACCATTCACGTGAGCATTTCTGAAGAACAGGAGAAATAATGAAATTTGAAACTACACGTTTATCCTTCTTATCCCGTGCAATGTTGAGATTGGAATATTAACTTACTAGGAATATTCAAAATCAAATGGAGTTGACATGATATTAATTGTAAATAAACGGTCTTCTTTGGTAACTGCTGTGACGCGAATATACCGAGTATAGATGGTCACACGAATTACTCTTCAATGTCTTCCTTTTCACGCCTACACACTTATCAAGACTATCTGATAATTACCTCACTCACAATCGTTTGTCATTGAAGTTCACAAATATGCACATTAAACACAGGAGTATACATTGCATATAAATCCTTATATTCCCAGGAGACATGGATATTCAATCTACACATCTATGACATGGAACATTATTTGTCACTGAAGTTCATATAGAAATTGGAACATTCAATCAGTTTTCATCTATTATATGAAACGTCATATGACACTGGAGATCATATAGAAATTGGAACATTCACTCAGTTTTCATCTATAACATGAAAAGTCATATATGACACTGGAGTTCATATAGAAATTGGAGAATTCACTCAGTTTTCATCTATAACATGAAACGTCATTTGACAATGGAGTTCATATAGAAATTGGACAATTCACTCAGTTTTCATCTATTTTATGAAACGTCATATGACACTTGAGCTCATATAGAAATTGAAAATTTCACTCAGTTTTCATCCATAATATTAAACGTTATATGGCACTGAAGATCATATAAAATAGTATATTCACTCAATAAACATGTATAACATGAAACGTTATATGGCACTGAAGATCATATAAAATAGTATATTCATTAAATATACATGAAATCTTTGTGGAGACTTGAGGTCATATACTTTTCTTCATGGCCATCTCTGTTAAACAGACAACTCCGCAGATACCACAGCAAAGCTTGCTTGATTCTCTATATAATCAGTTCAATATTATCCTCCGAATTCACCCCATAATCATTTGCCCATGACGTCGCTACACAGGGTTTAGGAGGCCGATGATAGATATTTCTAGTCCCTTTTCCCCACATCTGACGCCGGGCCGTTTGATACTACCCTCCCCCGCCAGCCCCGTGACGTCACCAGCGTTATATTGCTGTGGAGTATTGATTTTGTATCGGCGATATGAGTAGTATACAGCTTGGGTGACCTTTAGGGAACATGTATATTTCTCAGGACGGGATTTATGTTTTTATCAAATAGGTCAGTTTGTATTTGGTTAGTAAGCCAGTATGATTAAACACAATAAATCGATGAAACGACAGATTGCTTTCGTCCTTTTTTAAACATAATCAGTCAATTAAAATAAATGTCAAGCATCCAAAATATGCATATTTGTGTTGAAATGATTTTTTTTAAATTCATCTACATATGACAAAAAGCAATTATGGATGCTACAGAAACTAAGTTTGATAAAAAAATATTTAAATTTTCAACAAATGAGATGAAATAGGTCAAATAGCTGACATTCTCCTCGTTGTCAAAGCTACAAAGCCCTTTGATGGTTAGTCGCATGTCCTTAGCTTGGCGCCGAGCAGGTAAATCAAGGGAAGGCTATGAATACATACACCGGTATATATTATAGTACCTGATACTTACATTTTGTGACTTTCAATACTCTAATAGGTATTTATTGCAACTGTGCTCTAATTCCGATAAACTTCAACAACATAGCTTTCCCCAAAATGAACAGCATACTATAGGCCAGCTGGTAACGCGTTAGACCACAGATCAAAAGGTTCAAGTTCAAATCCTTTCAATTCATCTCACCTTTGTCTTTTGTTGATAATATTTGGTGAGCCGGAGTCATGGCAATGCTACATTGCCTGCATTCAACGAAGAACCATCCATGTTAGTTCCGGGTTTTATTGTAAAGCTTAGCCACGGTGATGTCGCAGGCTTTCTCCCAGAAATATAACTGACTGCTTTGATAAAAGCAACATAATTTGTAAAGCGTTCACAATCACCTCATCCACTTTTGACAGTATTAAAACTTTATTACTATGTTAAACAATTAAAAACATCTTTCGTACTTTCGTAGGTTAAATACAACCAGTTTCACTAAGTTTTAATTACAAGTCGTACATATTTGTACTATTGTGGATAGTTCTCTAAAACCTCATCAGAAATTAGCATACGGCCAAGGAAGCCCCTAATGTAAACTTAGCAACTTCTAACTGTAAATGCCTGGATTAGCACGATGGTGATTTAAGGCCTGGTAAAAGACGTTTTAAAATAACAGTAAGTGAGGCTTTAAATACGACAGTTAGTTAAGACGCGCCCACAGAAAGTTGTTTTATACTATTCGTGACGTGAATCCACATGACAAGAAGTTAGACTTTCAAACAGTCGACTTATAGATTATTTGTCTGAAATTACCTTAAATTTCACCCATAACATGAAAGTCCAATCAAAGTTTGTAAAATTGCAACTGGGCTTTGTCATAACAAATAGTTTGTCAAATAGAAGACGAAACTTCACTTGTATCTTGTGAACGGTGCTGGTGGAATTGGCGAAACTCCATCGCACGTGTAGTTCGTGCAGATACATTGAAATGTACAAGACAAATGTCATGTTCTGCTCGTGCAGTCACGAATGTCTTGAAATGTGAAAAACAACATTGCACGTGTACCTCATGTTGACAGTAAAGTTTGTTTTGTTTTTTTCCGCGAACGTGCAATAATTCATTCTGCGAAAGCACGAGCCTTTGAAGCAGGTTTTTGCACGGATTCACTTATGATGTTTATGACATGGCTGTGTTGCTAATGGCGGGCTAGATTGTTTGAAAAATAAACGTGTTAGGTCTGAGAGATTGGTGTCAGTTTAGATATACATCTACACACGAAATGTTACCATCTTGCCCAAGGCTTTTGTTAGGTCTACAGGTTAAACAAGTTTTCTGGAAACAACAAAGATTTTCGTTTTATGAATTTATTAAGGTTTCGAAGAATCGTGACAAAAGTATTTCACGAAGCATGTTTTAAATGTAGGTGTTTCTGGTTAACGTAAGGGTGCATTAGGGTTATTAAAAAATTAATGTCGAGTTCAGGGCGTGAAATAGTTTACCTGTGACATATGTTATTTTCGTAAACTAAAGAATGCAAACAGCTTACTCTGTCACTGTCCCATTTCGTTAAAGGGATACCTAGTTTGAAAACGATGACAATAAATTCGCACGATTGGGACAATCCTAAAACAACACATTCCCTAAAGTGTCCGCGAAAGATCTTTAAATAATTGCTTTCATGTTTAAAAAATCAGTCAGATTTTCAACATGTTTATGTTATAATTTGCTGTCTGACTAAAATGACCTTCATTTACTCTGTGAACTGTGGTGATATGGAGTACATAAAGTACATAAAATCATTAAAAAAATCTTAATAAACTTTTCTCCAAATATTTAGTTTCCTTGATTTACATAATAAGCAAACATATGTGAATAAATACAATTAATACGGAAAGCTAAAACTGGCTGTCCACAGGGAATGTTGCGGAAACGGAGAGAGATTTATTAGCTCCAAACACCACCTGCCGTGTAGGGTTCGCTTCTCATTATGTGTCAAGCAGGTGGAAAGGTATTTCGGTCTTGTTTACGTATTGTGTGTTGCAAGGATCAATCATCGACCTTGAAATTGACAAGAAAAGGAATAGGATATGTAAATTTGGGACAACTACCCGTGCAAGGCAAACATCGTTCGATGGTCTTTACTGACTACTATTAGCCTTGCTGTAATCGTCATATTTAATGTTTTGAGTAAATTGATTTTAAAAAGGTCCTCGTTTGGAAGCATCCATTTGAGTAACCTCAAGGAGATTTATGACTGGACTATGAAGTTCAAGCGCAGTACGCTGAGGTATCGGCATAGAAATTTGATGAAAAACTTCGAATCCGATTTCAATTGCAAGTGATTGAAACTAGTGCAAGTGGCTTTGGGTGAGTGAATGTTGGAATTGAACTCCGCTTGGGCAATATTTCTGCCGATAGCGGCAAGTCACATATATTTGTTGAATGAAGATCATTGGTCTCTTAATTTCACTTGTACAAATGTTGACAGATTCAACATAGCTTCACACGCAATGAATGAAGTGCCTTTAATGGTTCAAAATCTTCTCAGATCTGCTTATATTCACGAAATATATTGTAAATATAAGTGACGCGCAGAAACGACATAATGATTTCTCGATATTATTGAGAATAAGTGATTTGGAAGCTATGTTCACGCTCATGACTGTGTAATCAACGAAGTTACCACTATTTCATCATTTGCTTTCAGTTGAAAGATAAAAGACTAGTATATAGTCTAATATTTTTACAACTTCCAAGGTTAGCCGTTTTCGACAATTTATGTGTTTCATTTTGTGCACCACTGACTCATCTTTTCTTTACATTCCGTTGTGATTGACCGTTTTCACTTTTTTTATTGAAGATTTATTTAAAATATGATAGTATTTAATATTAGAATTTGACCTTATTTACAAAATATGACACCGAAAACGTTCGGAAATAAATCCCAAACCCTTAAGAGAAAAGAATAAGCTACTTGTTGTACTTGTATATCTTGAATTACCTGGCTAACTAACTGCCCCTCCCTTTAATCAGGGGATCCAGCAGGTAGTTTCACCTGCCGTTTTCTATTTGCGCTGTTCTTATAACCCCCCTCCCTCGCATACATTGGAGAAAGGTCACTTGTTTGTTTGAGAGTAATAGTTCTTTAGAATTGTTGATTCCGTGCCAAAGAGATAACAGAAAACACTTTCACGTTAAATGAGTTGATCGTCAATAGTAGACTCGCTATAAGTCCCCAAATAAGCTTAAAATCAAGATGTAATGCCTTTTCATATAACTGTTTGCCAACGATATATTTATGATAAGGCTGTGATTAACTTCGTTATTAATGACTGCGTTAGAATGTTTCAAAAATAAATTTGCAAAATCTGAGAGATAAGCTTCAGTTTAGACTGGCTAGATTGTTTGAAAAATAAACGTGTAAGGTCTGAGAGATTAGCTTCAGTTTAGATATAAATCTACACACGAAATGTTACCACCTTGCACAATGTTTGTGTTAGGTCCAAAGTTTAACAATTTTTCTACAAACTACAGGGATTTTCGTTTAATTAATTCATCAGGTTTTCAGTGATTCATGGCAAGGATAGTTGCAATACAAAGCTGTACCGTTTTAGGTAAACCATATATTCAAGTATATTCTAATATTTAAACAATTTCCGAGGTTAGCCGTTTTCGACAATTAATGTGTTTCATTTTGTGCAGTACTGACTCATCCTTTTTTTACATCTGGGATTGAACAAGCATTAACATTTCAGCAAAACCATCAGTAACGTAGCCTCGTAGGCTTCGCTAAAAGCGTTCGAATGTATTATTGCAGAAGTTTTATCAGATTGTAGTCAGATTTCACTTTATGAATATTTACTTTGCATGTATATAAAATTTCCATTTTCTTGTCTTTTTCAGCGCCATGTGTTAATTAAGGATTTTAGGTTAAAAATTATTATTCATGTCATTACAAGGCATGCAGCCTCTAGGGCAATCAACGTTGTGTGATCATGATGGTAAGACAAATATTTCAATTCTTGAACATGACCATCATCCATACTTCATCATCATCATCATCATACAAGACAAAAATTATGAACACCTGAAGAATGGACAGGAATTTGCCAAGTAACGTCGTGAGAAATCAATAAGTTGTTATCCATAAAATTTGTCTTGCATCATTATCATCAATGTTATTGTCATCATCATTTATCGTTATCATGGTCGTCATCGTCAAATTATCATCACCATCGTCGTCATTAACATAGTCATCGTCATCATCATCGTCATCATCGTCATCGTCACCATCATTATCATCATCATCATAAGCAGCAGCAGCATCATCATCATAGTCATCATTGTCATCATCATCTTCATCATCATCATCATCATCATCCTCATCATCATCATCATCATCATCATCATCATCATCATAGTCATCATCATCATCATCATCGCAGATCTAGACTACGAGACAGGCTAGGTTAATACTCAAGCACAGATCCTCTCCAGACAACTGTATGTGCAGGTGAAGTGTTGTTTATAAACTGTAAGCGATGTTTGTAGGTATATCATGGTAAGTGGATAACAGCCAGTGTGTCAACATCAAGGCTTAAGAAAAACAAGTGTGTATCAACATTTATACGCGATGAACCATAATTGATGATTTGCTTATTTGAGTTTGTTGTTGTCTAAGCATTACATCATGTTGTGCCAACTTTTCAATTAGTATACTGTTATACAGAATAACGCTGTTTATAATTGAACAGACTCAGACTTGTGGAAAGATTACATATCCTAAAGGGTACATTATTCCTTTGAATTCCCCTGTTCATGAACTATTTATATATATATAGTTTTTTACATGAAACATATTTCTAAAAGACCTGAAAGGTTCAAATGTGATGACGTCATATAGCTATTCTGGCTAAACATTTGGAAAATCGTTTGATTTCTTTAACTGCTTGAATGATAATAGAAAAACATATTTGCATTATTCATCTACGATAGTCCTCCTTTATGACTGTGTATTAAATATGAGCCTGCACAGTTTTGGCCCCAATTCTCTTTTCATTCTTTCTGTCTGTATATATAGATTTTGTATTTGGTTTGTAGTTTAAAGTGGCAGTAGCACGATTTTTGAAAATTTTATTTTTTCATTTTTCACTTGTAATTGTACGTTAGCTAAGTGTATTATTTTGAGAGTGTCACAAACCTCATTACACAAACCAATCATCCATAGTCAGATTTATAACAAGCTATAAATATTTATATGAAGTCAATAGGCGGCCATTTTAGTGTGATCTCCTTTAATTCATTTTGTGTAAGAGAAGGGAATTGCATGGCTGAACTTTACATTATGTTTTTGATCAATTACTGCTTTCTTTAATTGAATATCTTGTCTTTCAACTGGTACCATGTATTTCTATTTTCCTGACAGCACCTTATATTACCCCTAAAAACGTGCTACTACCCCTTTAAGTAACAATAAATAACCATATTTTCAGGTCGAAAAATGCAATGAGCAATGGTTTTCAAACCGCAGACAATTCACGGCATTGCATCTGTTACGATGTTTTGCTCGTTTCCCTCTGAGAATTACGGGGACGTAAATAGAAGGCATATTTATATTGCTTCTTCCTCGCCGCCCCATTCGTCTTAGAGCGTCTGTTAACTTAAAAACTCTTCTTGCATGCTGAGGCATCTGGGAGACGTTAGCGCAGATACATCACATACCCAGTCTAGCGTGACACGAGCAGGAGCCCAGTTAGCACCACGTGACATGGCGGAAGCAGCTGTTGTTTAAAGACTTCAAAGACGAGAGATATGTCATATGTTATAGACTGGTTGATGGCGATTGAATTGCAGGGTTTTGACCTACTTATCACATAAATTTTAACACATGGCAAGAATTGGCTCGTCTGAATATTTGAATAAATCAAATGACAACAATCTTCTTTCGATGGTCAACTATGTTGTGAATTTTCTATTATCGTTTTTACACAATGGCGTTGATATTTAACCCAATATTGCTGAATTGCTGCATAAATATTCTAAAATTATAATCCTTGGCCGCTGTGATTTTATCTCATTAATAAACTTTGTTTTATACTGAAACACATATCAGTTTGTGTACTCAAATGGTCAAATAAGTATCTGGGAATATTGATAATAATTTTTACCACTTAGATATCATTCCATTTCAACATACATGTAGAACTTGCTACCTTCACGGATTTTTGATTTTTGAATAAAAAGGCAAGTCTGTTCATTATTTAACGATTTTCTAGCTTTGAAATTGCCCGATTATAATAATCTACCAAATTGTTTCCATAGTCAGCCATGTAACCTATCATTTATTTAATCGACTTGCAGTGGGTGAACTACTCAATTATACCGTTGAGACGAAACCTTGGATGACTGATCTTAATGACAGGGAAAGATATATTGTTTAGAAAGGAAGCTTGTCATTTCAGACTGGAACTTTCACTATATCAACCTTTAGTCGTCTTCTAGCCAGATTCAAAATAGCTCTAATGATCATTATTCCAATACTTTAGCTTTGGCTTAAAGGGGCAGTAGCACGTTTTTTGATAATTTTATATTTTAAATTTTTCACTGATAATTGTACGTTAACGTTCATTGTATTACTTTGAAAGTGTCAAAAATCTCATTACACACGCCACTCTTCCATAGGCAGAGAACAAAGTATGAAGATTCACCTAAAATCCATTGTCGGCCATTTTATTGTGAACACCTTTAATTCATTTTTTGTAAGAAAAATGAATCGCATGACTAAATTTTACATTATGTATTTGAATTATTACTGCTTTAGTTAGTTTGAATGCATTGTTTTTCAATTAGAACCATTAATTTTCATTTTCGTGACATCACCTTATATTCCCCCTAAAAACGTGCTACTGCCCCTTTAAAGGAACAGAGTTTTTATATAAAAAAATTTCGACAATATATATTACTTTCCATGCCAAATGTATCATTTTCAGAGGGCAAACAAATTTCAAACGGACCGGATCGTCAACCCATTTATCCCCATGCACCCCATTGGAGACGCATTTTAAAATGATTTTAAAATGATTACATATTAATATCTCATACAACTAAAAAGGTTAGTTTTGTGTGCGGTCTCATTATAATTGGTGGTATGTCTAAGTAGCATGGTTATCTGAGAGTTATCCCCCTTTGGTCGCTGCAAGTTAATTAACTTGCTTTGATCTTATACTGTTTATTAGAAACCCCAATTGTTCCTTAAAGGTGCAGTAGCACGTTTTTTGAAAATTTCATAATTTAAATCTTTCACTGATAATTGTACGTTAATGCTAAATGTATTACTTTGATATTGTCAAAACTCTTGATTCCTTGAATTTATATCAGTTAAGAGAGCTGTACAAAGATGATCGCTACTTACAGTCTCGAATTTGAATCCAACGCTATTTCTTGAATCTCTCTCTGATAAGAGATGTACAAAGATGATCGCTACTTACAGTCTCGAGTTTGAATCCAACGCTATTTCTTGAATCTCTCTCTGATAAGAGATGTACTAAGATGGCCGCTACTTACAGTCTCGAGTTTGAATCCAACGCAATTTCTTGAATCTCCGTCTGATAAGAGATGTACTAAGATGGCCGCTACTTACAGTCTCGAGTTTGAATCCAACGCTATTTCTTGAATCTCTCTCTGATAAGAGATGTACTAAGATGGTCGCTACCTACAGTCTCGATTTTGAATCCAACGCTATTTCTTGAATCTCTCTCTGATAAGAGATGTACTAAGATGGCCGCTACTTACAATCTCGAGTTTGAATCCAACGCTATTTCTTGAATCTCTCTCTGATAAGAGATGTACTAAGATGGCCGCTACTTACAGTCTCGAGTTTGAATCCAACGCTATTTCTTGAATCTCTCTCTGATAAGAGATGTACAAAGATGATCGCTACTTACAGTCTCGAGTTCGAATCCAACGCTATTTCTTGACTCTCTCTCTGATAAGAGATCTACTAAGATGGCCGCTACTTACAGTCTCGAGTTTGAATCCAACGCTATTTCTTGAATCTCTCTCTGATAAGAGATGTACAAAGATGATCGCTACTTACAGTCTCGAGTTTGAATCCAACGCTATTTCTTGACTCTCTCTCTGATAAGAGATGTACTAAGATGGTCGCTACCTACAGTCTCGAGTTTGAATCCAATGCTATTTCTTGAATCTCTCTCTGATAAGAGATGTACTAAGATGGTCGCTACCTACAGTCTCGAGTTTGAATCCAACGCTATTTCTTGAATTTCTCTCTGATAAGAGATGTACTAAGATGGCCGCTACTTACAGTCTCGAGTTTGAATCCAACGCTATTTCTTGAATCTCTCTCTGATAAGAGATGTACAAAGATGATCGCTACTTACAGTCTCGAGTTTGAATCCAACGCTATTTCTTGACTCTCTCTCTGATAAGAGATGTACTAAGATGGCCGCTACTTACAGTCTCGAGTTTGAATCCAACGCTATTTCTTGACTCTCTCTCTGATAAGAGATGTACTAAGATGGCCGCTACTTACAGTCTCGAGTTTGAATCCAACGCGATTCCTTGAATCTCCGTCTGATAAGAGATGTACTAAGATGGCCGCTACCTACAGTCTCGGGTTTGAATCCAACGCGATTCCTTGAATCTCTGTCTGATAAGAGATGTACTAAGATGGCCGCTACTTACAGTCTCGAGTTTGAATCCAACGCGATTCCTTGAATCTCCGTCTGATAAGAGATGTACTAAGATGGCCGCTACCTACAGTCTCGAGTTTGAATCCCACGCGATTCCTTGAATCTGTCTGCTAAGATTGGTGTACTTGGAGTCAGTCCAAGAAAACGGGATTACTCTTTTTCGCAAATCAATATATCATATAAATAAGTTGTACCTTTTAACCTGTCGAATTGAAAATATTTATTGATATACTCTAAAACATTCAATACTATGATTATTCAGGACTGTTTAAAATTCTAAATCGGTGCACATTTTCCTTAATGTAAGCGATCAATTCCAAACACAATTTTAATTTTATTGTAGTTATTTTGTCCTTGAAATACTTACTTAGGTTTGTACAGAATATAATTCGGTATAATCTATTTTCATATATTATTAAGGTTTACCCTTTCAAGACTTTATGTTTCGGACTAAATTTATTAAGGAACACGTTGTAAAGTATGTAGTCTGTTTGCAGACTAAGCTCACTGCCACCTAGTCTGTCCAACAGCCCCTGAACCAAAATATCTATATAACCCCATTCAAGTCTATGTTATTGTAGCAAGTCTAGATCACCGCATTATAAGGAAATTCAGGTATCTGAAAAAGAACAACCTCAATGGGCTCTTTCAAGTTAGTAAAAAGTTTCAATTAAGATGCATTTTCATTTCAGAGACTAAAATGAGTCTAAAATGAACAGCTTCAGTGGGCTTCTTTCAATTTTTATAGTAAAAAGGAGCATTTAAGATGTATTTTCATTTCAGAGACTAAAATGAGTCTAAAAATGAACAGCTTCAGTGGGCTTTTTTAAATTTTGATAGTAAAAAAGAGCATTTAAGATGCATTTTTTTTCAGAGACTAAAATGAGTCTAAAAATGAAAAGCTACAGTGGGCTCCTTTAATTTTGTATTGTACAAAACTGCATTTAAGATTTATTTTCATTTCAGAGACTAAAATTTAGTCTAACTGCCACCTAACTCCCATACACATTGGCGCTGAATATACCAAGTCGTATAATGCCAATTCGTATAAAACATCATCTCCAAACACTCAATAATACATTCTGCTTGGCGCATTCTGGAGCACACGGTGTTATGCTGGGCTGTGTACAGTATGTTCACACGTAGATAAGTGGTCCCCATCGGCCGGTGTTTTCATATTGATGGAATGTCCGTCATATGGCTCCATCATGTAGTGTTTATCTTCAGACTGTAGCCCACTGTGTCTATAGGGGATCAATGTTGATATAGAGAAGGTCAGCATGACCCAAAGAAGTGGCGGAGGGGGGATTCTGGAGGGTTCAACACCCCCTCTCTCTAGATATTTCGTCAAACTCGCAACGCTAACCCCCTCCCCTCTATTTAAAAGGTGAACCCCGCCTCCTGAAAAAATTTGGTTTTTAGCTTACATTGCCGACAAGTAAGGAACTTCTGCTTCTACCTTGCCGTATAGTTTTATCTTTTATCACATTCATCCAACCATAGGAAATTCGAATAAGCGTTCTCATTTCACAAAATAAAATTTGAACTGACTTTTTTCGCACGGCTACCTTGCCCACTACTTCGAACTGTCAGTTTTATGCCTTACTGCCGACCATTGAGTTTTCTGTGCTGATATCAGCACCCCTACAGGCGATTGTTAGTAACCTCCAGTTACTTTCTGATTGGAATATTGCTTTATCTCATAGTAAGCTAGAGAGCAAGCACAGAAAACACAAGGGAAATTGGCGTACTATGTACTATCCGTAATCGGAGAAAACATTGTCAACTATAAATCGAAAACTGCTGGTAGCCTTTTTAAGTATTTCGTGTTTTTACTTTCATTTTGGGGACTTCCTTTTATCGTTTGAATTAGATTGCCTTGCAATTGGCACCATTTGTTTTACTTTACGTGAGATACCCTATTTTTCTAAGACGTTCCCGATTTCCTTTAAATGTCGATATTATGAAACGAGCTTCCAAGGACATTCCTGTTTTTAGATAAATGTGATTAATATAAATATTAACAAAACAATTGTTGAAGAACACTTAGGTTATATCGTTATTATTTTGGTTGCTGGGGAAAAGACTATTTGTGAAGTATAGTGATGTAAGGCTATTTATCGTGCTTCGTGTTGTCAAAACCTTACTGCGTTATGAAAAGCTTTTGATGATCAGTCTCCTGATAATGTATTGGTAAATTTGTTAATTTTCTGATATAAATATAAATCAACCTTTTATTAAGTGAGTAAGTTATACATAATTTTATCATTACTAAACAATGTTGAACTTGAGTGAGGGAGTTTTTGTTTTACGCGTTTTTAACAATATTTCAGTAATTTAACACGTGTAAAAAAATGTTGAACAAAACCAATCGGTAAAGTGGACCATCTTATGTAGAAGAAAATTACACTCTCAAGAACCAAGAAAACAAAGCTCCTTTGACCATCTCCGTGTTGGCTGAACGTGACCGGGAGTAGCGGTCAAGGGCGTGATGACCAGGTCTATCTTGGACATCAAACGGGAGCTCCGAACATCGTGCTTCACAGCCGCGGAACAATCACCACCGTCATCGGGTAAACATCTGTCAGTAGATGGTCCGTCAGTCTTCGGTTACTAGTTACTTTAGATCTAAGCGTAGGGTCAGCGAGTATGCATGTGCTGGACTTCGCTCACTCCATGTTTCGTTGTCTCGAAACTAAAATGATCGTTGTCATTTAAGTTCTGGTCAGTTTGTCAGCCAAACCCTAAAATATGTTGAAAGCATATTAAGCAAATCTTCAAGAAGTCTTTTGAGCGTGAACACTTGTAATTCATTTTGTGTAAGAAAAAGGAATCGCATGGCTTAACTTTACAATATATATCTGATTTATTACTGCATCGTTTAGTTTGAATACATTGTCTTTCAATTGGAACCATTAATTTTCATTTTCCTGGAATCACCTTATATTCTCACTAAAAACGTGCTACTGTCCCTTTAAACATGTGAGAACGTATTAGCATGTTGAAATATGTTCTGCTCTAGATATGTGACTTAGATACATTAGAGTCTTTGATACAGTACAGGTTCTACTCAGGTCAGACTTAATATTACAAAAATATCGAGACCAAGAGGTACTATAAGATATCTCTATGTTTTAAAGGAGCAGTAGCACGTTTTCAGAAAATTTCATATTCTCACATTTTCACTGATAATGTACGTTAATGCGTAACAAATCATTTTGATAGTGTCAAAAACCTCATTACACAAACCAATCATACATACATGATGTCAGAGAACAAATCGTAAAGATTCACGTAAAGTCCATTTGCGGCCATTGTGTGTGACCACTTCGATAATTCACTTTGTAAAAAGGAAACGCATGGCTAAACTTAATACATTATATATTTGTGTTATTACTGCATCATTTAGTTTGAATATATTGTCTGTCATTGGAATTTCAATTGCTATTACTACTGCCCCTTTAAATAATGTTTTACATATTTGATTGTTAACCCAACTTATTTACTTTGTACCTTTACGATGACTATCTCGTATCCATCAATAAGGAGCCTTTCAGTCAGTCTATATTCCTTATAAATCTTGATTTTTTAAAACAGAAATTCAAGCAAAGAAAGAAAAGGAAGAAAATGCTAGCCTCAATTCTAAAAAGGGGAAATAATTCATTATCTTGTTTTTAATTGAAAAACGTTACTGGATAGGGTCTGGAATTGTGGCAAGGTTAACAAAACAAATGATGGTCCGATTAATATCAGGCAAATTGTTTTTAAGATCTCTTCTCTTATTAAACTAAAATTCATAAATCGTTAACAAGGTCCCTTGTACGTAATAAGCATCACATCATTAAAGCATAACAAGTGAAGAAAATCAGCGAGCTTTACATTATAAACTCAAAGTTCCTTTTGAAAATTAACATTTTCGTCAAAAACAACATCAAAATCCCATATATACAAACTCGAATCAAAACTATCAGTGCAAAGATCTTGTAATTAGTAGAATTGAGAGGGTTGGATGTATAGATAATCAAGTATTAGTTATAATCAAAGTAATTCTAACTCAGAGTGACTGGTTCATAAGTAATGGAAATAATTGAATTAATTCCAAGTTTAGATCCGTAAGTTTGGCCCTTGGAAAACGTTCATGGGAACGCAGCTAGCACCAATTAGTGTCAGTGAATCAGTGCACATTGTGTAAGTAGCACTCTCACAGAGTTAACGAGTTTATTACTTTCATATGTGGAATCCTTGTTCTCTGTTTATTAGAAGGTTGTTTGATAATAATAGGATTTAACGAAGAATGATATATTACAACAAACGAATAAGCCAAACAAATGGATACGGTATTCTATTTAATATATACTGAAATCCTTCTTATCACGCCACAAAAACAGCAAAATTCATGTTCGACGGCCGCTATGAAGAGCCCGACGCCGCGGTAACAGTGTCGCGTCATAAGAGAATACGTTACGTCAGACCAGTGTTTCATTACGTCACACTCTTGAACTTGACGTCACTCGAGTGGTGATGATCGGCACTGAATAGAGTGACGATAAAGGTTATCGCCACTGTAGCCAGATAGAGGGTTTATTTCACCGATATGATAGAGTATATCATAAGTATATTATAATAAAATATATACAGTCATGCTTTTGTATCCGTGTTATAAAAAGAACTCTTCTGACCAATGCTAAACCAGAATATCGAACTAACGGCTCTACAGACTGCTCAGCGCCTTGTTCTATCGGCTTTCGTCCGCCATCTTGAATTTCATCAATACGATAAAGTAAACCTACTATTCAAAGCTAATGTATCTTCAAGGTTAAAGTATTACTTATTGCAATATTGGTTGATAGAATATGTGCATTTTTACATATAATGTCATAATAAAAGTGATCAGTTATGATATTGTAATGCCGTAGTAATACGATCCACGCTCGTAGCCTCAAAGATTGACTTCAGTTCACGATGTAATTCCTGTTCGCGTGATATTGTAAACTTTGAAAGAACTAAATGTTAACGTCAATAATGTATTTGAAATTAATTGTGAAATATGATACCAGTACTATATTTTTATACATGTATGGACAAGGGAGTTCTTATGAATTTCGTTTCCAAAAATAAAATACCCCGATAGGACTGTCCCTTATAAGAGATGTACGTGGAATCTATTCATGCTCAGTGATGATACACCAAATAATGACTTACATGCTTACAGTTGTTGTGGTTTTTTATTGAAGGGTCGGTCCAGTCGAGTATTTTGTGGTTGTAAAACTATTCCATGAGACATTCCAATTATTGCAGATATGATATAAGTACATGATCATAACAAAACACTATTTAATCATTGACTCGAGGGTAAAATTTAGGTCGATTTAAATTTGACAACATACAATGTACACTGGGTGAAATGAAGATATTTATTACCTTTACAAGATATTTATTTTTTTGTAAATATCATCTTTACAAGATATTTATTTCTTTGTAAATATCATCTTTAATCCTTTGTAAATTTTTGTAAATATTTGTAAATATTTGTAAATTTTTGTAAATATTTGTAAATATCATCTGTAATCTGTAATGTAGACTTTGAAAGTAAAAAAATTGGTAAATGTTGACTTTGAAAGAAATATTTGATGAAATGTTGACTTTGGAGAGAAATAATTTGTGAAATGATGACTTTGGAAAGAAATAATTTGTGAAATGATATCTTTGAAAGAAATAATTTGATGAAATGTTGATTTTGAAAAGAAATTAAGTTGAAATATTGACTTTGAAAGGTATTAATTTGAAGAAATGTTGGCTTTGGAAATTTATGATTTGATGAAATGTTTACTTTCAAAAGTAATAATTTGGTGAAATGATGACTTTGAAGAGAAACAATTAGTGAAATGATGACTTTGAAAACTAATATGTTTGGTGAAGTGTTGACTTTGAAAAGTGATAATTGGTAAAATGTTGACTTTAAAAAGAAATAATTTGATGAAATTTTTACTTTTAATATCAACACTTTCATCAAATGGTAACTTTGAAAAGTAAAAATTTTATGAGATGTTGACTTTCAAAAGTGATGATTTCATGAAATGTTGACTTTGAAAAGAAATACAAGATGAATTTGTTGAGTTTGAAGAGAAATATAATTCTTCGAAATGTTGGCTTTGAAAAGAGATAATTTGTTTAAATGATGACTCTGAATAGGAATAATTTGGTGAAATTATGACTTGAAGAGGAATCATTTGATGAAATGATAAATTTGAAGAGAAATAATTAGTGAAATGATGACATTGGAAACTAATAGGTTGGTGAAATAGTGAAAAAATGCTTTGAAAAGTAATAATTTGATGAAATGTTAAATTTGAAAAGAAATAATTGTTGAAATGATGACTTTGAAAGGAAATGATTTGATGAAATAGTAACTTTGAAAAGTGATTATTTTATTAGATGTTTACTTTGAAACGTGAACATTTTATAAGATGTTGACTTTGAAAAGAAGTAATTTGGTTAAATGATGACTTTGAAGAGGAATAATTTGGTAAAATTATGACTTGAAGAGGAAGAATTAGTGAAATGATGACTTTGGGAACTTATACGTTTTGTTAAATGTTGACTTTGGAAAGTAATAATCATGATATGCAGACTTTGAAAACGTATAAGTTTGGTGAAATAATTACTTTGAAAAGTAATAATTTGATGACATTTTGACTTAAAAAAAGAAATATGTTGTGAAATTTGTGAAATGATGACTTAGAAAAGATATAATTTGATAATTTCCTTATTTTAACTAATATGAATAATAAATACAGTGTTGAAAAATGAAAACAGCTTGTTGGAAATTATTTCCACTCATTAGGTTGTAGCTTAACGAATACACTTGCTAAATAACTCATTAGTCAAGGTGTTGATTGTCTATTGAGTGACAATGCTGTTACATAATCAGTTCATGTATTCATTACGCATTTAATGGGTGTTAATTTTTCAGATGGAATATTAACTTTTAAGGAAAATTTGATAATTTCAAATGTTGACCTTTTGTAAAACATAGACTTATAAAATCCATTGTGTTGTTGAATGAAGATTTGTAATGGTGATTTCGTTGAAACAATTTTTGAATCATGAGATACTGGAAATGTTTACTGTTGTCTTTAGTTTGTGAAATATTTTCTCATTTTCATAAGAAAAAGAAAAACTAATCACTGATTTGAGGAATCCAAACAGCTTACTAGAAGTTAAATTCCACTCACTTGTAGGTAGCTTAACGAATACACCTGTTGGAATATTTCATTAATTAAGATGTTGATTGTGTATTGAATGGCAATGCCGTTAGCTCATGCTTTATATGCTTCATGGCTCAACGCCTGGATCAACTCTCAGCGTAAAAGCCTACCCTGGCACTGTTCATTGGGATCGACCATCTTGTATGCCGGGCAAATGTTGTTTTATGTATATGGTGCTAATTTTTATGTATACGACATGTCAACATTTGCGTGACACAATAATAAAATAATTAAAAAAATATCTCATTGCAGTTTTTAATATCCTGTCGGTGAGGTGTCCATCAATAGTTTATTGACGTTTACATAAACACCTTACACTGCAATAGATCTTTAAAACTTGTTTGAGTGTAAATGTGTTTAAATGTTAAACATCATATAACCACAAACATATGTTGCTATTTTCTTTTGAATATAAGTATGTCTGATTAAATATTTTATAGTGTGTCAAAGGTTGATACTCAATTATGTTCAGTTTAGTAACTAAAGCCGTTTTTGAATGCCGACTTGATGGGCAGCTAGATCTGTCTCGCGACAGACCCGTGAATGCATGACTGGTCACACGCCATTTTTGAGACGTCATATATACAGAATGATTACAACGAGCTCTATACATCTATCTTAACGAGATCACCAAATAAACCCATTCATTAACGATTTTCAGAAAATGTTAAACACTCAGTTGGATTAGTCATTTGACGATGTAACACTATTAAGCGTTTGAAGTAATAAAGATATCAACATCACTTTTAAATAAACAATTATTTAAGACGGTATTTCAGTTCAATTAATGATGCGCTAATCTATATAGTCTGTTTATTACGTCACACCCGCGCGAATTTTATGGCCCCTATCTCAGGTAGGTTTTTACAGCCGTTAACTACGCAGTCTTAATAAACAGCTAATTGAAGGTGTTTATTGGACAAATTGACAAAAAGCACACCCAGTTCTTATTTAGTTGAAATATATTTGAAAGTAAATCGAAAAGTGATCGAGGTTAGCGGTTGTTGCAGTTTTTAATTTCCTGTCGGCGAGGTGTCCATCATTAGTTTCTTGACGGATACTAAAACACCTAATACTGCAATAGATCTTTAAAACTTGTTTTAGTCTCAATGTGCTTAAACGTTAAATATATGGTAGGTATTAGAAATTGTCAATTTCAATTCAATTCAATTCAATTCTTTATTAACCTTAAGTTACACAACTTAACTTATGCTATTTAACATGTAATTTATGCAATTTATGTACATATTACTTTATTCTATCTCTATTACATAAATCAATTAATGTTTTTTTGTTTTTTTTAAAATGGTTTTTGAGTCTCTCATAACCCTATTGGGTGGCATTTGTGCTTTTAATAACCTTTAAACTTCTGTATTTTAACCAATGTTGTACAAATGGTGAGACATAAATAAACTACATTGTATTGTATTGTATTGTATTGTACTTATCGGCGGTTACATAAAGTGATACAAAAAGTGATACAGGTGGACGGTGATTGCAGCGTAGATACATATGGAGAATGTACATTGTTATTTTAAGTACTTACTAACTAAGTAGTAACTAATGAATTAAGATGGTAAAGTTGATACGGCGCCGGATACCCCACCGGATCCTCACCCAGGCATAAGAGTAGACAATAATGAAAGAATGAAAGGTTTTTCTTCATTTGGTGCATTCTCTACCTGATGTAGACATATTGTTAGAAAAACCAAGTATTAAATAGTTAACATGATTTATCTAATGATTTTGAGAAATAGGTTGAATCAATGAATTGATGATTTCATTTAATCAAATCATCTACTTAATACAACATATTTGTTAATTAATTAATCAACCGTAATTGTTGATTGTTTAGATATAATCATAAGAAATAGAATTTCAAGATTGTATGTTCCAATCAGTTATCCTAAATGTAAAAGGTTTTTACATGTAGCTTTACACTTTTAAATAATATATTTATAACATATTTGCAAAAAAAGCGCAACCCATGACCTCACTGACAATGAAAGAAGAAGCAATGACAATCAAACATTGCCAAGATTCTACATGTCAAGGATTCAGCCAAAGGCTCGTTAAGTCTTTATGCATGCATACAACTTTACTACCTAATAAACACAGTGTGTCACTGCTCCTGTTATGTTATTGTTAGTGCAATAAACTAAATAATGAGAATCAAATATCTTTACCCATTAAAGGCTCATCGAATGTATAGTACAAACATCCTTTATTTGCCACACACACAAAAAATGAGGAGATAAATCCTAATTTCGTAAATAATGATTCTATTGAAATGTTGACTTTGAAAGCAATTAGGTTCAGTTGAACATTAACTTATTGTTTATGTTATTGTTAATCATAGTAAGGGTATTGATTCTGTGTTGTTTAAAATTAGTGATCAGCAAGATATACTGCAGTACTTGTCTTTGTCTGGGTAACATATTCACATTGATAGTATATTACACTATATCATGTTACCATGTACATCATGGTGTCACTGATATTTTGATTATGAAAGACATACTGCTTCATGTGTAAAATTTACCAATTCAAATTCAACAATATAATGTTGAGGCCACTTTGTCCCGTCAAAGGGATATCAATGCTCTTAGCATCAATCTATAGTCTGCTACCTGCTCTGACTCCAATACCTGTCTTGTTAAGTTTAACGACATTCAATCAATATATAAGATGATAATACATGAATATACAAACAATTTAATGTAACTACTTGACAATCAAGCTTGGAGAGTTGTAATCAATGTTTATCTTGGAGAAACTAACGCTCAGACAAAGTGAAAATTTGAAATTCTGACTTTCCAATATAATTGAATTTGATGTACATTATTGGCTCTGAAGCTGTCATATTGTTCAAAGGTTATTTCCAAAGTATGAAAAAGGGCTATTTTGAGGGTTTATAATTTTGATGAAGTGTTTACTTTGAAGTATAGTTTGATGTTGTTGACATGCTAGTTTAATCTATTTTTATTATCTATTTTTATTATGTAACCAGCGAGTGCAAGTTGAATAGATATCATTGTCTTTCAGTTTGTCTGTATTACAATTGTTGTGATAACTAGTTTGTGAACATATTGATGATGTATTTTTTAAAGTTCAGCTTCATGGGCTTCATGAGTAATTTTCATTTCATGACTGCATATTTTTGAGAAAAATATTCTCATTCTGAGACTTTTTATTTGCAATGTTTCTGAAAGAACGTTTACTTTGGATTATTTTATTTTGTAAATATGTAGCGTCAAAAACATTTTGACCTTGATAGACATATTCATTATTGTGTAAAATCTACCAATTCAAATGTTACCATATACTATTTTAAGCCCCTTCGTCCTGTTCAAGGGCAATCAATGCTATTTGCATCAATCTATCATCTGCTACATGCTCTGACTCCGATATCCTCCTCGTTAAGTTAAACGACATTCAATTAACAATAATCTCAGATGACTATACCTGAATATACAAACAATCAACAAGCAACTACCCGACAATTAAGCTTGGCGAGTTTTCACTAAATGTATATCTTGGATTATAGAGTAACAATTATCAATCTATCGTCTGCTACCTGCTCTGACTCAGATACCCTCCTCGCTAAGTTAAACGACATTCAATTAACATAAAGTTCACATGACTATACCTGAATATACAAACACTTAACAAGCAAGTACACGACAATTAAGCTTGGCGAGTTTTCACTAAATGTATATCTTGGGGTTAAGAGTAAAAATCAATACTCATACAAAATGAAAATATGAGTTCTGACTTTCAAATATATTTGAAATCAGGAAGTTGTTGACACTGAAGTTGTTATATTGTTCACAAGTGATTTCCAAAGTAGATGCATCATAATTATTGGCTATATTGAGAGATGATACTTTTGATGAAATGGTTACTTTGAAATAAAGTTGATGTGGTTGACATGCTAATTTTGAAAAATATCTTGTTATATACGAATGCTTGTAAATATATCCTAAATCTGTTTACACGTGATGGGTGTGTTCTATATTTCTGGTGAGCAAGTCCTGTAACTTTACAGATTAAACAGATTGACTTATTGTAGTTATATCTATATCCTTTTGTCCCTGTATGAATTCTGCATATGATGTAAAATATGTATTTTGTATTAGTAATGTCAGATCCGAGATGGTGTGAGACATTTAACAAAAGATAAATACAACATTTTGCTCTCATTGACCTATTGAAATGTTATTGAACCCACAAACATCTTATTAAACCTTTTATGTAGAATGTCACATTATTACATACTCAACTTACAAGGGAACCTTTATGATACATTTTACGTACTTAAATCTCTACTTTGAAAAATAAATTCAGAATGCAAAAACAACATTCTACCTTCACATGACAGAATAACAGATGCAAAGAGGATATTGTGCAAAAACGCAAATATTAAGTAAAATAAGCAAACTGTGGGCATTGAATAGACGGTGTTTCAATGGGTATTGAACATGGGTGTGGCTACATGAAGACTTTTGTCCGATGAAAGCATATGCACGTGTTTGTTCTACGATTGCTATGCTTCAATCAGTGGCGTGCATCTTGAGACAGTGTTATTTCAAGGTCAATCTATTATGATAGTGATTTAATTTTTAGAGCCTGATTAGATATTTATTAGCGGGAGAATCAACCCCGTAGTAAAATCTAGATTCGACTTTTATTGATGATTGGTCAAAGGACACTGAATTCATTGATGACGATGTGGTAAATACATCAAACTACATCACCGAAGTGACCTCATTGCAATACAAGTAGAAGCGATAAGACAAGAGGTGCTTTCAAGCGACTTATATATGTGAACTTTCTTATTGAGAGATATGTGGCCCTCACGAGGAGGATCACCCTAATATGCCACAGATATTTCGGAGGTAATGAGTAAATAAATGAATATTGACGGATGCATTGTTATTATTTGTTCATTCAGAAAAAGTCATCTAAGACTATGCTAACTGCATGTTGTTTAGGTATTGGAGAAAGAGAGGGTGAATAACAATCCATAGATTGATGAAAATAGCATTGTTTGCTCGCTAACAAGACAAAGTGGCTCATCTTATTATGGTTTGTCCATCTTTTAGCAATGTATAATATTCATTACTTCCATCTTTAGATACGTTTATATCACTGATATCATAAGAACATAAACAACTGCAGTGGATATTTTGAAAGAGTGTCAAAACCTGTCTACGCATGCTCCCATAATCAAACATGTTTATTTGTTTGGTTTTTTTTCTATGTAATTTTTTTGTGTGATCTTCATGGTTATAAACCATTCATTCACTAATCAGTATAGCGTATTGTTTAACTGTACACTTACAATAATATACTCAATGAAGGATTATTTTTCATTGGGAATGTTAACTGAATTCGAATATCTTTAAATATATTCTAAAAACATTCAAAAGAGACAACATACTTTTCGTATTTATCAAAGTTAACTTTTAAACAACATCAAACTAAACTTCAAACTAAATATTTCATGAAAGTTATCATCTCCCAAAATAGCCAATAATTCAATAATAATTTGATATTAGAATAAATTGAAAATAAACTTTGATCAATTTCAGAACATTTTAAGAATTTAAAAAAAAAATGAAAGTCGGAATTTCATATTGTCATTCTGTATGAGTGTTAACTTCTACTCGATGCTCCAAGAAAAACATTTATTGAAAACTCGCCAAGTTTAATTGTCGGGTAGATGCTTGTTAAGTGTTTGTATATTCAGGTTAGTCATCTGAGATTAATGTTAATTGGATGTAGTTTAACTTAACGAAGAGGGTATTGGAGTCAGAGCAGGTAGCAGATGATAGATTGATGATTTCTATTTTATGCTCCAATTAAACTTTTATTGAAAACTCGCCAAATTTAATTGTCGGGAATCTGCTTTTTAAATGTTTGTATATTCAGGTATAGTCTTTGAGATTAATGTTAATTGGATGTAGTTTAACTTAACGAGGAGGGTATTGGAGTCAGAGTATGTAGCAGACGATGGATTGATGATTTCTATTTTATGCTCCAATTAAACATTTATTGAAAACTCGCCAAGCTTAATTGTCGGGTAGATGCTTGTTGATTGTTTGTATATTCAGGTTCGTCATCTGAGATTTATATTAATTGGATGTAGTTTAACTTAACGAGGAGGGTATTGGAGTCAGAGCATGTAGCAGACGATGGATTGATGATTTCTATTTTATGCTCCAATTAAACATTTATTGAAAACTCGCCAAGTTTAATTGTCGGGTAGATGCTTGTTAAGTGTTTGTATATTCAGGTTAGTCATCTGAGATTTATGTTAATTGGATGTAGTTTAACTTAACGAAGAGGGTATTGGAGTCAGAGCAGGTAGCAGATGATAGATTGATGATTTCTATTTTATGCTCCAATTAAACTTTTATTGAAAACTCGCCAAATTTAATTGTCGGGAATCTGCTTTTTAAATGTTTGTATATTCAGGTATAGTCTTTGAGATTAATGTTAATTGGATGTAGTTTAACTTAACGAGGAGGGTATTGGAGTCAGAGTATGTAGCAGACGATGGATTGATGATTTCTATTTTATGCTCCAATTAAACATTTATTGAAAACTCGCCAAGCTTAATTGTCGGGTAGTTGCTTGTTAAGTGTTTGTATATTCAGTTTAGTCATCTGCGATTTATATTAATTGGATGTAGTTTAACTTAACGAGGAGTGTATTGGAGTCAGAGCAGGTAGCAGACGATGGATTGATGATTTCTATTTTATGCTCCAATTAAACATTTATTGAAAACTCGCCAAGCTTAATTGTCGGGTAGTTGCTTGTTAAGTGTTTGTATATTCAGGTATAGTCTTTGAGATTAATGTTATTTCTTTTTAAAGGGGCAGTAGCACGTTTTTTAATAATTTCATATTTAAGATATTTCACTGATAATTGTGAGTTATTGCTAAATGTATTATATTGACAGTGCCAAAAATCTCATTACAAAAGCCAGTCATCCATAGTCAGAGGACAAAGTATGAAGATTCATATAAAATCCATTGGCGGCCATTTTTGTGTGAACACTTTTAATTCATTTTGTTTAAGAAAATGTCATTGCATGGCTAAACGTAACCTTATACATTTGAATTATTACTACTTCATTTAGTTTAAATACATTGTTTTTCAATTGGAACCATTAATTTTCATTTTCGTGACATCACCTTATATTCCCCCTAAAAACGTGCTACTGCCCCTTTAAAGTCAACATTTCATCAAATTATATATTTCAAAGTCAACATTTCACCAAACTATTACTTATCAAAGTAAACATTTCACCATTATTTCTTTTCAAAATCAACATTTCATCAAATTATTAATTTTCAAAGTCAACATTTCATCAAATTATTACATATCAAAGTAAACATTTCACCATTATTTCTTTTGAAAGTCAACATTTCAACAAAAAAAATATTTCAAAGTCACCATTTCATAATTTTTTCTCTTCAAACTCAATATTTCATCAACTAATAACTTTTTAAAATCAACATTTCATCAAATTATTTCTTTTGAAAGTCAACATTTCACCAATTATTACTTTTCAAAGTCAACACTTCTTCAAACATATCAGTTTTCAAAGTCAACATTTCACCAAATCATTACTTTTGAAAGTAAACATTTCACCATTATTTATTTTGAAAGTCAACATTTCAAAAACAATATTTATTTCAAAGTCACCATTTCACAATTTTTTTCTCTTCAAACTCAACATTTCATCAACTAATAACTTTTTAAAATCAATATTTCATCAAATTATTTCTTTTGAAAGTCAACATTTCACCAATTATTTCTTTTCAAAGTCAACACTTCTTCAAACATATCAGTTTTCAAAGTCAACATTTCACCAAATTATTACTTTTGAAAGTAAACACTTCATCAAATCATTAATTTCCAAAACCAACATTTCTTCAAATTAATACCTTCAAAGTCAATATTTCACCTTAATTCTTTTCAAACTCAACATTTCATCAAATTATTTCTTTCAAAAGACATCCTTTCATCAAATCATTTCTTTCAAATTCTACATTTCACAAATCATTTATTTACAAAGTCATCATTCACCAAATTATTTCTTTTCAAAGTCAACATTTCATTATTTTTTTCTCTTCAAACTCAACATTTCATCAACTAATAACTTTTTAAAATCAACATTTCATCAAATTATTTCTTTTGAAAGTCAACATTTCACCAATTATTTCTTTTCAAAGTCAACACTTCTTCAAACATATCAGTTTTCAAAGTCAACATTTCACCAATTGTTACTTTTCAAAGTCAACATTTTTCAAATTATTACTTTTCAAAGTCAACTTTTCACCAATTGTTACTTTTCAAAGTCAACTTTTCACCAATTGTTACTTTTCAAAGTCAACATTTTTCAAAGTCAACATTTTTCCAATTATCACTTTTCAAAGTCAAAAATAATCAAGGTAATAAATATCTATTAAAGATGATATTTACAAAACTTTACAAACCTTTACAAACCTTTACAAACATTTACAAAATAATAAATATCTTGTAAATATCATCTTTAATAGATATTTATTACCTTGATTATTTTTGTAAATAAGTACTTTAATCTTTGTAAATATCTTGTAAATAAGTACTTTACAAGATATTTAATCCTTTGTAAATATCTTGTAAAGAACTTCTTTTCATGCAGTGGTATAAACGAAGAGCCACTCTCGGTGAAGAGAACAACGAGACGTGAAGCCATCCATTGGCGCTATGAGTGCGAGTAACCTTGATTGACCTTCTCTGACTTAAGGTCAGTGTATATAATTGTCTGTACAATAATCCGATATAATGAAGAAAAATGTCTAATTACTAATAGTATTAATTAAGTGCTGAATTCCTAATGTGTTATTTTACGTTTATATTTTGTCACACAATCTACGATCGGGTCATGTGTCACTCAATTTATTATTAATATTTGTATATATTAATTAAAGTAGGAAAGGTAACTGACAGGTGAAGGCGTAGACAGGTGACAGGTATGATTGGAACTTGCCACAGAATCGTGGTGTGTCATTTTTAATTTAACCAATATTAATATTTATACCAATCTCCAATTCGTTATGTTTTAGTTGACAAGTCCTAGGACCTAAATAAAATATGCCTCTGATTAATACTTTAGAAGTAAGAAATATAATGATAAAGCTAAGAATGGTAAAATATCGTGAATAGTTCTTGTAATTGAAAGTGTAATGAACTTAAATGTAAATAACCTCACCGAAATAGCAACCATAACTTATATATAAATACCATTTAGATGCTGACGTCACATGGTTAAGTTTGGATCACATTATCTGCAATATAACATTTTCTTGCTTTTTTCGTGTCGGTAATATAGGTTATACTATTAACTTGAAAAACTAGTATGCACGTGATTGAGAGTATATACATTATATAAGTTGTCTCTAACATAGAAATGAAAATATAGGAATATTGCTTGTAATTGTTGGTGGTATAATCAAATTTGAACTTAAATGTTGATTATTCAATATATAAAAGATTCGCATTGACTTATTAAAAGACACAAAGGATAAAAAGATACATTTTATATTGTTTTAATGTTATTATTAAATTTACTACTTGGAAAATATATACATGTATGTTGCCTACTAAATTTGTAAAATTTAACATATAAGCATCTATGTGATGTATGTTTTCTTCTACAATGCAATCTGCCCGTAACATAAAATATGGAAAATAAATTAATAAAAAAAACATGAAAGTTAAAGAACCGGAACATGCCGGAAACTATCCACCTCATACCTTTACGCAATATAACTTGGACCATGAGAAAAAGAAAATTTAGGTCGACAATTAAAAACTATCAAAAGTTAATTATTACAGTTAGAAAGTTCAGTTAAAGACAAGACAGATTTCTACCTCAACTAAACTGTAAGGTCAACATTAAACACAGTGTGACACCTGGATTCGAATCAGGACAAATTCTGTCGACACGGGTCATCCATGTTTGATATAATGAAACTACTGCTAGTATATATACATCATTGTTCCAGGTAATCTACCTGCGTTATTTATGTGATATGTTGGCTTATCACATCACACGTGTTCCTTTCATGCTTGACATATGACACTATGGGATAAGACAGGGTTCACCTCTGACCCCAGTCTTATTGTACTGATACTGTAATGGATCCGTACAGTGTCCGTACAGATTCGTTCGGTGTCCGAATTGCATTTTATAGCTTTGACCTCAAATTTGTCGAAGCCCCATGCATTGACACTGTCCATAACGTGTAATGAAATGAGTAACACAGAATCGTATGGGAAACTGTTTTTCAGCATTGATTAATTCATTTGAGATGAGAATAACGTGTAATGGGTAACACAGGAACGTATGGGAAACTGTTTATCAACATTAATTGATTCATTTGAGATGAGAATAACGCGTAATGGGTAACACAGGAAAGCATGGGGAAACTGTTTTTCAACATTGATTAATTCATTTGAGATGAGAATAACGTGTAATGGGTAACACAGGAAAGCATGGGGAAACTGTTTTTTAACATTAGTTAATTCATTTGAGATGAGAATAACGTGTAATGGGTAACACAGGAAAGCAAGGGGAAACTGTTTTTCAACATTGATTAATTCATTTAATATGAGATCGACAGAACGTCTTTTAGATAAATGTTCATGTTGTGGACTTTAAAAAACCTGGACACAGCTTTTAGCAAATGAATACCCAAATACGGTGACTTAAAGATTGTTGCGATGTTGCAATTCGGAGATATTGTGTATTATAAGTATTATAGTATATACTTTAGAGACTTTGTGACATTCTTACAAGAACCTCTTACAAATGTTATATATAAAAAGTATAAACAATTCTGTGATCATTCAACATCAATCCGGTCAAGAACCACGCAAAAACGTTTATGGAAGAGCCAATCCTTTATCTTAATAACATATCATTTAGCTCTCATACGAACATAAATGCTTTATGTAATAATGTAAAGTCAAAACTCCACCTTTTATTATTCCAAATAAAGGCAATTAGGTAACAACTACCGTTATCCCATGTACATCTAGAAAATAGCCTTATTTTTGCGAAAAGACAAAATTTTAATGCACATGGTTACTGGTGATACGAACTAGTTTAACTGATTTATCTTTCTAGCTCCTCAAGATAGGATTTCAAAATGACGTTTTACCAATAGATGCGCCTTTGTTCGGATTTCGATCATAATTGCGACTTAATGCCATCATATCGTCACTGTCCAAAGCCAAGAATGATACCCTTTAGCATGAATTGGTACTTTCCGATCAAATGACACCATTTATAGAGTTTGGTATATGTGACCCAAACAACTCTAGGTCCCGCAGCCAATAAGACATCACGAGTTACCTCCCTTGAAATGATTCAAGATTCATGCAATATGAAGGTTCTCTTCGATATCTTTGATGAAGAATTAAGATTAAAATATTCAAAAAGAACACTAATTCACTCCTTTTGTTGTTTTAGAGTACGTATAATTTGAAGGTAAAAGTCAATGACGAAAACCGATAAACAGATTAAATATTCATTACAATACAAGGAAGTCATGCAAATACCTAGTATTCGGGTCCTTTTAAGCGTCATATTAGCACGACGTAATTCGATACCATACCGAAGCGAAGATGTAATCTACATCCGGGTAGTTTGTCTGTACGCGAACGCCGTGACCGTTTCGTGACATTTCAGTTTCTACATATCACGTATACAACGATACAGTTTTACATAACACAAGGATATTTTCTAGGTATTTTGCGAAATTCCCCTTTTTCTAAGATCATTTCCCTCATCTTTGGAATTTATAAATATCAAATAAATAAAATATCACACTAAAGTATATCGTTAAGACTGCTCTGATGCGCATTCTAAAAATTGAGATGATGAAAAAGATGAAGGTCATATTATAGATAGGCCTACACAGCTTCTTCATTCAAGTTTGGCGACGTTTTGTCATACATGTAGATTCTAATGTCGTTCTCATCACGTGTGTAACAACGATATTAGTATCATATCGAAACATCGCAAAACATGAATCAAGAAGTTGTATATCCATTAGATTGCCTTTATCTTCTATATTGTAAAGAGTTTATTTTGTGTTAAATGTTGAATTAGTTGCTTGCTGACTGCAGGCTTCATATTCAGTCATGTTTATGTTTGAGTACACTGCACTAATACTGTTAAGAACTTAAAGGGACAGCAGCACGTTTGTAATTAAATTTTGAATAACAATTTCAAGAAAATCTTTTGCAGTCAAACGGACATTCTAAAAGAAAATGTACCATGTTAAATTGAGCCATGCGAATCCATTTTCCGACCTTACATCATTAGATGGTGCCAAAAAGAGGATGCAGCTATTAAATACATCTTTAAAATGAGAACAAAGGATGAAAAATTACTGATTAAATACAGGCGATAATTTTGTTTGTGGTTTCCTCTTATTAAAGAGGTCAACACTAGTATTAAGACTTTTACTAAAAACACAGATACAACATGATAATCCACCCAACCAATTAAGGATGGGTATTGTCCTTCCTTTCTGTATTGCAATATATTGGTACTTCTTTAATTCATGAATTAGCATGCTATCTTGTTTAAATATGAGCGTTGAGAACGATCATCATTGCTCAACTACGAGCCGTTTTGGAAAGTATTTTTTTCAATAATTATTTATGATCTGTATACACATATGTCTCATACAGGAAAAGGTCATAAACTAGAGCACAAGATGTACTGACACTCCTACAATTCAACTGCTCTCTCGTACTAAACAAGTACTGTCATAATAGGCTTGATATATTATCAACTTCTATTTCTCTAGACATTATGTGTTTGGGCAACGATTTCTTTTTTCAATTGTGCCTGTGTTCAAATCCCAGTATAACCACCCACGAGTTCAGAATATACCACGTGAACCCTCTCACATCCTTTGGGTTTTTTTGTTACGTATATGTACGTATATCATATATGGTACCCTTCCCAAATAAAGGTTCCGCCCTCATTCATATATTATGCATTTCTTCTTTCTGAATGTAAGAAGTGCAATTCTCAAAGGGTACCACAACTAAGATATTTGTTATTCAACAAAACACCGCCTTTCTCAGTACAATAGTCCTACTGAATTAAATATGTGTCTTTCAAGTTCAACCGTGCTAACAGGTACTTGAATTGTCATGGGCGAGGCCAATTTAGTGATGATGTTATATTTTGGGAGTAACCTTCTTTTGTTGATGACACGTTGACGTGTTATCATTTTACTACGCCGTCTAGCTGTCTGCAAATACAAGTTTAGAATTGAAACATGTCTTTCGTAACAGCATCTGCTACGTGGCAAAGTTATTGATTTGTGTTGTTGTAAAAGACGAGTCTATTAAGGATATTTTATGTCCGCTTCAACAGATTTCGTCAACTGTTTGTTTTTCTACGTACGACACATTCTGGTTCCCTGGGTGTGTTACGCTGCGTTTCTTAAACGTCGTCATGTTTATGACGTCGTAGAATTGACATGTTATTACTTAATGATGGAAAACAATCGCGATACCATGTTCATGGCATCGTTCAAAATCTACTGTCAAGACGATATCATTTCATTTCTTTATTGCCAAGCGATATCTCTGTGTAACACAGTTTAACAATGATAATGGCCATTATTGGTAACAAAAAAAACGTTCATTTACACTTTACATATTTTTATTTATAATTTTATTTAATAAATCATTTACACTTACATAGTTAAACCTTATATGACAAACCTTACATGACCAGATCTAGTTTTCAAAGACTCCAGTGTGATATTTGTAACGTCGTCAAATATTATTTTACACAACTTTTGTCTGTACGTTTCCAAGGATGTCCTGGTAAAAGAAGTAAATCTCGCGTGGTACAACGTTGAATCTGCAATACAGTATATCCAAATAGACGGAATTTCCTAATTCGAATGACAGATCAGATCAGACACTTGAAAATCACCAGAAAGGAAAAATCAAGAGAACATACGACGTAGATAATCAACCTTTAACCTTAGTTAAGTTTTAACAGCAGTAGTGGTATGCCTCTCGGAATGCTAACAGTCAACACAGGGACACTGTTCTAGAATTTCACTTACTTGGGTATAATTTACCCTGTTGACAAGTAGAACAGAATGACAGGGATATGAAATTACGTCGTTAAATGTAAATTTAGATTATGAGACAGATTTGTATATCTGTCACCGAAATGGAACAACACTCATCATAATTATCAATGTTCTTTTGCCAAAAAGGATTATACTAATGAAGGAATTTCCTCAAGTTTCATGAAAAGTCTACAAATGAACCAGCTTTGCAATGTCAACCAATAAAACAATTTTCAATACTAATAATTTAAACAAATATAGTTTACCAATGAGTCCTTATAGTGTAAACCACTTTACCAGAGTTCGGGTGCGGTCAACCATTTACCGTTTAGGTAATATCAGAGTAACTCCAAATTTCTTGAAATTAAAGGAATGGAGGCTTCCAGGGGCCGAAGCCCATCATTTTCCTGTAATGGAGACTTACGAGGACATTACCAGATGAATTTATGCTTAGTCAACAACATACCCTAAAACATTATAGATATTGAATTGCAAGTTAAAACCCTTATTTAAAATCAGATATCAAAAATGAAAAAATAAAATATAATGATGATACAAATTAATTTCAAACTCATTTTCTTGTCAACCAATGTTTCAATCTAAAAAGAAGCAGCGAGTTGAACAGAACTGAACAAAAATCTTTTTTTTTTCAGAAAAATTATTACAGAGAATAATTCTCCTTCTTGAATATTTCAATCTTTCATTTAAAAGCAAAATATTTTCGTCCAAATTGGTTATGTAAAGCAAGTGTCACCCTTCGTCAAAGGTGGAACGAATGCAATGCACACATAACTGACAAACTGCGAGTGCATAAAGCTATTTTAGACCATGGACTTTATACGACAAACAATTCCTACCCTTCCAATTAAACTCCAAATTGATAGCCATTATGTTAACAGAGCAGAAGAGGTTTAGTGTACATTGCGACAGGATATATTATTCAATATTTATCCAAGCAACACTCAACGATAACCCTCCTGTAAAGCAAACACCCTGCCTCAGACCTATAGCGAAGTACCCGGGTTGGAATTAGACAAACTTTGCAAAATTGCCTTCAAACTTGTTGACTCCAATGGCAGTAGGGTGGCTCGTCGATTCTCTGTTTGCTTCTCCCCGCCTCGTGTTTGCAGTTCGCTACTAGACTAAACAGAGCGCACACCTAATTAGCGGAACTATTTACCAGTAACCCGAAATCTCAAACCTTCCAATGGATGACTTACACATCTGGGTCACGGAGACCTGCAGGCACCATATGGTCACGTGATGGAATATAAAGGTCACGTGACCTCTGCAAAATGTCATCTGTCTGTGTAAATACCACGTCTTCTAAATACGTTGAGATGTACATAGTAACATAATTGAGTGTAGACCTTGAACTACATCTTCGGATTGCGACCAGGAACAAACTAAACAATGTGTTTACATTAAAGGGCGTGAGACGCAAATATACCACCATGGCAAGAACATTTCTACCATTCACGGGTTCCATGATGTATGCAAATATTTAAGTGATTAGTTAAACTCAGCACTGGTGCTTGTTAGAAAGATTATTCAAGCGATTTATGATTATGTTTTCAACAATTACCTGTTTGGACTATGTATGTACCTTTTGCATCATTTTTTCTGTGTTTGTAACTGTTTTTGGCCAGGATTTCTATGTTCAATGTATCACAGCAAAACCAGGTGTGAAAGCGAAGTATGGTGTATGATCCAACAAAGTTAAATAGCGCCTTATTTTAGCTCCCAGTGTATAACAGCTCTCAACTGTCAAGAAAACTTTTTTCACAAATGTTGACAGGTTTTGATTTTGATCTAGTCATGTGACAAGTACAAATTTCAATGAACCCTAAAGTGGAGTTTAGACAAAATAAGCGTCGCATAATGCCGTTTACACAAAAATCCTGCATGCTGATTTGATGAAACAAGGTCATGTGACTATTTTAACAATGTACATGTATCACTGTGCAGTGATGAAACCACCATGACATACTGTTATCACAAGATATCTGTTGAAAGTCACATGTACAGTTAGATAAGATATCAATAATTTAGTTTAAAAATTGATAATATGATATATTAGAAAATCATTAAGATATATTCAATTATCTTTCTTGTGAACTTCTTTTTGTCAGTGAACTCACCTATGAGAAGCGACACTAATGTGGGCGGAGCTTAGGACCAATTTCATGAAGGTCACAAATGTTACACAAGTTCAATTTTCAAACAGGTTATAACCATAACACATCATGAAATTCATTTCTTATACGTTACTTTCTTAATCCTCGTATGGCAGTGGAAAATCGGCACAAAATAATTAACAATCGACCCTGTCTTCCAGAGTCCCATGCATACATAGCTTCCAAGTTTTAAAAAAAGAAAACACGTTTTATACTGCTCAAAACATATACATGTTAAAAACAATGCTTGATAAAAAAAAGATGAGCACCTACACTCCGATACCAAGTCCTAGTCCAAGTGACCTGTGAATTGAGGAAACGAGCCCCTGCGATAGGCTAATGAGTTACTCACAATTTGATTCATCAGAGTATGATACTTCTGTTGAACGTTGGGGTTTTTTTTTCAGTATGATTTTTGTCAGAATGAATGGGATTGAACTTTCAAATGTTATGACATGTAGAAGTTCTATAAATATGAAATATTATCAATATCAATAACCATTATGGGAATCAATTTGATTATGAATATTAACATTATAACGCTAGAAAACAAGCAAAAAGTTTATGTCTATCTAATTTTTTATCCTAGGCCCAGCAGAAATCGAGAACGACAATGATACACATATGTAAACAAGTTTGTTTAAAGTTTTGTGATACTTTGACGACGAGAGTTGTCATAAAATCCAGATCCTTGACGTAATGAAAGTTCACGTAAAAGTAATAAATCGTGAATGTATTAAAACTCGACGTTCATTATTTTTAAATTTAACGTTCCACAAGTTAAAAAAAACCACTTTTATAATACCCAACAACGCATGATAGAAGTTCGATCATCCGTACGTAAATTTGATCAAACCATTGCTCGTCAACAAGATGAAACGTTTTGAGTAACGTTGTACAACATGTAATTATGAGAAAATTTTGCTCGAAATATTTTGGCTGATAAGCCGCTGAGCTTTCAAGTCACGCTTCAAGAGTTTTCAAAGCGAATTTCGGCGGTACTTTAAAAGAGGGAAATAAAATATCATATAAAAGCCTTATCTAAGTGTATATTGTATATGCTCATTGCATTCCAATAGATAATGTAAATGGAGAAAATTCTCTATCATTCTTAAAAATGATTCTTCGAATCACCCCTTTAACAATTGTCGTGATTACAAGATTGATTAAGAGATGTTTATAGAAATCAAGATTTATGTGACAAGTCAGCATTTATCTATCACATAAAGACCTCCCCTAAATCTTCCAATAGGGATAAATGCACCACGTGGTTTTACGTTAAAATCTAATCTTGCTGACCTACATTTCACCTGTGGTCAATGGACGTACGTCCACCTGTGTTT
Source organism: Steromphala cineraria (assembly GCA_916613615.1). Classification (NCBI taxonomy): domain Eukaryota; kingdom Metazoa; phylum Mollusca; class Gastropoda; order Trochida; family Trochidae; genus Steromphala; species Steromphala cineraria. Next base: position 25,308,047 of record OU744728.1, on the reverse strand, counting down.
TTATATCTTGGCCATCTGTGCTAAGAATTTTATTGTCATTTACCTCATATCAAACTATTTGACATATTTATTGACATTTTATTCATGCTGAACTTCAATTACATATAAATGCATCAACCATTTCATTGTGATGACAATTGGTAGATATGTGGCTTGGATCTATAATATCAGTTTTAATAGTTTTATCAAACTGTTAAGAAATGTACCTGATATAAAATGAACTGAAGCTTTTCAAACAGGGCATACAGTTCTTTCTCAATACATTTGTCAATCGAGTGAACATTCAATTTTTTTGTTTTAAGACGAAGTAATCGTAACCATCCCATTTGTTTCGATAAATGTTTCATAAAAAATTCCTGACGCGTTATGGCGTTTACATACATGCATGTATATTATTAATGTGACAACGCCTTATGCAAGATAAATTGTCACAATAACGTCACTGCTACTTTTGAAAATTGTGTAATTTCCCCAGTTGCAACCCCACCCAAAGTCTACTTAATCTAGTACGTTTAAGCATATTGCTTTTGTACGTATGCGTCCGTAATAATTGGCCATTCAAATTTGTCAAAAGACGAATTGACTACGCCCTTGCAGATGAAAGGTTGAAAATTGATCGTTGATACTATGAAAATTTAAATTAAAAAAGATAACAATGTATAATTAATGATATTTAGAAATATGATCTAATACAAGTTGTTCATGTCTTTTAATATATCCTGGTAATATTTGTGATAACACGTTGACAGCAACATAGTGATTGAATTACATGTAGTCTACATAGCAGCGAGATACACTTGCTTTAAAGGGGCAGTACCACGTTTTTGATACTTTTATATTAAAAAAAATTCACTGATAAATGTAAGTTAATGCTAAATGTATTAATTGACAGTCTCAAAAATCACATTTCACAAGCTAATCATCCATTTTATTTTCATTTTCCTGACATCACCTTATATTCCCCATGAACACCTGCTACTGCCCCTTTAAAGGGGTAATAGCACGTTTTAACGGGGAATATAAGGTGATGTCAGAAAAATTATTATGAAAATAAATGGTTGCAATTGAAAGACAATGTATTTAAACTAAATGAGGCAGAAATAAATCAATTATATAATGTAAAGTTCAACAATGCAATTTCTTTTCATACACAAAATGACTTATTTCTACAAAAATGGCCTTTATGTGAATCTTGATAATTTGTTCTCTGACTATGCATATGGATGAAGGGTTTGTGTAATTAGATTTTCGACATTATCAAAAAAATACATTTAGCATTAACGTTCAAGTATTAGTAAAAATTTTAGAATATAAAATTTTCAAGAAACGTGCTACTGCCCATTTGAATTGAAATTTGTCGACTGAAATTATAGGTTCGTTTTCATGTTGTTTGTTGTTTTATAGGCAAAATATGATATTTTGTTTTTGATGAGCTAATTATTCCAACAATATTTCGTCTTTATTTCTCATTTCTTTTCTTTAATATAAGTTTGTATTTAATCTTCTTCTTCAACAGAGTCATAGGTTATTCTATCTCCACTTTTGGTTGAAGAATGTTAAATAAATTAGTATTGGGGACAGCACAAAAGTAAATTCTTGATAATGTGACGTATGATAATACTAAATAATTCAAATTTGAATGATCCTGAACATATCCGTTCAGTTTTCAAGAATTATTACATACGATTTTCTTGCCCTTGACAATATGCCGGATGTTGAAATATTAAAAAAAAAAAATTTTTTTTTTTTTAAATACAATCCCCTTGGTTTCAGAACAATAGAGCTCATTGTTATTTGTATTCTTTGTTAATGTAATTATTCCTCCGTTTATTTATTCATATAAGCATGTCAAAGTATTTTTAAAGCAATTGGTAAGGAAAATTATATATAATCGTACGCCAGCAAACAATGACCTCCCATGGTTTTGCTCAGGATTAAGCTTTTCAAAGGTAAAATACGTTTTGATCGTTGTGCTACGTATAATACGTGTTTCTGACTCCTATAAATACACAATATAACTATTATATCCATTTATTATCAAAGTAAATGCGTTTAGTACCCCATTAGGATCCCCTCATGCATTATGTATGAATATAAACTCACGAGTTATATCCCCACAATTCCTCTTTAATATCTTAATTTGCTATTCGTGGAGTGTACGTCTCAACACGTCAAAAGGTAGCCGGAATTTTCTTTTGAAGTTCTACACGAGAAATGGATTGTGTCATTGATATTAGTTTTAAGTGTTTCGAATTTACTTTATGGCATTATGTAATAATCTTCTCCTGTTTTGGAGAACTGCTTTGAATATTACTCATTACTTTTCAACTAATACATCATGAGTTGATTCATTGTTATAAGGTTTAACCGTATTTAATCAGGACAACGCGAAGAAGCAAGTTTTCTACCTTAGATTATAGAATATACCTTTCAGTTTTGCACAGAAAGATGAGTTCTTTGACATTAAAAGCTATACAGAAAGAAAATGAATTTAACTAATTTACTATTCAAATGGTTTTATCTCACCGATGAAGTTTTATATTCACAAAGAGTACAATGTAGATTCTTCTTAATCCAACTCTTAGTATTGCAAACCAAAGATGCGTTATGTAAAAAATTCACCTGTTCAATATTTCAAAAATTGTTTTTCCCTTCGAAGATTTTACATTCAATTGTACACTAGTAAGATAATTCACTAGTCGGTACATACATGAAATCAGATCAAGAAACGTGCAGAATGCACAATATATTTTACAGATGCTTGACAATATTCATTGTTACATTAGTTACAATTATTATTCTGCATCATCATTAAAAAGTCACATCAAATATTAATACAAACTCTTTATATGTAATGATTTTTAAAGCTTGCTTTTTATTCTATGTATTCCCTAGCTTGTTCCGTTAATGACTTTCCTAATGGGAAAATAAATGATTAATATTAAGGTTAAGATGAAGGTGAAGACGAAGACGAAGACGAAGACGAAGACAAAGACAAAGACAAAGACAAAGACAAAGACAAAGACAAAGACAAAGACGAAGACGAAGACGAAGACGAAGACGAAGACGAAGACGAAGACGGAGACGGAGACGGAGACGGAGACGGAGACGAAGACGAAGACGAAGACGGAGACGGAGACGGAGACGGAGACGGAGAGGAAGACGAAGACGAAGACGAAGACGGAGACGGAGACGGAGACGGAGAGGAAGACGAAGACGAAGACGAAGACGAAGACGAAGACGAAGACGAAGACGAAGACGAAGACGGAGACGGAGACGGAGACGGAGACGGAGAAGACGAAGACGAAGACGAAGACGAAGACGAAGACGAAGACGAAGACGAAGACGAAGACGGAGACGAAGACGAAGACGGAGACGGAGACGGAGACGGAGACGGAGACGAAGACGAAGACGAAGACGGAGACGGAGACGGAGACGGAGAGGAAGACGAAGACGAAGACGAAGACGAAGACGAAGACGAAGACGGAGACGGAGATGGAGATGGAGATGGAGATGGAGATGAAGATGAAAAGAGAGACGAATATATTATAATGATTACTATAATGATTTCCCCTCGGACCTACTGTTTCTGCAAATCTGCAAAATATGAATTTTATTAATACCAAATTTTACACCGCGTCCTTGAAGCCAATGAAAACAAAGTGAGGCTGCAGGTCATCAAAAAGCTATTCAGGAAAGATATCCCGTCGTCCACACCTGACAGCGTGTCTTGGGGCTGACAGGTAGGCAGCCAGGTATCTGCGAGTGTTTTCGTGTGTTTCTATCTACCTGGACAGACTTTTAATGAGCACACCTGTCAGGTAAAGTTAGGCGACGCTATGGGGCCAGCATACAAACCCAGGTAGAGTTTGTCGGAGGATTAACATCAACCAGGTGTGTGTGTACAGCATGACTCGCCAGGGGGCGCTGACATCTTTTCTGCGCATGCGCAATTGATGTTAACATATACCTACCCGGATGTTTAAATATAAGAATAATTGTATTGGATTGCATATATGTAATAATATTATATTTATCTTTCATGTTTATTGATTTGTTTGGAATTCATTCAAGACTTCTTTTTTTGAAAACACTGTTTTTTTTTAATTCGGACATCTTTTGTATTGATGAAACCTAGGTGTGTTCTTTGAAGTTTTGGGGCAGTTTAAAGGTACAAATTAACATCGTTTATAGTTGAAAGCAAGACGCACGATTACCCGGGTTTCTCGAAAATGCATTTTAAGTGCAGATAAACCAGATTGGTACAGTAGCACTATGAGCATACATCATTTTCACTCTAAAAACACAGGTATCTATTTACTTTAACGAGTCAATGACTTATTCTATATTTCAGATAATAATGTATAATTCTACATTTTCTGACCTGAACATCCAAAGACCAAAGGTAACATAAACCTGGTGTCAATTATATTAACTAGTCACTCATCAAGTTTATTCGGTCACTATCTTATGATTGAACAAGGCAGTAAGTTGGGAATGTCACGAGACCAACGGTTTTGTCCTCTTCGAATTATACCTGTGATAGAAACTGGGTTCCATTTTGTATTACAGTGCTCATTTTAAAGAGACCCCAGAGAAACTCTTATGCCAAAATATTATTGGGAATTTTCGTCCCTTTATAAGTTAAATCAGTTGTTGACATCTGATGATAATGTGATATTTAAAATCTATGGAAATTGATATTTATTGCATTCAACTTGAGGAACAAGTTTCAATCACAATAATTCACCATAACTGTTGTATAGGATCTCTGTTACCATTTATTGTTAGACACCATTTACCTATTCAAACATTGCTGGTGATTCCTGTATACTTATGGGGTTATATAATGGTAATGATAATGATAAAACTTTATTATCCTCAGTACAAGTACATGTTGGAAATTTGTTTCGTGCCTAGGCACCCGGCAGACACGGTGCAGCGCCAGTTAAATCGTTGTTCTGCCTTTACAATGTTGAGGGTCAAGCAAGACAGCAACAACTCCCACCTTTTAACGTCTTTTGGTATGACGCGACCGGGATTCGAACCCCGGTCTTCCGGGTGACGAGCGGACACTCCACCACTGAGCATGTATACTATGTATAACGGGCCTGTGGTCCCATCACCGAATAAAACATCACATTCATCACATTCGGACACATGTAGCTTAACACTTAATAAGAGGATGCTTCTAAACTGTATGAATATTTCAATACATAACTATGACACGTAGGTTAACGTCATTGCCATTTTAAACATTGCACGAAGCTTTCCTGTGGATTATATCACTGGGTGGTAACGTACCCCGGAAATTGCTGACCACGAAGCGAGGAAAGATAGCAGAGGCAAGGGACCAGGTAAGATTCACGATCGATTTGAAGTCTTTCTAGGGATTTTTAAATGCTATAGATTACAGGTAAAATGTTTGATATAGATAATAGTTTATATACGAATTGGAATTACTTACTGACAGGTCTTTCTTATATTACTATTATCGAAAATCGGCAGTGTGGTCGCTACAAAAAGAGTGAAAGGAAACAGTTTTGGACCAATTTCAATATTTTTGTGTCATTTTAGAAGGTCAAATCTATGCTAAAAAGAAGCTTCAGAACAATGTTCACTTTCTTGATACCCCGTGATCGTTATATTTTGAGAGAGAAATGAGTAATTTGACAAAATAGTTGAACTCGAGTGGTCTGCGTATTGACTCAATATTTGTGTTTCCAATATGCAGACCACATCTCGAGTCAATACGCATACCACTCGAGTTCAACTATTTAGTCAAATTACTAATTTCTCTCTCAAAATCACACGATCACGGGGTATCAAGAAAGTGTAAATTGTTCTAGAATTTCCTTTTAACATAGATTTGACCTTCTAATATGACACGAAATTATTGAAATTGGTAAAATACTGTTCACTTTCACTCTTTCTGTAGCGACCACTCTGCCGATTTTCGATAATACTAACATAAGAAAGACATGTCAGTAAGTAATTCAAATTCGTATGTGAACTATGATCCACATCAAGCATTTACCTGTAGTCTATTGCATTTAAAAAACCCTAGAAAGATTTCAAGTCGATCGTGAATCTTACCTGGTCCCTTGCCTCTGCTATCTTTCCTCGCTTCGTGGTCAGCAATTTCCGGGGTACGTTACCACCCAGTGTATATGTCACCTTAGTGTTAAGTGCAACGAGACACACGACAAAATTGCTGTTATGACAAAAGGCGAGATTTTTTGTCTTTGATGTCTTTGAAGAATAGGCAAACAGTTGAATTCAAGAACATGTCGTCATGGTCATTAACTTCCATAGTATGTTTAAAGTATTGAAACGTAACGACACTTGACAAAAAGTTGGTATGCATAAAATGAGGTATATAAGTACCGCTCAAACTCGAATACAACTCAGTGGTTAAGTTATGAACCATATTCGATTACCAGTTAGTGGTCGCAGCGTATTGTTCATCAAGGGCATTTATATGTTATAAATGTTCGAATCGCAAATTATCTTGTAAAATTTACGATTCACTCTTCTTTTCCGTGTGAATTACTGAATTTTTCCACTCCACATGAAAAAACTTTATCCGAAACCCCTCTTTCTTTTGACTTGTCTTAAACTGTTTTAATCTAAGTTTACACATATATAAATTTCCTACGAAGTTATTTTCTCATCTTGTGCAACTGTTCTACTTTTTGCTATACAAATTGTCGGTTGTTTCGACCTTGCCCTTGATTCGCGTAATAATACATACCTGTCAGTACACGGACACGTCACGCATCGACCAAATAACACTGCGCTGCGAAATATAACACCAGGCTTAGAAATGTTTAACGTCAAAGGTATTTCCCAAGTTGTATTCATTCAGATATACTACCCTTGCCCTTGGTATCCATGGCTTGAATAAACCGTTTCATTATTACTCAGTCAACACTCCGTAACGCTTTATATACTACAAGACAAAAGTTTAGACTCAGTGAAAAGTGTAATGTCCTATTCTATCGCTTATATCTTAAGAACTAGTGACTCTATTCTCCATGCCTCGGAATAAACGCCGTAACAATGATTTAAATGATAGCTTGAAAATTTTATTAGACCCCCAATAATGAAAAACTGCCCTCGTTACAATGGGGTTTTTACATTTTCGTCTAAAGTACAGAAAAGCATAATCCAATAAAAATGAATGTAGAGAAAGTTGGAAGAAACGCAAAGAATGAAATCGCAGAGATACGTAGTTCCTCATAGAAAATGACCAATGAAAACTCTTCTTATTGCTATTATTTAGTTTTAAAGAGGATGGAAAGTCCTCAATTTGAAAAAAATATTGCAATACGCTTTTCTATATAGCAATAAATTGCATTATTAAATCGGAAAACGTTACCCATCCTTACTCATAAGCCTTACAATAACCATTTTGAGCGCGAAGTTGTGTACTAATCAAACCTAAAACTGAAAGTAAGTAATTCCGCAACATATTATGTTGTATCAATTAATTATCATGGGTATTTGGGAATTTTGAGAAAAAATATATGTGTGTTTTGGTCACAATGGACGAATATGTAGCATTGTATACTGTTTTCAAAATAGACATTTTCTGCATTTCAACTACAGATTTCTGCATTCAAACAAGAAGTTTTCACACTCGAATCAGAGGTTTCTGCACTCGAATAAGAGGTTTCTGAAATAGAATTAGAGGTTTCTAAACTACAATCAAAGGTTTCTGTACTCGAATCAGAGGTTTCCGCACTCAAACCAGAGGTTTCTGCACCTGAATTATTGGTTTCTCTACTCGAACCTGAGATTTCTGTACTGGAATAAGCACTTTCTGCACCCTCAAAACAGAGGTTTCTGTACTTGAACTTGCGGTTTCTGAAATCGATTTAGAGGTTTCTGCACTAGAATCAAAGTTTCTGTACTCAAACCAGAGCTTTCTGTACTCGTATGAGAGGTTTCTTTACTCGAATCAGAGGTTTTTGAACCCAAATCAGAGGTTTCCATACTCAAATCAGAGGTTTTTGCACTCGAATCGGAGGTTTTAAAACTCGAATCAGAGGTTTCTGGCTCCAAGTAGCACGGCTGAAATCACTAGTGAAACTGGCGCCGCAGTTGATAAATCAATGTATTGCTTGTGAAGACCATGAAACGTAATAAAACTTGATGTTTAAATATTCGCCAGTCGGCGTTCAAGCCCTTTTCTTTGGTAAGCAGGGTTGTCTTCAAGCCTGATTGAAGATGACGATATTATTAGTGCACTGTACTGCACAGAGCTGCATCCAAAAGCTTTCTTCACTTTTTGACCATCTCATGTGTAAAATTCTGTTTCAAGCTGGCAATAAAGATTGTTCCTTTCGCTGCTTTAAACAGTTTTACCTTAATCGTAGTAAAAACAATAAATATTGAAACAATGTGAATAAAAAAAAGTAATATATCAGCTTTGATGCATTTTAAGTTTGCCTTTTACCCATCCCAACCAACGCACTTAGACTTGAAAATATGAGAGAACTTAAATTATTCGATTACAAATATTCATTGACCATATTGTGAAAATAAAAAAATTCACAAAAAGTGCCCTTGTCTTTATATATCGATTTTACGTCACGTTGAGGTCTAATGAAACGTATACTTAGAAAACAAACCTTTTGGATGCCTTTGTATTTACAAGAATCCAACATCGTGTTGTAGCGAAGGAGTGGTAGACGTGACTGGAATACGGAAGAGACGAAACAATAGAAGGGTGGATCCAAACACTCCCAACACCTTGTGTCTTCCTTGAAGTACAGTCTATCTCTCAGTCTATTGGGGTCTGTCTACTTAGATTTTATTCTACTCAGGTGAAATTAATAAGTACTGTCAGCTATAGTTAATAATGAGATAGTAAATTTGCTGAAATATATAAAGTATAGTTAATATCGAGATAGTAAATTAGCTTAAAAATATAAAGTATAGTTTATATTGAGATAGAAAATTTGCTGACTATATAAACTATAGTTAATATTGAGGTAGTAAATTTGCTGAAATATAAAAGGTGTAGTTAATATTGAGATAGAAAATTTGCTGACTATATAAACTATAGTTGATATTGAGATAGTAAATTTGCTGAAATATATAAAATATAGTTAATATTGAGATAGCGATAAAGCTTATCAAAAGAATTAAAAATCTTTGTAGTGTTTTCGAATTTCGTGTATGTTTAAGACATTTGGTAAGATGTTAAGATAGTTGATTATTGAAGTAGTAAGTAAGGTCCTTTTCTCAATTGGTTAATGTTCGTCTTTATCAAATATCACATCCAAGAAATAGAAAACTAGTTTACATACATATTGCCCATTATTCAAAACCTTTTAAGTCATGACTAAAAGTTTCGTAATACTTCAGAAATAATCTAGGAAATGTTTCTTACAGAAACTTCTTTCCTTTAAGCATGTTGAGTATAGAGAGTTAAGGGGTGGCATGGGTATACAAAATTAGAAGCCCACTTTGATAAATGTTGCTTTCGACAAACAAAGCATTATAACTTTATACGCATGTTTCCTAAAAACGTACACGGATATCTGATATCATAATTTAAAATATATTCAAAGGTATGAACCATTTTCAGTATATATCAAATTATTTGGTGTTTTAACGTTTAAATAATCACTGCCTCGCAATGCAGTCGAATACATTAACTAATGAACATAAAGAAATTATCTAACCATAACATTGTATTTGTTTAAATTTGCAGATTAAAAAACAGGTTTTTCCTTTTGATGCTTATAAGTAACATGTCAAAATTAGGTAATTTGAACATATATGCATATCATTTTCCAGAACAGGCTTGAAAAATAGAAAGATCGCTAACGTTGGAATGTGTTGATGAAATGACTATTCAGCGCAATGACTTTTGATTTCCTACTGTGCTTTTATTAATAGGCACTTAGTGTCACAATCAATCGAACAGTCAATCACTGTTATTGTATTTCGCTGAATTTCTCACTCCAGAAGTAATTTGCTTTCATTGCTGTATCCCAAAAGTTCGTTCCTCTATTCTTAGTCGATCGGCTTATGACTGACTTATCTCTAATTTGATATTCAAGTAGTTATTCAAGTCTGCTGGTATTAAATGAGGCTGTATTTTAAAAGTTAGTTTACCTTCTATAAACCACACCTAACGATTTAATGTAAAGAGCAAATACGTCGAATTGCCTACACACTATTTACCGGATTAGACACCTTGAATTTAAAAACAAAACGTTTCAGGGTTGTTATTAGAGGGGCCATCACTCTATCTGGATAATATAATAATATCATTTTATTATCCTCAGTACATACATACATTATTGGAAATTCGGGTTGTGCCTAAGCACCCGGCAGCCACGGTGCAGCGCCAGTTAATGCGTTGTTCTGCCTTAGCAATGCTGAGTGTCAAGCAAGACAGCAACAACTCCCAACTTTTAACGTCTTTTGGTATGACGCGATCGGGAATCGAACCCCGATCTACCGGGTGACGAGCGGACACTCTACCACTGAGCTACGCCCCCGGTATCTGAGCTACGCCCCCGGTATAACTGTTGGAGTAATATTATTCTAGCAGAAATTTTGGGGAATGACTTTCACTATAACTTGTTAGCTTACCTACTCATGGGATGCATCCGGGTATGCTGCTCTTGTACAAATCCCCTACAAATATTGTGAGGGCTAACTCTATCCTTTCAAGTGAATTTAATTTTTGGATGCATCAATAAAACAATTTCTTGCAAAATATTGGAATTAATGCTGCTGATATTCTGATGGCCCTTTTTGTACCAAGTCTACATATATTATGTCTTTATAACTTGTAAGTGAACCTACTTTTGGGATGCAGCTGAATTACGTGTTAATCACCTAGTCCCAGCGTTGCTCAAGGGTATTGACCGCGGACGCCATCGATAACCCACTGTGGTTCACATTTGGACCATAAAATCTGGATAATGCGATATCCTGACCCAGACCAAATGGGTTGGCACAACTGCCCGAAGCTATATCAATCAGAACATTGGTTATATTTTCATAGAATCTGCATGAAATGACATTAAGCCTTCGTCGTATTTACTCTGACCACGGTTTATAGACTCGCTTCAGGCAATGTTGGTGTAAAGTATTGGTTTCCTTGTCACATCGACAATAAACTACATGAAGTGGCAGTGGGTATCTTGTTTAGGACACATATGCAAGCAGGTAATGACATTGTAGGTTTGGGTATTTTTATCATATCATCAACATTAAATGACATTTAAGTGGTAGTGAATATATTTTTTGCGTCACGCATGCAAGCACGCATTGTCGGTTTAAAGAATGTGTTTTCTTGTCACATCATCCTCAAAAGATTACATTAACGTGGTATAGAGTATATTGTCATATTATTGTATATTACCCTTTTGGATGCATATCTTATCAGCAAATTTATTTTATCAAGACGTTATTGATGAACCATTTAAATGAATATTTAAGTGATAAAACTTGATTTTTAAGGGTGATTTCTGATCCCACTATGATTCTTCTTTTTAAAAATATTGAGAAACCCTGTGTTAATGTGTCTTATGACAACTCTGCGCTATGCACATTCGATTGTCATAACGAGCAAGTAATTGATTTAAATTCAGTTATAAATTCAATAAGAGTTCATTTGCAATATTTGGTTTGATATCTTAATCTTACCCTTAACATCCTATTGGAATGTTAGTTTGATACTAAACCACGTTCTACAATGCAATATATTTCCCTCAGAAGCTTATAAATTCACAGGTGCAAAGTTTGCAAACAATTCTTTCCCCTTTTGCTTTCTAAATAACAAACAAATCCAAGAGAAAGTACTATTCTCAATGAAATCGAAGGCAATGCAAATTTCAAAGCCCATTTTTCAATATTTCTATCTTATAATAAACACAAGTATAATCATTTACAGCTTTTCTAGTGAAATTGAAAATCTGACCTATTTCCCTTCTTTATCCTGCTCTACTGTCAGATGCCAAGCAAATAGTATTAGCCGGGTCAAGTTACTCGGGTGAAGATTTAAGAGACAGGGTGTATTCCCAAGGGTACCCGAGAACATCCGGGTATGTTGATAACACCCCGGATGACAATGAGATTGGAAGTGAGGGAAGAAGAAACAAACCGATTAAGAAGATCTGGAGCAGGAACTCATACAGCTGGGGTGTGATAAAGTATTTTCCCTACGTTTTAGCCAACGATAAACAAATTCCTAAGGTTTCATATATGTGATACAAACAGAAGTAAAAATACGCTTATACGTTCATTTAAAATATAACTTTGTACTTTTATTTTTAGGAATGACGGGTTACAAGTTAATGTCAAATAAAGTGCATTATGTCAGCAACATATTTGTCTAACATAATCTCTATAATTTATCAATTTGAAACTGTAAAGTCACACAATCTTAATTATATTTTTCTAGAGAATGAAATTGTGTGTTCTTCTTCACAAGACATATGCTTATCAAATACATTTAAAATCAACTCTATCTGAAAAAAAAAAGTTTTGTTTTTGATGATGAACATGGTAGACAGAGGTAAAGACAAAGTGAGAGATGGACAGAAACACAAAAGCAGAAAGCACAAATACAAGTACGTTAATACATACCTGTCAATACATAAGTGTTAAAACCTGTGTTTGAGATAAAGAGATACGAGATAAATAATGGAAAGAAAGAAGTTGTCATTCAAGTACATTCCTGGAAGAGAATTCAATGGTCTAAAGAAATACCAGCAAACATGATCATTGCAAACGTTTATTTCATGACAATTAAACATTCACACAATTCAAATAAATACTGAGAGAAACACTTAGGCAAAAATATATAATGATTATGCACAATATGGACTGAAATAAAGGAAATGATAAGTTGTTTATAAAACTTTATACATACATACGTGTAAATGCAGAATTGTTTAAAACCCTATGTTTATTTTAAAGGGAATATTGGAAACAGAGATAACTTGCTATTGAAGTACATTCCTGAAAGAGAATACAATCTTCTAAAGAAATATCAGCAAACATGATCATTGCAAACGTTTATTTCATGCAAACTTAACATTCAAACATTTCAAATAGATACTGGCAGAAACACTTAATAAAATAACAAAATGATTATTAATTTAGTGAAATAATAAGATGTTTATAGAACTTTATAAACATATGTGAAAATTCAGAATTGTTTTAAACCCTATGTCATCGCAAATGAACTCTTTAAATGTAAATTTATATCAAATACTTGCAAACTTAACATTCAAACAATTCAAATAGATATTGACAGAAACACTTTAAAAATATTAAACGATTTAGTAAAATATTGTCTTAAATGAATAAAATAATAAGAGGTTTATAGAACGTTTTATCTACAAGATAATTTTAGCAGGATATTCCTGCACGTTACAACACATGTCCTTTCAGTCACATTTGAACTTTTGAATAAATCGTTCATTTGCCCCTTATTGCCTTAATTGAATGAAATAATAAGAAATTTTTAGTTATTTTTTATCTCCAAGATAAATTTAGCAGGAGATTCCTGCACGTTACAACTTATGTCCTTTCAGTCACATTTGAACTTTGGAATAAACCGCTCATTTGTCCCTAAAATTTATATTCCCGTCAGAACGACGTTTAATTAGCTTTTCATACAAATTCGAGTTGACCTAAACCTTGACCCATGTCCAATGACCCATCGTGTCTCAAGGGACAAACCGATGGATTAAGGGGATTTCTGAAAAACTGTTTTTCCCGAGTAAAGGCAGCGCTTAAAGAAAACTGGTCAAACATTTAAGTAGGGTCATTGCGAACAGTATCAGATGATTTTTCAATGTTATTTATTGATATCTGTAAACGATATTCATCATTGTGGGGACTTCTATAGTATGTTTTGCCGTGAGCAATAAAGAAGCAGATCACATGTTAAATCTTGAAGGAAAATCTTCTGTTTTGTAGTTTTTAATGTTTTGTCAATATTGTGAGATGGAAACATATTTTAAAGGGGCAGTAGCACGTTTTTTTGACAATCTTATATTTTCACTTTTTCGCTGATAATTGTACGTTAATGCTAGATGTATTACTTTGATAGTGTCAAAAATCATATTACACAGACCAATCATCCATAGTCAGAGAACAATTATATAAAGATACACATACAATTCATTGGCAGCCATTTTTATGTGAACACCTTTAATTCATTTTGTGTAAGAAAAGGAATCGCATGGCTTTACTTTACATTATATATTTCATTCAGTACTGCTTCATTTAGTTGAAATACATTGTCTTTAGATTGGAACCATTAATATTCATTTTCCTGACATCGCCTTATATTCCCCCTAAAAACGTACTACTGCCCCTTTAAATACGTGTAGCTTCTACAGTGCCAACGAGCTGGTCTAAATCATCATTTCTAATCAACTTAGCTTTAAATCCCAATCAGTAACGAAAACAGCTACGCCTTAGCAAATATGTTTTCGTTTAATCAAAGACAGATATTTGGTATTACCCTTTGGTAGTTATCTCCCTTGTTTGATTGTAAGATTACTACATTAGTCGAACCACTGTTTTATCATAATCCTGGTAATTAGATAGTCGACGGACGCAAACAAATGAACTTTTAATTTTTTTTTATTTAATCAATGTAGAAAAATAAAAACTTAAAAACAAAAAAGTGGGATTCGAACCCCGCAACGAGCTACAGAGGATCCATATCAACTGATGTATAGTGTGTTGTGTCCTGTCTGTGTTGCTAGATCTTCGTATGAATTTATTATCGATATATAATTTTATGTGGTTTTTTTATATAAGGAATGTGTTTAAAACCTAAAAAACGTGTTTCTTTTTCATAACCGCTCGACACCAGGTTAATATTTACAACATATTATATAATTTTTTATTATTATATAATATAGATTAATTATGTTTGTTATCCTAATGCCTTTGAAGTCATAAAGGCACAATTTCAGTTTTCGCCATGGGCGTGTATATCAATTTTTTTAGTCAGATTTATAATGGACGTAACCATACGTCATTTATACTTGAACATTTTCTGAACGACAAGCACAAACTTTCAAAAAAGTAATAAAATGTTTATTCCAAATGAAGAAGTTGTGTATTGACAACTTTTTCTCATTGATAGCCACATCATCCTCGATAATCCAGAGTCAAAGTTGCGATAATTCTCTATAATGGAGAATTATAGGACGTTGACCCTGGAACATCGATGATGCAGCCACCTATGTGTTTTTATTACTGAGATAATTGTCTGATGAATTTGATTTTATAACTGTGCCCTTCATGAACTATCATCTATCAGTTTGACAGATGTTACATGAGACATGCTAACAATATGCATTCGTGACAACACTTCAAGGATTTTGATGGATCAACTGATGTTGAAATACCCTCTTTTGACATATTAACCTTACACTAGCCCCTTTGTGGAAATACACTATAAAATTCTATAAAAGTTATTGCAGCAAATTCGAAAAATAAAATTTCATTAAGTCGTTTTCTTAGAGTAGAATTCAACGTTATTGGTTTTATAAAAAAAAAAATTAAAAATTTGAAAATTGTTCTAAAAGTTCCCCCCCAGTATCATTTTTGAAAGTCAAAGGAATAAGGTGACCATTTGCCTAACATCGGTGATTGAAAAAGGCAATAAAAAAGTTAAAAGTCCGTAGAGTGATTTATCTAATCATCTAAACAATGCCTCTCATGTGTGTGTCTAATTCATAAACACCTAAAGATTGTTGCCCATTTAATATATTTTTGCAAAAAAAACAATGAAAAATGTACCATTGATTGTGCCTCTACCAAGTATATCTACTTTTCGTACTAAGTACAATAGAAATTTTCCAAGCCTTTCAAAACACAATATGCACTGGTATGTTCTAAATATAAAACCAGCCAAAAGCATGCAAAGGGTTCACTAAGTCAGCAGTGTTTGAAATAAGCATCCAAAAACTGCTTGTCAATAAGGACCCGCAGATAAGAAACACTGTGGGCCCAATTCCGAAACTGTTGGCATTCATTATCAATACACTTTTGACTTATTTAAAATAATACTATTTTTGGTATCAGTGATATAAATACACAATACTGTTATCAGTTTAGAGTGATATTAATGAGGGTTTGACAAGGAATATGTCTTACATCAAGTATTGTCATATAAAAAACTGTGAGCCTGTAAGGACCTGCAGATATTGAAAAGTGTGGACCCTTGTGAATAACTGTCCGGCCTACGCTTATTTCAAACACTGTAAGTCAGATATATTAATAGTTGTATATCTAGTCTTTGATGTATTTTCTCTTCTACTGTCAACATTTAAACATACTCAAACCTTTACGTCAATTGTGCCCGTCACGTAATGCTCTTACTGAACGTGTCTACAACTGAAAGGTATATTTACCCTTTTGCTGAACATTACCTATTGTGAAATATAATATGACTTGCTATTTGTTTTGATGTCAGACTGTCTGTTAGTTTGCTGTTTTGATGTACCACAAAGGATAAACGCTGAAATGTCCGAAAAAGCATTAAGTGTCCTTGGTGTATGGATACTAATGCTCTTGTTCGATATTCACAGAAGTGATGGTTATTTACTTTCTCGGTCATCATAGTTTTTTTTTTTAATTCCTACCCTTGATTGCTAAAATGCCAAACGAATAACAAAATGTTTGGAGAAAAATAATAAACAAGAAAATATGTCACTTATCAAAATTGGCGTGGTCATTTTATCGGTTTCTTATTTCCAAAACTAACATCAAATCGATGAACTTTTAACTATCATTAATCTTTGGGAAAAAACTGACTTTTGGTATCTGTTTAAAACAACAGCATAAAATAATATTATCGTTATAAAGCACTATAAATGAAAAACGTCCTCTTTGCGTACAAGTTCATAAACTATTCATACCTTCTCTGATGGGCATGCTAGGATAAGTCATAACCTGTACTGAACTTTACTGCAGATTTGAATTCATGAAAATGTCTATTACTGAAAATTATGTCCAAAACGTGTTCACTTGTTAATTCTTTTGATCTTTTGGGCTAACTTGTATACGTTTGTCTGTAATTTCATATTTTTATTTAAAATGTTTCTCAACATCTATATTTGCATGAATACATAACTAAAAATATTTTTTTAAATCTTATCATATCTTTTATAAATGTACCTGTATTTTATAGGTTTGTGAGTAACTTCAGATTTTAATTTCCATATGATAGTTAACATCTGCATTTGCTTACAAATGTACATAACTGAAAACACAAGTCCAAATTTGGTCTCTCATTCGTACCTGTTGTTACCTGTACCTTGCTGGGTCAAGGTGACCTACAGGTGATGCAACTCTCAGGTGAGAGGAGATTGATCAGGTACGTCTGGACCCGAGGCAGCTCATAAACCTTTATCTCACCTGGCAGGTAGATGCCTACCTGTCCAGATAGCGTTATCTGCACACAGGTACCTGATGTTTAATTAAACCTCCATAGAGTCCGATAGACATTTGTCACCTTCTCCTTTAAAACCGATTTGACGTATGTAACGTTCTAAAACCGCCAAATCAATCTTCTAACGTTTTTATCAAACTTAAAACTTTAAACAGAAATAGAAAAAAAAAACTAAATTTTATGTCATTTTATCACTGCGAAAAAGCATCTTTGGAGGTCTATACCAACAGAAACGAGTTACATTTCAAAAGTTCATGTTTCCAAACAAAATTTAAGTACGAGAATAACGTGCCATTTGTCCCTTTCAACATCTCGAAGAAAAAGATTGATGCTTTGGTTTGAAACTGTCGCGCGAAGAAACCAGAAACAAATTACATATTAATAAGCCTCAGGTTAATGTGCCCCTGTTTCGCGTCAAACATTTAAAAATTGATAATTTAATTTAGACATTAAATGCACCATGCATCATTTGCACCATGTCATACTTCGCGTACATGATGAATGTATTCATAACGTTAAGAAACATGTCAGTTTGGGTTGAACGAAATGCAGAATCTTTTTATATCAAAGGTATTCTATCACACGTATAGGCGCATACAAATATTTATTTAGTTTTGCTAAACATACATTTCAGTTTTTAAGGACATATATCTTTGCCTAAGTGAAGGTTATGATTTTCAAGCATCGCACAAAACGTACATACTTTCATACATTTGCTCATACAAACCTGCCTAAAATTCAGATAACCTACTGTCCATTAAATTTAAGACATATTCTCACAAAGTCAAGATTTGACATGTCAGACCAGGGTGGGTTTCAAAATGTGGCGACGGACGATGCTTTACCTGCAGAAATATCATAGAGGGTGCCGAGTTCAGTGTTAAAGATAAACGCTTCTTTGTAAAAGAAAACATGAACTGTCATTAAAAATGTCGTCTATGTTATAATGTGTGAAGGAAGCAAAGAATTGTACATCGGCAAGACAGAAAGACGATTAAGTGAAAGAATTTTCATCGTTCACAGATAAACCGGCCCGAAAAAAGGACTATCCATTTAAGCAGTCACTTAGAAAAGTGTTCTGGTGGAAAATATAAAGTGTTTCCCTTTTATAAAATGAAATACGATAATCCGCGGCTGTTGGAACTGATGGAGAATGGATTTATCAAACAATTTAAACCATTACTTAATGCTAAAATGTAGATTTTCTTGAACTTGTCTTATGACGTCCCTACCACTATGACGTCATAAGGAGCGTCACGTAATAATCAACGTGACAACTGACATTCAAAACTAACCTGAAGAAGCCAACATGGCTGAAAGCGCTAGTTAGCTAAAAGAATGTTTTTATGTTCCCAATTCCGCAATTTCCGTGTGTATATATATATAATACTTGACAAGACCCACATAATGGTCGAAATGAATTCATCGTATTAAAGAAGATTGATCCAGTCTGAACCATCTGATGTTTACTCTTTATAACTCTATACAACATTTCTTCACGTGAGAAACCAACTCTCCTTATTCAAAATATATATATATACATATATATATTACATTTCAATCATGGATGACGTCTTCTGATTTTGCAATTATATTTATATATACATCCAGTTCAGCAAACCAGGTAAACGTTAATGAAACATATCCTTTATGGTTGGTATACTTGTTAGGATTTAAGTGATCTAGTTAGATAGTCGCCATTTACTGACATACAGGTCCTTAAATATACAATGATAATGATGTTCACCTTCCATTAAGTTAATAATACTAGACAAACACAAAAGGTGACAGATACTAACCTACTCGACCCTATCAATATCATGTGAGAGCACATGATGCATACTGGGGTTATCATGTGTACTCAGATAGTTCTCTGGACCATGAAGTTATTATTATCGTGGGAGCATAAAGTTATGGTTCGTGCACACATGGAATTTCTTATGACATGGATGAGTTACCTTTTGACGAAATTTATCTCAATCAATAATACCATGATGGTTACTGTTCGGTTCCATGGGGCTATGAGTGGCTTAATCGTGTAGAAGATGTGACAAGAACCTGACACAGAAGAAAATATAACTAGTTAAAGAAATGATCGACTCCCTAGAATACGAACAGTCGTTTACTAAGTCTTTTTAAATCAAACCGGCATATTGTAAAGAGAACAAAACGCTGTTACCCCGGAGACATGTTTATTTTGATGATATTACCATGAATACGCATGAATAAAGTATTGCAACATCTCAATTTTTCTTTTCTTTTTATATTCCACAATTATGGAGACCATGTTTGGTTTTACAAGCTGTGTTCAGATGCATTTTGAAAAAGGAATGGACCCAATTGCCCCACAAACTCTCAAACTGTAAAAAGTTTAAGTTTTGCGGCAACCATTTGGATAACACCAAATACTGACTTTGTTTCCTACTTTAGTGTTTTAGAACATCAGTCTTAGTCAGTAACTGTCGACTTCCATCTTAACATTGAACGTTGAACATTGCTGCACTTTAATATTTTCGGGAGGAAACTTGGCTGTTTCATAAGGGTCACTTCAAATTCTGTTCTAAATAAATAGCAAACCGTGTTAGTGACCATATCTTCAGAAATGGTTTAACGTGGAAACGGCTTGGTTGTATATCGATGTATCGAACATCATTAATTTTATCAGAAGAGTCATTGGAATGAATGGTTATCGCAATCTTCCTTTTCCAGTTGTTTGTCTATACATTATTTGGAGAAAACCAGAAATGTCACCACTGTACAACAGAAACTATGCGGGAGTCAAGAATTCTTATTTACAGGTTGGCGAAGTTCAGCTGGTATGACAGGTACAAGATACATTCTCACCTGTCCATGGTCTCCTTTGATGTCTACCGAAATATGTCATTAACGGTGTTTCTCACATCATATGAATATATTTATGGTTTATGAACATAGGAAATTTGATGGTATTGGTAAATTTTGCGATGAATTTTTATTATGCACAAACTGAAATTTATTTAATTATGCAAAAACTAAAATTTTAAATAGCATGTAAGTGTTCAAATATGATCCTTTTATCTTTGTGGGTTATTTCATGTGGTTTCAGCAAGTTAGAATTGATTTATATTTGTATATGATTGCAATGTCAAAATTAGATATCATAGTCAATTCGTGTCACAGTTCCTTATAAACCATTCTCTCTTGTAACCTAAACAGAATTACTGAGAATTATTTGATTATTTGATGTACTATTACGCAAATTCAACATCAAAGTCAATTGTTGCTTTTAGCACATCTGGAATGCAATCATAGCTAAGTCAATAACAAATAGTTCTGATATGACATCTTGCATGTAAAAGTAGTAAGATTAATTCAGATATACTTATTTAAACTATACGTGCTCTCCTTTTTTAAATATGAAAGTTTCAACTAACAAACCTCGTATTTTCATAACCAAATTTGCTAAATATTTAAGGGCATGTTTGATGATATATGTAATGATATTAGCTCTCTATTGGAATCGTGAGAAACTGTTTTGTTTACAAATACACCGGGAAATACATGTTCTTGAAAAAGTTATTTTAATGTATATGTTTGCAACTTTTGATGTACTTTAATCCCTAACTGGGAGTAAAGGATGACATCTTCTTTATTAAGATAAAACCGTAATTTTTAGGCTTGTGCAATTTAATCGCAATACCTATATGTAGTAATGCCGATTGTGCAATACAATTTCATAATGCAATATATTGCAACAACAAATTCAAAGTCAAATTTATAGTTTACATGTTCTTAGACACAGTTAAATGCTTTATGTGAACGACATGACAAATGATGACATTTTTAGTATATATTTTGCAATCAACATTTTTTTGCAAATTTATCTTTTTGAGTATGAGTATAATTTTTGAAAGATCTGAAAATAATGTTATCGCAATAATGATGTACATTGTAAATGTTAAAACTGCATTAAAAGTATAAAAACGTGTACTTTATAGTTCGTTCATTATATTGCAAAAGGATGCATTTAAAATTAATTAAGATATATTGTTCAATGCTTAAAACACCATATGATAATATCTACGAATCATTCCTGTACGTCATAATCTATAAAAGTGGTTTAGAGTGTTCTGAAGTGGCTCATGAGTTGATTGAGATGTGTCGACATGAAATGCCTCAAAGGTGACAATTTCAAAAAGAAAAAAACGTAAATCTTTAGAGCTGACTTTGAACAGCCATTGCCTAGTTAATTTCTTTCATGTTCGTTTCAGCTTCATTGCACACAACTATTCATCACGTCACACGCCACTAGTTGCGGCCCTCTTAAGAATTTCTAAATTACCGTCTCGTCAATGCGCTGTGAATAATTCCAACCCTATCTTGCAACAGTAAAATATTGTAAGCCTTTGAAGAGAGGCAGTCACTTTAAAGCTTTGAACTCTATGTTCCCCAAAGGAATTCTTTTCTCTGACTGAAAATTCCCGAATGGAATTCATTTCTCTGTCGCTACACGCCATATCGAACACAATCGGTTAACGGTTAACTTCAGATCTGTATTTATTATCGGTTTGTGAGTCCTTTTTTGTTAATTTGTAAAAATGACCTGATAGTTTCAGAAAGATAATCATTCTGACGAACTGTAGCCATTCGACATTTGACATCGGTTATTAAGATGGTACAATGCCTTTTAGGTGAAATCAGTCAGGTTTAGCGAAGAGCATTGCCTTCCATGATGTATAAAACCCGAGGCTCCATACCTTGATTCGATTGATTTTATCCAAATTGGTTGAGTTGTTTCAAACACATTTTGTCCAAATAGAACCTATAGTATATAGAGATAAAAAGGCAAAGGTACATATTAAACACAAGTTCATAAGGTTAAAGATCAATCTTAAATTTGCAATATTGCAACCTTTTACTTTAAAGAGCCACTCCGTGAGTTGTCAGGGGTCGCATATGCCAAACTTTACCGATAGTATCATTTGATAGAGAAATATCGGTTGTTGCTGTACATCATAGTTTAAAGGCTTATGGACGTCGTTTAGTGACAACTGGAAGGTCTGAAGTTGCGATTTTGATCGAAAACCGGACATTAACGCGCGTCAATCACTCAAACGTCATTTGGAAAGTTATCTAAAGTAGTCAGAACGACTGACACGAGTTGATAATGTTTGATTGGTTGTATAATTAGCATTCATGTAAATTTGACGTGTGAATTTTGCTTCCATGAGTATACGACTGTATATGACTGTATACGATTTTTATTGAAAATAGTAGTTTTCATCTTTTTTTGGGGGGGGGGAACGAATGTGTAAACTAATTTGAATGTATATAATAAATTCTGCCATTTATGTTCGTATCAAAGCAAAACAATATATCAAAATCACGGAGTGGCTCAGTCACTCTTTAAAAGCTTTTGTGTAGCTTGTAACATGTATACGTATTTTTTGGGCATTTGTTTCACTTAGTTGTATTTTTTACTTGTAGTGTATTTTGTTTCATATACTACCGTTGATATTTTTCATAACGAAATATCGTGTTTGCCTGATTTAAAATTTCAAATCGCAAATTGTTTACGCTTTCTATTTTTGGTTAAAACATTGAATATAACCGTATTGTAACAGATGGTTGAAAGATTTAACTAAAGCACTCTCTGTGATAAAAGAAGAAAATAATGATTGCCAATCCTTCGTGTGCCTGAATTCTGTTTCTTCATAATACCGTATGAAATTATTTCGATTATCAACTTCTTTATTTGCGAACAACGTGAACGTACACTTTACGTACTCACATACATAGAATTCACCTGATGTCATTTGTGCCCTTTTCAATAGGCATGTATATAATGGTATGACAGGTGTTATTTGTACCTGGAACGATCGTTATTTGCAATTGTTAAGGTAAGCATTTTCTTATAAATTCATAATAATATCACGAATTCGTATTGATACAATCAGGATGTTTTCAAAATAAATCTAAAGAGATCGTTAGTTTGTGAACTTACAAATGTGGAAAGAGCTTTACATTAACAATCATTGAAATGTAATCTTATCTGAATCATTGGGATCGTCTCTTGGTTTTTGTATCATTTGATCAGTTCATAGTTCGATGCCTGTCAGTAATTTGTCATTGAAGTGATAGATGGTGTTGATGATTGGCTAAGCAAACAAGTCCTCAGTGTAATGCAATATGACACATTTAATAAGTAATTTCTATTTCAGTTGATAATGTAGCATGGTGTGTTTCATGATGTTGTTTAGTTTCATTGAGTGCCTTTGTTTTTGTTTTTATTGATTTGGGCGAACGGGGTTGTGGTGGTCTAAAATTGATTTAACAGCATGAATATTAAGAATGTCAGATGGTTTAACATAGCATTGAATAGCCAAGCAAATAAAATTACATTTTCGACATATCATATGATTACATCAGAACAGAACATAATATAAGAACAGAACATGTATCATAGAACAGCATAGCATTACATCATATCATAACAACCATAACGTTATAGCACTAAATATCAAAGATTAACCAAACAAGAGACTAAAATGTAAGTACAAACGAGCAATAGATCATAGAATTGCATAGCATACACAGCACAATATAGCATAGCATAGCATAACATAGCATAGCATAAATGTATCTTATCAAAAGATATTCTCTAATATTCACTTAAAACTGATTGCACAGAAAAACATAAATGTAGCATATCTCAGGATCCTAACATACTATGCAAAGGGTAAATAACATCATCATTACATAAATCACTTCACATAGCTTTTGAAAACAGAAGAGAAAAGGGGGTTATTTTCTTATATAATTAAAAACTGTAACTTTTGTCTCATTGTCTTATCCCCGTTCTTTAAATACAATCAATTAAATACAATTTGAAACAATATGCAAATTTATGAAAGTATGACATAGTTCAACCTTCAGTTTCACTTACAACAAGTACAACAAGATGTCCACAGCATTACCGTTAAAAGCATTCTTTGTCATGAATTTAAAATACTTGTTTACCTACAACTTTAAAACATAATTTCCTTGAGGAATGCTTGTAGATTTTGCTCACTATTTGAAGACAAAATTCCTAAGGTAAAAGCATCACTTTGACACATGGAAAAACTGTGTTTAAATAGCATTACTCATTTTTCAAAACAAACACATTAACGTCAACAAACGTCTCTTTACGTCAGCATCTGTTGCGTTTAAGAGACCTGTTAGGTAAATATTTGGGCAAAGGTAATCGGAAAAATTTTAAGGTTAGGAGACGCCATTGGGGATAGTCTGTAAGAATAAGGAGGGAGAGAGAACATCACCTTAGCGTGGCCCTGTTAGCACGCGAGTAAACACATTGAAGGGTCGACCACACGAACCTACATTTGTCTTGCTAATTCCTTTTACGTCAAAAACCACGCATGCGCAATACATCACAACACTAAGCCTTTCATGTGTAAGTGTTGAGACTTAACTGCGCATGCGTAAACACTCCCCGCACGTGTGAAGTTTGTCGAGAATTAGTTAGACGCAGTTTGACCCAGTTTTTAGTCAGAACAATAATTCTTCCTTATTTTGTTGTGAAGTCGTTTTCTTTTGTCAGCAATTTCTAAGAGTGAATGTTCGTCTGATGGTAAGACGATAAGTACACAAGAGAATGCAAATAGATTTCAAGCAATGTTGAATGTTTTCATTTTCTTCAAATGAATTAGGGAAAAGCAAATTGATATTGTTGGCTCCAAACAATTGTTTCAACTTCTGATAATGAACTTATAAAGTGCCATTTCCTTTATATATGCTCTAGTTTCTTTATGAAAACTTCATCATCACATTTCCTTTATATATTCTCTAGTTTCTCTGTGAAAACTTCATCATAGTTGTCGATGTTATGATAGTATTGAGATCATCCTTGGCATTGTTACAAGACAATACAATCTTTTGCGTTAAGAATGTCGATAAAACAAACAAATCGTCTATTAGTTTGCAATTGTATATTGTATAATGTTTTTCAAATCTTTTGTAGCGAGGATTGTATTAATATCAGCATATTCAAAAAACAAAAGTGAAGATCACAGATGTTTTAGTCTGATATTTTCCTAGCATAACTTAAGATAAACGCTTGTCATGAATTTGAATACATCTTAAGTATCATTTATATTTGTTAATCTTAAAGAGCCTGTGTGTAAGTCCTATTTCGTGACGTCATAGAGGGAGACGGTCATTCGTGATGGTGTGTGGCACATGGCTCAGAAAGCTTTGTTGTATGCAGAAGGACCACACTCCTGAAATTTTTAAAAAGAAGGAAAAAACTTCTATTCCTAAATTTAGAATTGACACCATTTAACTAAAAGTCACACGTTTTTTACGATTTGAAGCAATAGCTGAACTTAAATACGAGGTTAAAGAAATTTCTTAACACCTAACTTATCTACCTTGAAACTTAAAGTAGCTATGCAAACACGTTAGTTAAACTTTTTACAGATGAAATGAGATAACATATTTACAGATCCGCGTCATAGTTTTTAAATGCAGAATTGAATGCGTGTAAAATAAGGTTTTGCATTGAGGTCACGAATAGTCTTGACGCAATCTCTTATTGACAACCGTAGGTAAAATAACAATGAGGAATACCATCACCATAAACAATATCTCCTGGACTTAAATTCTTCTTGTTTTAGACGCTCTTAGTCTTAAGAGAAAGATTCCCTTACAAGTTAACACTGTATTCATTACCCCTCACGATCACAAGTCCTACTTGATCAATATTACTTGGATCAGAAATACATCAAGGTATGACATTAGTTTCAACCAATTCTCTAAGAACCATTTTCCACACAAGCCACCTTAAAATTAAAATCCGGATTGTTGTTTCCGAAATCAAATCACAGGCACTGAGCGTTCCTGATGTCGTCAGAGAGGATATTTCATAACACAGAGACTAAAATAAAGTTCACTTGTTATAACGTACATCATTTCATTCAAATACGACCACATGAATGCAAACGTAAGCTTGAACTATCATATCAGTTCAACACTGTAGTGAAACGTCGGTTAAAGACACAAGCTTTACAGGGACATTAGCATGTTTTTAGGGGGAATATACGGTGATGTCAGGAACATGAAAATGATTCCAATTGAAAGAAAAATTATTTAAACTTAATGAAGCAGTAATAAATCAGATATATAGTTATAAAATATATAGTTTAGCCATGCAATTCCCTTTTCTTACACAAAATGAATTAAAGGTGTTCACACACAATGGCCGCCAATGTGAATCTTTATAATTGTTCTCTGACTATGGATGATTGGTCTGTGTAATGAAATGTTTGACACTATCAAAATGAAACATTTTGCATTACTTATATTGATCAGAGGAAACTTTAAAGACATAAAATGTTCAAAAAACGTGCTACTGCTCCTTTAACAGAGAGAACTAAAGAAACATCTCTTGCATAACGTACCTCATTTCCTGTCATGACGATAGAATGAAAACAAAAGGACATCATGCAATGTCAGTTCAGCATTACAGTGAAACCTAGATTGATAATCTTAAATGTGTGGCTGGTTCCTTAATAAATGTGCCTTGCGGGTTTAATCCATTATGTCAAAGGTCAGAGGTGATCTTGAGAGCCACAAGATATAAGGAAGACAATTGAATCTGGGTTTTTTAAATAAAATTCGAGGTTATAACACAATACACACTACACAATACTCTCTATAAAGGTGATATATACTTAACAAAATAAGTAAAATAACACCCATTTCTCAATATTGAGGTATTCGGTAAAGCCATATGATGATGAAATATTGCATTTTTGTGTGGCCCTTAAAGGGGCAGTAGCACGTTTTTTGATAATTTTATATTTTGAATTTTTCACTGATAATTGTAAGTGAATGCTTAATGTATTATGTTGACAGTGTCACAAATCTTATTACACAAGCCAATCCTCCATAGTCAGAGGACAAAGTATGAAGATTCACATAAAATCCATGGGCGGCCATTTTGTGTGAACGCCTTTAATTCATTTTGTGTAAGAAAAATGAATCTCATGGCTAAACTTTATGTTATATGTTTGAATTATTACTGCTCCATTTAGTTTAAATACATTGTCTTTCAATTGGAACCATTAATACTCATTTTCCTGACATCAGCTTATATTCCCCTAAAAACGTGCTACTGCCCCTTTCACAGATCTCGTTGAGAATGAATTCTTTGCTGTTGGGTTATATAGAAAGACAAGATATGTGATATATTAAGAAAGGGGTTTATAGAAGAAAACATGTACCCGATATATGGGACGAGGTTAACTCAGGAGAGCACATTTGATAGGGGTAGAGACAGGGTATCCAGGTTCCAGGCATTACAATGGGCATTCCTCGGGTTATATATCTCGCAAATAAAAGAACATTATCCACTGTTTACTCACGTTTGAAACCATCAGAACATCACCTGTTGTTTTATTCAATTATAAAAATGGATTTATCCGGTCAAGCACATTTGAAATGTAACTACTGATCTTTGTCTATTGAAAATTATAATTCTTATGTATTTTATGTTATTTTATTTTGTGAAGACGTGTATCATAATATGCCTAAGCATCAAAATTATCTTATATAAACTAATTATGCATCTTGTAGTGTCATCATGTGATAAAACTGCCATTGTGAATAAGAATGGTGCCAATTGTTGGTATATCTAAAAAGCATTGGAGATCTATCATTTTTTTGTTATCACTTTATTTCTTTTTTCTTGGGTAGATCTATCAAATAACTTATCTTATTTTCGTTATGAAATTGACTTTTCATATAGTTTCTTTCACTGAATTTAATGTTTATCATTTTCTGATATATAAATTGACCCTTCAGTTTGTTTATATATGTTTTATAAAACCTTTTGAATAGAGATTTTGTTATTCATCTATTCTATGTCTTTGAAGGAATACCCCTATGGAAGCAGATTAACGAAGGAGTGTGCTTATACTCCTAAATACAACTTAGAAGTTGGTAAAGACTGGCCGATATCAGAAGATACTTATTGATATATATGTTGTGATAATTTTCTCGGTTTTACTATGCAAACAAACATCCAGCAACTTGCCCTCAGTTTTAAGTGTGAAGAATTTATTTATGTTTATTATATAAATGATAACATGATGTTAAATATTTATATTTTTTTAATTTATATTTTGCTCTCTGATAATGTGATTTTTCTATTAGTTTTCAGTGTATTAATTTATATTTTGTTTTTTAGCATCTTTATAAATCGTTTGACGATTGGTCTATGGGATCACTTTTAGCTATTTTGTATTTGTGCGAGTGAGATGTAGATAAACTATTCTGTCTGTCTGTCTATCCGTTACCTGGAAAATATTGCTGTTCTAATGTAAACCATTTCTAAAAGCAATAAAAAGACTTGAAAGAAGATTTTATCTGCATGTCACTTTGAGTGTCTAGATCTTTAAATAGGACGATGTGTTCTGATGTGCGATCCATTTAAGAATCACTCAAGCATGAACTCTAACCACTTATTTAAATACTTTCTAGGATAATGATAGGGGTCCTATTGTGTTTCTGTACTTGGATTTCAACAAGACAAGTATGTGTCAAGTTCTTCTATGTAGGATGCATAATGGTGGTTGGTAGGTTGACCTACTTTCATTTTGAGAATAAATATACAGCAACAAAGATAAAAATGATGTTTTATCTAAACTATCTGTATGTTTTCTGTTCAGCAAATCTCAGTGAAGTTTAACATATATTAGTGTTCAAGAAGACGAAGCCCTTCATCCACAAAGGCGTTTCACTCCTAGCTTGACCTTTATTTATGATGGTGGAATAATAATCGAAACCAATTGAAACAAAGTTACTATTCATTCACAGAGAAAAGTAGAGAAATGACGAGTTTGTATGCTGATGAGTGTCATTATGTTACAGATTCGAAGTCTATTGTTCAAAGAAGATTATCAGTTACAAGTTATTTCCTACAATGGCCAGATATCATAAAGATCACACACGTCCATATTCTTTCAAAAGAAATAAGCTCTTTCCGGAAGTGAGCTAACTTTAATTAGTTTCTTCGAGGATCCTAATAAGAAAATTAATTGTTTTCATTTTAACAATTTTTATATTGCGATATCACATTCTACATGTATGTATCATTTATTGCAATTTTCCTTTTAAATCATTATAATTTTGGTTTTCCTTTAATAGATTGTATCTATAAGTCTCATGTACCACCGGTGGTGGATGCTTGAGAAAAAATGATGATGATGTGGAAATATCTGAAGAGACAAGTTATAGTATCTGTGATATTACAAGGGCTCACTAGACTTCCCCTTCCTCGTATATCATACAGTTGAATGTTTGTGAGCGATTACCTCTAAACTGTTTCGATGGCATGCACTTCAAACATACTTTTTCGTTTTGAATTCGAATGCACGATCCTGCGTTATAAGCGGTTGCAAAACCGTCTCTCGTAACCGATTTAGATTTGATCCTCTGTCTTAGCAATCTGTCATACCTGCGGATCTACTTAAATCAAACTACATTTAAAGCACATCAAATATATCTACAACTGGATTTGAGACTTCTATTTAAGATCCTCGCTGTTGACATTGTCGGGAAGTCATACTAAAACGTGTTCAATGTTTTAAAAATGCCCTGACTCCTTTTCATGCTTCGTAGCATTGCATTACTTGCAGCCTATACTTTAACAATTGAAAATCTGAGTGATTCAAATCTCGAGATTCTTGTGTATATACAACAGAGCCCTTTAAGATAAGCTTTTTCACCAGGATTTCCACTAAGAAGCAATAATCCCTTTAATTTTGTGTTAGAGGAAGAATGCTTTAAAGGGGGTCTGCAACTTCTAATTTTCCACTTCCGGTGTTTTATTAGCGAGGCCCCGAGAGGGTCGGAGAGGGCCTCGCTAATAAAACACTGGAAGTTAAAAATTAGAAGTTGGAGACCCTCTTTAACATGGTCGAACGTCCTTGAAAGAGAATCCTCTGAAACATAACTGAGCGTTGAAAGCGTATAGTTCTGTTTATCTGTTCGAATGTTTAATTATTTATCTACCATGTTCTTCATCTAAGACTCTCTTTTATACATGTTTCTAAGAAAAATCTCAACCAATCGGCAAATTTGTACAAGCGACGTTGGTTTTGCTTTTTTTCGTTGCATAAAAAAGTCGAATGTCTATGAATGATGTACCGTTTGTTCTCTAATGTTTCTCAGTGAAATACCAATCTACAACCTCAAGTCATCTTCTACAACATCGCTGTTGAAAGTGCCTTTCTCTTTTTACTTCATATTGATTCAATAAGAATTGTTGTCCAACATGTTGCAAATCCACCTGCTGTGTGTAACTTATACGATAATTCAGAACCACCCATGCGATGATTTGTTGTATCATTGTTTGAAAGTTATTTTTATCAGTTCAAAGAGACCAGGAAGTAGGACTTGTATACTTAATTTCGTCCTTCAAGGTTACCCTCAGACTAAGTAAACCTAGCCTCAATAATAGTCGCTAAACTTCGATATTGAGTTTAGCAAGTTGTAGTAGCGGGTCGCGTCAACCTACCTATCGAATTGACCAATCAGGGGTCGTCTTACCAAGCCGCAAGGTCGGCGAAAGGTCAAAAGACGCGACCTGATACTACATCTTGCTAGACTCAATATCGGAGTGAAGCCAGTAATATTGAGGCTAGGTTTACTTAGACTGCGGTTATCCTTTAACATTTGAATTTTGAATGTACAATACATGTACAAATATGTAAAACAAAAACTCGCTAGGGTACTTTAGATAATCACAGTCAACGTAATGCTAGGTACTGGAGAAACTTCTGATAAAATATTTCCTAAGAGCTATGTGTATATGATATTCTACTTAAAGGCTGTTATCAGCAACGTCTTGTTTATATATACAAAATGCTCGCAACATTATGTTGATACCTCTTCACAAACGAAACCCTGACACAAGTACCACAGCATATTCAACAATGGATGGTTATGTGTAGTGTTTTGGATGGAATACGTTAAAACATTTACTGTCAAATTAAAGTAAATACATATATGTATATCTTCACATTGGAACGAAAAATTGATCCATAGAATGTGATCACGTTATTTGCGAGACTGGGAGTTTTGGTTGAGAGTCTCAGACATGTGCTATTCCAAACATATTCAGATGGTCACTGGGTTAGAGAATGTGTCGAGTTCAATACTAGATGGTGGGGTTGAGCTAGGGTTTGGGCAGATTTTGAGGAGCAAGGTCTCTGTTATGTGTATTTGATATTCTGTAAAATATGAAGACGGTTGAAGACGTCATACCTCTATTATACGTTAACAAATTTAAAAGATTAAATCAGTAGACACATTAAAGGGACAGTAGTACGTTTTAGGGAGACCAGAAGGTGGGTGAGGAAATTGAAAAACAATGTATTTAAACTAAAACTAAATGAAGCAGTATTAAATCAAATAAAATCTGTAAAGTTCAGCCATACGATTCCTGCGAAAATGGATTAAGGCAGTTCACACAAAAATGGCCGCCTATGGACTTAATGTGAATCTTTATAATTTGTTCTCTGATTACGGATGATTGGTTTGTGTATTGAGATTTTTGACAGTATCAAAATAAAACATTTAAGCATTAACGTACAATTACAAGTGAAAAAGTGACAAAACATAATTTTCTAAATACGTGCTACTGCCCCTTTAAAAGAAGGCACATTTTATTTCAACAAGGTCTTAATTTAATTAACATTCATTGTTTATGAATCTTTAACATAAATCCAAATAGGTTATGTTATATTGACACTTACATTACACCATTGACGCTAGGTTAGCAGGGTATCGACGTTTCCTCCCACATTCAGAACTGACTATATATAACCCTCTATTGAATTCATGTTAGCCGTATGAACACTGCTCTTTATTTAACCTGCTTTTATGCCGGGCGTTTATTATGCTCTTGTGTTGATTTACGTGGCTTATACCTTTCATACAACAATTATATGTCTGAAAGGCTTACATATGTACGAAATATATACCATTTGGTACACGAAGAGTACCTGTGTCTGTAAATGTATCATTCAGATATGTAGGTCAGTGTTCAGAGTATTGTGTGATAGGTATAACTTCGTGTAAAAATATCTTCCTATTGCTTTATATCTACATGTAAACATAAATCTAATCGTTTATATTAGAAGTGTTCTTGAATAAATGACAGATCATTTTGTACAACGTACTTTATGAATGTCTTTATATAATCGAGATATGTAGGTCATGATTCATACTTACTGGTAAATATAATCTTTTTAGGATATATGTGATGGAGGACACCTTTAGTATCTTACTCTTATTACCAATTGGCTGGTTGAGGTAAAGAAGTGTTCTTGAATAAATGACAAATCATTTTAAGCAACGTACTTTATGAATGTCTTTATATAATCGAGATATGTAGGTCGTGATTCATACTTACTGGTAAATATAATCTTTTACGGATATATGTGATGATGGGCACCTTTATTATCTTACTCTTAACCAACTGGCTTGTTGAGGTAAAGGAAATTTCTTTTACAAAGTTACACAAATACTAAACAAATCTTATATTGAAGCCGTTTATGATTTATTGAAACGGTGAAGGAACTCTATTCCAAGATCGACAACTTCTAATTATACACATAGGCAGATACGATTTTATTGCATACAATACAATTTCATATCAACTCACTTTATCAATTTACTTATATAATTTTCATGATGGCATTTACAGTAATATCCTTGATTGATAAAAGTAAATTATTATGACGTCATATATATTTATTTTGCTTTTGAAGTCTGTATATTGTAAAATAGAACTCTTAGTAAGTTTCACAGCCAAAGATGAGAGTCATCATATCACAGTGACCATTTTTTTCTGATAATGTAATTTCAATAATTTGCATGTCCATTAAACTGACTACCCTTTTAACCAGGGATATCAAAACAGATTTTGCCAGTTTAAACCGATGGATTTGTTAGGTCAGACTTCCTTTCGTTTTACATTGTACGCATGGATCGGTTAATATTTAGGATAAGATGCTGAAGTTTATTGAAATACACTGATAGCTTATTTTCTTCTTATTTGGAAACATGAATAGGACTTGGTGACAGTGAATCACAGTTATACAATTATAG
Organism: Steromphala cineraria; assembly: GCA_916613615.1. NCBI lineage: Eukaryota > Metazoa > Mollusca > Gastropoda > Trochida > Trochidae > Steromphala > Steromphala cineraria. The sequence goes on along the minus strand of OU744728.1, from coordinate 25,274,437 downwards.
TTATTCAATTTAATAAAAATGTTATTAACACCAGAATTTTCATCATCAAAACAGCATATAGATAACTTCATCTACAGAATACCTTCATATTGAAAATCGGACCCTTAACTTATTTTTAATCAAAGGATATAATTTCGAGAACATATATTTCACCTCAAAATAAATAAAGGTAAATCAAATAATATATTTGACTCAGTAACATACATCATCACCATAGTGATATTAACTCACCATTTAAACATCAAGTTCAAGATTGCAAAATGTTCTGACAAGTACATTGAAAGTTGGCGAACAATTGAAGCACAATAGCTTAGAGGACACGCCCTTCTTACCTTTACCTGAAGGTATACAGGTAGGTTAGGTAGACGACCTCCATTAACTCACCTGTAATTACGGTCACACCTTGTTCAACGCCGCCTTGGGCTACAGGTATATTGTCATGTGATAGAGTATTTACTTTGGGGAACAGTTTTCTATGAAAACGTACAATGGGATTAGTTTTGTGATGTACGTATATGGTGTTTACATGACTCAGTGTCTTAATATTTGATAAAATGATTTCGAAATATCTGGTTAAATGGATTTGACTAAGAATTTGTTTTACTATAATAAATATTTAACCAAATAAAAGTTAAAGACATATTGATGTGCTACCGTTAAGAACAACATTCCTCGAGTAAAGATATACCCCAAAATGACGTGTTTTCATAATAAAAAGGTTGTTATCCAGAAAATATTAGAAATCTTGTGTATACCAATGCATTTCAAAAACTTACTATCCTTAAGATTGAATATAAATCTTATTTAAGTCTTAAATTATTTGTAAAACCAATTTCATGATAAGTGACTCTTCATTAGACCAAACAATTCACAATTAGATGTGACAGCACGAACTGCACGTGCAACTTCGTATTTTCTTACCGTATAGTCGCTGTCGTTGCTCGTGCTGCACGTGTTATTTCATGTGACACATTTCATAACAACTCAAAAGGTCGTGGCTCATTTGGTCAATTTCACTTAACGGGATTCAGTTCAGTGTTTCTCGAGTTTCATTCTTAATTGACCAAAAATCAATTACTGGAAACCTTTTTTTCTTCATTTCGAAAAAAATACTCTTTTAATAAATAAACATACATATAAACCTAAGAATGTAACAGTTACTTAATTTCATATTTGGCATACTCATAGACTCGACATGTAAATAAATTCAAAATGCGGGGTTGAATTTCGAAGTTTTGAATCCAATTATGTGAGAGGAAACCCTGTAGTGCATGGTGTGTGTCTCCGATTGTGAGATAAAGAGACGCTATTGTTAAGTGACATTCCTGACCCAGTCATCGAGATTATATCTCAGTCCATTGACAACTTGGAAAATGTGTCCACAATTACCCTGGTATAAATCATTCTAGTTTTGAGAAACTTAAACGACTATTGCAGTATTTGATGTTATACATGACTATTACTAAAATGCATATATATATATATATATATGTTTAACAAACACTTGTGAATTAACCCATTATGCCATTTATCAGGGACATGTATGTAAACGCGGATACTAGCAAAAGTGTTCCCGAGATCAATCGCAGTAAAATCAATTCATTTCCTGCGAGGAACGAGTTACAATTTTGGTCTCAATTCAATGAGATTGTTCCATTTAATCATCTTGTGCACACAAATCCAAAGATCTAATTTCCACTTGAAACATTTCGATCATATTACGGTTGCAAAACACGCAACTGATTCCCGTCTTTCACAACCGGTTTAAGTTTTAATCCTCTGCCAGAGCAATCTGTCACGCCGGGCTGAATCCTCTAACATTAACCACATTCAAACCACATCTGAAAGGTCTAAAACCGGGCTCACAGGGTTTGACCTGGTTTATAACTCGGATACTTACTGTCTGCAACCATCCATGACGCCATAAAACTGCATCCCAAAAGGTTGTTCAATTACTGCTCTGATCGTTCACCGACGAGGACGAAGACGGTAATCCATATGGCGTGTGGATATTTAACGAGCACCAATGTAATATCATTTAATTCCTCAGAATCAGTCAGTTTCAGATTTTCAGATATATATATATATAAAGATCATTGAACACTAACGAGACTTAAAGCCAAAAGTGCGAAGTTCAGCCATGCGATTCCTTTTTCTTCTTAAAATTGCCACCAATGAACTTTATGTGAATCTTTATAATTTGTTCTCTGGCTGATTTATTATTTTTTATTTGTGTTATGATATTTTTGACACTATCAAAATAATACAATTAGCATTTACGTACAATTATAAATGAAATACGTGCTACTGTCCCTTTAAATGTTTTATATTACCACTATCTAATATGTATTCGTTATATTTGAACATAGAATTCTTTTTACCAATTACAAAGACATAGGGAAGGACATTTCGATATTTTCCTCCAACAAATATATAAACTAGACAAAATATGTTAAGGATATTAAATATCTGTGATCGAAATATCATCTTTGTGTCATTAATGAAAGAATCTCTCTTCATATAAGCAACACTTTACAAATATCCATAACTATTTTGTCAAGTTTATGAATGCATGATAACATAAGACAATATTGAAACAATAGATATTTTATTAATAAAATATATAGAGGTCTGAGTAGAATGGCTCTTTGATTACAACACAGTATAAAATCCTAACATGGCTTGTCAAGGGAAGACTATGAACTATAGGGAGAAGCCTCATTAATAAACATGACATTGCATGACATTACATGGTATGACATCCCATGACAAATTGTAACACCAATCATAGTTTGTATTCAAGAAATCCTCAATGTGAAACGAAATACTCTCAGTTTAAAGAGACCGGTGTATTTATGGAAATGAAACAGCTGTGTATATACCATGTTACTTAATGGTATATTTATCCATTTTAAACATATTGATAGCGATTTATTTTGAACATTATTAGGATAAGAGCATTTTGTACACTTTCCTCGACTTTTGTCTCCTCATATCGTTGAATTTTTCCTTTCAGAACTATAATAAATGTTAAATCTTTCTTACAAGTGCATGAATGATAAAAGTTTTCGTTGAACTATGTCAAAGTCTTTCGTATTAAACCACACAGTGTACTTGTGACACACTTTTTAGTTTACAGTAGTGTTCAGTAATTATTACACACAATGCCTATGAAATCATTTCATTGTTCAGATTGGTTTTTAATAATTATCACAAATATACATTCATAGCATTAATCTTCATATTAATGACACAGACAACTCAAATGTTAACCCGATAAGTTTGCTGAGAAATTACCTAATTATATTTAATAGAATTATTTTTGCAAAGAGTAAACACCATTAACTGAGAATCAACAGAAAAAAGTAAGTTTCCATATATTCATTGCGTCATTTCTTTAACCAAAACTAAGTAAGTTTAACGGTAATATTTGCAATGCATCATTTCTTTGAAAATATTGAACAGAATACAAATCATATATACATATAAACATTATATGAGATATACCACATATGTATATATACTGTATGTATATTTGTACAATATGCATCAAGGTCATGGTCATGATTAACACAAGTTCAAGGTCATTTCATAATCATATTGCTGGCAATTATATACAAAACAGTTATACGTAAAAGTTGACAGAATATCGTAAAATATGACAAATCGATATGTTACCAGGTCATTTCAACCTTGATTTATATTCTGAAAGCAATATATTATGATAAGTATTATCAACACTCATTATTATGTGCACAATAGCCCTTATACACTCCAAGAGGGTGAAGAATAGGGGTAATAAATTATTCTATGCATTGAATACGCTAGTGGATTGTTATTGACTATCGACTTTAGAACAGTAAGGTATTTGTCAATACGTTATAAACTTCATTCATGCGTTATATGAGACCCTTAAAGAGAAATATCGACTGAAAAGGGGGGGGGGGGGAGAGATCAGTCAAAGTCATGGTAATAGGTTGGGTTCTTACTTTGACAATTTTCTTACGTGAACAGTGGATTCGGGCTTATATTATGTCATACGTTGAACCATTGTACCCACTTGCGCAACTGGTAACGTTTCATTAGAACCAGTTTAACTGGTGTTGCTCCATAATTGCTTGTCAAGTAAAACCACTCAGCCTTGAACGGACTGCCTCTTTGAAAAGGGGTTGTGTATGTTTTTATGGTGACGTGTTTATGTATCGCTCTCAAAATAGACAAGTATGAAGAATAATAAAATCTTTATGTTAGAAAATAAAATATTATGGTAAGTATTTATGGAGACATGTTTATTATTTATTAGATTTAGAAATAAACCAAAATGAGATTACGAAAAGTAATCAAGAGATTATTCTATGTTTTATTAGAAAAGAAATATTTTGGTACAAAATAATAGGGTCATATTTATGCATTGACTTTATACCTTTCCAATCGAAAATCGAATAATTACCACGTAAAACCTATTGGTGTAATTAGAAAATATTTTATGGCCAGTTTAATATTTTAGGCCATATTCTGCTGTAAAAGAGGTGAATAATAAGGACTTCCGTTGACACTTAAAGAACATATATTTCAAGTATTTTTTATAACAACAAACCCCCTTTTCTCATTTTAACACGTCTTTCATATGTCACAGTTTTAAAGTAATATCATATATGATTATTGCGTGAATGTCCAAACAGAATATCTTAAAAAACATTGATTAAATAGGATAAATAATATCAAAGAATATCGTTGGCCTTTTTGGTTGTTTATTATGTTCGTGTTTGTATTTATGGTCAGGCCATTGGAGGTAGGTATTAGGAATGTCAACTCATATGTACAAACAATTATATAAGACTTAACACGTGTCTCTTTTGCGGTATTATTTGATTAAGTCGTATTTTGAAGCGGTTTCCATGGTTGTATTTGAATAAATGATAACCCAGTGACATGAGTACACTGCTACCTTGGTCTGAGCATCGCGAGACTACGATTGAGTACATAGCAATCGAATATGTAAGCTGAAGGTAGTTTGATATATGATCACATCCCAAAAGTTTGTTCACTCATTTAAGTAGTTTAGTATATTTGACTTTGTGTTGTATTTTGAAGCAAAGGGAAAACCAAACGTATATCGTATATCGTTTCATTCAAATGTCATGCTTCATAAACTCGATCCGTTTGAAAGCTCATTGAATTTAGTCTACAAGGATAAAAATCCTATTAACCAATTGATAAATCTTGTGCGATATTTGTGATACTTGTTATCAATGTATTCTTATTATAACGCTTTTATTATGACGAAATACGCTTTGACTTTTGCCATTATTTACAACACAGTTCTATATATTGAAATCTGAAATTGTGGACAAACTTTTGGGATGCAGATAAAAATACGAAACTTAATATGTTATGACTGCGTGACGGTAGTTTCTAGCACTGAAAGCTATCGTCAGCTTTGATCATACATGAAAGTAAAGATCGTTTAACATGTGTAAGTCTTTTGGTTCATATCTACAAGAAATCATATACATCATTGCATAATACCATGTACATAAACATATGATAATGTAAACATATATAAATTGCAATAAGCTGCGTTTTACAATAATGCTCATTGTAAATTAGTTCGTCTTGATCTTGTATCCAAGGAGTCAACACTTTTTTACCTTCACTCTTTACCTTTGACCACTCCGACGCGAGCTTAAATGTCAGCTTGCAGTTTCATTAACATGTTTTCCTCAAGCATGTTAAAGGTCGCACTATGACGCCAGTAAAGGGGATCCACACAAATATACACTATGTACCATCCCGTCCCCTTCCCAGAATTCCAACACGCTTTGCACGTTCCGCCATCTTGCAGGATCAACTGGGGGTCATACAAGTCTGTTTCTGGAGCTGGTTTTGAGATGGTCCCTAGTACATGTGGAAATCCTCATCACCCGTCGCTCTGGCTGCCATGTGATCGTTCAGGGTGTACGCCGAAGGGGCGTGGTCGGGTAAGTGCGACCTGCTCTGCTGAGCAAGGTTCTTGGAGAAAGCCCGTTCACTCATATTCATATTTTCCCTCTTTCTGAAGTCCTTAGGAAGCCTCGGGTAACTCCTGTCTAGCATGTTTGGATTCTCTGACGTGTAGCCGTTGTAGCTGTCGGTGGAATCACTTGGTACTCCATATACTCTCTTCTTCCCTTTCTTATCCTTCTTCTTGTTCTTCTTATCCTTCTTCTTCCCCTTGCTTTCTGGCGGCGGAACTGACCTTGCACGTTCAACGTACATTGGCATGAAGCGTTGTGGTCCGGGCCCGTACATGATGTAGCCGGGCGGAGGCGGAGGGGGTGAATGGAAGCCGTTAGACGGGAACGCTCCGAAAGGTGGCCGTTGACGTATGTCGTAGTCGTCCCTCCTGCTTATCCGAGGACCTCGTTGTCGAGATTCGTAATCAGTCGGCGGAGTTCTTGGTCTAGAACTGAGTTCACTGGACAGGTCACCATTGTCTATGTTTCTTTTGGGGAAAGTTTCTTCGTGTAGGTTTCTCGGTGAGGACGATCTTGAGGAGCCTGAGGAGCCTGATGAGTGAGACCCGCGACGCTGAGGACGACGTTTGATGACGTAGGGCGCGTCGATGAAGACGGGTTGTGGGGGCATGAACACATGGGGGTCTTGTCTTGGCATGGCGGCTACCATTCTCGGTCTGACGAGTTGAGGAGGGGGTGGCGAGAAGAATCGTCCCCGTCGGACCATATGAGGTGGTGGTATCATGGCTGGGTGGGGAAGCGGTCTTGCAATGATGGGTTGCGCTCGTGGGTGGGGTAAGGTCATTGACATGACATGTGGGGGTCCGGAAGTTACGGGCTGGCTATAAACAGATCTCCGGTCTCCGGCCGGCCTGTGTGCAAATGGCGGAGGGGAAACGGAAGTGTTCAAGTAATCTACTTCCGCGTCCGATATTGGATCCACGGTGTATTTCTTTACCTTTGAGTTCTTGGTGCTGTAGAAATAGCCATGTTCGGGTGGGCAGTCCAGAAACTCAGGAGCAACACCATTGGATATCCGGGTTTCTCCTTGAACTAGCCTCACAGGGTAGTCACCTGCGTGCGAGTTAGTCGACGTCCGCAGGGTATTGCTTTCGGGCGATTTCACGTAGGAGTGCGTTTCACCATAGGATGTTGGCGAGTGAATTACTGTTCCATTTAATTTTCTTTTATTCATTTTATCTGCGAATGACGTCTTCTGAACAAGTTCCAATGCATCGTCAGAACGTTCACACACAAAGCCATGACACTCGAGGACTTTCTTACCTTTGGTTCGCCGTGTTATTGCCGTGAAAATAGCTGGTCGTTTCACATTAGCTCCACCAGCCGCTGGTGAACTCAAAGACACAAACTTAGCATTCTTTTCTCCAGTAGATGTGTCGACAGTGTTTATACATCTGACAGCTGCACACAGATTTAGGGAGGAGATTGGGAACCATATGATCGTCCCGGAATCATCATCAAGCATGAGTTGTAGACCCGTGGGTAGAACCATCAGGGTGGACTTCATCCCATCTAACGTCGCTCCCTCGTGCGCGGGGTAGTGTTCCCGAAGAGGTTGCTGTATCGCGTCCAGTCCCTCGCTTGTCACTAGAGGGACGGAGCTGCCGATGTACAGCACCTTCTTCTTACACATCACATCCTCGGCAGGCATTGTCACAGTTTTATATTCAACCACAAAAACAACAATGTAACACTTTCACTGTGGGTAAGCACAAGTCTAAATAACTTCAATATTTATCCTTTCCGTGTGCGATATGTCCATGAATATTGTCCCAGTAAGTAACTGGCAGCCTGCCCGAGAAGCTCCTAGAACCTACTGAGGTGTGCCGCTACTGTAGAGAGAAGCCTCTGACCTCCTCTAGCATTTGTGTAAGGGGAGTAGCTTCTCGCCACGGTGTAGTGTATGTGACGTGAGTCCCGTCCTGAACACACATACTGCGCTACCTGACTCACGGCTAGCCCGTCTCACTCTGCTTAGCTCTGCCTACCCTCGTCTTCCACTGCTCGTACCCTCGGAGCTCGTCTTCTACTGGTCAGGGTATATGATACTCAGCTCTGTCTCTCGACTGGTTGACAGGTGAATTCCTCCACGTCCGCTATACCGCGGGCAGACCCTACTCTATGTTAATCCAGTGTTCAGAATGCACGACTTAATACAAAGCCGCCAATAGAAACCGGTTTTGCCGGTGACTATTTATGACCTTGCGAAGAAGACGATGGTATCTCCAGCCAGGTTGCTTTTGTTGAATAACGAATCACCAGTAGAAACTTAACTACTTCGTGTTGTGTGAATATATCACAACTAGCCAGGCTGTAATTCACTCAAATAAGAATAACGATCTTTTACTGTTACATAATAGAGGCGATCGACAACTCTTTCGCAGCCATTATCAACATTCCACCGGCCAGCTATGCGTGACGAAAAGCCAAGGTTAAGACTCCCCGTTATACCGCGATCACAAACAAGTTTATTACATACCACATGGTGTACTTTGTGTAGGTAACTACTCTTAGTATATATTGATTACATCTGATTAATAGCATTTATCACGTTGGGCTCTATGAAAAGAACAGGCAGCTCGCTTTCACCTTATGAATTACCGTGAAAATCGATGAACTGCGAATGTGTGAAGAAAACAACGCGACATCGAATTAATGATTGATGGATACTTTCCGTACCGAACGCTACGGTAATTAACTCTACAATGGGTGGCAGTGCGACCCAAGTGTGTATTTTACATTGACGATGTTGCGAAAAAATTGTAATTTTTTCAGAAAAGATGATGGATTGACTTCATACGATATTTTTTAATTTGATAATTAAATGTACAACACACCACATTGAGGTAAGCAAACCAATCTGAATAAATTTAGATCGACAGTTCTATGTTTTGTTGTTAAAGTATTAACTTTAATAAAATCCTTTGAGGTAATCTGTTTCAGAACCCATCGTGGCCTTTATTGAAAACGCAGGCAATTTGAAATTCTTTGTTATTTACGCGTTAGTGATTTATTGGCATCTATATTGATATCAATTATGAATAGGACACTATAGAGATAGCAAAACATAATCATATTTGTGTACATAAACGTCATAGTGTTTGTTTATGTCTTGTATTTGATACTTTAAGAATGATGGATATACGTGGTCTGATTTCAACGACCTGTTCTCTATCTCTGGAAAACAACATCGCTGCCCCGGTAACGCCGTCACATAAATTGGTTTAATCATCACACTACTTAATATTTTGAAATTTTATAAATCGGTTTCAAATAACGTTTGAAGCGCCATAAAATCTTAATAACTCCTCGAACTCGAACTGCTTTCTCTAAAATACCAATGTCATCATTTTCCCAATCTTATTAAAATCAGATCCAATTTCGCTTCTATAATTTCGTTTCGCTTTATTTCCGCTTCGTGTTTTTTCCGTTTCGTTTCGTTTTAGTTGTACAAGCTATGTTACTATCGCATATAGATAATGATCAAATGTTGAAGCGCGATACGTTCGATTATAATCAGATTGTCATTATTCACATAGATGATAAACTTTATGAAATGATTTTCTCTAATAGTTTGATAGTTTTTTATTTCTTATAAAAGTAATTGCAAAAATAGCGAGTAAACTTCAACGGTAAACTACGTCTTTCAAAACTTGTTTTGGTTAACTTTGAAAGTAATTAGAAACCTTCGACAAAGTCGCTCCCATTCGAATCCGGGTACAAAAGTCAATAAAGGTTAGATCTTTAACGAAACAGTTTGCTTTGCAAGGCTACACTCAACACTGTGTATAACCGTACACCGGAACTAGCGAGGTGTACGGCGGAGAAATGTTGCTAGCGAGGAGCCGAAATCGAAAGTTAGGTAATATTTTACTTCATAACTTTCAAATAATTAACAGCATGTGGTAATTTTAGCACACATACTTAGTAATATGTACGTGCTTGTCATTCTGTATCCAAGGGACAGTAACAATGACAGTTGCGAGTAATGCTGTTGTTAGTAACATATTTGCTATCTCTGACTATGAACAGGATATGACATTAAATAGTTATGTCTCGGAAAGCTATTAACATATAATGACACGATATTAACATAGAAAAAGTTGATGAAACGGCGATGATTGCTTTTTAAGTGATCCCGTTTGCGATCACGCTCCTCGCTAGCAACATTTCTCCGCCGTACACCTCGCTAGTTCCGGTTTACGGTTATACACAGTGCTTAAATTCACTAGCTTTCCCCCGCAATGTTCGCAGTGTATTTTGGTAAGAGCTGCAGGCTGATAGATAAACCGAACAGTGCGCAGAGTTCAAGTTAAGCGACCTTACTAACTCCATCAAACAGGGAAGAGGGCTCGCTTAGTCTAAAGCCGCCATATTTACATTCAGAAGCTTGTCACGCGAATGATTGAATGTAAATTTACCTACGATTTAGAGTACAGATTTAGCACGTTGGCTAGACAATCTGGTCGCTACCACTGTCGGACAGACTTGTATATGTGTTTACTTGAAGCAGTGACCACAGGCTATATACGTTTTGAAAAACATGAGTTATTGTGTCAACGTAAATGTTTTATTGAAATTAAGATGTTCATGAAGTGCGCCCCTTCCCTCCTCTCCTTACCATTCTCAAACCAAACTCATAGAACCGGAACTGAAGGCATATTTGAAACTAATTGTGAAATAATCTTGTAATAATCATACATATAAATAAGTTTAAATAGGGAAGAACTCTTGAATTTTATTTGCACAAAAATATAATAAAGATAGGACTGTCCCTTTAAAGTGACAGAAGCACGTTTTTTGAAAATTATATATTTTCAAGTTTTCATTTGTAATTGTATGTTAATGCTGATAGATTTATATTGATAGTGTTAAAAATCCCATTACACAAACCAATCATCCATATTCAGAAACTATATTTCAAAGATTCACAAAAGTCCATTGGCGGCCATTTTTGTGTGAACACCTTTTATTAATTTTGTGTAAGAAAAAGGAATGGCATGGCTGAACTTTAGATCATATATTTGATTTAGCTCTGCTTCATTTACATTGTCTTTGAATTTTGACCAATCATTTTCATTTTTCTGACATCACCTTATATTCCCCCTAAGAAAGTGCTACTGCCCCTTTAAAAGCTTGTGTTAAATGAAGCACATATTCGCATTACTCTGAACCGTAAAGTTAGTTATTGTAAGATGCTGGTTATAGGGTGGAAACAAGTTGTTAGTCAATCTTGTCGGGCGTTGCGTGTAATTTGACAAATCCTTTATGAAATTTAGCTTTAGGCAATATTGTGTTAATGGTAGTTTCCCCTCTGGGCACGGATAAAGAAAAGTGACCGATGTAAGCTTCAGATAACACGTCAGACAGAAGAAACAACACAACAGTGATTATCAGATTGTGTCAAGTTTTGCAGATAATGTGGTATCGCTAATTGAAGAATGTCTACAAAAAGGTCATTATGTAAGATTTGGTGTGGGGGGGGGGGGGGGTTAGGCTGCTAGGACTGTCTCTTTAAAGGAGCAGTTGGAAGTTTCAGGATATTATTAACATACGCAAACAGTATTCGAATAGTTACGTTAATGTCATATACTTACACGTTAAATAAGTGAAGTATACATATTTTACATGAAACATGTTATCGTTTGAACCGAAATAATCTCAGCTTGAATTACATGATATCTATCGAATTGATTGATCAATACAGGTTTTTACTTTTACAGATATCAGATATTTAGTATTTTATGTCTGTACTATTTAAGTGAGAGGAATCTTCACATCAAGAAGAAATATGCATACACTGAGTTACAAAAGAAAGTACACACTTCAGTTAATTTCGATTATTAAATATGTAATTGGCATGTGATATATTTGATTATCACATAGCCCATATTTGCAGCATTTTGAACTAATTTTGTGTTGTCTGGTTGATAGTTTATCAACATATTTTTGTTTAATTGAGTCTGGGGTGAAAATGAAAATTTACATCAAATGCCTCCACCATTTTCGAAATGTTGTAAATGTGTGAAGAATGAGGCTCATTTATTAAATCTTATATAAGATACAACTAACATACTTATAAACAGTTTTGTTTTATAAAAATAATGTTTTGAAAAATATTTTAATCCAAAAAATATCTTTTAAATTAAAAATTCAAAAACCACATGCTATCTTGCAACTGACTAATCTCCTGTTCCTGTTATTTTTTGCGTACGTCGTCAACAACTTAAACTATTTGAAATTTATAATCATGTTAATGATAAAGCAACTGAGGTGTGTACTTTCTTTTGTCCCTAAGTTTATTTTAAAATGATAGAGTCATGATTTTGAAACTTGATTAACATATCATCTGTATTTAATAGTTTTGTCTATGCTTCTCCACGACTAATACTGTATGTTTATTAAACATTTAAAACTAAACAATAATTAAAAATCAATAAGTCAGTTGAATTTTACAATTCAGGAATTATGGATCGACATTGGCGATGAAATTAATAAAATTTTGACAGCATTTGGTCATGCGTATTTTATCTAGAGTCAATATAATTACCTATTTTTAATTTGGTTCTTGGTTGGAATAATTGTTATATATGAAAGAATAAATATCCGGTGATTCTGGATCAACCTTCTTTAATACACTGAGCTCATTTTGATCAGTGTACTGTCTACTGATCATTCCAAGTATGAATATTATCTCATTATTTGAATTACATTTTACTAACCTTGGTTCATTATGTCATCATAATTTTGAGCATGTTTACCTCCCATTTATATAAGAACCTTTACAGACAATTAGCATATATCACCCCGTCATCAGTATGTATTACTTTGTTTCTGTTTTTTTTGGTTACCACCCATTTGTATGAGAATAGTTTACAGACAAATAGCAGATATTACCCTGTCATCAGAATTTGTTACTTTGTTTCTTTTTTATGATTACCTCCCATTTGTATGAGAATAGTCCCAGACAAATAGCAGATATTACCCTGTCATCAGAATTTGTTACTTTATTTCTGTTTTTATAGTTACCTCCCATTTCTATAAGAATCGTTTACAGACAAATATCAGATTTTACCTGTTAATAAGGATTTCTTACTTTATTTCTGACATTGTCAGTTAACTCCAATTTGTATGAGAATCTTTCACGGACAATTTCCATGTATTATCCCGTCATCAAGATTTGTTACTCTATTTCTGGCTTTTTTCTTTAGTGACCTCACTTCTTTCAGGCACTCCTTTCCGGCAAATAGCAGATATAACCATGTCATCAGGATTTCTTTCAATTTTTTGAATTTTTTTTTTATGATTACCTCCCATTTGTATGAGAATAGTCCCAGACAAATAGCAGATATTACCCTGTCATCAGAATTTGTAACTTTATTTCTGTTTTTATAGTTACCTCCCATTTCTATAAGAATCGTTTACAGACAAATATCAGATTTTACCTGTTAATAAGGATTTCTTACTTTATTTCTGACATTGTCAGTTAACTCCAATTTGTATGAGAATCTTTCACGGACAATTTCCATGTATTATCCCGTCATCAAGATTTGTTACTCTATTTCTGGCTTTTTTCTTTAGTTACCTCACTTATTTCAGGCAATCCTTTCCGGCAAATAGCAGATATAACCATGTCATCAGGATTTCTTTCAATTTTTTTAATTTTTTTTTATGGTTACCTCCCATTTGTATAATAATCACAGACAATTTACAGATATCACACTGTCACCAGGATTTGTTACTTTATTTCTGGTGTTATGGTTGAATGAGAATCATTCACGGATCATTAGTAGATATTCCTTTTGACTAATGGAATTTACAGTTACAACTTGTTTGATGCGTCTGAGACATAGTTTGTCTCTTAAAGGGGCAGTAGCATGTTTTTTGATAATTTTATATTGTATTTTTTTCAGTGATGATTGTAAGTTAATGCTAAATGTATTATTTTTATGGTGTCAAATATCTCATTACACTAACCAATAATCCATTGTCAGAGGAAAAAGTATGAAGATTCACCTAATATCCATGGGCGGCCATTTTATGTGAACACCTGTAATTCATTTTGTGTAAGAAAAAGGTATCGCATGGCGAAACTTCACATTATATATTTTAATTATTACTGCTCAATTTACTTTAAATACATTGTCTTTCAATTGGAACAAAAAAAATTTATTTTCCTGACATCACCTTATATTCTCCCCCACCCCCAAGAAAAAAAACGTGCTACTGCACCTATAACTGGGAGGTTATCATTTCAACCCAAAGAGGGTCGGTGATTAAATAGAATTTCATTAAAGGTGCAGAAGCAATTGTTTTTGAAATTTTATTTCTTCCGATTACTCAAAACACGTTGATTTGTAACACCTAATTACTCAACCCTATTGTCGTAGGTGTAAAAAGTCAAGGATTTACTGACGGTTATTTCAGTGTGAGAGGTATTGGATCCTCTTCGCGTATCTGAACAAACAGAGATTCATTCTTTTGTTTATTATAGATAACCCTACATTTGCTCAAAGATCCCTGGGATAACCCTTTTTCCTTCAAAACCCATCTTCTTCACAAAGCTTAAAAGTCAGTTTCCAAACTTAATCATTTAAACCTTGCTGCCGACACTTGACGTTTCTGTGATTGCTCTCTAGCTTACTATACGGGAAAGGCATAGTCCAATCAGAAAACCCTTAACAAAACTACATAAAACTGAAAAAACATTTGCTCAAGTCCGTCGACTGAAAAAATGTAACGAGAGAGTAGCACCTGTAAAGTGCAGATCGATATATTTGACATAATATCAAGGTTAATCAATCAATGAAAGTATTTCAAAACCGAAAACAACCGGGAAAACTAATTTTTTGAAATTATTTGACAAACTTGATTAATCATGGTCAACCAACGCAGATGCAAAAAAGCATCTGGGTTTGGCTGTAGCAAGGAAGGTAACTAGGGGTAACAAATCATCGCCGGAAAGGGCGCTGTCATCAAACCAGAAAAATCTAGAGTCGACATCAAGGGTTAGATAACCAGGTCCGCGACTGGCGTTTTAATATATTGCGTAGGAAGATGTTCAAAAGCCTGCTACAGGGCTTGTAAAATAATAGAAATAAAACACAAAGTCCAATTCATTACTATTCGTTTTATCACTGTATGATCAGCTATTAGTGATTAGAGGTCTGTCCAATAGCAAGTTAGTACTATCTGAGGTGTCAGCTTTGATTATTGCGTGTTTATGTATATATACACACCTATATATATCTTAACTGAAAACAGAAACAGCCTAGACGAAGCGTTCATAAAATACCGGTAAGATAAACATTGAATGCACATTCCGATTATCAAGTACCTTGTATTCATATTTATGCACATTATATTTGATTTTTAATTAGTTGTGATCATAATTTGAAGATTACAGTTTAGGGATATAGCCTTGTATAGATATTGAGACAATTGATTTCAAAGACATAGTATCTGGTCGGCTATTATTGAAATAATCGTATTTTGACTTTTTACAAAAGACACAGTCACAAAGTTTGTAATCAAAACGATTATCATCTCCATCTCAACTTCAGGATTTGACAAAGACGAATTAAAATAAATATTAAATTCCACTTCCCGAGAATGTCATTTCACTGGCCACTGATTTTGAATCCTCAACCCCAAATCCTCGCTCTCCATTAGGAGTGAAGGTCACATATTATGAATGATCAAGTATAATAGTTTATCCTCATCATGAAAGTAATCTCCCTGTGGGCCTAAGTGTAGACTCAATAGTTCCCCCTTAAATTCATAACCTTCTACTTCAAAAGGGCACTCAAAGATTACATTCTTTTCCATACAAACTTTCATACAACTATGGATCCCTCGAAGAGTCAAGAGATAGGCGTTGTTGTAGCATCACGAACAGTTCATTCCTAGTCATGCAGACAATTCATTGCATGGTCCAAAAATCATTCTACAGGCCATTATGATGGAACCATCCCTAATCCTTCCTGTCATGCCGACATAACAAATCCACGAATTGTCATATATATAGCACTTGTAAGGCACGACTTCTCATATACATTCCATGGGGATATAGTTCAAGTAAACACACATTTCATTACTAAGCAATACACATCGACAAAAATATATGGTTATGATCTTATATGTCTTGATAATCACAAAACCAAAGGGACAATCCATCTGTGTCCAAAGCAGTCGTTCATTTCCTTTTTTCTTGTCAATGTTGATGCACATGCAGTTGCAATTGTCATTTTAGTATCATAGGCTAACATGGTTATAACAACATTTCTAAGGCACATTATCTACACCAATAAGAGCCTTGGAAAAGATGTCACTAACATACATAAGGCATCAAAAGTCGGTCTCGAACAAATCAAGTCTTTGGACCAATGTTCAGAGTTCCATTGTGAAGCAATAGTCACTAGTCATAACGATCTTATCACCTGACCACAGGATCGGTCTCAGCCATATTAATCACCTTATTAAAATGCCTCTCAAAGAAGTTATTAATCACCTCAATCCTCTGATAATCTTATTCTCACATCCTGACCATATGGGAACTGAACCTTAAGCCACTTTTATTAACAGTTCCTTGCAATGTTACATTCACTGGGCCTGACCATATGAGAACTCAGCCTGCAGGCACTTTGATAAAGAATCCCTCGGTCGTTTTATGCTTACTGGTTCTGAGAAATGGGAACTGACGCTATGTCACCTTGATCAAGAATCCCTTGATCGTTTTATGCTCACTGTTCCTGAAATATGGGAACTGAGCCTTAAGTCGCTTAAATTAACAGTTCCCAGCAATGTTACATTCACTGGTCCTGACCACATGGGAACTGAGGCTAAGTCACCATGATCAAGAATCCCTTAATCGTGTTATGCTCACTGTTCCTGACCATATGGGAACTAGACTTAAGTCACTCAATCAATCCCTTGTATTATAATATTCACTGTTCCTGACCACATGGGAACTGAACCTCACTTTATTAATCAACCCCATACAGTATCATATTCACTTAACCTGTCCATATCAGAACCGAGCCTCAAACGCTGGTCGAGGGTTATGTACCTTCATGGGCTGAGCCCCTGTCATGATGTACACACTCTGGGGCCTGTTACGACGCACATACATCGGTCTGTGAGAGTCATAGTGGTGCCCAGAGGAACGGATGGTTGCTCTGGCATACGTCTTCTCAATTGGTTTCTCAACTGTTGATGGAACTGGTACCATGAAGTCCGAGCTCATTCTCATGGACCTTGTCTTCTGCTCCTTAGTTAGACTCATAGCTTTGGGTTCAAACTTGACTCTGACACTGCTCCCTCCTGATACGTATCCTTCGGGGACTCCATTCGTGCTTCCTCTGCTCACGCTTCCATGGGGTAACGTCTTACTCTTGATCTCAGAAGGAAGAGGCATTGCCATCACTCGTGGGGACTCATCCATGTGGCTGTTGCTGAACTCACGCTTCAAAACACTGGCAACCTCCGAGGTTTTGATGTTCGGCGTTCGAGGAGGTCGTTCCGGAACAGTTTGGGATCCACTGCTTCTGAAGTCATGTGTGAAGACATCATCTGTTGATGTGACGGACTGGCGAGTGGTGTCTGACACCAGTACTGGAGGAGGTCTCTGAGAGACGTAGACTCGTGCCGTTCCGTCTCGGTATTTGGTGTCTACTGGTACCTTCTCAATGTTGTTGTTATTGATGGTGCCTTCTTCTCTGGCCTTCCTGAGGTACTCGTCTGCGCTGATGCCTGTGGACTTCTCCAGGAGGTATTTGATTTCACGGAGCTCCTGTGACAGAGACTCAAGCTCATCTCTAAATGCTGAGACATCGGAGACTTCAGACATCTGATCAACGTCAATGTCATGTTTGGTTGTCTGAATACCGATATTGTGCTGTTGGCGACCCCTAAGGAACATGTCCTCCTTTGTGACACTGACGTGTTGGTCTGGCAACAGAGTTTGGTGAGTTGGGGGAGAATGCTGAATATGTTTGACACTTCCGTTGGGGGCACCATTCATAGGTTTAGTCTGGGAGGCAGGGAGATATTGTCGAGTCGATGGACCACTTCGATGACGAAGCGTCCAGTTGCCATCACCTTTCCTCGTCATCTCGTAGCTTCCTTGCTTTGTGTGACCTTTCAACCCTTTGAAGGTTTGCACAAATAGTCCGGCGTCATATTCAGACGCACACCGGAAAGCCATGATAGAATACTTCTGTTCCACGTCCTTGACGATACACAGCAGACATGATTTAGTCTGTTGGTTCACCGTCATGAAATATATATCCTCCATTCTGTACGAGTCAAATAAGATGCTTCCCTGGAACATGGTCGACTTCCGGATCTGAAGACCATATTTGGTCAACTTGACCTTGACCTTCTTTCCCCGGTCTGCCTGAGACTTGGTCCTGAGGTGATGAATGATATTGTCTGAGACAACGTTCCCCTTCCACTGGCCGATGAAGTAGGCCTTTCGTTCAAGCACCTCGCCCGCCATCTTGGTTGTGATTCGTTATTCTTCCGCGCTGATATCTGAAACAGATAACATTTAGATTAGATTATTGTTTTAAAATTAATAATCGCATTGACATTCAAAACAAATAATATATATAAATGCCAAAAACATAAAATCTACACAAACACAGATCCTCATGGCTTACTGTCACCCGACTTGAAAAGACTACGACAAAAATATCTCTAAACAATTTCGAAAGATCATTGAATAGTTTTGTCACTTATGTCAAATTGAAATTTGGAAATGAACAAGAAATACGACGAAACCTACACACTTCTCCCAGCAAGTTTAATCTCCAAATAATTCTAATCTGCAAGACTATAAAACCATCACGAGCATACAATCGCCATTCATGTGCACACCCCTATATGGCCATCAACATTGAAAAGCTTCAAACTTGCCTACCCGACTTAAACACACCCGCTATTGTCAATGTCGTATGCCGATGACCCTCCTTCAAATTGAGGGTGGATTTGGTAGGAAGGGGAGGGAGGATTGAAAGGTGGGAGGGGGAGAGGGGTCTGGTTGAAAGAAGTTGAAT
Source organism: Steromphala cineraria (assembly GCA_916613615.1). Taxonomy (NCBI): domain Eukaryota; kingdom Metazoa; phylum Mollusca; class Gastropoda; order Trochida; family Trochidae; genus Steromphala; species Steromphala cineraria. Next base: position 25,255,362 of record OU744728.1, on the reverse strand, counting down.
CTGAAAGGTAAATGGAAGAGGGAAGGGGTTAAGGGGACTTTTGAAGAAGATTAACTGAGGGGTAAAGGTTTATAGAGCATAACGAAAAATGCTGTTCGTTCTTCTGTACCAAAAATAAAGAGATTGAATTTCATGATTCTTTTGAATATAGTTTTCATATATACGACAAGGACACCACATGTTATAGAATTGAGAGAAATTAAATAATTCAAACAAATATATCTCTACCAAATATGAATAATAAATCCAATACATGGAAAGATCAAATATTCTACACGTGTTTCTTTTATGTCACATTTTGGCAATAAACCTTCCTCAGATATGTCAATATATACATAAAGTAAGCGGTTGCTTAATGTAATGTATTTTCCCTGTGTGGGTTCGACTTATCAAACAGGACCCGCGGGGAAATGTTTCAACTGTTGAGTTTCGAATGTCATATATGTCTAGCTGTATTGCGTGCTAAGCTTGAAATCTATACCTTTGAATTGGCAGTTATGACAGCTAGGGAAGTACGGTTTCCTGGAATTTGCCATGCTTGAATTGCAGGTTGGATTTCTAATTTTGGATTTCTGAGTAATATTGTAAAGACAAATGTGTAGATTAAGCTGTAAATATAGACTATAGATAGATCGATTTTTTACCACTTGCATTCTCTCCCCCCATAGGCAGCTCAGTCATACCCGAGCTAGCTAACTCGGGTATGACTGAGCTCCCTATGTGGGGAGAGAATGAAGACAATGTTGAATTTACATTTTGCGAAGAAATTGAATACCATCGACATTATTATTTTGTGAATACTTTTTAAAATTATTTTATGTCTATTTATCAATTGTTGTAATTGAATATAATATTATAGTTCTACTCATTACTAATCTTTTTAAATTTTTTTCACCATAGGTCTTAAAATGGCTACAGAATTAACCCAAAAATTAACAACTAGTTACCACAATTTTACGAATTTTTGTATAGGCCTGAACTCAAAAACCTGAAACTACCCGATGTGATAATTTCATGTGCCTTTGTCAGCAACTGAACAGAAGCCATGAACAGAAGCCATGAAGCCTGCAAGGATGTTTTGAAATACAATACCCTTAAACGATCACAAAAGAATCGACCAACCTATGCAATCACAATCGCTGTGGCGCAACATTGGCTGGCTGTTATATAATTTGTAACAGCCGACTTTGAAATACGATAGTGTTATTTTCTCAGAAGGAGGCCAACAAAAGCCGAGACACATTTTGAAAACAGTAACGTTGCTATTCTTGATTATATGAGTAATACAATATTCTCCTGACAGAATCCATAAAAAGTTAGGTCACAACCACGAAACAAACTTTAATTATCTAAATCCTATTCAAACCAAACCTAACCTTCCCACACACAAAAATAAAACAAAACTCAACCAAAAAACTTTACACATCACTTCTCCAAAACGAAAACACAATCATACATTTAATTTGACCTCAAACCCGACAAAATCAAAATCCAACAAAAAGAACTGTTTCAAGTCTCTTATAAACGTAAAAATACAAAACTAACTAAATGTACATCACCTGTACAAAACCAAAAACTAACTTCAACCTTAATTGCATCAAACCACACCCAACGTAAAAGGTTACACAAAATTAAACCTCTAGACAAATCCCAGTATCACATCAACCTATCAAACCCACCCAGCCCAGTTATGACGCAATAGCTATCCTTCCCTTAATAATTGCAGATGTTGCCAACAGCTACCTGTATTTCCTTGACATTTAACCCCACACTGGTAACATTTACGCACCTGTTGATTGCAAAAGCACCCATAAAACAGGTGAAATCACCACAACGGAGATGTATTATGCAAGAAAGTTCTCATTGAACTCAGTAACATTACGCCGTACTTTGTGGAAAGGCAGCGCCCAATAAATCGCTGGCGATAGCAATTAAATATGCCCCTCAATGGAGTTTGCCACTTGGTGCTACAAACTTATTTACCTTTACGGAACGTGATCAATTCATTGTTTTATCTACATACGTACCTCCCATTACCTATATGTTAAAGTGATAATTTCATGCTGAATTTCATTTTAATGTCATGTCTACTTACAAAATGTGTTATCTAATTATCCTCTTTGTAATGAGTTTTAATACAATTAGTTAATCATGTAGGTAAATGTAAACTATCGCATATTTGAAGCTCATAACATTTCCTGATGCAATTGTCAAAAAGGTTCAAGTTCAATGGCAGTATTTCGGCGTTTTCATAAAAATTCAGAGTGAAAAAGCTGTTTAGATATATTAACCTATGTAAGTAAATTTGACATTATCTGCCTTGTCGACACATTTACTACAAATGCATTTGACAGTGCTTACACGTTTTAAGAGCTTGACGATTGAAGGGAGGTAACTCTGATTAAGTAAGCGACGTTCAGCCATTTCGTTTCTTATAATCCTGAGGAATCTTCCTAAGTTATAAATTTTCTCGGAGTGTCAAAGTTTTTAACAACTTCATTGACCATGGCTTACTTTTTACCTTGAGGTTATTATCCAAGACATACGTCTTGGGTTGAATTATTTTGGAACATAGATAATAGTAAAAGATGTCACTATGTAAGAATCTGAACCCGAAGCATACTGCGACTAGGATTTATTTTGCATTCATTCCTGATAATATTATCTCATAACTCTTTATATAGAGTGGCTCATTGCGTTTCATAATAAAAAATTTATGTCTGTAGTTTTTGGTATGTTTGTCTTTTAATGTAATGAGACGTGAATAGACTGTCTGTTAGTCTGTCTGTCTGTCTGTCTGTGACTCCCATAGAAGTTACTAGACACCCCTTTACTCTTTAAACCTCCCTAGGTAAGTTAAAGAGGTCGCTCACCCAGTCGGGATTAGAATGAATATAGATAGGTATAGGGTGAAATCCCTCGGAGAGAATGAGAGAGTGTTCCACGCATGACTGAACAAGAACTGCTGACTTGAATGTCCTGTAGCCACCTGAGACCTATGTATAGACTATACCATCTACATTGTTACCTGTTGAACTTATATACTTATTTTACCTGAGAGTTTTTGTATGCATGTTTTGTTGCAACAGTATAGACACTGCCAGAACCTGCCACCAAATCTTAAGCCAACGTAGAAATAGTTTATATGAATGACTGTGATATGTAAATATGTTTATAGCTATGGTTTTTGTTAGCCATTTAAGAGCCTGTATGTACCTTTTATATGATCATACTGTCATTCTTAGCTGTATTTTATAGATTTTAATGTATATTTACATGCATTTTAAGTTGAATGTAAAAGTGTCTCTCATAAATCGCTGAGCGATTGGTTGTGTAAAACAAGTGAGACAAAAATATAATATTCTGTCTGTCTGTCTGTTTGTCTGTCTATAGCCGAGACGCATCAAATAGCAACAAGAGATCCAATATTTAGCAGATTAAAAAGGTGATTCAATGTTTTATAGGAAACTGACTGATTTCTGTAATTTATAAAAATGTATAAAAATATTCCCACATGGCCTTTGTCAATCCCATGTATGTATCTTATCTGATATAATGCTCAATTCTTTTGGCAAACATACTACTTATCATCAAATAATATCTGAAAAATTGATACTCAAAATGCAAAAGAACAGAAAAAAAAGCTGTCAAAATTATCCCATGCAAGAAGAATCTTTAACAAATGTTTATTTGTACAATCTTAATTTTTGGCAAATAATTGATTTTTTAAGGGAACGTTTCTTCTATGTCGAAAAACTAATAATCAAATATGGTATCATGTACATGCTATGTTGTTCATAATGAATAGCCTTCAATACCCTTCAAGTGTACTTGGACAGTCGATCCGAGGAAGTCTGAAATTTCAACCAATCACATAGTGTTGTGTCAACCGGAACTATCATGTCTCCCAGACTTCTCGTTCCTACGAGAAGGTGTGAGATTTCAATCTCATATTGAATTGTGAACAATGGGGACAGTATTTACGAGTGATATAATCACACGTGTTATATGTGTTCTTACTGTGCCCATTTATTCTGACCTACCTTGAAGTTATTAACAGACAAGGGTTGACTTTGGTATATTGTTTGATATCACTTATAAACCACACAGAAAGTATTAAACGATCCCCAGTGTAAGACCGTTTTGTTTGATACTAAATCAATCACGCATTTCCACAAGGTCAAAATATATGTTGTATATTGAATCTGCCATAATACAATTGAAATCTAAAAATATTGTGTATTTATTTTATTACCATACGCTTTTTTACGATTTTACCAAAAATACATTATGTATCCATCATACATGTACACCTACAATTAAGACTGACAAGCATTTTTTAAAGGAAACTCAAAACATATTCAGTTTATTAAAGGCATTAAAGCACATTATGATGTTATCTTTATATGATATGTTATGCAAAAAAAACTTCAAAGCAGAAAATATCTCATTGATTTATCTATTATCATTTGAAATAAACAAACGTGTCACATGTAAAGCAAATATTGCATCAGCCATGTGAGTGGGAATACTTTAAACAATTCAAGTTGTACATGGGTACAAATAGCATAACTTCTTTATTGATTTGAAAATACATTCAAATGGGGTTAGTTTTCCATAACATAAACCACTTTACCTAAGAACACAGTGCCTTTAAATTAAAAATGCCACACCAACCTGTATTGAGTTCCTCAAATCTAACTGATCCACTCCGTTTATCTGTTTGTTTCTACTCGCAGAATTTCTGCCGGATTATCTCCCCTTTTACGGATTATCTCCCCTTCAACAAAGATCACACTCACAGGGTTTTCTTTGCAAACGACACCAGGTCTTTAAACCGTGAAATCATTATCCGATCTACGCCTTATCATGTCAAGTATCCTCTTAAAGCCTCTTATTAACCCTCTAGCCGTGGCTAAGCTTATATCTCGGTGACATAGGAATCATGGGTCAGTGCCCCCGGCGAAGAAGGCCATGTTAATGACACGCTGGTCTGAGATAGGATCGCTGACGTTGTTTGATAACAATGCCTCATTTGTTTTGATTCCCCTCTGACAATGTTTATAAGAACCCCTTGGGTTCATTATAACTGACAGTGGTTTAGATTTAATGAGGCGTTAATGGTTGTGATACATTTTGATAAAGATACAAAGATTTGTGAACATGTTGATCTGTTATATTGCCGTTTGGTATAAAAGATGAATTTTAACCATACAAATGTGATTCGGGTGGTTTATTACCCTTACGCCATATGATATGTTTGTTTCAAAGAGTTTCGTGACACTCGTGAAACCACTGATATTTTTACAGTTGTATATATAATCGACAATGACTCAAATTTCCTTGCCTTAGATCAGTGACTTATGTATCTTGGTTACATCAAAATGGAAACATTTAGTTTTATAGATAGATAAAGATAACTGAATAACGCTAAGTCGGCGAGGTCAAATAAAATATGGGTATGACGTTGTTGAAAACTAAATAGACAGATTACAGTAAAATCCCGCCATATTTGGACCAAAGCTTTGTATATTGGTTCAAATATATATATAAGATTGTGAATATTTTAAAATTCTTATTATTGAAATTTTTTAGATCAGGATTTATCCATGTCAAAACGATACATAAATACTAAACGCTAGATTTTTTGGTCAAATAATATCAAAAGCTTGATTCGAACCAATGCAGTTTCACTGTAATACATAACAATGGCATCTTGTTTAATATTCAGTAAATCAAATAATCCCAAACCTTGCCCTAAATAATGAGTTTGTATGGTTGTTGTGTCCGTATAAACCTGTGCATTTGTCGCTAAGGTTCTTTTATTTTAAAGAAAAATGTCATGATTTAATTAAAACGTTCGAAATTCAAATTAGTGTCACTTAAATTGATACGCAAACACTAAACACTTATATTCAAATTTAATATAAAGTAAATAATATAACATAAAGACAGGAATTGGCCACCACAAGCCCACTAATTACATACACAAGATTCAACCATTTCTTCACACGCTGATCTATATGAGTAAATACCCTCAACGAGTTTTCCCACTTTGTACTGTTTGTAATGTTTAAGAGTATTTCATTCCCCAGTCCTCCCCTACTGAGCTTGTATGCTAAACCCATGTACTCGGTTATTGGGACACCCCTTACATACACGCTAGTTAAATATTAGCTCAGTTCAGTGATCTAAAACAGCGTCAATCGAGGCTCGCACAATATGCATTGAACGAGTCGAGAGATTCACGTTCTTTAATATGTTTTGCAATAACATATACTCGGGATAGGCGCGACGGGATCGGGCTTTACATTTTGTTATCAATATAAGCAGTAGATGACCTTTAGAGCACACATTTCCTTGGTACACCACAGGCTTATGCTATTAAATTTTATGATTTAACTAGTTGATCATGATTTGCATTGTGGAAGTTCCAATATTGAAATGGTATTTCATTTGTGGTAAGCTATTTCCTTGTGAAATGAGAGTTATCTCCCTTTGTTCTAGGTCATATTACCCAGAGTTATTAAGGTGTCTTGTTATAACTTATCCGGTTAGAAATTTCCAAGCGACACCCAAGTTATGGACCGTACCCGTTTTTCTACATCATTTAATAAAGGGTTATTACTTCTGGTTGTTTTATGTATATGTAACTTGGATTCTATTTCAAACATTAATCATTGTGTAGGTATCCCATTTTTAAACTATTGTATTATATCACAAAAAACAAAAGGGGAGCTCTCCTTTCAATGCAGTATTGCAGCAAGAAATTCAATGTTCCAAAAACAAGTGTTTCCTGAGTGTGTGATAGGACGCTAAAAGTGAATCTAAAAGTGTATAAAAGTATATTAGGAAACTTAAAATGGCAATTATCAATGACATGTTCTCAAATGATAATACCATGTTTAAAGAGTCTTCATTAAGTTTTGATCAAGTCAATGTGAAGTGGAGTCAATACGCACTGTTGAAATACAATTTAAGTGTCAATTACATCTTATCTGCGTTAGTTAAACCCATTAGATGAAACAATATCCAAACCATATATATGAGAATTCCACATATGCATATGTCATAAATTCCAAGCAAAGCTTTGTTAATTATTCCGTCATCTATCTCGCTGAAGTAATAAAACTTACTCTTTCTCCGTTAACGTCTAGCCAAGGTAATAATTACATCACCCTTTCTCATAAATGTACAAACAATTTGCATATTTTCCTTCAGTGTTTCATGCCTCTTTGAATTGCTTCGGATATAATGCTGTAATTTATTTTATTTAGGTTCAATGATAAAACTATACCCCTTGCATCAGTCTCTTCTTTTCTTTATGCAAAATTATGAATTCAAACATAATCATATTGGACTCAAAACACAACCTTGTCACACACAAAATACGTATGTAAACTGGAATGTATATATCAATAGCTAAACTATACTCCTTAAAGTGACTATTGTATCAGTCTCCTCTTTTCTTCAACTAAAAAGTATCACCATGCAAAATTAAGAATTCAAACATAATCACATTGGACCCAAAACACAACCTTGTCACACACAGAATACGTATGTAAACTGGAATGTAGATATTGTAGTTGAATCAATTGTCAGTGGTAGTACAAGATCAATTATTGGTCACACACAGAATGTGGGTTGTGTTGTTGGGTTGGAGTTTAACGTCTTCTTTCACCATTAGGCGATGTCACGCAGAATACTTATGTAAACTGGAATGTAGATATTGTAGTGGAATCAATTGTCAGTGGCAGTACAAGACCACTTATTGGTGTATCTTGTTTGAAACGTCTCACCCCACTATAATCCTACACAGATTTGTGGAGATTACACTACGGATGATCCTAATCTTTCTATAATCAACCTCTCACTATAAATCTCCCCGCTTGAGTGGATCGGAAGATTGCTATTGAACATGCCATGTCAATTGAGATATGTTCGCTCGGAGTGATCTTATTATCCGTCATTGTTGAATAGCCTTATGTTACCATTCCTGTTGTATATATGTACTTGTCGATATGAACTGTATTACTGTACAACTTTGTATTCATATCAAATGTCATTACCCTCAACTGAACCTCCAAATTCCAAATTAATTTGATTTTTTTAACCACTTTAGAACTTTTATTAAATTAACTTGGGTGCCTATGGCCTATTCTAAATTTCATGCCCCCCTTTTTGGAAATAATTAAGGTATAGACCCCACGTAGGCGACATGGCCTAATGATGAAAGAAGACGTTAAACTCCAACCCAACCCAACAACAACATTGAACCTCATATGCACCTTGTGGCTTGTTCACCAATCCATATTTCGTTTTGTGAAGTACAAATATGTTTAAACCATATGCACCTGAAATGAATACCAACTGAAGGTTCAAATGAACCTCAGTTATATTTCATTATATTATATATATATTCAAACCAAGCTCACTCTCACCTGAACTGAAATTGACTTTGCTCAATGACCTTCAAAGTAACTTCAATTTCCTCTAAAAGGAACCTCAATTTTCTCTCTATTGCATCTCAACCAACTTGCAAATGAACTTAGAAAGTAATTGTAAGAAGATATTGTCAGATTACTCTCACGAAATTGCAATTTTTCTTGTCAAAACAGAATTTATTGAAGATGTAGCAGGGAACTGAACCAGAACATTGTAATATAACTCTAAAGAAATTGCTAGTGTAAATGCCAAAACATAATTAAGTGAAGATGTAGCAGGGCATTGAAACACGAAACATTACTCAAACAAGCACATTGCCCAAAATTGGTAAAAAAAATTGCATACCATAATTGGTATGACCAGCATATCCAGCATACGCGAGAATACTCCATTGTCGGTTTGTTAAATAAAAAAATGATCTTATGATATGTGACAGTTGATGATAATGTTTTAATCAAGGCATGCCGTTCTTAAGTTAAGGTACCATGTCAACACAAAATGATTAAAAAGTGTTCACATATAAATGACCCCAGGGTTTTTTGCTTGATATTTGTCAATTGTTTCTACGAGAAAGCATCCTCGAGTTAAGTAATGAGATATGTTTTCAACTGGGAGATTGTTTTTAAAATAAGATTACTCCCAAAGAAATGTTCTACTGGTCATTTGATACAAATCATGAATCGTTTAAACACATAACCTAAGGTATGCGTATGACCATAACGCGAATGATAAAAACATCTACACTTTAAGTTCTATATTTTATAAAATGATACCCTCAGTACAAATGTATCTATAAGAAAACAAACTAGAAGTTTCATCAAGAAATGTGACATTACCTTGGTTATACTCTTACGACAGCTTATAAAGTTCCTTGTACATGTTTGCAGCAGCCAATCTGTAACAAAAAAATATAATTGTAGGAAATGAATACATCACACCTTATATGGTCCATCATTAATATCTTTTATTAATTTTCCAATGTGTTGTTACCCTGCCTTGTTTCTATACGATTCAATGTACCATCAATACTATTTAAGCCAAACTTCTGTTAAATACTGTTACAAGTGCCTCAATCCAGAGAACAAAATATACAAGATGTCAATTTTCCCCGACTTATGTGTATACCATACATACGAAAAACAAATGAAACACAATGACATCTTGTGCCATACGTACCGGTGTAAAAACGCACTTCATAAAAAAGGTTAACCAAATTTGATTTTGAATATCCTGTTTGTTCAACAGAGTGTAACGACGACATACCTTTAAAAAGTGATGAATCATGCATGCTCTCCCACCCCCCCAACCAACCATCCACCCCACCCCTCCCAACCCATAATCCCCCCTTATTCTGTGACCCTGTTCTGAAACGAGAGTGATTCTCACTGCATGGTTGCTTATTTGCGGAATGTAATGTTACTTCTGTGTAAGATTTACTATATATTACCGCTAAACTGGCATCTCTATAATCCGACATTTCCATAATCTGACACTCCCGGTATACCGAATAAGCGATATATTCATGTCGTTCTAAACGGTTTAAATTCTTGGAAGCCTCTTGACTGACATCTCACAAATCGACCTCTGTCTAAAAGCGATATTCCTCTTAAACCGACAACCCTTCGAAACCGAAATTTCTAAATTCAAACATCTCTCTTAAACTCAAATCCCTTAATCCGATGTATCTACAATACGACATCTCTATAGTCCGGCCTCCCTCGAAAGCCAATTTCAAGCCATACAGCATGCGTATCTTAAGTTTGTTCACTTACTTTGTATTCTAGTGCAAATATCATGTAACTTGGAATGTCTATGAGACATCTTAGCATTGCAAAAACGAAACCAATAATGTTGAAATTTCACTGCATAAGATAAGATTAAGTTTGCATTTAGATATTCGCATGTCATGTCAATAAATTTGGCAGATCATTGAAGTGACCAGGGGTCGACATTTCGAAAACACTGTTTTCAATTTGTCCCTACAAAACACTTCATAAGCGACCAACAGCTTTAGATCTTACTCATATTTGGTCCTTTGCACTAAGGCAATGTAACTGTGCTGTGTTTTTACATGGATTACTTTAATCGAATTTTAAGAAAATCCGAGTTTCATAAATATGACCCCATCGGTCTATCTAACAATGCCAAATATCGACATCTAGCACCAGTGATGAGACAATCCCGAAATTGGTTTTAAAATGGTTATTTTACACATGGACAATTGATGATCCTTTGTAAGTGGTCCTGCATTTATTTTATTGACGTCAAAACGAAACCCAAATTACATGATATCTGCACTAAGATACACAAGCAAGTGAACAAACTTATGATACGCAGCTGTATAAAACAAAAATAATATTAACACGAAATTAATTATTCCCAAAAGAAAAAAGAAATGCTACATAATCCTGATATGAATTCACTGCAGGTTGCCGGTATTATATCACTGTCAAAAATGGGGCATGCCTTGTGGGCATGTTAAATACACAGACACAAAACAAATATTCATGTTCTGTCTATAACACTTGGCTACTTTCCATCATGTGTAATGTATTGCACTTCACAAGTGTTTGGATTATGTCAGAGAAATTATTCAAATATTAAATCAAATTACAAAGTAATATAAATGTGACTTCGATGATAAATGACAATTGTTACTTTTTTAAGAAATACTTAAACCTTGCAAGTATCATTGCATTTTTTGGAAATTTTATAATTGTAATTTTTCTATGAACATCAACAAATATGCTAAATAAACTATATATATCAATTCGCACGGACAAGAGTACGTTTGCGAATAATAATGAATATGGATATGGCTGTGTAGGTTATGATTATGCGATATCAGTTTTATTATTGTGTGAATATTTTCCTGATATATATCACTAGGATTCAACACAAGCAAATGGTCTTGCAATCATGAAACTTACGTATACATAAAACAGTAGATTTCAAAATAGAAACAGTTCGAAAAAGTTCAGAAATATACACTTTTCAAGGGAACAACTACAGCCACATAATAATTTTTAAAAAAATTTTGAAAACAGTCTGTGTAAATAATTCAAATGTTTTAACATGAGTGATTGCAGGTGTGTTCAGTACTACCGGTAATACGATCCTTCTGCAATGCGATATTCACTACTAGGGTATCTCGAGTCTTACAGAATCAATGAATACATAGTTTAAACAGGGACATAACAAACATATATTGTCCTTTGGAATATGTTCACGTGTTCATCATTCCACCTATATGTTGTTTTATTTATAAATATATTAATAGATAGCATAAATAAATAGATAAGTATAAGAGACAAGATAAATCTGGTGTCAAAAACAAAGTCGACATTGGTCCAAGAACACAACCCTGATAAACATCAATTAATCGATTTATCCTTATATCCTATGCTTCCAACGTATCATCATTTTAACAATATGTACCACAAACCTGCCTAGCGTTGTTGGATCCATTAAGATAGAAATAGAAATTGTTTGGTTAAAATCAGTCCAAAAACATCACCCTGACTAACTCCACGCTAAATCGAGTCTATCGTTTTATCAAGTGTTCTGGGTATCAATTATAGCTGCCTGTAGTTGTTTGGTCAATCCGTTAAAAGATAGAAGAAAGAGGTCAGCTATAATGGTCAGTTATCGTGGTCGATAGAAAAACCTTATCTCCCTTTTAGAGCCACTCTTATATAAATATCATGCCTCGGTATCATTATGCTGTCTGTAGCCGTGTCGCCAAACACTCTTTATATGACCAAAGAAAGGGGTCACTTATTATGGTCAGCTTTCGTGCTCACTATCAATCTGATCCTCTTCTATGCCCTCTGTTACATAAAGCATGCTCAGATCTAACTTATGAACCGTAAAGTCAAGTCATAATTCTAGAAAATTCTAGAAAATTCGTCACTGTACATGTACTTGCAATCTCTTTTCTACTCTGTGAATGTAACGTAAAGGGGTGATTTATAACAAAACGTATACCCAATTTTTTCAATAGTCCACTTCATTTTCATTGTCTTATAATAAGTTCAGATCTTACATATTAAATAATTATGTTGATACCAATCGATATGAACATCTGTAGAAAAAAAAACTGAAATTGGTTGTTACCCATTATGTTCTATTTGTTCCATTACTTAAGTACATGGCTAGTACATGAAGCGAAGGCTTGAAGGGACAGTAGCACGTTTTTAGGGGGAATATAAGGTGATGTCAGGAAAATGAAAATGGTTCCAATTGAAAGACAATGTAATTAAACTAAATGGAGCAGTAATAATTCAAATATATAACGAAAAGTTTAGCCATGCAATTCCTTTTTCTTGCACAAAATGAATTTAAGGTGTTCACACAAAATGGCCGCCAAAGGATTTAATGTGAATCGTCATACTTTGTCCTCTTACTATAGATGATTTGCTTGTGTAATGAGATTTTTGACACTGTCAAAATAATACATTTAGCATTAATTTACAATTATCAGTGAAAATTTTAAAATATAAAATTATCAAAAAACGTGCTTCTGCCCCTTTAAATGCTGAATTGAGAGGTGTTTAGATACCCAGTGCTTATGATAGGTTTCTTACTCAAGTCTACTTGATTTAATCAGGTTACCGATTCTTTCTAAATAAACACAACAACCTTTCAATTGTACATAAACATATATGAAATTGTTATGAAAATAATTGCGCCCTAGCAAAATGATATATATGTATTTCTAACCTTCAGTTATCCTTGAACTTCTGACATTTTAAGGTCCAGTATGCCCCATTTAACCCCTTGTTATGTATACAAATGGCCACTTGTTGAAGACATTTCAATATTGCCTGCTCTAAATGATACCTATGTAATATTAAACTAGGTTGTGTGATAGTAATGCCCTTGCTTGTCACACTTGAGCGGTTTAGACGTTAACTACAGAGGACACCGAGATCATAAAAGGTAACCAGTCAGGTAATAATCCTTGAAGCATAATGGCCTCCGTTTGTGTCCCAGAGAAATCCTGTATCTATTTTAATGCCACTCTATCATAGCTCGAAGGTCAAGGAATCAAAGACTCAAAGACAGGCAGATTCGTTTGACAATATTGATATTAGGATTTTTTCTAAAACGGTCATCGTTAGGCCAATTCGTAATCCAAACAAATCATTAGATATTCGTTCAAAAGACCAAATTTGACCAAATGAAATAAAATATCGATCTATTTTGGTATCATAGAATCATGACACGAATGTCAAAGAATTGAAGACAGGCTTTTTATATTGGTTGGTCAATACTTATCTTAGGACTTATTCTAAAAAGGTCGTCCTTAGGGTAAATGGTAATCTCAACAAAACATTAAAAATTCGTTCCAAAATAAATGTGACCAAATTGAATAAAAAATGGATTTATTTTGGTATCACAGGATCATGGCAAGAAGGTCAAAGAATTGAAGACAGGCTTTTTATATTGGTTGGTCAATATATATATTTCTTAGGACTTATTCTAAAAAGGTCGTCCTTAGGGTAAATGGTAATCTCAATAAAACATTAAAACTTCGCTCCAAAATAAATGTGACCAAATTGAATAAAATTTGGATTTATTTTAGTATCACAGGATCATGTCAAGAAGGTCAAAGAATCGAAGACTTTTCATATTGGTTGGTCAATAATAATCTTAGGACTTTTTCTAAAAAGGTCGTCCTTAGGGTAATTGGTGAGCTCAACAAGTCATCAAAGATTCGTTCAAAAACCCAATGTGACCAAATTAAATAAAATATAGATTTATTTTAGTATCACAGTATGATGACACGTATGTCAAAGAATCGAAGACAGGTTTTTTATACTGTTTGGTCAATAATGCTCTTAGAACTTATTCTAAAAAGGTCGTCCTTAGGGTAATTGGGAAGCTCAACGAGTCATCAAGAAAGCAAATGTGACCAAATTAAATAAAATTTGGATTTATTTTGGTATCACGGATGACTGCAAGAAGGTCGAAGAATCAAAGCCAGGCATTTTATATTGAAAATATTGAACCGAGGATCTATTCTAAATTTACGTCCTTAGGATAATTCTTAAACCGGTTGTTAAATATTCGTTAAAATAAAAAAGACCAAATGTGAACTAAAATAAAATATCAATTTATTCTGGTATCACCGAATCATGACACGAAGGACGTGGAAACTGGAATTATATTTTGGTCTACCAGTATTGATCTTAGGATCTATTCTAAACTGTACGTCTTTAGGATAATTCGTAATCAGAACAGGTCGTTAAATATTCATTATACAGGCCAGAACAAATCAAATATCGATTCGATTATTTGTGATAAGATGTGCAAAAACAAATTGGTTTTTAATGACGTGAATGGATTTTCCTCGGGAAATGGACGGTATTCATAATTGTTTGTTTAAGGTGGCACGCTACGTTCTTGACTAAGGAAGATAATGCAAAGTACACTTCGAGTTGATAAGGACATTATATCGAGGACAGTTAATCAAAAGACAAACTTTAAGATGAATGGTGTGATTAGTGTATTCAGTACACTACCATACTGTTTGTAAACATATCGCTTTAGTGTTTGAATGATAAACGTGATTATATATCCTCCAAAGTGATGTTGGTTCGGTTGAATATTTTAGATAGGTCTGAAATGTTTCATAAAGTTGATAATGATTTTGTAAACATTGGCATGACAGTATTTTATTGTACATGAGATCGAATACAAATTCAAAAAGCTGACCATGCATTATTGAAATATAATTATGAATCTTGGTTCCTTAAGGGGCAGTAGCACGTATTTGACAATTTTATATTTCAAAATGTTCACTGATAATTGTAAGTTAATACTAAATGTATTATATTGACATTGTCAAATATCTCCTTACACAAGCCAATCATCCATAGTCAGAGGAAAAAGTATAAAGATTCACATAAAATCCATTGGCGGCCATTTTGTGTGAACACCTTTAATTCATTTTGTGTAAGAACAAGCAATCGTTTGGTTAAACTTTACATTATATATATATGAATTATTACTGCTCCGTTTAGTTTAAATACAATGTCTTTCAATTGGAACCAATTGGACATCACCTTAATATTCCCCCTAAAAACGTGCTACTGCCTCTTTAAATGGCTGCGAAGATTTATGTTGCTGTAATTTACATTGCTGGTATCATTGAGCCTATCGATGGTGGTAGGTTGGTGTTTGTCATGGGATGTTTGATGGCTCTGTTTCACCAAGCTAAGCCATCATGGTAATATATTACAACAAATATTAAGGGGACAGTTCTATCGGAAGTTTTTTTGTGGTGGAAACAAAATTCAAGAGGATGCAGTGATGCATTCTGGTCGTTGACGAATTGTTAAATCTAGAACAGTTAAAATGATACCCTCACTTACATATTTAAAAATGAGTGAAATAATCATGTAATAATCATATATGAGTATAAATAACGTTGTACTCTTTCATTTTGTTTCAACATAAAAAACCTCAAGATATATAATCACACATTTCAACAGAATAACATAACTTTGTTTAGGACAAATAAAGAGGAACGTGTACGTAACCTCAGCATAAGTGAAACAATACGCCACCAATCGGTCAGATGTGGAACTACCACCTCTCTTTGAAGATGGAACGCCGCTAATTGCTAAAATATTGCCTAAGCGGAGCTACAAACAACTCCCTCGAATAAGACATCAAGCATGAAGTGGAAACATAATAACCCTTTTTACAGTGTATTTCTTTGACACGTTTGTGTTAAGTACTCCTAGTATTGTAAGAAAATAAGACTCAACAGATTTTAACCTCTGGTCAACGAGGCGACCTCCCAAGACCCCATTATCTCTTCACGCGGTCAGCGGTGTGGCAGGTTGCGTGGCACTAGGTCATTATCGCGGTGGGTGTCAACTTGACTCGACACCGGTTAGCCGTTGGACTACTTATGCTACTTTGTGGAATCAGAAATACAATAGCGGATCGATGCTAGGTAGAGCTATATTTGATGTCACCTATTTCCTTAGGCAAATATAGTATTTATATATAATGTGGAGTTTTGGCTAAATGACATAGCGAATTCGATTTGAGTACTTACGTAAAAAAGAAGTACATAGATCTTTCAGCTAGTTTCTTGTTAATTTATGTTTTAATTACAATACAAGCATGTAAACAGATAAGCACTAGATTGAACCAAAGCACCGCAAAACAGTAATGTCTCTCTTCACTGTTACGTTTGATTAATTTCCAGTTAATTATCTTAAAGGAGCAGGAGCACGTTTTTAGGGGGAATATAAGGTGGTTTCAGGAAAATGAAAATAAATGGTTTCAATTGAATGACAATGTATTAAAAGTAAATGAAGCAGTAATAAATCAAATATATAATGTAAATGTAGCCATGCGATTGCTTTTTTCTGACACAAAATGAATTGAAGGCGTTCACACAACAAATGGCCGCCTAAAGACTTTATGTGAATATTTAGAACTTGTCCTCTGACTGTGGATGATCGGTTTGTGTAGTGAGATTTTTGCACTATTAAAATTAAGCATGAACGTACAGTTATCATTGAAAAATAGAAAAGATAAAACTGCCCCTTTAAAGGATAACTTAATAAATATCTTATCTAACGCATGACATATTTAATTAAATACATTTTAATTTACAGGTAAAACAGTAGTTCTGAAGGTTCATGATACATTTACATTTTCTATCGTTTTTCTAATCGATTTTCTATCTGTAGAATTCAGGTAGATATCATTTCAAAGTATGAAATTTAGTGGCTAGGATTATGTTTCTTGTTCGTGATCCTTGCATTAAGTGGCTTAACCTCATTTCGCACGATTTCAATTTTGAAGAAAACTTTTTTGCCATTAACACAAAACATTGCATTTCTTATTGTTTCATGCATTCTTCATTTCATAATAATTTATGTACATATATTTTTATTAATCAAGAGTTGATCTATGACGTTTATCTTTAAATCATAGAAGATGAACATTCTTTCACATAAAATTTACACGAAGTTGGGATACATTTTCTAACTAACATATGTATATACAGAATGGTAAATTGATACTATAAATATTGACTAGACGTATTGTTATATATGCTTAACAGACATGTTGTTTCTTATGTTTCAAAACTTTTGCTACTAATATTTTAATTATAAACTTTTGCATATACACATCTCATGAATTCATAGTGATTATAGATTTATACTCCTCTGATAGTAATCATACATTTCATTCATCATTCATTTTATTTTGTTCAAACGTTAAATTCTATCCAAACATGCTAAAGAACATTTCACCTCAGAGAAAAACTGCTTCAAGTCGATAATGATCCATGTTATGACCTGTGTCATAGACATTTTCATTGCCTCCAAATGTAAGGTGTGAACAGAACCTATGACTACGAAAGTGAAACTACAATATGTGCGTGGAAATGAACGTTATCGTTATCAGCTTTCATAAGACGTTCTATACCGATCAATGTCGTGGGTAGATAAAGCATTTGAAAAGCATAGTACAAGTGGAATGTGGGGTAGGCTGATATGTGTGGTAGGCTGGTATGTGGGGTAGGCTGATATGTGTGGTAGGCTGGTATGTGTGGTAGGCTGATATGTGGGGTAAGCTGGTATGTGGGGTAGACTGGTATGTGTGGTAGGCTGGTATGTGGGGTAGGCTGGTATGTGGGGTAGGCTGGTACGTGGGGTAGTTTGGGAATGTGGGTAAGAGGAGTGAGTGTAGGTGTGGAAGTCTTGTGGCACAAAATACCTTTAAAATCATTTGATAATAATGATAATAATTTATACGCCTAGTGTTCAGTCAAGGACTGCTTAACGGCGATACATTGATTATTTTTTCCATGATCTAATTGAACTTTCAGACAGATACTTAGCGCTTCGCGCGATCATATTGGTTTTCCCTTTTTAGGTACCCATTTGTACTGCTTTGGGGGCTGGGTGCAATGTGGGTGTAGTGCCTTACAGAAGGACAAAACACAGTGTTAAGCCCAGGTAACATATTGAAGCTTACATATTTTGTGTCTTCATGTAAATTAATGGAGATCTGATGGTGATTGGCAAATCTTAAGATCAACAGGTGCAAAGCGAATACAAAGCAGACTGACATTCAATCAATTACAAGGTACGTTATTGGTACAAAGCTGGTACAAGGATGACTGACAGTCAATCAATACCAAGGTACATTGGTACGAATCCGGTACATAATACAGCACAGATTGTATGCTGGATTAATCAAGAATGTTGTTGAAAAATTAGGTATATTGTAAAATGATTCCGCTTTTGTGAAATTCCGACCTGACCTTAACATTTTATCTATGCAATGCAAAAGACGGGTTCCGATCCATCGAAGGGTCATGGTAAGGTAGTAATCTATACTAGGTAGGTAGGTTAGACAGTCAATCAACACCAAGGTACGTTATTGGTACAAAGCTGGTACAAGAGTGACTGACAGTCAATCAATACAACGGTACATTGGTACAAATCCGGTACATAATACAGCACAGATTGTATGCTGGGTTAATTTAGAATGTTGTTGAAAAATTAGGTATATTGTAAAATGATTCCGCTTTTGTGAAATTCCGACCTGACCTTAACATTTTATCTATGCAATGCAAAAGACGGGTTTCGATCCATCGAAGGGTCAAGGTCAGGTAGTAAGCTATACCAGGTAGGTAGATAATTGGTTCTGTGTATTATTCTGGTAAATGTATACAGCGATTAGATAAATGGGTACACATGTCATATTGGATAGGAGAAAGACTGGTCATGTTCCTGGCCTCTGTACTTGTTATTTAAGAAAGTGGGCGTTTAAAACATGACACACCCATTCTTCAAAATAAACATAAAAGATATCACATTTCTAATCTAATACGATATGTAAATACTGTTTCATATTCTAGAGTAGGTATGATATTGATCTTTAACATTATCTAAAACTATATTTTTAGCATCACAGGTTTTTAACATGCAATGTATAAGTATTTCTTTGAGTTTCTTTAGAAGTTGAAGGACAATATGTATAGATAACAACTTCTTCATCGAAACGTCGCACTCTATGAATAAAGAAGTTGTCATCCATAAATATTGTCCTTAAAAGTATAAGTAATCAAATATATAAACACGTTATCCACACAACAGGTACTTGAGTATAGTAATAAGTAATTAGTAAATTTATAAATGTAAGTTATCGACATTGTGGAAAGGTTCCCCTTTTCTCATATTAACCCCTTAGCCTGTGAAGGTTATGTGCAAGTGGGTCAGTGCAAAATTCGATATTTTCAAGAGAAGGTAGTACTTACCTGTAATGTCAGTACAGGTGAAAATGGTAGGTATCAAATGTGACCAGGTAAAATGTATATCTATGTAGGTATCCCAGCGTCTGCCCAAGGGTCCCTGAAGCAAGATGTATATATAGTCACATGATAAGCACACGCATGGGGGAACACATATATATCAAATAGTTTTTGCATAACAAAGGGCGAGCCTACCCACGTATCGCTCTAATAGTTTTGTATACGTTTCATAAAGTTTGTGATTTATCCCTAGTGAAAGAAAAGTTGAATATAAATGAATGACAAGTTGTATAAGGAAAAAGTGAAAAGTAGTATAGGCACATTTAAAAAGTTCTTTTTGAAAAAAATTTAATTGGTAGGTTTTTATAAATGACTCCTTGTCGTCAATATAATTGGAAACATAAAAGAGTTTATAGTTCTTGAAAATCCAAGAGGGTCCCATGTACTTTCTAGATTCAGGAAAAATATCATATTAGTAGATAGAATATACTTGTATATAAAAGTAGAAAAACAGATAAAGTATTCCATATTGAACACTAACACAACAGTAGTTTGTTCATTACTTGATAATCGTTTCTTAAAACATCAGCGATTTATTTACTTTTTCTAGTGATGTTCAGACTTTACGTTACGGTCAAATTTTTCAGAGTTTATGTTATTATTAATACTCCACTTACGTTTATTAAACTCAAATAATAATGAAGCTTAACATTTTCATCTTTCGGTCTAAAACTATCATAAAAATGCCCCTATACTAACCTGTTTAATGTTTTGTTTGGTTATCAACATCTATGATATGACAGTAGATCAAATCAAATGACACCAATACTCGCATGTAAGTACTAAATTACATATGTGCTTTTTAGATTAAAAGCTTTCGGTGATTCCCTTAGGGTTTACTTAAGCACTGGTTTGAAATCATTTAATACTGAGTTATTTTTTATAGAAGTGTATATACCTTCAAAAAGTAAAATATCAAAGGGATTTCACAGTTTGCTTGGGATTGTTGGTAATAAACAAAGTCATTTCATATCCAATGACTGTCGTATTTGCATGGATCAACCCGAACTACAACTTCGTTGATTTTGTACGATCATTTTATCTATCTCAAATCCACTTCATAAAGACTAAATGGGACTACAATTTAGATAAAGGGGATTGCACAACAACCAATAAGTGTTTTGTTTACCTGGTATCATTGTGAAATCCTTCACAGACTAAACACGGATTTAAAAAAGCGTTCATTTTCAAAAGAGAAACACATCATTTATCAATCCACTTACAGGGGCAGTAGCACGTTTTTTGAAAATTTTATATTTTCAAATTTTCACTGATATTTGTAGGTTAATGCTTAATGTATTTTTCTGATAGTGTCAAAAATCTCATTACAGAAACCAGTCATCCATAGTCAATGATAAAGATTCACACAGAGTCCATTGGTGGCCATTTTTGTGTGAACACCTTTAATTCATTTTGTGTAAGAAAAAGGAATCACGTGGCTGAACTTTACATTATATATATTGATTTATTACTACTTCATTTTGTATTAATACATTTTCATGAAACTGGAACCATTTATTTTCATTTTCCTAACAACATTATGTATACCCCCTAAATCGTGCTACTGCCCCTTTAAAACCGGCTCTGATCAAGACGACATTTTATAACGGGATTGCTTAACTACTATTTCACTCGACATGATATCACTTAAAGAATTGAAAAAAATTTTTTTACAAGGATTTGTTATTTTTTATAGACAGACAGACAGATTGACGATCTGTCTAGAACTGGCACTAGATCAAACCATTAGCCTCTGTTGACTTTGTAAACAAAACGTCTAACAGTCATCGATCATAGCATTTTATGTCTTAGGCCTTATCCTTTGCAGTCGGGTTGATCCAATTTCTGAACTTCGCTAATACATGAACTCATTCTGGATTTGTTTGATTGACTGGTTCAGTTAATCTTAACAACTGGTTTAGATTGCTTAAGCATTTGATTGTTTACTGTAACAACTATGTTTTGTCAATGAAGAATTACAACGAAGCAAAGTAAAATTCTGTAAAAGTTTATTTCAACTTCAGAATGATTCCATAGACAATAGTTTCTTCAATCAAACGTGAAATATGCATTCGAACAGACGATTGCAAAACCTCATATTGGATCCCTCGTAAATATATACATTATACATAAGATCAGCACAAAATAAAAATATATCAAAAATATATCCCATGAATACATCTTCAAAATGCTAAGTTCATATAGACTGCTAAGCACAATGAATAAAGTTTGTGAATAAAGTCTCATATACCATGATACCATTGAATATATGCTTTCGGGGATCAGTTTCAAAAGTTCAAAAAACACAGAGGTAGGTCGGGTATAGAATGAGGACAAAACAAGCGCCAGACAAAGACATCTCACCACCTTTGACAGTGAGGAACTATATCTACAGGAGATGAATGGAGGACATAGACCAATGAACTGGGTATAGATTGAATGACAAGGGATAAACAGGCCCTATCTAGGATGCCCTTTAATGTTTTGTACACGCACAGGGATACAGTGGATACATCGAGTCATCCATCCTGACAAGCATGATCTAGCAAGGAATATGACGAACCATGTTGCTAGCTTATCGATGATGTCATATAGGGTAAATATAGATTAAATGATACTGGATAAATAGGCCTTTCTAGGATGTCCTGTAATGTTTTGCAAACGTAGAGGTATATTGTTGATGCTACGAGTCATCAAACCTAAGACAAGGATGATCTAGCTAGGAATGACGAACCAGGGGGCTTTGCACAGGGTGGATGGAAGTCCTGTCACTTGTTGCTAGCTTATCGATGACGTCATATAGGATAAATATGGAATAAATGATACTGGATAAAAAGGCCATATCTAGGATGTCCTGTAATGTTTTGCAAACGCAGAGGGATACAGTGAATACAATGAGTCATCCACCCTGACAAGCATGATCTAACGAGGAAAATAATGAATCATTGGTCTCTGTCACAGGGTAAATGGATGTTTTGACACTTGTTGTTTGCCTATCGAGGACTTCATATACGCATGACAAAACCATAACCTGAAGCACTATAACCTGGTAAAATATTTTGGTTATCTTTACAAGGTGCAAAGGTCTCTAGGAACAGTCTGTTGCTTCATGTAGAATTTCATCATCTTCATCATCATCATCTTCACCAATAGAACCAATATCATCATCACCATCAGCAGAAGAATATTTTAGAAATATTGGTAAAGCATCTAAAGACTGTAGTTATATAAATATACAGGCATTCCTAATGTCCATCAACACGATATGACCTTGAGGTCAATAAGAAAATGCAAGGGATATAGAATTGCACGATGGGTCATCGTTAACGTTGTGATTTAAACCAAACCGAACGAAACCACTATTCATGTTACAAGACATAAAGAGCTGCAAATCTAATGTGTTCTCAAGACGTCCTGAATGGTATATTTAACAAGTATCCATCCATGAGCAATACGCAAATTCGTGGAACATGTTCAAAGTCCTATATAGGGTAAAACAGCATTAGGGGCTTGTTACTCCTTCACTTGATTTTCTAGCTGTCTGCAGTTACATTATCAACCAGCAAGGTTTTTCAATAAAAATAGAATTTACTTTTGGTCATTATCAGATTCTTATATAATATAGCAAGGAGTTGATGACATAATTGTCCACAGTAATGTTCTCCAATAACTGACATATCTTCAAGAGAACCATCTTCCTACGCAAAGCCCAAAACGCCAGTTTCCGAACTGTCAAATTTATGCCTTGCTGCAGACCCTTGAATTGTCTGTGCTGATATCAGCGCCCCTACAGGCGATTGTTAGCAACCTCCAGTTACTTTCTGATTGGACTATTGCTTTCTCTCATAGTAAGCTAGAGAGCAGGCACAGAAAATTCAAAGTTCTGCAGCAAGGCATAAAACTGAAGGTTCGGAAACAGGCGTTTTAGGCTTTGCGTAGGAAGATGCAAGAGAACATGTAAACGCGTTAAAATTTGTGATTCCTCAATAATCTTAAAATACTCTTAAACATCCATTCTGGGCATATTTTCAGCATTTGCTGAAAACTGAGAACCTTGCTATGTTCACAAGGGTTGAATTAACAATTATCGTTCTGGATAGGTGCGAGGACAATTACAAATACCTGTCTTCATTGGGGTTGTTGAAGTACCTGAACTTCGTTTGCACCATGACCATAGAAAGATCTAAGAAATATTCACCTTCTTTCATTCAACTACAATAAGAGTGATTCATCTCTACCGATACTTATCTTGTGTATGAATGCGTACTCAAACCTATTCAAATGGACATCTTCATTTTAAGTATGCTGTTATACATCGGTACTATATCATTAGAAAAGCTTAAGATATTCATATTATTTAGCGTCTATCGTTTAACAAGATACTTATATTAATATTTACTTCTTTATCATGTGCCCTTCAATAGGTTTCAACGAGAGAAGATAGACATATTTGTGGAAATTCTATAAATGAAATTCTTCCTATAAGTTGATCATTTTTCAAAATGTCCGTTTGAAAACTTTGCGAATAAAAATGCTTTCATGATCAAATCCACCAATGAATGTTAAAAAATAATAATCATTACTTATTATTCAATTTGATAGTGTTTTCAAAATAAACACTAAAGCTCGTTATTCCTATGAATGTATATAATTTTTACTTGATAAAACGATAACTAAGAGTAATAAAATTAATAAATAATATTTAACAATTGTGTTTTAAGTGTCTCAATATACAATATAATTCATAGTGTAACTCAAATATGTAGATATCGACACCTAAAGGTAGTATTTACCAAAAAACATATGGGTAAACTTATCATTCATAACTTCTTTTTAACACCTATCAAGTATGTTTTGTATTTTCAGATTGCATATCTGTGTAATGTATTGTGTCATACTGTCACAGTGTGTAATTCATGATTATTAACATTAAATCTATATGATTGAACCAGTATATGGCTACATATTTTCAGATTGCATATCTGTGTAATGTATTGTGTCATACTGTCACAGTGTGTAATTCATGATTATTAACATTAAATCTATATGATTGAACCAGTATATGGCTACATATTTTACTTATTATTAAAGGTATCAGATCACATTGTAAAATCCATTGACTACTCAAATGTCATAATCTTACCTTTAATATTAATATAAAATGTCATGTTTTGAAATCTCATTACAAAACATCTCTTTCGTTAAATGCAGCACTATCCATTGTACTCGCAAAATTCATAATCTTATATTTTCAAATGCTCATAAGTCAAATGTCATTTTTGAAAATCTCTTGACAAAACATCTCTTTTATCAAATACAGGAATATCCATTGTACTACTCATGACATGCTAAGTCTTGCATTTTGAAATATGCATAACTTGAATTGCAATGTTTGAAAATCTTTTATCAAATGCGGGACCACCTCTAGCAAGATAAGATAATATCTAGAGATTTCAACACAAAACCTTATTAAGTCCACAGCACCGGATTTATGCATAACGTTGTGTGTCGCTGCATTTCTTTAAACTTAATTATTGTTGTCAGCAAGATAAAAGATCTGCTCTGCAAGGAAATTTTAAAGTAAAACCCTTTGAAGGAGGACCCAAATAAAGGGATCTATGCATGACTTGGTGTGTCATTGCAATTCTCCAAGCTTAGTTTCCAGTGCAAAAAGTATAAGCCTGATAAATAATGCACATAATTTTCAATTTTGTGCATAAATCACAGATACTGACCTAGTATATGTTACCTAAGGCATACTTTCCTGCACATTATTTGTTATTTGACCTACAACAGGAAATCCTGTATAGAATTCATTTTTGTATTATAATTTGAAGGATTTAAACAACTCTTCAAATCCTTATAAGTAATTCCACTGTTTAATCGTTTAGAACACGTGTTGTTATTAAACAAATTCAAAGTACTCATTTACAGTATTTTAAACTATGATTAAATAAGGATTTATCTCCAGTTCACTTAAAACTTATAATTAAGTTTTCTCTATTGCAAGCTATTGCTACATATACTCTTTATTTAGATGTTTATCAATTATTCTCATTATTGTTATATTTTTGGCAATATATTCACAAAAATCGATGACAACAACTCAATATTTTGGAGAAAATGAGTTATACGATAGTGATGGTAATATGAGATCTCAAGGTTACCCCAATACGATAGATTTATCATTTGTGATTTGTTAGGCCCCTACAACAATACCAACACACCCCCCCCCTCCACCACCAAAACCCTCTAACGTTTCTGGTTTCAAATTTTACCACGAGAAGGTCTTTATGATATGTATAGTGAAGCATGAACACGCAATACAATACAGCATTGACAGTGCTCTAGAACACATAAATACACATTGACCATTCGAAATCCATAACCCCTTGATGCATCCCCCGTCTTGATGCTTATGAGAGAAAGATTTTGATCAATAAGGAGAAAAAGCACAATGAGTCAAAGAGCATGGGATACTTGTACAATTGCAGAATTCAATTACCGTAGTCCCTGCTATCCTCCGATCCCCTTCATGAGTTACGTTTTACCCGAACTCACCTGCTAATGAGAGGAACAGTTTCACATACACACACTAAAATTCACGTGTTTTGATCTCTTCTCAGCACATACGAGAAAAGCACGTGTTGAGGCCTCTTCTCAACACATACAATACACACGTTGGAAAAATTGATGCATCGTCATCTGACAACATTCGACAATCTGAACGATTGAGAAAATTTATGAAGCAGTACTCACATGAATCAAGCCAAGGTGTATGTTAGTTGTCTCCGGAGTTAGAAGTCCTTCACTGATTACTGGATATTAGAGAAGTGAGTAAACACTGGCGACTCCAGCGAGCAGTCAAACAGGTTCTTGTTAGGGTATAGAAGAATATAGCATGGAGCTCAGAAAAGCATACAACTGCATCCAAAAAGTTTGTTCACTGCGATATAATATTTGAGAAAGCATTAAAGGGGCGGTAGTACGTTTTTCGAAAATTTTATTTATTAAAAAAATTATAAGTGTACGTTAATGCTAAATGTATAACTTTGATAGTGTCTAAAATCTCAATACACAAACTAATGATCCATAGTCAGAAAACGATTTTTAAGATTCACCTTAAGTTCATTGGCGGCCATTTTTGTGTGAACACCTTTAATTCCATTTGTGTAATTAAAAAATCGCGGTGCTGAACTATACGTTATATATTTTATCTTTTTCTGCATCATTTAGTTTAAATACATTAAATGTCTTTCATTTGGAACCATTTATTTTCATTTTCTTCACTTCAT
This sequence comes from Steromphala cineraria, assembly GCA_916613615.1. Classification (NCBI taxonomy): domain Eukaryota; kingdom Metazoa; phylum Mollusca; class Gastropoda; order Trochida; family Trochidae; genus Steromphala; species Steromphala cineraria. The sequence goes on along the minus strand of OU744728.1, from coordinate 25,228,266 downwards.
CTTATAGTTCCCCTTAAACGTCCTACTGTAATAAATGAAAGACCCTATCTGCATCACAAAAGTATGTTCATCGCATTTAATGTCTACAAAACCGATCTGGACTAGAAGTGGAAAATGGTTTTACAGATGTTGTCAAAATGGTTGTTGACTTAATGTAATGTAAATAAATTCAGATAGGTCCATATTTAGATAAGGAATGTATTTGGGTAGATTTACTGCTTCATATTAGACTTAGATTTAGGGAGATATGTAGAAGGTAGTTTCTTCGAATCAAGGTCATCTTTCAATTTTCCCTCGAAGTCGAACATCAAAGGCACACTTAACAAAAAAGATGGAATGAAAATAAGAGGAACATAAAAAATTACAGGTATATCATAACCTTTTAACCCAATATAATGCAATTTTAAAGTAATTTTTTAATTATCAACTTTCAGTTCGAAGTTCAAAATAATCTAATACACGTGATTTGCAACTTCATTAAGGTGAAAAGGTTGTATAATGTATATAAAACGTATGTTAAAACTCTCTTTATAATCCATTTTAAATATTCAAGACGTCGTTTTTACATCTTTTGGCGTCTTCAAGGAAACCCGAAATCACCTGAAGATTATAAGTGAACAAACCTTTTAGATGCGAATATTGCGTTGCCAATTCAAAGTAATAACAAAATTAATTCAAAAATGTGTTTGAAACAAAAATCCAAAATAACATGAATTTAGAAAATATATGAAACAACCTTTGGGATGCATCCCTCTTACAGTACACCCACACCACAGAGCTCTGGTTCTACAGCATTACGCTGTCTCCACTCTACCCTGTGTGCTATCAGTCCGTGAATCTCGTCTCGCTCTGGAATCTGGCAAGACCAGTGGAGGACGATAGTGTTCTGAGCTTTATGATATGGTAATGATATGTGTCACTTGGGTAGAAAAGAGTAATTGATTCACCAGGCTAAGTCAGAATAGTGTGAGGGGATTCTTTTGTAGAGACGAGATTCTAGGGGAAAGGAAATATTTTTTATTTATTTAGGAAACCTTAACTTACTAAAATTTAGAAGTAATTTTATAAAGTATGGTCACCCATTCTGTTAAATAACACTTGACAGCTTTGAAATACATGGTACATGAGGCAGACAGGTCACGTGACATTAATATGCATATCACATTTCAAAACACAATAAAACAAGGAAACATTATAAAGCACCTGACATACGAGAAACATTCATTGTTTTCTAGATGTTTTGAAACTCCCCATCGTACGATAAATAGAGGCATGAAATAGGTTTTTAATTTTTTGATAAATTTAAAGGGGCGCTTATACATATAAAGTTACACACTGGATTAAAGTATTTTCGTATCGTATTGAAGTAATAGACAGTTATGCATTTCAAAGTCATAAACTTGCATTTTAAACCTTCAAAAACAAGTTTTGTGCAGTAAAATGCGGGATTTTAACGTGTTTGGACTAACTTATATCTCGAATGTATCTCTGACAGTGTTTAAGCTCTTTCTCCGTATGTCTGCATCTATGTGTCTCTCATCTTTTTTCATTCTCCCTGTCTCTCTGTCTGTCTTTTTCCTAGTCTTTCTCTCTCCCTGTGTATCTCCTCTTTTCTCTGTTTTTCTCTCTATCTCTCCCTGTCTGTCTCATAATATCTTTATGTTCCTGTTTTTATTTCTTTGTCTCTGTAAGTATGTCTATCTCTCTCTATCTCTCTGTTTTTCCTTGCTAGTCTTTCTCTATCTGGCTGGTCATGACTCTTTTCCCTTCCCTTTTTGTCTGTCTGTCTGCCTTTCCTGTCTGTCTGTGTTTTTGCCACCTTGTCTCTACATCTCTATGTCTCTCTGTCTATATGTCTCTATGTATGTCTTTGTGTCTGTTTCTCTCAGTTTGTCCGCAGTCTGTCTCTCTGTCTCTCTGTCTCTCTATCTATGTCTCTCTGTCTCTTCCGTCTCCTCTGTCTCTTTATCTCTCTGTCTACCTGTCTCATCTGTGTTTCTGTCTCTGTCTCTGTGTCACTGTCTCTCTGTCCCTCTCTCTCTGTGTTTCTGTCCCTGTCTCTGTGTCAATGTGTCTCTCTGTCTCTCCGTTTCTCTGTCCCTGTCTCTCTGTGTTTCTGTCCCTGTCTTTGTGTCACTGTGTCTCTCTGTCTCTCCGTCTCTCTGTCCCTGTCTCTTTGTGTTTTTGTCCCTGTCTCTGTGTCACTGTGTCTCTCTGTCTCTCTGTCCCTGTCTCTCTGTGTTTTGTCCCTGTCTCTCTGTCTGTCAGTCTCACTGCCTCTGCCCCTCTGTCTCTCTGCCCCTCTGTCTCTCATTCTTTTTCTCCATATCACTCTCCCTACCCCTATATGATTACGTGAAGGGAAGGCTTATATCCCATATAGAATGAAAACACCACGTATCTCCCTATCGCTCTATCACTGCGTACAGGATCGAATGTCAGTGTTGACACTAAGTCGAGGAACACAATGCAACTCCATATTTCTGTATATATCGCCGACCTTTCAAGGGAACAAGAGAAGGCACTTTATGGATCAATGAAAAGACGAAGTGTTGTGGGTTGGCAAACATTACACAAGCAGAGGGCATAGCCGGAGTTTTAAATTATATTGGTAAAAACTAATGTCAATGATATGTGCACCGTATAAGTATACTGAACAAAAATTAGAATGGTTTCGATGACACTTTTAAATCATGCATATTGTAGTGTCATTTCATTCACCAGTGGCTTATACTGTTCCATTTACCACCTCAATATCAATCCCAAAAATATCTGACTTTTTTTTCAGTATTTCATTGGAACGTTGATTAGAATACCTCAGCTCTTTTTATGACTTTTCAAAACTCAAAGGTTTAACGTTTGAGGACCATCATAAATACAGAACTTAAACTTTGCATTAAATGGGATTAACCTTTTAAACTTCAGACGTTGCCATGCTTATTGATACAAATATTTACATAGCACAATAGTCACTTATTTGCGTAATAATTGATGCATTTCAATGTTCTGTCATTGTAAGATAACTGTAGATAAACGTAGGAGAAACGATCATGAAGTTTAAAGGAGGAAGTTTTGGTAATCGATCAATAAAGTTTAACTTATTAACATATAAGAAAGTATTCGCAGTGTATGCTTTGGCAGCTGCAGGGTGCACGCATGCAACCATGTGAAATATCGTTTATCGTAAAATACACTATATCTCTTACAAAACACAACGGACTTTTGTCAACACATACAAGGAAAATATGTGTTACTTATGCATGATAACAAACACAATCATATTCACTTTGTAAGCATAAATCAAAAAGCCTACATTTGTAAATACGTCGACTCTGACCCCAATAATTCATTCATGGGATTTGATTTAACACTATATAGAGGCAAAATGTAAAGTGCATCATACTTGATATTTGGTGTCATCATCAAACATGATCACATTCAGTCATGATGCTTATTATCATCATAAAAGAATGATTATCATAATCATAAATATGATTCAAAATATTGACAAAACTCTGTGAGGACGCAATTTGACAACTTCAGTGAAACAATCTAAGTCATCTTGACTGGTTTAAGAGAAAGCTTCTATATATCTTCAAAGAGGCTACGATCTCTATAAAACCTTCCTTCTCAGCCAGTTGATCAAAGAGATGATGTTTCCAGATTGACAGACTGATGTTGATATCAACACATCACACGTGTTCACTCTTACTCAGGTGTGTCCTTCTTACCTGTAGCGGCAAGATCAAAGCGTACCTGCGTATCTAGCTCCTATTCGATATAAAACGCAAGATGTTTCATATACGCGTTATTTGTAAGGAATTTTCTAACCTGATTACAAACAGGATACATGAGGGAAAATGAATATATGAAAACTGAATCGTGTATTCAACGGTAGAGTGAGAGCCCGCAACTATCCTTACTTAGCCGTATTGCGTTGAAACCTGCAAGTATGGCCAATTAAAGTGTCATTTAGGGCTGGAGAGAGGTCGAGGTTGTCTCAAATATCTTGAATTTGTTTGAAAGGATATTTTTTTATTTTTCATTTTACTATCTTTTTAGGCATTTATTTCTTCGGAAGAATTTACCTGTATCAACATGTAACAACTTGATCATATAATGTTCAACCCTTGGGGATTTGGATTATTCGAACGAGTGGTTAACTGAAATCTCTCTGTGATTTCAAAAGTTTGAATCATTCGAATGACTTCTTCCTTAGATATACTTTACCTATCATTTATGGGCCAGTGAATGTTCCATTTCATCAAACGGCAGCAATGCCTCGAGTTATTTGAGGTACTGGATAAAGCAGAAAGACAACGATACCCTTTAACTTGTACATGTTACTTATTATCTTGTATACAAATGATCTTATGATCTTGAGAGAAAGATCTCATAAATGATTGTATCTATATTATTCAGTCCGAGAAGTAACCGTAGGTACCAATACGTTGTAATTTGTTACAACCAGAATCTAAAACAGAGGTATAATGTTTAATTATAGTTTAAGATTTATTAATATGTTTAAAAATTGGTATTGGCTCTATTCAATAATAATACAATATGAAATCCGAGAACGAACCAATTCATTTGTTTTCGTGCTTAAAGGAACATGATCATAAAATTTAATTTTTAGACAAAACCGATTTTCAGAATTTCAGAAACTTAATAAGCTGTAATGATCCAAGTAATATCACTGATCACAAACAAAATAATTCAATACAAATCAATAAGGCAACGACATGATCTTTTTTATCATGGTATCACTAATTTATATCATTAGGGACACCAAAGAAATTTTCTAAATTGGAAACAAAAAGTCCAATAGTCTGTTTTCATGCAGTGGATACAATAACATACCATAAAATTGCTATTGTTAAATTAAAAACTAATCATATTTCACCATATGTGCGTCAATCTCCATTCAAAGTTCTGTACTAAAATCGGAGACAGCAATGGCCGATTTGTTATATTATCATCTCACAAAGTATCTAGAGTTTGCACATATTTGATATCAAACTCACATTTCCCACACCCCAACAATAAAATGAATGAACTATGAATATTCTTTCATTCGACAATAAACTCAATATAAGAATATACTCAAATTCCATTTTGGGCCTTAAAAACGATTTGTTAGGAGGAAACAAATGCATTTATTCTGCAATATTTCTCTTTTTTCAAATACCACGAAATTCCTAGCGTAAAGCTCAACATTACATCCTACTCCACGCAGTGTTCCTTGAATGATGCAGCAATAAAGGACTGCATCCCGCCCCTCTAATGACTTGCATATCTCACAATTTATGCATTTGAGACAGATCCGCACTGAGATAAATATGACGGGCTTGGCAATATAAATAAGCTTTATTACTTAACGTATACACGCACAAGGATAATCCACGTGTTCTTTGATTTGGGCAAGTTTTAAAAATATAATTCGGTGTATTTCAAAGTTGGCTAAACTAATATATTTTTTTTAAATAATGTTTTATTTCAAATAATCCCATGATATAACGACAGCAGGAGATTTGATTTGGACATTAAACTCTGGAACATTGATAAGCCTTCGAAAAGCACGATTTTAAAATAACAACTTCTTTATTATGAACATACGCGATACATCGGAGTACTTGCTTGCTCCTTCATCAGGTGGGTTTTCAATGAACTGACTGAAACAAGACAACTTAAATTGTTCCCAAAACAAATTGCTAGTTCATTTTTGCTCGAGATTTCTCCCTATTGTTAGATTCGTTCGTTACTACAGGCCCGTAGCAATAAAGGGGGCGGCCCCCACTTTTTGCATTACCATATATTTCCAGCATAATATTTAATGTCCTTGTTGCCCATCAGAGTTTAAAAATATCAGTGAAGGTGACCAAACAACCGTAAAAAAGCATTAGATGCGAATTAACAAAAGCTAAGCTTCCGACATCCTATCCTCCCTCCCCCCACTTATGTAAAACATTGAGAAGTTGAACCCCCCCCCCCCCCCACTCCCGAAATTGGTGCTACGGGCCTGCTACAAATGCCCCCTCGCTGTTTAACTCTAAGCCATTCATGTGTCTCTTTAAACTAAGAATGGCATGAATCTGTAAGGTCACCAAGTTTAATTTCAAAATACGTTCACCCTGAATTTTTAACGAAATAAAGAAGGATTTTAACCTATAACCAAAACACCGACAAACACAATATCCCACTACATAATGTCTATGCAAAACTAAAGTACCCTATCATTGTACGCCCACACATAGAATTCATTTTCCAATTCAACTAAAATTTTCTTTTTGTAGTAACGAAATAAATGACTCGTAGATAAAAAAAACATCTACTGCAACATTTGAAAAGGCAATTGAGAATTGAAAAGGAGGTTAAACCCTAATTGGCTGAAAGCTTTGTGACCATGTTATAATATCTCCAAATATATCAAAGGGTATCTTTTGAAAACTTTTTTGCATCTGAAAAAGATGGCGTAGTCTCAAATAATTTGGACGTCATGCCCAGATAAACATGTCACATATTGCAAGACAAATCTAAAGATGCTCAAAAATGGTTTCACTTTATTTTGAACGTTTTAAATAGAGAATACCTGTTTATTCATATTCCTTGGGAAATTCCTTTACTTGATACCATAATGAAAAACTCAAGAAAAATGTCTACATATGTTAAAGAGAAACTGCAGTATTCTAAGGAATTTTGATACGTTCACGGACAAGCATTATGAAACTGTTTTTATGAAAATGAGTGATTATATCAATGAAAGAACAAAGATTGGCAGTAATCTAAACCCATTATCACATTTAAAGTGTCCATGAGTCTTACTGCGGGGAACAAACAATATCAAAAACAATCTTAGAAGTTATTACATGTAACTTTTTTGATGCTACTTCCGTTTTAACCTGAAATATGGGAGGACAAGTATCATTAAAATATCGTTTATAAAATACTAATTAGCTATCGATTCCAATCAAGTGAAATAAATGGTCCTGAAAGCCATCATGTATGTCAAACTTAGTGACATGCCAAATGAAAATTTTAGACAAGTATTCTGAAAATGTTTACAAAATGTATGTAGCTTATTGTTTTATGTAAATCTATTTTAGCACTTTCAGTGCTTTTAACTTATATTGAATATTAAAAGTACATTAGTGTCTAATAGGCCCAAGTTGGCCGGGCGATGATTTACATGTATATTTGACCTGTACCAATCGCTAAACACTTGAATAAAATATTTTTCTTCTTCTTTTTCTTTCTTTCTTCATAAATCTCATTGATGTAAATGAACAAAACTAAATTGATAGGAATCTGAAAGCAATATAGCATGTCAAACTAGGAAAGAAAAGTGTCTTGGGAGACATGTAAAGGTCACCAGAAACTTTGTTCCGGTTCATTGCACATAAGACGTCATGCATGGGTCATTCCCAATGGTTTATCACTGTCATTAGAGACCTGCCCACTTTCTAATCAACAAAGCTGACTTAGAGCTGAACTGGATCTATTGTTCCATCAACATAAACCTTCCTGACAATTCCTCCAACCACCACGAATTGGCAGCTTCTGAAAGGCTGAAATTGTGTCCGGTACAATTTAGGATTGTTGTGCATTTCCCAGAGTTTCTCGCTTACAGACATGGCCATCTTTCACATTAGACTACAAATCTAACAACTTGTGTTACATACCTGTTTATCGCTAGTATTTCCATATCAATCTAAAATCTGATTTTTTTAAATTTAAGCTTGAATTGTGTTTTTGATCGGCATGTTTATATCGTCATAAGTGTTGTTTATTACCCTCATATACTTAAACAAAGAAAATGAAAATATGAAATCTAAATGCTCAAAACATATTTAAACATTGTTCTTGTATTTATTCAAAAAAAGGTGTAATTTTTTTCATTATAACGATCTTTTATTTCTTGTCCATTCATGCTTTCTCCTATTGCATTTTCCAACACACACAAAAAACATAAATGAAAACCGCTATGTTTGTGAATCATTGTTGATTATCTTTTCCACTCATAAAAAAGACACAAAATTATAACAAATTATGCATGTTTTTTAGCAAGAATAGTCTTGTATTAATAACATCATTTTGGCCAAGTTGTTCGTTACCATTCAGAACATGGTAAACTAAGTATATCATGAATACATTTTTTACAAAAGATCAAATACACAGTTATTTTTTCATAACATGAAAACTTAACTACTTAAATCAGATTCCCGAGGAATGCGTCATGAAATGTTCTACACAAAATAACACAAAGCTCCGCTGAAGTCACAACATTATACCACCTCGTAACACCCAAACTTTGACATGACACTTAGCTTAAGCTGTCGTTCTTTTATGCTGAATTCTGTGACACGGTTAGTTGACTATTGAAGATATTCATGCTTGGCTTGTAACACGGTCACGCTTGACTTCACTCAACAGGTAATCGATATTGAAAGGGCAATCGATTTGAATTCGTCCTATCTCCTTAAATGTTATGAGGCTACGTCTATTATTATCATAAAAGCAACTAAAATGCATCGGATTGCAATCAACGATAAATCAATATGGAAAATGAAAATGTGAAATTGTTTGGGCTTCGTTTATGTTTATTGCAGTAAACGCATTTGGTGTATTTTAAACCTCATTATAACCAAAATGATCTCCCAATTATAGATTCAACGTCGATAAGAATGGAAAATAACAATGAGAAATTTTACAGTAAAGTTATTTTATGGCTTGTTGTCGCGCAAATTGCAGTCACTGTATTAATACCTTGACAAACACGATCTTAACAGGTTTTGCTAAATCATCACCATCATAAAAGTAACTGAATTGCTTTACATTTTTCGGAATCGATAAATCAATAGTGTTCACAGAAGGGCGGCATAAAACGTTGCTAGTAAAACAGTTAGAATGGATTCATTAAGTGATAAACAGTCATAAATCGTGTTAAATTGGGCGTATAATAATAACCCTATGTTAAAGTACTTATTGATTGGTACATTTTTGTTGGGAAATGTATATACATGTACACGTTCATCTTATTAAAGTCAGATTATTATGAGAACTGTAGAATATTTGCACCAAAATATATATATATGACATAGGTAAATGACGTTTTTGTAGATTCAGTGACAGTGCCTGATTATGAAAAACATAAGGTAACTTTAATACGGTGATTGAGAGGATATACATAGTGAAAAGTTTTGCAAAGCAATTCAAAAGCATAAAATTCGTTTTAGATTATAAGCTTGAACATCTTTTTAAGACATACCACAGTAATTAACTAAAAAGGCATGAAGGTACACATGACATTTCGGTTAACATGATTGGATTTACCAAAAGAGTCATTTGACTAAAATGAGTCAAGTATATATGACGTGCTGGTAAATAAAATATATTGATTATTCACAAGCAGTAAACAAGCAAGATAATTACCTGAAACAATCAATATATTTTCCTTTCAATCATTATGTATACAATAATACAGATGATAAATGCATCAATAATACTGGAACGAGACGGGGTTTTACAAAAAAACGTTTTATGTTGTTAAAAACATATACACGAATGCCACCAGTACAGGTTTGTAAGTACAATGATAGGTTTGAGGAAAAACATATAAACACGTGTAGTTATCTATGTAAAATTCATGAATAGTCATACATTGTATAGCTTTTACACGTGATGAATACTAGTCACATAGGTATATAATCTACAATGTAAAGGTAGATATATGTTGTATGCTGAGAAACAACAGTGAAAGATGAAGCATGGGAAACCCTCGCCTTCAAAACCTTGCTTTATGTCCAATGTTCTATTGTAAAACATAGCTTCCGAATGCATTTTATCCATTGATAATTGATAAGTAAAATACATGTCTAAAACAAGAAGAATCGTGTTGAAAAATAACCCTACTGAAAAGAACCTCGAATATGTCACATAGAAAATACAATTCTTTCCAAAATACGAATTTCACCTCTCCACCATAAGCTTGCTTGGTTTTAGGTAATAATAAAGGAGCTATATTATCTTTGTCTGAAAGCACATTGTCAAGCAAAGCCAAAACCTCGGCAAACAGCTACCTAAAAACACCATATTTCGAGCTCAGTGTCACGTTTTGAACTGTACATAGTTTCTCGGTACATTTAGGGATTTCATCATTTCACAAACGAACAACTCACCTGTTGATTATGAAGAACGTCACCAAAATCCAGGTAGCTTCTTGATAATCCAGGTAGATAGCAAACAACACCGGCCACTCTGTCACAAGAGCAGCGCGCGATAGCAAGTGGACCAGTATATTCGGTCGCGTCACAGTCCAGTGGCGCTTGCCTTGGCAGCCATTTTCAATAACCTATTTGTCATTGGGTTCACGTATTGTGCGACTCTATTCACAGAGAAAGCCCGACTGAGATATTTGTCCTCAATAGGCCTTACCTCGATGTAAATACCTGGCCAAGTGCTGCATCTTATGTAAATATGATAGGTATCTTATGTAAATTTGATAGGGTGCGTAATGTTTGCTTATAAGTTTTGACTGATATATCAGAATGAAATCTTGTCATTTGAATTTTTTATATGTAATATGATGCCTTAAATTTATAAATGCTTTCCCTGTCTAAGGCCTTTTTCTCATGCACGAATTTACATACATGAGCAAATTAACACACCGGGTTTGGTGATTATGACATTGTCAAACAAACTGTTTTATAAGGATCAGTGGATGGAAAACTAGAATCAGCAAGGTGACAATGGAATCGCATTGGAATTGATAGGTGGCAAAATCGGTTTACTGGATATCGTTACAGGAAAATAGAATTCAGTTTATTATACGATTTATGATATTGTTATGTCCTATAGGGAAGGAGGATAAACATTTTCCTTGTTTGGTGTAATTCTATAATCTGAAAATACTAGTTCTTTCCTGATCAAAATGGATATGCAGGAGAATAAATTTTAATATTTTCATTAATTTTTTAATGATAATTACGTTTCCATAGATCCCCGTACTTTATACCTACATGTAATTAACAAGAACAATCTAAGGATGAAGTCATGTACATACAAATGATACAAATAGTTATCGATCACAAAGTTCTTGTAAGCATAAGTACTTACCATTACATATTGTTTTAGGCATTGTGATTAAACCATTTTTAATCTCCAAATGCGTTTTTATAGATATAATGCATTTGCAAACAAGAGTTAAATAATTCCCATGACACTATTTACATAGTGTGTAAAATACGTATTTGTAAATTTACATTTACATGACCTCCGGAGGTCATGTAAATTTTCTCCTAGTGCAAAAGTATTCATGTATGTATAGTAATTGCGTTCTTATTACGCCTTTAAACACCCGAATAGCTTAGTGTTTACATATGCAAGTAACTTTACTCATTTACGTAACTCCGTGCATGAGAAAATGACCTTGGTAACTTTCTCCGATTTTTCATGTTCATAGATGTAATTTTCGTGATTGAAAATCGAACTTGCTTGGCAACAAAAGTAAATGTTGGTAGTTAAAAAATATATGGCGTACTGGTATAAAATGAAAGTTTTCAAATATTTAATAATAAAGTTGTACAAATATGTTTTTGGTTTTTCTTACGTCTTACTAATTTTATCTATATTTGAATATTTTAAATCTAATAACTCATTCTTTGACAAAAAATTTCAAAAACTAATTCATATATGTAACGAAATAATGATCCCATTCAGGGATTAAAAGAACCTTATATTTTCAAATTCATCACTTTCGTTGAATAAGGTGTCTTTGTTATCTAGTCTAGCGAAGATGTTGTAATGTATCTAATCCCCGTGACCTCTCAACATCTCGCTACTTGTTCTTCTTAAACCAAAACCTGATCTACAAGTTTTTAAGGTTTTTTTAAATTTTAGAAAAATGACTGAGATTCAAACCCCCAATTGAAAATGTCATGTACTGTTTACAATGAAAACATGTCTAGCCTGTATTTTGTCACTACCAACTCTTTGCTTGATTGCGTTCTTCCTGCTTAAGTCATTGTTAAGCGAAGGTTAGTTTCGTCTCCAGATGTATTGCCCTTAAAGGGCTAGTAGCACGTTTTTGGATAATTTTTTATATTTTATTTTTCACTGATTAATGTACGTGTACATTAATGCTACATGTATGAAAGTGTTAAAAATCTCAATTCACAAACCAATCACCCATAGTCAGAGAACATATTATAAAGATTCACATAAATTCCATTGGCGGCTATTATTATGTGAACACCTTTAATTAATATTGTGTAAGAAAAAGGAATCGCATGGCAGAACTTAACATTATTAATTTGAGTTATTACTGCTTCATTTAGTTTAATTACATAGTCTTTCAATTGGAACCATTTATGTTTGCTTTCCTGACATCATCCCTTATTCCCCCCCAAAAAACGTGCTACTTCCCCTTTAAAAGTCTTTTTCTCGTGCAAACACGAAACCTCAAAATGCATTCACAGTTTACTTTTTGTCTAAATGGATACGAAACGAAACGACAGGAACACATACGAGAATATGTTTTAAGTGGATAAAACAAAAACAATCACACTTTAAAAGATGTTTAAGATGCATACTAAACGAGTTATGTGTGATATATGTATTTTAAACACAGTATGGAATGTCATGTTATATAAGCCTTTCCTTTTATATGAAAATCAAAGTTTTCGGGATACAAAATATTCAAGTCTAAACATGTATACAAAAACGTTTCGGAGTATGAAATTCCTTACTCCCTCTTCCAAAACTCGACCAAAAGGAAGTGTTAACTATCATATATAAAGTAGTCACCGTTTTCGGTGGCTGACTGAAAATATCGAAAGGTTTCAGCTATGGTCGACAATTGCTTTCGACTTTTTTCGATTAAACGACTACTACGAAAATTCAACAGAAGTGGATTTCTGAATCTGAATTTAAGTCGAAGAATAGAACTTTTAACAAATATTTCGTGTATTTGATATTAAATACCACTGATACATTGAAATTGCAAGATTTGTTTCGTTAATTTCCTACATATATTCTCCTAAAACAAGGATCATAAGATTATGAGTATATAACACAAGACAAAATAAGTTAAGCTCCCCGAAATTCAAAAGGTTTATCTACAACAGTTTTTTTAGCCATATGATTTCCGTATTATGTTATTCTGATTCTGAACTAGCGTTTGCCAACGCGGCAATCAATTTTGATAAACTTAGATCAACACAATATGGAACTGTCGATTGAATTTATTCTACCATCTGAATCATACCACCCCCTTTGGTTTCGCAAGATGCTCCTTTCCTCCTTTGGTAAGAATTGTGGATTCATTCAGTAATGGTTGAACTTAAAGTCATGGCACAATGCACAATGATGGCGTCAATCTGTTGCCTCAAGTAACGTTCATACGACATTCCTTAATGAACCAGACTGGGCATCCGCGTCAAAACTGTAGGACTGAGGAACAGAAGGGACATCAAACGTCAAAACTGACAGATAAGCTAACAGTGGGTTTTGGTGTCTGGACCGGTAATGATGGAACTATAGGTCATGGCGGAGGAATCACAGGTTCGATGAATGAAGTTTACTCCTACACACTGATGATCGGCCAGTCAAGATGGATGAGGAGTATAAACACGAGTTACATACCCAGGAACATCATACCGTATTCAGTATGACTAACCTTTGAGGGAATTTACTGGTATAGAATACTGGATTTAACTTAAGTTACAGTCAGGCTTCTATAGCTAGTGAGTAGACCAAACACAGCATGCCAAGAACCGGACCCGTTCTAGCAGACCAATTGCAACTCAAATTTAAGTTGAGAGGATGGTGCTAAATGATGGAGTCTGTTGCCTCAAGTAACGTTCTAAAACAGGCCTTGATGAACATCACTTGGTATCTGCTGTCAAAGCTGAAGAATTCAGGGCCACAAGGGACATCAACGTTTAAAACTGACAGATAAGGGAACAAACCTTGATGAACCAGACCGGGTATCCTCGTCAAAACTGTACGATTGAGGACCAGAAGAGCCATCAAACGTCTTAAACAGACAGATCCACACTAGGTAACAGTTGTTTTTGGTGTGTGAACCGGAAGTGGTGGAACTATAGGCCTTGGCGGAGGATTCACAGGTTCGAAGAATGAAGTTTACTCCTAAACACTGTTGTTCGGCCAAGAAGAATGGGGGATGTTGTAAACATGAGTTACACTCTAAGGAACATCACCACATGCCAGATCATAAGTGGCGTGATGATGTTTCTCTAATGGCTTTGGTTACACTCCAGACATTCATGGCAGTTTTGGATACAGTCGTTAGCGATCAATTTGATGGCCACAGACTCGACTCTACGTGGATGGGAATGCCCAACGTAATTGTTCCAGTGTTACATTTATTTAGATATCGAAGAAAATCTCCATTGATCAAAGCAGAAGGTTTGTCAGCAATCTCATTAAAATGATATCATAATTTATTCACTACGTCACGCAGATTATAGCTAGCGTAGTGTAGCAAGTAGATCATAGTTTAGTAAGATTGGTTTGTCAGATGCCGCTATTGGCGGCTACAATCATATAGACCGGTGACAACACACATTAGTGACATTTTGTTGTCCTTAAGATTCAGTATATTTTATATGGTTTCCTAGATTGAATATTGCCAGTACATATGTCTACCATGCCCAAATAGATATTTGATTTTGTTCAATTACATCACTATTTTCTTGTGTGTATTTATATTAATAACACTTCTTGGACATAATCGTTCACTGGCTATATAAAGGAGACCGTTCGAACCCTTGGCTCCCCTTTTCTACAGATATGCAATATCAAGTTAAAAAATTCATTTGAAATTTTGCAATGTTGCAATAAATACAAATGAACAACGATTGTACTCGATATAAAAAAAATCAATTCTGTACAATTTCTATATGACATTATTTTTAAAAACAGTAATTAGGGCACATGTTTGGCGTATGATACCAATATGTGAAAATCGATCAAAGTATAAAGATAGAATCTGGGTCAGAATTCCTGTTTTTCAAGAACTACCGACATCGTCTAGAAGATCATATGATGGTCTGGAGGGCCGACTCATATAGTTAGCAAACGAATGGAATGTTGAAGTACCTACGACTCGTCTAGAGTAAGTAGGCCAGTGTGTATGTAGACATACAGGAATGTAATCAATATTAAGATATTCAATACCTCGCTGGTCCGTCTTAATGTAATGTGGAGTCAATCTTACGCCTATTCAACAATGTGTGTAGGTGTAATGTTCTTGAGGAATTTTTATCACCCCAAAATAAACAAAGAATTGCGCAAGTCACAACGTTAGAGTGACATTCATGAGCCACTGGTTCGAAAAGGCACGGTTTCAAGAGACCCCCTTGTAAAGGCACAGTTGCACTTTTTGGACATTATTATATCGATACAAATATAAGATATCAGTTTATGCAATATGTAATTTATGCAGAGGGTCATACTTTTTATTACTCAATCTTGAACATTTGAAATTTGTTAGCGTTTTGGTTTTATTGATTGCATTGGTTTCCCAAAACCACGTGCTACGGTGCAGTAGTGGTTCAGTTTTCACGGCAAATACTAAAATCTAAAATACATAACACAAAAACAAATACTTACATCAATTTTCAAGCCATTTCTAACAATTTTCATTTCATACATTCGGTGAAATTGGCCCTCATTATTGAAATTCAAACAGAACCCTTCTCGAACGACAAGGTTAACATGTCAATTGCAAAAATTCAGCCTGACATGACCAGGGGGAACCAATGGTGGACGCACTGTATTTACGTTCAGTAATACATTGGCTGGTTTTATTCTAACCCTTATACGTGAGAGTATATCAATGGATCATTGTGTGGTGGCACGTGGTCCTGTGTAATGCTCAGTCGACCGCTATCAGAGTAGTTCAGCAACAACGGGCGCAGCTCGCTGGATGGGTGGGTAACCCGTTGCTGGATAATCTGAGAGTTTGAAGGGGTTGATTCCCTGCCCCACACTGAGACATGAGTTGAGAAACTTGTTGTGTCACCCTGGGTAAGTGACTTAGTTCGAAGCGTGCCTCTGTCCACCCAGCAGTAATTGGGTACCTGGTATGATACGATGGTAGTCTGGATTTGAACCTCGAGCGCCTGACAGGCGACCGGTTGTATTCTCCTTAGGGAGTGTTCTGTACTCGTTGACCAGGGGTAATATGTCACTCAGCGCTTTGAGCATGCAATGTGCATGGATATATGCGCTATATAAATGGACTATTATTATTATTATCATATATCTCATCCCTAGACAAGGTCATTCCAAGGACATATCCTGGTCCAAGGCGGAAATAACGCCGTACAGAACAACGCTACAAAAACTGTTTCTGACAATGTTAAATCATTCCATTGCTTTAACCTACTGACGAATAACTTTTGTCTGTCATTTACGCTTCATGATTTGCTTTGCAGAAGAGAGTTTAGGACTACACCGTATACATGTCTTGTTTTTGATAGATCATAAATAGTTTTTTTGTGGTTGTTTAAGATTTTATGTGTCAATGATACTTCATTTTCCAAAGGATACGACGCAATAAATCTAAAATTGTTTTTTATGTCGGTCGTCTTTGAGAAGGTATTTATGCGTTATGAGTCGGTCTGTACCCTAACCAAACGGGTTTGTTGTTTGTCCAGTTAGATAACACATTTCAACAACCACTCAACTTCAAAATGGTTCTGGTATTTCTGACTAAACAAGTTACACACATTTCGCAATATAAGTAACAGCGGAAAGTTTAGTGTTCAATATGAGTAGCAAACAATATCGTGCTTCAGAATTTAATTGTGCATATATCCATGGCAGTAGCACGTTTTTTGATAATTTTATATTTTACATATTTCACTGATAATTGTAAGTTAATGCTAGATGTATTAATTTGACTGTGTCAAAAATCACATTAACAAGCCAATCATCTATAGTCAGAGGACAAAGTATTGAGATTCACATAAAATCATTATCCATTGGCGGCCATTTTTAATTCATTTTGTGTAATAAAAAGGAATCGTATGGCTAATCTTTACCTTATATATTTGTGTTATTACTGCTTTATTTAGCTTAAACGCATTGTCTTTCAATTGGAACCATTAATTTTCATTTTCCTGACATCACCTTATATTCCCCATTAAAACGTGCTACTGTCCCTTTAAAGAGCAAATGCTCGGACTGCATGGGCTATGGTATTCGGATAAAAAAATACGTCTAGATCTTCTAGACTTTGTCTTGAAGATCTGATTACGGTTACTGAAGAAGTTCCTAGAAATACGATATTTACTTTTTCTATTAAACACGTAAGTAAGTAATGTCAATGTTACTATTACATCATCCACAAACACAATGTCCATTTCCTCAAGTTAATGTTCCAACACGCCCAATTGTCGTAAAACCTTGAATATGCACACTCATAAACAACATCTGTGTCAGCATTTATGGTTAGAACAATTAAAATTCTGTTTTCATTTCAAAATATTTTAATTTATTTACCGCAGTTTTATTAAGGAATGCACAATGATGTCATATTTCGTTCTGTCCGCAAGACTTAATATTTTATGGAACTTGTTTTCAATGATTGAAAGAAATTGAATGTATATGGTTAAAGCTGACCTTTAATGTTGAAACGTGTCCTTCAGTGAATCATATGCTTGAAACCGTAATCAATTATCATTATAACAATTGATTTTTACAAGAAATAAGATTTTGTTTTTTAGTTTTTGAAAAATACAAAACACGAAGAACAGTGTGTAAGTAATAAAGTTAATACATGTAGTGTATTGTATGACCGCCTTGAAAATTTTTTTTTTTTGATAAAGTGTTATCTGAAAAAGGAACATCTTTTGAAAATGTATTCGATGTTTAATGTTAACAAGTATTAGGTAAATGAAACAAGTTTCATATTTTGCACTATTTATCTCGCAAAAATTTAGGTCTTTTGAAAGTTCATATTAGCTAGAAATAAACTTACACTTTTATCATGAAGCATAACGTTTTTATAGTGTCGACAAGTCAAGCGTGATAACTTTGTCACCAAAATTGTTTTTGTTTGTAGGCACTCATTTATAATTTCTAAAATAAACATATATATGTATCCCGTAATAAGTAACGAGAATTCTTTCTTTCATAAAAAGTATGTGTTTTCAAGGTTTTGATAAACATTAATCAAATATTCAAGACATACTCCGAAGGGTCATGTTGACCTAGTAACGAGAATAATTTTTTTCATTATAATATGATTTATAAAGAAGCTTTAAGATTAATAAACCATGTTGAAAAGAGTTGAAAAAATTCGACGTGGAATGCACAACCTGGCGTCATGCTGTCTAGTCGTGTTTAGCTCATCTCACCTGTGCAGGTGAAAACCGTCACGTGAGAGGGGAAACATGTCACGGTTGTAGTTCTCATGTAAGTCTTTGGAATTAGCTTTTAAAACGTTTGATAATAACAGCAATATGATAATAACTAAAAGCTCAGTTTCAAATTGCCTAGAAATGACATTCCATTTACCATTGATATATGTTTAATCTATTTTATTTGGAGATTGCTTACTAAAGATAAAGTGTAACACATTTAAAGGTACCTTATATTGTGTTTTGGAGGGAGGTTTTGTCTATCAGTGAGAGAGAGAGAGAGAGATTCTTTATTTCCTCCAGTTTCAACCGAAGATCATAACATTTATACAATACAATTATTTACACAAAAACAAAAACAATGATACAATGTTACGATGATACAATGATATATACAAATACACCAATTAGGAAGTTATATAAGAATATAAAAACAGTTTCAATGCAGAGAATTAAGTTTTTGAAAGTATCATTGTAGGAAATGATGTTTCAGGTCATGTACATATAATGAAAATTGTAGAATGATAATTTCCCAGGTACTTTGGTCAATATATTTATTAAACTCAGTTTCACCACCAAACAAAAAGGCAAGCATATCAATTTCATCTTGTAGTTCAAAAGCAACATAAACATCAACCTCAAGAAGATCTATCATAAAGACAAAAAATGCATTTCGTTTAGGATTTAGGTGTTCACAATGTAAGAGTATATGAAAGTCATAATCGTTAGTATGGTATTTGCATAAAATGCATTCCTTAGATATTTTTCCTCGTGATGAGACTTTAATGCATAATTGTATAGCAGATTTATAGTTTGGATGTAAATAAGCTAGATGCCAAAGAATATGGGAATTAAGTTTGGTGTGGATGCGTCCATAAAGACTCATGTTTGCGTTAAAAGAAGTTTTCATTTTCCATAGGTGTTCTTCATAATGATGTACAGTTGTATTTACAATTTTTCGCCATTCAAGCTTCGAAGGAAATACGCCTTCAGATATATACTTTTCGATGTGTACATTTAGATTATATTTAGAGAGAGTTGATAACAGATCATTGCAGATTGAGGACGAGTTTGAATATGTTGTTATTGAAGAACAAAATATGTTTTTTGCAAAGCTCATCTCAACTGTGCAGGTGAAAACCGTCACGTGAGAGTGGAAACATGTCACGCTTATAGTTCTCATGTTAATCTTTGGAATTAGCTTTTAAAAACGTTTTATAATAACAGCAATATGATAATAACTAAAAGCTCAGTTTTAAAATGCCTAGAAATGACATAGCATTTACCATTGATATATGTTTTATCTATTTTATTTGGGGATTGCTTACTAAAGATAACGTGGAACACATTTAAAGGTACCTTATATTGTGTTTTGGAGGGAGGTTTTGTCAATCCGTTGTCTGTGCGTCAAACTGTTTTCTTGTGAAGACGAATCTATCGTAGGAATCTAATTCCTCAAAATTGATGAATGCTTATGTGTTTAGCATATATTATGAGATACTCTGTATGCTGACCATAGCTATTGAAGATAAATATTTGAGTTTATGCCTCTCGTGTCTGCTTGTGTTGTCATCACTAAAAGCATGGTTATGTGCAGAAAGTTGGTTAAAATCGGCCTAGGTCCTAGGAATAAAAATATTTAAAATATTAACTCTAAGGAGATATGAAATCCTCATTTGAGAGGATACCTGTCGACATAACAAGTTCGATTCTCGATGGGGTTAATATTGTAAATTTGTATTCCTCGGAACTATGCCGATTTTAATTAAATTAAATCAAAATTCAAATAAGTCCTTATTTTCTGTAGAAAAAAATGGATAGAAACCTGACGTTTTTTCGTCTTTCAGCTACCCTTTGTTTCTGTACCATAATGAGAGTGAGATTTCTCAAGAATTTGTGAAAATCTACCCCAAAGTATAAAGATAGAATCTGGATCAGAATTCAGGTCCTGTTTTTCAAGAACTACCGACATTGTCTAGAAGATCATATGATGGTCCAGAGGGCTGAATCGTATAGTTAACATACGACAGGAATGTTGAAGTACCTACAACTCGTCTACAGTAAGTAGGCCAGTCCGATGTAGACCATTCTGTCCCCACAGAGGCAACTCAGTCATACCTGAATTAGCTATGACTGAGTTGCCTCTGTGGGGAGAGAATGGATGTAGCTTCTTTCAGGTATGACTGAGTTGCCTCTGTGGGGAGAGAATGGATGTAGCTAATTCAGGTATGACTGAGTTGCCTCTGTGGGGAGAGAATGGATGTAGCTAATTCAGGTATGACAGAGTTGCCTCTGTGGGGAGAGAATGGATGTAGCTAATTCAGATATGACTGAGTTGCCTCTGTGGGGAGAGAATGGATGTAGCTAATTCAGGTATGACTGAGTTGCCTCTGTGGGGAGAGAATGGATGTAGCTAATTCAGGTGTGACTGAGTTGCCTCTGTGGGGAGAGAATGAATGTAGCTAATTCAGGTATGACAGAGTTGCCTCTGTGGGGAGAGAATGGATGTAGCTAATTCAGATATGACTGAGTTGCCTCTGTGGGGAGAGAATGGATGTAGCTAATTCAGGTATGACTGAGTTGCCTCTGTGGGGAGAGAATGTATGTAGCTAATTCAGGTATGACTGAGTTGCCTCTGTGGGGAGAGAATGGATGTAGCTAATTCAGGTATGACTGAGTTGCCTCTGTGGGGAGAGAATGGATGTAGCTAATTCAGGTATGACTGAGTTGCCTCTGTGGGGAGAGAATGGATGCAGACATACAGGAATGTAATCAATATTAATAAATTTATATCATTAATTATGTCATCTTCATTCATTTCAAAGCAAAACAATCTGTGTTGAAAATCATCTAGTGGCTCTTAAACAATGATGTAGCCTTTAAATCACTTAATATGATAAACTTTTGTAACACAGAACCCTTGCGGTGAGTTGGTGCATTTTCATTCGATCAAATGTTATAGGCAATGATAAACTGCATTTCATGTTTATTTCCTTGTATATATTTGCCCTTGTTCTTTCTTGTGACTTCTTCACCAATCCCTATTTCATGTGAAATAAGATAAAGATATAATTTCTTCCTAGAAAAACTGTTTTTTACTTTAGACAGATTTTCTGATTTATAACTACACATTGTAGGATATACAGATGTAGCCTAAAGGGGAAATACATGAATATTCATTAGTACTAAAAAGTCCCATACCACGCACTGAGCGATATGTTCGCACCACGTCGAAGTTCCTTGAGTTCATTATCAACACTTTGAACTGTTACCACACGTTTTAACCACATACAAAGAATACATTAGCCACCGCTGTCGTGCACATTACATTGTATATTAGCCTACAGATAACGTTGTTAGAATAAGCTGTCGGTGCCATATTAGCATGAAAGGTCTAACTGATATATTACGTACCTATTTTGTACTACTCGGTGATTTTCCGTGTAGGTTCTTTAATTAATTCTCCCCTAAATCACGGATGCCGTTTAACACAAAAGAGCTAACTTATTAACTTCAGAGTTTTTATTTTGCATCCATTAGCGTGTAACGTTTGTCTTCATTGAATGTAATTTACGTTCTATCTTATGAATTACTGATCTATCTGATTTTACTTTTTGCTACAGTCATGTGTAAGGTTTTTCTTGTGTTTAACTATCCTTAGTGATTTAATTGAATGATGTATTAATGTTTTATCTATTTTACGATGTTGATTGATACCACTCTATAACAACCATGTGTGATTTTACTTTTTATTAAAGTTGCTATGGAGGTCTTTATAGTGTTTATCACTGAATTGATTTCATTGATATACATTTATATAAGAAAACTTTCTTTTAAAAAACCAAGGTGGTTTAAGTTGGTGTCTCATTTTTTTAAAGCTTTAATTTCATATTTCAAACTTCAGTTATTATATTAGGTGTACCGTACAACATATAAGGTAACAAGACCTTTGTCTGTGTAATTTATAAATGGTAGGTGATTTGACAATGGCTTGTACTCTGTAAAAACTTCATAAACTAACCATTTACCTGAAGTTTTTGTTAAGTGTTTGAAGAAAATTAGAAGATTGAGTATGGAATCCAAAACGGGCGCTTCTATGTCTAAAACCAACAAGGTCATATACTCTTTACAAGAAATATGACAGCTCAAATAATAAGTGTATGACACTCTGTCAGTCATACGGTACAAACGTAAACTCATATTTTGAACCCTATCAAAACGTCACCTTAACATTAACGTTTAAAAATACTGATGTTACTTTCGCTGTCTGTCATTAATACTCGTGATAAGTAGCATATTTCTAAATACCCGAAACAATATAACCTCCTTGATAAAACTTATATACTTTGGTTCTGAAATTGAAATCCTGAAAGTTGTTCGACAATCTTGTATAGATTTTTTCAACATGCGAGGTATTGCAAACATGTTGTCGAATTCATGACGCTCTTAAGGTTAAAGGGGCAGTAGTACGTTTTTTGATCATTTTATATTTTTAAATGTTCACTGATGTTTGTACGTTAATGCTAAATGTATTATTTTGACAGTGTCATAAATCTCATTACACAAGCCAATTAGCCATAATCAGGGGTCAAATTATGAAGATTCAAATAAAATCCATTTGCAGCATTTTATTGTGAACACCTTTAATTAATTTTCTGTAAGAAAGAGGAATCGCATGGCTAAACTTAACATTATATATTTGAATTATTACTGCTCTATTTAGTTTAGAAACATTGTCTTTCAATTGGAACTATTAATTTTCATGTTCCTGACATCACCTTATATTCCCCCTTAAAACATGCTACAGTCCCTTTAAAGGCACCATTGTACACTCAGTCCCTTAAAATTATTGTTTTGTAATAACAAAATATGCAACGAAAGTTCCTTCAAAGGCGCTGCAGCACTTTTAACTCACGAAAAGTTAAACAAATGTTACATGTACCAAAAACCAGAAACTAATTTTAACGAAACAAGGATTATTCAACCAAACGTACTAAGTTGAACTAAAGTATGTGAACAAAACCAAAAGATTAAAGGTGTTTACACCAAAATGGCTGCTTACAGGTTTCACTTGATACTGCACAACTTATTATTCTACAGGTAACCGGTTTGTGAAATGAGAATGTAGTAGAAGTAACATATTTTGCAAACATTTATAGAGAATGGTGAAATAGAAAAAAAATTCAACATTCAAGGGTCTTGAAATATCATTTTACTGTCGGACGTTAAAGGAAACTCTTTGTTCTTGAATAGTCAATCTAGTTAAAACCAGCTGTAATTTATACGTCCCATAAGTCCTAAGTTACATCTAGTGACTTACCCAAAAGGTCCGTGTCGAGCATGCGCGGAACTTCAACCAATAAAAAAACAACTGGCTGATCGTTCTGAATCGGGGATCGTTAGGATTTACATTGCATTTTGCACAATATAAATGTTAATGTAAATAATCTAATGTATTATTTATGAGACATAAACATTTAAGCTAGTTTAAAAAAGATTGCCTAATTCTAGCAGCTATAGTTTTAACTAGATTTTCCGATTCCAAGAGGTCAGCCAGTTCATTATTTATTTGGTTGATTTCCGCGGATGCTCGACACAGACCAAGTGGGTAAGTCGCTAGATATAATGTAGGACTTAAAGGGGCAGTAGCACGTTTTTTGACAATTTTATATTTTAAAATTTTCAGTCATAATTGTAAGTTAATGTTAAATGTATTATTTTGACAGTGTCAAAAATGTCATTACACAAGTCAATCATCCATAGTCGGAGGACAAAGTATGAACATTCACATTAAATACATAGGCGGCCATTTTTGTGTGAACACCTTTAATTCATTTTTTGTAAGAAAAAGGAATCGCATGACTAAACTTTACGTTTAATATTTGAATTATTACTACTCCATTTAGTTTAAATACATTGTCTTTCAATTGGAACCATTAATTTTAATTTTCCTGACATCACCTTATATTCCCCCTAAAAACGTGCTACTGCCCCTTTAAGGGACGTAAAAATTACAGCTAGTTTTAACTAGATTAGTGAATAGTGAGAGTGATATTTAGGCTTAAGGCGAATATGCAACAAGTTAGAAAAATACAACATCAAATCTGTATCATCTTTGATAAACAGAGGATTTGAAGCTTCTATACATCAGCCTTTGGGCTAGAGCCATCAAGCGTGTCCAGACAAAGTTTGCCGATTTATGAAGACATGAAAACATGGCGATATATCGTATATTCTGTTACATAAAAGATACATTGAATAAACCAACAAGCCATAAAACTACGTTGACAAGAAAATTGCTATGTTGGGCATGCAGTGCTGTTGAACACAGGGAACATTGTAATATACGAGCATGAAATTTCTTTATGGATTACCTGCTTTAAAGAATATTATAAATACATGTAGATTCATATTACTTGCTTTAGGTTTTTGTTTTGTTAGGTGTTCGTTTTTATGAATACATGAAACATGAAAAATTAGTGGACAAGAAAATTACTATGTAGATCATGCAAATCGTTCTTAGCATTGCGTGTTTTAACGAGATTTGAGTATGAATTACTACTGTGTGGTTTAATACACATGTACATTAGAAGTTGACAAAGAAGTATATACACAGCTGTTTGCCAAATGTTTGACCTCTAAAACACAAATATCCTGCAATATGTTGTTCGTTTGAGTTCGACTCTTTCAATAAATATTGTGCAAAAGGTTATGATTTTGAAAGAAGATGACGAAACGTCATTTTCCTGTCACATTCTGGTAGATGAATGATATTATATATAATAATAATAATGATAATTATAATAATATATATGTTTTGCAAGGATTAATGCATCACTTGGGTCCAAAATGATTTCTTGATTATCTTATAACTTTAACCAAAAGTTGAACTGGTTTTGATTGAAAAAAAGAAACTAAAATTTCAAATTTTGACCCGTGCCTCTCTTAAAGAATGCCGGAATTGTATCTATTATGCCACATACCTTTTTGTGAAGCAGAGATATGATCAAATTGGTCAACAGTTTTGACTGTGATTTAAGTTGTTAACATGATGACGACCAATTTCAAAATTTACAAAAATTATGATATTCCATTGGAATCGTTCACAGTTAGATAAACTTTTGGTAAGCAGTTGTATTTCTTTCATATTGTTTTAAGTGTGATACTGAATCTACGGAAAGAAAATCATTCCTTTTCGTTCAAATCATTCATTGCATTGCGTTTGTGTACAAGCTATTAACATTTTGATGATGATAGTAATGATAATGATTATTTGTATTGTTATTTTTTCATATTAAACATGCTGAAAACGCACAGATTCTATCATAACCTCAAAGAAATAGTACGGACGATGTTGCTTTCAAGCACTTTGCGCTACCTCGCGGTCCGTGACTTCCTGTGACCAGGTACCCATTTGTACAGCTGGGTCGACTAAGTACTCAATGGATGAAGTGCCTTGCCAAAGCACACAATAAAGAACAAATCCCAGGTTAGAAATATTTGCTCCTTCGTTCGGGATTAGAGGTGAGATGATGTTGGTTTTAACGCCGCTCTAAAAGCATTTCACCTTTATCACTGTTGCTAGTATTAATTCAGGGAGAAAGCTTGCAACACTATTTTGGCTATAAGTTGCGATGAAACCTACCAGCATTGGCTACCATCGGGGTGAGAACCCGTTAAAGGCAAACATGCTCACCAGTCTAAGTAAACCTAGCCTCAAAAATACTCGCTTTACTCCTATATTGAGTCTAACAAGATGTAGTAGCAGGTCGCTTCAGCCGACCTTTCGCCGACCTATGACCCTCCAACGTTATATGTGCGAATGCATACTATTACGGCTTGGTAAAACGATTCCTGATTGGTCAGTTCGATAGATCCACCCGCTACTACATCTTCCTAGACTCGATATGGAAGTGAAGCGAGTAAGTATTGAGGCTTGGTTTACTAAGTCTTAGACTGACATGCTAACCAAAGTGCCACCGTCCTTTTGTAATGTGACCCGAGTTATTTTTGTGGGGCAAATGATGTATTGTGGGTTTTGTGATCCTTTTGAATAAAATGATTTGCTGGAATGTCTCGTCAAGCAGATAAAATCAGAGTATCATCACCTAAATGTCTCTCTTAATGTGTTTAGTTACCAGGGTGTGAATATAAGATACTATCTTTCTATTTGAGTACCTTTTGTGGAATATACTAGATGGTATTTCACAATCTTGGTGTGAAGCCTCCGTCTCGAGACTTTAATGTAATTTGATGCTTTAAGGATGCTTGCACTCACGTTTTCCTGACAGTTGATAGCTGTCAAAAGTTCAGCAATAGTGGGATTGGTTTTGAATCGGATGGGTGACTTTTTTAGAGATTACTTTTTATTAGCAGATTGAAGGATTCATTATACGTCAGATTGCCTTTCAAACAAGTTAAACTTTAATAAGCCAAGAAACGTGTAACGACTGTGAACGTGAGATTTGTATCGGTATATGAATGCCTTTTTTCTTCATTCTTTTATGTTGAATTTTTTACATTACAATTTCAGTCGTCATCAATATATAAATTATAAATTATATAATTGTTTTTATTCAAATGACGTTTACGTCACAATCGATATGACAAAGTTATTTTGTTGTAATTACCGTGAAAATATTCTTCGTAAAACATATTTCTCATTACCCTTTACATGTCAATAGTTAACAATATCAGGTGTCATTTATTTGTTTCCTTTTCCATCATACAATTGAGGTTAATGTCATAATCGATATAATAAAATTCTGTCACCTAAGCGAAGTATCGTTCAGAAAAACGACCAAGCTTTGATAAAAGGGAGGTAACTAAAAGTTTACTAATGAAATTTGATCATTTGTTGGCCCAAACGTCGTCTTAAATTACACCTTCCTATTGTAATTTGAACAGTTATATCACACGCAATCGAGCTTCTGACAGGCATGTAATGTAAACAGAGTGTTAAGTAATAAAAATAACAATTGTTTCAAAGTTTGAATCTTGAATTGAAAAAAATATTTTCGAGTAGAATGTCACAATTTACACCCAATTTCCCGTTTAATAAAAATAATTGTTGTCTACTGATATTTCGAACAGATCGCTTTAATTCTATTTGATAATCTTTCATTATCTAAATGTAAAAACCTTATAGCAACAGAAACGAATCACAGTTTGTTATCAATTAATGAGTATTTTAGGGGCGCTTCTATTACTATTTACTGAATCAGCATTCTAGATCTCGCTCTGCTTGTTTCCACTTCGATAAGCAGCTGCATGAGTGAAAGTAGAAGTAGAAATGTAGTATCAGATTTCTACATGCAGCAAAAAGAGAATTTGGCAGAAATATTTCTCGTTTAAGTCTATCTATCCATCATCTACGAGATATTTGTTTTTCAGTATGAATTTAATATCTCTGTCAGGCTTGAAAACCCCCGAACAGAGAGTCATTGTAACGTGTAAACAAAGCTAGTCAATAGTGAATACACGCGTCTTTATGTAAGATAAAGATACACAACACCATAGTCCGTGGTGTATCATAGATGTACACAAATGTCTTTATGCAAGATAAAGATACACCACACCATAGTCCATGGTGTAACATAGATGTACACAAATGTCTTCATGCAAGTAAAGATACACTACATCACATTCAGTGGTGTATGATAGATGTACAGAAATGTCTTCATGCAAGTAAAGATACACTACATCACATTCAGTGGTGTATGATAGATGTACAGAAATGTCTTCATGCAAGTAAAGATACACTACATCACATTCAGTGGTGTATGATAGATGTACAGAAATGTCTTCATGCAAGTAAAGATACACTACATCACATTCAGTGGTGTATGATAGATGTACAGAAATGTCTTCATGCAAGTAAAGATACACTACATCACATTCAGTGGTGTATGATAGATGTACAGAAATGTCTTCATGCAAGTAAAGATACACTACATCACATTCAGTGGTGTATGATAGATGTACAGAAATGTCTTCATGCAAGTATAGATACACCACATCACATTCAGTGGTGTATGATAGATGTACAGAAATGTCTTCATGCAAGTAAAGATACACTACATCACATTCAGTGGTGTATGATAGATGTACAGAAATGTCTTCATGCAAGTATAGATACACCACATCACATTCAGTGGTGTATGATAGATGTACAGAAATGTCTTCATGCAAGTAAAGATACACTACATCACATTCAGTGGTGTATGATAGATGTACAGAAATGTCTTCATGCAAGTATAGATACACCACATCACATTCAGTGGTGTATGATAGATGTACAGAAATGTCTTCATGCAAGGTAAGGATACACTACCCCACATTAAGCATTCTCTCCCCACAGAGGCAACTCAGTCATACCTGAATTAGCCTCTGTTCTATAACGCCTAGATCCTGGAGTTCCGGCAGATTGCCCTAGCGGCAAAAAAGTTGTAACTTAAAATATCTCCGGTCCTTTATTTTCAGCCAATGAAAACACCTTTTGGATATCCATGACTTAGGGAGTTCTTAACGGTCGTTTAGTGACAAAGAAAATATTATGCCTTTATGTTTATTTTTCATTAACAGTGTGAGAGGGAAACTATTTGAAAATCTGATATCGATAGGGTTTTTCATTAGATAGAAACTGTTTTATAATTGTGGAAATTATTATTTGTTTTATGATAGATTCTATGGTAGTAATCAACCAAAATATAACTAATGAGAAGGCAAAAAGTGATGGTTTGTAATAGGAAGAATTACCTCCCTTGATGTGAAATTTCAACGAAAGCTTTGACGAACCCCACGGATATGGACGAGGTTTTGCGAATGACCACTTTTGAAACGGCGTCGCTGATTGCACAACTCACTTCGATTGCCTCCAATCAGATTTCTACCTTTCTGTCCCGTGTAATAGCCGTAATAGAACAGAGGCTAATTCAGGTATGACTGAGTTGCCTCTGTGGGGAGAGAATGCACATTAAGTGGTGTATCATAGATGTATCAAGTGACAATATAACAAGAGAAGCTATCTGAGCTAAAGGTGTTAAAGTGACAGTCCTATCAGGGTATTATTAACGAAAATCCAGAACATTCCAGTTTATAGATATGTTATAAGTATATGATAATGTCATTACTTAGTTGTAACATGTTTCTGAAGGTAACAGTTTGATAACTGATCCACACACTCAAAAACAATAAAGATGAAGCCTTTCATTGGCGCTAAGGGTTTGAAAATACTTTCTAGGACATTACACAGCATTACCGTAGAGCCTGATCATTAATCAATCTAAATGTATCAATATTCTATCAAAAACAGGTTGTTTTAAATAAAAAGCAAAATTGATTAAATACAGCGTTTATTTGTGACATTTTCAAAAAACGATATCCCTGACCAAAATCTTATAGGACATGGCCTTAAAAGGAGCAGTACCACGTTTTTATGAGGAATATAAGGTGATGTTAGGAAAATGAAAATATTTGGTTTCAATTGAAAGACAATTTGATTCAAAAGAAATGAAACAGTAGTGAATCAAATATATAATGTAAAGTTCAGCCACGCGATTCCCTTTTCTTATACAAAATGAATTAAAGGTGCTCACATAAAAATGGCCGCCAATGGACTTTATGTGAATCATTATAATTTGTTCTCTGACTATGCATGATTGGTTTGAGATTATTGACACTATCAAAATAATACATTTAGTATCACCGTACAATTATCAGTGAAACATTTTAAATATAAAATTATCAAAAAACGTGCTACTGCCCCTTTAAAGGATAACTTAATAAACAATTTATCTAACACATGACATATTTAATTTAAGACATATTAATTTTTAGGTTATACTTCCTGACAGTGAAAATTGAAAACTTAAAACTTTTAAAAAACGTGCTACTGCCCCTTTTATGAATAGATGCATATACGATGACAACAGTTTTATGTTTCAATGTGCGTGCACTGCAACTGGAGGTATGAATGAGATGTTGACACCGCAGAGTGTTTGGTTGCAGTTGTCAAACCACACACATAGGCTGTACCGATAAGTATGTACCTTTTTTTATCATATACAAACTCGCACATACGGATATGTTCGGAATTTGGCGATCTGTACATAGGATGGTTGATTGCAAAAGAAATAAGTTCATCAACATTGGGCTCGGTTTGTTAGGGAATGGGTGATCCCATAATGACTTAAACAATACTGAAACAACTTTGTTTTCTATTTTTAATATGTTTCTGATTTGTTTTTGTCTGTTTTCGTTGTTGTAGATTAAAGACAAGTTTTGTATCTTTTTGTATGAAAATTCAAGGTATATCCTTGTTTAAAAAAATTATGCTGCGTATACTTGTTTTTAGCTATTACCACTTCGTCTTAAATATAACTATAGGTATATTTGCACTTGATTCACGACAGATAACACAAATTCTAGAAATCATAAAATTTTACTGCTATTTATCAAAATTGTAAAGAAAATGTTCTTGTAATGAACTAGTCACTGGTTCGTTAATGCATTATATTCCGTATTTTAGAATAAACGTATAAAGAGATGAAGACCCAGTGGATTTTCAAGAAAACTTTGTGAATAGACTCTTTAACATTTGAACGTCCCACATGCAGTCACAACCAGTCATGCGTGATGGTGGTGCAGTTTTTATGTCCCACGATAGATTGAACCAACCCCAGGTATGATTACCTTTGAAATAAACAACAGGTGAATCCCGCGTGCAGGTAACCACAGGTATGCACACTCGTTGAACCTACTTTCATTGTTCATCTAAAGAAGCATCGTAAGCATCTTTTTATTTTCATATAGTTATAGAAAACATATCATATAGATACTTTATAGAGCGAAACAAGATGGTTTTGATGCACTATAATAATACGGATGAAAACTTCATTTATTTCATACAACATTTTTGGGCTCCTGCATGCCCCTTCTAAGGGAGGACAACATCTTTATTTATTTCATACAACATTTTTGGGCTCCTGCTTGCCCCTTCTACGTGAGGACAACATCTTTATTTATTTCATACAACGTTTCTGGGCTCCTGCTTGCTCCTTCTACGAGAGGACAACTTCTTCATTTATAACATACAACATTTTGGGCTCCCGCATATCTCCTTCGGATGGACAACTTCTTCATTTATAACATACAACATTTTGGGCTCCCGCATACCTCCTTCTTCGGATGGACAACTTCTTCATTTATTTCACAAAACATTTTGGGCTCCCGCATACCTCATTCTTCGGATGGACAACTTCTTCATTTATAACATACAACATTTTGGGCTCCCGCATATCTCCTTCGGATGGACAACTTCTTCATTTATAACATACAACATTTTGGGCTCCCGCATACCTCCTTCTTCGGATGGACAACTTCTTCATTTATAACATACAACATTTTGGGCTCCCGCATATCTCCTTCGGATGGACAACTTCTTCATTTATAACATACAACATTTTGGGCTCCCGCATACCTCCTTCTTCGGATGGACAACTTCTTCATTTATTTCACAAAACATTTTGGGCTCCCGCATACCTCATTCTTCGGATGGACAACTTCTTCATTTATAACATACAACATTTTGGGCTCCCGCATATCTCCTTCGGATGGACAACTTCTTCATTTATAACATACAACATTTTGGGCTCCCGCATACCTCCTTCTTCGGATGGACAACTTCTTCATTTATAACATACAACATTTTGGGCTCCCGCATATCTCCTTCGGATGGACAACTTCTTCATTTATAACATACAACATTTTGGGCTCCCGCATACCTCATTCTTCGGATGGACAACTTCTTCATTTATAACATACAACATTTTGGGCTCCCGCATATCTCCTTCGGATGGACAACTTCTTCATTTATAACATACAACATTTTGGGCTCCCGCATACCTCCTTCTTCGGATGGACAACTTCTTCATTTATTTCACAAAACATTTTGGGCTGGCGCATTCCTCATTCTTCGGATGGACAACTTCTTCAATTATAACATACAACATTTTGGGCTCCCGCATACCTCCTTCTTCGGGTGGACAACTTCTTCAATTATAACATACAACATTTTGGGCTCCCGCATACCTCCTTCTTCGGATGGACAACTTCTTCATTTATAACATACAACATTTTGGGCTCCCGCATACCTCATTCTTCGGATGGACAACTTCTTCATTTATAACATACAACATTTTGGGCTCCCGCATATCTCCTTCTTCGGATGGACAACTTCTTCATTTATAACATACAACATTTTGGGCTCCCGCATACCTCCTTCTTCGGATGGACAACTTCTTCATTTATTTCACACTACATTTTGGGCTCCCGCATACCTCATTCTTCGGATGGACAACTTCTTCAATTATAACATACAACATTTTGGGCTCCCGCATACCTCCTTCTTCGGATGGACAACTTCTTCATTTATAACATACAACATTTTTGGCTGCCCCATATCTCCTTCTTCGGATTGACAACTTCTTCATTTATAACATACAACATTTTGGGCTCCCGCATATCTTCTTCTTCGGATGGACAACTTCTTCATTTATTTCACACAACATTTTGGGCTCCCGCATACCTCATTCTTCGGATGGACAACTTCTTCAATTATAACCTACAACATTTTGGGCTCCCGCATACCTCCTTCTTCGGATGGACAACTTCTTCATTTATTTCACACTACATTTTGGGCTCCCGCATACCTCCTTCTTCGGATGGACAACTTCTTCATTTATAACATACAACATTTTGGGCTCCCGCATACCTCCTTCTTCGGATGGACAACTTCTTCATTTATAACATACAACATTTTGGGCTCCCGCATATCTCCTTCTTCGGATGGACAACTTCTTCATTTATTTCACACTACATTTTTGGCTCCCGCATACCTCCTTCTTCGGATGGACAACTTCTTCATTAATTTTCAAAACATTTTGGGCTCCCACATACCTCCTTCTTCGGATGGACAACTTCTTCAATTATAACATACAACATTTTGGGCTCCCGCATACCTCCTTCTTCGGATGGACAACTTCTTCAATTATAACATACAACATTTTGGGCTCCCGCATACCTCCTTCTTCGGATGGACAACTTCTTCATTTATTTCACACAACGTTTCTATGCTACTTTCTTGCTACCTGGATCCACGCGAAAGACCAGAAGTTGTCTAGAACATTGTGTGAAATAGAAGTTGTCATCCATATAATCATTGCCATGTTTTACTACACCAATGATTTCCGCATAGTTTTGGCTTTGGATACGATATTTTGAATTCGTTTCTACATTCATGAATTGAGTATCTTTCACCGCAATTCGTACATGTGTATTATAAGCGCCATGTTAATTTTAGACCAAATTAGTATTTGAAAAAAGAAACAAATTTTAAGTGGCAATTTCTGCCATATGCATTGCATAGATATGTAAATCGAGGAAGGTGGTAAATAAAGTTGTACAGCGAAATAAGAAACTTTGGTGATCTGTCTCTGTAAGCGAACAGCGCAAGAATACATGACGTCACACATTATGTGACGTCATAAACAAAGAAGTTGTTCCTCCTCACATGACTACTATCAGGAATCTATTATTGTATTCAAATTCTTTTGAAAGTTCAATTCAACCAGTTGTCATGGGACCAATGAACATGTGAAAGGTCAGTATTCAAATTGCAATAAAGCAAAACGTCACTTGCATAGACAAGCGGACATTGGCACAAACTTATGTCGAGAGAAATCATTTAACGTGTTTATTTGTTTAGTCTCTGAAAACGAAGGAATGTCAAGTTTTCACTTATAATTGTGCGTTACAGCTAAATGTAATATTTTGATAGGGAGAAAAATCACGATACACAAACCAGTCATTCATAGTCAGAGAACAAATGATATAGTTTCACATAAAATCTAATGGCGGACATTTTTGTGTGAACACCTTTAATTCATTTTGTGCATGAAAAAGGAGTTGCATTGCTGAACTAAACATTATATATTTGATTCATTGCTGCTTTATTTAGCTTAAATACATTGTCTTTCAATTGGAACCATGTATTTCCATTTTCCTGACCTCACCTTATATTCCCCCTCAAAACGTGCTACAGTCCCTTTAAAATATGACTTTCAAAACCAAACTGAAACCTCGATTTGCTCCAATATCCTACCGCCCATATAATATTCCAAAATTCATATTCTGTCACCATCACCCTAAATAAAAACAATAATAGTAGTCTTTTAAAGGGGCAGTAGCACGTTTTTTTGATAATTTTATATTCTAGATATTTCACTGATAATTGTAAGTTATTGCTAAATGTATTATATCGACAGTGTCAACAATCTCGTTAGACAAGCCAATTATCCATAGTCAGAGGACAAAGTATGAAGATTCACATAAAATCCATTGGCGGCCATTTTTTGTGAACACCTTTAATTCATTTTGTGTAAGAAAAATGAATCGGATGGCTAAACTTTATGTTATATATTTGAATTATTACTGCTCAATTTAGTTTAAATACATTTTCTTTCAATTGGAACCATTTATTTTCATTTTCCTGACATCACCTTATGTTCCCCCAAAAAACGTGCTACTGCCCCTTTAAAGTCTAGAAAATGAAAAGTCTAGTCCAGCTAAAATTAAGTATCATTCAGGACTTTTTTAATAATGAAATTAGTCATGAATTCTTTTTTTTTAAGGGACAACAAAAGTAATACAAACGTTGTATGTACCGACTCCTTTAAACTTTTTGCACTGCATAGATAAAAATACGTCAGTCCATACATACCATTCAACTTTCAATGAGGGCTGTGAATTGAATTTACTCCACCGAAGTTCATATTCGCGATTATTAACTAACTATTTCATTGCAATATAACAAGTCGAAACGCACTCTTGATTCTGATTAATTTTTTCAAATGTTGTATTATCTTTAAAATTGAAATATTTCTTTTCGCGAGAAGTAATATTCCTGTGCATTTTCAAATGATTCTAATGAAAGCCTCGCCGCCATTGAAGGCATTATAATACGTGAACGTTTTTCGAACCTCGGACCAATTTCTTCCGATTGTTCCGAATGCATTCACGTTAAGGTTAGCGAGTGCTTCGTGTAATGGAAGTTATTTCATAGGCTGACATGTAAATGGCAGCCTATATCATGCAATGACAACTTCAAACACAAAAACTGTCTTAATAGTAATAGACGTTACCTTTGTCCTCTTGAATAAATACACGAGCCAACACCTACGCTATAAAAGACCGATTGTATATGACATGTTGTCAATTTCTATTGGTCATTCAGCACGTCGGCGGTGATTTTCACCCCCACGATGTTTTCATGAATGTAGCCTCGTTTTCATATCACGATTGAAGAACGTGATCGATAGATCAGATTTAATGACAGCCTTGATATTCGCATACCTACACGTTAAACATGGTCTTCATTGACGGATCCAGAAGTGCCAGAAATGGGTTCGAGGGTGCGCAATATTAGACGCTTATTAGAGACCCGACGCTTATTGGGGGCCCGGAGCTTAATGGAGGCCCGGCGCTTAATCTTCTTTCACAGCAAGCTGAAGTTTGTTTTAAGTCGTCTTTTACAATGAATATCTGTGAAATGTTAACTAAGGGACAATAAAGTCAATGGTTAGGACCCTGCGCTTATTATAGGAAAGACGGTACATAGAAAAGTGTTGGACATGGCACTTAAAGCCCCATCGTCATACTTGCATGCTATTCGTGATGAAATTTAGCTATTGAAAAAAGAAATATATCACTCGATAGAAAAAAATTTCATCGAAAGTTATCAACATAAACATAGTTATTTCGACGTCCAAAGTACAGTACCCTCTGCAAAAGTGCCATAGCATTTAACACACCCGCTTTCGGTGACGTCATCAATATGTGTGTAGGATTAACACCATGTCTAAGTTACCGCAATTGCGTCGGGTTGGCGGAAACGAGTTCGTGATTCGAAGAAAGAAAAGAAAATTTAGTCTGCTTTCAAGCGTATGTTTAGGAACCGGAAATTGTGAGATAGCCACACTTCATTTTTGTAAATTGTCTTCTTTCTAATGAATTTTGGTCCAACTTCTCTAGGCAAAATTATGAAAATAATACACTTAATACAGTAAAAATACTTTCTTAAATATTGAACTTCACTTCACTTTGAATAAGATCTTTAAATTCTAAAAAAACTCATTTTTATGTGGACTCATACTCTTTGATCTTTGTCTCCGCTCCTCATCTTTCATCTTTTGACGACCAAATATCGTGAATATGCTCCCTGAACAGCATGAGTTGTGGAAAGATCTCCCGATCTAGTGAGTTAAGTGTTAAGGGTATGTCACCATGACCGCTGTTGAACTTGAATTTGAGTTTTTGTATTATAAACTGACGTCCAAAAGAACTTCTATACTTTTGAAACTAAAAATGATATGGATGATGAAATATAGAATAATAACCATTGGTGTAACATTTCTTTTTCTAATTCTTTTTCTTAGTTAAAAAAGCGAAAGAGAGTTTCATTGGTTTGATGTGAAGGGGAAGTGAACATACGTGAAACTTCAATTTGTATATACAAATTTATTAAGTATTTGCTGGATTTTGTAATATGTTTGAATAATGTTTATATTTTTTCAATACCATATCATAATGGATACATTTCATTTGCCCTAACAGTTAAGTGGGACTTGAAATTTGAATACATTAAATATTTTCTCAGCTTGATAACATTACATGTACATGTACGTACTTTTTTTTTTTTAAACACATCAAAGTGGATAATTTACCGGATAAACATTTAGTCCAGAGATCTCCCAATATCAATTCATTTTGAAACTTAATATAACAAGAAAACCATACAAACAGAAAAAACATTTCCATAGACATTTCTGACATGGCAAATATTAGGCATTCAAAAATGCGTTTATATTGGAGCAAGCCTCATCTGAATACCATCACTGCATGAAATGCCGTTATATAAACCCACAAACTGTGAAAATCGTAGTAAAAAGCTCTTAAAATATAGCCACACGGGAACATTTACATGTTTACAATAACCCCATTAATTTGTGTATGCACGAGCGCCTTGAAATAAAAGAAAAAAATAGTCATTTGATCGTTAAAGTGGTCTACTAAATGATTTTATGCTATTGAAATATTTGTGGTATGATAACATCAAACAGTTGAAGGTTATAATGCAAAGCTGTAGATTATGATAATAATATAATAAACCGTATGGAAATATAGATGTAAACTAATATCAAAGGTAAATATTACTTATATAA
This sequence comes from Steromphala cineraria, assembly GCA_916613615.1. NCBI lineage: Eukaryota > Metazoa > Mollusca > Gastropoda > Trochida > Trochidae > Steromphala > Steromphala cineraria. Next base: position 25,190,600 of record OU744728.1, on the reverse strand, counting down.
GCTTATTCTCAACAAGAATTTGTGATTTGAAGAAGTCGGGGGTAGATTCAAAACTGAAACTATTAGTTTATTTGGAAACTTTTCTGAATAAAGTTTGTAAATAGAGCAGTAAAATTGCTATTTGCAACAGAATGCATTACAACATTAACCATAGCAAAGAAATACAATCTTTTTAAATTGTCAACTGTTTTAAGAACAGTGATGATTAAGAATGAGATAATTTTAAACTGCGTGTGGTTGTAATTTGGCAAGGTTAGGTTAATCTTGAAGTCGTCAACGTGTCAAAAGTCATGTTATAAAAATGACGTCACAATGCTGATTTAAAGTCATTTGTAGAAAAAAAAACTTTAAAAAATCAAGGTCATTTTGAAATTAACTTGTAATTTGGAAATCAAGCATCTGTTATTTAGAATTTTATGTCCAGTTGCATAAATAACACTCTTAGTGAAAATAAAAGCACAGATTGCTTAAAACGACTAAAGGTTCTAATATATCTTTAGTTGAAGGAAATGTATCAAGACAGTTACATAAGTGAACTAATTTAAACTCAATGATAGCATATCAAACATTTATTATAAAACTAAAGTTGTTACTCTCCTTTTATACCAATTATCTAAGACAATTTTCTTTAATGTAAGTAAACTGACATAATCTGTGATATCTGTGATCCGTGATCTGTGATGTTGTAGGGAAAAATAATACTTCTAAAGGTAATCGGGCTTAAAAGTTGGTTCACTGATACTAAAGCAGGTACTGGTACACTTCAAACACAACAATACCTACCTGAACAACAGGTAAGCCAGGTGTGAAATACACCTCACCTCACCTAGCACATTATCCGGTACCTGGCACACATCTCTCTTACCTGTTAATAACATTTATCTACAAGGTAGATGTTATATATTACTTCGTTAAGCTTTTTATATTAGTTCTGCTTTTAACAGAACAACTCGTTAGTGTAGTGCAAGTTAAGGAATTCTGTTCTTATTATTCTGTATTAAAGGGGCAGTAGCACCTTTTGGGGGGATTGTCAGGAAAATGAAAATGAATGATTCCAATTGAAAGACAATCAATTTAAACTAAATGAAGCAATAATAAATCAAATACATAATGTATAGGTCAGTCATGCGATTCACTTTTCTTACACAAAATGAATAAAAGGCGTCCACACAAAAATGGCCGCCAATGGACTTTATGTGAATCTTTATAAATTGTTCTCTGACTATTGATGACTGGTTTGTGTAATGAGATTTTTGACACCATCAAAATAATACATTTAGCACTAACGTGCAATTATCAGTGAAAGATCTTGAATATAAATTTTTAAAAAAACGTCCTACTGCCCCTACATCCACGGTTACACCTTTTTACATCTTTTGTTATGACGTCACCGGGACTCGAAGACCGACCTTCCGGTCGATGAGAGGAACGAGCTAAACTCACGGGCAAAAGAAACGCTGGTAACATAAATGTCAGGATATTTTATTCCATGTAAGATAAATGTGAATGAAGCAGAGCGGCAAAGTTTCCTTAGAAGTCAACTCAACTATGTTTGCCATGTTTGAATCATTTTGTGTTGATGTACATGTTTTTGCATGGCGCCTTAGAAAACGCGTGTCAAAAAATCATCAATTTGCTATCTCCTTAAATAAGCGAGATTGGAGAGCCAAAGTGGTCATTTTTTGCATATTTATATACGTTATAACGCGAAGACATATCAATGCAGAAAAGTCAAAGTGGATGTTTTTCATTAACAGTATCTCAAATAAACTTCTGATATACATTTCCGAAATTCAAACTTAATTTCAAAATAATTATTAACAAAAAAGTACCTGAAAATAGCAATGTTAGCACCCCAACAGTGTTTAGACAACCACAGTACAAAACGCTCCATGCCATCATGGTTAAAATTATGAACAATAATTCTCCAGATACTTTTTTTTATCAAACACATTCGAAATCGAATTTACATGGCATACATAATTTGTTTATCCTTCGTTTGAAAATACCCAGCGTTTCTTTTGCCCAAAAGTTTACATTGCCGATATAACCACGACATAATATTAAATATGACAGCTTATATTTGAGTTCATTAACTTCAACCTTGTCATTAAGTCATGAAAGCAAAGATAAAATGTATGTGTGTAGTCCTTTTCTTTTTAAAATAATTGCGTAGCTCTGTGCCCTATGCCATTGACAAATTCCTAAGGAAAAAGACTCTTGATATTTTCTTTTGTAAATTTTGGCACATTCGGGCTTCAAAACCTTAATGTTATTGCAGACAGTGATCAAAACGCTGATTTAATCTAAAATAACTTGATATGTTTATCCCTTTTCAATGACATTTTATATGTTTTGGACTTACATCGTTATAGATTGTAATTAAGATTTTTCAGATATACATACAGCTACTCAACAATAAATTTTGATAAAGATTTTAATCAACTTGCAAGAATGATAATTGTGTAGACATCCAATTCTCTACTATGGAACCAAATATAATAAACGTTAAATAAAAAATAAATAATAATAAATAAAAAGTTAAATAACAAATCCTATCACTACATGTATAGGTAAATAGGTAAGTCAATTCTATTTCGCATATTGTAATCGTTCTTAGATAAGTGACATAACGGAAACTTACTTTACTCTCTTCAAGAACACTGCGATGGACTTCTCGGTTAAGAGGGATGTCGGATTAGAGAGCGCATTGACATGAAGAAAGTACATACGGACCAAAATAAAGTGTCGGTTGGAAGGAATGTTGGATAAGAAGGGTGCTGCTTTAGAACGAGTTCACTTTATATAATTTACGAAACCAAATGATAAACTCAATCTTTATAATTTAAATCAACAGTTTCGTTAATGTGCAAGACTTAACAAACATTGAACTGTTTCAATGTATTGAGATTGTGATAAACTGTAAGTCAATGGATAAAACGCACCTTCAAAAATTCAAACCCCTTCATTCCAGTAAAATTGAAGACAGTGGAGCAAAGTGGTGTAGTGGTTAGCATGCTGGCCTCTCACGCCGGAGACCCGGGTTCGAATCCCGGTGGAGACACCAAATATTTGTGACTTGAGTCTCATCCTGTGTTGTGTCCCTGGGCAAGGCACTTCATCCACATTGCACTCAGTCCAACCAGCTGTTAAAATGGGTACCTGAAAATTGGATGTACTGACCTACATGGTCGTGATTAACGCTTAGTAGCAGCTGTGAAAGTGCACTCCTTCGGGGTAATAATGTAGCGCTTTGAGCATGTCTTAGGACGTGGAAAAGGCGCAATATAAGTATGTTCATTTTTTTTTCATTAAGACGAGACGGGTATATCTTACGGTACGGGTCTGGGTGGTATTTGCACCTGAGGTGAGACACGCTTTAATCCTGGGGTAGAGAGGAGGAAACATGCACTAGATAATGAGTCATGTCCTCACCCCCGATATAGTTACAGAACACGGGGCAACCAGGCATCAAGAGCTTGCTTATTGTGCAGAAACACGGTTGGTACACTCTAACCTACCGCCATGAGGTATATGTGATTTATTACAGTTCCAGATAGCTGCTAAAGGACACATAAAACTTTTCATGTAGCTCGCACAGAAGAGTCGATGTGTTCCCAATGCATAACAATTTTATAATGGAAATAGAACTTCTTTATTCTTGTCTAGGCTTACATTATCATAATCATTATATGAATATTTATATAGCGCTCATATCCATCCACTCGTGGTTGCTCAAGGCGCTTACATTGTTTCCCCTGGTAAAAGGCATTCTTTCACCGTCTGATCATTTTTCCAATTCAACTCCCTGGGGAGTATTCAACCGGCATCCATATGTGGCGCTCATGTTAGGGACCACAGGGTACCAATTCACAGCTGGGTGAACTGAGACACATTGTCAGAGCACTTTGTCTAACGCTGTTGAACGCTGATAACCGACAGCTCGGCGTATGCTGGTGTTCATGTATCCACCATTCAGCCATGAATTCTTGGGATTTTTTAAGTGCACAGTTTTTGTTGCACTTCACACTAGGGCTCCAGTGTGGCACTTAAAGAGTTCTAACAGAGGTGAACTCTAGGTTTTTACACCATGGCCTGGATGGGATTCGAACCCCTGACCTCAGCAATGTGAGACCGGCGCTCTTGCCGACTGAGCTATCCCGTACCAGTAAGAATAAAGAAGTTGTATATCCATAAAAATACTTGTCATTCCTTATTGCTTAAATTTTCAAAAATGTCATTCAAGGAAGTTACAGGACAAAGGATATCAGCATTCGCTTGATTGATGAAGTTGATCTAGTTAAAGAAAGTTTTGCTGTTACAATTGCATATTTGTCATTATTAGAAACTTTAAAGTTAAATTGATACTTCTTTAAATATGTTTTAAAACACCAGAGCTATTCTTGGGATCCTTTTATCCCCACATTGGCATAGATATCTTTGAATAAATCAAGTTGTTTGGAAACATGATACGAAGCGTCATGGCAGATTTATTACAGTTTTCTAAACATTCGAGATTTGAATAGCTTGTCTGTCAAACTGTAACTTAGACAGCTACTTTTACCTTTTGAATGCTTGGTAGTCAAATACAGGGTTCTTTTTTATGAATCACAAATATTTGAATCCGAAATATTTTGTTCACATTGCTAAAACAAACGAAACAATGGAGACTAGTAACCTCTGAATGGTGATGGTTAGACTAAGGATATTGTTAGACGTACAAAAATTGAAAGGGTGTTAAAGACTCTTTCTTACTTGAAAAGTACGTAAATGGTGTTCAATGGTGTATATTTTACTATTCCATGATTTCCTCCATCTTCCTACGCAGAGCCGAAAAGGCCAGTTCCCAAACTGTCAGTTTTATGCCTTGCTGCAGTGACTTTACTTTTCTGTGCTGCTATAGTGCCCCTACAGACTAGAGAGCAAGCACAGCAAACTCAAGGTTATGCAGCAAGGCATAAAATGACAGTTTGGAAACTGGCCTTTTAGGCTCTGCGTAGGAAGATGAATTTCCTCTGACAATCGTCCAAGGTTCCACTATGATGTATTATCAATAATGGTTCAGGCTTTCTCGTTGCAATAAAAACACAACATCCTCCTCAATATCAAATAAAAAGTTTATTCAGAATATTTATTTAAATTCTATTACATTTTTATTCAAAGTAGATCCATTGCTTCCCTTGTTTCAGCCACCACAGGTTTCACTCCTAAACACTGTCTCAATTGTATTCAGGGCCTTCCTCCTGCAAGTATAGAATGTACCTTGTAATACTTATAAACAAATTAAAATATTTTTTTTAAATTTTAAAAATCAGATGCTTTATTAAGTCTTACAACAATTGTGGTTACAAAAAGTCTATGTACACATGAGAGAAAACAGCATTCAAAACATTTTGAAAATAAAGAGATAATTTTCTCTTACTATTTGTTAAATAATTCTTAATGCTTTACTAAGTCTTCTTACTTCAGTTTTGGTAACAAATGAGAGGACAATCTTAAATTATTAAAAATTGAGAGATCATTTTCGCCCCTATGCATATATTTTTGAATATGTATCATCAAAATGCATAATTCAGTTAATGGTAAGACCAAAACATATATCAATCATTTTCCATTCATTAAGTTAAAACAAAGGACATGAGTGACGACCCTGTCTGCCATCCATGTCTTGGTTTATAGCATACTGCTTACACCATCGCCTTTAAATAGTTTCATCTTCTAAGAGTGGGAATTATTCTCTAACCCAACACCCATACATCTGGTTTAACATGCTAAAACTCCACGCAAGTATATTTGAATCAGTATCTTTCAAAGCGCAGTAAAGTGGTAATTGTAAGGTCAAAATATATCATTATATTGTGTATGTTGTATCTTTTATGTAAAAGCAAAGGGCATAAGTGATAACCCTGTCTCACACCATATTTTGGTCTACAGAATTTTGCTGACGTCTTCTTCTTAAGTTGTATTCTTCATAAGGCATAAATCAGGAGCTCTCTTCGGTTAAATCCAAACCTCTTTGTCATGCTAATACTGTACTGACCTAGTAACTTGCTCCGATAAAGACATATAGAGTACATGTATACATCACTACTAGCCTACTTTTATTACTATGTATACTTTACTGTAGGTACTAACGTATGTGAACAATGTGAATTTGGCATATGTCACAAATATATGGTATGGGTTATGTTATGCTTTCAGTAAAAGTCAAGGTAAATAAAGTATTGGATACATTTTTTCGTTGTTTTATTGACAACTATATAACAAATAATAATTGTAAAGAAATGGACACAATATCAGATTCGTTAACCTATCAACAATTGAATATACTTTAAAGTATCTCATTCAACGTAGTGTTTTAAATCAATTTAATTTAAAGGTTATTGTTTTCGGTTTTTTGGGTAGGGGAAGTGTTAAGTAATCATCTAATATTGTGCAATCTTCGTTGTTGAAGTGCAATTTGAGGGAATGTGGGAATAATGCGAGACTTAAATTCATAAGGTCCCAAGTTACTGTGACTTATTTCTACGATAGTCATGAACTTTAAATATCTTAATGATGATTCAAGCATCGTGTTTGAAAAAAAAAACCTTTGGATCTGTCAAATTCAAAATTTTTAAGTAAGAGTCATTTCCATCCACATCGATTCTTCTTTAAGATATGCTCAAATGTAGAACATATTTTTATCTCTGAAAATAATTTTAGAGTTCTTTCAATATTGTTACGAACACAAATGTGTTTTAAGCATATCCACCATCCATTTAAATAGGGATTAGCGGACAATGTGATGACTTGAAACCATATCCCATTTCTTTTAAATGACGACAGCTGGGAAAAAATGCACTACTTCAGTAATAAAAATCCTGCACATTTACATTTATCTGTTGCCTGAGTGACAAACAACAGTCGCTGTTTGTTGGAATATTTTTAAAAACTTAACTGTTTCCATAGGGCTTTTTGCAGTGCATAAATAAAATGTTCAAATGGATTAATGCGGTGAAACGTTTTTCTGTCAAGATAGAAATAGTTTTTATGTGTAATTAATTTTAGTTACGTTGAAAATAGAACGCATCACCAGTATGACCCGTAATGCAATAAAACTAAAAACCTAATACATGATGCAAAGTTAAATAATCAAGGTGACATTTCAATAAAGTGTCAATCTTGCACTGAACAATAACTAACTTCATGATGCAAAGTTGAATAATACAAGCTGACACTTACAATAAGTCCAATCTAGCATCTATACCATAACTTGTTATATGGATGCAAAAGTTGAATAATTTAAGCTGACACTTACATAAAGTGTCAATCTTGCACTGAACAATAACTTACTTCATGATGCAAAGTTTAATAATACAAGCTGACACTTACATTAAGTCCAATCTAGCATTTAACCATAATTTACTTCATGATGCAAAGTTTAATAATTCAAGCTAACACTTCCATAAAGTCCAATCTTGTACTTTACAATAACTTACTTCATGATGCAAAGTTGAATACTTCAACCTGGCACTTACATAAAGTCCAATCTAGCACTGTACCATAACTTGTTATATGATGAAAAGTTGAATAATTCGAGGTGACACTTCAATAAAGTGTCAATCTTGCACTGAACAAAATCTTACTTCATGATGAAAAGTTGAAAAATTCAAGCTAACACTTACATAAAGTCAAATCCAGCATTGAACCATAACTTTCTTGATGATGCAAAGTTTGATAATTCAAGCTGGCACTTACATAAAGTCAAATCTAGCACTGTACCATAACTTGTTATATGATGAAAAGTTGAATAATTCGAGGTGACATAACATGATGAAAAGTTGAATAATTCGAGGTGACACTTCAATAAAGTGTCAATCTTGCTCTAAACAAAAACTTTAAGCTAACACTTACATAAAGTCAAATCCAGCATTGAACCATAACTTACTTCATGGTGGAAAGTTTGATAATACAAGCTGACACTTATATAAAGTCCTCATTACTCATGTCTTCTACTGAATAAGTTGTCAAACCCCTTTGAACATAAAATCGTGAAATTCATTACTTATTGCAAGTGTACACCTTACACAATAAAGGTTGCATATATTACCTTTAGTCAAACATATTCAAAAAGTTACTCATCACAATGAAGAAGATATCAATTACCTCCACATGCTTTCAAAATGATACTCCACTACATACATCAGTTTATTAAAAAGACACCTTGCCCTGGTATGGTATGTGTTACTATTTTGTAGCTCTTATCTCTGCTACTTGATATACGACATCCTCACATCAGTGTACATTCTTCAGCATCAATTTCTGACCCCGCAACATCACGAAATTAAACGTAAACAAATCTTGAAACTGATAGTTTGTGCCTTGATGGATGTTATGTAAACATGTGAGTGTTTGAAGAGGAAAAAGTCTTTTGATAAATGGCTTCTTGTGTTTATTCTGACAAGAACAGATTGGTAAATTGCGAAAGGCTAAACAGTGTATCCAAGCCTTATCCTGACCTAAGCGAAGTATTCATGATATCATTTTGTGAGGAATATATCAATTATTCAAATAGATTGTTTTCATTTTATATACATATATATATTATATTCACGGTTACGATGAGCTTTCTTCATTATTCAGATACACAAAGTCTTTATTCATGATTCAGATACACAAAGAATTTATTCATGATTCAGATACACTAAGTCTTTATTCATGATTCACATACACTAAGTCTTTATTCATGATTCAGATAAACTAAGTCTTTCTACATGATTCAGATACACTAAGTCTTTATTCATGATTCAGATACACTAAGTCTTTATTCATGATTCAGATACACTAAGTCTTTATTCGTGATTCAGATACACTAAGTCTTTATTCATGATTCAGATACAGTAAGTCTTTATTCATGATTCAGATACAGTAAGTCTTTCTTCATGATTCAGATACACTAAGTCTTTATTCATGATTCAGATACACTAAGTCTTTATTCATGATCCAGATACATAACACGTATCTTCATGATGCTAATTAATATGAATCAGATACACTTTCTTCATAATAATACATAATAAAAATAGCTTTCTTGTACCGCGTAGATCCCCAAGATAAATAATACTGAAAGGGCCATGGTATGTATTATTACTGTGGAGGGACAGTATGTTCGGTGCCGTCTATTAACAATCGCTCCGCTCCGTACGTGGCCAAGTACCCATTTGTACAGCATTGTGAACTGTGTGCAATGTGAATGGTGTCTTTCCCAAGGACAAACCACAGCATAGGCGCAGGTCACAAATTATCTGTGTCTCCAGCGGAATTCGAACAATGTCAATGTCGTATGTGCTTCAGTAGTACCAGTATCCGATGTGAAAGATACGGAAGTATTTTTCCAACACATAAAATTTAAACTGAGTAATACTGCAAATAAAGTTTGAACTTTATATAAGTAATGAAAAGTATGTACATAACATTGAATAAAACTGCAAGCAAAGCATATATTCAGAATACAATCAAATTAACAAATGGTAAATAAATTGTTATGATAATCATTCGTTATTTTTTTTCAAAATATGTGAACGAGTGGTCACGTTATGTTCTAAAAAACCTGAAAGAGATATTGGCATAAATATATCATACCTATCATCTCTCAGTTACCTGCCTGCTGGGTAAAATCATACCTGAAAGTAGTCTTGTCATGTTTGTGTAAATCTTGCCACTTCAGAGAATATCAAGCGGGCAATATGCAAATTACACTCACATTTCGACGTAAAGATTAGATAAGAAATGTACAAATGTATCTCCAGACAGAGGGTCACGTGTAAACATTACACCTTTTATATAACTTGTCGACGGTTGAGTTAATGTACCCACTGTCTCGTCTACTGCCCATTTAAAAATAAATTGTACTTAATGAATTATGAATAGGGTAAGCAATGATTTATCGACGGGTTGATGTTTATATATTGCTATGATTTTATTAATATATATGAAAATACTTAATGAGTTTGCGTTATGATTCAATGGACTCCGTCTACAATTTTTCTATAAAAATAGTTGTTTTCCGTATAACAACACCCTAGAAGCGTAGTTGAATATTCAGACAAATGTAGTTGAAGATGTGCAGTATATTCAGATTCCGTTTTCTTCTGGTTTTGATTTTAATAAGTTGTGGCCACGATTGCGGTGGCCGTTGAATTTATCAAATTTACATTCGACACATATCCAGCTTGTACACAATCGTATTCGCTTATCATACCAGTATATTTTACTATCCTTACCCATTGCAAAATGTACAGTTTACAATATTACTTAAACAGATATTAAATAGATTTAAGTCTGAACCTATGCAATTTAGTTTAAGATAACTTAGGAGAAATGAAACTTTCATGTAAATTGCACGTTTGTCAAAACTTGTTTTCAGCACTATTATCATTATTATTATTGAGCACTATTAAGCACCACCATATTTTTAAGTCGATCTTTCAACTCATCAAAATCACAATAAACAGATCTTAAAAGTAAAAGTTTATCAAAGATAATCTCTTAGATGTCGGTGTCAACCCAAGTTGATTTGAGAATAAACATCAGGCCCGTAGCAAGCGGGGAGCCTGGGGAGGGGCGGTCCCCCCACTAATTCTAGGGGAAAAATTTTTGTAAAAGAAATTGACAGACTATCAAATATCCAGCCCCCCGAATTTGGAATTCAGCACCATACAACCTCACAATCCATAAAATGAGCACGTAAAGCACGTGTAAAACCCTGACTTAAGAGCTACAACAATAGTTCAAGCCCCCCCCCCCTTCCCCTATGAGCATAACAGTTCGAAACCTCTGCCCTTAGGAATGAGACCTCCCCCCCCCCCACTGAGCAGAGAATTTCAAAATATTGACCCCCCCCCCCCCCCACAACTGAAATTGGTGCTACGGGCCTGAACATCACCCACCTATCCCACAGTATTTATTCCCAACAACGATGATTGAAATCTTACGTCAATGAGAATATAGTAATAAGACCCTACATTTCCTACTCGCTTGATTAGATAAAGGTGTTTGTATTTTACAGATATCATTAATCTAAAGGTCTAAGCTACTAATCATTTCCAAATCACTTTCCAAATAACAAAGATGAATTCAAGCGTCTATTGAGAATCTAGTCTGTTGTAACACCTGAGATTACCTGCATCGCTTGATTGGATATAGGTATTTGGAATTTCACACTCTACATGTTTGCGTCTCGTCTAAAGGTAAACATTTAATGCATGGGATTTATATACCTTACATTACCTTTCTGCTTGATAAAATGTCAGTTATTTGTTATTTCGATGTCAGCGATTTAATCTTCTCAGGTTTTATGGTGATGATATCTATCAAACTGCTATTTGAGTATATTTTGTTCATACTCGAAAATGTTGACTCAGACAAATTTAGTGGTCTTTATAAAAAAAAAATCTTAAATTTTTTACCATGTACAATAAAATTACAGTTTTAACCACCTTAAAATACAAGGGTTTTTGTAAAAGTCGGCTCTTTTATTCTCAAATGAATATTTAAACGCAAAAAAAGCTAATTCTAAATATGTAATTAGGAAACATTTACACAGAAAAATTGCTTTAATTCTCCGATAAGAGACTGCAAAATGTACCCACACAATGTTGCGATCGGTAAGATGAGCTTACGTCAGAAACATGCGACATAGGTGGGTGGACTCAGACCGTTGCAGAGAGGATATCCCGGTTGGTTCGAAGCCTGATAAAGACAATAATTTTACTATTTTATTCCGCAAAGCATGGTCGATTTTAATCAGACTAGGGGATACCTCATATGATGTTTTTTTATCCAAAAATAACCCTACGCCGTTCACGAAATATTTTTAATTTAGTTTTTCACAGTTGAGACGCCTTTATAGGAAACTGGAACCTGCCCTCGTTTAACCGAACACTTTACATCTAGACCAATACGTGCTAGCTTAGAGAGGAGGCTGGAATTTTTCTATTCAGTTATCTGCCCTCAAAATTACGCTGTCGAGGATGAGATACTATTTTTTTCAGGAATTTTGGAATAAAAAGGTAAAAAAACTTAAATTGATTATTTGACGGTTATAATTTCGAAGGACACTACTCGAAGGTTTTCTGCTCTAGGAATAACCTCAAAATAAGGATAACCCCTCGGGCTTCATTCCCTTCCTGGAGGTTTCATTTTCAGGCCAAAACTCTTGGAGTCGTGTTTTTTCTTTCCCACGTTTGGATTCTAGGTAATCATTTTGACTGAACCAAGCTTTTCATTACCTGAAGCCCTAGAATAGATACATGTGTTATTTTACTTCATATTTTACATCAAAGCTACTCGTTTCAAAGCAATCAATAACCTTTTATTACTTCAAGGCGTTAAATAGTGACAGTTTGACATAAGACATGAGAGCATTAATCACAAAATAATGCCTTTGGGTAAAATTGAATTTAATATATATCACATAAATGGGATATGAATTATATACCTCTTACGAGTTCAAACTCTTGTCAACATCAAAAGTCATTTTGTGATTTGATTCAAATATTAAAATATAAGTTTCTTAAATTAATGTAGTTGTTGAATTAAACATTAAATAATTTCGATATTATTTTTTTACTTTTCTGGTTAATTAAAACACTTTTTAATGAACAATTGTGACTTTGTGGTTTCTCTTTAAATTTTACACAATGAAGTTTTTTAAGTAAATAAAAAATTGAATTATTTCAAAATTGACAACAAACGCTGATGCTTAAATCAACAAAAGAGGAAAATTGGGTTAGTACCCACATATTGTGCTGATATGATACATCATCCTGTTCAATTGTTGTGAAAGGTGTCAAAGATCAAAGTAACCTCAGGTAAGACCAGGTATGAACACCGACAGGTGTGTGGGCAGGTGAATGTACATACAATAGCTTCCTCATATGAGGTATTTTACCGGAGGTCAATCTGTCAAACATTGAATCGTTTGAATGAAGTCTGGCTTCAACGAATACTACGTAAATTCTGCAGATGTTTCAACATCATATTTGAACAAAATGTTTGACCAAATTATTGAATTTTCATCATATCAAGCATTCTGGTATTTTAGGAGGTTATATCAGCCATTAGCTGAACAGTCTTAATTTTGTATCTTAAGATAAATCTTGATTTCAAAGCAAAAATTCCTGATTTTTATAATTTAAAAATGGGCAATTATTACAAAGAAAACCTAGAGGATACCAGGTCTGAGCTATCAAAATTTATTTTGGGCTTTTAAGTTGCAGTAGCACATTTTAAGGGGGAATATAAGGTGTTGTAAGGAAAATGAAAATAAATGGTTCCAATTGAAATACGATTTCTTCAAACTAAACTTTTCTTACACAAAATGAATTAAAGGTGTTCACACAAAAATGGCTGCCAATGGACTTCATCTCAAACTTTTGTTCTCTGAATGTGGACGATTATTTAATTATGTAAGAGATTTTTGACATAATCAAAATAAAACATTAACATTAACGTACACTTATCAGTCAAAAATTGAAAATATAAAATTTAAAAAACGTGCTATCACCCCTTTGAACATCGCATATTTGAAAGAACTTCAGCACACATATCGACAACATGTATAAGACGTTTAATGAATAATAAAATGATAGAGACATTTAACTGGATTTTTCCAAAATAGATTGAGCTTATGCAACTTGTACTTATTCTTCGCTTCAGTCCTGTTAGTGCACAAATCCACACTCGTTAATAACGTTGCCATCTTATATCTCTTAGGAGAAAGTCATTATGCTATCTACTTAGCACTTAAGTTATGTATTAAGGTTTAGAATAGTGCCTAGGACAATGAAAAATATCAATTTTACACAAGGTACAGAAATGTTTTCAGAATAAAGTCAAGATATACAAATCAACAATCGGAGAAAGTACATGAAGTGTAGCCCTTATACATGAATACTTCCCTTTTTACTTATGTCAATAATGATACATAACTAAGGAGAATTCGAAGGATGCATAATGTCCTCAAACAAATGTATTTCGAGAAATATTTGACAATTATTTTCAGCAAGAGACACATTCCAGAAATAATAACGTTCCGTCACTTTAGGCGTGAGGGTGTTAACAATTGGCTAAATGTGTGATTTTACCTAGCCACCTCTGAGTAAAAACCATCACGTTTGGGCGTGGCGTGTGAAACCAAGAGATGAGAGATGATAAAGAGTAATATATTGTTAAGGCCATCCAAATAGTTCAGTGTTTCTCGTATTAAAGCATTCTAAATTGCATAACTTGCAATCATTTAAAATGAATAATGAATTAATAAAGCATATAAAAGAATATTCCGCCGACAATATATGATAAACCGAACTTGTTTAATAATATTGCTTTCATAAATGATGCATCACAATTATGAATCAATATGATCTTTAAAGGGGCAGAAGTACCTTTTTATGTGTTTTATTTTGTTTTCAAATTTTCACTTATGATTGTACGTTAATGTTATATGTATTATTTTGAAAGTGTCAGATCTCATTACAAAAATCATTCATCAAAAGTCAGAGATCAAATTATACAGATTCACATAAAATTTATTGGCGGCCATTTTTGTTTATGGATGAATTTTTCATATACATTACATGTAAATACATTGTCTTTCAATTGGAACAATTTTTTTCTTTTTCCTGACATCACCTTATAGTCCTCCTAGAAACTGGCAACTGCCTCTTTAAAGAGGTTGTACAAGATGTGAAACACACAAACAATTAGATGGCCTTATGGACAATATGTCAAATAGATAAAAAGCACTTTCATAGGCATGCAATCAATCATACGTGAAGGTTAAATTATTTGATGGAGAGTGCTGTATGGATGTTATGATTAGAACGAAGGTCATATGTTTTTTAACTAAATTTTGATGTGAACAATTACTGTGATATTTTATTATGACATGATTAGATTGTGCGAAACAAATCTTTAAAAAGATATTCGAAATTTTTTATCAAAACAAGCGAATATCTTTTTCTATCAAAGTTATTATTGAATTGATATTTATTGTAGCTACCCTATAGTAATGTATTGTCCTGTTTACGACATTTTGTTATTCTTTGATTCAAGAGTCGAAAGATCGAAATAAGGACACTTGATATAATTATCTTTCTGAAGAAATTCTTAAAAATAATGATCAACCTTCTAGCCACATAATGTGATGTTTGAAAGGGTCTTCCAAATCGTATCACCTTTCACGTTTTTATTGGAGTTTTTACAACACCGTTTCCCTCCAGGAGGGTTTAAAAGGACATTTTGCATCCTCGGGATTTTACTTTCTATCCGGGTCCACAACCTAAACATTTCCTCGGTTTCATGATTTCTCCTAATATTAAATACAAAGTAGGCTTTTATGAAATTTGACATAACTAACCCATTCCAAAATAATTTGATTTATCATTTTATTTCTTTTTGAATGGGGTATAGCATTTTCATAACATAAATATTCCAAAATATGGTCAAAGAGTCGATTCAACACCATGAACGTGCCTTTCTCCTCCTGACCGGTTTTGACCTTTCGTATTTTTCAAAAAGTCGTCCGGACATTAAGGCGAGAATCAGACTGAAACTAGGACTCCACTACACTATTGTTAAGTATCTCCAACAGAGCTGATATCTCTGATATCCTGGTGGCATCACGTGATCACTAGTCTTGAGGAGATAATTTAATGGTGTAAGTAGTGATAAGTGAGTGAGTGAGTTAGATTTTGACGCCGCTTGGGCAATATTTCAGCATTAGCTGCGATTGTAGGGAGATTATCAACATCATTCAAGGCAATAAGGTCTTTTACGTTTTTAATTGAATTAGTTTGTTTTCGTTTATTTTGAATGAAGATTTTTGAAAACAATCCTAAGTCATCTATAATTTCAGATATTTCTAAATTAAAAGTACATGTTAGTCGGTGACCATTCAGGAACAACGATGATCTGCAATATTTTGAAAAAGGGTTCTTCATTCCCGAATTTCCACTTACATATAAACAATATTCCATTCGATATATGAGCTTATACAATCTGTAAAATCTACGCAGTCTTGAATATCAGTATGAAGCCGAGGATCTCCCCTTTAAAGGCCTAGCACTAGTACCTCGTTTTTCTTTGGAAAAATTGCGGATATCTTAAAAAGAAAACATTTGTTTTCAATGACAAAGTCTTATCAATAATTTTTTTCTTATACGCACTCATTCGGTAAAGCATCACAGACCATTTCAAAGCTTAAACGATTTAAAGGTGTTCAGACTATAATAGCCACATGAATACTTTGCTTGATACTATAGGGAAATCAGGTTCAATAATGAGATAATATGAACAACTAAAATTACTTACCCATTACTTTATCGTATGATATTAATCTTCCAACCTCTTCATGTCAAACATGTACAGTAGGCTATTCTAGAAATCGCCCACATATTTAGACAAGAATCAGAGTAAAACCAGAGGCCTTAGACAACTATCTGTCGCTTATCTCCCATCATTCAGATGCTTATGCTATTAAAGATAGTCAGTGGCCCGTCACGGTTTTTAAGAGAAATATACATGAATATGAATTGTGATAGAAACAAAATTAGGTTATCATTTTTAGGACAATTTCAAATTTCAAAAGACATCACGTGGGTATACCATTTGATATACCGAAGTCGTATTTCATTGCAGGAATAAAACAAATTAGATAATTATTAAATCATTGTTTTAAAGTACATTGATTTTTCAAGTTTTGGCATTTGTTTTAGTTTTTTAGGAGAATACTAGCTAACTAAAGTTATTTGCAAGGGCTCTGGTGAATTCATACTTAATGTTCATAAAATTGAACGTACTACATTTACAGTTTTTTTCACCAAAGATTACACAAGTCATAATACATACCTTCGTAACAATCCACTGATTTCCACAGTTTCTAAAATTCCTTCACATAAAAATAAGGGACAAGCTCTACATTCAATATATGAGCATGTAATTGATCCTTGTAAAAACTATTGAAAATCGTAATATTGAACTCAGATGGATGCATAATATACATTATAGTAAGTAGATACTAAATATAATCACTTGAAAATTGCAAAACGAAAATTCGCCTTTGCTGCGTTCTTATCAATAGTAATCAAATAGATAACAACTGAACTTGGTGAAGAAACATTCAGATAAAAACAATAACTGTTGAAAGAAAGATGGTATAATCAACGATTTGACCACAAAATGTACATACAACAAATGAGATTGTTTATCTGAAATTCATGTAATATATTGAAAAAAATAAAAACGAATTATTAGTCCTAAAAGTTATTTTCTTAAGAATTAAACCTTTAAATCTTAAAAAACATTGCGAACATATATTTTGAAAATTAACACGATCACCTGGAAAATTGTATATAAACGTCTATACACGTTGCGTGCTGAAACGGTGCCACCATAAAACTGTTTATGTTCTCATTATTCAAGTTTGAAGCATCATCAAAGAAAGTATGACCTATCAAAGATCTCGTGTGATGTCAGATCAAAGACTTTTGATCAAACATATGCCCAATGAGGATGATCAGACATGAAAAAGCCTCAACCTTGGATGGACGTTTTGTCGAATGTGTGTGACACATGATAAGATGTCCGATTTGATCTTACAAACACTGACATAGAAGGCTTTAAAACACAGCATTTTGTCAATTTTTCGAATTTCCATATTAGTAGCTCATAATGATATACTAATTCATTATGCGCCCTTTGATATCGATTTTTAATAAATTTACATATCATAAATGATATACTAAACTCATGCCCATTTGAAAACATTTTCATGAAACTCGAGAATGGTAGAATTGTTTTTAAGTCGCTTTCGCTCGATAGATATAAAACCACTCACTCGTTACACAAAAAAATTATTAAACGGAACATCGTTAAATATTATCGGTAAAGAAGATGGCTATTTAAACTTACGTACAAAATCACTCACTCATTTGAGTGACATAACTCCGTTCAATATTTTCTGTATAGTCAAACGTTATTTGAGCTTTTCAGTTTTATGTCAAGAACAAGAAGAAAAATACAACACTACATGAGGTATATCCATACCTAATGTATTCAAGTAGCGCTGCTAAGCTTTCCTATGTTTACAAAAACTACCGTATCTAAGCTACTAATGGTATGATTTCTACCATCGGACAATACCAGGTACCCATATTATTGATCGTTGCCATTTGAACAGTAGTTACTATGTCGCCAAGGAGGAGACTGTAAAGGATTTGTTTGTTACAAGGAGATACGATTTAAAATAAATAATAATTTATATGATAATTTTGTAATTTCCTAGTTTGATCATTAAAATATGTTAACTTTGACAAGATGTCACTTTATCCATGTCCATTACGAATCCTTGTGTTAAAACTACTTTAAATAGTTACCATTTTATTATTTCGTACCTGACGTTGAACTAAAAACATGAACGAAAAATTCACACGCTGATAAAACTTTGAATTAGAACATTTTTAAGGTGACTCGTGATCAAAGGCACTTGGATATATCAAATATTTCCTCTTTCAACATTAAACCTAATAATTACATTCACAATGCAAGATTCCCTTAGGTAAACAGTGCGTGAACTATATTTATCTGTATAGTCCATTCAATCGAAAAATATAGATACATTTTCATTCAATAAGTAACAAAATTTAGCCATGAATCACTGAATGTAATAATATGACCAAGGGCACTTGAACATGAAAACACTCATAAATATCCAACCGAGATATGTAGTCAGTAGATAAACATTCATTCATAGAACCATTGAATTGTAGATACACAATAGAGAAAATTCCATCAAGTATTCTGTTGACTTCTAATATCGATATAACTCTTGTCCAATTTCGCGCACTGACAGCCCATCTCGCTTCAGAGTGCGAAACAAACATCCACGCTTTGATAAACATTTTGATGCCATGGACATGATTACCATATATGACGCATTCTGTCAAAATCCCTTTTCAAAATGACCACCCATGAACCATGAGACTTCATTAACACAGCAGGGGGGACAACTCTAATATCCGCCATCTTTTCACATAATGGCGCCATTTGCAATGACCACCAGAGGATGAAAACGCTTTGTATTGGATGAACTTCTTCACCTTTTGTGACAGTATTTGGCACAACCGACGATGGACTTAGTGATATTCTATACGCCACGTTTATCAGTTAGTATGTCATTCACCGCAAACCCCTTACTACCCCCCCCCCCCCCAACCCCCACATTCTGATTTCTATCCCATTGACCCTCTATCTCTTTACTATGTCACCTTTCTTCTTTTCTCCTCTTTATTTACTTATCTTGTGTCATCTCTCTCCTCGCTGAAACATATTTTTCTTCTCTGAGCATGAACTTTTTATTCAAATTCTTGAAAGTTAAATATTTTTAGGTCGTCATGGTAAAACAAAACCAGAAAAACTTTAATCCCCTACCAAAAAAAACTCCTTTCGAGCTCCTATTAGGCTTTCTCCGTGCTTCAAATTATGTACCGCTCCTGCCCCTGCTTCTTTCCCGTTTCCCTTTCCCCCTTCCGATCCCCTTCCCGTCCACCTTTCCCAGTCTCAGTTTTTCTCACCACACCCATCCCCCTTTCCCTCCCTCTTCCCCCTGTCCCTTTCCCTTTCAACTCCCTCTGTCCCATGTCCAATCTCCCTTTCTCTCCCCTCTTCAATCTCCCTAGTCTAACAATTAGACTCTGAAATGAATTTTTTCAATAAATCTGAAATTTGGAGAAAAAAAGGATGAAAAGGAGACTGAGATTTTTTAAATGAATTTTCTTCAATAAATCTGAAATTTGGAAAGAAAAGGATGAAAAGGAGACTGAGATTTCTTCATTTTACAGACTAAAATTGAGCTCTCAAGTCTTATTATAGACTTGCTTTGGCTTGCATTATATAGTAGAGTCTGGCTCACACATTACAATCTCCCTTTCTCCTCCTCTCCATCAAATTACCCATCTCTCTACCATTTCCGTCTTTCGTTCCCTACCACTACCCCCTCCTCATCCTCTCTCTACCTCTATTTTTCTTCTTAACCTAACACCGCAACCCCCAAAAACCCCTCCGAAGCCCACCTCCCCCCATTTTACAGGTGTACTTCCTGGGGTGACAGGTGAAGCACGTCCAGTAACCTCATCCAACTACACAAGACACGTCCCATCCTCTGTGCTTGTTATTATTGTGACACACCTACAATGGATCGGGGTTTATATTGAATCATTTGATAATACTGCCTGAAATTCAATCTGTAATCATAAACTGACTGTTTATCTCTTCAAAACATTGACGCGTTAAGAAGCCGAAAGCAAGAAGGAAGATGATACACGATTCACTAGATAACTTTATAGGGATGGTTCTATTCATTATTCTTTCAATTATTTCATATAGAGAATTCAACATCGCTGCTAGCCTAAGCATAAACACGACAATATCATTTGCATCATTTTTAGCATCACCACCACCCTCAACATCATCAATCTACAATAAAAGCCAATCGTCACCACATTTACTATACTTATCATATGAAATATACGGTACTGTCAATACCAACACCAACACTAATTACTTTCATTACCAGGGACAATAGTATAACAAACACCAAAGCTCTTATGATAATCATCCCAATAACCATCACCATCATAAATATCACCATTATCTTTACTATCACCACAATAATCAGAAACACTATCTTAACTTTTCTCGTCATCACCAACATCAACCATCACAATCATAAAGACATCACTTTCACCAACTCGCCACCTCAACAACCTTAACGAAACCATGAACATATCACAAACATAAACACCAACATCATAACCAGCACAATCACTTCACTATCACAATCCCCATTGCCATCACCACAATACGCATCACCATCAACATCATTATCCCAACCATTACAACTAAAATCATCACCACTTCAAAATCTCCTTCAATTACCACCATCATCACTACCAGAGTCATCACTCAAACACGAAGATCACTATCATAAGTAAAAACATCCCTAATAGAAATACCATCACCATCACCAAATTACATCATAATCACCATTGCCATCACCATCAACATAATTATTCCTGTCATCATCATCACTGCAAAATTATTTTATCACCACTTTAAAACCTCCTTCTATTACCACCATCAGCACTATCAACGTCATCACTCAAACACAATGATCACTATCATAAGTACAAACATCCTCACTACTATCACCACGATCACCATCACCATCACCATCACCATCACCATCACCATCACCATCACCATCACCATCACCATCACCATCACCATCACCATCACCATCAACACCACCATCACCATCACCATCACCACCACCACAATTGCATCATAATCACCATCAACATCACCATCAACATCATTATCCCAATCATCATCATCATCACAAAACAATATTTCATAACAACTTTAAAACCTTCTTCACATCAGGTGACAACCCAGATGATACACCGCCCAGGTATTCGTCTATTATTGGATCAATTAGGTAAATACCTGCAAGGGTTGAATGCTGCTTAGAGGTCATACCTGATCTTCTCTCACTCGGTCTACCCTTATATACATGAAGAGAGATCGGGGTATTCGGGTGTGCTGGTGTAGTAGAAGGCTATTGTTGGCAGTTTGTTGGAATGTTTACTATGGATTAGTTGCATTGTGCTTATGGCTACATCAACACAAACTGACACAATACACGTTTATCTAAGGCAGTTAACATTGGTATTTTGGCCTCTTTATCACATTAAAAACTATCTAGGTGCAAATATGGGATTCAATATATTCAAGCTTTATTATCTTGAAGTGCAAATATGCGATAGGATAATTTAGTTTTATCACCTGAAAACGTGTTTATGACTTATTGTAATATACCTGAAAGGGTAGTGGTTATGTTTTATGTGAAGCGCATAATGTGAAAATTGATAATGGTAAAACCCTATTTGTACTTAATATATAAACGAATTTCGCATTTAGCGAACCCTAAAGAAGATTTTGTTGACTGATTTTCTTTTTTTAATCTAACACTGGTTTGGTTATTTATACTTAAAATGCAGTGATATCAATTTAACGTGAAAAAAACGTTTCCAACTTTTTTAATTTAAATTAAAGAGACAAAAGCTCTGTTTCTAACACACCAGAATCCTCTGGTTCCTCTGAATCCTCTGGAATTGCATTTTAAATACATACCCAGGACTTCAGAGTTTCGTAATATGTAATCTAAATAAAACCTTCCCTGTAAGTTAAAGTTGATCCATTCTGCAAATGAAAATAAAACTGATTAAATGAATCAAAAGTTCCCATCTTTTAGAAATCTGATTGAATTCGTGTTTGGTGTTTTTTCATACATCTGACCTAAATCTTACAATTTGGCTCCTTGAACAATGGATATAATGCAATGGAAATCATGCAATTGTCACCTTTCAATGAGATCATGCATTTGAAATCATGCATTTGAATTATGCAATGGAAATCATAAAATTGAAATCATGCAATGGAAATCGTAGAATGGAAATCATACAATGTTATCATGCAATGGATATCATACAATGTTATCATGCAATGGACATCATATATGTTATCATGCAATGGATACATACAATGTTATCATGCAATGGAAATCATACAATGTTACCATGCAATTGAAATCATTCAATGTTATCATACAATGTTATAATGCAATGGAAATCATGCTATGGGCATCATTTTATGAAAATCATGATAAGGAAATCATCAAATGGACATCAATCATGCATTTGAAATCATGCAATGGACATCATGCATTGGAATCATGACATGGCAATAATGCATTTGAAATCATGAAATGGAAATCATGCATTGGAAATCATGAATTGGAAAAAAATGCATTGGAAATCATTAAAAGGAAATGCAACATCATGAAATACAATGACAAAAACGTCATTAAATTGACCTACTTATATGTCCTGGTTATTTGATAAACCATGGCACATGAAACAGGCTTCAAGCCAGTCTACACATTTAACATGTCTCCTATTTAATTATCGTTAATTACTCTCACCTGAGGTTTAATCAGGTTTAAGATTTTCATTCCCACACTGGATAAATGTCAACATTGACATCTTTCATAACATGATTGTTGCTTTGCTACACTAACTTCATCCCTTTATGTAAAAGTACATGTAGGTATCAATTATCTACAATTATCTACATGTTTACTTTCTTTTGTATCAACCCTATAGCATTATTTCTAGAATTAGTTTCAATCTGATACGCAATACAAATTCTTCACGTGTTCGCTTTCTTCATGAAACGTACTTCAATCATTGTACAAATCTTATTGCATTTCATTTGCCTATGTAAACAGTTCTTTGTGGAGGTGTATATGATAATTCAACTACAGGTATTTTCTTCATCTTTTGATAAGGTTATTCAGGTGAGTGGATAATTTAAGCGGAACTGATCATAGAGTTCATGAGGCGTAGCTGAATACCTTTATTTTGATTTACTTCGATCCGTGAGAACCTATCAACTTAATTGGTGTGAACTTTTGTGGTTTTGGGACATGATGATTATTGGTTATATGAATTGTATAAACAAACTTGTTGTCAAAGTTGAACCAGGTTATTTGAAATCTTATGGTGTAAACAAATCACCTTTAAAGGGGATCTCTAACATTTGTCTAACAAATTGAGACGCCAAAACTGTAAAAACAACCATAAATTCATTGACTGAATTATTATTGTTTCATATGATAAAGATAAATCTATGGATACGCAAATCATTTGTCAAAGTTGAGAGAGAAAATTATCCTTAATTTAATGTTATTTATCTAACTTAATATTTTACCAAATAGATACGAATAATATTATAAAAGATACTATATATCTATAATTTATGATTTTAGAATATGAACCTAAACATTTCATTAACAGCAAAAATAACGAAAACATCAAACTTTCAAATGTTTGTCTTTTGTTGTTGACATTTTTAATCTATCAGTCACCAACACATGAAAAGTTAGCCATGCATTACACCTTATCAACAACCATTTTCTAAACGTTTTTCAATCATTTGTTGACTTTCTCCTACGATAATAAACACAAATCTTCAACGAATAAGATCAAAGAATGACTTACATTACAAGAGTGTTTACATTTTTATTCATAAATATATATTTCTATGAAATTTAAAGTAAAAACGATCAAAGATTTCAAGATTATTGTTCAGAGATGAATGATGACAGTCTTCTGTATTAAATGTAAGTAAAATATATGAACGACTTTCTGAGGAAAGAGGATCACATTGTGACGAACTGAAAAGTGTCAACGAACCCAAATATTTTCAAAACACGAGGGGTTATAACCCGATTCATTGAACAAACATTAGCGTATACACGACACAATGAAATAGACAACCGGAACTAGTTCACAATGGGGAGATTATTTTGGGTAAACAAACCTAGTCTTTATCATGATTTTTCACGACATCAAGGAATTCAGAACGATATCATTGAAACGCCACTGTACCGTCAGACAAAATAGGTGAAACTGAAAATGTTTAAAGTGCGTATTTACGTTCGCAGCAATAACATTGTTTTCTAACCATATGTGTTAAAGAAGGCAATGATTAAATCGACAAAATGTACCATGTTTTTATCCATGATTTCCATGATTGAATTATCCTTGTATTATTGAATTACCAAACTATCCCTTGAATTTACCTGGGGTTCATGTGTCACTAAATTTCCAACGGTTGTCTTTAATCCTTAAGGATATATACATGCATCATTTAATTATCAAACTCCTTTAACCCACAGCAGATCAAACTGTCGTCCCCATCACTTAGGGTGGAACACTTTATGATCAAACTCTTGAAAGTACAAGGAGCAAATTAATTGCTCATTTTCAAAAGGTTTCTCGAATCATCAAGGGTGACACATCTTTTTAGCAAAATCTTCCCTTGAATTTACTTTGGGGTCATGTGTCACCAAATTTCAAACGGTTGTCTTTAATCATTTACGATTCATTTAGTTATCAAACTTTTCCCTTGAAGTTACAAAGTTTACATATATCACCTCATTTCAAGGTTGTTGTTTTGTGGGTGACATTTGGGTGACACATTTATTATCAAACTCTTCCCTTGAATTTACAAGAAGTAAATGTATCGCTAAATTTAAAACGGTTGTCTTTAATCATTCACCGATCAACCATACATGAATGCATCGTTGATTCGTGTACGGTTTATTTTAATTTCCATTGTTCTTCTGATTAATCAGGGTTCAGGTTCTACTTATACACCAAACTGTTACCTTCAATTCCACTTAGTTTGATATAAGAAAAACGTTTACAGGCTTTATTTTATTTCAAATGGTTCCCGCGAACGAATTGCTTTTCTTGCAATAATTTTTTAACCATAACAATGAAACTGAAATATAAAAAAAAATAAACATAACAAAGATATGGCATTATCAACTTAACAACCATTTATATGTTAGTCCGTCCATTGTGCAATCCCTTTGGGTGCAAAAAAAACTAAAGATAACTCAAGGAAGAGAGCCAAACATTTCAAGATCTAATTCACTTCCATTTGAACCCATTACAAAAGTTTATTAAAGATTACATACCCTGTGGATAATGACAATTTGACAATGCATTTAGGAACATACATGCACATGTACATATACTGAGTGAGTAGATAGGACTATATTTCTGTCCATGATGAACAGTTGTCCGGACCCGCTGGCCGAATGATTACGGCAAGGACTAGTTTTGCCTGACTCAACAAGTTGTACTATTGCAAAAAGTTTGAGCCCAATAATTCAAATTCTATGTTCCTGGTGAAGGATGATATATTACGAAACATCGCCGTTCTTATATGAAAATGCTATACGATGCTGAATACTGAAAATAAGAGTTTTAAAAATATACACTCATGTTTAAAGTGTAAGGTGTATCTATCAGATCTCATTCCTTTCCCGCTTTTATAAGATATAAATCCATGTAAACGACCCATGACGGTGGTTCACCGATATGGGCTTATAATGTCAATTGTGTTTGACACCTTTCTCACGTGGTCATTATCTTGAGACCAGGTCAGTTGAGGAGTGCTTAAAGGGGCAGTAGCACGTTTCTTTGACAATTTCTTTTTTTTAAATTTTCACTGATAATAATTTTACGTTAATGCTAAATGTATTTTTTTTTTATTGTCAACAATCTCATCACACAAATCAATCATCCATAGTCAGAGGATAAAGTATAAAGATTCACATAAAATCCATTGGCGGCCATTTTGTTTGAACACCATTAATTCATTTTGTGTAAGAAAGAATTTACATTATATATTTGTGTTATTACTGCTTTATTTAGTTTGAATACCTTGTCTTTCAATTGGAATCGTTAATTTTCATTTTCCTGACATCACCTTGTATTCCCCCCAAAAACGTGCTACTGCCCCTTTAAAGGCACTCAGGTACACAAATATATGGGCTTTAATGCCGCTTTCTATAGAATTTTACAAATATCACAGCTGCTAGTATTACTGCAGGGAGAAAGCCCGCAGCCTTATTGTGACTATGCATTGAGGTGAAACCTGCGAGCAACGGTTGGAAGAAACGGACCATGAATGGTAACGCGCTCAAATGCAGTGTAGCTTTGCACCCAAACTTGTAGAACAGTCCCTGGCGGGATTTGAACCGATCGAAATTGATCGAACTCTAACCACTGCGCTATCCCCCCTTCGTCAATATAAGAATGCACATATACGCACTTTCCCTTGATGTTATAAAAGATCCTCAATCTGATAAGCTACCATAAACGTTATTTGAAAAATTGATGCAATAGATTTAAAGGTAAATTATGAAAGACCGGAAGTATTTGATGCAACGGATTGATAAATTTCTATATATATGTAGGTTGATTTAAGATTTTGCAAGTAGCCTATAACATAAATCAGCAGTTCCTATACTGTGTTTATTAAATCGGTGAAGTTGTAGATTATTCTTAAAGGGGCAGTAGCACGTTTTTTGATAATTTTATATTTTAAATTTTTCACTGATAATTGTAAGTTAATGTTAGTCACCCATAGTCAGAGGACCAAGTATGAAGATTCACATAATATCCATTGGCGGCCATTTTTTTTAACACCTTTAATTCATTTTGTGTTAGAAAAAGGAATCGCATGGCTAAACTTTAAGTTATATATTTGAATTACCAGTGCTCCATTTAGTTTAAATACATTGTCTTTCAATTGGAACCATTAATTTTCATTTTCCTGACATCACCTTATATTCCCCCCCCCAACCCCCCCAGAAACGTGCTACTGCCCCTTTAAGACATTTCTAAATATAGTGCCTCTAAGTAGCTTTTAATAACGAAAGTTTTTCGAGTACCAGGAAATGTTGTCTACATTGAGAATGCTACAACTACAATCTACAAGTTTGTGTATCAGAAATCTGTGTAATAATCTATAAATGCGCCGAATGAAAACGCCACTGAGTATAACGTCATTAGATTGGCCTTATTTTAATGCTTACGATGCGATTTAGAATTAAAGATCTCGAGGAGTCGAGAAATAAACATTGCGAGAGTCTTGTTGAATATGAACACTAACGAAGCCTCTCTAAAATGCTTATTGTTTTTGTCTTCTAGTACTGTAGTTCTCAACTTTGGTGAGTCGGACATCCATATAGACTGATATAAAACAGAAAATGATATGAGCAGTTTTGAGGAAAAATTATGTTTTCGTTTGTAAATTTCAAAAGAATTGCTCACTTGTTAGAGCGATAACGTCGGAAAAAAACTTTATTAGTTAACTAAAGACTTCAGAAACCTGGGGGAGATTTTGTTTCATACGAGATCAAATAAAGTAGGATTAGAGAATTTGGTTCTAGATTCTCATTCATAGATACTAGTACGGTTATGCCGTGTTAGACTGAACCAAAGCAATGTTATTAATAATCATGCCTGTTTTAAAGGGGCAGTAGCACGTTTTAGGGGGGGGGGGGGGGTATAAGGTGATGTCAGGAAAATGAAAATTTATATTTCCAATTGGAAGACAATGTATTTAAACTAAATGGAGCAGTAATAATTCAAATATATAAGGTAAAGTTGAGCCATGCGATTGCTTTTTCTTACACAAAATGAATTAAAGGTGTTCACACAAAATGGCCGCCAGTGGATTTTATGTAAATCTTCATACTCTGTCCTCTGACTATAGATGATTGGTTTGTGTAATGAGATTTTTGACACTGTCAAAATAATACATTTAGCATTAACTCAAAATTTTCAGTGAAAAATTTAGAATATGAAATTATAAAAAAACGTGCTACTGCCCCTTTAAACCCTTATATCCGGTGCAAGCACTGCTCATTGTCTTTACATCATTACCCAGAAGGAATTGTACTTTGCTACAACGCGCTCCGTATATAAATTAGCTCCGTCCTTTTATTCACGTACCCAGTTGAACAGCTTAGTGTAATGTTGATGAAGTGCCTTGCCATCAGACACAACAGGGTGTAAAACCCAGGTCACAAATGTTAGGTGTCTCCGCCTGGGTTCGAACCCGGGTCTATTGCGTGACAGTCAAGCACTCTAACCACTACATCACATGAGTATCTTCTTTATAGGTTTGATTAAACCCTTCAAAAGTCACTACTGAACCCGAGGGGAGGGTGTGACGAAAATTGGTCAAGAGAAACGGTCAGAGAGAGTCGCCTTGTCGCACACACAGATCGTGCGTGTCTGTCACTAAATTCTATGACAATCCCTATCATTCAGTTGACATATCAGTTTTAATGTCATCGCTTATACAGCTGTTTATTTCTTAGAATTAATGTCAACGTTGTAATGTCGATATCCAAATGAAATAAATTCATACGATCAATAGTTCCTACTTGATTAAATTTGGAAAAAAAACTTTGTCTCTCTACAAATGCACATTTTAAGCACTATTTTTCTTGAGCTGATATAACATAACTACAATTAGAGGCCTGGCCTTATAATCTAGTATTATACAATTTCAAAACCAGGCCAAATCAAACGTTCAGTGTTCATTGTAACTTGGATTTATTGACACGTCGATCAAAATTTGGTCTGACTAGATTTTACATTCGGAGTAAAAATTTAATAACACATTTCCTTCTAATCTTACCTTGTCAAATGAAAAAAGTCAACCAATTTATCGATCAATATCTATTTGATATGGAAAAACAACTTTTCCTAATCTTTCCTTGTCAAATGAAAAAATTTCAACTGATTTATCGATCAATATACATTGGAAAGCATTAACTATTCTGTTGAAGCACGGTTAGCAATATCGCAGAGCAATAGAACATTCGAATTGAACCCTTTTGTGAGGTATTTCAATTGGACATTTACAAAGCTGTAACCTTTAATATGTTGTGCAACATATCAATCCTTGTCATAGCCATATTTGAGGTCGTTTTCTATGAAAGAAAATGTGCCCCCCGGCAAACTCGCTTAGGGCACATTCAAGGAAATGGTTATTTCCGAGAATTAACCCATTCACAGCGAACTGTTACACCCGTCGAGCCGCTTTGTTATTCTCCCGGAAACATATATGTGAATAACGACACCATTATATGCTTTATATGCTCAGTGTCAATGATAAATGTGTGAAATATTTGACGCAGTCGGGAAGCATGAGGGTAGAAAGCTTGCCAGAATGTTGAGATTTCATGATTACACAATCAAATGAATCTCATTAAAATAAGATCATACTGCTGCTACCCATTTTCATTTAGAATATCAAAAGTTTAGTAACATATATAGTGCAGGAAAATTATAGACTATATGTAATTAAATGAGATTGCATAACAGATTGAATTTTTAAATTATATGACGTGTTAAAATGCCTTGCTTTTGGTTGGGTTTTTTTCTAGCAAATTAAAATTTTGTTTATGCACAACACCATATTTGTGTTTATAGTTTGTTTTATATGTATATTTCAATGTCGGGTGTAAGGGCATTGGAGCACACTTGAAATTTTCATGAATTACATTGTATGTTGTAATCTCAATTGAAGTGTGACAAAACACTAGAAATATCCCCCTTGTGCAGTAATGTGAATGCATGAGGGTGGGTTTTGTGAATGTTTAATGTGATAATGCTTTTTCCTCAGACAAACATGAAACACGGATCTTGGATTTAGGGAGTGAGTCCATGAAAATTATCATTTCAAAGTTAAACAACGTTGTAAAGTGACAAAGGAAAGGTATGAAGTGGCATTGATGATCGAAAACCGGACAATGACGCATGTCAATCAGTCAATGGTTATTTTAGAAACTTAACTAGAGCAGCCAGAATAACAAGCTGCAAATTTGCAAAGCTTGATAGGTCATTTAGCCATGTTAATTGGAAGTGTTGTTTCGACAGAAACAGAAAACGGGTATTTATCATGTATTTGCCATTTGTCATATCATTGAATGACTCCTTAATGTTTAGCGCCGCTTGGGCAATATTTCAGCTAACAGGGGAGTTACTTCTTGGAAATCACACCTTTACATCCGTGTCGCACAGAACACTGATTGAATACTTTGAATAGGGGAACACCTGCGGTTTAAAGGAGTACACCGACTCTTTTTTCAGAAATATAACAGGAAACGGATTGTTGATTGCCTAACACAGACACTGACGGATGTCCACTTTCTGTAGATCATGTAAAGCAATTTTACTATAAACGCTACTTAAAAGGCAAGACCTGACGTCACACTTAAGTATTCATACGATAGAGGTGTGAAGAATAACTTATCAAAATACCTTTCTGGTTAAAACGGTCAGCCAAACATTACAGCATGGCTCGATGTACATTGTTGATAGTTTCTTGTTTTTCTGTGTGCTATATATATAAATCGCGTATGATTTTAACTTGTGATTATGAATCGTAGGTTTTGTAGCAAGGCAGCCTTATTAAGTTTAAAGCACGGATCGTTGATTGGACGCAGATGGTGAATGAAGGATTTCAAATTCCTGAACATAATGTGAACTCGCTTTCTATGAACGCCATGAAGTCACAGTATTTCATTCATACGATAGAGATCTGATGGCCAATTAAACACCTTCCTGGTTGAAATGGTCAATCAAAGCATTACATGATGACTCGATTTACATTGCTGATAGTTTCTTGTTTTTAGTTTGAAAGTTTGGCAGTAATGCTGCATTATGCTATTTTCAGACGTCATGTTAACATGTAGCCATAATTTCCAGCCGGTGCTTGCTAGTTTCCCCACATACCGTTGACACAATGCCATTTTACATGTAGGCTTTCTTTAAAATACCCTTTTCCGAATGAAACCTTTCTTCTTAAAAGGGGAACAACCTTTCATAAGATCCCCTCCCCAAAGTTAAAAAAGTGAACATACATATACAGTCCATTCAACCAAGATGATGTAATATCAATAATTCGACCGATTTACACCCTGGGCGTGTTTTTGTATTCTAGTAATGCTTTTATAATAATAATAGCATGCTTATAGTGCGCTACTTCCATGTGAAACATGCTCAAAGCGCCAGACAAGGTAGATAGAAGTATAACGTATATACAAGGATGGAGACAAAAGAAAAAGATAAGGCTATATAATACATTTGGCTGGGATTGATAATGCTACTCTATTCATATGCTAATCTGAAAAGATGGGTCTTAAGTGCAGATTTGAAAGTCGAGAGTTCTGTGCAATCACGGAGATACTGGGGTAGCTGGTTCCAGGCTTTAATGCTTTAATGCTTTTTAAAATGATAATAATTAGTTTAGGCGTTTTCGTTGAGAACAGTTGTAGTCAATTATCATTTGTATTGAATCAATTTACACGCATTCATTTTCAATAAAGAGAACCTCATTTTTTAAACAAGAAACCTTTGAGTTCAAGAGAATATTTAGATACATGTACATGTACGGGCGTTGGTGTACATTTAAAACCACGAGTGAATGCGGTATAGAAAGCCTGTGTTACCCCCTCAATTGAAATATGATCATAATAGTTTGACACGTCTGTATAAATAGATTTGGGCATGTCATTCATATGTTGAAAAATTCAAAACAGTAATTGGTTTAAACATTTATATCACTAATAACAACTTAAGTGTATATTAAAGGTCGAACCGTTTTACTATAGTTAAATACTTGATTTGATTGGATTAGAATAATATAAAATTAAAAGTGACCTTTTGGACTTTGTCGCGGGTACATTTGTATCATTTCAATAGATTATTTCTTTAAATATAGTCAAACCCCATTTTTCGAACATGGCCATACAAATCGAAATTTGTAATCAGAGATCATGGGTACATCCATCTGTAGTTTTAAGAGATCTACCCATTTCTGCTTAGCATTCATACACAGTCTTCATACCAAGTGTCGATAAGTGCGAGTGTGTTGTAATAATTCGGATTTGTATGTACAATGTATCTATAAATATGAAATTTGATGTATGTTGTTTTTTTGCTGCAAGTTTATAGGGTATATTGGACTAAACACACAGTTCATTGCAATTCAATGTTTACTGAATGCACTTATATGTCAAAATCAGTCAATGAAAGCAAATAGGTTGGGTTCATCAATAATTTACGTTCCCGGACGATTTCTTATACCGGGCGTATTGTACGCAACAATGGATGCCAGTGCAGCCGAGACGTACGTAGAATTAAGATGTTCATTGAGACCCGAAGATGGGTCAAGGTCACTGGGTTCAAACTATGATATACTGTCTTTCTTACGTGTCACCGAGTGCAGGTTGTAAAACTTCATCTGTATGTTAGGTGGAGCATGCATTAACCATTATTCAATATATAAGTCGCGTTTATAGATATACATGATGTACCTATAATATTATATAATGAAATGAGTTCTGCTTACATTTGCTCGTGTTTCTTTGCAAACTTACTGTTTCGGACTATAGACCAAGTCCAAATTTAATCAATATATTCTGCTTTATTTGACAAAGCAAAACAAAAAGAAAGGTCGGCATTATTCTATAATTTTCTGTTAATGTTATGATGTTTTTTTAATAGAGTATAGTTATTGTCTGTCTACACTCAGCTGTGGTCGCAATTTTCTTTAAACATATAGTATTTTAAAAATATGTTCGTTATTTGGGGTCATAGATCAAGATCTGCAAATAAGTAAATACTCAGCATTCAGCTTCCAAGGGATTAAGCTTATGAAAGGAGAATGATCAAAGATTTCAAGGAAGCGATCTCAAAAGTCGTCATTTAAAGACAAAATATTACCAAATCTATAACTGAATAACTAAGAAGTTTGTTAACAATATTTCAGTTTTCTAGCTCTTTGATTTTAAAGATTAAAACAAAGGGAAGATATAGGGTTAGGCCCTTAAGGATCTTAAGGGGTCACTCGGCAACAAAATCTACAATTTATTAATTCTATCCGCCAAGGAATTCGTATGCAGCATAGCAACTTTCAAGATTTAAGGATCTTTCAGAAGATGAATTCAAATGAACCGTTGCCCTCAAGTTTCACGAAGAAGCAAATGATTGGACTTTCCGGAGTATCCTCTGTTGCCCTTAAGTTAACATGATGACGTTGATGCCAAATCTACAAATCATGATCCTTATTAGAAATAACGAACATGGGAACTGTCTAGGTCCGGCCAAATCCTTTGATTGTCTTTATGCCTGACCGTTAAAGGGGCAGTAGCACGTTTTTAGGGGGAATACAAAGTGATGTCAGGAAAATGAAAATAAATGGTTCCAATTGAAAGACAATGTATTTAAACTAAAGGGAGCAATAATAATTCAAATATATAACGTAAAGTTTAGTCATGCGATTCCTTTTTCTTACAAAAAATGAATTAAAGGTGTTCACACATAATGGCGCCAATGGATTTTATGCGAATCTTCATACTTTGTCCTCTGACTATGGATGACTGGCTTGTCTAATGAGATTTTTGACACTGCCAAAATAATACATTTAGCATTAACTAACAATTATCAGTGAACATTTTAAAATATAAAATTATTAAAAAACGTGCTACTGCCCCTTTAAGCACTGGTAGTGTTCTCAAACTGGTAGGGCCCTGTTCTATTTTCACTACCCTATCTTGCTGTATCCTCATAAGCTAAGGAGTCCTAAACCAAATTTCAGTCTCCTAAAGTCCACAGCCCAGGGAAAAAACAAAAACGGGTTTAAGGGCCTGCCCCCTTGGTTGCTTACCAGGGGCAGGAGCAGCACATTCACTTAATCTACAAGATATAATCCTTACTAACGAAGGAGTCGTTTAACCAGATTTCAGCTTTCTATTGCCCTTGTCTCTGAAAAAGTGGATGGCCATGTGAGCTTTTTTAGAGCAACAGTCTAAATATATTTGCCAGGGTGTTTGGAAATCTTATTTCAGCTGTAGTGTCAATGGTGCTGGAAATTGAATCGACAAAATAATGCTGCATATCTTTTTTCGTGAAATGAAATATCGACTTATCAATCAATCAATCTTTATTTCAGTACTTATAAGGCCACAGGCCTGTAGTACATTCAAGAGTAGATCACATTACAGATTTTGTTCTGGTACAATGGTTTTTCTGTATAACATTGCATAGTGAATAAACATTGCAAGGTTCTGTAGTACTCGAGTATTAGTATTATAAAAGTTATTCAAAATTATAATTTCTGCTTTTAAATTTCGAATTTAAGTATTGACATCTAAAACGTTGCTATTTACATTCCAGAAAGACTTGTTTTCAAAGGGCAACTTGCCTTAGTAGCACAAATATTAAAACGTCTATTGATAGAACTCTTTACTCTTTATTTGTGATATTGCAAGTTTTTCAAGAAATACATAAAAGGCCTGCCACAAAGCGTCTGTGCAGTCTGACATGCATCTCAAACAACCACGCCTCGTATTGTAAATAACTAAGTGCAGTTTAACCCTGAGTTGGTCTTAAACATTAAGGTGCACCTATATATACCTACGTTTCTTTGAAGTGAAAACTATAATAAATATTGAAAAATATTTCGTTGTCTCTCACATGAAATGCTTCTTAAATGTAAGCCATGTCGTGCATTAATAGAAATTCGGTTATATGAAATGATTATGATAAGATAAGATAATTTTTTATTGCCCGTTAAGGAATTTGTGTTACATTTAAGTGAGCATGAAATTCAAAATTATATACACAATTTTCCAAATAAATACATAAACATATATACAAATGAAATATACAAATATTTACAAATGAACAAATAGTGTGATAGTGAGCAATAACGTTGTCATTGTTTATCAACACGTCGGATAGCAATACTGTTAAAATATTGTAAGGTACATTTCAAGTTCAGTTCTCGTATTGATGGAGAGAAAGGCACCTTACCACGGTTTTCTCCGCAGGAAAAACATTATTCCATTCATATACAATATCAAACCGATAATTGGTGGTTACAAAACAAGCGTAAACTGCAAATAGGCAATTTTAGAATGAACACCTCATCCAAGTTAGGAAAATGAAATTGCGTTACTTAAATGAACTTTGAACGTCCTTGAAGGCCTGTTACGTCTCTGTTTCGTTAATTCATAAACAAAAGTAGTCTTTTGGCCTCCCTACTATATATCTTCGACTGAATGGGATCAGTCCATCCTGTCTCAGGGTACGAACGTCACACTAACTTTACTAATCTGTACCTCGCGCGGCCCGCTTGAGATATATATTCATTTTCTCGTTGAAATTTTATCGAAAAATTGGCGAGAAAATTATTTTATTGGCTTTATCGCCTAGCTTCTGAGCCCAGGGTACAGATTAGTGAAGTTAGCGTAACGTTCGTACCCTGAGACAGAATGGGGATCAGTCATCTATTGAAAATAACTACTGTTTACTCAGATAAACAAACTTGATCAACGAATGGAAGATATACAGGTTTCCTACATTATTTTATTTACTTTTATTGAGCAAGATATACACGTTACAAATATGGAAATAGAGTTACCACAGGTAACCTGTATTGACAACCCTTTTTATTTACAGGTAATAGATCGATCAGTAAATGTAAGCTTGCCAGTAAAATAAGCTTTCAAACCCATGCCATTGTCTACTTGATTAAACTTACTCGCCTAATAAAGTTTCTTCTAATGGTATCAATTTTTCAACCAAATGATATTATACTTAGATGTATATACAACAATAAAGGGATGATAATAAGAAACTTTAGATTTGAATTAGATAACAAAAAATGAACATAAAATTTCCTGTATACCTTGTCATTTGGAAATGTTTTACATCCTTGCTATCTTTCGTTGGAATGATTCAACCTTTGATCTCTCTTCAGGTAATTTGTCAGGTAGATATACCTGTAATCAAGCAACACCTGTAAAGGGTCAGGGGGAATACCTACAGGTAAAGGTAACGCTGACATTTCATAAACAGAGGTCACACGTTTTTATGTATCATATATAGTGATGAGGTTATTTGATTAGAGAAAGGTCATGTGTTTGTATGTGTAAGAAACTGATATGAGAGATACATATATTTTGACACATTTGACATGTCTCTGTTGTCAATTTCATTAGGACTGTTAAGATATGTTAAAGTCGTTAATATAATTAATTGTAAAAAATTTAATGGATAAATATACTTTTTCTTGACATCTTCCTATGTTCAACAATCTATAAGAACACATAGAAATATTATTTCAAAAGCACTCTCCAAAATAAGATGGAACCAAAAGACAAAATAGCGATTATTTTCAGAAAAGAACGTTTTGTCGCTACCTGTTTGACTGATTGGTGTTACACTAGGTATTATCTTTTTTATATCTCCGTGTCTTCAGTAATAAGTCTAGATCTGTTAATGTCTACAACCACCTGTTGTATTGGAACATCGTTGTTAAACCAAAACGTTTTCGACTTTGAAATTTCCAGTTAAAAACGTGCTATTGCCTCTTTAAAGGGTATATACATTATTACCTTAGAAAGATGGCAACTTGATGAACGAGTGTAGATTGTGCATTAACAGGGATGAAGCAAAGATTTTTATTTTATTGACATCACCTTATATTCCCCTTAAAATCGTGCTACTGTCCCTTTAATATGAAACAATCTCTTTAAAATAAAACGACTGTTTATCAGTATCGTTGGTTTCTTCAAGACAGTCATTTATGCAAAAGGTGTTGTAATACCTCTTTCAAAATGTAGTTATTATAAAATATCAGATTTTCCGTAATTGTATAGATACAACCCATTAACATAATAAAGTTCTTCAGAAACTGAAAAAACTTTCCTTGGAGAAGTTATCTCATCCTCTCATCTTATTTAAAGACGCAGCATCACGTGTTCAGGCAAGTAATATTTTAATTTTGTACGCAAAATCATTATCAAAGATCTTATTATTTTATTTTTTTTTATTATTATTATATGGATATTTATATAGCGCGCATATCCAACCACTCGTGGTTGCTCAAGGCGCTTACATTTTCCCCTGGTCAATGGCATTCTTTCACCGTCCGATCATTTTTCCAATTCAACTCCCTGGGGAGTATTCAACCGGCATCCATATGTGACGCTCAGGTTAGGGACCATTCTATGCCTCACAGGGTACCCATTCACAGCTGGGTGAACTGAGACACATAGTCACAGCAGTTTGTCCAACACTGCTGAACGCTGATAACCGACAGCTCGGCGTATGCACGTGTTCATGTATCCACCATTCAGCCACTGACATGAATTCATGGGATCTTTTAAGTGCGCAGTTTTTGTTGCACTACACACTAGGGCTCCAGGGTGACACTTATAGAGTTCTAACAGAGGTGAACTCTAGGTTTTTACACCTTGGCCTGGATGGGATTCGAACCCAGGACCTCAGCAACGTGAGACCGACACTCTTGCCGACTGAGCTATCCCGTACATCAAATAGCCCGTAATTGTATCACGCTCAAAACGCTGTCAGCCATTTTAGTGTGAACACCTTCTAATCATTTAAGGCAGGGAAATCGATACATGTTACTTAACCAAACGTGACACAAACTGCTACCTTTTATTAAGAATTTCTTTAGAAACACATATAAATGCTATACCTTAAAATTTTGTATATACCTGAGAACGTGCTACTGACCCTTAAATAGGTGTCGAGTTATCCATTCGAAGAACAAATACGTTATCTGATGCTGAACTTCCTATGGAAAGTCACAAGGTGTTAGTGATAAACTACATTTTCTTAAATGTTTCAAAAATGTTTGTATAAATATGTTTTATCTTGGTATTGCTCTCTTGATAACAGTTCACGTTACAGATTGTATCGAGAATATAAGAGTTTGTTAAAACCTGAAAAGTATTTAAGCATTATACCTGATATTACACATAGAAATGTTCTTTAGAGCAGGATTATTAGGATAAATTAAGATATTAAAATAAATGAAGGAAGATACAATGTAGCTATTGATATATCTCTACATTGTACATGTACGTACATGTATACATGCCCGGTTTGTAAATCCGGCATTAAAGACGAATTTCATTTTCTCCTAGTGTGTCAATTTTATTCCGCAGAAAGACTTCACTATCTTCCTCATATTTGTAATCAAACGCCAAGTAATTTTATTTTTAAAGAATTGTTGAATTCCTCTTCAAAGGAATTTTTGCTGAATCTAAGTAAATATATATATATTGCCTTTGATAATAGACATAATTTGTTAAAGTAAATGTATTCAATATATGTCCATTGTATATATGTAACATGTACATGTATATTAATTTTGTGTATGTTTATGGGCCCGTGGCCTTGATTAATGAATAAAGATCGATTGAAGTCAATTAAGCTATAAAGTTAGAGAGGCTAAAAAGGTGTGTCATGCCAAAAATATTTGAACAAAAAAGAAAAATGATAATCTGATAGAAAAAAAGCTAATTTGAGTTCGACGTAGCAATATATAGGTGAACCGATATCGAAACATACTGATAACAAATTCGTGTCCCTTTCAAGATAAATTATTCAAACACATGCAGTGAAGCCCAAATAAAGCCCTGACAGATTTATAATGGCAGGTTCATCTCAGTCCAATTATCTGGAAAAGAAAGAGGAAAAATCAACAAATAAACAGATAAAAGGTAAGAATTTTACTGTACCCTGAAAATGTATTTATCTACTATAAACATCGACTCCTCAGAGACAAAAGAATGTCAAAGGAAGATACATGTCAACAATTGTAAAACTTAATATTTGAGTGACCAAAGAATAATAATGCATTTATGACAGTGTAGGCAGATAAAACTACGTCTTAAGTTTATAGTAATAAATCTGTTTATGACGTCAATAGTATTCCCGTGATATTTCTTAATATCAATTTACATACCATGGGTAAATATGAACGAATCCAATCCAATAATATATTTATTCTTGCGTGGGAGGTACTTCCTTTCATTGTGAATATTGCTTGGTTTTATTACTGGCCTTGCGACCAAAAATAGAATTTATTAGCATACAAAGATAGAAGTCATTGGTATTAATGAAAGTAACCCTTCTGGACGTAAGTTTGCGATTG
This sequence comes from Steromphala cineraria, assembly GCA_916613615.1. Lineage (NCBI taxonomy): Eukaryota > Metazoa > Mollusca > Gastropoda > Trochida > Trochidae > Steromphala > Steromphala cineraria. The sequence goes on along the minus strand of OU744728.1, from coordinate 25,151,087 downwards.
TTTGGACATTGGCTATGTATAGTTAATCTGATTAATTTCATTCATTCCACGATTGACCAATACAACTTAGAACTTTTCGGGGTTGTCAAATTCCTTGTTGATCAACTTCTTCCGCAAATCATGTAACTAACATTTTGTGGATAACTGAACAGCTGGTTAACCGTGGAGGAAAGTGGTATTATAGTAAGCAAGCTGGCCTCTCACGCAACGGCCCGGGTTCGAATCTTGGTAGAGGAATCAGATGACAGTGTTTTTGATAGGAGCCTTTTACTCTGTCTAAATTCTGCAAGTCTAGATATACTAAATAGAAAACCCCAAAATATACATTCTCTCCCCACAGAGGCAACTCAGTCATACCTGAATTAGCCTCTGTTCTATTACGCCTAGATCCTGGGGTTCCGGCAGATTGCCCTAGCGGCAAAAAGTTGTAACTTGAGATATCTCCCTTATCTGCAGCCAATGAAAACACCTTTTGGATATCAACGACTTTGGGAATTCTCAACGGTCGTACAGTGACTTTCGAAAGTATCATGCCTTTAGGTTTATTTTTCATTAAGAGTGTGAGAGGGGAAATATTTGAAAATCAGATATGGATAAGGTTTTTCATTAGAAACATACTGTTTTATAATTGTGTAAATTGTTCTTTGTTTTATGATAAATTTTATTTTAATAATCTACCAAATAAAAACTAATGAGAAGGTAAAAAAGCAATGTTTTGTAGAAGAGAGGGTTATCTCCCCTGAATGCCGAATCACCGGGAATAGCCGGGAGTAGCCGAGCTTTTGCGAATGACCCCTTTTGAAACGGCGTCGCTGATTGCACATCTAACTTCGATTGCCTCCAATCAGATTTCTACTTTTCTGTCCCGTGTATTAGCCGTAATAGAACAGAGGCTAATTCAGGTATGACTGAGTTGCCTCTGTGGGGAGAGAATGCAAAATATACAAAATAATAGAAAAAAGGCTACACTAAAATATTGAATCGTTCATAGGCTTTATATTAGTCCTAGGCTATACATCGTTTTGGGTATCATTACAAGGCACATCATCCACATTGCACTCATTCAATCCAGCTGTACAAATGGGAACCTGAACAAAGATATATTTATATATAAATTACACCAGTGTCGATATAAACCTTATTTTTCAAGGGTTCGTCGAATATAAAAAAAAATTCAAATAATGAAATGAATATATTCTACAATAACACATAAAAGTCCTATTTAGATAAAAAAAATATCAATATATTATACACATCCAACGACCTGTACCTGGCAGGTGTTATCTAGCACAGGTAGCATACAGGTAGATTACCTGGATTACCGGCCATTCAAGCAGGTAATCTATCTGTCTTGTCGGTAGCTACAGATAAGTTACAGGAGAGGTGTCACTGCACTGTCAGCAGTTGTGTAACAGAGTGCTGTCTTTAAGGTAAATGTTCAAAAAGTGCATTCATGGTTAGCGCCTTGCTGCATGCAAAGGGTATTCTTGGCTTTCTTGTTGGTAGATACTGAGAAAGTTGCTAAAGATATCACTCACGCTTTGCTACATTCAACAGATTTTCCTGGTTTCTAGTCGGTAGCTCCTGAAAATATATACGAAACAGGGACGTAGGTTCGGTGCCCTGTCGCGATCCTGTGCAACAAATTTTGAAAGGATCCAAAAGGGTCACTTTCATTAATGCCTACATGGACTAATACCTAGTCTTTAAAAACATATTCATGCACCTGTGGTTAGTTTAACTACCTTAACCCTATTTGCAAAGTGGAATGTTTCACCCTGTTTACTCATGTCAAAAGAGGCTAGGTGCGCTGATTTGAAAATTTGACAGACATTTGTAGTTTTATAGATAAAAACTACTGGAGACAATATGTATGTACGTAGAAGACTATGTCTACAATCTCATTGGAATCAGACAAACCTTTCACTTGTACATTGGTGCGTTTCTGGTCTGAGTCCTACAGCAAACGCTCGAGGTGACCTAGTGTGTGACCTTTCAACTAGAGTAAAACAATTAGAGGTCTGCTAGATACCAAATCGTACAGAAGACTTCCTTGCCGTGTCGCTGTTAGGCTTATTGCAATGGGTACCTGGCAAGACCTTTATGAGGCAGTACTCAAATCAGTAACACAGAGAGGTACGAATGGTGACGTCTACCCTTTTTCAATGATATTGCCTTGTAAGAATTGTCACAGTTACTCGTGTGCCACCGAAGGTGGATCAGTTTTTGAGTAATAAACGAGTGATTGTGATGATTGCTAGTGTATAAAGTATATCTTGTTTGTGTGTTTGCCAGTGTTCTGCTTGTAGGTTAGGTGGTCCAATAGGCAGCAATCTTTTGTCTGCGCCTTGCTTTATTTAGCAGATAGTTTAGTCAATTGGAAGCTAATACACAAGTTAAGAAGTCTTGAGCCGAAGTTCTGTCTACAAGGTAAAGGATCTGTAAGATATCACAATACTTGCTATATATTCAACAGATTAACTGAGAGGTAGCGGGAAGAAGTATAGAAAGGGCTAAGTGTTTAGTGCATCGTTTGTTACAAATTGTTTTCTGCATGTTTATATGATTCAATTCAATTCATTTCATTTTATTTCGTTATTTTAGGCCATTGGCCAATGTACAATTGCAATATAATTCACAAAATAAGAGTAGCAAATCAAAGTATAAAACAGTAGTTACGTTATTACAGAAGACACAGCACGCTTTTTAAGAGCAAGAGCTTCCTTTAAATAATTTGCACATTTAAACAATGAATTACTACATTTGCTGCTAATTTACTTAATATTCTATTCCATTGTTTTACCCTGTCTACAAGATTGAAAATAATATTCCCTGATTGAAGCATATGCGTCACATTCAAACAAAAAGTGAATTTCATTTTCAATCAGGCAACATTCACACATTTTATAGATTCTATATGTGATACAACACTCCTAAAATATGACAGAGCATGTCCTACTGCATTCAAGAGACCTTTATGGTCCAACATTGGATGGGATGGACATTGACGCTGCGAGCTTGTCTCTGACCATCTTCCTACGCAGAGCCTAAAAGGCCAGTTTACAAACTGTCATTTTATGCCTTGCTGCAGAAACTTTACTTTTCTGTGCTGCTATAGTGCCCCTACAGAGTAGAGAGCAAGCACAGAAAACTCAAGGCTATGCAGCAAGGGTAAAATGACAGTTTGGAAACTGGCCTTTTAGGCTCTGCGTAGGAAGATGGTCTCTGACATAAGACTGCCATCTTCCTAAATTGAAAGCACTGTAAATATTAAATTAAAGATATTTCATAAAATGTATGTATTAGTTTTGAATGATTGGGGGGAAACGACCAAATGAATATCCTTGCGTGCTTTGCACATCCACGACTTTTCAGATGAACTTGACGAAATCATATTCGAAAAAGTCATTTGCAAATCACGGATATTAAATTGGTCGTTATTTCCAAAGCATTGAAAACGATAACATACTCGGTAGGTCCATCATGGAAACGATCATTGCTATATCATATCATTTTATATAGTGGACAAAAAAGGGATATATAAACATATAGAAGCTATAACTCTTAATGCATTTCTTGATTTATCACCTGTTGAAAAATTAAGAACACAAATTACAATATCCCTCAAATCTTTTCTCCAGTATATGTAATCATATATTTTTGTAATGTATTCGCGTCGACAAAGGACAACTGGAGTGATCCGTCAGTACAGGACTTCTGAACTTAATTATACATTATACCTTAAAGGGGCAGTAGCACGTTTTTTGATAATTTTGTTTTAAAATATTTTCACTGATAATTGTAAGTTAATACTAAATGTATTATTTTGACAGTAAAAAAAATCTCATTACATAAGCCAATCATCCATAGTCAGGGGGCAAAGTATGAAGATTCACATAAAATCCACTGGCGGCCATTTTGTGTGAACACCTTTAATTCATTTTGTGTAAGAAAAGGGAATCGCATAGCTATACTTTACATTATATATTTGAACTATTACTGCTCCATTTAGTTTTTCAATTAGAACCATTAATTTTCATTTTCCTGACATCACCTTGTATTCCCCCTGAAAACGTGCTACTGCCCCTTTAAACTGAAAGTAGTCTATATCGTGTGAACAACCATCAAAGGCAATCGTTCACATACATTTCACATTGTGTGTCAACTGCTTTTAGAAAACAATGTAAAAACGCTTCAATGAACCAAGAACATCAAAGAGGCCAGATTTCAGGTCTACCTTTAAGCTACTTTAATTTATAACCACATAGAACACTTCAATTCAACTCCTTCAAACGTTTGTGTTTTAAACGAATATCATGCTTGCTTTAAGTAGCTCTTGAAAAACGATATCGGAATGACTTAAGAGGTATAGTTTACACGTTTACGGGGGGATATATATATATCGAAAGGAGTCTATATGTTTAATCAGGTCTAATATCTACATTTTTAATATCAACAGTAAATGTACCAACAATAAGTTGTGAATTAAAGAGCCACTCTGCAATTGTTATCATAATTTTACTTTGATACGAACGTAAATGGCATAATTATTTATAAAAATCCTCAAAATCTCACTCATTCATTTCAAATTGGCAAATATACAAATGAAAATCTTAAAATAGTCATTTATGTTATTGGAAGGCAAATTCACAGGTCTACATGAATACTAATTATATAACCTATAGAACAGTATCGATGAGTTTCAAAAATTTAAATAAAAACCATGTCAAGTTTTCTCGTTTTAGGCTAACATTAATTGATAAATGAACATTAATTTGTAAACAATAAACTGCTTAAACATAATCTTAGATTATTTGAGAATCAATCGGCTGACCCGCGATCTCGATTAAACATGGACTCAAAACGGTACCCTGTCAACTTCGAAAATCATACGGGAGATCTAATACACTTCACACATATTGTCCCTTAAGCCTGCTAAACTGATAGAAGTAGGATAAAACAAGACACGCCATATTCAATACGTTTCGTGCAGGCAGAATTTGTCAACTTGACAGATCTCTGAAAGATTTGTTCAGTGCATTGTCGTGTCCTGCACAGCTTCTAAACGTGTGCGTGAATCTCAACTGCCATCATATTATTGATTTGTTTTGTTCATCACCAATTAAAACAAAAACGTTTGATAAGATAAATCAAACAAATATTTCTTTACTTTATCAAATCGTTTTAATACCTGTTGTTCGGAACAAGTGAAATTACACTTTACGTGAAGTTCTTATAATTTCCAAAAATATACCAAAACCAGAACTGTTTTCATTTCATATATCATACAGTTGGCAATTTCCCTAGATGTAATGACGACCTTCATTCGGCCAAGTTTTCTCACCAGGTCGTTTTCTTTGTATAGTAGTTGTACATGTATGTCACTAAATTCATGCAAAAGTCGAGCCGAGCTCATCTGTGATTCGAACCCCAGACCGCCAAGCTTCACACAGAGTCGACGAAGGTAATCATCGAGATCAAACCGTAGTAAACTGTATGTCAACACGCTGTGAAAATGTATGACTCGACGTTCATTCAATGTTCTATTCATTCTTAATTTAATCGGTGAATGACTATTAAGAAAGCAACCCTATGGTAAATTACAGGTGTGTTCTGGTTTTGAATGTAAGTGGATGGGTAATACTTGAGCATTGGCCCAGGTACTTCCAGACAAATGCTATGATAAGGGTACGTACAACCACCAAGTTTTAAATTGTAATTTTGAAGAGCTTAAGAATGAACTTTCAAGGCGCGAAAATTTCAATCGAATCTTCTGCAAAAGTTTTTTCTACTATCATAGGATTCAAACGAACCCTAGCGGTAAACTTTTTAAATCATATGATAAATAGTTAGGTAAACGTAGTTCATTGGCATTATTATTATCAACATGAATTACCAACACTGTGTGTCCCAAAGTACAATACGAACAAGTGCTTGAGTTTTTTTTTTATATTGTTAATGTTGGTATATAAGTTGGATAAAAGACTCAACCTCGGATGTGCTGAGGATTTAAGGTCCATTGGAAAGCGGAACTTCGCTTTCGGTCTATTTTCTGCTCAGCTTCCTTACCTCAAGGTTTGAAAAAGACGTTTTGATGTCACGATAGGAAAATTTGAAAGTCAACATGCAGGCAGTCGTTACTATTTTGAGTTATTGGTGATTCTTGAGGATGAAGGTATAAGTAATAGTATATATCCACCCGTAACACACCCGTGATATAAGACCACCCTGATGATAACCCATGTCATAACAAGTCAGTCGCCACCCGCAATATACCCGTAATAGAAAACCACCCGTAAACAGACGTAATACAAAACCACCCGTAATTGTAGAGTTTGCAACAACCTTACGTTTCGAACCGCTTGTTATTACGGGTGCTTTTCTATGAAGGATGCGGAAGGGAAAAGATGGATGGCAAAATAGGATAGATAGGAATGTGAACAGGGTTATCAGTAGATAAAAAGAGGTGATTCGTAGTAATCATGGATACTAGATCCCTTAATTCTGCAAGGATGTAGGAATTAGATTCGAGATAGGCCGGGGTCTTTGGTTTTCACAAGTTTTGAAAGATGGTTAAATACGCCAAATATGTCGGAGATTCTTTATCATATAATGCAATTTTTATTAGGCATTGTATTTTGGCATTGAACTCAACTCTGATGCATGTAGAACAGTTTTCCCCACGTGATACTCAAGCAGTTCCTGTATTGGATTCGAAATTGTTTCAGAGTCGAACGCGCTAATTTATTTGTTAACAAATTCCAGTGAACAACATATCAACAGTTTTACTCACAAATCAAAATGCCTACTACAAGAAATCCATTCAATATTCTATTCATTCATACGGTAATCGCTAAACGATTATGCCGTAAGCCACCCTGAGTTAATTACGGGGATGTCTTGGTGGTTGAATGGATGGGTTGGTGGAACATCCTGGATTGTGTACGCGGGGGACAATGACACAGAATGATTAGGGACGTGTGTACATGAATACCTGTGAGTCAAACAACTCATAGGGGATGGGGACAAGCAGGGTATCCCAGAGTTACTGGGTGTGAGAGGGACAATCACAGAGGCACCAGCATGAACCTCTTGACAGACGAAGTCAACTCCAGGCAGTCAGGAGATCAGTGAACCCCTGGATGAGGTTGAATGACCCTGGGAGAGAGGTTGGGATTGTCATAGTTAGGGGTGGGGCTAATTGTGCACCTTGTCTGGACGTGCTGAAAGAAGGGGGTAGATAAACACCCCCTTGCATGACCCTTGACCTCACCGTACTCTAACAACACACGGTTCAGGTGACATCAACAAACAACAACTCACCGACTTTACCATGGAAGCTTGAGCTACAGGTTCAGAACCCTGTGAACTCGACTCCGGTAACTTCAACTCAACTCTTTGACCCTGTCAGACTATCAGAGTTATGTCTTGTATAGCTTGCACTGAGCTTCGCACCTTTGGAATATTAGTTCGTCTCGTCCTACCGTATGAAAATAAATTATTTCGCCATGTGAAAAGGCGATGAAACAAAGATGCGGTGCGAAATTGGAAAGATGCGTAACTGAAAAAGGAGGTTATAATACGATTTGCGATGCAACATTATGCGAAATAGTAAATATGCTTAAACATTAAGCAGTTTGATGTTTCCTGCTATCTTTGAATGCTAACATCTCATCTTCGCGGCTTCATATCTTCATATCTTCGAACCTTTGCACCTTTGCACCTTTGCATCTTCGCCCCTTCGCCCCTTCACTCATTCACACCTTCACATCTTTGCATCTTCGCCCCTTCACTCCTTTGCACCTTCACTCCTTCACACATTTGCACCTTCGTACATTCGCATTTTCGTATTTTCGTATCTTCGCATCTTCGTAAAATCGCACCTTTGCACCTTCGCAACTTGGCTCCTTCGCACCTTCGCACTTTCGCTCCTTCGCACCGTCGCGTCTCCGCTTTGTTTTTGGAAAGAAAGAAAATTTCGAAAACCATATAAATGTCTTACACCATATATTGATTTGCTTATCATATAGATACCATCACATCTTCACCTGCAAATGGTAATTATATCTATATGATTACTACTTTATTTTAATGGAAGTCATATATCCCAATATTAAATAAAATGATACATAATACATGAAAAGTCTTGGGAATCATAGATTGACAAGATGATATAAACTTAACAAAAAGGAATTATAATTTTTCAACCCAGGGAGACAGATGTTCTTCATGCAAAATCGGTGATAGATATGAAAATGAAAAGAATGGATTTCACTTGACACAAAAAAGAATTCAAATATATATATGAAACACCTGAACAGAAATCAGTTAACTTAAAATGACAAATTATTATATCATATTTTTTCAAATTTTATATATGAATAGATTATTTATTATACACCACAATAACGTATATAAAAATAGGACTGTGATCAAAATATAAAATACCAAATGACGAATTACACTATATCATAATAAACTTAATCCTTCATTAGACCCAAACGTTTGATCAATAGGATATGTCTAAACATCAGTTATAAGAAAAGCTTGATGCTACTATAAATCACCCACACCTGTTAAAACCAGTATCACCTGTAATCAAGACGGTGTATATTTCACCTGTATGTTTGTCCGATCACTAATGAGGGGTCACATAACGATCAGGTCGCCGATAGACAAGACTACCCCCGGGGTCAGATTTGACCCTCCCTGACCCCCATCACGATTAGTCTTTGTCTTCGCTTTTCAGTTGATATACGATTATTGAAGAGACAAAAACATTGGGATTGGATTTGACCTCAAACCTATAAGCTAAGCTTTGTATGTGGAGGAAACAGGGAAGTGGTTTCAACCCCCCTCTTTTCATAAGTCATCTTTGTAGAGGACGAATCTAAAAGTTGCCCAAACATCCTTTACAAAAGGTGAACTCCAACCCCCACCTCCTAATAATTTCTGTATTCTCGAATGTGTTTTATTGTTTTTAACATTTAAATAATTTTTTATTGTCTCAAAAGAATTTAAATATCAGTTTAGTATCTGGAGATCAATAAAATCAAAAAAATATGGTTAAATATGAATATAACATTCTTTTTTTTTTGAGAATTTTTCACGTAACGAAATGAGAGCCAATATATAACACATTCGGAATATATTGTTGTACTAACCTAAACAATAGTTTAAAAAATCATCTTTGATGAACACCTTCTAAGTTTCTGCGACCTTGCATATCTTTTGTATTGAAGAAGGGACTGTAACGGATGGTCTTCTAAGCGCCATGTGACCTTATTATGATCTGTGTCCTCATATAAGTGACGATCTAACCTGTTACACCGACACTTTTAAATCAAATTGTTGTATCAGTGTCCTGATATTGACTCCTATGTTGAAAGTCCCTCACAAAACTTTCATCTTTTCTCTCAACACATCACTCTTTAGAGATGAGCATTGTGACCTGAATATGGCCAGTCTCCTCCAAGAACGAGAGAATCTGTTACACCGACACTTTATAAACACATTGGTGTTACAAAGTCTCGCCTGAAATGAATGCATACAAGTTTCGTTTAATTAATAGTTATACGACTATCGTTGGTCTCAACTCTCTTCTCCAAAACGAAGGAATGGTCAGTAGTATTTCTGAGGTCAAAACGACGTCCTCCGGCTATAACGACTACGTCAACCGATGGCAAGGCTCCCGACAGAACTCTTACAATTAAAATGTAAAACCCTAATAAAAGTTGCCCCGTCATTTTTTGTCGTTATTTGAAATTAAAGGTATTTGTTACAGTGACAGAGTTCTGTTTTAAGTATGTCATGAGAAGGGTTAAAAAGTAGTTCCGGCTGATTCATTGGTGTAGTATAACTAACATTTTGGTTAGTTATACTACGGGTCCAACCAAAAGAGTCGTGGTATAAAGAATGTTAGAACACTGGGGGTTAATGTACTGTCCATTCAACACTTGCTGGTAGTCTCGTGATTGTGTTATATCGGCATGATCTTTGTTACACAGGCAACAACATAGTTGTGTAAAGTAATCTCAACCATTTTTACAAGGTTGGTGTATCACCATCCACAAGTACATTTTAAAGGGATAAATCTAAAGTGATTACTATGGTTCGGACCAAACTAGTTATTAACGTTTGGACATGTACAAAGCAAATGTGCATTCAAAGATGTACTTTTATATATGTTTATATATACATATGTTTTAATGTCAAATGCCTCATCTTCGGATGGCAATATATATCCTTTTTCAGCCAAACAAGTCGTAGGAAAAAAAATCGGATATCAAGCATAAATTATTGGAAGTCCTTTTATTGTGAACACCTTTAATCATTAGAGGTTGGGAAATTGAATCCAGTAGTGAAACCGAACATAGTATTTCTTGATCAAACTGCTATATCAAAAAGTTAAGTTTTTGTTAGATCTCCTTATTCAATTAATAATAATTGCTTCAAAGTACAAGTTTCGTATTTCTTTATTTTCATCAAGAACGATTGTATAAAAAATAGTAATGGAAATAATTTCGCTCAAAAAAAGCATCTACAAGACTACAACCTTTACTGGGAACGATGCATAAAGTCGACTCCGTTTAATTGTTTAATTTAGGTATGAATAAATACTGTACAATTCAAACATAAAATTTGACCATTTCTTATTTAAGTAAATGTTTCATATGTACATGAAAATAACAAACTTCTGCAGAACAACCTATGAACATTTTTATTTCTACATGAATACATATGCAGCTCTAGTTAAAGTCCTCTGTCATGTTGACATGCTGCACACGATGTCATGTTCATGTCATGTTTGTACATCAATCCTCCACATGTCCACGTGTAGTAAGAGTTGTATAACACAATCCTACTTCATTACAGCAACACTTGAGGATAAATAATGATGAATGGTAGACAACAGGGCGCGCTTGATTTGTGGACTTGATTGAAGCTGGACATGCGCTGTGATGGGTGTGATACACGGCGTGACGAAATCATATTGACAGCACATGTTTTATTATTTCATGAAATATACTATTATTCCCTTAAATCTAGACAATATATTAATGTTATGATTTGGTTTTTTTGTATAATTTACGTTCAAATATATTATGAAGTGTTTGACCATTCCTGAGAGAAAAGAGACATTGAAATGTTTGTAAACATGTACATGGCATTTTTTTATAGTTATCTATCTTCATCTATGTTATCATATATACATGTATAAGTATGCAGGCAAATCAAAACTTGCCGAATGAGAATAAAACATAAAGAGATATCTCCAGTAGCTTAATAGTAAACAAACATGATATGGAATACATGATATGTCAGTTATACATCAAAGTTACCACTGTTTTTACGTATCTTGTTGAGGTAACATAATGCTATATAACAAAACCTTTGACATATACGTACCTTTTCTTTTAATGCTGCTGATTTTTTAGAAAAAGCAACTATCAATCAACAAAGACTTTTAAGTACAATTGTCACACGAAAGACACATTTCTGTCATGTACCTAAACATCATGCACACACAAAGACATAGGTATATAAGTCATTATGTCATATTATATTCGCCAAGTAAATTTAACATTTTTGACAGCCAGGTACGTATTTATGACTTAAAGTTATAAAAACTGTCAAAAAAACATTCAGTCCAGCATATTTATGCACTGCAGGTGAAACTTGAATTTTTATGCTGTCCTCTAAAGTAACATTCCCTTATTCTTTGAGATAAAATTCTCTGATAAATCAAATTCGTTGTAGGCGGAAATTGAAGCGTAAATCTATTTTTCATCGAAGTTATCAATAATCATGCTTGATTCAAACTGTTTAATTCATGTGCGGTTTATGATTTATATTAAGACGTCAGCATTTTAAACATCATCCTGTCTCAGGGTACGAACGTTACGCGAACTCTACTTATCTGTACCCTGGGTTCATTTTCTCGTTGAAATTTTATAGAGAAGGTGGCGAAAATAATGATATGATTGGCTATATCTCAATCTAGCTTCTGAGCCCAGTGTACAGATAAGTGGAGTTAGCGTAACGTTCGTACCCTGAGACAGGATGTTTAAACATGTTTAACATAGGAAACATTTTCCTTTTAAATGTGTCAATGTCATATGGTTTTCGTTTACATTGTTTTATTTTGTATTTGAAAAAAGTCATGAATTAAATTCTTATCATGAGAAGGTGAAGTACGATAATTGAAATAAAATGAAAACAACAATGATAATATTCAAAATAAACCATGCACTTACATCATTAAACAGTGGCATGAAGTCATTGAACTGATGACGTCACATTGTTTCATAAGTATTTGACTCTCTGCTCTGCCAAATTGAAAAGCATGAAATAAGAACGATTTCATCATACATAAATGTTTTATGTAGAATATCAAGATTAAGAATGATCAAATATTATCATTTTGGACTCTGTTGACAGTAAAAAAAATTAATCAAAATACCGACACTGTCTTTCTCAAAACACCTTTTATATGTCAACATTTATTACACATATAACGCAACATCCTTTTAATCCAACTAATGATTAAAATAACAAATACGTCCCTTCATATTTTATCAATAATAATATCAGATTAATGTATTCCATTCAGGTTTTTGTTGTATTCTTCACAGGAATGTTGTTTTATTGTATCAGAATGTGTGTAATGTTGTGTGTACTGAAGACCACGTGACCTGTCACGTGATGATTGACATGACCTCGTCACCTTGTGACAGAATATGCAAATGAGGACACGAGTAGGATGGGGATTTATGGCTCTGTCCCCCCGGGGAACATGGAGAATAATGGCTCATGATAATACCCAAACAGTCGAATATTTATACATAATGCAATTGTCCTGGTCATTATGAGTAAACAAATGGCTTTGCTGAAATTTTGTGAGAAAAAGAGTTCCAAGTAATGAAAATGAATAGAATGCCATTCATTTGTATGACAGTGTCATATAATTTGCATGAATTATCTTTAACGCTGTTATATATGTGAAAAGTAATTAAAAAGATTTGAAGGACAACGGAAAAAGAAATCTAAAGAGGTAAACTTCAAATGAACATAAATGAATAATATCTCTTTGATTTGGCATTTTAAAATGAATTGCATATTTGTACAAATAGCATACCATTCAATGGTATAGTATACTCAACTTAATAAGTTATGGTTCATCATAGTTTTCGATATTAAAAAATATTTTAGTTCATACAATGATCCAACTAATATTTCAGAATTGATTATTGGGATGGACCGTTACTTTTTGTTGATGAGTATATATATACCCTCAGTAATCACATAAATATGATATGTTTTGAAGAAAGCAGTATTACCAGTTCGGACAGTCTTTCGTTCATTTAAATGACATTTTATTAAGGTTTTCCAACATTTACATACAGGTGTTGACAGCTTCGAGGTTTTTCATTTTATCTTATGAGTAAAAAATGGGTGTAATTATGTTTTTCCGTATGTTACTCGGATTACAGCTTCAAGATGTTTTTCATATTTGTTTGAGTATACAACCTTTATATAGAATTTCACTAAACAATGTGCAGTCGTCAATTTTATAAGACTAATTATCAGTCTTTCATTTATTAATGACAATATGATTTTTAAAATGTGATGAAGATATTAAAATGTTTACCTTGTCGGTTAAAAATAATGTTTGAAGATTTAATCTCTTGGTAAAATTCTTGTTTACATCCTGTGATTGATTGTGATAATTAACAATTACCTTCACATGCATTGGAACAATGAGGTTTGATTTTTCCTAATAATTTAATTTAAATTTAAAAAAGCTTACTGCATATAATACATGTAGGTATTTATGGAAAGACTGGGGTTTCAACATTTTTCCAGCAATTCTTGAGAAAAATAACTTCAGCACAATGTTAGCAAAATATTCTTTTCTTCACAAAATGGGAATATCATTTGAATTTGGAATTGTTAAACCAATCCACACTTCCTTCCGTTGTTTGCACCTGTGTTGTTGTCGTATTTGTTCACAGTGACCTGTATTTGTGTTAGAAGTACTGGAATGTAGACATACCTACATCAACTTGTTTATCGGCTCTGGCGTTCTCTAACGTAGGTATGTAGGTAATGAGTGATTTATAGTGGGGATATAAGTATGTAAATAGACATATCAGCTCGGAGGAAGATTAGGGGGTACCAATTCCACTCAGTAAATACTTTAAAATCTACAAGAAATACGATGGTTATCCGGTTATCGGTGTGATCACCGGGGAAGGCAAACATTGGTGTATAGAATTTCGCTAGTTTACTTCTCATAATAAAAACAACATATATTCTGTTATCTTTAAGCTCTTATATTGCTCCTTCAAAAGGAGAAAGTTCAGGTGTACTCTTCTTTAAGGTAACTGTTTAAGGGGCAGTATTTTGAAAATTTTATATTTTCAAATTTTCAGTCAAGATTGTACGTTTATGCTAAATGTGCTATTTTGATAGTGTCGTAAATCTCATTGCACAAACCAATCATCCATAGTCACAGAACAAGCTATATAAAAACACATAAAGTTCATTGGCGGCCATTTTCGTGTGAACACCTTTAATTAATTTTGTGTAAGAAAAAGGAATCGCTATGCTGAACTTTACAATAAATATTTATAACTGCTTCGTTTAGTTTAAAAACATTGGCTTTCAATTGGAACCAATAATTGTAATGTTCCCGACATCACCTTATTACCCCTAAAAACATGCTACTGCCCCTTTAAAGAAATTACTTTTAGATATTACTATTTTGTGTTTGTGCCGTGTGTGGTTTTCAAAATGAAGACATAATCATTTCTGAAAAAAGGTAAATTTATTATATTGTACACATATATTTCTATTCTGTCAATGAATGTCAATGACACTTCTTTCATATTTCATAAAAAAAACCATCATGTACATATCGTGTACCATTTCATACACATATAAGCAATATTTCGTACACATTCCTATTCCATTTTGTAAGAATGGTCGAATCATTTAATACACATATGGCAGCAATTAAGTTGAAAAAATAATTCCATATCCAACACAGAATAAAAATATTTGGCTACTAATGTCGAAATCACCATTTCGTACACAATATGTATTTCTAATACACAGTGACACCATTTCGTACACAATATGTAATTCTAATACACAGTGACACCATTTCGTACACAATGTGTATTTCTAATACACAGTGACACCATTTCGTACACAATATGTATTTCTAATACACAGTGACACCATTTCGTACACAATGTGTATTTCTAATACACAGTGACACCATTCGTACACAATTATTCAAATGACAGTGCACGCTTCGTTTTGGTTTCTTTGCACACGTTCTCATGCACGGTTAGTGTAATCGTGTGTGATGATGAATATTTCCTCGATGAAGATTAGTGGTAAGTGTCCCGTGTCCCATATACAGTTCGACAATAGATAAGCAACAGCAGAATTCTAAAAGTTCAGGTAGTCATTTTGAACGATAAAATGAATTGAAATATCGAAGTGCACTCTATCTACCTTGTCTTAAAGGAGACGTCCTATCGGGGAATTGTGGAAACAAAATTCACGAGCACACCCCTGTTTATACTTTGAATATCACAATATTATTTCACGCTTATTTTCATATGTAAGTGAGGGTGACATTTGTTGTTCTAAATTTAACAATTTCCCAAAAATTATAATGCATCACTGCGTCCTCTTGAAGTTTGTTTCCAAAAAAAACCGATAGGACTGTTTGAGGTGCACGTGTAACATGTCATATACAGGACAACAGGTAAATTAACCCGTTAGTGTCAGGTGTTTGTTTGAGAATGTATACCCATATACATGTATCTATCTGGTTTCATTCATTCATTCATTGTATCTATCTGGTTTCAATGTCAAGTGTACGTGGGACCTTTCAATAAATAGGTTCACATATTGCAATTCATTTTCCATGCATGGTGTCAGTTTTAGTTGTACCTCCTTTATCAGTCACCTCCATATTACAACCACCTGTTCTATGCGGCCATTTCAAAAACGTCCTTAATATGGTTTGACACATAAACAGACGTCTGTAATACGGTATTTGTTCTGTAACATGTATTTTCGTCGATCCCTACATGTAGGTAGCCGCCATATTGGGTATCTATTTAAATACCTATATATCTACTTTGTTTTACATGTTTAAGGTTCAATTCACCTGCTTTTACGTTTGTTATATAAGTGCCTGAGGATGATGAACAAGTTGCTGTGTCATTCTTCCTTCTGCTTTGTGTTCGATAACCTATATCAAATTCAGATGTGTTTTCGATAATTGATAATATACTCAACGGCGGCGGGGTTAGCGTGTTTGGCCTCGGATAAATAGGTCCGCGGTTCGAATCCCGCCACGGGCTCGTCTGCAGTAGATAACTGTTCTACACACAGTAAGGTTTTGGTACAATGCTACACTGAATGTCAGCACAGTACCACCCATGGTTCGCCAATGCTTGCAGGTGTCACCGCAATGCATAGATACACAAGTGTTGCGGGCTTTCTCTCTTAATTAATACAAGCTTCGATGATATAGTTGAAATACTCTTGAAAGCAGCGTTAAACTCTAGATCACCTCAAAAGTTTATTTTCCAAAAATAAATAAAAGAACCACCAAATGCTTGAAATTTAAGGGTCACATAGATCAATAAGTGAATTAAAAAATTATCAAAATATGAAAAATTACCTATATAATTTTATAATTCATTTCGTCGAGTATTTATCAGAGTATTAACACGCCTTGCATTGTGTGTACGTGTAGCTTTTCATTCATCTACAATTAGATTTTTATTAACTTGGTGTCAATATCAAATATCAATGACAGGGAAGGTCGAAGTGAAATGAGAGTCAAATCAGTTTCATATTACAGTGCATTTATAACCGAATCGGTGTAACTTACATATCAGTAACATCCATTTCTGCATTGAGAACACGACAGTAGCACGAGCTTTTTGTGTTCTGTATATATGTTGACAGAACCGCTACAAGATTCATCAATGTAGATACTACATAAAATATTTCATAACAATCATAAGTGCACACATGAACGCTTCAGCAAAACTTTACTTAGTAATTGTACCTCGATCTCTGCCTTTTCTATTTTGGATATAAACATAAATAACAACAAAATGCATAAATTGTGAAACAATCAATGTTTAATACATTGCCACTTAATAACGTCATTTCATTAACAGTGTCAAATAGAATATTAACATGTGACATTTAATAACAAATTTCATAACCAAGACAAATTGCTTTTAAAACACAGGTAACTTCAATGGTGAATGCAAAGAGAGAGATGTAAGTATATATATTAGACAGGTATTAGTTGCTTTAAGCGGATAACTATGAGGTAGAATATATATATATATCGCCAACACATGAACAACATTTTGATCAATATTTTCGTTTTGATTGATAATTTAGTCTCAATAAACAATAAAAGCTGAAGACAGGTCTGTGATATTTTTTCTTCTGCAGAGGTAGAAACATATCTTAGTTGTACTTGGAGACCATTTTTTTAGTTAAGTTTACATGTTCTGCAGTTGTTTCAACATAAACTCTAAAGAGATGAATTCGAGTTGTGTTGACATCAAAGTACATCATCTAAAATCACATGTTCAAATATGCTGCCATTTTGATTTCTTAAAAGTCTAGAAAAATTATGTGTTGATATTATGATAATTGAGTCCCGTATAAAGATCTCTAAACATAAATATCTATGCACTGGGGATATCGTTTAAATGGACTCTGTGATAATAAATAAATATATTTCACTTTACAAATCGTCTTCAACGTTCATTGTACACTTGTGTAAGCGTCCCATGGCTTTCAACACACATTCTTGTATTAAAGGGCCCACTTGTTTCGCTCCACGGCTTTCACAAGATGTGACTCGGCGTCCCGTACTTCTCTCCATGTAACAAGGGGACCTCAATCACTACCTTAAATCGTGGTTAGCCTCAGATATACAGGGGCTTTAGCCCAAATGAGACCAAAGGCTGTCTTAAGTAGGTGTGATCCAGGATTATCCGAAGGATTGTAAATATCTGGGATTAAACTAATCCCGAAATTTGAAATGTTGTACCATTCACCACTGTATCACAGCCAAATCAACACGTCTTTCATGATTACATAATTCTCAGAATCAGCTGTCACGTGACTTCACAACTAAGGTCACCTTGTCCTCGGGAGAAATCTGCGCATCGTTGCACATGTAAATAACCAGTCAGTGTATCTGAGAATTCTGCGCATCGTCACACATGTCGATAACCAGTCAATATCACTTTTCAGTCTTCACATCATGGAATTCACAGTAATTTTGATTCCAGCACTTAATGTACAAACATATGAAAATATCAACACCAATCGTTCATACTGGCGCTATATTTACAGATGAACCTCTTAGAGGTTCCTTTGGGTTTATATATACACTGTACACGAGATTCAATCAATAGATATTCAGGCTATATACACAGACGAGCATAAGCTTCACCTGTATGCAGGATTGACTCGTTTAGGGGGATTTCTCTGTCCATACATATACTCCAACTCTCCCGCTATATGTCCAGAGCGTCTCTGATCAAACCCCTCCCTCTGTCCCTGAACTGCCAGGAACTCCTTCCTGAGAGCTTCCTGTGGGAAACTACGTCCGAGTTCTTCCCTTGACATGTATTCCGGATTCGGAGCAAACTTCCTTCTCATTTCAGCCGGTCCCATGGTTCTGTCGTAGTCCGCAGGCGGAGTCTCCTCCACGTTGGGATACAGAATGACCTCCTCATTGCTCCCCCGACTACCTCTGGATCCGTCTGACCTCATGCTGTTGTTGCTGTACATTGAGGATTGGGAGGTCTGACGTCCGTGAGAAATGACCCTGGGACTCTGTCCTCCATCGCTCCTGTAGCTGGGGTTCCGCCGCACAGGGCTGTAGTCTCCGTAGTTGTTGTAGCTAGCGGACTTCTTGAGTCCATCATGACGAAGGAGTCCGGGACTCCCGACTTCTCCATAGCTGTCCTGACTGTGTTGCCGTTGGTAGACTGATGGTCCATACCCGTTAAACTCCCGTGAGGTCCGTGGACTGTCCATTGGACTCCCACCACTCCGTCTCTTGTTCAGAGGACTGTGGGGGTCGGGAGGAGGGTAGAGATCATGTCTTTGTGCCAGAGGGTTGACCACGGGTGGTACCATGGTCTGTTGAGACAGGCTCTCGGTGGTATATTCATTGATTTTGCTACTTTTATCACTCACCGGTGAGTTCAAGTCCACACCACTCTCACCAGACCCGTTCCGTTCTCGTGGTTCCTTACCACCGATAATATCAAGATTCAAACACCGTCGCTCCTTAGCGCCTGCTAGATTTCCATGCTGCCTGTGGACCGTATCGTAATCCTTAGGGGGCAGGAGGATAGGAGTGTCCTTTATCTTTAGTCTGTATTGTAACTCATCGGTTACAGAATCAAAGAGTTTCACCTCAGATAAACTCTGTAGATCGGGATCCATCTCGTCACTGCCGAAGTGGCGTGAGTCGTCACTGAAAGAACTGTTGCTAGCCGCGGAGTCCACTGGTGAGTCGATGGAAGGATGAGGATCGCTCATCCCGTCTGATGAGTTGAGACCTACCATCCGACGTCTCGGGTCTTCGATCTCTCCCTTCTCAGCCAGATCTCTCTCCACGTCTCTGATTCTCACAGCATTCATATCCGTCAATTGGTTGATGATATCAACAAACGTAGCAGCCGTGGCAGGTTCGTCAAACCTATACACATGAGCGTGTACATATCGTTCAGTCCGGGCCATATAGCCTAGGTAGATAACAGTCACTATATCGTCAGGTCTGCCGTCAGGACGGACAGACTGAGTCGCGAATGTCACATCCTTGGAAGGAATCGTCGGGAAGCTCTTCTTCACAATTCTCTTCTTCTTCTCCTCAACATCCTGAGTGATCTTTATCTCCTTCTTGCTCACCTGGAGAGTCAGGGTAGGGGGACGCTGTCCCTTGTTGTGTCTTTTCAACAGAACTTTAACCACGGGCTCGGTGTACTGTTCACCCCTAACACCACGAGTCTCCATCCATCCTAGAAACTCCACGTAAAAGTTGGCTTTCTTTGATAAGAGGTCTTTCGGCTTATTTCCTGAGAAGAACGACATTGTAACTGCGGTGTGTGGCAAGTTTAACTCACACCTGTATCTGTCCTCTCCTCGCGACTCGAAGCAGTCAACTGACTACTCGAGAAATCCGGCTAGTGTGAGACGAGACTCACTGGAGCGTCGCCTGGCCTGATCTATAGCGACCCACTAAGACGGGGGAGAGAGAGTAACTGAGGGCTGACAACACAAGCTTATACAAAGACTGTTCAGTTACCGCGGCACGAGAATTTCTATAGCCTGCTCGGGCGATCAGAGAGTTGTAGATCCAGTCTCGTAGACACGCTTCACCTGTCCCTTTCAGCTTCCATAGCTCAGCCTAGCTCAGTCTTTCATCCACAGTGGACTCACAGGTCTCTCGTGGCAGTCTCTCCACTGGTCGTCAATCCTCACCTGCTGAAAAGAAACACAAATATTTGAGGACCCGGTTTAGAAATACAGATAATATTTCTTTGATTTCCTGGAAATAAAGCGGATTACAAGATGTTCTTTCAATAAGACGTAGTTATGTATCATTATCAGATAAGACGGAGCTCTTAGGGCATTATCTCGGATTATGGGAAGATAAAATGTATGTATTGTGCAAAGAAAGAGATCACACGTTTCATTCGTTCAGTAAATGAGACACTGGTTACAAAATACAACCTATAGGAAAACCACAATGTCATTCAGAAACCTCAAACATGAAAATACGATACATCTATTTACCATGAGAAACTTCTACTCCTAAAACTAGCTTCGCAATTTATTGAACCTATCTTATGATTCTATGTTACATTTTTGCATACAAAAATGCAAATCGGCAAATATCCTAAAAACTGCCTTGATGTCTATAATAAACCAAATATAACTTTAAATCCATCATCTGTTGAAAAAATACACTATCACAACCTACATAATAAAATACAATTTGCAAGTCTAATCACCGTGAAATCTTATTTGAAATACATGTATATCTTCACTAATCAACCTCCTCTGATGCGTCTTGCAACTCCATATAGAATTTATCTTTAAGACATTAAAATTCACCTCATCTTTAATTCCTGTAGAATATAGATGAAAAAATCGAACATGATATATTCATCTTCAATACCGTTGTATCGAATGTTGAATATAAATTAAGTTACGTTTAAAGACTCAAATTGTATACAATTAATTCGAACGTAAATTACCAATACAGTAAATAAAACAATCTGAAAAGGTCAACATTGCAAACCGTTGTATCGGACACGAAAAACCAATACAGTAAACAAGTTACAAGATTCACGTTTTATACCATTGAATCGCACGTGAAATACCAATACCCTACAGAAACAAGATGTACAATATTCACGTTGTATACCGTGGTAGCTTACATCAAACATCCAATAAAACAAACTACAAGATTCTCGTTGTATACCGTTGTAGCTTACATCAAACATCCAATAAAACAAACTACAAGATTCTCGTTGTATACCGTTTATCGTCAGTGAAATACCAATACACTAAATAACACAAGATGTACAAGATTAACATTGTATACCGTTGTATCGCAAGTTAATCCACTGTATATGAAATATCCACAAGCGAAGTCCTATTACTGACTGTTATCAATGAGGGCTACCTTGCATTATATAGGTAGGTCTCTCTCTAAGCGAGTCCGTGATTGCACAACTCCTCGCCTAAACACACCCTGAAATGGGGCCACTTGTGAGCGTGTTATTACAAATATTTGAATTATTCCACAGATATGTTTGCAAGAAAACAAAGTCCAACCCATGACAAGGATTGGAAGCTACTTTTTTTATTACGTACAATGTATGATTACCACTGATTTAAGGATTTATGATAATCCTTTGTTTTAAGTACTTTTTGTTGAATGATTTAGGGGTTAGTTTAACTATTGTTCGTACAAATGTTTACTTTTGAAAAATGACGAAGATTGATTTTTTATAACTTATATAAGTTGTTATTTTGGTATATATGCTCTTTAGTTGGTTGGTTTTTAGTTCAAAAGGTTGTATTGTGTATCATGGTCACGTGGATTTTCTAATTTTAACACCGCGTACATGTATATATATACCGCGCGCATATGATTGCTTAAAAAAGTAAAAATTGTATGTGGTTATTTTTGGATCTGCGTTAACTTATGGGAAAGATAAAAACTTATGCTTGGACGTACACATAAATAAAGGATTTTAAAAACCATAAACGTCTTTGCCTATTGAAAATGTTAAATTGATAATGTGTATTGTAGTTTGTATGCAGTTATGATTATGTTCTAAGAATACATAAACAAATAGTGTAGCATTATTCATAAATAACGAAAAAGCGTTCTTTGTGGCTTATGCATTTAAATTGATTTTCAAATTAAAATGTTACTCATATCTTTGCATTAATATATCTTATCATTATGTCATTTAAAATGTGAAAATAACTAACCTCATAACTGATAAGTTTTATCAACTTCAACTAAGTAACCATTTCCACACATTTTAATCGGTAAAGAGTTATGTCATGCTAGTGGTTTTATATCTGAACAACAAAAGCATATCATATGTTTCATCCCAATAATCTCTAGGGATAATAACACCATAATCCACGTGGATTAGCTGATTAATAATCCACTGGCGGACACATAGCTTATGAATGATGTGAAATCGCCTGACGCACATAGTGTCTATTGTTCAATGAATAAGAACGGTCAATATACCCTCATATAAGTGACCTTAACCGATAGTCAATATGACTTCTCATTGGCTTCTTCTATACGGCTTTATAGGAGGTACAGATGTACTATGACTTGGTTGAAAGAGTTAGATGGATTGAATGTAGTTAGTTAAAAGTCAGTTTATTATTTCTCTAGGTGCATTATTTAACTAAGTGTTTCAGCGACGCAGAGAATCATTAAATACTTTACACCATTTGTTGTACATTTTAAATTTCATATTCTAATATTTTATTGTATTCATTTTTTTCAGTTGTGTCTCATAGACCGTTCGGCCGAATTTTGTCTTTGAAACATGTCTGATATCACGCATTACGATGTAAAACAGCATGTGACAAATTAGTAAAATATATTTCTGCTTTTTCTTCTATGTTGACTTGTAATCAATGGTTATGATGAATAGATGATGTTAGAAAAAGTTGCATTGAGATAAATAAATCAATAAATTAGGTTTTATGTTGCAGTGGCATGCAGTCATGATGAATCTTAGTTTTACTTTGTTTTATCGGTAAAGTGCAAGATAATGTAAATATGTTAGAATTTGCTCTAAAAATGATACTTGAGATACCACGTTGTATTTATGCTCGGTTGATGTCAATAATGAAAATAATTTTATTATTTTATTTGAATTAAATATGTTTTATTGCCTAACACAATATAAAAACAGAACATTAAGACCCTCAGTTTAACGTCACTACCGTTAATATTGATCATCAATGAGAATATGTACAATTATACGTCAGTTGTACATGATATATGAGATATGTTTTGCGTCATTGCTTGACCAGTAAATGTCAGTTAGTCACAAGACGTTTGAAAGCTTAAATCCGTAGGTTATCAACCTGTCAATTATAGAGTGTACCCCAATGATTTACAAGGTTCTTACACAGAGCACGTGAAACCAATGGGGGACACTTGTAATCGATAATCGATCAATAACACAGGAGGGGGGTTAGAAGGGGGACATGTACGTATATGGAGGGGGGATTTATGTATATGGACAAGGAATACAACATTTGAAAAGAAAGATTCATGATCATATCCATACGCATACAATCTATATCTGTATATCCTTTATGTATATTTTATTCATTGATAAAAGTGTAAAATCGACTTTAAGAATAAAAGGCATCACATTTTTACCTTTTAAGAATCGAATGGGTTTTTTTTAGAAAGATTTGTTCTAACAATAAGCACAAAAAATACTTATACATTACTATCAATTTCATTTATGCAGCATTAATGCTTTGAAAAGTTCAAATACGTTGATGGCAAATCAAAATAAAACAGTTACCTTGATATCACTGTCTCTATAATTAAAGAAAGTAGCATACATATTTTCTCTGTTCTAAGAATGTTATTGAACAACATGATCTGTATTAACGCAAGGGTTGTGTTTAGAAGTATGCAATCTCCACTCGGCTCCAGACTGGCTGTGTTTACTACTTGACTTATATGAGACTGATACCATCAGAAGCACGAAGTCCTTTCACACCCACGTCATAGATCTGTCAGGGTATCCTGGACTATCTTTAGTACAAGGTCTCAATGTATGGTAGTGTATTGATATGCAATCTTAGATCTGTCAGGGTATCCTGGACTATCTTTAGTACAAGGTCTCAATGTATGGTAGTGTATTGATATGCAATCTTAGATCTGTCAGGGTATCCTGGACTATCTACAGTACAAGGTCTCAATGTATGGTAGTGTATTGATATGCAATCATAGATCTGTCAGGGTATCTTGAACTCTCTACAGCAAACGGTCTCACTGTATGATAGTGTATTGATATGCAATCTTAGATCTGTCAGGGTATCCTAGACTACATGTATCTACAGTACAAGGTCTCACTGTATGGTAGTGTATTGATATGCAATCATAGATCTGGCAAGGTATCCTAGACTCTCTACAGTACAAGGTCTCACTGTATGATAGTGTATTGATATGCAATCATAGATCTGTCAGGGTATCCTGGACTATCTATAGTACAAGGTCTCAATGTATGGTAGTGTATTGATATGCAGCCATAGATCTGTCAGGGTATCTTGGACTATCTACAGTACAAGGTCTCAATGTATGGTAGTGTATTGATATGCAATCATAGATCTGTCAGGGTATCTTGAACTCTCTACAGCAAACGGTCTCACTGTATGATAGTGTATTGATATGCAATCTTAGATCTGTCAGGGTATCCTAGACTACATGTATCTACAGTACAAGGTCTCACTGTATGGTAGTGTATTGATATGCAATCATAGATCTGGCAAGGTATCCTAGACTCTCTACAGTACAAGGTCTCACTGTATGATAGTGTATTGATATGCAATCATAGATCTGTCAGGGTATCCTGGACTATCTATAGTACAAGGTCTCAATGTATGGTAGTGTATTGATATGCAGCCATAGATCTGTCAGGGTATCTTGGACTATCTACAGTACAAGGTCTCACTGTATGGTAGTGTATTGATATGCAATCTTAGATCTGTCAGGGTATCTTGGACTATCTACAGTACAAGGTCTCACTGTATGGTAGTGTATTGATATGCAATCTTAGATCTGTCAGGGTAACATGGACTATCTACAGTACAAGGTCTCAATGTATGGTAGTGTATTGATATGCAATCATAGATCTGTCAGGGTTACATGGACTATCTACAGTACAAGGTCTCACTGTATGGTAGTGTATTGATATGCAATCATAGATCTGTCAGGGTATCTTGGACTATCTACAGAACAAGGTCTTACTGTATGTCAGGGTATTGATATGCAATCATAGAGCTGTCAGGGTATCTTGGACAATCTATAGTACAAGGTCTCAATGTATGGTAGTGTATTGATATGCAATCATTGATCTGTCAGGGTATCCTAGACTATCTACAGTACAAGGTATAACTATAAAGCAGTGTTTTGATATGAACCATATATCTGTCAGGCTACAATACAGGAACTCACTTTAAGTTAGTGTATTAATATGCAATCATAGATCGGTCAGATATCTGTTTGGTCATAATGTGTTGGAATTCAGTAACATATCTGTGAAACTATTCTGCACTCTAGTAGTGTGTTTGTATTCCGTTATAGATCTTTAATACCAAGCATATGCTTTTACGGATGGTCATAAAGTATTGATATGCAGTTATGGATATCACAGTAAATTTCAGAAACAAATGATACATTACACAAGTAAAACTTGTAACAGTTTTAATCACTGTTCATGAGAGAAAGCATAAGAGGATAGTCGATAATGCCCACATGTCCTTCAAGACCGGTATCACCTCTCACACAGTCGATTCAACGTAAATCACACGTTCACGCTAATGGTCGACATCTTAACCCGGTGAGCATGGCAGCCAATGTCAAAGGCAGCTGTGACTTTGTAAGATCTTACTTCAGGTGCAAGGAGCTTCAGAGCTTCTAATTCGGGTCAATCGGAATACAGATGAAAGCCTGAGATTTACTTACATATATACAGTAAGTACCTCGGCTCAAAGACTCAGAGTCATTAAGTGTTTGCATTGGCCCCGGAGTCTAGGTATTAGTTTCTAGGAAGGTAACATTATTTATATAACCAGTAGCGTGTTGGTTTGATGCTATAGTTGAGGAATAATTGGGGCGAGCGGGGCACGGGACGGACTGGTGTAATATCTACTTAACGCTGGCTTATGTTGGTCAACTCTCGGTCAAGATGGACATTTGCATTCCCAGAAAGTGCCTTTATACAGTGGTGTGAATAAGTAACTATAAGGAGAACGCGTGGTGTGCCCATGAAGCGATTGTGGTTATGTTTATTGTTTTTAATGTTTAAATCTGCACTGGCTTCACTTGTCATATTTCTAATTGATAAATTCCTTTAGGATATGCCTTCGATATATGTTAAGGTGTGCCAGGAATTAATGAAAAATTATATGACATACCAATTTTATACTAAATCCTTTTGATAACGAAATATTAGGCAACATTTCAATTTACCCAAAAATGAAAATTATTAACGTATGACACATGTGAAACAAATGTGGCTTTTGATTGTGAACATAATTTGGAAGAAAATTAAGACTCGAAGATCAAATTCAAAAACAATTCTGTGATAATTGCTCCTATAATTCTACACAAATGATATATTTTAAAACCAGCCTAAAAAGTACATTCTCAACTTTAAAATTGATTTTGAATCAAATATTCAAGAGAAACGATGTGTAAATTAATTGATTTTCCGTTATGTTTTAACAACAAAGATAAAATTCCCTAAATCGTTTTCAAAACATGACCACTGCTTTGGCTAACATAATGCTGTGCTATCCGAAATGCGTGTCTACCTGTTTGTCCCCTTTATTTCCCAGGTGAAATTGACAGTATAATTGCGTCAGACAGGTGATTGCAATCTATTTTGAGAATCATTGAATGGTACCTGACAAGTTCTACAGGAAAATCAGGAAACTGATTGAGAAAAATCGAATGCTGCAATAGACATTAATAGAAAATAAATAAAGCAACCCAATTATCTGCATTTCATAACTTTGTCTATTTTTGCCTGATGTAAAGATGATACAAAATAAACACGGCAACCTAGGTGTCTGCATGTCATAAAAAACACATGTTTCGTTTTAAGCCTTTTGTAAAGAGGTAATTTAAGTTTATGTTCATTCTAAATTGATTTAATATTCATGTTAACATTATTTGATTTAAGCAAAAAGGGGAGTAACAGGATTCTATCTTCATAACAGAGTGCACGTAAGTAGGTTGAACTAACGACCTTAGGAACCCTTGCTCATGATTATGAAACAAAACCAAGGCATAAATAAGAACTGCAGCACATCAAAGGTATGTTCGATCATTCGTAAATAATCGAATTTAATGAACTTGGCAGTAAAAGCATTTGTTTACCAACTATCGTGTTGTCCTTGTAACATAATATCCTGAAACAACAGCTAAGCAATTCACAAAATCAATACAAACCCTTTTAATTTAAAACCTAATTAAAGTAGGCAAATGAGCGAATACCTTAAATAAATAGACAAGCCATGCTCATCACCCAAGCAAACATCAGAACACTGTTAAGCAGTGTCCCAATACATTATCATTGATGCTCTTATGTCCATTCATAATTAAGCGGGCAATCATTTTCTCGTTTGCCATGTTGTCAATGACCTATTTACCCAAGTTATTAACGTTTGTTTGAGCAATAACAGCCATTCACAAAAAATATCGATAAGCACGAGTGCAGAGATCGATACTAGATATTGATTGGGTATCGATTGTATTGGGAGTGTCATATATAACGCTTGATTTGAACTTTACAGAGCGAGGCAGTCTAGTACAGAAGACTGGGTTTCTATTACAAATCTGTTACATTTCTTTATACAAATGTGAATGTCTACGCTGCTAATTAATTAGTAATTTTGACACGGATGCGTGATTGTGGCAGTAAAACAATAATTTTCACATAAAACCGCCCACGGAGTTGAAATGATATGTGAATCGATAGCTTCCTTTTAAGGCTAGCGTACATGTATGTAATATGAAATTTAGTTGTCATGTTATATGAAGTTGCATGACCGGTTAGTCTAGATTATTTTCATCTCATCAACGTTTAATAATCAATACTCATTGTGATAGTAAGGGAACATTTTATTCGATTTCCTTAAATTATTTTTATTCCAGGAATACCTGCTTTGTCGAAAAACACTTTAGTTCCATTGACGCACTTTGTTTTATGCATGTTATTGTTTCCCCCTTGGTCTTGAATAATTCCAGAACCGCCCAAACAATTATGGAAAAAGTATAAATCTAAATTTTAAAAGTCAATTTACTTCAATATTTCACAGCTGTGACAATACATTGACCTGAATATCAAATAATTCCAGCAACCCAAATGCATATATTTAGCTATTAATAATCCCATCTGCACAGACACCTATTTCGCAACGTGATACTGCATAGTTTTGAACTGCAATTAATTCCTGACAGAATAAATGGATCTATTTTGCTATATCATGCCTTCATTTTAACTTCTTTTGTTAGGCCCTGTTGGTGTTGAAGCGTGGAGGTATCAAATCACCGTAAAGCAGATTTTTACACTGTTTTACATAATCACAAGTTGCCAGCAGGTTTGAAACGTTATGACAGACTAAGACATCAAAGTTGACATTTATCTACTACAATAACGATTAAATGACAGGTTATTACCATTCAGTTGCAGTTAAGGTATGAGTAAAGACAGTGCATAGGCATTTCATATCATGAATACAGATTTGTAGTGAAGACTGTTCAGGGGCATTTTGCTCTAAGGGTATTGTCATAAATGAAAACTAGGCATTTTACGGTATCAATACAGTCTTGTAGTTAACATTGGCATTTCATATCACGAGTACAGCTTTGTATTGAAGACTGTTCATGGGCATTTTGCTTTATAGGTACAGTCATAAAGTGAAAGGGCATTTAATGGTATTAATACATTCTTGAAGTGAACATTGGCGTTTCATACCATGAATACAGTCTTGTAGTGAAGACTGTTCAGGGGCATTTTCATTTTTCTCTATAGGTACAGTCTTTAAGTGAATAGGCATTTTATGGTATTAATACAATATTTTAGTGAACATTGGCATTTCATATCATGAGTACAGTCTTGTAGTGAAGACTGTTCATGGGTATTTTTCTCTATAGGTACAGTCTTTAAGTGAATAGGCATTTTATGGTATTAATACAATATTTTAGTGAACATTGGCATTTCATATCATGAGTACAGTCTTGTAGTGAAGACTGTTCATGGGCATTTTGCTCTATAGGTACAGTCTTAAAGTGAAAGGGCATTTTACGGTACTAATACAATCTTGTAGTG
This sequence comes from Steromphala cineraria, assembly GCA_916613615.1. Classification (NCBI taxonomy): domain Eukaryota; kingdom Metazoa; phylum Mollusca; class Gastropoda; order Trochida; family Trochidae; genus Steromphala; species Steromphala cineraria. Next base: position 25,121,376 of record OU744728.1, on the reverse strand, counting down.
AACATTGGCGTTTCATATCATGAGTACAGTCTTGTAGTGAAGACTGTTCATGGGCATTATGCTCTATGGGTACAGTCTTAAAGTGATAAGGCATTTTACGGTATCAATACAGTCTTGTAGTCAACACGTTAGTTTGACAATTACACGATGAGATCAATCTTGTAGTAGTGAAGACCATTCATGGCCATGTTGCTCTATGGATACAGTCTTAAGGTAAAAATGCACTTTACGGTATCAATACAGTCTTGTAGTCATTTCATATCAGTACAGTATTGAAGACTGCATTTTGCTCTATGGATACAGTCTTAAAGTGAAAATGCACTTTACGGTATCACTACAGTCTTGTAGTCATTTCATATCTGTACAGTATTGAAGACTGCATTTTGCTCTATGGATACAGTCTTAAGATAAAAATGCACTTTACGGTATCAATACAGTCGTGTAGTCATTTCATATCAGTACAGTATTGAAGACTGCATTTTGCTCTATGGATACAGTCTTAAAGTGAAAATGCACTTTACGGTATCACTACAGTCTTGTAGTCATTTCATATAAGTACAGTATTGAAGACTGCATTTTGCTCTATGGGTGCAGTCTTGTAGTTAACACGTTATATTGACATTTATACCATTAGATCAGTGTAGTAAAGACTGCTATTTTGCTCCATGGGAAAAGTCTTAAAATGAAAAGTCATTTTACATCATGAATACAGTCTTGTATTGAGATCGTTAAAATGACTTTTTAATCTATGAATAAAATAATGACGAAAGGAATATACATGAGTATTTTACACTACGAAACGTAGACGTTGTATATACATTTAAAGAATTCGTTCTTGTAGTGTACACATAATACTGATATTTTACACCATGAATACACTAATGATGAAAAGAATTACCATGACTATTTTACACCAGGAGTACACTCTTGTATAAAGACGTTATATGGACAATTAACACCATGAGGGCAGTCTTGTAGTGAAGATGCTTCTAGGCACTCGACAGCCTGAATACAGAAGCAAAAACGTCATATGGACATTTTACACCAAGAATACATTTTTGAAGCAAATATATGATATGACCATTTTACACAAGAAATCAACTTCTGTAGGTGAGACTTCACATGGGCATATCACACGATGAGTAGAATGTTGTAGCTTAGACGTTACATGGGCATTTTTGTAGTGAACATCCTGCATGGGTGAAGACAGTTCATGGACACTTTACACCATGAATTCAATCTTGTAGTAAAGACCTTACTTGGGCATTTTATACCACGAATACAATCTTTTGGTAAAGACCTTATGTGGAAATTGTACACCATGACTTCAGACGTATTGAAGATGATTACATTGGCATTTTACACCATATGTAGAGTCTTGTAGTGAATATCCTTATTGGTGTTTCATACCATAAAGATTTTACATGGGCAGTTTACACATTTAGAACAGTCTTGCAGTGAGCATGCGACATGACGTTTAACAGGCAGAGCAAAGTCTTATGGGAAAAGGTTCTAATGTGTTTTAGTAAAATCTGTAGTCCCTATGGTAAGATCGTCAATGCTTTGTAATCATTTTGAAAAGAACAACTGCCTTTTAATCTATGTTTCACTATTGTTGGATTTGATTTATGACATCACTGCTTTAAATAATTTTACATGATCCATCAATGATAAATAATACCAGACAATAAAGTTTCATTTTTATAATATCCTCCGAAAGAAATTCTTTTATAATCCTTATTCAAAATGACTTCATTTACATATCTGTGAATCGAATCTATTCAGTTCTTAATGCACTAGTAAGAGTTCGAAATATTTCCTATGGTAAGATTATATCTTTTAAAGTGCCATTCGTATTTAAATAAGGGGAAATGATATGTTTAAGTTGTAGGCAATCAGTATAAGCACAATGCCCTTTTGTTGTGCCTACAGATCCAATTTGTTTACAAAAGAAGCCTTACCTAACATCGAATTATTTCCTGGAGTACATGATAAATATTTATGTTCAAGCTTACGTATCATATATACGTATCTACGTATGTCACATTCATATCTTACCTGGCTTAGGTAGGTAGGTAGGTAATGTATACTATAAGACATAAATACAAGGAAGGTGTGTAGTCTACTTGACAGAGTTGAAGCCGAATATGTTGCTTGGTAAAAATATTGCTTTAAACATTTTGGTCAACGTTCGTGAGTATCATTTGTAAAAATGTTTACACAATCTGAAAAACTAATTTATTTCAAGGTAATATCTATTAAAACAAATGATTATTTTTATCAAATACGTTTCATCAAGTGGGTGGTTTATTTGACAACGATTGAGACTATTTTTGTCTCAAACGTTTCACGGCATTTACAATGCTTCTATAAATAATTCTCAAATTAATGCGTGTCATAATTATTTATAACTCTTTAATCTTTATGGTGCTCTTAAATACACAAAATGATGATGGATCCGGAATATATTTTTGTATCCTAAAATAGTTGTCAATCAGCCACGACCATAAAGTTATGCATCGTTGTGGGGGTTTTCTCATTCAAACTACGTCGATCGCGTGCGTAACAGCAATATATTTAACAGTTTTGTTATGGCGATATAAAACGTAACCGTCATAGGCTTAAACATGCAGTTTCGTGCTTAGGTAAATGAATTAAGTAAACGGTCTGGTTATTACGATATAAAACATAACTATCAATAGGCTTAAGACATGTAATTTATTTATGCTTTGGTCTAACAAGCAGTTACTCGTTCCATAAAGGAAATGCTTGTACGGGGACGAAATATTTCCTATGTTTATGTAAGTAGTAAACCTATATCGTAAAGAAACTGGGGACCTCCTTTATGCATACGTTAGACTGGCGTTTAGGTTATACGTGGTAGCAAGCGATTTCTGTTTGACTTCTTTTGTATTTAAACAGTTTGACAACACATGACTTCATAATTTTAAAATGTTGCTCTTCAAAATGCTTGTTATAGTCAAAAGAGTTAAACGAGCCATCATAAAATCATTTTCATAAATTATGAATATTCATATAGGAATAATTACCTTTATAAGATAACATTGTTGATGAAAATGTGTTTTTGAAATATTTTTACAAACTGGGTACCTGTGTTGAAACTATCATACGAAACTTTTGTTTTGCTTCAGCGCGTCAACGCATATCTTTTATATATAGGGCTATATATATCATATTTATATTAAAATATGAAAAGAGCATTTAATCATAAAATGTTTTTAATGGTAAAGATAAACTGGGGACCTGCTGTATGAAGATATTAAACTGTCGTTTTGCCTGAGCGCGCCTGTACAAAACCTCTTTAAGCTATGCATACGAAATGTGAAGCTTTTCACAGACAAACATTGCATAATGTAATGTAGGTATTTTTAAATTATTAATAAATATATTCATCTATTTGACTCCAGTCATGCAAAATGTCATGCGTCATTTAAGGGTCTTCAGGGAATATATCAACAAAACCTGAATCACGTGATCAGATTTCACATATTTGAAATCTGATGTTATCAACAATCTTCGGATGTATATCGAGTTGTCTAGAAAGTCAGTTTTCTACTTCAGTGAAATCAATAAACTCATGCCTAAGGGACAAGTACCCTGTGTGAAACACGAGAGTTATGTGATTAATTGGGGTTACTTAGCGTGTAGAACTCTCAACTTCGGGGACATTGTATATTCATATCTATAGTTTACATATTTAACGATATACGTCGGTATATACACCTATTTTAGGGAATCAATCAAGAATCTTTATACATATTTTCCTAACAATTAATGATTTTTGACACTATCAAAATAAAACATTTATCATTAACGTACAGCTATCAGTTAAAATCTAGGTACAAATATCATTTAATTTGAATTTCGTTTCTTGACCAAATACACCACATGAAAAAGATAGAAGAGTTTTGTTTGACGGTGCTGAAAACATAACAGTAACAGAGAAAATGTCTTACCACTGGTTATTTTCATGAGCTGTTAATGTGTTTGCCTTTAAATTTTTAGATATAAAGTAAAATTTAGAGGTCTTATCGTTATTGGTATTGTAAACACAAGATTATCAGCAATGCTTTGATGGTAAATACATCGAAACTTACATGGCATTTTGCACTAAGACAAAAGTGAGTGAACATACTTTTGGGATGCAACTTAATATATGTACATTGTATATTTCTATTGCATGATTTGAATATTATTATATATGTTATGAAGCTTGCATGTTCTTACCTATCTACAAGTAAGTAAAGTATATGTATACACGAGATACAATCCTGCAGTAAATGAAAACACAGTATGTACTCGAGATGATTGTGATAGTCATGTTGTGTCAACAGTTACTTGAATGATATCTGTCTACTGGTTCGTTGGTGTGCAACCATTTAACTCAGGTCTTTGTTATTGTATTTGTGATATACTCAACCCAGATAGTGTCCAGGGAGAGGTACATGTAAGTGAATACGTGCACATTTAACTTTCATATACATAGTCAGAGAAAAAATAAATGAAAATTTGAAATTCAAGGTTTTTTTTAAATGTAATGCATATTTATTTATAGACTTTTATAAATATAGTCACAGATCAAATACAAAGAGTTTTAGGAGAGTCACAACTACTTTTTGAAATTTTGATTTATGTATTTAACGACAAGTAAATACATGTCTATTTAAATACTTCCATAATGGAAAAATCAAACATGAAATAAAATGACTTTTTTTAATTCAAATTTCCAATATAATGACATTTCAATTTTCAAATTGTGCTTAGATGGCCTACATTAATATTATATTATTATATGGATATTTATATAGCGCGCATACCAACCACTCGTGGTTGCTCAAGGCGCTTACATTATGCTATATAGATGCATCTAGTGTCTTAAACCGAAATGGTTTTAAATTTTAGATAGTTGATTCGGACATTGAATCACAGACTCCTACAATTCAAAATCCGATAAATGCTTTCTAAACAGGTAAATAATTGTCCAATTAGTCACCTGTAGTTCTCACCTGAGTTCTATCTCCACCCAGATCAAACAGCAGGTGAAAATAGAGTACAGGTAGACAGACGGATTACCCCCGGCTACCCTCTAGAGCCCTATCTGGGAGTTTGGATTCTACCTGGGCCAGATGTGAATGAAATGTACCTGCAATGTCTGTACTATTGAAGATAGTGTGATCCCAAATATTAACAATGTTAGATTTGTTCACTATCTAAATGACATTTATCACTTAAATATACAATATATATTGCAAGGTTTTTACAGCAGATATCAAATTTGGTAATCTATGTTGCACTTGTACCAATAAGTAGTAATTGATTTTTCTTGCATTTTCTACATGATGCAATAAGAAAAACATACGTTGGTACTTATTTTACATGTCATAAAAAGGATTGACATCTATGGTACACAATATAATATTGTGAAATTATGTTACAGATATATTTCATTTCAAAGTATATCCATATACACAAGTTACATCCTGATGCCAATTTGCATGTAACAGATGTTGTGTCAATTTCAATTGTGAATATCAATATGTACTAAGTTACAAAAGTGTTTCAAACAGTTATATTCATAATTGTAAACTTGTTTATGCTGAATCAAATGACATATATTTTACATCATGAAGACGCTTATAAAATGTCCTAAAGGTTTCAAATATCAAAGAATGAATTGCATGTGAAATCACTACATTTCGTGGATTCGCGAACGGTGAAATATACAAGGGATCATTCACTAGCACGTGCAGATCGTGCTATAATCAGAAATGCGGAATATGAACCACTAAACAGCATGAACATTTCGTGCAAAAGCAAACAATCTTGGATGTCTTGAAAACATCGCACTAAAAGCCCAAACAGTTAAAATGTGTTGTGTCCATTCATAGTGTCAAGAGAAGCCAGAAATGTTTGCACACATTTGTACTATATTATATAGGTTATTTTTGCCACATGAGTAAACATAACAATACTATAGAGGGACAAGTTGCATGTTTGTAAATAATAACAATCAGAGCAACAATACTTACTCGGCAAAATGAGAATCGTATAAATGCAACCAATGCAGAAACGTTTATGCAATACAATGTAAGGCAACAATAGCCAATGTTTCAAGTAACGGTATATGTTATAGAATGTATGAATTATTGCCAATAACACGTCATATGTAAACATGTACGCTCTAGCAAACTGTATAAAACAAACGAAAATGTGAAAATAACAACATGACCATGTAATCATCAAAAAGGTAACTTTCTCTAAGAAATAACGGTAAATCTGAAATACCTTAGTATTTTTCATTACTCCAAGTCCGACTAGTTTCCCTCAATATAACCGCTGTATAGGTTTATTAATAACTCATTATTCATTAGCTCTTATGAAAGAAAGAAATACGATCTTTTCACCGATAGGTCGAGACAGATCAGTTTTCACCTGATGAATCAATATTCTTACCTGGAGGTGTATATTTCCCCTGGCCGTTGATTACAGGTGAGAGTATATCGGACCTGACGGGCCACAAACGACACCTATTGTCGTTATTCAACAGTCTATATCATAAACACACAATGGCAAGCTGTTTGATAGCTGAATAACAGTAATTAGCACCTGAGTTCCTCGGCAATCGCCCTCGGTGTTACCTGCCCAGGTGAGAGACGCTGCCTCACACAGGTAAATTGTTTAAATCTATGCGACTCCGACAAATCGGTTTTGCTATCGTCCTGACGCGCGGTTGTCGTTGCGTTACAACTGTCTATTGTCTGTACAGCGGGACGATGACTTAAGCCAACAAATGCGTATTGGCCATTTGAGTGCTAATTTCGTCTGGACACCGTGACAATGGTCACTTCTCTCATTGACCAGATCGCCTTGACCAGACAATCATCAACATGCATGACTGAATTTGGACATTAACTCGGAGCATTCAAGGTCATGAACTTGAGAGATCAATAGGTCAATTTCGTATTTAGATATATGTTTAATCCTTCGATTGACAGATTTAAAATGACGGATTTCATGTTCTTAATCTTGACATTTCGCGATGGTATATTCTGATAACATGAATGTGCCTTTTCCAAACAGTCACTTTTTTCACCGCATGAACATTCAACACTTTTATGAATTTCCGTGGGAAAAAATCCCCAATTAATTATAAATTACATTTTTAACTTCTTTTTAATGTAATAATACATGAATGCATTCCATTACCGTTACAGTGAAAAGAACCTTTGCAAGAGACTCACATGTACATATAAAATATTTGTTTTTAGTGTTTAGGTTAAAACAAGGTGAAACTACATGTCATTTTATATGTTTACATGTGTGTTTATTGAAAGAATATTTTACATTGTTGTAAAAACAAATACAGTTATAAAATGTTGGGGTTTTTTTTACCAAGAAACCCTTAGTTATCAAAACATTTTAACGTAAAATATAAATTTATTTTATTGCATATAGGATACATTCGTTCATAAATGTATGTTTACAAAAACAATAAGTCTGAAATACATGTCATTTATATAGTCTAATCTCGTAATAAACTCAGGGGCAAAAGAAAGGTTTCACATCAGTTGGTTTCGATTTTACAACGATTTGAAATATATTTGACGCCTTTGATTATGGAATCATCAACATTAATCATATACACAATATTTCATATGAATTGATCGTTGATTGATTCATTTTTTGTTAAGATATCTTTGTTTAAAGAAGACCGGGGTAAAAAATGAAATTTACATCAACATGACCCCTACCATGTTAAAAAGGGTGTAAATGAGTGGAAAACAAGGTTTGTTTTGTGATTTTTTAGTAAAATATAGCTTATATATCGATGGCCATTTGTTGTTTATTAAAATTAATTTTCAAAAAAAAAAAAATTAAAAATTTCAATTTTCCACACAAAAAAATCAAACACGTCTAGAAGTATTCTTTGATTGATAACTAAAGGCCTGCACTGTTCTGTTTTAGCATACGACGTCAAAAAAACAATATTTGTAATTGAAAATTATGTATATGATGAAATCAACTAAGGTGAAACCTTTCTTTTGCCCGTGAGTTTATTTCATTTTTTAATGAACAAATATTTTGCAGGGTTCGAACCCACACCTACAGAGTCAAGCAACTATTGAAACTGAATTATAACTAAACGTACCAACAATTCATCAACACGACCACCACCGACAACCTTGATTCAACAACTACAATCAAGATAGTTCTAAATATGTATATATACGATGATATACTATTCAAATCAAATAACATTAACACAACTTTGAATATTCCAGTTACCAAACATTCTGTGCATGTCAGTAAAAAAATTGACACATGCTGTTCATAAAAATAGAAATGTTATTCGAAACAAACTGACCATTGGTAAAACAAGACATTGATACATCTTCACAATAACATAACAAAGAATGGACAAAATGTTAGATATGTTTATACCCCATAACACATGATCATCACATGTTCTGTATCAATAAAAAGTATCCAAAAACAAAACCATTTTTAAGCCATGACATTGAGATATAAAATCTTGACAAGAAGAAAACAAGAACGAGAAAAAATGTTAGATATTTATATCTCAAAATATGATCATCACACATGATAAATTCTAATCCGGAAACAAAACTGACCATAGGTCAATCGTGACATTGAGAATATAAAATCTCGACAACAAGCAAAGCAGAAAAAAAAGAAATAAATGTTAAATATGAAAATACTGGACTATATATTATATCAAATGATTTTTATTAAACTACACGGAAATACAGATTGGCCTGTCTTTTGAAACGATGATCAATATCGACAACCAACAAGCCAAAACAAAACGAGAAAATTCTTATATGTACGTCACACTGTCAAAATGATCGCTGTCTATCAAAGTAAATCATCCGATGATACCGATGATCGATCAATCAAACGGTAATCGTTATCGAATACAAACAGCCTCAACAGAGCAAAATGTTGTTTATGTTTTTATCGCATGTCAATAAATCACAACGTGCACTTTATCAAAATGAACATCATTTCCGGACATAAACTGACCATAGGTCAATCAAGACATTGATCTGTCTGCCACAATATAAACCAGAGATAGGTATGAGAAAATGGACATAAACAAAAAACAGACATATAGAAAGTGGATCTTTTCCGGACATACTGACAAATGTCAATCAAGACATTGATCTTTCTAACCCTAATAAAAATCAGAAAAATCTAAACCAAAATGGTTCAGGAAATACGAAAAATGAAAAATGTTCAGTCTTGAAAATAACATTGGACCATGAAAAACAAACAGGAAGGAATTCAAGCCAAAGGCGATGAAGCTTGACCAGTTGTAAGGAATTCAGAAAAGGCAATCAAACCAGTGTCCAGAACAACATTTACACAAAGAATTCATATTTGATACGTCTCGTTGAACTTCGATTGCTTTCCGCTGTCAATCAGTGAAGGATTTATACTAAAAGTACAAGTGCTTCCAATAAGTTTGTTCACCTACTTACCTAAAACTGAATAAACCAAATACTGTCTATTCCCATACTCAGTACACAACAATCCGCTGTGAAGGATATGATACAAGAATCGGGTCTTTTTGATATGATGTAAGCGTAGAGGGAATACTTACAACACGAGTGCATTATTGTTTGTATACCCCGAGCGAGAGCAAATGGTGTACTGGTATTCCAGGACGAGTGTCATAACAATACATGATAACAACATAGGGATCCGAAATTGGACCTTTTAATAACAAAATATTCTTTCTTGAAACTAACATGACATGATTTAATGAGTGTCATTCTGTATTCCACAGACCTTCTGCATGGCCCTCCATAATCATAAAGGTTAGATAGTAAATGGACAACCTTTTAGGACGCAGTTGTAGCCGAAATCACATGGGCAAGCAAAAGCAATAAACCCAGAAATGTCGGGTTGTGTACACGCCTGTAGCAATACATATCACTCATTTGTAGTGGCATTCGCTTCTCTTCGCTCTGATTGAGTGACAGCACTGAGGGTTATGAATGCGTCTCAAAAGACATTATTCAAACTGGAGGCGTATTTAAGACCGATGATATCACTACAACATGTTCCTAAACTATGTCTGTATTCCAACACCCCCTTTAACCTGGGTCCATTTTCTACCCATTCTGGCCGGTTTCTGGGATCGAAAGCAAAATATAGTTTGTTGCAATTAAAGTCGATTTTGTTACATGAGAAGTTGAGAAGTCTGGAGCCCCTTCCTCTGTGCGATTCGTTCATTTCTGACACGAGGGGAGTACGTCGAAGAAGTAATGATTCGTTAAAAATCAAAACGTATCCGTAATTATACTTAGAAAGATCTAAAAAAAGGCACACTTGTACCAGAGATAACTTGAAGATATATGAGATGAGCAACCTCTGGGATGAGATAATTATCCTAGTGTTCTTTCTCAAATTATCAACATTTTAGATAACGTATCGCTAACATTAACATTCGGTTACATACTATCTTAAAGGGGCAGTAGCAAGTTTTAAAAAAATTATATTTTCAATTTTTCACTGATAATTTAATGTTAATGCTAAGAGTCCAACTAGTGTCAAAATCACATTACAAAAGCCAATCATCCATAGTCCGAGAACAAATTATAAAGATTAATTCGCAGCCATTTTTGTAAGAACACCTTTAATTCATTTTGTGTAAGAAAGAAGAATAACATGGCTGAACTTTACAACATATATGCTTTATTATTGCTTCATTTAGTTTAGCCTTTCAATTGGAACCATTTATTTCATTTCTCTGACATCACCTTGTATCCCCCAAAAACAAACGTGCTACTGTCCCTGAACACCGCTAAATATCACCCAAGCGGCGCTGAAAAACTCGCTAACTCTATAGTGTGAGAAACAACATAGCTCCCTTCAACATATATATATCCATCTTGTAAGGCTAATCTCTTAAGTAATTTGTCTTAGAGGATTATCTCGAGAACATCTTACAACAATCAAACACACACCTAATAACAACTATAGACTATGGAGATTACAAGAAGAGATTAACGCCTGTTGGTTGTATCACGTCATATTATCCAACGTTACGTCATTGACGTTATTTCACGCTTAAGTGTATTGTGAACGTCAAACTTTCCACACGCGTTTGTTCCTATCTAATCGATCTACGCTAGTCACATGTTTACATCTTGTACCCATAATGCCTCGGGTGGTCACGTGACCGCCAAATTTGTTCAAGGTTGAATGCCTGTGGTCGTGTTTTTGTTTTGGATTTGTCCCTTCTTCAAAGGACTTCCGCGAACATGATTTTATAGACACTAAATCTTATTTGATCTGACATAAGAATGATAATAGATGGAAATAGACATGTTTGTTGATTTTGAATTCATTATCACTTAAAATGTTTGGCAATACTTGCTTTGATTTTTGGAGAGGAATATGTAAACATGTATTTCGAAACTATATGTTGATGTTTATAGTTTTGTTACCTAGAAACAGCCTGCGGTGAAGTGTTTGGAAGGTTTGAAGTTAGTTGTTTTTTTCACAATTAGCCCTTAACTATTGTGGACTTGGCAAGATATGAGAAATGTCATCAAACAGATTTTATAGGATGGGAATTTTAATTTCCAAGGTGAAACATATATCAATATTTTTATATACGAAACCTTATCATATAATTGTGTAAAATTCGTATTTGTCTTGAGAAACAATCACATGAAAGCATTTCTTATAAAAATTATGTGGTTTGCAATGTAAAAGTTCTGTAGAAAACGAGGGACATGTTTTCATTATATGTGAAAATAGATATTCATTTCTCCGTAATAGAAAGACTGACAATACAGCAATTACTTTACAAATACGGCTGTAAACATAAACATGTAAACATCGGATAAGTAATTAACTTTTTCTTTCTTCGAAGTAAATAGCTATTCTTACATAACTGATTATCATGTATATTGCAAAAATATTATTATTGATTAAAAACTGTCTACAATGAATTACTTATCAGTTTACAGAGTTTGAAATATTATCCATAAATTAAATATATGCCACAATGCACTTGTAAACAATATTCATTTTACCAATAAACAACAGGTATTAAAAATGTGAATAGATAATAATGTATATCTTTCATATCCCTTTTATCATAAAGCTAATAAAGAACCTTTATTTATCATCAAACTTCTAGCCAGAACGTGCTCTGCCTTCAGAAATCAACATCGTCTCACCTGAAATGATTCACCTGTAATCAACTCACCTGCCAGAAAGGCACGAGCACCTGCTGATTGCAGTACCTGGGTATGTCAGGAATGTAGGTATATGGGTAAGCATAAAGCCAGGTAGTTGGTTCAGGGGCTCTCAGTGCTCATATGTCTGTTTAAGCATGGTTTTAACTCGTGTGCTGTGTTGAATAAACATTGAAGTCCATTTTTTACCATTAAAAGGACAGTTGGAACAGGTGTTTCGTGTGTTTTGCGTTTGGTGGTTTTCTTCTTATCTTCTTTTTCTTCTCCTTTCCCTTCTTCTTCTTCTTCTTTTTTTTTCTTCTCCTATTTCTTCTTATTCTTTTTTTTTCTTTTCTTCTCCTTTTTTTTCTTCTTCTTCTTCTTCTTCTTCTTCTTCTTCTTCTTCTTCTTCTTCTTCTTCTTCTTCGTCTTATCTTCTTTTTCTTCTCCTTTCCCTTCTTCTTCTTCTTCTTTTTTTTCTTCTCCTATTTCTTCTTATTCTTTTTTTTTTCTTTTCTTCTCCTTTTTATTCTTCTTCTTCTTCTTCGAATTCTGTGTAACTAATCAATGTGAGACACTTGTTTTTGCATTAATGTATTCTCTGCATGCATGATGAAAAAGTCGATTTGAAACATCTTGGATGCCAATTATGCACTTTGTTGAATAATCCTGTTTAAACATTTTCAAGAAATGCCGGAGGAAAACAAGGTTTGAAACATTATAGAATGCAAAGTAGAACGTTTTGTAAAATTGAAGTCTAGTTCAAAAACGTTGGATGCCAATGATTGGTGTAAAATTTTTCATTATATAAAAACCTTGGTATAAAACAGTTTATTAAAACATCGAGGAATGTTAAAAAGTTCGTAAAAATATTATTGTTTCCCACAAATTAATGATATAAAATGGATCATTTGAAATTCGTATATGCTGCCAATCATGCATGGTTTTAAAAGGGGGAACATGGAAAATATCCCCAATCTTGAAAGAATATCATACTTTGTTGTATTTTACTATTTATAAAATTAACTGGTTGAAGTTTGAAATATTTGTATAATCAAATGCTATTGTTTTCAATGTGATCTACATCATATTTCTTACTTCATATTTGAAAATCTGTAGGCAGAATTTTATAAGCATTATTTGAAAAGCAACGGGCGTAATTCGAAAAAGGTAACGTACAACTATTTGTTATTCCTCGAATTATATCACCATCAAACATTGAACCAAATGACCCTTTCAAGGCGGATGCGTTAAAGAATTACGAAATAAAACATGTCAATGTGAAAAGCATTTTCTAACGAATAAATTACAGAAATACACTTGCAAGAAGATGACTATGCAGTTCATTTGTTTACATTCAAAATATGTAACGCGTGACAGTTTTTTAATGAAAAACCAATAGGTTCGACGATATTAAAATCTTAAGAATGGGCAAACTCCATACCAGGAAGTATTATTCAGCCAATATATAGAAATCTGTATATCTATTTATTAAAAGCGCCTCCGGGAGCTAAAAGGCTACATATAAGCTCAAGCATTTCTATGACGATAAGCAAATACTTCATGAAATAACGACTACGGAAGGACTTAGTCTATAGAAACAAAACTAATGTGCATCGTGCATCTTGAAAAAGTCGAGTATTTGCATTTTTAGGAAAAAAATGTAGTTCAACAGACGAAAGAGATTCCATTTATTTAAATGTAACACCTTTTGATACCGTGACGTCAGTTCGTCACATTGAATGTCGCAGTATTTGCATTACGTGAAAGTGTTTTAACATCCTTGTGATTTTCGTTTAATAAAGCGTGCAATGGCCAAAATGCTGGTTTTAGAATTGTTATGATAACGAGGCAAAGCGGCCGTATCGAATGACTGTCTATTTCTGGTTTGATCATTACGAATTCTATTACGATGAAGAATTAACAAATTAAGATTAGGTATATAACAAGTCAAGCATGAAATTAACGCTTTAGTCAAGGTCTCCTATACCATTTGATAAATCTTTATATAAAATGTACCTAAATCGTGTTTTACGGTTCAAATTTCTTTTATCCGGCTTCATATCCGACAATAATTACATTCCAAAATAAGAGAGACAGTTTTACATTTGTATCACTTGGTCTAAAATCCAATTAGAATGAATTTGTTTTGATTTGCTTTGATGTTGTTTGATTTATGATGCGTGATAAACCATCATTTACTTCGCCCTTAAACTATCAATTATGGATTAATCACATAAATAATTGCAAGTGCTTTAAGCATATAATTGCTTTACAAACGAAGCTAAATATATAAAAATCCCAAACACTATCGATAAACACATCTTTGTGGTTATGCCTCATTAAACAAGGTGAGTGTCTGTTTCGATTTTTCATGATTAGTGAACGATCAAATAAATTGAAACACCAACTATATTACCTGCTTATTTACATTCTATGGCTGCTGCAAAGTTGGTCTTTTAACCTAATTTATCACGTAAAGTAAATAAATGTTGATTCAAAAAAATGTTTACGTTATGTAACCTTTTAAATTTAATCAGTTATAAATCCAAGAACAAGTTCTTAACGCATCCTCGATACTCCAGCGCTTTCGTTCCGATACTGTAGTGTAGATTTATTGGAACGAAAGTCCTGCATTATCGAGGATGTTCTCAACGAAGCTGGGACGAAACTAAGTTTGCCCGGACTCGAATAATTGACAATTACATTCATTAAAAGCTTTGCATCATTGTCAATTAAAAACTTCTGATCTGAAACAAATATGTTTTGTTAAAAATATATTTCAAAGAAGAAAAACGATTTAGAAAATTTTAATCGCAAATGGAACCCTCTCTTATCAGTACTTACATGACCAATTTGACTGATTATAAAGTATTCCAATACATATAGTACATAGATGTACCTATTTTTTATCACAACTGTCCATAGCTCTGTATGTTATTCTTGTTGTTAAACCATGACAACTGTATATGTGTGTAATCAATGGAACCAATAAATAAAAATAAAAATTAAAAAAAAGAACTTCTGTAGTGCAAAGATGTAATTTGTAAGAGAAAACAACTTTTCATCTGCATATTTCTCATGATAAAAAATTACCATTAAACTCAACGGTAATGTTGATAATTGTAGTCTATACACCTATGTTTACTATTGATAACGAAATAACAATGGGTGTAGTGAGAATATGACACTTATTATGATGAATGATCGCTCATATGTGAGACAACATGTTGGGTAATATTGTCCTCTACATTGTAAATGATTTTCTTATTGACATTAATGTGACTTTCATTGTTGGAATATTTCCTTCGGAGTACATTGTCTTTGGTTTTCCGTGACCCATATTTCCCATCGCATACCTACTTCTTGACAACGGCAGCGTGAAATTGACATCTTCTCCGGCTGATTGACAGTGTTATTTACACCTAGATTTCCGAAATACAAGGGCGTTGTGACTGAAGATTATTTATTCCCTTTCTTCTCTAAACGTTTAAAGAGGCCGTCCGTCTGTACTTTCTGTGTATTCACTAATTGGAGTAACATTTTCCAAACTTTAAGATGGTGTTACTTTATAGAGAAGTATGTACTGTTGCTGAATGTACCATTTTTAAGAGAAGTTTTTTCACATTGGCAATATGAAGACCATAAAATCGCCCTTTTGATAGAAAATCGGAAATGGCCAACATCAATTATATAATTAGTCAAACGTAATTTTTGACAGATAGTAGTTGTTTCACTGACCGTTTTATAACAAACATTCGTATAAGAGATCTTCAAGTTATATAACGTATGAATATCATATAAGATGTTTGCATCAGTATATACGGAAAAACGGTGTGTCTGCTTAAGTTTTTATATAACATAAATGAAAGGTAATATTCTCACACAAAAAGTCAAAAGTGTCGTCAAATTTTCAAAATCTTAATAACCTATATATTACATAAATCAATTAGAATTTATCAAAGTAATATGTTTAATAATATATGTAAATAAATAGAAGCTTCATCTCGAATTTCATTTGCTTAGAATTACCAATGTATAACCGCAAACTTGCTTTTTTAATATCTAATACGAGATAAAAAATGCATACGTTCAATTTCGCAATAAGCTCTATAAAACCAAAAGTTTTTCATCTCGAGTTTTAAGAAATAAAACCATACTTGTGCATGCGCAAAAAGCTATAATACTACAGAATACTACTATGAAATTGACATGAAGTGAGTTCATAACATATATAAATGATTCAAATCAAACATCTTCAGAATTTATTGAAACATTTATGATCTGCGTGAGCGGGCAATAACAGTTAAGTTATGTCATATTGCACAATAAAGTCTGCAGATTACGTGATTCGAGCGTTTAGTGAACATAATGAAAAATGCGGCGTGTACCATAAAAACATTATGTGGATATCAAATAATACAAACTGATGTTTATGTTACATACAATTAAATTTGATGAGTATAAAGATATGATCATTTGACACTATGTAGATAGTAACGCACATATTTAACAAATAAAAATGCTTTCCAACGACAAAAGTAGTTCGAATTGTCATAAGATTTATGACAGCATGAAAAGTCATAGCTTGTCAATTATATGAATAATTCCTTGTAGATATCATAAATCCGTATATTTCACCATTCACAATTAGTAAAATTACATCTATCCTTTTAAGTGACTGTGAAAAAAATACGTGAAAAATATATTTGAAAGGTTGTCGAACTATATGTTTCAATTATTTGTTGGCACTTTGTCAAATATGAGACCCAGACATATACACTGTAGCTGTCTTCAATGGAACTTCTCTCCCAGCCAGACTTGAGTATGGTCTAGTAGATATTCGCACACTGTTGAAGTCCTTCTTATGACGTCGGCATTCACAGCTAGTTTGAGTTACGAGAATGGCCATTAGAATAATCATGACAGTTTATGTCATTCTGCACAGTTTAGGCTCTACAAACAAAACCCTGTACATGTTATCCATTTCATTGTTCTAATTTTGATTTTTACACCTAATCACTTCACGAGTAAAGCATGTTTTAAAATCAATTGAGGTTTAAATGCCACTTAAGCAGCAAATGTTTACACTTTGAAATAAAATGTACTTTTCTTTATATTTTCAGTTTAATATTAGTAATACGTTCAAGTTTATGGTGATTACCTCTGAAATTTGTTCCAGTTATTAATTAAATATGTTGTTCTGTGATCTAGGGTTTAAGTTATTGATGCAAATATCTTTTATCAGATCGAACTCACCAAACCCCACTACGAGTAATAGATTCGATTTTAATGAGATCGTGAAATGAGTACATTGTATTTCTAACTGGAATGAAATCTACAAGATTGTACTGGAAACAGCAGACCTCGGATGGTACTAAACTTAATGTATAGACAAGTTAGCCTAGCCGTGATCGAAGGCTGCCTCTTGTACATTTGAGGTAGTTAGCCTCATACGTACATTAAAGGGACAGTCCTATCAACATACATGTGTAATGTTATGATCATGTATTAATAACATTAAATGCATACGCTAAACTGTCCTCGTGAATTTCGTTTCATAATAAATACCCCGAATGGACTGTCCCTTTAAGAGCAAAAGTATATTCCTTTATCACCCGTTATATCTTTAGATGTCATAATTAATTTTGTCTATTAATAACCAGATGACCTTGGGTAAGTGACCAGGTCAAAGTATAAGTGGTCAATGCTTGACCCTCAAAAGGTTTGAGTACTTGGTCTATTTCTGGTGATATTACATACTTACATTGTGTACATTTCACTTAGGTATAAGGATATACAAAATTAGCCTTCGATGAGACGACGATTCACAAGTATCAACATATTACTTAGGAAACATTAGTAAGTACAGAATAGAATTCCAATGTACTACTACGTTTGCGTTAAACAGTGCTTACTTTAAGGAGCAGACTAACAAAGTCTGAATATGTTTCCCTTTTAACTGTTTTAAATCATTACAACCATATCTTACAAAATGGCTGAAAATTATTTACTTCTTTGATTGACATTCTAGAAGTTGGTGTGATGAACAATAAGGAATTTTGTTATGGATGAACAACAGAACAAAGAAGTTGTTCATCCTAAAGAATTGTTCTTATTGTTCATGAATTATTAAGAAATAAGGGTTTCCTTGTTTTTTAGTTCTCCACAAACTAATGCTTAAAAACCACGGTATGTATTGAAACAAATCCGCATGTCAGAAGAGAATTTGGATGGTTATTAACTCAAATTCTACTCGACAGATATTTGTAGATTTTCCCGAAGAAGCTTCAAATTAATCATATTCATTTGGCCAAAACCGTTCAGTTAAAAACCTCAAAATATGCCGGACTTCTCGTTGAAGGCTTAAACCATTAAAGGAAATTTTTAGATATGTCTATTGTATGCATTCTCTCCCAACAGAGGCAACTCAGTCATACTTGAATTAGCCTCTGTTCTATTACGCCTAGATCATGGGGTTCCGGCAGATTGCCCTAGCGGCAAAAAAGTTGTAACTTAAAATATCTCCCTTATTTGCAGCCAATGAAAACACCTTTTGGATATCCATGACTTAGGGAGTTCTTAACGGTCGTTTAGTGACAAATTAAATATTATGCCTTTATGTTTATTTTTCATTAACAGTGTGAGAGGGAAACTATTTGAAAATCTGACATGGATAGGGTTTTTCATTAGATAGAAACTGTTTTATAATTGTGTAAATTATTATTTGTTTTATTATAGATTCTATGGTACTAATCAACCAAAAAATAACTAATGAGAAGGCAAAAAGTGATGGTTTGTAATAGGAAGAATTACCTCCCTTGATGTGAAATTTCAACGAAAGCTTTGACGAACCCCACTGAGATGAACGAGGTTTTGCGAATGACCACTTATGAAACGGCGTCGCTGATTGCACAACTAACTTTGATTGCCTCCAATCAGATTTCTACCTTTCTGTCCCGTGTATTAGCCGTAATAGAACAGAGGCTAATTCAGGTATGACTGAGTTGCCTCTGTGGGGAGAGAATGATTGTATGAGGTCTCACTATGTTCAAGCACCGTTAATGTTTATTACTAGTCTATAGCTTCGGTACCCTTGAGTTTAGACATATACTTCTTGGCAGTGTATCAAATGGCCCAGTTGACATGATCAGGTATTCATTGTAAGTAAATAAAAGCATATATAGATCATAGATCAAGCTTTGTGTTGATATGCATAATAATTTGACTTGAATTCACGGGATACAAGAGGCATGTCTATACAAGCTTGCTATGAAAATGTTATAAATATTGGCTATCATATTTCCAATAATGATGAGGAATATATGGATGACAACTTCTTTGTTCATTGTATGCGACGTTTCGACACCGATGAACATACAATACACACACATACAATGAACAAAGAAGTTGTCATCCATATATTCCTCACCATTATTGTCATTCCAACTTCTAAAATTCCTCTCAAATAAGAAATCAATTTCCCTTCGCCGTTAAAGTTATATGGTCATAATTACATCGAATTAATGATATAGTTTCTACCATAGTTTCCGAGTTGTGTTTGAAAATGCAAGGAGAGTTTGCCCGTGAGGTCCGTCCGAGCTCCGGCTTGATATAGGGAAAAGGCTAGCGCGATTTCTTTTGTCAAGTTGTGCGGGTTTGAATCTTGTTAGAAGATTTGCACTGCTACCTATTTTAAGAAATGTTTCACTTAGATTTTATTTTGATGCATTGTTTTGTTTAAACAACCATGGTTCTCTTGCTTCAGGTTACATTTGTAAGTTTGACAGCGTCACAAAAACTTGTTATTGGTTTTCTCCTTTTATTTTGGAACTTCTGAAAGTAGAACTAATTAATATAATATTATGATAAAATATAGAAATCGAAACCATCAATACTGTTTGATTTGTTTAGTATTTAAATCTTGATATGCATAGTCATTACATGATAAGAAAAACCAAACTCATAAAATTTGCATTTTTGCATTAAAAATAACATAAAATGTGTTATACGATAAAGTTGATATCATTTAGGCTTTAGATCATTCTCGATTGCTAATCTTAAGGTTACAATGACCTTTGAGAGATATTAATCTGTCTCGCACGTCATGAAAGCAGTTGGCACGTCAGACGGGTGTCCCCTGGTAGTGAGTCCTGTAGCTCACGTGGCGATCCCATCGATCGACGCTGCAGGGAGAGCAATATATCATATAGATAATACAGTGGAATCGTCTCCTCAAGGTGTCAATTGATTGCTTATCGATCTGATCAGAGAGTGGATTATCACTGTAGTTACCTGTCTGTAGGACTATAATCAATCAATGAATATTAATCGTTAAGATATAGAAATATGCATATGATCCGTTAGGGTGTTGCTGTTTTTGTGTGGGAAAGCTTCATCTTGGAAGTTTATCCTTTAAACGTACAATCTCTAAAAATCAAACGTTTCTCTAAGAATGAAATAAATCAATAAATGGATATACTTGAGACCGTTGCTAATGAAATATATATTAGTTATTGATTGAATCAAACAAAAGGTTTTACTCAGCTTTACTCTGTTAATGATGATACTTTTTATTATTATGATTATTTTTAACTTGAGTTGGTCGTATCCGTAGAAGCTAACGTCAGCTTTGCAATACGTCAATTGCTTGCTGTAGTTTCTCATAATATGTGGACTGTTAGCTGTACCCTTGTGAGATGAAAAAAACATTTAGGTTATTTTCCATTTTCCATCCTATAAGCGAGACAGTTTCTTTAAATCAAAATCAAAATCTGCCCGAAAAAGTATAGATGTTGCAATCCACAATTAAAGACACCATGTTGGATTTTGAAATCTGACTTGACTATCAAGTTGAGGTGCAGCACGCTGAAGAGCTGTACAGAAGAAGAGACAAACCATAGCAAGGCTTCATTAGCCATTGATTGAGAGCGTGAGAGTTATGCCTTGCATGTGATATACCTGGCATGAAAACAGGCTCTTGAACTTTGAGTTACATCAAAGGGTTTTGTCATATCAAGGTGTCTAGTTGTCACAGTTTTGTTAGCTGCAGAGGAGTAAAGCAGGGCGACCTTCTTTCTCCCATTCTGTTTGATCAGCGACTGCACGCCGAGAGTTTCGGAACACAGATAATGACGGGGTATTGAGTTTCAAAGAATTTTGTGGGCTTATAGTGTTTTAAAAGTTTCAACCTGTTCTTTTATGTATGAAATTATACACAGTCTTACTATCTTCTTGTGATAAAAAACAAGAAGTTAATCACGCTCCAATAGAGCCTTTCTGCGATCATGGTACAAATGATATATAAGCTCTAAATGAGAGAGTATAGACACAGATATGCAAACCTTCTTAACTGTAAGACGAAACATGTCATTTTGTGATTCTTGTTATGGCTTATATCTCTTTTGAATTATGTGTTTGTTAAGATTACCAGTTAAAACTGTTCTGTTTGTTCAGCCTCATTTATGTTTGAAACTCCTTTTTAAACATTAAACGAATTTAAAAGTAGGGATATTTTTTTAAAAAGGTCAATATGCGTACGAAAGACACCATAATGTGTTCGGTTTTGGTTAAATTTTGCACTAGAACTGCATACGAAGTTCATATTTTTGTGGTCTGAAATTCGATTTTGAAATGTTTCATTTTAAAAAGCATGCTAACATAAACAACAACATGGCATCAATCATGGGTTAAGAAAATAATGTTATGCACGAAAACAAAAGAATCGTCTCATAATGATAAAATTGATGATAAAGATTTAAACAACATACATTAACTGCTATCTTGTCCAGGATTTTACCCACAATCCCTTGCATCCTGCTGATAAATGTATCGTTTACTACCAATTAGTTGCGCATGCGCTGTTTGACATCCACAAGTAACAGCAAGCAGTGGCTCAAAGTACAAACTAATAACATTTTATTACATTCTGTTATTATAGAGGCTTGTGTATCGCTGTTACGGATGCTGTGTTTCAGTCTTTGACCTAGATTCACAACAGTGGTTTATTCACACAAATATTTTTAATTGTCTCCTGGACAACGATGCGATTGTGCTCTTTAATAACAGGACGAGATAGCGCCAGGGGAAGATGTATTGATGGTATAAAAGAACCATTTAATGAACTATCATAATTTTATGCTTTCCCGACGGTGGTACTTTAGGTTATGATTTATGGAAGATGAATCATGTTTGGATAAGATTTGATATGAAATACTCTTCCCATCACTGGTATTTTAAACTTTTATCCTTTATCATTGCAGAAAGGGTTTTTTCGCTTGAGAAAGCCTACAGTGTCACTGTGACACTTTTAATACCGTGTGGGGTTTTGTTGGTATAAACATATTCATACAAATTGTAAAAAACCAACGAGCCAAAGGCTTACCCAAATACATGTCCTCATCATCAGATGTAAACATCATATACATAACAACATTCTTTGAATAGGTGATTGTGCTTTTTAAAGGCATATATAAAAATTGCCAAACCTTTAAATGCATTCAAGCAATGACTGATCGAAAAACGAACATATTATTCTGCACTTGGTCATAAACCGGTGCTTTGAGTTAAAAAAAACATTAATGTTATTCTTACCTGTTTATGTAAGAAGCCTTTATAAAGTATAAAAGAGTGATCTAAAACCGGACAACATACCACTGCTGGCTCTCTCTTGTAGAGTTAAGTTCATCGTTGCCGCAGAAGTTCTGCCACGTTTGATATATTGTGCTTCTCAGAGAAGTACATATATCGGATATAGCGAACAATCGGATATAGTGAACAAATTTTCAAGTCCCGTCCCTATATAATATCATTAAAATCATATGCGTATAGCGAACACCGGATATAGCGAACTAAATTCCTTGGTCCCGTGGAGTTCGTTATATCCGTGTTCTACTGTGTTTTAAAGTCAAGCAGTCAAATTCGGAAGACGATATCATTTGACCGTTCCATCCCCTTTCTGCCCTGAATCCTCTTCAAAACACGCTTACACCCAATGTTTGAGCATCCATTTAGAAGACACCCCTTCAACTTTGAGATTCATCGATAGTGACATCTTCACAACTCAACCTAGAATAGTCTTCTTTGTCCACAAAATCCGTCCTTCGAAATTCAAATCTTCTCTTAGCGATATCCCCTTAACGTTATGCCTGATTCCAGGAAAAAACAAGAAAACAACAAAACCAATAGGCAGAACATTAAAAACACCAAAGGCCAAATTCCTCGATTTTTAACTGTATTGTCTCATTCAAACATATCTATATCACACGATAATCAAAACTATCTGCTATAGCTTCTGACTTCTTCACCCTCTTACCAGATGCTCAAATCTCGACACCCAACCTCCCCCCCCCCCCTCCCCCCTCCTCAACGGCTGATATTATAGCTTAAAAAAAGTTGATTCGGACTCCTACTCCTACAAAAATCCGATAAATGCTTTCTAAACAGGTAAATAATTGTCCAATTTGTCACCGTAGTTCTCACCATGTGATACTTTAATAAACTATATCTGTCTCTCTGCCTGATACTTCCAATGCACCTTGCAAACAATCCTTACCATACCAACAGTATCTCCCTTCTCTTACTATCCTATCTTTTAGGGAACAAACATTTTTTCAACCACAACTCTAGGCAGATTTAAAAGGAATTGAGAGAATTTCTCATTAAATAAACATGAAGGAATCGAAGAGACACCGGGGTTCATATTTTAATAATAAAAATTGTGTTTTCTTCAAAACAGTCATGACAAAGATAAGTATACGTTTCATTGGACACTCACACAAGGGAAAATCTTACTCCGCTACCATATTGTTCCCCCATCTACATCTTCCCTTCTACAACCACTCGTCCCCAATAAACGCCATCAACATCACCACCAAAAGTATAAAGTTCAGACAGTACGATGTTCAGTAGTATAATCCAATATCAAACTCTGTTACTAATTGGGTTCATGTCTCGTGGCTATTGTCCGAACATATTGTGTCCAGCTCCTGGACTCTAGACTGACCCCTAGGGGTCAAGCACCTGCTGGTCGATCAACAGGTGCATGTTGTGATGACCAGGGGTCAGTAGGAGTGGTCATCTCAATACTTGTCCCATCACGCTGTCCTACTCGTGTCGTTATGAATGAAATCAAGAGCAGATGTTTGAAATCTACTTCTATACGCATTGGGGTGGTCAACTTACTTTTTACTTCAAATATTTATATAGCTGTGGATCTGTCAAATGACCTTCCGTGATAAAAGATCATACAAAATGCTTCCTCATTAGGTGATCGGGGAAAAAAGTCACAGGGAAAAAGGTCACAGTGAAAAAGTCACAAATTTGCCGAAAAGTCATAAGTAAAAAAGTCACAATATCCTTATTTTACATTTACACATTTAAACATTTTAATAACAATAACTCGATATTTTTCATCAATATCAAAGCACAAAATTTTTATATATTCAAGGTCACAGTACATTGGTTGTCTTAGTGTTGTCATAGTCTGTTTCCGCACTAGCGACTAATTAACAGAAATATTTAAGTCAATGATTAAACAATAGAACTGTAGCATGTTAAAGGAATCTCAAGAAGATATGTTCACATTAAAATGGCAGCGTGCATATTTCTCTTGATTCTTGTTTATACCAATACATATAGTCGGCTTGAAAAGATTACTGTTTAAACCTCTGAAACAAGTATATTTTGCTTGAACGTATGTAAATCGAGAATATTTTAACAAAATTAATAAGACATCTTAAAATACCATAATTTCCGAACTTTCAATGAGTAGTCAGTTTTTTTAATTTGAATTAGTCTTGCAAATATGTTTTTAAAATACACTGTAGTTGGTTAAGTGTTGCTTTTTCGAGTAACTTACGATGGTGTAGACCCAGTTTACATATTTTGTTCCAAGTTATTTTATCATTTTATTTTCGAAGATGAAAATGATATTTCACGAGTATTGATTTGTAGTCATCATTATTCATATCTTAAGAAATAAAAATTTAGTATACTTAGAGAACTTGTAATCATTTTTTCACTTATCTATATGATTTTTTATCATACCTTGCTTTCGATGTATCATCCTCTTCATTCATAAACATATGTTTTGATGGATGATCGTTTAGATTATATTTTGGAAACAAAGGGCTATTTAAATCATCTTATAACCTTCATGTTTATTACCCTCACAACCAATTAGCTTTCTCTCAGTAGATCTTGATAAGTAGTATTAGATATCAAAAATCACTACCTTCTTACTTAACTCAGCTATAATGTATACGTCCTATAAGTCCAACGTAGGACTTATTACAGATAGTTTTAACTAGCTTGAACTTTTCTTCACTATAAGAACTTTTGTAAAAAAACTTATAAGTGAAAAATTAAATATCAATAATAAACAAAACAATATCCTTGACGTATGTTGTCCAACATATATTTCAATAGCCTGTTACGTTTATTTACTGGTGGGTCCATAGTGAAACCACGTACATTACAAAGGATGTCCTTCAATGACAGTAGAAACCAATAACGTGTTATGATTGTGCAGTGAACTTTGAGTGGCCCTCCGAATCTCTTCGTGTCAATATCACTGTCCATTATAGGATAAGGTGACATGTTTTTGAATGAGCATGTGTACCGTATTTCATACATTTTAACCATTTTAGCGCTTTTAGCCATTTTGTCTCATATGTCATTTTTAGCATGACGGATTGCTATTTATGCCGTATATTAGAACTTGTCTCAATGTAAGCTGTGTGGCACCTAATAAACTATTTATCTTCTTTCTTTCCGTTCGATACAAAACGATATCCCTAGAGTTAAGCCCTATTTACATGTGCATATAAATTCCATATTTGCATACGAAGTAAATTTACTTACAGGAGTAAATTTTTACATGGTGAGTGTTTCATATTTGCTTAGCTTTGTCACTGTTAGTGTTGGTGCAAGGTGTCATGTGACCGTCTGGCTTTTTAATAATGAAATAGTAATAGCAACATATAGTACAAACACGTAAGTAAGAAAGATCCGTTTACATGCAAATTTACTAACGTATCTAAATGCGTTTACACTACCATATTTTTTAACTCAAATACTTTTGCACATGTGATCATTGTCGCTTATTTATGATGTATTGCCCAAGCGATGTTCAACAATAACTCACTTACAAGTGATCAGTAGATATACTTAGATAGGTAAAAGAGCGCAGGGGCTCTCCTCAGAGATAGCTCAAGTCATTAAATCGCGTTAAGTAGATTGAGAAAAGTCGACATACTTACTACTTTGACATGGTCTTACATATATTGTTTGAATTTCATATTTTGTAAATACATGTAATTATTTTATGTTTGATAAATATTGGTAAACGCAATGGCAAAATAAATTGGTTTGAAATAAGATTATAACAGGGACAATTGTGACTTATAAAATGAAAAATAAATTTAGTTAAAGTTGCAAAGATTTAAGTTCTTTAAAGTAAAGGATGCTCGTTAAGAAAATTCCATACGACGTCTAAATAAACAAATACGGTATCCGTACTTTTATCCTCACACCCACACAAATATATGATTTATGTCCCAAGACATTTTTGTTGACAATAGATCCAATCCTTCCCCTAAATAGGTATTGTTGCATGTAAACCAGTACGTATTGTACTGCGATATGTTCAGCTATTAAATCTCTTCAGGATTCTAAAGATCGTAGTTGGACGTTCTCAATGGCAGATGCCGGACGTCACGTGACCAAGGTTGGAGGTATTTCTTACCTCAAAAGCGTCATGCTGTTAAAGTTATTATGAAAAATATTACTGTTTCGAATTTATCGCAACTGGTTGGTGAATGTTAAAAATTCAACCTTATATTTGTGTATTACCTAAATAAAACGATGATTATTGAAATGAAAATCAGCATTTTCTAAAAATTAAATATTAAACCTCCAGATTCGTATACATGTTTATTACACGCCCGTGTAAGATACCGCAGTGTAATATTCATACGGCAATATTAAACTAGTGTAATATCACAATGCAAGTATGACGTCACAGTAGTGGGCTGTTGTGACGTCACAATGTAAGCGCTTCGTCACAATGGATGCCGAGTCGCGGAACTGTTAGTTTCAGCCCATTTTCGGCAAGTTTGCGTGATTTTTAGGGCAAGTAATAAACAGAAAACTATAATTTATGAATGATTTTCATAGGGCCGATAATTTTAAACTCGCTTTCGCTCGTTTTATACAAAATCATTAACTCGTTTAATAAAAATAGTATTAAATGGAAGGTCGTTTAGTATCCTCTATGTATGAAATGGTGATAACAATTTTACTCTTATCTAAGATTTATACGTAAGTAGTATAAATATAAGATGCATTCCACCGCCAGGTAATCTGACTACTGCAAATGGATACAATATTGCCCATGCGGAGCTAGACAACAATATTTGCTCCAGGTTTTCAAAGCTAGGTCTTCATAAAAGGTACTTAAATTTAATCTTGTAATTCAAATTTACAGGAAAATATTTTCGGGATTATGTCAAATGTTATCATATACTAATTAAACATATGTGTATTTCTCTTAGTTGATTTTTTATATTTACTCAATTTTATTCTACAAAATATTACTACAAACAAAATCTTTATGATTCCAAACGGCCAATACTGAATTAAATTTCCTACTTATTCAATATTTTAAACCATTCATTTAATATTTGCCAAATTTGTATTTAATCAAATATATGAAAACATAAAAATAATCTTATATAAGGCTAAGAGTCCAAACTGTCTTCAAGCTACGTGCTGTCACATTCATACAACCACTGAACCCTATCCTTCTCTCCTTCTCATAACTCCATCAATGGATGGGGGACACATTTCATCCATGTGACAAGATCTATTTTGTTTGTTATATAGATGGCGATAATGCGTATGAATGTGTGAGGATCGTGCGTACAGCGGCTGTCCCTGGCACCGTAATCTTGCGCCATTGTGAAACGGCCTCGGCCCTATTCATCCTTATGAAAAGAGGGCCGCATCCTTTCTCGTCACACTATCTCATCTTTGTGAAACCGGACCAATTCACCGAATAGCTGTTGCAATATCTAGTTCAAACATCAGCTATGAATAGAGTAATTGCGTTGGTTACAGATCCTGGTAAATGTTTTTGAACAAGTTTTTGAGGCACGTTTCGGGGGCAGTAGAACGAGATTTTTTCTTATAATATAAAAATTCATATCTTATAATATCGTTATATATGAGAATCTTATTTTCAATGTGGGAAATAGAAAAAAGCTGTTTGCTAAAAATGAGATTTAATTAAGTATTGAAATTGGTATACTCACATGAATAAAATGTAAAGTAAGCCTTGAACGTTTGTAATTCAATTTGATTCGTTAGAGATGTTATAGATTAAAAGAAACATAAATGACAGATAATTCACAAATATACTCTACCAGTTTTGTTATAGTTTAATGAAATATCTATTGCAAAAGATAATAAAAAGAACAACCTTCCAAATTACATTATTTTGCAATATCCGCCTACTCTACTTCCCATAAACGTCAAAAGTTTGTGATATATTCAAAATTCCTCTTCTTTAAGTGTCCCTAAAACAACGCTATTGTCACTTTACACCTACGATATAATTCCCTAACTATTACAAGGACAAATCTTACAATGACTTTACATCTGTGTTTGAAAAATGCATTGACTTTATTCATGCGGGATCTACTGATTCTGCCGTGGAAACGATAACAGCTTTGCTATGTAATGCTGCTGAGTGTATGAGGAAGAAATCTCATTCCTCGAATGTTTGCAGACAACCATGGTTTGATAGAACATGTACATATTATAAGAGTGAAAGATTACGTTTATTGAAAGTTTTCAGACACTGTAAAAACTATGTTAACTTAAACATGTATTTAAAGGCAAGGAATATTTATAAATCTATACTTAGAGAGAAAAGACTTCTCTTTCAACAGAAATTACGCAGGGCTATTATTGACAGAATTGATAATAGTAAATTATTTTGGAATTCCTTGAAACGTCTATCTAACAAGGGCTCTGTGTTAAAGCCTCACATTAGTATTCAGCAGTGGTATAGTTACTTTATGGAAATGTTTAGCTCGTGTGATGATTCTGACGCTGTTCTTGTTCCTACAGATAGTTGTGATCCAATATGCAGGTCTATACTTGATTCTCCGATTCAACAGGATGAAGTGATAGATGCTATTCATGGTCTTAAGATTGGGAAGGCAGCAGGGAACGACGGTCTACTGGCAGAGATGTTTAAAAGTGGGCAGGACATTTTAGCACCAATTATGACGTTACTGTTTAATGATTTGTTTGACTCTGCATATTTCACCCTCAGTGGTCTCAAGGCGTTATTGTTCCAATCCACAAAAAAGGTGACGTAAACTCCCCATCCAATTATCGAGGTGTAACTGTTCTTAGTATTTGTAGTAAGGTTTATATATCTATCATTAATACTAGATTGCGATTTTGGTTTGAAGCTTTTAATAAGATAGTTGAATCCCAGGCAGGGTTTCGTTCAGGATACTCGACTACAGACAATATGTTTACTCTACATGCATTCATCCAGAGGTACTTGGGTAGGAAGAGAGGTAAGATCTATATTCTATATGTAGATTTTGCCAAAGCGTTTGATAGTATTGATAGATCTCGTCTCTGGCTGATTTTGAAGGAAAATGGGATTTCGCCCAAAATGTTCAACTGCATTCGTTCTATTTATAATCGGGTCTCTTCTTGTGTGAAATTTGATGATAAATTTTCCGATAGCTTCGAGTGTAAAATTGGGGTCCGTCAAGGTTGCATATTAAGTCCACTATTGTTTAACTTATTTATTAATGAGTTGGCCAAAGAAATAGAGGCAGGATGTTATCCAGGTGTTCAGTTCCATCCAGAATTGGTTCAGTTGTTCCTCTTGCTTTTTGCGGATGATGTTACTCTTGTTGCAGATACGGTTTTTGGCCTTCAGAAGAGGATTAATTTTCTTTATGATTTTTGTCAAAGATATTCTTTATCTGTAAATTTAGAGAAAACTAAAGTGGTTGTTTTCAAAAATGGGGGAATTCTATCAAGTTTAGAAAAATGGTATTATGGTAATACGATTATTGAATGTGTTCCGTTTTATAAGTATCTAGGGGTTACTTTTTCAAGGAGTTTAAGTTGGAGTAAACATCTTGCTAATATTTCTCTGCAGGCTAAGAAGGTTTTATTTTGTGTTCTAAGGTCTCTTAATAATGTTAAACCAATAGATTATAAGGTGTTTTTTAAGATATTTGATTCTAAAGTTATTCCTATTCTGTTATATGGGTCTGAAATATGGGGACTCGATAATATTAACGAAATAGAGTCAGTTCACTTATTGGCATGTAAACTATTTTTGGGTGTGAAATCTTCTACCGCCGATCACTGCGTTCGCGGCGAGTGTGGAAGATATCCTCTCTTTATTTCAGTGTTCAAACGTTGCTTACAGTATTGGTGCAAATTGCTGAATATGCCAAATTCCAGATTCCCGAGGAAAGGTTATAATATGTTGTATTTGGAGGCCTCACGTGGTAAGAATAACTGGGCATTTAAAATTAAATCTCTATTATATTCATATGGTTTTGGCTATATCTGGGAAGCCCAAAATGTCGATTTTCCTACATATTTTTTGGCAGAATTTGAATTTAGGTTGAAGGCCACTTATGAACAGAATTGGCACTCAGCCTTGAGGAATAGTCATAAAATGTTTTCATATTCTCAGTTTAAAACTGTTTTCACCATTGAACCATATCTATTAACATTAAATCTCGATAAGTTTAGAATAGCTTTGGCTCGTTTTCGTTGTAGTTCTCATAGTTTAAACATCGAAACGGGAAGGTACTATAATATTCCTAGAAACCTAAGAGTCTGTAATGTTTGCAATAATGGTAATATTGAAAGTGAATACCACTTCATGCTTGTATGTACTGCCTACGTTAATATTAGGAAACAATTTATACCACTGAAGTACTTTGTCCATCCTTCTATCCAGAAATTCAATATGTTGTTATCCAATACGAATGTCGAATTAATGAAGCGTGTTGCAATGTACATTTTCTACGCGACCCAATATCGTAAGTCTGTGGACCATTGAAATGTGTACCAGGGGCCGATGGCCTACATGTACCCTATGGAAATAAACAATACTACAATGAATAAACAAACAAAAATTCAAGTGACAGTTTTACCCATTTTCACCCACGCTCCAAATAAAAAAATGCAAAATATGTTAATCAAAGTACGTCTCAATGAGTGACATATTTGCGAGGGCTTGATTCAATCTCATCAGTTTATACTGTAATTCCTAAGATTGTATATCCACATAGATGGGTAGTGAAACGCGTCGGTCATATTTCATTTGACCTACATGCGCTGTATCAACAAAACCACAAATATGTGTGTCATCAAAACAAATACCTAGCTAGGAGGGAGCGCCGAGTAGGAGGGAGCGCATGAATGTCGGGTCAAAGGTTAAGCATCATACGATTTCCCGCCAAAATGCATCGGACAGGAATCCATGAAGCACGAGTTTGTCAAAATGTTATGGATAAAAGATGAAAATATATTAGCGATATAGTGTTATGGTGATGATGGACAGTGTTGATTAGTTTTGTTTAATTGATCTTAATTTCACTTGCACCAATAGTTGCACATAAATGTGCTAAAAGGCCTTGGCCTGGATATGTATACGATAATATCGCTGTTATTATGTAGATTTCAGTAATAATTTTCTACTTGATGCTGTATAGATGTGACAGAGTGGGACACAAACCGTGATATGGCACTTAATCCACTGTCAGAGGCATGTACTTGTTTTAATTCAACAATTTATTAGCATAAAATATTCATTTAGTGTATATTCGCACTCTGTCTCGTTTTTATTTGTGTATTTGTTTTAATTTTTTTCACCTAATGGCATGTAAATGGTTTTATTTGGTGGGTTTATTAATTTATTGATATTATTTTGCTTTTTGGGATTTTTTTATTATCATTATTATTCATTCGGTCATTTGGCAAGTGTAAACTTTTTCATTGCCGGTTAAAGTCCAACAATATAATAATAACAGCTTTCTTATACCGAGCATATATCCATGACGATACATGCCAATGGGTATGCCCCATGAGTATTAATTATTACCCTGGAGGGATAGTATATTCGGTGCCGCACGACCGTATATATATAGGTACCCATTTGTACAGCTGGGTGAACTGAGTGCAATGTGGATGAAGTGTTTTGCCCAGGGACACATCACAGGATGAGACCCAAGTCAAAATTTTGGTATCTCCAACGGACTTCGAAAAATATATTTTCCTTTGATAATCGACATCACGATGTCCTGTATCATTCCTTGTTTTAATAACAACTACCCTCATTGTCATTTTATGCTATTTTCTTAGTGTAGTTCCACTACACCGGGCTAAGTAGCTCGATTGGTAGAGTATCGGCTTATCGCCCGCATCAAACCAAATTACGTTATGATGGAAGATGACACTTTCTTGCTTGACGTTCAGCATTCATGAAAAGCATTCCTTGAACTGGGCTGCACTGCGCTCTCTCCAGCTGACTACGCAAAGCTTTAAACGGCAGTTTCCGGACTGTCAATGTTATGCCTTGCTGCAGACCCTTGAATTTTCTGTACAGATATCAGCGCCCCTACAGGCGATTGTTAGCAACCTCCAGTTACTTTCTGATTGGACTATTGCTTTCTCTCATAGTACACTAGAGAGCAAGGACAGAAAATTCAAATAATTTATAAGTATATAGAATAATTATTTAACCAATTTTCCTGATAGCTGAATAAGCCGTCCAGCAAAGCTACCAAGTAAGCATTTTAATATTAAAAACAAGGTATTTAAAGTTGTAAGGGGATTTAAAAAACATGGACGTAGAACGCCGTTAATCACACCTGTCTTTTACCTGAGGTTTTAAGGCATAAAGAACAATGCACTTTGTGTAGAAACCTTGACTCACTTGATGTAAGAATTTGCCTTGCGGCGAAGTTTTATTTTTTACATATTAGTGGGATTAAAGTTGACTTAAGAATTCATTACAACGATGTGTGTTTCCTGAGGTATTTCATATATCTTTAAGTGAAAGAGAAGGAATGCCATTTTGTTTGAATGCAACAATCACTTGGAATTAATTTTGTTTTGTTTTATTGCCGCATTCGTTCTAAAAGTTTTGTTTGTTGCTATGAGGATGATTACAGCTGCAGTTGTTTTTATTGTTGTTATTGTTGAAGTTGCTGTTGATAATGCTCTTTTATTGCTACTGAAAATTGGTTTTGGTAGATCTCCTGTTGTTGCTTTGCTGTGTTAATGTGATTGTTCATTTGAATGCCACTTATTTCTTTTTTGCAGCAGCTGCAGTTGTTTGTTCTACTGCTGAATCTGTTGCGCAGTTTGCTGTTGCTGTTGTCGTTTTGAGATTATTTATCATACACGTAGTGTATGTACAAATGCAGTCAGGAAATATATATCTGAAAATGGCAACGTGACAAATTAAAAGAACAGTGATTTTAATTGCGCTTCAGTGAATCGAAAACAGGCTGTTGAATCGCTATGGGCATTCTCTGATGATATTGAACAGAATGATACTTATTTTGTTTGTACTAACTGCTTCGTATGAAGAGGTTCGAATCTCTTGTCAGACCCAGCAACTGTGTCCGCTGCAGAGATCTGATATACATGGTCTGATTAAAAGGCCTCCTTGACTTTCAGTGTGACCCCAAACATGGATTGTTAAAGGGGGTCTCCAACTTCTAATTTTTAACTTCCAGTGTTTTATTAGCGAGGCCCCGAGAGGGTCGGAGGGGGCCTCGCTAATAAAACACTGGACGTTAAAAATTAGAAGTTGGAGACCCCCTTTATTTTTTTAACTTCCAGTGTTTTATTAGCGAGGCCCCGAGAGAGTCGGAGAGGGCCTCGCTAATAAAACACTGGAAGTTAAAAATTAGAAGTTGGACACCCCCTGTAATTACAATGGATGACAACAGGTTGAACTGTTGTTCATAACTATGTTGGTATATTGGTATATGAGGTTTTTTTCCAGCAATAAAGTAGATGTTGTGCTGCAATTAAATACTTATACTAATATAACCTAATGCGCTTGAAAACGATATTGCCCAATCCCCCCCCCCCCCCCCCCCCCCCACCTCCGCAAAAAGATTGCTTATAGTCAGTCTCTATAACTGTTTTTTTACTCCACATTATTTCACTTTCACCCACATATTTTAAAGTAGAAGTAGTCCAAATAAAAAAAATTATCTTTTATTTGACATCGATGTTATCATTTGTAGTCGTGAATTTGACAGTGTCGTTCATGTTTGGCAGTAAAAATGCATCACTGACATCAAAGAGTTTATTTAAAGCATATGACGTCATATCCTGATCACGTGATGCCTGAAGCGCTATCAGAAATACAACAGACTTTTGCCATGAAGAATGCCAGTCATAAATAGATATCATCGCTTTTCGTTCGTTTATAAACCCTATTAAAGACGAAATTTGATCCTAATAGATTTCGCATCGTCATGATTCGGATGGTGAACACAAACATCGTTTTTGTCATCATTTTGATAAGATGACATGGTTTGTCGGCGTTGAAAAGATTTTGTGAATAATTTTCAGTTTGTAAACTTTATCACATGTTGAACTCATTACAAATTAATTGTCGTAGACTGATATTCTTACAAAAGTAAGGTGAATACTACTTATACATTTTTAAAGAATTTTTTTAAAGCCAAATTTTGAGTTGCAAGCAACGAAGGTAAAAATAGAATAAAGCTCAATTAAAAGAATTTTATCATATGAATTGAGTTGCCGAAGGCAAACGATAACTCAACCTTTTAAGTTAGAATTGCATGCCTAATTGTAATAAGTCAAACATTTTAGTAATACACCGAGGTTCACTGAGATGCTTTAATTAGTTTATATACATACAGTATGTTAACATGCAGATACATTTTATGAACGGACGCTGATCACAAAAGAAAATGTGTGCTTACCGGGTATATCAAAATATAAACTAGAAAGCGTGTTTCTCACAAACATGATAAGATAATGTTTCAAAAGTGTACGTGTAAGTAAGTATGTTTTAGTCGTATCAATCACCAATGGGTTAATTATCCTGCAATTTGTATAGTAGCGTTTCTTTTGGACACTAGTTTAGTAATAATTATTTGAATTCTGGAGAAGTTTATTTCAAAGCTGTATTATTTACAAAGACCCTAGAGTATCATCATCTTTGACATCCATAAGGCCTAGTCGCCAATTTATTACATCACTTATGAATGTGCTGCTTATAATACTTTTGGGATGTTATATAAGGAGCAGCATGTGTTACGAATCTGTAATTATCAAAAAATTAAAGCTGTAAAGCTGTGAATCCAGGGTTTAGATATAATTTTATCCAGTACCATATCAAGTGCGAAATCGGATTCGCTTGAAGCGCTTGTAAAATCTCCAAGTTACTAACTATCAAACCTCATGTTTTAACATATTTATTCTAAAAAGGAGCCTGATTGGTAAACATGCAAAGCTTACGTTAATACCGCTCTCATACAAATAATACAAACGGCATCATCTATTAATTATAAACTCTAACAAAAATGACCCCCATACAAACCGTCTCATTTAATCTTAAAATTCACATGTCACCGTGAAGCTTATGTTAATATCGCTCTCATACAAATAATACAAATGTCATCATCTACTAATTATAAACACAACACAAATGACCCCAATTCATTTAATCTTAAATCTTAAAATTCACATGTCCCCGTGAACGATAATCATACGTCCTTATATCTTATATAAGCTGTTGCTTTTAACCATCCACTTTCATCCTTCCATATCATTATTCGGAAGCATCCATACATGCATATAGAAAGTCTAAATATAGATTGACCCAGGTGCAATCTGTTTAATCCTAGACATCAATTAAACGCCAGATCTTATGGAAGTTTATCGACTGGAAATATAATAATTGCCTTCAAATATTTTCAAATTCCATTAGCTTTAGTCGTGAATAGATCTCGCACAGACTCAAGTCCGCGTAACGCCGATACTGAAAGGACAGCAGTCATCCAGAAAGTAGCATCTCGGTGTTGGTTTCCAAGGTTATGCCAGTTCATCCGTGCACCCTTTCAAATATATCAGAATTTCAGTTTTGGAAAAGGGATTTTTTAGATCTTAATTCAGTGGGTTGTTTTCACAAACTAGATTTCTAAACTACCATCCAAAAGAAACGCTACCAAGTTTTCAAACCGTATTGTATTCTCCATAGAAACCTCACAACAAATAAGGTATACATAGATATAACCTCATAGAATCACCACAATGTACATTCTGCAATGTTGAAGCAGAATCGATTATCCATCTTTTTCATGAATGTAAATTTGTAAAAACGCTGTGGCAAGATCTACTAAAATGGATCGAAAATGAAACAGACACCCATTTGAACCTAAAGGCAGAGACAATCCTTCTTGGATTCAGTGGGGAAAAAAACGATATTCGGGCTACTGATGTAATTCCTTTCCATGTAGACAGACTGGCAGACATATTGTATGAAGGGTTCTCATAGAAACTTAAAATACATCAGGAAAGGTATAGCCACCCCTTCAAATACAACGATTTAAAGGGAGTCAACAACCTAGCTCATGAAACCATATTGACCATGGTTAATGAGAGGGTCCAGACGGGTAAGGGGGGTCACATGACACAAACTTGGTACTGGCTGTCAGCTGTAAGCGGAAGGTTCGTCCCTACCGAGCATTTTCGACTCTATCGGGGCCCAGCTAATAAAACACTGGAAGTTAAAAATTCAGGTTGCAGACCCCCTTAAATCATAATTTTGTTTTTTTTAAATTATTTTTTCTTGACAAATACCATGATTATCTCATCGAGATAGGAAGCAGCCACGATAGATAATATAAAACTTTTCTGCCTCACTTTATGTCAAGGAAAGACAAATGTCCTCTAAGTTCTAATCCGATCCAGTTTTTATATGTATCAGTTTTCAGTAATGTTCTTCACCTCAGGTTGGACGCAATAACATTTGGAATGTACCATTCTCTAAGCACTGTATATCATACAATTAGCCCACACAGAATCAAACATCTACATGCAACAGAACCGACACATTTATAAATCAATAAAAAGAACTAAATGAAATTTAATGAAAAACTGTTCCAACTTGACCCGTAACCTAGAGACCTACTTTATATAATGCTATCCTAAACACTATCTATACTAACATGCGACAGGACTCGAATTACCATTAGAAAGACGATAGGATCTCAGTGTAACTATACTCAAGCATAACTAGTTGTCAGGCGAACAGTATTGTCCGGAAGCAGTCGGGTAGAAGAGTTGAAGTATTCTATGAATGGTTAGGTCCCGTGTTACAAATCTCGGTCTGACGTTGACGATGCCGGCTTAGATTACATTGTGTACACTTGTGACATGTGTTAAGTAACGATAGTGTACCCCGATTTTTATACATAAACTATCCACTGTATGGACAAACGGGGCTACGTTGGATGACCGATCTTTTTTGTCTCTATTTTGTTCAATTTCTCTGATTTTGATAGCTTTAAAGCCACTTTAATGCGTCAGTTAAAATTTTTTTTACCTAAGGACAATTTAAAACATCGGGGTCATCTTTAAATATTTGTTTTATTTAAATGCACTTTAAAGCACCAGTTCCATCAGTGAAAGCTTTGTTTTTCTAAGGAACTTTAAAGCCACGGTTTTATTTGTTTAATCTTTGTTTTATTTTATCTTAATGTTTTTGTTCTTTTTCATTTCCTGGTTTTGATATTATTACACTGAGTCCCATTTTAGCATCAGTTTCGCCTTTGCTAAAGATACGATATAGAAAAGCGTATTTGTTTTAGCTTTGAATTTAGGCTGCAAGTTATGAACTTCAGCAATGTGAGATTTACTATGCAAAGCTTCTCTGGTTAAAAATTGTGACCATATCTTTGTGACATTTAAGGTACGAAAACGCGATCGCTTTCTTGGATATTGTTTCAAGTCAAATTGTTCCCTAAGAAATTAGCATTTTAATTACCTTGTGAAATCAGATATAACATTTTTCTATTGAAATTCCAAGCACGTTTAAAGGAGCAACTATCAAAATTCCTACCTTCTCCGATATCCTTTTAAATGGTAGGTACAATTTCATTTCTTCAAAATTTCCGCCAAAAGAATATTGTTTTATGCCAAATACATGTACATGTATATTATCCTGAGAGAAACAAATACCTTTTGATCACTACCATTAGAAGAAACAATCAAGCAAAAACTGCTGGCGTCCAGTTTTGTCTAAACACATTTAAATCATTTGGAGTATGGGAATGGAATCGCGAAGCTTATCTGAAAATTGAACGTTCTTGTTGTTGTGAGCTTCCTCTATTTATTTTAAAAGTGTGTCCAATTTGAGTTCAGTTTCTGTCTTCGAGTTCGATTTGAGATCAAAGCATGGCGGTTTCAGTCGATATCCCACGCAAGGCCTAATTTGCGCTAGCTCCATTTCTTGAAACTTGCTGCTGACGGCTAAAATCCTTGGAGTGTCCCCACTTGGCGAAAAACTGCAGTCATGAGATTTCGGTAAGGATTATCAAGATTTGCCACAGTAACTAAGAGTATTTGTAAAGAAAGTTGATGAAATGTGACTGGAACTGGCCCAGCTGATTCCTTG
Organism: Steromphala cineraria; assembly: GCA_916613615.1. Taxonomy (NCBI): domain Eukaryota; kingdom Metazoa; phylum Mollusca; class Gastropoda; order Trochida; family Trochidae; genus Steromphala; species Steromphala cineraria. Next base: position 25,082,415 of record OU744728.1, on the reverse strand, counting down.
TTGGGGGAAATAGTAGCAGACAACTTTTTAAAACCTCCACTCCCTTTTTTAGTAATCTAATTTTCAAAACGATATTGAAATACTTTATTGATTGGACGATGGCATAAGATACTAAAAAGCGCAAAATTTGAAAGACGTGTACATAACGTGTTGATGGAAACTCATTTTTGATAAAATTGAAATATATTTATTAAATGTTGTAACTAATTGGTTAACATTGTCTGTGTCTTTGATTTTGGTTTTTGTAAATAACCTTTTTATATTCATTTGAAAACTTATAACAATCATGCATATATAAATGTAAATTGTAGAAACAACTAAAACCACAAAATATATTAATTGACACAAATACGTTCTTTGTTTTAATTCCCACGAAGAAGAATTTTTAATATACATGAGAAAATACCTTTTCCCCAGATGCAAAAAAGTTTATGTTTACGATTTCAGCTGGGTTACAATGGTTTCATTGTAGCAGTAAAATTTCATGTACAAATCTAAAATGCTTATTTAACACCTTACAGCTTTCAATAGGATTATCGCTAATCCTTTAAAGAACGTTATATTACTTCAAATCCCAAAACGATATTTTCCTGTGAGTCAATGGTATTTGTATTACCATGAGCTCTACAAAAGGCTTAAAGAAATATTACTTTTAAGAACTGGCATAAAGAATCAGGGTATAGCTTTCTATTCGAGTGTTGTTCCAAAGATTAGGGATGTCATTAAAGAGATAGAACGTCCCAAATTAAATCCACAATGGTGGCAAGAGTTTATGGAGCGAGAAAACTATATAAGAGGTGTTAAATAGTAAAAAAGAACTATATAAAAAGCTTGAATGGTTATACCACAGGGGGCGATTTTAGTGACCCTGGATTGAGGTCAAAGTTTAAGGTCATGGAGTTTGGTGTCAATGATTTGGAACAGTGGCTAACTCATCAAATAAGTGCTTAAAGGTCATTGTTACATTTGCAACTACCTCAGCTACCAGTGATACACTGATGGGCAAAAGAAACGACACCAACTTTTCAAAAGAGTAAAAAACAAAATGCTGTTGCACATGGAATGCGACTACAATCTCTTGTGAGGGGCACATCGCTTGTGAATAAATACTCACAATTCCAAACATCAAAGTATGATACTTATGATTGTATGTATTGTTCAAATACACGAGGGGTCCAAAAACGTCTTTTTCAAGTTAGTTCAGGTCGTAGGCCTAATCTTTGTTATTGAAATGAAAAAATTAAGAAAATTAGAAATTTGATAAAATAAAGATGTTATCAATATAAAAAAACTTGATAGAAATTCATATGTTCATGTATTTTGTCATTAAATCGGTTTCAAAACAAGCAAAATGGTCATTTCCATTATCCTATAGTTTTAAACGGCGTTTTTAAGGCGTGTTTTTTAAAAGCGTTAATTAAAATAGCTTTGAAATTAAAAACTTAGTTCAGATAGCTCTTGAAGACATGAAATAACCCTGTTTCTACACTCAGGGGCTAAAGAAACGAAACCGTACCAGGTATACGATCAATACTAAAAAAATGGAGACATGGGCTCTGTAGCTCATCAGACTTTTGATAGAAATAGGTTTTTAAGGTTGACCCATTTGGGTTCATGGGGTCATAAAATCTACAATTTAGAATCCTCATTGGGCAAGGAGTCTACACACAACATTTCAGCTCCCCAGGCCTTTTGGAACTGGAGAAGAAAATGAAAATAGGTTTTTCAGGTTTTGACCCCTGTGACCCCATTTTGGGTCATGGGGTCACACCAAATTTACAATTTAGATTCCCCATTGGCCAAAGAGTCTACACACTACTTTTCAGCTCTCTAGACCTTTTGAACTGGAGAAGAATATGAAAATATGTTTTTAAGGTTTTTACCCCTGTGACCCAATTTGGGATCAATGGGTCACATAATCTACAATTTAGAATCCCCATTGGCCAAGGAGTCTACACAAAACCGTTCAGCTCTCTAGACCTTTTGGAACTAGAGAAGAAGATGAAAATAGGTTTTTCAGGTTTTGACCCCTGTGACCCCATTTGGGGTCATGGGGTCACGAAATCTACATTTTAGAATCCCCATTTGCCAAGGAGTCTGCACATCAAAATTCAGCTCTCTAGAGTCATTGCTTCTGGAGATGAAGTCGAAAACGTTAAAACAGTTTACGGATGGACGGATGGACGGATTGACGAACGCCGGACGCCATGTTATGTGATGCCATGCCATAAGCCCATCGGGTCTTTCAAACCTGATGAGCTAAAAATGGAATTGATCCATAAAAAATTAAGCCATTGGGTCTCCGGAATGCAAAGATTGTTTCATGGTACTTTGGAGTCCTTGAACTTGGTAGGTCATATATGTTGAATTATCACTGATCTCTGTGTTTTTCTTAGAACAAAATAACCCAATTTGAAATAAAAACATCTTGCTTTTTATTAACGTGTAATAAAGAATGATTTTTAAGTGAAGTTACTATGAGTCGAACATTTAAAGAGTTTTCTGACGGTGGACGAGGGCGAATTTCAATCTGGGGTGATTTGTAGGCGTATTTGATGTCACAAGTAGATATCAGATTCATTTATTTCGCTTAAAAGGCAATGAGGTCAACAGTACAACATGTGTACAATACAAGATGGATAATATTAACGGCCACAACAATAATCATTAAGTTTGACACAAAGCAGATACGTTTTTTTCATTGTTTCAACACCTTATCTAAGAGTAGACAAAACTGGAAATGATTATCTTAATAAACAGTTGATAATAAACTAATTTGTACAAGTGTCGATGGAAAAGTGGATATCGTATTCATTGGATATTGTGTCTGCATGGTAGGATGACATGCATAACTAATGTATGGATTTATGTTACAATGTTGGTAATTGTAACAATGTTCCACTCAAGTACAAATGATAGATTTCAACTTACGATTCGAATGACACTTGCGTAAATCTGAACCTAGGAAATCTATTGCAACTATCTTGTCCATTGCCATATTGGACCAATCTCATTTAAATCCGATCAACCCACTAACGCATAACTCACTGCAGACAATCAACAGTCTCGATATAATAATAAGTATAGTAATAATCCTATCTGATTGCAAGGACATTTGGTGTAGGTTCCATTGAACATTTAGCCAAGTCATCAGTTGTCGCTTCAGAAACTTGACAACATTAAAAATTTATAACACAATAGCTTACTTCAGTGAACCGCCTTTGCCTCAAACTCCTAAAGTACCGTATTTCCTCGAATAGACGCCCCCGGCGTGTATTTTTTCAGACCCCCTTCACCCCAGGCGTGTATATATATTCGAGACCTGGCGTGTAGGCCTATTTACCTAAAACAGCCATATACCCCCGGCCTATATTCGAGACCCGGCTTCTATTCGAGGCCCGGCGTCTATTCGAGGAAATACGGTACCCGTCGCTTCTTTATTTATTCCAATACATACCTAAGTCACTTAGTACACAAACCCGGCGGCCGAATATAAACGACATTCTGCGCATGCAAATATAAATCATTTCAAAACATTTACATTCAAGACTTATGATTTTTTACTATAAATATAGATGCTACTTTAAAAGCTTCCTTGTCGATCATATTGTGAAGATTCACTTTCAAGTCCGGGTGACTCATAGATAAATGCTTGTCTAGTCAGACATCATCTCGGGTAGATGATACGCATGACCGGATGCGCTTGCTCATCCGGGACATCACTGAGTGCCATCTGCCGGATGATCCGCCATAAATGGGACATTTCTCACATTCTTGTTCACAGTTGTTGCTTTTGACACTGTCACGCCTCTGTCTAAAGGATGGTTATGATTTATTTTGATCCGAGATTTGATTTAGGATTATTTTTTAAATCGGTTTGGTGAAGGTTAAGAGGTTCACCCTCATGAAAAGGCTTATCTTTTTTTAAGATAAGAATATGTACATTGTAATGGGAGTGCTGTTTTCCTTATAAGTATAAAGAGCAAATCCAAAAATTCCAAAAAGTAAATATAAGTTTAATCGACAAAATTAAGGGTCGCATTCTTAAGTTCACATATGTAAAATCACGAAAATGTTCCTCAAGGTATGAACGTTGGTATATCTTTCGCAGTTGTATTGAAAATATTCCGTGAAATTTTCATCATGCCGTACTCATTTCTTTCCAATCGAATATCGTAAACGTCTTCCTCTGACTTGTCTTCTGTAAATGTGCTCCTCGCACAGGTAAAGGAACTCCGGAACTGACCAAACGCTAAATTTTAAACACCACCACTGAATACAACATCATTCTATTTCAACTAATAAGGGTTCTGTATTTCTAGCCATAGAACTGTTAGGTTGGAAGAAATAACTTGATAAGCTTTATGGGCAATCTAAATAAATTTAGATCAACAGATTTTATATTTTGTCATACTGTTGCCTAATATAAACCTATGAGTCTAAATTTATTGAGATTGCTTTAGGGGGGACTTTGGTTTGATGAACACTTTGAATTCTTAGTGAGTCTCCTTTAGGTCCTGACCCAGGATTTTCGAAGCTCTCTTAGTGCTAAGATAGTCGTAAGTACCATACATTAACATTGACTTACGACTATCTTAGTACTAAGAGGGCTTCGAAAATCTAGGCTCTATATCCTTATGATCTATCAGACTTGCGAACCACTTGGAAAAATTATGTCTTGTTTATTTTAACAGAACATGTCTGGCCTCCACAGACAGACAATTATTATATTTCTTCCAGATAACATAGCAAATTTTCGAATTGAATAGAAAGAAACATTTGTGGTGGAAGAATGCCTGCACGGCTTATCAAAAGTTTATTAAATTGGATAACTTTAAGTTTCGGATTGAATAAATTCAAAACATCTAGCATGTGCTTCGGTCTAGCAATAATCTCAAATTTCGCCTTGTGTTCAAATCCGGTTGCATGTTGGTGCAAAGCCCAAGTTTGGCGTTGCGCACAGATATGAAACAACACGTTTCCGATGCGAGAAAGAAAACTGGTTATTTCCTTATCTCTGCGCAACGCCTTCAGTTCGTGGCATAGAGGATAACCCGGCTCGATTCAGTTCGAACCCCGATAGCTCTAGACAATATTGTCACAGTTTTATTCCTCGGAGCACGATCGATTTTAATCAGACTGGAACCAAGCACAGTCTACTTCATATCCTTGGAGATTTCAAGCTCTGTTGTAGTTTGAATGATTTATTTGTAATAAGTTGTCGCTTCATATAACTGCTTTTTAGGCTTGAAGGTTCGGAATGCATGGGCTCGGCACTGACTTGATCAACTTTTAAACAATAATGAGAAACTAAAGGCGCGTTGAATGGAACCTGTATAAAAGTATAGTTGAACGATATTGAGTTATAAAAACATACAGAATTTACAGTCTAAGTAAACCTAGCATCAATATTACTCGCTACACTACACAGAATTTAGTAATGAAGAATGGAGAAATGACCGCCAAACTAATGCATTATGTTGAAATCTCTATGTTCTGCTGGTAAAATGAAACCTTATGAGTGAGTGAGTTATTGTTTAACGCGGCTTGGGCAATATTTCAGCCATATGTGGCGTTCAAACCTTATGAGCTGTATTGAAATGTTTTATTGCAAGTTGCGCGCCCTTGCAGGGTCGATACAATTGTCAGATAAAGATTGTTTTGTTAGATATATTTTGATGAAGTAAAAGTTTTTCATTAATGATTCTTTCCAAATCATATGATTAGAGATTTAACGATACTAGCTTCAATCGGAGATTCCGCCAACCTCAATAATATACAGCGGATAAAATTGTTGGAATCGAACACGACCTATTGCTCGGAGGTTCCTTAGGTTCTGCTGTAGGTTATTCATTTAGCACATCTCGGCACAATATTTGTCTCAGCAAAAAAGGCAAAATTGGCATAATTAGTTTAACTTTATTGAATAAAAGACTTAATATTAAGAGGTAAATTCACCGTACAGAGCTGTTCCAATCAGGTCACTAAAAAATCAGCTTGCGTGACTTCCTTCAAACAATAACTGATATACATGATAGATACTTATTAACATACCTGTAATCTTTATTGCAAAACCAATCATTATTTGCGAAGGCAGGCAGAGCGGAACAATCTACCAGAGATGACAACAATAAACAAATAATTTGTTTACAAGTAGAGCTTGTCGATTCCAGATTAGAGTAGTAAATACCGGTTGTCGTTCATATTTTTTGTCCAATGAAAGGAAATATCACCGATTGATCAGATAGAATCACGTGATTTTTATTCCCACATTCCTTGGTGATATGAGAAGTAAAGCATATCTTCATTCACACTAAAGTTATCTATCACACAGGTGCGCGTTATTTACACCTGCCGATACCTGCACAAGATACACCATACCTGTAATTAACTCCTCAATCAGTTACTGCACCGAATGCCTCAGTATGCCATTCAGTTTAATTGTGTCAAATGGTTTATGTTACATAAGTATTAGTTTTTAGGTCAGCAAACTCTGGCAAGGACTCGAAATCTTTGTCATAAGAGCAAAGCTATCAGTCTTCCTTAAAAGGTGTGATTTGTAAAAGCTTTCAAAATTTCTTTTTCATAAAATAAATATGACTTTTTAGCCACTGCGCATCAGTCATTTTCTCAGGTTTGAAAGGCAAATAATTATGCACTTCAGAAAGAGTTCATCAATAGAAACAGTTTTAATCTCTGCCGTGTCATTTGTATAAGGCCCTACCCACTTATAAATATCTGTTGATTTTTTGGCTAATGAATTGTACATGGAACTTCCAAAAAGTGAAATACAGATTTAAGCTTATATGGATATCTATGGAATGATATTTTTAACGTGCGAAAATTGGTTCAAAGCAAAAATATCCTATAAGGGGTTAGTGGGATAAGGGAGATAACTCTTGCCAGCCCGAAACAAAACCGCCAGGTCATGTCAAAAAGTGATAATTTCAGAAGGGGTTCAAATCCCTTTGAGAAAATTTGATAATCTTTTTTATTTAAAAAAAAAAAACCATTGTGATCATATGTTTAAATGTTTTTATTCATAAGTCTCAATAAAACCGGCACAATGTAAACTATACGACTCACACCAAATGTAACACAATATTAATGAAACATGTATTTTGATGGAAGATAAAATATGCAGCATCAGAGTCAAAATGAATGTTTCTTTAATAAATTATCCATGACAGCTTATTTAGTAACTAATGTTACATAAAATACATATTGACATTTAAAAAAATTCTATTATTGAAATGTTACATTTCAAATAACATTATTCACAAAACAGTAAACAGATTAATTTACCTAAAAGATTGGTGTTTAAAAAAACTTTTGACATTGGGCACAGCTGAACTTAACTTCATAAACGAAAGGTTAATTTAATGATTTTTTTAAAATGTACTTTTGTGAGAATGATATAAGGATAGATTATTTGTTATTTACATAATATATGTTGATATTTCTATCATTGAAACTGATGATTTCATGTACAAAAGTTTGCAGAGATTTTTATTAATTCATTATTTTACCTTGTTCAAAAATTAGATTAAAGTGGTTGATTAAGTAAGTAATTTCTTAAGTAGATTTGTTCTAAAAGACACATTACCATAGAGGAAAAAGGAGTCACAGGTTTGACAAAAACATCTAAGTACTTGTATGTACATAAAGATAGTCCAAAACAAAGCAACAAGCATTAAACACCGCTATAAAATCTGTCCTTACCTTATACAAACAGAATAAGAAAATGTGAATAAAATTTGACTTCATATTTTAATATTTTAAAAATAAATTTAAATGGATGACTTCCGTAATATATTCAATGATTTAATGACTTCAGAATTTTGCATAAATACTCTTGCTTTAAAATATAAATATTCATTGATGACTTCTCGAAATTGAAATGTACCGTAGTTCCTCTAATAAGTGGTGAGTCTCAAATAAGCACTGGGCCTTTAATAAGCGCTGGCCAGTAACAATAAGTTGAGAAAATAAGAGCCATGCTGCTAATAAGCGCCAGGTCTCTAATTAGCGCCAGGTCCTAATTATTGAATGAATGTTCCTTAGTTAACATTTCACAGATATTCACTGGCTTATAACAAACTTCAATTTCTATGAAAGAAATAAATGCCTGTCCTCCAATAAGCAAATTATGGTATAAATGTACAATCTTTAATTGAACAATTATAGCAGTTATATGCACCGGACGGTAGTCACAAGAACAACTATTGCAATTATAACTTTGAAAGAAAAAATATTTTTCAAAGGAGCATTAAGCTTGTTTAAAGAATTTAAGTTGACTTTCTTACATTTGTCTTAATAAATTTTATCATGTAATAAGATTTCCAACATTTACTTTATCTGGAGCCCTCTTGGGAGGGGTTCAGCAAAATCTTATCAAATAAGAACTGTATTTGCATTCCAAATTTAAACCAAAATGATTTAGACAAAACATAGAAATAATCAAGGCATACTTGAAACAGATGTAACATGAGAAGAAATGACTTGATAGTGAGGGTTCTAAATTTGTCAAAGGGTACTGGCGGGGGAACAATTATCGCCGCGTAACAGTTATCGCCACCACCTCGCTGTAAGGCATTTGAGCATTCTTTCACATCCAATCCTTCTATTTTTCATCAAAGGACCTCTCCCACTTTCAAATTATTACCAATAAAAAAAATCATCAAAAGAAATTAATTTTTCAGATGCCACGAAAGATAAATTTTAGCACGTGGGAAAAGTAAACGAGACGGGGAAGTCACGTGACCTGTCGAGAAATCTTATAAAATATTAAAAAAATGTATACATTTATATAAAATGATCCTGGCTACAGTTATGATACAGAAAAATATCAATTGTATGATTGCAAATAATTTTAGAATTGTTTTCCTAGAAATAATCGTGGTCAAAACTGGCCCACTTTACGGCAATGCGGTTACTTACCTTCACTCACTGCTACGGCGTGCAAATCAAGAAAACAACAATCAATGAAATAATGCAGCATATATATGCCTCAAAGAATTCAATTTCAACCTGAGATAGTTTTCTTTTCAATAATTATTTATTTTGCCGCAATATTTCACGTCTACCCGAAGTCGTTTGGTCCTCGCTAAACCGCTTGGATGCGGTCCGATCGAGTCGGGTGCTTGTCACTGACAGTCGGTCACTTTGCCTTTCGGGGGAAGGTAAATAAAATCAGATTAATAAATATAGATGTGTCTTCGTTCAAAGGATATGATATTTCAGTACCACTGACATTTTGCAAGAATTTGGAAATGAATTTAAATTGTGTGAACTGATATAGCGTATGTTGGCGATAACTATTACGGTAAGGTGTTACGAAACTCAGTATCGGTCTGTTGTAATTTTTAGCGGCCGTAGAGAACTAGAAAATAATCTACGATTGAAACATTTATTTCCTGACAGGAAGATCCCTAATCAAGTATTGTGTAGAATATTTACCAAATTTGATTATGCGTTTTGATATTAGAAACGAAAACGTCTAAAAAAACGGCGATAATTGTTCGCCAGCCAGTAAGCAAAAGAAATACCCCAAAGCAAAATTTTACATCTCTAATAAAGAAAGAAATTACTAAAAACATGTCTGAGTCTGGCTTAGCAAGCAGACTGTAGCAAGGTAGAAATAAAGCTGTCACTCGACCTATGCAATGAATTTTCCTTAGATCAAGCATATAGGTGAGGTGAGATGATTTAAGGTTTAACACTGCTTTCAAGAGTATTTCACTTATATAACAGCTGTAAGTATTATTGCAGGGAGAAAGCCTAAAACACTATTGTTGTTATGCATTCCGATGAAGCCTGCAAGCATCGGCTGGAACAAGTGAAGCATGGTTGGTACTGCACTGAAATTCAGTGTAGCATTGCACCCAAACTTTACTGCATGTAGAACAGTTACCTACTGCAGACAAGTTTCTGAGCCTCTGGCAGGATTCGAATCACAGACCACTTGATCAAAGCCAAACAAAGCAGACAGGGATGAACACAAAAATAAGTGGACAGCAACAAGATAACACAATACATTCAATATTTTCATCATCTGGTCAAAATCTCAAAGCGTGATATATATTAGCATCAATATCATCCTACAATAATACATATCAATTTTGCAAATAAACTCTCGTTTGATACACTATATTCAATGATTGTAAGTCTTTTCCATATCTGAGAAATCAGTTATATACAAATAGAGAATTAACTTTAAATTCACAGAATAACTATGCAAAACATTTTCAATAAAGGTTTTAGACTGAATCATCTTAATTTAAATTTAAATAGCTGAGAGCACTCTACTAAGTTACATTTTCTAAGTCCAAAAGTGACTCATTTTGGTGTTTTTCAGCATTTTATGCATTACTTGGCAAGATGGAGTTAACTTTTTACTTTTATTCAATATTCAGATTTTAATAAATCAGAAACTGGGGTCATGAATAATCTATTATGTTCTTGTTCAACAAAATATTGCTGATAAATTAACTTTTGAAATTTAAAAACAAAATGATGATAATGAAACTTTCATTAAAACTTGCTTATTTTCTTAAATTGATGATAAACAAGAAACTGACAATAAAAGATATGGTTAGCTAAGACTTTCCACGATCCAAAAGTGTTAGTGCCTTTTATTTACATATTTCAATTACTTATATGATAAGCATTCTCTCCCATAGAAGTAGCTCAAATACAAAATCCTCTGTTGTGATAAGGGAGATTCTCTATCTTGCAGCTCAGTCATCCAACTGCCAATATATATCGGACTACTTTCAGCCAATAAAAACACGGATGTCATAGGCATTCCTTTTTCTTAACATTTTGACTTAAAAAAACATGATATCATTTTCAATGAGAGTTGGAGAGGTCTTCATGGCTAAGTGTACAAGCTGTTGGGACAGTCAGTGCTTATGGTTGATTTTGACTTTTTCATAGCATTAGCTAGAATTGGTCTCCATGCCACACATCTTGCATGGAAAGCTTTCATGTTGTCATGAAGGCCTTTCTTTCATGATTCAGTCACCAAAGCACATATTCTGTCAATAATACTCAAACTGCCAAGTGCAAACTGTAGTAAATTGTAGTTATTCAAAAGTATTGTGGAATTACCATTCAAAATTGATATTTTTGAAATACCATCGCTCATCACACAACACCAATCGGACATCATCTTTCTAGCTCAAGAACTGCACATATCATAACAGAGGTTCAATCAGGAGTTCATGATATGAGCTACCTCTGTGTGGAGAGAATGTTGGATTAGCTGACAGACAATGAATGTAAAAGTATAACAATATTGATAAACGATAAAACAATCTCAAATCAGTCTTTCAAATGTGGTGAGACATAACATTTGCTAAGACATGGAACCAAGACATTCTCTCAGGACAGTGGCGGATCTGGGGGCCACGACTCCTCATCCTCCCCCTCCCCATTGTGAAGAGTAAGTACCAGCCCTCTTTACCATATCCTCCCCACCTCTTCCCCCGCCTAAAATTAATTTGGGAACACATCAAATCCAGGGCCAATTTACAATCAAGTTCTGGGGGGCATAACTCCTCATCCTCCCCCTCCCCATTGTGAAGAGTGGGTACCAGCCCTCATCCGCTTTACAATTATATCCTCCCCACCTCTTCCACCACTTAAAATGAATTTGGGAACACATCAAATCCAGGGGCTTCTTACATTCAAGTTCTTAAAATGATAAGATTGTCTGAAGGTAAAAAGGGTTCCAAACCCTTCTCCTCTTCTAATCACTCTCAGATCCTTCGCTATCAATGACCCCTCGAAGTCCTTTCAGTTTAAGCTTGAGAGGCGTCACCGTTTTCTTTGGGGATGGGGGATCGCTCTTTAATTTCCTCTTGGATCGACCTGCAGAAATGGAATATGAATAAAAATTCATGAGTTAACTTTCCTCAGTAAGTGAAACGATCAACTCTTCTGTACAGACTACCATAAGTTAATGCAGCAATTAGTTCACTAATCACATCATTTTAGCCCTGCCCTTTGCAACAATTTTTTTTAATTTTTGCGTTCATTTTAGCCCTCAATATTTAATTTAACATTACCTCCTTACTTGTTATCGAACATATTTTAAAATTTTCACTGAAGATTGTAAGTTAATGCTAAATGTATTATTTTGACAGTGACCAAAATCTCATTACACAAACCAATCATCCATAGTCAGAGGACAAAGTATGAAGATTCACATAAAATCAACTGGCGGCCATATTCTGTGAACACCTCATTCATTTTGTGTAAGAAAAAGCAGTTGCATGGTTAAACTTTAAGTTATATATCTGAATAATAACTGCTTCATTTTCTTTTTGTCTTTCAATTGGAACCATTAATTTTTATTTTCCTGACATGACCTTATATTCCCCCTAAAAACGTGCTACTGCCCCTTTAAGGCTTATGATTATTCACAAAAAATTGTTCGGAATTCCACCACACATAAATCCAAGTAATTATCTCCCCTCAAACAAGGCTCATGATTATTCACAATTTTTTTTTCGGAATTCCACCACACACAAACCCAAGTGGTAGCTGCAGACAAATGCAATGTGACAATTCACTGCATCAGACAGTCGGTGTTCAGTACCTTCAATACATTGGCCTGTCTTATTCTTAATTTTTCAGTCTTATTCTAACATATGCGAGATTGTACCTAAAACAAATACATCACATCCATGACAGAAAGAAACATTACAATTTTCTCTCCTTTTTTTCTCCAAGATTTTAATTACTCCAGTCCTATTTTGATGAGCATTATGAAAAAGGTTGGAAACCATACACAGGCATCATTACAAAGCATATCCATGTCAATGTACAAGAATAAAGTTTTAACTTGAATCATTGTTATGGTAGAAAAGAGATAAATATACTGTTTGGAAATCAGAATTATTATAGCTCTAAATAGCATAAAAAGAAGAACTCAAGTACACTCTTTTTGCTAGTCTTCTGGTTATGTGTTTGATTAAAAGAGCGAAGGGTTCCAGGTTCTAATCCAGCAATCTCTACTTTGAAAACTTTGTCTATTTTTTAATAATACATATATGTGTGATAAAATTGTTTTGATGGTTTGACAAATTTTCTTAGTCTCCTTTGAGAACTTTCTTTCAATAACAAACCCGCTATCAGGTCTTCCCATAAAAAGAAAACATAAGAGGTTATTCTGGGAAATAAAACCTCTTAAAGATGGACTGAAATGCTATATGGCAACTTTCAGGATTCGTGAAATAGTCATTACAATTTGACATTGACTCAAATTTAAATTACTGAAATCGACCTAGAAACGGCTTAATTACGACTGTATACATAACACTGCCTAATTAGGCCGGCGAACAGAATAAAACGCACTGAAGCGCGACTGCCTCGTGACGTGTTAGTAGGCGATGTGATACCCCGTTGTGTGCCCTCGTTATGTAAAACAACACAAGCTAACAGTACAGCTCAATGTTTAACCGTTGATTAAACACCCTAAACAACACCCCAACATCTCAAACCTTCAATAAATCGGTAGTTTATTTAATCAACTGGCAATTTGTTTTGATGAAAATGTAAGACCCTCATTAAAAACGAAGTTGTGCGCATAATGCTACAGCATGTAGCTGGTCTCGATTTGCGCAATGTTGTCATAAGACTGCACGTGAGAACCCGGATGTATTTTCGTCATAAACAATTGCTCACGTGTGAACCGTTTTATCTTCGTGCACAGTTGTCTGTTGTTATTGAATATAACTTTAGTAGCACAACAGAAAGGATGTTATTATACAATACTATTTTTTATACATTTAAACCAATTTTTTTTAAATGCCTTTGACTTATAGTTATTTCATTTAGTGATGGATAAGTTATAATTCTCAATGAAAGGCATGTATTGGATGATGACTGATGTCTTGTTTAAAACATTATTTTAATAGGGCATTTCACTGACAATCTTAATGTTGTCACTCTTGTACATAGAAGAGATATTGTTCACAACAATACCCGATACATGGCCCAACAGAATGAAGATTTATTAAATGAACCTTATTCAAAATAATTATCAGATAGAGCAAAAAAGTATTTCTAATTTCAACAGGTTATAATTTACCAATCGGAGAAAAAAGGGACGTTAAGGAATACAATTGCTATTTGATGTTACCTAATAAGCTGATGTCATAAAATAGCCAGGTGTTGATTATTGTGCATTATATAACCTACCTGCTATAGTCATCATCTGATAGCTTTTAATTAGGAAACAGACAGGAAATACGATAGACAATAAAGTAATTGTGTAATAGGTGAGTATCTGATCTAAAGAAAGTAAATAACACCTGCAGACCAATGTCATTGTTTATTCAACCTTTTTACACAACGTTCAAATCTAAATGTGAGCATTGTAAATTCGGATTATTACCATAAATCAGCCAAAAACTTTGTGCTATGTTTTATATTTTACTAATCTCTTTTTTCTCGGCATGCCAAACTGTTCATTCAGTGAAAATGCGAGCTCGAAACAGAAAATCGGTGTAGTGATCGGAACACGTGAGTTCGATGTAGATTGTCACATTGCTCTGTTTGACCTTACACAGCGGGTCAATTTGGCGTGATCAATGTGATGGGAATTTGTCTACGGAAACTTCATCAGGAGATATTCTAGGACAGTTGACAGCAACACAATGATATGACATACTGTTAATCGCTTGGAAAACGCAGAACTACGGATTTCGCCTACCATTTTCCATGTAAGCAGACGAACGCTTCGCCTACTGCCGCGTCACTTCCGGTATCCCCTGCCCGTGACCTCTCAGCCTTTGTTTTGGTTTGTCGCTGGACGGCGACGAGCAGACGCCTTGTTACGCAATGTTTACTTAGCTGTAGCTTCATTGAGAAACTGTGTATCGTTGCTGTTTTGGCCTAATATTTATGTTATATAGTTATTTGACCAATATCTTATGAAAAATATATTTAAAAAAGGTTATACAGCGGCTCTTTAAGAGGTAATTCCTAGGAATTAGAAACCTATCGGAGATTTCGTCTATTGTTTTGGAGGTCTCTTGTATTCCCGTAATAACCTCTAAGGAGGGTTTACATTGGGAAGTCAGGGCATTATATTCACATGTAAGACCTACTCGGGGGTTGGAAAGGTTTTATATTCATTTGTAAGACCTACTCGGGGGTTGGAAGGTTTTTGTATTTCAAAGTCAAAGGGTTTTATATTCCTATGTGTAACCTAACCCCTAAGTCCACATTATCTTGAAAAAACTTACAATGATTCCGATGTGCGGGAGTCGAACCCTCAACCCTCTGAACCGTAAGCTAGCACTATAACCACTACTCTAACGGGCCAGTTAGAAGTGAAAGTTATGTTAAACAATCTATTGATTGAAGATCAGATTTCGGTACAAAAAATCGGCCCTAAAGCATTAGGAAATCCAATTGCACTTTAATTCCAATTTTAAATGCATACAATTATTCAAAATGGATATTAACAGTGTAACACCTTTTCATTTGTGATAAATTTAAAGGATCCAAATACGGTGTCAACCACGTGACTTGTCGATTGTCATTTGTAAAACCTTACACCTCGAAGAATACTTTGCACGTGCATTATGTGCTATGTCAATATCAAAAAGTCATCTGAACACAATGCTTTTTTTGAAGGAAATTCATTTTAATCTTTTGTATTCAGAATTGAAGCGACAGTATAAAGTAATGTAATCCAATAATAAATGTTAAAATTAACCGACGAACATGAATCCTTGATATTTTTTTTTTTTTTCTCAATTTGTATGATCAGTCTGAAAATATGATTACAAATACTACAATATGGACAAATGATTACGGGTTGTTAATAACGGCATCTAAGTTAGTTAAAACACTCGAACTCAGTTATGCTTGGGTTTTCAAAACCTTCGGAAAGAAAGCCTCGCGGGAAGTAAGACCTCAAGTTTCGCTTTCGGTCTTACTTTCCGCTCAGCTTTCTTTCCTCAGGTTTTGAAATCCCAAGCATAACCTCGTTCTCGTGTTTTAACCCTAACGTAAACAACCGACAAACCAACAAGCAGAACCTGACCTAGGTTTTTAAGGAATCATATTTACCGCTGTCTGATATGATGTTGCTTTTGTTGAGTTCAGCTGCTTCTTTCTTAGATTCTGTATCAATTTTAAACTTTCTTGCTTTGCTCATCGAGGGAATCCCTGAAAGCACAAAATAACACAACAATAAAACAAACTTGATAAGCAAAAGCAGAGCAGCCCAAATACTTTTTTTTTGTCTGGCCCTGTTCTGCCCTTTACGACCTCAGTTAATATGCCATTTGCTAAGACATATGTATCAAAAAAATTAGTTCAGTAAAATTGCTTTATCATCCAAAACTGTGTTCTACAGGAGATATTGCTTGTGGAAGATCAAGCGATATCTCCTAGGAGAAGACAACGAACCTGTCATGCCCCTACTTCCAAATACTTTCATGATGCGAGCAATCTTCTCTTTATCGGTGTTGCATCCGAGGAGTTCGATCTTGTTACGGAGCTGGATACCGGCGGCTCGACCAATCTTGCGAAGAGCAGCTAGTTCACTTTTGTCCTGAAAGAACACCACAAGTGATGAAACTGAACTGAAAATGTCTGAGGGGTAAATCTATATTTTGTTAGAACTCTTTGGCAAATATTTCGAGATTTCATCTTAATAGCGATTCTAATTTCTTAGATTCCAATAAATATGGTCTTATAAGGGATTAATAGAATAGAATAATAGAATCTGTAAAATGTTTGAATGTGGCTTGATTGAAAATGAAATTCACTTTTTGTTTGAATGTGACGCATATGCTTCAATTAGAGAAAATTATTTTCAATCTTGTAGACAGGGTAACACAATGTAGTATTATCTTAAGTTAATTAGCAGCAAATGTAGTAATTCATTATTCAAATGTGCAAATTATTGTTTGGAAGATCTTGCTTTTAGAAAGCGTGCTATGTCTTCAATAATAATAATTTAACTACTGTCTTATAAATACTTTTATTTGCTACTCTTATTTTGTTAATTATATTGCTACAAAACCCCACAAAAAGGAATTGAATTGAACTAGTTTACTTTTATCCTGAAAGAAAACTCTGTATTTCAGACTGTAAATGAAATATCACCAAAGGTTGAAAATGAACCTCAGAAGGTAAGGGTTACCAAATCACTATTCTGTTAAAACTCTTTGCAAAATCTTGTGTGCACAATATTTCAGCTTTCAATAGATTCTATTTTTTTACATTCAAAAATTATCACTTGAGGTTTGCATTTATCCTGAAAAAGGCAACATGGTGACAATTACTCTGTGGTTCATCAGGCCTTAAATCATATAACTCAAAGGTTGAGAACTAGTTTCAATTGAAAGTGTCGAAAGACCACCAAATCTACAGTTTGTAAGAACCTTTTGACAAAGATTGTTAAAATTTCAGCTTTGAATGAAGATATATTTAAACAGTATTTTATGATTGGACATTTGTCACTGCATGTTTCTCATCAGGCTCTTGTCAAATACAATAATCTATAGAAAAAACTTTCTGGGGTAAGTTCAAGATTGAAAATTAATAGATTGATATTGGTCTAAATGATGCTACATAGTCGTGAACATCACCTGCAAAATTATATTTCATTAAAGCTTCTAACATTTTCCTATTTAATTAAGAAATAAAGTAGCCCTAACCATCATGTGTTTTGCAATAAAGTATAGTTTTGCCCTGAAATATTAATAAAGTTTATTATAGTTAAAGCATGTAGCCAAAGGGTGACTCTATCACTTTTCTAGTTTGTCGATTTTTACTTCTTCAAGTTATTTTTACTCCAAATATAAACATATTTTGTAAATCACGTCCGGCCGCAAATTGAAAATCCTCTATTAAAAAATAATTGCCATTTCTGATTTTCGAACTCCATCAAAGTATTGATACCCTGAAGACACACAGCAAATTTGGATATCATATCTTAAGAGTTTTTGCGAAAAATTTTCCCCTTTTAACTTGGATGGACAGACGGACACAGCCTAAAACTTTATCCCCCTTCCACTTCGTTGCAGGGGACAATAATGAAAGAATTGAAATTCATTTCAGGAAATACATTTTGTCATAATCTACAAAAGAAACGTAATAATGACATTTCTCATGTCTGATCCCATCATTTGGAGAACGGCCCTTGTGGCAGGAATAATCATTTAAATGAGCTGTCGTGTACACAGCAACATTCATTTTTGGCCTATACTGTAAACGTTTGCTAGATATTGTAAACTTCCAAGGTGGTGAACAAGTTGGTTTCCTAGTGGTCTGAACTCTGAATATTTGAAACTTTCACTCCTCGGAGTGACTTATTGATAAGTGCAGTTCAGGCAGTATTGCAGTCAACAGTAGCAATTTATTCCCTAGAAATTTTGATCAGACTGGCTATCACACTTCTGGATTAACAGAACTGTTACCATTTTGATTTGGACATCTTTCTCTGTATCTTTTGTAGAAACTGGAGAATCGACATCCATAGATGTGCCACTGTCATCGGAGTCTAGCTCAGACACCTGCAGTGAGAAAACATGAACATCAATCTCATTAAATATGATGAAACCTATCACCATTTCCCTAGTGCATAT
The DNA here is from genome assembly GCA_916613615.1 of Steromphala cineraria. Classification (NCBI taxonomy): domain Eukaryota; kingdom Metazoa; phylum Mollusca; class Gastropoda; order Trochida; family Trochidae; genus Steromphala; species Steromphala cineraria. The sequence continues at coordinate 25,063,798 of OU744728.1, read as the reverse complement.
CTGAAGCAATTCCTGCTAAACAGGGCAGATGCCATCCTCGATAATCCAGCACTTTTGTTCCGATAAATCTACACTACAAGCCCTGGAAAACTTTACGGGGTTTTACCTCAAATCCAATTACCTCCCTTTACATTCATGTTATCCAATCAGAAACGAAACGCAGACACCAAGTGCGTAAATAACTCGACCGTTCGCGACTTCAAGTGAGTGAGTTGGGGTTTAACGTGTTATCAGCAATTTTTCAGCTTTTTGACACGTGGATATTGCCATCCAAAAAGAGTAGACAGATCAGGGAGAAAGGGATCGAAAGGACGAGAGAAAAGGCGGAATGAAAGGCATAGTGAGAGATAGAAAGCTGGTTTTAGAAGTGATCTTATTGGTTGTTAGAAAGCAAGCGTTTTGCTGAGTCATTGCAAAGGGAGGTAAATGGGTTTGAGGTTAAACCCCGTAAAGTTTTCCAGGGCTTGTAGTGTAGATTTATCGGAATGAAAGCGCTGGATTATCAAGGATGGGCAGATGCCTGAAGTGAGAAAACATGAACATCAATCTCATTAAATCTGATGAAACATATCATCATTTCCTTACTGCATATCTGAAGCAATTCCTGCTAAACAGGGTTGATACCTGCAGTGAGAAAACATGAACATCAATCTCATTGAATCTGATGAAACCTATCACCATTTCCTCAGTGCATATCTGAAGCGAGTCCTGCTTCTTATTGAAGGAATAAACAAAGATATATATGTCTGACTTTTCATACTCAATCGGAGTTTGTAACACTCAGGATATACTTTGTCCTACTTTGCTAAAACTTACAGTTTTCTTGGACTGACTGTTTTCAGACACCTCAGAGTTTGCCTGGTCTTCTGGGTCACTGGCCTGAAATACGGAGAGAATACGGTTTTAGAAATACAGAGAGAATACAGTTTTAGAAATACGGAGATAATACGGTTTTAGAAATACGGAGAGAATACGGTTTTAGAAATACAAAGAGAATACGGTTTTAGAAATACAAAGAGTATACGGTTTTAGAAATACAGAGAGACACACAGCAAATTTGGTTTTCGTAATATCAATGGCTTCTGACTCACACACAAAGATTGATGGAACCCAAACATAAATCCCTGTCACACTTTATTTCGGGGGATAACATTTCATCTAAACCTTCTTAATGTGTTACCTGATGGTATTTACCTGTTGAGATTAGACCATACCTGCCAGGAAACTTGTTTAAATGTAAAAACACAGATCTCTCCAACCATTCCCCCCCCCCACACACAGAGGCAGATCAAGTCATGAAATGTCGATACAGCCTCTGTTCTCATAAGACTAAATCTGTGAGTTCCGGCAGTTCCCCCCCACCACAATCACCACAATCCATTTGAATTTCTTTATCAAATGACAATGCTTCTTACATGGAAAGGGTAGTTCATATTACAATGCCTTTGTCATGATTTAGTAGCTAAAATGATGATTAAAGAACAGCATCGCTGATTGCACAACTAACTTTTATTACCGTCAATCAGGCCTCTCCCAATCTTGCCCAAAAAATAGAGCCATGGGCTCTGTAGCTCATCAGACTTTTGATGGAAAAAGGTTTTGACCCCTGTGACCCCATTTAGGGTCATTGGGTCACAAAATCTACAAGTTTGAATCCCCATTGGCCAAGGAGTCTTTTTAGCTCTCTAGACCATTTGGAACTGGAGGAGAAGATGAAAATAGGTTTTGAAGGCTTTGACCCCAATTGGGGTCAAGGGGTAACCAAACCTAAAATTTAGAATCCTCATTGGCCAAGGAGTCTACACACAACTTTTTAGCTCTCTAGACCTTTTGGAACTTGAGAAGAAGATGAAAATAGGTTTTTAAAGTTTTGACCCCTGTGACCCCAATTGGGGTCATGAGGTCATGAAATCTACAATTTAGAATCCTCATTGGCCAAGGAGTCTAAACAACTTTTCAGCTCTCTAGACCTTTTGGAACTGGAGAAGAAGATAAAAATAGGTTTTTAAGGTTTTGACCCCTGTGACCCCATTTGGGGTCATGAGGTCATGAAATCTACAATTTAGAATCCCCATTGGCCAAGGAGTATACACACAAATTTTTAACTCTCTAGACCTTTTGGAACTGGAGAAGAAGATGAAAATAGGTTTTTAAGGTTTTGACCCCTGTGACCCCAATTTGGGTCATGAGGTCATGAAATCTACAATTTAGAATCCTCATTGGCCAAGGAGTCTTCACACAACTTTTCAGCTCTCTAGACCTTTTGGAACTGGAGAAGAAGATGAAAATAGGTTTTTAAGGTTTTGCCCCCTGTGACCCCATTTGGGGTCATGAGGTCATGAAATCTACAATTTAGAATCCCCATTGGCCAAGGAGTCTACACACAACTTTTTAGCTCTCTAGACCTTTTGGAACTGGAGAAGAAGATGAAAATAGGTTTTTAAGGTTTTGACCCCTGTGACCCCAATTGGGGTCATGAGGTCATGAAATCTACAATTTAGAATCCTCATTGGCCAAGGAGTCTACACACAACTTTTTAGCTCTCTAGACCTCTTGGAACTGGAGAAGAAGATGAAAATAGGTTTTTAAGGTTTTGACCCCTGTGACCCCAATTGGGGTCATGAGGTCATGAAATCTACAATTTAGAATCCCCAATTACCAAGGAGTCTACACACAACTTTTCAGCTCTCTTGACCTTTTGGAACTGGAGAAGAAGATGAAAATAGGTTTTTAAGGTTTTGCCCCCTGTGACCCCATTTGGGGTCATGAGGTCATGAAATCTACAATTTAGAATCCCCATTGGCCAAGGAGTCTACACACAATTTTTTAGCTCTCTAGACCTTTTGGAACTGGAGTAGAAGATGAAAATAGGTTTTTAAGGTTTTGACCCCTGTGACCCCAATTAGGGTCATGAGGTCATGAAATCTACAATTTAGAATCCCCAATTGCCAAGGAGTCTCCAAACAACTTTTTAGCTCTCTAGACCTTTTGGAACTGGAGAAGAAGATGAAAATAGGTTTTTAAGGTTTTGACCCCTGTGACCCCAATTGGGGTCATGAGGTCATGAAATCTACAATTTAGAATCCTCATTGGCCAAGGAGTCTACACACAACTTTTTAGCTCTCTAGACCTTTTGGAACTGGAGAAGAAGATGAAAATAGGTTTTTAAGGTTTTGACCCCTGTGACCCCAATTGGGGTCATGAGGTCATGAAATCTACAATTTAGAATCCCCAATTGCCAAGGAGTCTACACACAACTTTTCAGCTCTCTAGACCTTTTGGAACTGGAGAAGAAGATGAAAATAGGTTTTTAAGGTTTTGCCCCCTGTGACCCCATTTGGGATCATGAGGTCATGAAATCTACAATTTAGAATCCCCATTGGCCAAGGAGTCTACACACAACTTTTCAGCTCTCTAGACCTTTTGGAACTGGAGAAGAAGATGAAAATAGGTTTTTAAGGTTTTGACCCCTGTGACCCCATTTGGGGTCATGAGGTCATGAAATCTACAATTTAGAATCCCCAATTGCCAAGGAGTCTCCACACAACTTTTTAGCTCTCTAGACCTTTTGGAACTGGAGAAGAAGATGAAAATAGGTTTTTAAGGTTTTGACCCCTGTGACCCCATTTGGGGTCATGAGGTCATGAAATCTACAATTTAGAATCCCCAATTGCCAAGGAGTCTCCACATCAAATTTGAGCTCTCTAGAGTCATTGGTTCTGGAGAAGAAGTCGAAAATGTGAAAAGTTTACGGATGGACGGACGGACGGACGGACGCCGGACGCCATGCCATGCCATAAGCCCATCGGGTCTTTCAGACCTGATGAGCTAAAAATTGGTGCAATAAAACAGAGGCTGTATCAACATTTCATGACTTGATCTGCCTCTGTTGGGAGAGAATGATCACCAACTTATGCACAACAGGATTTTACCATTTGTGCTACCTCATATATATATTATATATATGCTGAAAGAACAGAACTCTAAAAATAAACCGCCAGACAAAAGGAAGTACACACCACAGTTAATTATTTTTGAAAAAAAAACTTTGATGATTCTTTAATGATGATCTTACTCTTGTTCTTATCAGTTTGAGAATATGCGATGATAAATTTACCTCCAAGTCCTGCTCACAAAAGTTTGAAAGGACTCATACTTAAGCTACGAGTCATGAGTTGCAAGGTTTTTGCTTACTCATTGAAGGACTCATTTAAATCTGGTAGGACTCGCAAGACATTGTACCATTCTCTCCCCACAGAGGCAACTCAGTCATACCTAAATTAGCCTCTGTTCTATTACGGCTAATATACGGGATAGAAAGGTAGAAATCTGATTGGAGGCAATCGAAGTTAGTTGTGCAATCAGCGACGCCGTTTCAAAAGTGGTCATTCGCAAAAGTTCGGCTATTCCCGTGTGGATCCGCATCAAAGGGAGATAAATCTTCCTTCTACAAAACAATCGCTTTTTACCTTCTCATTGGTTTTTATTTGGTGAATTATTAAAATAAAATTTATCATAAAACGAAGAACAATTTACACAATTATAAAACAATATGTTTCTAATGAAAAACCCTATACATATCTGATTTTGAAATAGTTTCCCTCTCTTAGACTCACACTGTTAATGAAAAAGAAACCTAAAGGCATGATTCTTTTGAAAGTCACTGAGCGACCGTTGAGTATTCCCGAAGTCGTGGACATCCAAAAGGTGTTATCATTGGCTGCAAATAAGGGAGATATCTCAAGTTACAACTTTTTGCCGCTAGGGCGATCTGCCGGAACCCCAGGATTTTGGCGTAATGGAACAGAGGCTAATTCAGGTATGACTGAGTTGCCTCTGTGGGGAGAGAATGGACATTGTACAAGCGAGTCCCTGAACTCAGCAGTTCATATTTGCAGATTGATCAGAAAATATGACATCAAAAACTCAAAATATATGTAATTGAAAATCTAACATATGATAAATTCAACTGAAGTATGTACTTTCTTTTGCCTGTCAGTGTAGTCACGTCAGTTCTATAATACTTCATGGTGAAGAGGATAACAGTATATTTTGCTTATGGTTGGGTACATCATGTAGTAACAGTTTTTTTCAACAAGACTTTGTGTATCAAAAATTAACTTTTATTGTAATAAAACTTTTAACAAAACATATTTACTTTCTCATTTCATTGTAATTGTTACATTTTCATTTTTTTAAATATTGTGTCTTGGTTTAATTTTGATGAATCTTGATTCCGTGCCAAACCAAAATGTATAATTCTTAGGTTTTGTGCAGCCTAAACCAAGGCCAATGTGTATCTTTTCACTCTCTCACGTTACCATCAATATCAATCTCATTGAAATCAAATAAAACTTCACTCACATCCAGCTATTTTCTGACTTGAGTACTTTAAATATCTTGACAGGTCAAAAGTCTTGTCAACCAACCAGACTTGAAAGTCATCAAATTGATATTTTAGCAGGCTACTGATAAAAGGTGAAAAAGAAAGTCCCACTCAAAGCCTTATGAGTAAAAAGTGATAAGTTTTAACTGATTTCAATGAGGTTGCCCTCAATATTAGATTTGATGAAGAAACAAAATTAATACCATATTTAACAAATCATCTTTGTTAATACCATATTCAACATATCCACAGTCAAAATTGTAAGAGCTCCGACTAAAATAGGGTTTGATGTTTGTGATTGGAGCACATATGTATTAAATTAAATAATCTGACGGTGAAAGTCATTATTAGGCTATTAACTGACCACCCTGCTCCATTAGGGTAATTTGATGTCCAGACCCTCCTCAATAGCCTTTAAGTAATCTCAGTATCTCAAAAGGCCATATATTGAATGATTTAGAAAAGCAATTATAATTGTAAGCCAACAAATTGTTTTGACAGAGGGATCAAGCAAAATATTTGGGAACTCAACATTCCTCTCATCCAGGTACTGCTAAAATTGTTTAATTTCAACAGTGTATTCATACGGCCATTCCCCAATCTGTTTCCTTTTGATTAGGGCTTGTAACTTTTTGGGGCTTTTTTAATATTTTACTAAGTTTACAAAACACCTCTTTTTCGGAAAACACTTTTCAAGCTAATTTCTTATACTGTTAGTCATATGAATTGCTGGCAGTCTAAGTAAACCTAGCCTCAATAATACTAGATAAACTCAGATATTAAGTCTAGCAAGATGTAGTCCCAGGTCGCTTCAGCCGACCTATCAAATTGACCAATCAGAGATTATCTTACCAAGCCGCAATAGTCTGCATTCGCACATATAACGCTGGAGGATCATTGGTCGACAAAAGGTCAGCTGACGCAACCTGCTACTACTATAATTATCGGAGTTTAGCAAGTATTATTAAGGCTAGGTTTAATTAGACTGGACTTCCTGGATATCTATAGCAATACAAGGGAAAAGAGCTATAAGGGGATTAATGGAGCCCCCAAAATATCCTGTCTCAGGGTACGAACGTTACGCTAACTCCGCTTATCTGTACCCTGGGCTCAGAATCTAGATTCCCTAGCGCCCAGACTTGGGATATGGCAAGTCAAATCATTTTATCATAAAATTTTTATCAAGAAGGTCGCGATAAAATAATGAAGCGATATCCCAAGTCGGTGCGCGAGGGAATTTAGCTTCTGAGCCAAGGGTACAGATTAGTGGAGTAAGCGTTACGTTCATACCCTGAGACAGGATGCCCCAAATATGACAATTCCCTATTGGAGCTATTTATGCTGACTATGGTAATAAGTGTCCTTCGAAACATAACACATGTTACTTTTAAGAATACAAATGAATGAATGAAACTTCGGTAAATTCCTTTTACCATATCAAAACAACTAAATCATGTTAACTTTTCAGAACACAAATGAAACGTTGGTAAATTCCTTTTACCATATCAAAACAACTAAACCATGTTATCTCTTAAAACACCAAAATAAATAACATTGGTAAATCCCTGTTTACCTTTTCAAAACACAAAATCAAGATCAACAACAATGGTTACCTTTTTTGAAACGAACTTTCACGACACCCATGCACTAAACTAACCTCTTGCCCAGATTCTCTCCCTTTAATAGAAGCAAGTTCACTATCCGACCTTTTGACCTCACTGGCTAAAGAGATATCATCCACTGGTTCAATAATACTGCTGACATCAGAGTCTGATTCAATCTCAACGTTTGGCAGAGAAGCTGATTTCTTTGGACTAGCAGACGTCCTTGCTCGGCCATTTTGTGCTTTTTTACTTCTTTTGGTTTTGGCAAGAGATTCACATTTTCGTGGTTTCAGCATCTCCAAACTTCTGATGCTATCATTCAACGAGCCGATATCCGAACCTTCTTCAGATTCAGAAATAACCCCACAAGAATCTATGGATTTCCCAAGAGAGTTGTCATGGCTACGAGAGGATTTTATCGGTGTGTTGCCATGGCTTCGGGTGGATTTTGCGGGTGTGTTGTCATGGATACAGGTGGATTTGGATGGGGTGTTGTGACAACTTGTAGTCCATTTTCTCGGGGTAACACAGATCGGCATTTCAGCTTTTGAGGACTCTTGGGAAGAAATAATTTCATACTCCTTATCAAGCAGTTCCTTAGTCCTTCTTAAGGAAGCAAGAGATTCATTTTCAGAGTCACTGGAATCTTCTATCTGTGGTTTCTTTGTTTTGATATTTCCTTTTGATTTCGAGGAACTTTTTAACTTTTTTCTGGGAAGGGGAGAAGAAATGCTAGAATCTAAATCTGTGTCTTCTCTGAATAGTGGTTTTATGTTTAATGACAGATCTTTAGATTCAAATGTTGAATCAAGAGTTCTTCTTGAAGATTTCTTTTTCTTTTTAGAGTTACTAGGTGTCCCGTGAACTTGAAATGACCTTAAAGGGAGATCATCAGATTCAAAAGTTGAATTCAGGAATTCATTTCTCAACCTTTTCCTCTTCTTTTTTGATTTCGATGATTTCAAAGGGGTTACATTAAAATCTGAGCTAAAGTCTAATTGTGATCTATTTCTGCTGTTATTTGTAACAGTTTTTAAAGGTTCGTCACTGAAATCTGAATCTGACTCCAATTCAGTTGGTATTATGACTTTCCAGTTCTTTGATACCTTTCGTAATATGACAGGCGTTGAACTTTTGAATTCCTGTTTTCTTTTTGTTTCCAATATCTTAATGTCCTTCAGTGACATGTCATCTGAATCAGAAAGATCAAGGTTAGAAGCAGACGACTTCCTGTTTGCACTGACCTTGACCTTGGAAGTCTTTGTGGTCCAATCTATCTGATCATCAATCTTTTCCAAGCGAATGACACACTGTTTCACATCAAAACTCTCACCACATAACAGTTTTGAAATATTCCTCTGCTTGAATGCCTTAAATAATTCCCTTTTCTTTGCATTCTTATCACTCTCTGTGTCTGACAGAGAAAAGACAGATCTTTTGCCTTTTCTGTTTTCTTTATTCTCACTTCCTTTCTTAGACTTATGTATGGACTTTTTCTTAGATTCAAACTTCTTTGATTTGAGATTTACATTCACCCCACTATCCTCAGATGCGAGGTCAGTTTCGATCCTAATGGACAAGGAACCTGCTCTACTGGACAAATGACTGGACATGGAAGCTAAATCACTTTCTGAATCTGTAACATCTGCAGAACGGGCAAGTTTACAGGCATTTCTTTGAGGTTTAGAGGAAGGATAGGACTTCTTAGAAAGATTACTTACCCCAAGATCAATGTGGAGGCTGTCCTCATCGGAACCCTCAGAATCAGAATCAAACCCATTCTTCTTGGCACCAACCTTTGAGGAGTTTGGGGTTTGTAAAATAGGCTCCTCATCGCTCTCACTGACCGTTTTAATGTCGGACTTCTTTATTTTGAGAATTAGTGGTCTCTTTTCTGGCTCTGGTTTTGGGGTTTCATTATCAGAATGATTCGAAGGTTCTACAATCATTTGTGCTTTAGCTTTCTTTGGCTTCCTTTTTGGCGACTTCTTTTTTTTACTTTTTGCAGGTTTTAGAGGTTCTTCCTCACTTTCACTGAAACCTCCGTCAGAATCACTCTCGGCGATTTGCTTTCTCGTTTTATTTCTTCTTGACTTAAGAGGAGATTCATCTTCAACAATGCAATCCTCTTGTTCTAATTTAGCCTTTGGAATAGGTGAGGCTTTCGCAGACAGCTTTGATTTTGGTTTCAAAGGTTCATCAATGTCACTATCATCATTAACAATTGGTGCTGCCAATATTCGTTTTTTGATTGGTTTAAGTGCTTCCTTAACTATTTCAACCTCACTAAGATTGTCAGAGTCATTAATTTCTGCTTTTGTTTTCTTTTTGGGTATCGGTGATGCTTTCGCTGTTGGTTTCCATTTTGGTCGCACCGGTTCATTGTCAGAATCACTTTCCAACCCCTCATCTGGTATTTTGATCTTCTTTGCTGCTGCCTTTCTTTTAGTGGCTTTTCGGGCTGGTTTAGCCTTTTTAACGGACTTCAAAGGTTTATCATCTTCCTCTGTGTCTATTTCTTTGATGTCTGTATTCTTTTTGTTGGAAGGTTTTTCAGATTTCTTTGATTTTGACAAAGGTTCATCATCACTTGAAACTTCACTCATTTTTTCTCTTTGAACAGGTACTGACTTCCCGTTAGCTTGATTCAAAGGTTCATACTGGTCATCACTGTCAATGTCCTCAGATTTTGTCAGTAATTTCTTTCGCTTTGCTGCAGGTTTAACAGAAGCAGTCTGCTTTTTAGTCTTTTTTGTTTGAAGTGGTGACAGATCTTCATCAATAACCAGACCCGTCTCTTCATCTGATGAAACATGTTTCCTTTTGTTTGTTTTGTCTGTCATTTCAGCGTCACTGCTGATAATTGAGGCAATATCTATATTTGATGAGACCGGAGATGACACCCCTTTGTCGGAATCCAAAACATTGTCCACAGCATCTTCTAAACTCATTTTCTTCTTCCTTTTAACTGGGGACTTCTTCTTTGGCGCTTTTTTCTTCTGTGGTTTCTTCTTTGGAGATTTGAGTGGTTTTGAAATACTCATTTCTTCCACAAAAGACTCCTCATTTGAATCTGGCTTTTCATCAAGGGAAGGGAGATCACTCTCAGAGTCATTTGTGTTGGAAACCTCAGCGGGTTTTGTTTCAATTTCCCGTTTGACTGGCGACACCATTTCAACACTTTCACCCTCACTTTCATTGTCACTTTCAACATAACTTACTTTTTTGTTCATACGCCTTGAAGTTTTTCGAGTAGGAGTTTCATTGAAACTTTCATTATCACTTTCAGGTTTGAATTTTCCATTTCGTTTTTTCACAATTTCTTTTTGCTGTTCATTTTTCTGATCTTTTTCTTTATCAGATTCAACATTAGTTTTATCATTTCTACCTTTTCTTTTCAAAGAATTAAGTTTTTGTGAACTGTTTTGGTCTTCTTTTGCTCCGTCTGCTCCAGCAGAAGACTTATCCTGGAGGCCATTACTGGAAAGAGAATTTGGAGCAGTTTTGTCACTGTTATCTGGTTTCTGGGGTAGTGGGTTTGATTGTTTTTTAGTCTTCTCAACATTTTCTTCTGCTTTCTGGGATTCAGGATTTTGTTGAGGTGTCTTAACAGGAGGTGGCTGGACTTCAGCAGGTACAGTCGTGAAAGGAACTTTCAAAGTCTGGAAAACAAATAGAAAATTTGTAAGGAACAAATGTTAATTATTATTTCTTATCAATATTTTTCAATCAGGTCGAAATCAGTAATTCATGAATTTCAGCATCATTGCAACATCAGAATATCCCGAATGCAATCAATCGTGAGAAGCGCAAATTACTGATTTTGTTGGAATGATTGGAAGCTCGCAGACTGGTTCTGTTTCATTTCATTTTGCGCAGTTAGCAGAATGACGATACTTCCACATTTCGATTGTGATCGAAGTCACGGTAAATTCCAGTACATTTTTGAAAATTTCAAGGAGTCTGGACATTACCTCAAAATTTCAGTACTTTTTCAGGACATTTAGTAAGCATTGTAAATTCAAGTACTTTTCCAGTATCAAAACCAAATTCAAGTACTTTTCCAGGCCCATGCGAACCATGAAAAAACTTGCTTTAATCGTATAAGACATACTTATTTAACTACATAATTGCAAATACCTCTGCTATTTCATCAAGCAGTCCACTGACAAACAGTTTGAGTTTATCTTTTTCATCTTTGCTTAGGCTTTGCTTGATGTGAGCTTCATACGCCTTTCGTACAGCTTTCGTTGTCAGCACGCTGAAAAAAGATAATAATAATAATAATAATGGATAGCTTTTATATAGCGCTAAATCTCCGCATTGCAGACTCAGAGCGCTCCATGCTCCATTACCCTGGTCTAACCCAAGCTGACATATATGTCGCTAGAAGGTCACCACCAACACAACTCTTTACCAGGTACCCATTTTCTGCTGGGTGAACAGAGGCACATTTTGAATAAAGTCACTTTCCCAGGGTGACACCACAAGTCTCTCAACCTGTGTCTCAGTGTGGGACAGGGAATGAACCCTTCAAACTCTCAGTTTATTCAGCAGCGAGCGAGTAACCCACTCATACAGCGAGCCGCGCCCATTGTTGCTGAACTATACTGATAGTGGTCGAGTGAGCATTGCACAGGACCACGTGCCACCGCATTTTGATATTACAATACATCCTGTATACTTATTGAGAAATCTTTTATTTTCAATAAATTCATAGCAAAAAACAATATTGCAGGGATCGAGAATGGCAGGGACAAATTCATTCTGAAACTTAATAAAATGCCTTTAAAAAATCCTGCTACATCAGCGCATATATCTACGTATTACAGCATAACGGATAGACATATACTAGGGCTGAAACGATTCATCGATACCTACGATACAATCGTAGCTTGGGAATTCATGATTATTGTATAGTGAGCTTCCTGTATCGTGATGCACTAAAAATAGATTTCACTTACTTAAAAATGAAAAGATAAAGTAAATGAACACTATAAAACCAGCTAGTGAAGCAATCTGATTCATAGATAACTGTCTTAGAAGAAAAAAAAAACGTTTTAATCTTCGATTTTCGAACATCTCATAACACAAAATGTTCACCATCTTGAATATTTCACAAAATATGCACTAAGTTATACTTTAAACTATGTATCGTGATACATTCTGTATCGTGATACGTATCGAATCGTGAGATTTCCCATGATGCTCAGCCCTAAGTCATATACGCTAATGTAGCAGGATTGCCTTAAAATGGCTCATTGTCAAAAGAGTCGTTCCAAATTTGACCATATGATATATAAAGAATCATATATAATCTGATGATATACGTATCATAATACAATGTCTGAATCTTGATATGCATCATTGACTTTAAATTTGCTTGTTTTACCTAAAAAAAAAATATATATATAATTTATTAGGTTTCTTTTCCTTGAAATAGTGAAATTTCAACGTTGTGTTACGAACAATGGTTCGCCCATATGTACCATTCTAAAGGGGCTGGTGGCGGCTAGTCCGCCTATGCTGAGAGGAAGACATAATGCATTTCTTTAATCTTGTGATTATTGTAATAAACAGATTATCATATTGTGCCCATAACACTATATTTACAACACATGTGCCTAGATATCAGCATATTCCTCGCTCTCGCTCAGGAATTACTAATATTATTCGGTCTTGGCATATCACTTCACGAAAATGGACAGAGATATTCTAATCATCACATCTGTCGTTTATACGATGACATTATAAAAACATAGACAAAATATTTGATGACTTTTCACGCACAGAAAAATATCTTGCTGACTTTTGTCATTTTTTTCAAGAGTGTGACTTTTGAGATTTTTTTTGGGATGCGGTAAAGTCGTAGACAAAACCGGCTCGTAGACACAAAATCCGGTGGAGTCGTAGACAAATAGAGCAGTGAGCTCGTAGATAGGTTTCCAAATAGGATTTGTACTAATAATAACAAACGTTTATTTATCAAATTCAAGGTTTCGAACACTCATAGGTTCGGTTAAACAAATAAAGAGAATAAAAACTATAATTAGATAATTTTGTTGTGTTTTTTTAAACTATTTATTGAATCCAATATCCATGTATTATTTTAAATTCTTGGAGTTCTTTTTTGATCTTTAAATAGAATGAATTCAGGTAAGTATGATTATATTTATCAACAATAACACAATCAACACCAGAATAGAGACGAGAAGACATCCGGGAAGGAGGAGTGAAAAAAAATATTCGAAGGAGTGATAATAAATGATGTTTTTAATTTATACCATTTATCAGTTCATTTGGGAGTCTTAATTATTACATGTTTTAATTTTTGTAATACGTAAGGCAAAATAATGACTAAGGTTCAATTAGTAGAGTATCATTAAACATATACATACTTTGTTTGAGAGGCATTTTATAAGATAAAACACAGATGTAATTGCTGTTATTAACCTTAATTACGTGATCACTGTCTACGAGATTGTTTTGTCTGCAAAATCACCGCAAGCCGAGTCTCACTTTCTGTACATTATAATATATGAAACTTTTTCATCACTCAAACCACCGGTTAGGTTATGAGACTATATAAATTATTTAACGATGTACATACACAAGTAATTAAAACATAAAAGGACGAAGATATCAAGTCCACAACTTATAACTTTTTATATTACCACATATATAAACAATACCTACCCATGAAGATAAATTTCTTTGAAAGCTAAAACCATATGCTACCGTTTCACATCAATGGATTTCTTCTCTGTTTTTGGCATATTTATACTTATGTTACAATAAAAGAATAATTGTTTTTTGTTTAAATGTATCTTGTATCAAGATAAATTTATGTATTTCATTTGTATCAATATTGATATTAAAACCCTTATTATTTGGGGATGTGAATTTGGTTTCCTTTCACCTCAAGGTGTTTACAACATCACATAGAAATAAAACCAAAATACCACGATAACAGAGATAGTCAGAGTCGCTTTTCAAGGGTCAGACATATTTTGTGTCGTTTCCTGTGAATCATACACACCTCAAATCCGACGTTTTGATAAGATTAGAAACAAAATCTTCCATCTTCTTTTTGGCGGGGGACGAAACAAGATATCATAACATCTTGTCTCCGTTTATTCTATTCAGTGACCTAGATATATGGCATGTAAGTAAGTTTATATCGTAGGGTAAGGACACATGAACATATATCCAGCACTTGCTTCTGAGTTGTGTAAACTGTTCGTCATATTCGACCAAATATCTTCGTGTTATTTTCCCCTTTTCAACTGGGTTTTAATTTTTCTTGCGAATGCGCATTGTATTCGATAACCAGTTTACGGAGAGACACGAAGATGGTCATTCGTACTCAGTCGGGATACGATGACACATTGTGATGCGGTTGTAAAATCTCTGCTAACTTCCCTATTTTTACTGCGTTTGGAATTTTCACAGATTTTTAGAAAATTATCAAATGTTGCATTCATAATAGATAAATAAATGAATAAATAAACATAATAATAAATAAAATAATGAACGTAAACGAAATTCCTAAAACATAATTATCCACATCTACAGCATAAATTATTACTTTCCTCAGTTATGTTACGTTTTTGTTATGTTATTAAAACGTTTTAGCCTAGTCTTGTAAACATTTTACATTTTGTAGAATTATTAAGAAAATATTTAACGTTTAACAGAGTTCTCTAATAAAGGTCAAATTTCATGTACTTAGATCTAAATGTTGGAGTATTTGTTAACCGCTATATATAATGTACGTATGATATCTCAACTGTGTTTTAAATGAAAAAACAAACAAACCAAAAACAAATTTACTATAATGATTAACATAGAATCGTGGTTGCTCTGTTGTCTTGTCATGATTACAGAAATGACATGAATTTACACTGATATAAAACTGACACTCGGAAAAATATAGTAAATATATGTTGCAATCTGAATAAATTTAGATAAACAGGTTGTATATTATGACATACATCATGTCACAATATAAAACCTGTTGATCTAAATTTAATTAAATTGTATATGTTGCTGGGGTTATTTTTTTATAATAAGCAAATGAATTATGATATGAATAATATGGATGACAAAGAGATTACGTCAAAAGGTATGAACAATATTGTTTTTCTATAACGTTTACGGCTTGACTTGTGAAGATAATTAATATTCTTTCAAGAAATGTATTTTTTGGCAAATGCTTTTTTGAAATTAATTATTAGTTCATCAAAATGTGATTTTGCATCAAATATTCTAATACAACTCACTCATTGACTTTCTAGCGATGAATTATGCTTCGGTAACAATAAGTCATGAGTTCCTGCATTGTGTGAGATATAGAGGATACTTAATGTTGTGTTCCAAATACCAGGTTTATTTCATCGAGTGTCATGGGTAAAGTTGATATTTCACAAGTGGCGCAGCCACGAGTGAAATATCAACTTTATCCATGTCACAAAATGAAATAAACCTGGTATTTGGAAAACTACATTAAGTATTCTATTTATTATATGATTTTTAATGAAATATGTAATTAAGATGACGTTGAAACTGGAAAGTTACCCCCTTTTGTTCACATGGCTGAAAGTAGTTCTGGCACCCAAACAGTGACGATATAATATATCGTCACTGGTCACAGTGAAAATATAATATATCGTCACTGTTGCCTAATAGACAGTTATTTCACTGATAAATCCCAGTATTTCATCACGGATCATATAATAAATTGCTTTAGCAACTCCGTGATTCGTTTGAGGTCACATATGACTCTATTAATGGCGTCATTTGAACGAGAAGTTCAGAATGTTGTTTAAAAGTATCGTTTAAAAGCAAATTGTCTATGAATAGTGAATGGCAGAAAGTCGTGATTATGATCGAAAATCTGACAGGGTGACCGTCACGTATGGTTAAATGTAATTTTGGAAGTTATCTATAGTTATCAAGAAAGGTATATATAGTAAGGAGTTGAAAGTGTTCGATAGGTTATGTAATTAGTAACCGTGAACATTAGATCTGTAATTTGCATAAGGCTATTTAGATTTTCATGGAAATTTCTGTCACATATATTTCATATTTGTCATTAGTGGACACAAAACGTTGATCTTTTTAATTTACTAATACATATATACATTTTATTTGATATCATATATACATTTAGACTCGTATCAAATTTGATGATATATATCGGAGCTAAGTAATATATATATACATGTATATTGTATATGGCCTGAAGATGCTCCTAACTTGAGCTGAAAGTACTAGCCAGTAAAATATATATCACAAAGAATGTTCAAACTCTATGGTAGTACATATTAAAAAGGAGAAGATGAAGTTGAATTAAGTTTGCAAACGTTTTCAGCAGATACACTCAGGGGCAAAAGAAACGATACCAACTTTTCGAAAGAGTACAAAACAAAATCATGTTGTAAATGAAATGCGACTAGGAACCCTTGTGATAGGCACATCAGATGTGAAGAAGTACTCACAATTTCAAACATCCAAGTATGATACTTATAATTGTATGACTGTTGAAATACACGAGGGGTCCCAAAACAGCTTTTTCATTGTTATTTTGGTTCATAATTTTTGGAATTGGAAAAAAATGACTATGAAATGTAAAAATCTAATAAATTTAAGATGTTATCAATATAAATAACCCTCGTAGAAGTTAATTTGTTCACGCATTTTGTTTAAAAACAAACAAAAGGGTCATTTTCACTATCCTATCTCGTCTAGTTAAGGAGATTTTTGATCGACGTTTTTTGAAAAGCGTTAAAGGGGCAGTAGCACGTTTTTTGATAATTTTATATTTTTAAATTTTCACTTATAATTTTAAGTTAATGCTTAATGTATTATTTTGACAGTGTCAAAAATCCCATGACACACACCAGTCATCCATAGTCAGAGGACAAAGTTTGAAGATTCACATAAAATCCACTGGCGGCCATTTTTGTGTGAACACCTTTAATTCATTTTGTGTAAGAAAAAGGAATCGCATGGCTAAACTTTAAGTTATATATTTGAATTATTACTGCCCCATTTAGTATAAATACATTGTCTTTCAATTGGAACCATTAATTTTCATTTTCCTGACATCACCTTATATTCCCCCTAAAAACGTGCTACTGCCCCTTTAACAGATATACCTTTGAATTAACCCAGTTTCAGCCGTAACTATCACTCGTAGCTTAATCTGTCATGCATTTTATATGGTATCGTTTCTTTTGCCCCTGAGTGTACATCCTGTACCTGCTTCATCAAGCCGTTTAATGCAGTAACTGATACACAGTACATATATATATATCACAGGGTGCGTTTGATAAATCATGTAATATTTGGTAACAGCTTTCAGAACATGATGAATTAGCTCTCCCCTGCAGGGTCCATATAATACACGTATCCAGATGGCAGACACCTGTGGCGACCCAATCCCTTCCCGTATATCAGTGCATGGTGATACCCACACTCCCTTGTTTAGACAATACCAATCCCATAAAGTCTCTTTAACATTTCTCGATCAGTTAAAGCTATGAAACACCACAGGAAAATTTATTTGATTAATTTATATATTTTATTGATTTATTTGATAATGAATTCATTTTTTTAAAATATAAGT
Organism: Steromphala cineraria; assembly: GCA_916613615.1. Lineage (NCBI taxonomy): Eukaryota > Metazoa > Mollusca > Gastropoda > Trochida > Trochidae > Steromphala > Steromphala cineraria. Next base: position 25,046,178 of record OU744728.1, on the reverse strand, counting down.
GATCAAAAGACGCATTTGACCTCTTACAAATTGATATTATAACTTTATATATATGTAATATATATAATAGATGTAATATATGTAACCTCAACCCACTTTTGAAAACTGAATTTAGAATTGCTACCAACGATATCGAATATCTGAACAACATCAGCAAGTTAGTTTATTCCACGTAGGATTGATACAACTTACATGATGTTAAAGCATTTCTAAAGGAGCCAATTAGCCGAATTTTTATAAATTCAGAAACGTTTTTTGGCAACGTTTCTGAAAAAAAACTTTCAGAAAAACGTTGTTTAAAATTCCCCTCTTACAGGGGAGTGAAATAAGGCTTTATGATTCGTCAGTGTTTTAACGTTCACCGAGGTACTTTATGTCGACAATATCTTTTATTTATCATATATAGTTATGTGTGATGAGATTTTAACGTAAATCTTAAAAGTTCTGTTATAAAACATATCTAAAAAGCGATGAATAAACTTGTAGGCTACATTCCTATTACCAAATCATATGTTATTTCTATGACATTCGTAATCAACGTTAACTGGCAAGAAAATAAGGTGACGTTTCTTTTGCCGAGGGTGTAGGCTCCATTTTGTTCATGTGAATAATTAAATCCATGTGTAAATATTTACGCTGACGTTTGAAAGGGAAATGTCCCTGGGGCTTAAGTCGATGTCACAAGTGGTCAGTTTTATTACAATGTCATGCACTTCGTGAATAATAGCTATATAGACAAACACTATTCAATTAAGGTACATCATAGCCTTGGGCATCTTGGCAGCTGTTTTGATAAGTAAAACTTTACCTATATCTGCACTTCAAAGTTCAAACTTAGCTGCGGATCCAAGAATTTAGATCGGTGTTGGGGTTCATCTTTATTTCATACTCATTTTTTTTAGACGAAATGCCTGATAGGTTTCTAAGAAATGTTAACAGTTGTCCCTGACTTCAAAGCAATTGATATAATGTTTTCTAACATAATCAATTCACTGAGAACCAACTTGATGTTCTCATCTACCTCAAAATTATGTTAAGGATAAAACACGAGAGCGAGGTTATGCTTGGGATTTTAAAACCTGAGGATAACGTTGATTATGAATGTCATGCATGGAAAACACATATGATGTTAATAGGAATGCCAAGTTTATTCATCGCGTTTCCAATAGATAAACGATTTAGGAGATAATGTATTATACAGTCTGATTAAAATCGACCGTACTCCGAGGAATAAAATATCAAAAATATTGTCTCCATCGGGGCTCGAACCAGCCAGGGCATCCTCCGAATGAGAGGAAAGCCGGGTTGGTTGAAGTTCAAACCCCACTAGAGACAATATTTTTACACTCTTTTCCCTCGAATCACAGTCGATTTTAATCAGACTGATGTATTATATGAATTTTTGAATATAATGACATGACTCAGTAATGATAAAGCTCTTGGAGGTCATTACGGGAAAACAAGATACTTCAAAACAATAGGTGGAATCCCTGATAGGTTTCTCAGAAAAACACAAGAGACCTTCAAAACCATAAACGAAATCTCATGAAGTCATGATTGGGAAGAGTTTCATTGCGATATATTGGTTGTCTATGAAACCAATGTTTTTCAAGAATTCCATCCATGGATTTCATGACGTAACTCCGGAAGAGAAAGAATCATTTCGTATCCAGTCAACGAGAGATTGGGAGAATTTCCTTTGCTAAGATCTAAGGAATTGAAGGCCGGAGGAATTCTTATTGTCTGGAGATCATCAAGACTATGTGTTTCGGGGAAAGAGGATAAAATATCCTGACATACGTTTCTTAACACCTTGAATATCTTCGAAACTTCCATATTTTCAATCTAAAAATGTCGAATTTAAAAAAAGGACACAGTATTCGATACCTCATCATTTATCTGAGGGTTACAATTCCGAGATCGTTTTCATTTGAAGAGTTATTCATTAGGCACCGGTATCACTCGTCAATGCAGAAATCATCGTGTAAGTGCCGTTTCCGTTGTAACATTTCTCCAAAATATGGCTATCTTACACCAAGGTAGCTTACGCTCGACATATATAGTTAGGACATGGCACCAACTTTCTTGTTTTCCATGTAAGTTTACTATTGATCCTGACACAAAATGTCTTTGTCTAGATAACATCATCTATTCATTTATGCATCCCGTACTGTCGATTTCCTAAGGATCGTAAAGGGGCAGTAGCACGTTTTTTTAGGGGGAATATAAGGTGATGTCAGGAAAAATAAAATAGATGGTTCCAGTTGAAAGACGATGTATTTTAACTAAATGAAGAAGTAATAAATCAAATGTATAAAATATATATAATGTGAAGTTCAGCCATGCGATTCCTTTTTCTTACTCAAAATGAATTAAATGTGTTCATACAAAAATGGCGGCCAATGGACTTTATGTGAATCTTCATTATTTGTTCTCTGACTATGGGTGATTGGTTTGTGTGGTAAATATTTTGACACTATCAAAATAATAATTTAGCATTGACAGACACTTATCAATGAAAAATTGAAAATATAAAATTTAAAAAATCGTGCTACTGCCCCTTTCAGATGTTGATTTCATTCATTTTTCAAGTAGTTATCTTCTTTCAATCAGGTTTCTCTCTTAATGTTAATATTTTCCGGATTTAATTTCCTTTACAAAAAGAATGTAGACATTGTTGTTCATAGGACATTGAATATCATATTTAGATTTTTGTTTCTTTATGAATCTTTCATTCATCGTTTTCTTCATATTGACCAAATCTTTGTAAATGTGTCTTGTCAATTTCTAACGAATGTGTTTTCATTTTAATTCATTAAGTTCATTTTTCAATCAATTTGATTCACAGTTTATCACCAAAACGTAGAAAGACACACATCAACATGTATAGTGTGGTAACATTGTTACACGTTCCGAAACGTTTCAATTAATATAATTAACCTTTTATCATACAGAGGCCGACAAGCTACACAGCCAATGGGTCTTTAAACGTTTTTATCTCTGTCAAACGGAGAATAGATTCGTGTTAAAGTCAGTACAATATCTAAAAGTTCTAAAAGATTTTATTGCGCTTATCACATCATATCAAGAACGTTACTTTGCACATTAAAGGGGCAGTAGCACGTTTTTTGAAAAATTTAAATTTCAAATTTTCACTGATAATTGTAAGTTTATTCTAAATGTATTATTTTGACAGTGACAAAAATCTCATTACACAAACCAATCATCCATAGTCAGAGGACAAAGTTTAAAGAATTCACATAAAATCCACTGGCGGCCATTTTGTGTGAACACCTTTAATTCATTTTGTGAAAGAAAAAGTATTCGCATGGCTAAACTTTATGTTATATATTATAATTATTACTGCTCCATTAAGTGTAAATACATCGTCTTTCAATTGAAACCATTAATTTTCATTTTCCTGACATCCCCTTATATTCCCTCTAAAAACGCGCTACTGCCCCTTTAACAGGCCCCTTCGTTGTAAAGCGACATCTCGTTTTATCAGCGACTTGGTTACATATATATACTTTTTATAGAACGCAAATTCAGGGGGGGGAGGGGGGTTCTATAACTTGTTATGTCATCTTTATTATTAACTATCTTCATTAATAACTATTTAATTAAGAAATAAAGTTCGCTTTTCCCCAATGTGTTTTGTAATAAAGTATAGTTTTGCCCTGAACTATTATAGTTAAAGCACGATGACGGTAGGAGGTATACCTTTATTGTCTGATAAAGTACTTTTTTTTCGATTGTTCTAACCGCTAGGCATCTTAGAATAGTTTTTAGTATGTGGTTTTATCTAGTGGTTGATTGGTGCCTTTTGCTATTTTGGTTATTCTTATTCTTTCTTGTTTCCATGGAAACAATTAGAACTTAGTGCATATTGGCGGTGGGGCCATTTCCGAGCCATAGCTCAACACCTATCTAGTATTATCTTACCATACTTTGTATGTGATTTAGTGGTGGATTGATGTCTTCTACTAAACTCACGTGCAAAAGAAACGTCCCCAAACGTTTTCAAACTATAAATAGCAAATCTCAAAACACTTGTATATTCTGTCATTTATTATTATTAACTTGTTGTATATTTATCAAATTCGATTCGTGCAAGAATTCGTGAAACATAAAGACATTTTTTTACCGTTTTACAAGATGATTAGTTGACTAGGGGTGTATTGTCCGGTATTCGATCACCTGTCAAAACACAAATCACACTGCTTCAGTTACTTAAACGTCATAATATCGGCTGTGGCCTCCTTGTGATGCAACAAGTAACGCAACACGATCGCCTAATAACACGACTATGGATAAGGTGCCATTTCCCCTGCAAAACACGACTCAAGTCCTGCACTGTCAGTGGAGGCTGTTGGCGTTGTCGAATACGTCGCCTGAGGTAGCCTCAAAGATGCTCTACTGGATACATATCCGGAGATCTTGCTGGCTAGGCCAAGACATTCACAACATTGACGAACAGTACTCCACAAAGCCAGTATTCGACGTCAATTTTGATGCTTTAACTTCATTGCTCTGAGAGGTCGATTTGCTCAAATGTCGTGTTAACGCAGTCGTCTGGTCACTGTCCATCTGCTGATTCGATGATTCAGGCTGTGTGCAGCTGATGACGTCACAGTCAGGAAAATGTTCCTCAGGGGAAGCACCCGTAAATGTCTGTCTACAATGGGGGTGGTCACCTTCGGTCTGTTTATTGTCCTGCCAGTCTGTCCAAAATGAATCAACAGCCTACCAATTGTTTGCTTCGAGCAGTTCAAGATTCTAGCGACATGGTCGTTTGTAGCGCCAAGTTGAAGCATACATTTTGCTCACCCTCTCTGCTTTGAAGTTAATTGCGGCATGTTCTTGTTGTCAACATGATGTAACTGATGCCCAAAAACATTTTGGCGGGGGCTTTATACCCCAAGACCATACGGGTATTTTTATGTACATTTAGGAAATTTCACTGATTAAAATAATTTTTCTCGTAAAAAACGTGCGTTTATTGTCCTTTTCTTGTCATGTCATCAACTTGAGTGTTTATGTGACCTATTCCTAACACTGAGTTAGGTTCAATGTCATTAGATAAAAAAATACAAATAAAAAATGTTTGGGGACGTTTCTTTTGCACGTGAGTATACTTTGGTTATACTGTTTTTTCTTTCTTTCTGGTTTCCATGGAAACAATCGGAACTCAATCCCTATGGAGAGTTGGGCCCTTTTCAAATCGTTATCTCAGTCTTTCAGTGTAATTTTACTCTTACGAAGTGGTCAGACCCATAGAAGGAGTGGACCCTTTTACTCCTAAGGCAGTCTAAGTAAACCTAGCCTCAATATTATCCGTTTCACTCCTATACTGAGTCTAAAAAGGTCTAGTAGTGGGTCGCGTCAACCGACCTTTCTGCGAACTATGACCTTCCAACGTTATACGTGCGAAGGCAGACTATTGTGGCTTGGTAAGCTGAGTTCTGATTGGTCAATTCGATACGTGGGCTGACGCGACCCTCTACTAGGCCCTTCTAGACTCAGTATATGAGTGAAACGGTTAATATTGAGGCTGCTCCTAAGGCTACTTATTTCTTTATTTCATGTTTCTTAAAATTTACCTCTATGGCATGTATCTGGGTTCACTGGCAAAAAAGGCTAAAATGGTGAGGTTTTATAAAAAAGAATGAACATGAATATTAACAAATATTTCTACTTATGAACTATCTTGTTCTTGCCATCAGAACCTTTTTAGATTAATCCTGAACACTAAGATTTAAATTCAAGGGTACCATATTTTAAGGTGAACGGATGAAGGGGAGAAGGGGGTTAAATCGTTACTTTGTAAGTCATAATGCGCGTACATGTATTTACTGTATTTACTGCTGTTTTTCTGTTGTTTAAGTCATCTTCGCTTACATGTTTTAGTCTGGTCAGATTAAAAAAACAATAACTCATATGTTAAAATATAAAATCGATGGTCGTGAAATTAGTACAACCTGTTCAATGCAGCCTCTAATACGAACCACATATTTAAAGTACCTCTATGAAACGAACACCTGTATGTAACGGTCATTCTGGTCAGTTCCTAAGGCCACAGAGCTCTGTCTTCAGTTGAGAGTAAATTGTAGTCATCAAATGTTTAGAAAATCTTCATGAATTTCGGTTGGACTGAATTTGTCAAACGCCAATACGTAATCACTCAGTTCTGACAATTGTATTGGTAGACTTTTGCGAAGATACCGCGAATCCTCGTATTTAAGCTCTGGGCTTAATTTCGAATTTTACATATTTCATATGAGAAATATATTTTCTGAAATTAAGCCCTGGGCGTTATTTCGAAGAGAAATAAATTACTACTTTTCTTCTTTTTACTTTTGATATAACGAATCCATGTGTGGCAAATTAAAAATTAGAAAGCTTTATTTGTTAATGATTCCACAAAAGAAACGCTGCAAAAGCGAATGAAAAAAATCCATTTCCTTTTTTTTTAAAATAGAGCCATGGGCTCTGTAGCTCATCAGGCTTTACAATTGATTTCGCTATAGGGTGTGGCCAATGTGGTGCCCCCTTAGTAGGGGCCATGGAACCACCAAAGCTACAATTTATAATCCTTACTAGATAAGGAGTTTGTACACAACGTTTCAGCTTTCTAGGCCTTCTGCATCTGGAGAAGAAGATGGAAATAGGTTTTTAGGGCATGGTCCCTTAGGCCCTTATTAGGGGTCACAGGGCCACCAAAGCTACAATTTATAATCCTCACTAGTCAAGGAGTCTGTACACAAAGTTTTAGCTTTCTAGGCCTTATGCTTCTGGAGAAAAAGATAAAAAAAATCAGCCGTCTTGGGCTTCTGCTTCTGGAGAAGAAGATGAAAATAAGTTTTAAGGGCGTGTCCCCTGTGGCCCTTAACTGGGGTCACAGGGTCACCAAAGTTACAAATCAGAATCCCCACATGCCAAGGTACCTTCACACAAAACATCAGCTCTCTAGAGTCATTGGTTCTGGAAAAGAAGACGAACATAGGTTTTAAGGGCGTGGCCCTTGTGGCCCTTAATTGGGGTCACAGGGTCACCAACGTTACACATCAGAATCCCCACATGCCAAGGTACCTGCACACAAAATATCAGCTCTCTAGGGTCATTGGTTCTGGTGAAGATGACGAACATAGGTTTTAATGGCGTGGCCCCTATGGCCCTTAATTGGGGTCACAGGGTCACAAAAGTTACAAATTAGAATCCCCATATGCCAAGGTGCCTGTACATAAAATTTCAGCTTTCTGGGTCTTCTGCTTCTGGAGAAGAAGACGAACATAGGTTTTAAGGGCGTGGCCCCTGTGGCCCTTAATTGGGGTCACAGGGTCACACAAGTTACAAATTAGAATCCCGACATGCCAAGGCACCTGCACACAAAATATCAGCTCTCTAGAGTCATTTGTTCTGGAGAAGAAGACGAACATAGGTTTTAAGGGCGTGGCCCTTGTGGCCCTTAATTGGGGTCACAGGGTCACCAACGTTACACATCAGAATCCCCACATGCCAAGGTACCTGCACACAAAATATCAGCTCTCTAGGGTCATTGGTTCTGGTGAAGATGACGAACATAGGTTTTAATGGCGTGGCCCCTATGGCCCTTAATTGGGGTCACAGGGTCACAAAAGTTACAAATTAGAATCCCCATATGCCAAGGTGCCTGTACATAAAATTTCAGCTCTCTGGGGCTTCTGCTTCTGGAGAAGAAGATGAAAATAAGTTTTTAAGGGCGTGGCCCCTGTGGCCCTAAGTTGGGGTCACAGGGTCACCAAAGTTACAAATCAGAATCCCCACATGCCAAGGTACCTGTACACACAATTTCAGCTCTCTAGTGTATATGGTTTATGAGGAGAAGTCGAAAGTGTCAAAAGTTTCTGGACGACGGACGACGGATGGACACCGGACGACGGGCCATGCCATAAGCCCATCTCGCCTTTCAGGTCTGATGAGCTAATAATAATTTTACTCTTATCAGCTCCCGAATGCGTATGTCAAATGTATCAACGGTTTCATGTTTTGTGCCTTGAGTGACTCTTGCATTTCGAGAATCAAGCCTTTTCTACGTCCGAAATCGTTGCCTTATAGAGACCGATTAATTCCATCGAAAGCCCTCTTTGAACATTTTGAAGGAAGAAATGCAATATCAAATTTAAGTCCATGGGCTATAATTCGAAAATCAGAACTCGTTATTAAGCCCATGGGCTTAATAAAGGCAGGGCTTACGAGGATTCCCGGTAGTATTGGAGAACAGGCTGTGAAAGGCAACTGATGTGCATTTACACGTGGGAATGTTCATCAGACAGGAAGCATTTGGGACACCCCTCTTTTTACAAACGTCAAGCGTATTATGTAAAAATCCCATAATATGTGTACGTACATGTGTAGTGGTATATTTCACAATGTGTAATGCGTAATTAACACTCAAAAGTAGAAGTTGATTCCATGTACGTGCATAATGCGAACACCTATTACACGTACATGGAATTAACTTCTACTATTTAAAACCAGTGTTTAAAATATAGCCCGTCCGCCAGTCCTTCACTGGCTACTTTTGGCAAGGACTGGTTACTTTTTGGTCAGGAATGGTAACTTTTCAATGTTTTTTCTTTATTGATCAATTAATTTTCAGGACAGGCTAAGTTTCCAATCTAATGTAATCTATAGCTAAAAATCTACATGATTTTGGTTTTCTTGTTGAGCTTTTACCTCAGCTGTTCTAAGTTACCAATTTACATGTGTGTGGTTGCTCTGACTTGCTCATATGTCTGTTACTAAGCAGTAGTACTTGTGTGTTGTGTATTGTGATTTTTTGTATGTCTTGTTCAGCACATTCTCTTCCCAAAGAGGCTCCTCAGTCATTTTACTCTGATCTAACCTCTGTTCCAGTTAGCCAAATACATGGACAAGAAAGGTAGAACCTGATTGATGTCATCAAACTTAATTGTGCAATCAGCGATGCCGTTTCTAAAGTGGTAATTTGCAATGCCTGGGTCATTTCCGTATGCTTCGGAAAAACTATATTGACAAAATTTATATCAAGGGGAGATAACTCTTGCTTTGACAAAGCATCTCTTTTTTACCTTCTAGATAGTTTTTATAGTTAATTAGTGAAATAAAAATTATCATGAAACACATAATAATTTAGTTATAAAACAGTTCATTTCTTCATAGAAACGATCCATATTTTATTTTTCAAATATTTTTCCCCTTACAATTTGAATGAAAATTGAACATAATGGTATGATATTCTTCATGTGACTATATGGACCCTTGGATACTCACAAACAAAGGTATCCAAAACAAGATTTCATTGGCGGCAAATCAGGTAGATATCTTATGTTGCAACTTTTTGCTGCAAGGGTGATCTGCCGGAATCCAAGGATTTTGGCTAATTGGAACAGAGGCTTGATCAGAGTATTAGCTGTCTCTGTAGGGAGAGAATGTGTTCAGCGTTGTTTTGCAAATTTCCTTCAAGATAATAACGATTTATCTGTGTTATCATATGTTATCCTATAAGGGAATAACAAAGAGGGATATTCCAAGTTTCTTACCTGATAAAGAAGTAAGCATAGACTCAAAACCTTATTATTTTCACAATAAAGAAGTTGTTGTCCAGAAAATCTACCCATTTTTCTTTTGGTTGTCCATATCATGCACATGGAAAATGTATCAAACACAGAAAACATCCACACAGATTTGCAAACTTTTCATTTATTGTACCACAAAAGATACATATAAAAGCTTCATTGTAACAAAGAGACAAATAGTCAGCTATCACTTACATCTTCCTTTTCCATAAACATAAACATTGTGGGTTGTTTTTCTATATTTGATAAAATATGATTTATATGTCAAAGAAGTAACTGAACATTGCCAGAACTTTACCATTCAATTTTTATATAATTAGATTAAAATCTTTGTATTTTATCCCTGAAATTTAGTTTTCGGGGCAGACATAAGTAGCATTTATGAATTTATATTACATTTTTCAGAAAGAATAAAAGAAGGATTTTAAATCAATTTCAAACTAATTAATATTAAAATTAAAATCTAATTATAAATTGCTTAACACATGAGTACTGGGTGAAAATAAATATGTTTTCTTGATTAATAAAAATAAACATAAAATCTTTCTCTACACAAGACTATAAATGAAATGAAAATAAATAGGAACTTTCATAAATATTAAAGAAAACTACGTTGTTTCTAGTTCTTGACATCCAACTTTGACAAATAAGATCCAAATTAAAATGAATTCAATACATTAAAAAAAATCCCCTGATGATTAATAATCTTGATTAGAAAATTAAATAATTCCTAATATTGATTGTTATATCTTCAAAGATAATTATTATCGTAAGTGATAGATCTTCAAAAGTAATTCAACTATTGATTGATAGATCTTTAGTATTTAATAATCTTGATTGATAAATCTTCATAGATAATTAATTACTTATCTTGATTCACTGATCTTAAAGAAAATATGGTAAAAGATTTCGAGAGAGCAATCTTTGAGAACCCAAAACCACAGACCCTTTTGATAAACAATTCCAGAAATCAATATAGCACCATGGTGCGGAGACAAACATAGATTGACAGTACAAACAATTCTTTGTGCAGATTGACAAAGTTGAAATCTAAAAGATTTATTTAAAAAAATCTCGTAAAACACCATTGTGACCACACACCTTCTAAAAGCATGAAGATAGAAACCTGAATAGCTCAAAGGGCAATAACTCTCATTTTACTGTGACAATATTAATTGGAGTTAACTCCCCTTTGCTCAAAGGGCAATAACTCTCATTTTACTGTGACAATATTAATTGGAGTTAACTCCCCTTTGCTCAAAGGGCAATAACTCTCATTTTACTGTGACAATATTAATTGGAGTTAACTCCCCTTTGCTCAAAGGGAAATAACATTCATTTTACGATGACAATATTAATTGGAGTTATCTCCCCTTTCTTTGATGTATTTTAATCAATAGGAAGAAAAATATCATCTTAAAATCTTATGCATATCAGTTAATCAATAATCATCTTTTTGGTATTTTAATTAATGTACCCAATAAAAAGCAAAAAAGACATCAGATATTAAAAAAACCCTGGGGGAACACTCTCAGTTAACTGGTTTTTTTTTGGGATATCCTCCCCTTTTTCTGTTTCAAATTTATCTAACCTCAAATTGTTATCTTAACACAAACGCTTGCCTTATCTGTGACATAATTGAGCATTTTGTGAGTAACTTGTAACCAGTTTGTATACAAGATTGTCATCAAAATACCTTTATTTAAACAATCTTTTGATATAATGATCCTTATAGTCATCGTCTAAAATTCCCAATAAAAATGATAACAGTGCTAAAGGTATATATAGCATTAAAACTAGAATACACATAAAGAACTTTTCATAAAAATTTTCAAGGGACTGAATTTCATGTAAATCATTATAGAACATAACTTACAAAAGTATAAATGAGCTTATATCTATTGATATAGAAGCGCTGGTGACTTATGTCTACTTCAGAAGAACATACAAGAAAAACATTTTTATATAAATAGATGTTGTGCCAAGTCACTGACATTACTTCTACTGAAGCTGTGCAATTTATACATAGAAAAGGTCTGTATATAATATATTAAGAATTGTTTATCAAATAATAAAATACACTTCTCATAACAATAACAACATCTTTGAACAACAAGACGAATATTGAATAACAATGGGAACTAGTTTAACTGACAATCATCCGTCCAATCATTCACACACGATGGGTATCCCAGGTATTCATAGAAACATCACCATCTCCTTATCTAAAGAGTTAAAGGGATATTTTGTTTAGAACATGGAAACATCACCATCTCCTTATCTAAAGATTTAAAGGGATATTTTGTTTAGAACATAGAAACATCATCATCTCCTTATCTAAAGAGTTAAAGGGATATTTTGTTTAGAACATAGAAACATCACCATCTCCTTATCTAAAGAGTTAAAGGGATATTTTGTTTAGAAGGATTTACATTTTGGGTTATTTTGGCGTGACAAGTGATATAAATAACCTGCAGTTTATTCATTTTGCTGATAATTCTTGATAAAGAATTGCATAATTAGAATACCCACAATTGACAAATAAGTAATCATTATGTATCAAAAAATGCCATGTCATGTCTCTGTAAGGCTAAGAAATGTAGCACTGATAAAAATGCTTCTTTTTTTATAAATTTTTTAAAAACAATGTTTCGATATTCTTTGTTATTTGTAACAAAGCAGTTAAAGAATTTACCCACAGTAACAAGTTCCATGTGGAGAGTGCTTAATGATGTGTCATTCATAAATATAATTGTAAAACAAGAAAGGCCCATTGAATTTCCACAAAAATACCCATAACGTCCCTTTAAAAACTCTGATTGGTCAATAAACCATCATCCCGTCATAAACTGAACTAAAATAGTAAGGGATATATGGGAATTTTCAATTTATAGAAAGTGACATTCTAAATGATTGACACAAAGATGAAATATGACCCAAAAAAATTATCTTGTCCAATAACACATCGGTGCATCTATGTAAATTTGCTCATAAACTCTAGGTTAAATTTATTTTTAATTGATTAAATATTTACTCTTGAGGCTTAAACCTAGTATAGATCTAAGGTTATTTCATTTCCAAATTCCATCACAATAGTACCCTGTAAAACATTGCCTCTGCAATTATTACCATAAGCATGACAGATTATACTTAATGACAATTCCAATTTTATGATTTGGGGTTTACTTAATTATTCATTTATCTATTATGATCTTGATGATAAAGAATTTCATTTTAAAGGAGAATACTTAAGAAAAGTATAATATGTTTCAACAGTTCACTAAATCACGCTATAAAATACACATGATAACATACTTCTAATATCACAAAATATAGATGGCTATCACAAAATACAAATATATATATATGCATAAAGCGAACACATAAAAAACCCTTTGGAAAACGAACAGGAGTAGTTTTATACAAACTGAACAACTCACGCGAGTCTTCCAAAAAATAGAAAAGACAACATACTTTAGCCTGAATGATGCTACCTTCAAATGATATTGTGCAGAAAAATAATCAAGTAATCATGAAACTGATTACTTTCATAAATACAATTCAATCTCTTCTGATGAATAAGTAAGATTCACACCATTCTGAGTGTCTGTACTACAGGAATCCAACAAAGTGAACAATTCAAGTCTTGGACTAAGAGTGCATTTACAGATAAAAGAGGTCCGAAGTATATTTATTATTTTATATTGTATATATTGTATATTATTAGTACTTATGTTGATTTGTGAATCAGGAACGAATGTCATGAATATTAACACTATTTCAATGACTGACTAAAATAATAATAAAGTAATAGAATTACAGCTACGGCTAAATAGTAATTTGTGATATGAATATTGATATTAGCTATGGTGAATTTAACTGGATAAATCAATGTTGTGAAGTGCTAAGGCTAACTTAGTATTTGTTGTTTTGTATAAGGACCCTGTTATTTTAATATTAACACTGATATGATCTTCAAGAGACGTGGGACTTAGAAGTTGAGCAAAACGTCTTTGGCAGCATCAATTAACATAATTATGTAAATACTTGATTTAGGAAATTGAAGTGTAAGAGAACTGATAAAGTGGTCAGGATAAAGACCTGCAAATTTGCAACATGCTAATGAATGTATCAAAATCATCAACTTCAATTAAAGGGGCAGTAGCACGTTTTTTGACAATTTTATATTTCTTTAAGAGGCATTTAGAAGTTGGTAAGATGAATGAGAACAAGTTCTATGGATTTACAACTTCTTTATTGCAGGAGTGCGACATTCTCATTAATTTTATATTTTCAATTTTTTACTGATAATTGTAAGTTAATGCTAAATGTATTCCTTTGATAGTGTCAAAAATTTAATTACACAAACCAATCATCCATAGTCAGAGATCAAATTCTAAAGATTCACATAAAATCCATTGGCAGCCATTTTTGTGTGAACACCTTTAATTCATTTTGTGTAAGCAAAGGAATCTCATGGCTAAACTTTATATTATATATTTGATTTATTGATGATTCATTTAGTTTAAATACATTGTCTTTAGATTGAAACCCTTTTTTTTCATTTTCCTGACATCACCTTATATTCCCCGTAAAAACGTGCTACTGCCCCTTTAAACCATGGTAGTCCTAGACACATAAAAATATCAACTTCACAAACATTGAATTTTTATGATTCATGACAAAATATCAAATTCATATAGATTCAGATAATATTGGTAAATGAAGAATTTTCAAAACTATTTATATTAGATTTGATTTTTTTCAATTCAAATTCCATAACCTTTCAGATAATTAGATTCTTCTTGTCAAAGAATGAAAAGAAATATACATTCAGATTAGAACAAATCCTTTTGGAGTCTAAAAGGTTAAACCAAGGATTTGAATTACTATGATTTTCTCATAAAATTATTTAACTGTTTTTACACCTTAAAACCCAGCAAACATCTGAAATATGCAAACAAAATATCTTTGACACTTCATCTAAAAGTCATACTGAGGACATATGATTCATAAAGAAATGTCAGATATGAACACACATAAATATTGCCAATCAAAACATTAAATCAAAATGCAATTGCCATTATGCTAATTTTGAATGCTTTGCGTAAAAAACAATAAAACCAATTTTAACTATCAAACAAAATGAATAAATAAAAAGCTTAGGACGATATAAGATACAGCATTTAGACACAAAATAAACATGGCTCTTGATTATCAAACACTTATTGGAAAAAAATCATACATAATAATAAATCCTTTGAAATAAACCCTTAAATCAATCATAAATCAAATATTGAGAGATATGTCACATAATCAATATTTTAAGGTGTCAACATACATTTCTCTAAAATAATTTTTTTATGAGGCAATTTAATACCTGATAAAATCTTGTGATCATAAAACTCCCAAAAATATTTTAAAAGCTGCCAACCTGTCTGAGAAATTGAAATAAAGCTTAAAACAAACCCTGTTGAATGGCACAAAGCAGGAAAACACTGTTAAAGTGAGATTTTAAAATCATTTAAAACAACACAGAGTATGAAGTCAAAATGATTTTGGGGTTAACATCACTTTCATAAATTTCACATCCAGTATGGCGGTAAGATGAAATGAACACTTTTGTGCCATTTGATGTCGTAACATTGAAATTCACAACAAAATCTAGATTCATAAATGTAAGCTTTACATACAGACATGGGCTTAAACAAAAACTTGTTGGTTTGTGATAGTTTCATACAGTTTCTCTTCAAAAAGATCTTGAACATTCACACCCATTCTTTTTTCAGCCAACATTTTGACAAGAGAACTTTATCAACATTGATTCTAACAACTTTCTGTCCAATACGTATGATCTTGAACACAATTAACCACATCATCATCATCATCATCATCATGATCATCATCTTGAGCATTGATACAAGCAAGATCATTTCAGTTGGTCTCTTAAAGACCATTTCATTTGAATTCTTCAAGTCTATTTCAGCTGCACCTCCTTAGGACCATATCAGTTTGATCTCTTCAAGACCATATAATCATGAAGGTCATAAAGATCATTTCAAGACCATTTTCAATAGGGCTTTTGCCAAAACCTCTTTTAAATGATCTTTTTTCAAGACCTCTTCCAGCTGATCTCAAGATCACTGCAAGTTTTCTTTTTAAGACCATTCAAGTTTGATCTCTTCATGTTCAAGACCATATATCACTAAGGTCACAGATCACTTCAAAACCATTTTCAACAGGGCTCTTTCAAGACCTCTTCTAGCTGATCTTTTTTCAAGACCTCTTTTACCTGATCTCATGATCACTGCAAGTTTTCTTAAGACCAATTCAGTTTGATCTCTTCAAGACCATATAATCATGAAGGTCATAAAGATCATTTCAAGACCATTTTCAATAGGGCTTTTGCCAAAACCTCTTTTAAATGATCTTTTTTCAAGACCTCTTCCAGCTGATCTCCTCAAGATCACTGCAAGTTTTCTTTTTAAGACCATTCAAGTTTGATCTCTTCATGTTCAAGACCATATATCACTAGGGTCACAGATCACTTCAAAACCATTTTCAACAGGGCTCTTTCAAGACCTCTTCTAGCTGATCTTTTTTCAAGACCTCTTTTACCTGATCTCATGATCACTGCAAGTTTTCTTAAGACCATTTCAGTTTGATCTCTTCAAGACCATATATCACTGAAGTCATAAAGATCCCTTTAAAACCATTTTCTCTTCTAGGTGATTGTTTTTCAAGACCTCTTCTAGCTGATCTCATGATCACTGCAAGTTAGCTTTTTAAGACCATTTCAGATTGACTTTTGACAGCGTATGTCAAGTTGACCTCTTGGAGGTCATTCAATCCTTGAAGACATCAGATCATCTTCAGATCATTTGAAGCGCTACACTGCTAATCGTTGAACCTTCTTTTCAAAAAACAATCTTCACATTTCTCCAAACAAGGATTGGACTAGAAGTTTTAATAAATTCTCCCATTCTGACTAGGATCACAAAGTTCTACAAATGGCAATTTATCCAAACAAAACCACCTTCAAAATTGAACTTCTTAGTATTTGAAACCAGGTACCAATACATTCATTCTCTCCGTGAGGTAACAGATCCAATTTTCAAGATCACAGATAAGTCTTGCTTCAGGCCCAACATTATGAGTCATATTTGGTGGAAAAACAGCATTTTACTTTTTGTGTTATTGGCGTCCCAAAATCAACTCTCACCATCCTGTCATTCACCTTATGCTTTCGAATTTTCCTTTACACTTTTTCTCCTTCAAAATTTCAGCCACCAGATATTTAGCCTAATTTTAGTCCTCCTCCCATCATGAAGTTTGAGCAACATTTTCCCATCCTGTAAATGTCCAACCTCATCTTTTTAAATAACCCGTCAACAAGCATCAATGTATGGGCGCCCACAAGGGAACACTAACTGAGGCGCTACAATTACTATATAGCAGATTCAGTCTGACTATATCTCTTCTTACTAGCCGGGGACTTCCCTCGTTGCTTGTGGGTGTCTGTTTTTGTCTCCTCGGTATCTGTGACAGTGATTTTAGTTGAGCACATTTCGGGACCATGTGGAAGGAGTTCTGGGGCATTCCCAGCATGCCCAGGGAAGGAAGTTGTCCGTTTGGTCATCTTCCTCCCCTCGTGAGGTCGAGAGAGTCGGAAACAGCTCTTCTTGAGAAACATTCGCGCATTTCCCACAGCTGGCCTTGACCTTCCGGGTCCCATCAGGTCATTCAGGTGGGCTGCGTAACCGTCTGATATCACCTGGGAATGAAAATAATCCAATGAGCCAAAATATTTCAAAACAAACAGAATTTCTTCACATGATTTTGATTAATTTTTATATGAATTGATTAAGAATCTACCTGAAAAAAACATTCGCCATATTTTAAGACAACATATCCCACCGGTCCCCAATGAATTAGAATATCCATCATAAAATCATCTAAGATTCCATGGAAACAAGCAAAATCAAAAATCCCCAAAAGTTTAAATAATAAAATACTAATTTATTGCCCAAGTAGGAAATTTGCTTTGCATACAAGATTGCTTGATAAATATATCAAGTATCCCATTGTCTAAAATGTCAAAAGGCAAATCTACACATGCTAACTTATCCATGTACATGTATTTATATAAAATCAAAACAAGCAATGCCGACATTTTAGTGAAAAAATTCTTCTCAAGGCAATCAATTTCATCCCACTTGAGCATTTTTCTCCAAAGTATATTCATTTGCAAAAAAATAATTTTGGCAAAAGCCAATTCCATTCTATTTTTGTACTCTACTCCCAGTTTCTCACTATATCATTTTTCAACAAAATACTGCAATTACTTACCTCAGCCAGTGCTGACTGCTTCTTTGAGACTTTGCCCACAATAAAGGTCTGTGTTGCTGTTATACCCAGCTCCTTGTAGAGAGTGATATCCTTGCTTGACCCATAGGCTGCCTTGTACACGATCTGCGACTGGAAAGAGTAAACATATCCATCAAAAGCCATAATCATTGAGCCTAACACCATTTTACCCTGTTGCAAGGACAATCTTCATTTTCTCAACTGAAAACGAACAAGTGCAGCATCCTTAATCCTTTTGACCGACAAAAAACAGTAATGAATACGTTTTTGAGGGTGATTTCTGGCTTGTCAGGGTGAACAGATAAAATTTTCTTGAATGTTAATGTCTTGTCTTCAAAGAAACAAGATTTCAGATCATCCTTGTGGGTGTATAGGGACAGTTGTTGAATATAGTCTCCTGTCCAATATAAAAGAAAACAAGTTTCATAACTTGAACAAAAAAGAGAAAAAACCTCAACCCTCAAATTATCCTGTCAAATAAAGGGTCACCCATCCGGTACTAAATTTACCCACTGGTTGCTGAACCTCACTGACCTGGGCAATGCACAAGGCTATAAGTAATCTAGATTAAGTAGATTAAGTGAAGTAATAAGATCTAGTAAGCTAGATTTCGCTCGCGCGGGCCGACTTAGGTTATAGCCAATCAAATCATCTTCTCGTTGAAAAGAAGGTGGCGAGATAGTGATTTGATTGGCTATATTTTATTATTTTTAAAAGGACCAAAAAATAGTTCTACAGATTAAAAAGAACTCCTTGCTTCTATGGATTTAAGGATCGATGAAAAATTGCAAATCTCAAACCAACTTCTGTTTGTAAAGCCTTCAGATAGTTGAGCTTCTGACGGAGAGGATCCTTCGAGAAGCCGTCCATGAAAGCGACCATGCCGTGAGGAAAGTTGTGCTGAGCCAGCCATGACACGACCTTTCTGTGTTGCATGTCGGGCCTAGCTGTTACATACATGATCAGATATCCCAGCTCCTGCCAGTGTCTGAAATACAAGATAGGGGAATATTCAGTGATTGATCTAACATATTTATTCAAGTGAAAGGAGTGGGTACAACTAATCCAACTTAGTGAAACCCTCTCCTAGAATGTTGATTATTGTACACTAGGGACGTCATGATTTCTCACAATTGTGGACTCATCTTGAAATTATATGACTCAAACTCAAACATATCCATTCTCTCCCCACAGAGGCAACTCGATCAGTCATACCTGAATAAGCCTCTGTTTTATTACGGCTAGATCCGGGGGTTCCGGCAGATTGCCCTAGCGGCAAAAAGTTGTAACTTAAAACATCTCCCTTAATTGCAGCAAATGAAAATACCTTTTGGATATCCATGACTCGTGGAGTTCTAAACGGTCGTATAGTGACATGGAAAGTATTATGCCTTTATGGGTTTTTTTCATTAACAGTGTGAGAGGGAAACAATTTGAAAATCAGAAATTGATAGGGTTATTCATTAGATAGAAACTGTTTTATAAATGTGTAAATTATCATTTGTTTTATGATAGATTTTGTTTTACTAATCATCCCAAATAATAACTAATGAGAAGGTAAAAGCGATGGTTTGTAATAGGAAGAATTACCTCCCCTGGATGTGAAATTTCAACGAAACCTTTGACGAACCACACGGAGATGGCCGAGGTTATGCGAATGACCACTTTTGAATCGGCGTCGCTGATTGCACAACTAACTTCGATTGCCTCCAATCAGATTTCTACCTTTCTGTCCCATGTATTAGCCTTAATAGAACAGAGGCTAATTCAGGTTTGACTGAGTTGCCTCTGTGGGGAGAGAATGAAACATATCGGGAATATTAGGAAATATTGTCCTTAAGTAGCTTAGAGTTCCTTCTTTTCTTCGACTAAAAAAGGGCAAAAAATATTGTCAATGCAAGTTGAATCTTTTGGCCTTTAAGCGAATATTGAAACTTAGGAAAACTTGCTCTTATACACTGTATGTTGAAATATTTATTTAAAATAGCAGTTATGAGAACGCCTTGCTTTTCCCAGTATGCCTATAGAGGCTGAAATTGTATGTTCCCTCAAATCTTATAGAATCAAATAAACACTTCTTCAAAGATACACATTCTGAGTCTGTGCACAAACCTAACAATATCGACTGCTCCGGCCCTGACTTTAG
This sequence comes from Steromphala cineraria, assembly GCA_916613615.1. Lineage (NCBI taxonomy): Eukaryota > Metazoa > Mollusca > Gastropoda > Trochida > Trochidae > Steromphala > Steromphala cineraria. Next base: position 25,026,066 of record OU744728.1, on the reverse strand, counting down.
GATCCTTTCCCATGATGCTGACGCTAGCAGTAAAGGATCCATCGATGCTGAAGAGAATGGTCTCTGTCTTCGGTGGGAGAACCGCTAGGTAGAAGTCACATGACGTGTGGTCACCTCTACAATAGAAATGATAATCGTGTAAGCATTTTTAGTTAAAGAATTATTCATCTAAGTTTATGCCTTTTTCTCAGAAAGACATTACACATGGAGTTTTTCGATATAAGATAAAGGATGAAACAACTTACTAATACCGGTAATGACATTGTCGATAAGGACAAATGTTTGGTATAGATAATGAAGATCGAAAATAGCATTGGTGGAATTATTTTCATATTTCCTAAAATATATATTGCAAAATAATGAGGAAAAGAGAACACTCAAAAGATTATGACAACAGCGTCTTTCAATATGAATTACTTCAAAGGAATATTTGCCTGAATTATAATATTTTACAAAAAAACCTATGTATGAGGATATGTTCTCTTACTACCATATCTTTTCCAATTCTTACAGTGTCATCTAATAGCAAATTAACCTACTTGACAATTACATGTTTCTTTTGTTGACATTATCAACTATCTTTTCTCATTCTTATAATATCCTCTATATAGCTAATTCGCCTACTTGACAACCATCTTGACTGGATAGAGTCCCTGATTGAGTCTCTTCTCAGCAGGAATCTCAAACATGAGACGTCCATGTCCGTCCGTCACCTCTGTCCCGATAAACGTCCAGTCTCCAGCAGGGGGCTGCATCATCACGTAAACATCGACCTGGACATAGAGACAATCTATCAGTAACGGAATCATGGAATAGCAATTTGTATTGGTAGGAGGGAAAATATCAGTTCTCTTCAAAAATAATTAAGCTTTCAATTAAAAATCAAATATAAAACATGAACACATATCAATTTTAGGTAGATTTCAAAGCATGTCTCATGAGTAAAGTCTATATTTACCCAAATTTTCGTGACTATATAATGCAAGTACATGTATTTCCCAAAGTTTTGATTCTGGATTTGAAGTACTGTAGCTGTCCTTTGAGTATGATTTTCAAAGTCAATACCTAAGAAATCTAACCTAATGAAGCCTTGGAGTTCAAAGGTCACACTGGTCAAGCGCTGGTTACCAGTAGTGACATTTTAGCTTTAATATCTATGAGGCCAGTCATATTGATGCCGTAGGGCAAAATATCACTTTTTCAAACAATGGTTTGGGAAAAGGAACTTTGAAGCCAAGCCGGGGAGTTGTAAAACAATTATCACAAACAAGTGAATGCTACGAACCTTTTCTCCAGTAAGAGAGGTGATGTCAAGCGATCCGTACATGAACTTGCCGGACAATGTCTGAGGCGTGTCTTCTAGAACTATCACATCGTTAGCTCGGTGGTTGGGTTGCAAGTTCTGCAAATAAATGAGGCAATATTTTGCTTTGTCAGTGTAAAATTTGAAAGAAATAATATAAAAAATATTTGATAGAAATGATATAAAAAGTATTTGATAAAAATGGTATTTGCTTATGGAGATGAATTTGATGAATTTGCCTCTTCAGTTAATCTGAATGAAAAAGTTGTTGGTCAATCCAGCTGGGATGTGCACCCCTCCAAAAAGAATTCAAACATAGAAATTTATGAGAGTCATATTTCTTATTTATGAAAAAGGTATTTCAAATTAAACTTAAGGGAAGAAACCTAACCTCAGTAAGCATTCATCATGTTCTTTGATGTAACGTAATATTTGTAAGTTTGACACCAAAAAGGGTGCAACCCAAAAAAAATGAAAATCCTTGATCAGCCCCTAGAGCCTGTGCCTTACTGCCTTAGCATCATCAATACTTTTGGCAAGAGTTACCTACCCTGACTTTGATTGTGGTTCTACGTTTGAGCCACTTTTCCCTGGGCTGAGTGAGGGTCAAGGTCGCTGTAGCTCCACGAGTGGTTCGTTCAGTCTCAACCAATGCCTCGTGACGTAGAACCTACAAAGTTATTGAAAAGTTAAACTTGGCCAATTTTGACTTTGAGCTCCTTGTTACAACAGGATTATGAATGAAGTTTGATACATATGAGTGATGTATAAACAAATATGCTAAATTTTCACATTTAAAATCATTGTTTAAAGACAATGACTCATTATTCCAAAAAAAATCAAAAGAAAGACATAAAATACATATGAAAATGAATAAATCTGAAGTGCCAAACTGAAATTTTCACATATGCCTAAGATGGTGAGTTTTTATTTTAACATGAATATTTATTTTGAAATAAAGCATTATACGTGCATGAATTTACAAACAAACATTCCTTAAATCTTAAATTTTTTCAAGAATAATGATAAACGTAGCTACCTAGAAATTGGGTACAAAAAATAATCCTAAGTTTTGCCTAAGTATGAAAAGTTTACGGACAGACAGCTGGATGCCAGATTCCATACTCCATGCCAAAGCCCATAAGCAAACATTTTGCAAACACCTCCAGCAATTGGCCATCACGTACCTGTCTGAGGATGAAAGCAGCTACATCAGTGGACTCCCAGAAGCTTGCGTGGAAGAGGTGAGGTAGAGCATTGGTAGGGAAGGAATGCAGGACCTCCGGACAGTACAACACGTAGTCCACACGCTTCGTACCCCACCATCGACCCGTCACTGCAAACAGTCATCAAATATCTATATTCAGAGCTCAAGATTCAGTGTATCATATGCTGACATATTCAGAAATATGAATAAATCTGAAATCTGGGTACACAGATAGGAAATAGTGTATTACCTGTTGAAAATAAATAGTGTAACCTAATGCATAAAGGATATCAGAATGATTTTGCATAAATTTTAACTAAATTTGACAACAGTCTCTGCAAACCTTACAAATTTGTCACATGCTGTCCACGAAACACATACAACTTCTTTTTTTGGGGGGGGGGGGGGATAAGCCATATCTTATATGGACCTTAATATGAATGCAAAATAAACTGATGATGCAGGTTTAGAAATAAGCACTAGCCCGATAGACCATGACTAGTGAAGATGATGCTGAGCTAGTGAAATGGGTTGAACTTTAGTCCGAATGACCAGTTACATTTTTAAGAAGATACGATTATATAGATGTATTTGGCTAGTTGGAATGGGCTTTGGCTATTTCACTCAGAAACTTACTAGTTTGAATTGCTTATTCAGGACTAATTTTGACCCCTGTTCAGGGACGTTTGTATGTCCTACCATTGGTGATGCTGGTAACGGCAGTCTCCCCAACACCGGAGGTTCCACTGGATATACTGGAGTTGCTGGACTGCCTCTGGAGACCAGGGTGACCCGGGGACACGGAGTGGCGGTGACCTTCCGTGAACAGCGTTAGGTGGTTCTGGACCGTCTCAACTGTTAACAGATATGGAGGTTGTCACCAGAGGATGTGGCATGTGAATTGCACGAATTGAGGCTGAATTTTGAAAAATATTTGTAAGAAAACATTTCAGGAGTTTCATTAAAGTCTCATGATACAATTTTAGGATAAGGCACTTCATCCACATTCGACTCTGCCAATCTAGTTAAACTAGATGTAATGTAAATGTCTCATAAGTCCTTAGTTACATCTAGCTACTAACCCACCTGGTACGTGTCGAGCATGCGGGGAAATCAACCAATGGAATAAGAACTGGCTGATCTCTTTGAATCGGACAATCTAGTTATAACTAGCTGTCAAAATCGGACAATCTAGTTGAAAATAGCTGAAACATTTATGCCCAATAAGTCGTACATTCAATTATTGATATTCATATTGATAGTGTGTAAAATGCAATGTAAATCCTAACGACGCCTGGCGCCACGACGATAAAAAAGATCAGCCAGTTCTTTTTCCATTGGTTGATTTCCGCGCATGCTTGATACGCACCAGGTGGGTTAGTAGCTAGATGTAACGTTAGGACTTACGGGACGTATACATTACAGCTAGTTTTAACTAGATTCCACAGCTGCAAAACTGGATATCTGGACCGGTCAAAGTACAAATCTCTTAAAGAACTAAAGCGTTGCTGCAAAAGTGAAATTGCCTCTGGGTTATAATGACAGCCAATGAGAAGTCCTTGCACTGGACATAAAGCCTAAAATTGCAAATGTAATCCTAAATAGTTAAATATAAAAATATCAATGGTAAGATTCATACCGACGTGTACAGGTTCCCCGTCCCCGAGAGGGAACTTGCTGTATCTGGAGATCTTGACCGGAGCGATATGTCTGAAGCCTGATTGGACCAGGGGTTCCAGTCGGATGGCTATGGGGTCGTTGGAGTGGAACAGGTTGTACACCTGGTGGCAAGACGGCTTCAGTGGGGGACCTTCATAAAGAAATCAGAATACCAAATTAAAATTAAAGTCTAAAAGGACTGATAATCAGTTATTGGAAGGACTTCATTGTAAAGGAAAATTTTTCAGGGTTTTTAGAAAAAAAATTTCTAAATCCAAATTCTTAACTGAAAGATATATCTAAAGTAGAAATATTTATATGACAAATCAAGGTTAATGTACTCCCAAGAACCCCTCAATCCTAAATTACCCAATAAGACATTTAAGTTTTCCTCTCCAAAAATGTCTGCAAGAACTGCAAATGATATTTTGTGGTGTTAGAATTTCGAAATGAAAGTAACATGGTGTTTCATAATCAAATGGTCATTTCATTTAAACCTCAGACCCTTTCAACATTATGTCAAATCCTAGAGGTTTTAATATGGATAAAATATCAAAAAATTTCAAAATGCAAATCGAAATCAAGAGTTAGATTTGATTATCATTAAACTGTTTTCACAAAAACCTCATCTGTATCTACTACCTAACAGAGTTACTGCCCTTGCGCTATTTAAATACAATATTATTATGATTATTATTTTTCAAAACTTGTAAGTAAATTCATTTATATCATTGAAGCTTACAGCTCTTATCCTCGCCCGAGAAGAGTCGTCTGTACGCCAACACAAGCCCGATGGGTGACCCGAACATAAAGAAGTCCGACACATCAAAATCAAACTTATAGTAACCACTATCAAAATGGCTGCCAGTGCTAGTCCTTCTCGAACCATCATCTCTTTGATTAACACTCAGGTGAGTTGAGTTACGGGACGACCCCTGCCGTTTGAATTCCACAAAGTCAGGGGGGATAACTTCGCTTTTACTGCGCTTGTATTTCTCGTTCTGTTCCACACTGGATTGAGCATTTTTGTCAGGATTGAGATCAGGGTCGCTGTGGCTAAGTTGTTTTGATTCTTGGAGTTTGCCTGAGGTCTGATGTCGATGGTCGCCAGTTTTAGTTTCGCCGCCTGCATGGTCGTCTTCGAGGCTGGTATGACTCCCGTATCGACTCCCGCCGCGGTGGTAATGTTGATTGGCTCGTGTCAAAGCATCGTAGACTAAAAGGGAGCCTGTGGAATCTGCCAGGATACAGACCTGGAATGTGATAAAGAATTTTAACACTTTAACTAGTGAACTTGTCAAGTTATATAGGTAAAGAACCTGCAGGAATATCAACCTGTTCTTTCAAAGGGAAATATTTGCTTAACTTTTGCTTTGTTATCCCTGAATTTTGAGTCTAGGCAGTTAATCACTTGACAAAGGCTTTGATATTGATGTATGTTAGTCTTCGAGAAAACTGATTTCCTTGAAACACTAATGAAATACTTGTAACGATTACTGCTTTGAAGCCCTGAATATTGAGCACTGGATTTTATTGTTTTGTTAGTAAATTGTGCGATATATAATGTTAAATGTAATTAGCAACTGTTAAGTTTTCGTGAAGTGGATTTAGATGGAGGATGTATTCAGAATAATGGATCCTTGAAAATAATTCTTTTGAATAAATTTCTGTAAAATGTTTACTAAGGACAAGAATTCAATGGTACTTATTAGAGACACAGCATTTAAAGGAGGCCCGGCGCTTATTTTCTCATCTACCAAAGATCCTCCATCGCTTAGAAGAGGCCTGGCGCTTATTTTCTCATCTACCAAAGATCCTCCATCGTTTATAAGAGGCCCGGCGCTTATTTTCTCATCTACCAAAGATCCTCCATAGCTTATAAGAGGCCTGGCGCTTATTTTCTCATCTACCAAAGATCCTCCATAGCTTATAAGAGGCCTGGCGCTTATTTTCTCATCTACCAAAGATCCTCCATAGCTTATAAGAGGCCCGGCGCTTATTTTCTCATCTACCAAAGATCCTCCATAGCTTATAAGAGGCCTGGCGCTTATTTTCTCATCTACCAAAGATCCTCTATCGCTTATAAGAGGCCTGGCGCTTATTTTCTCATCTACCAAAGATCCTCCATCGTTTATAAGAGGCCCGGCGCTTATTTTCTCATCTACCAAAGATCCTCCATAGCTTATAAGAGGCCCGGCGCTTATTTTCTCATCTACCAAAGATCCTCCATAGCTTATAAGAGGCCTGGCGCTTATTTTCTCATCTACCAAAGATCCTCCATAGCTTATAAGAGGCCCGGCGCTTATTTTCTCATCTACCAAAGATCCTCCATAGCTTATAAGAGGCCTGGCGCTTATTTTCTCATCTACCAAAGATCCTCTATCGCTTATAAGAGGCCTGGCGCTTATTTTCTCATCTACCAAAGATCCTCCATCGCTTATAAGAGGCCTGGCGCTTATTTTCTCATCTACCAAAAATCCTCCATAGCTTATAAGAGGCCCACACTTATTTTCTCATCTACCAAAGACCCTTCGTCGCTTATAAGAGGCCCGGCGCTTATTTTCTCATCTACCAAAGACCCTTCGTCCCTTATAAGAGGCCCGGCGCTTATTTTCTCATCTACCAAAGATCCTCCATAGCTTATAAGAGGCCCACACTTATTTTCTCATCTACAAAAGATCCTCCATAGCTTATAAGAGACCCACACTTGTTTTCTCATCTACCAAAGACCCTCCTTCACTTATAAGAGGCCCGGCGCTTATTTTCTCATCTACCAAAGACCCTCCTTCACTTATAAGAGGCCCAGCACTTATCTGAGACCCAGTGATTATTAGAGGAAATACAGTACACCCGATCAAAGTGCAACAACATCAATAAGATTACCTGTCCACCAAATCCCTGTCCCTCTGCAGATATCAGGAACTCCTGGAAAGTCTGGTTGGCCCTGACAACGGTCGTGTTGACATGTTCCTGGTACTCCGCGCTTGATGACGCAAACAGCGAGATTGCACCAAGAGGAACAAAGTCTTGTGTCCATGACAACGTGTTCTCTCCTGAAGTCACTCCTGTCTGTCCCTCAAAGTTGTACGGGCTTAAACTGTTGTAATATGGCAGCTTTGGGTTAGATGTTTGAATTAAGATAACTGGAAGGTATCAGAATTTTTTTTCAGTGTTACAACCAGGAATTATATACAAAAGAGAAAATACCTCTAACTATACTATTACAAAATGGAAGGGGGGGCTGTTGTTTTGAAGAAGGTGATACAATGTTTTAAGGAGAAGTAATCGTTAATGTTAATTCTAACCAAAAGTTATTATTACAAATTATTCCTGAGAATTGTTTTCCCGAAATAGAAAGAACTGGATTTTGCATTCAAGCAGCCCTAAAGTATCACTAGATAATATGACAGTGTTGAACAGTATGAAATGGAGGAATGAACATTTATATACTTTTTAATACATTAAGGCCAAGTCAGGGGAGAAAGGCAAATTTGGCTTCTTGCACGGTGTTATCGAACACTGAGGGTGCCGGTTCTTATCAAGTAAATGGACTTCAACCAAAACAGTATAAAAATTCGATTCTTGCAGGGAGTGTGACTCCAAGCATAATGATGTTATATTACATAAATGGATAATAAAACACTTTTAGAATATTATATTTAACATCGTCGGTTTGAAATTTTACACTGAAAGGATATTGCAATCAGAGTGCAATGGCTCACCGGGTCAAATTTGAAAATCTTAAATTCTAAGTTTGGACAAGGCAAGATCACAGTTGAATCAGAATTTAAAGTGACACAGAGTATCTTTCTTAAAATTTTATTTGGTTTTGATAAGCTACCAAATATCTAATATGCTGATTGAAGTTCATATCTCATCAATGGACTTGCAAATATAACCGTATATATATGCATAATATCTCTAAAAAGTTTGATTTTATGGAAAAAATCAAAAAAACATCTCAAATATGTTTAATATTCGAAATTATGCATCCAATTATTCTACATATTAGTTACAATAACTTATAAACACTATCAAATCGAATATATCTTCCTGCCAGCTTATGACAAGGTTTCAAAGTTACATTTGGCGAATTTGCGCTCGCCACTCAAGTCACATTGTCCGGTTTTCGATCAAAATCCCGACTTTGAATGGCCGTATTTTCGCTCTAATGTACTGATTGACCTTTAACTTGTTATTTTCAGTAACAGTTAGTGGTTCCTGATGTAATAACATTGATTTAAAAATTTGACATATGTGATCCAATCAACATACTCTGTGTCTCTTTAAGTTCTCCTCGTGACAATATGCAGAGAGTATCGTCTTAGATGTTAAGTTTGGACATTGCAAGATAACATTTGTATCAGATAGTGAGTCTCACCTGGAGAGTATGGAGAGAGTATCGTCTCAGATGTTAAGTTTGGACATTGCAAGATAACATTTGTATCAGATAGTGAGTCTCACCTGGAGAGTATGGAGAGAGTATCGTCTCAGATGTTAAGTTTGGACATTGCAAGATAACATTTACATCAGATAGTGAGTCTCACCTGGAGAGTATGGAGAGAGTATCGTCTCAGATGTTAAGTTTGGACATTGCAAGATAACATTTACATCAGATAGTGAGTCTCACCTGGAGAGTATGGAGAGAGCATCGTCTCAGATGTTAAGTTTGGACATTGCAAGATAACATTTATATCAGATGGTGAGTCTCACCTGGAGAGTGTGGAGAGAGTATCGTCTCAGATGTTAAGTTTGGACATTGCAAGATAACATTTATATCAGATGATGAGTCTCATCTGGAGAGTATGGAGAGAGTATCGTCTCAGATGTTAAGTTTGGACATTGCAAGATAACATTTACATCAGATAGTGAGTCTCACCTGGAGAGTATGGAGAGAGTATCGTCTCAGATGTTAAGTTTGGACATTGCAAGATAACATTTATATCAGATGGTGAGTCTCACCTGGAGAGTGTGGAGAGAGTATCGTCTCAGATGTTAAGTTTGGACATTGCAAGATAACATTTATATCAGATGATGAGTCTCATCTGGAGAGTATGGAGAGAGTATCGTCTCAGATGTTAAGTTTGGACATTGCAAGATAACATTTGTATCAGATAGTGAGTCTCACCTGGAGAGTATGGAGAGAGTATCGTCTCAGATGTTAAGTTTGGACATTGCAAGATAACATTTATATCAGATAGTGAGTCTCACCTGGAGAGTATGGAGAGAGCATCGTCTCAGATGTTAAGTTTGGACATTGCAAGATAACATTTATATCAGATGGTGAGTCTCACCTGGAGAGTATGGAGAGAGTATCGTCTCAGATGTTAAGTTTGGACATTGCAAGATAACATTTATATCAGATAGTGAGTCTCACCTGGAGAGTATGGAGAGAGCATCGTCTCAGATGTTAAGTTTGGACATTGCAAGATAACATTTATATCAGATGGTGAGTCTCACCTGGAGAGTATGGAGAGAGCATCGTCTCAGATGTTAAGTTTGGACATTGCAAGATAACATTTGTATCAGATAGTGAGTCTCACCTGGAGAGTATGGAGAGAGTATCGTCTCAGATGTTAAGTTTGGACATTGCAAGATAACATTTATATCAGATAGTGAGTCTCACCTGGAGAGTATGGAGAGAGCATCGTCTCAGATGTTAAGTTTGGACATTGCAAGATAACATTTATATCAGATAGTGAGTCTCACCTGGAGAGTATGGAGAGAGTATCGTCTCAGATGTTAAGTTTGGACATTGCAAGATAACATTTATATCAGATAGTGAGTCTCACCTGGAGAGTATGGAGAGAGCATCGTCTCAGATGTTAAGTTTGGACATTGCAAGATAACATTTACATCAGATAGTGAGTCTCACCTGGAGAGTATGGAGAGAGTATCGTCTCAGATGTTAAGTTTGGACATTGCAAGATAACATTTATATCAGATAGTGAGTCTCACCTGGAGAGTATGGAGAGAGCATCGTCTCAGATGTTAAGTTTGGACATTGCAAGATAACATTTACATCAGATAGTGAGTCTCACCTGGAGAGTATGGAGAGAGTATCGTCTCAGATGTTAAGTTTGGACATTGCAAGATAACATTTATATCAGATGGTGAGTCTCACCTGGAGAGTATGGAGAGAGCATCGTCTCAGATGTTAAGTTTGGACATTGCAAGATAACATTTATATCAGATAGTGAGTCTCACCTGGAGAGTATGGAGAGAGTATCGTCTCAGATGTTAAGTTTGGACATTGCAAGATAACATTTATATCAGATGATGAGTCTCATCTGGAGAGTATGGAGAGAGTATCGTCTCAGATGTTAAGTTTGGACATTGCAAGATAACATTTACATCAGATAGTGAGTCTCACCTGGAGAGTATGGAGAGAGTATCGTCTCAGATGTTAAGTTTGGACATTGCAAGATAACATTTATATCAGATAGTGAGTCTCACCTGGAGAGTATGGAGAGAGTATCGTCTCAGATGTTAAGTTTGGACATTGCATGATAACATTTACATCAGATAGTGAGTCTCACCTGGAGAGTATGGAGAGAGTATCGTCTCAGATGTTAAGTTTGGACATTGCAAGATAACATTTACATCAGATAGTGAGTCTCACCTGGAGAGTATGGAGAGAGTATCGTCTCAGATGTTAAGTTTGGACATTGCAAGATAACATTTACATCAGATAGTGAGTCTCACCTGGAGAGTATGGAGAGAGTATCGTCTCAGATGTTAAGTTTGGACATTGCAAGATAACATTTATATCAGATAGTGAGTCTCACCTGGAGAGTATGGAGAGAGTATCGTCTCAGATTTTAAGTTTAGACATTGCAAGATAACATTTATATCAGATAGTGAGTCTCACCTGGAGAGTATGGAGAGAGTATCGTCTCAGATGTTAAGTTTGGACATTGCAAGATAACATTTATATCAGATAGTGAGTCTCACCTGGAGAGTATGGAGAGAGTATCGTCTCAGATGTTAAGTTTGGACATTGCAAGATAACATTTACATCAGATAGTGAGTCTCACCTGGAGAGTATGGAGAGAGTATCGTCTCAGATGTTAAGATTGGACATTGCAAGATAACATTTACATCAGATAGTGAGTCTCACCTGGAGAGTATGGAGAGAGTATCGTCTCAGATGTTAAGTTTGGACATTGCATGATAACATTTATATCAGATGGTGAGTCTCACCTGGAGAGTGTGGAGAGAGTATCGTCTCAGATGTTAAGTTTGGACATTGCAAGATAACATTTGTATCAGATAGTGAGTCTCACCTGGAGAGTATGGAGAGAGTATCGGAGCAGACCTGTGGACTGGAGACGAGACGGAACGCCACCTGGCCGTGAGCAGCCTGGTAGTGGGACTGGATCACACTCTCGAACGTGGAGCGCAGGGTCAGGAAGTCACTCCGCTTGGTGGGCTCCTTGCCAGCGTCTAGAACACTCCCTGTACACAGAGGTAGGGGACAATACATGAGTTATCATTTCTGGTGCAGATTTATAAATTGAGCCCTTTGTCTAAAGTCATAGCTAGCATCTAGAACTCTACCTGTACACAGAGTTAGGGGACAATACATGAGTTATTGATGTAGGAGGAATACAGAAAGAAGATTATATCAGTGTATGAAATAAGACCCGTCCGACAGCCCGAAACGGGTAACTTCTGGTCTGGGCTGGTAACTTTTTAATGTTTTTGTTGAATTTGACCATGAAATTAAGTAAAATCATTCTTTCGGGTTGGTAACTTCTCAGGCTTATTTCATACACTGATAATATATGAGTTTATTACCTATATGGTGATTAATAACCAATGACATATTTTCAATATGTGCACATGTGCACATATCACTTTTGCCTAGCAACAATTGTTGTAGCGAGACGTCCCATATATTTATGACTGTGGCGTCATAAAACCATTGTTCATGATGTAACTGTAGCCAACTGTTGCAAGGGAAGATGGCTGTTTTCTGGATATTTTTAAGAGAATTAAATGGAATAGAATCGGGTGATACAGAAATTATTAACCTCCGAACTCTAATTTGTGTTTAACCCTCCCTCTAGCTTGGTCAATACAAAAATTCACACTCGTTTTGTAAAAGTCATATGACACACTTCCTAGGGTAATAATCTCTATAATGCATTCTGGTGCAGAATTATGAAATGAGCCCTATGTCTGAATTCATAGCTAACATCTAGAACACTCCCTGTACACAGAGGTAGGGGACAATACATTCGTTACCATTGTAGGTGTAAATTCATAAAATATACCTTATATCTTAAAGGGGCAGTAGCACGTTTTTAGGGGGAATATAAGGTGATGTCAAGAAAATGAACATTAGTGGTTCAAATCGAAAAACAATGTATTTAAACTAAATGGAGCATGAATAATTCAAATATATAACGTAAAGTTTAGCCACGCGATTCCCCTTTCTTACACAAAATGAATTAAAGGTGTTCACAAAAAAATGGCCGCCAATGGATTTTATGTGAATCTTCATACTTTGTCCTCTGACTATGGATCATTGGCTTGTGTAATGAGATTTTTGACACTGTCAATATAGTACATTAAACATTAACTTACAATTATTAGTGAAAATTTTAAAATATAAAATTATCAAAAAACGTGCTACTGCCCCTTTAATGCATAACTAGCATCTAGAAGATAGATCCTGATCCAGATGTATCATATGAATCTGAAGCATTTGCCTAAATGCATTGCCAGGATAAGGTAATGATCTAAAAGCAGAACAAAACTGACTGCGATTTTTACTTGTAACAAGAGATGACACTTTAGTTATCAATCATGGCACACTAGATTTGTCATTTAATCCTGAAACTTTTGCCATGATTTTTTACCAATTTCTGGACCTGTCACTGTGACCAAAGCCTATAGATAAAAGATTTTATCCTACCTCATGTAAGAAACTCGATCTCTGATTGGTCCACGTGACCCTGGATAAATACTGATATTACCCTCTTCAGCAGGTTGATAAATCATTTATACCCCGGCATGATAAAAGCATGCAGATTGAGCGTCTTGAAATGTACCATGTATGTTACCTCAAACACATGACCAAGCTGGTTACTTTTTATCAACCGATATGTAGCTTTGAACAAAAGTAGTAAAAGTGAACCTTTTTCCTACTCATTATCTTCATATTATATGCGTTTTATTTAAACATTCGGTAAGATAAATTTGTTATACCATTCAGAGGCGGGGTACATTGGGAGATATCCGCCTCTTGCTTGGTGTTATGCAACTCGTTTTCGGCTTGTCGCATAACAGCAAGTTCGAGGCTGATATCTCCTCATGTACCCCGCCTCTGAATGGTATAACTTATAATATCTTGTTGTATACTGACCGCCATGCAGGACGAGGAAGAGTATCTTGATGGGACAGGTTCCGGTTTGAGCCGGGTGGGAGTCGAGGCTGGCAGGCAGGGACGTGTCCACGCTGTACATCATCCGGAACTGCTCGCACCGCCGGCCAAAGTTTGTTTCTGCAAATAGTGAGTGAGTGAGTTGGGGTTTAATGTGGGTCAGGATTTCAGCTATTCAACAAGAGGATATTGCCATACTAAAGTAACAAGTAACAAGTCATTAAATTTTTTTACCTCAGATTAACTAATGTGGTCAAATTATCAGAGAATTGATAGAGAAATTAGGGTATAACAAGTCATACAGACCTTCTGAAAGAGCGTCTGCATACTCGTCCCCGCTGGAAACCATCTCCATGGACGTGGAGCGGACCAGACCGGCCCCGTGACTCTCTTCCTCCTCCGTACCCTCTGCAATAAAGAAAACATAGCTAGAGGTTTTAACTTATTTTCATTGCACAAGGATTGGAAAACAAGCCATAAGGCTTATTTGCCCTCCACAAATAGTTTAATACAACAGAAATCTGCATGAAATTTTTTTTTTTACAAATCTTCAAATTGAAATCGAAACTCATGTCACAATGCTGTTGGGAATAGCTGAAGTTGGATGCACAGGGTTGAGATTAAGCACTACTCCAGCAAACCCTGCCATAAACCTGGTTGAACTAAACCCTCTTAGAGTTGAACTTTATACCTGGTTGAACTATAAACCTAGGAGTTGAACTATATACCTAATTGAACTAAACCATAGAGTTGAACTATATACCTGGTTGAACTAAACCCTAGAGTTGAACTATATACCTAATTGAACTAAACCATAGAGTTGAACTATATACCTGGTTGAACTAAACCCTAGAGTTGAACTATATACCTAATTGAACTAAACCATAGAGTTGAACTATATACCTGGTTAAACAAAACCCTAGAGTTGAACTACATCCCTGGTTGAATTAAACCATAGAGTTGAACTATATACCTGGTTGAACTAAACCCTAGAGTTGAACTATATACCTAATTGAACTAAACCATAGAGTTGAACTATATACCTGGTTAAACAAAACCCTAGAGTTGAACTACATCCCTGGTTGAATTAAACCCTAGAGTTGAAACTATATATAGTGTTGAACTATATACCTCAAAGAGCCCCATGGATTCAAATATTTTGTTGAACAGAAACTGATGCCAGTGATTGGGAAAGGCAGGGGCCATGGGCCATTTTGCACATTGGATGAAAAATTGGCCCATTGAAATTTTGAAGTTTACTATTGATATAATGGACAATGGCCCATTTGTATTTTTGAAAATTACAAAAAAAACTGAAAATGGACCCTTGTCAAAGATGTCTTTCCCAATCCCTGTGATGCTGTGTTGAAAATTCTTAAATAGATGTCAAAATGCAAGTGCAATGTGCTCAAAAAGCCTTAAAGACTCGACAAACTAAACAATCATAAACAATAACTTTATAAAATAAACATAGAAAAATCATCTACTAATCAAACTCCAAAAGATCTAAAAAAAATAGGTAACAATTATTACTAGAAATTAATTAGCAATTATTTCCAAAACTATCAAATCATACAAAAATACAATAACACTGAAACAACTGTTACAAAACAATAATTTCTTAACATGGCAAGTCTTACGACCAATAGAGCCAGACAGTTAGAAATAAATCATGCCATGTGCGATCAGCTCCCTACAGAAAATCAATATATAGTTGGTTC
Organism: Steromphala cineraria; assembly: GCA_916613615.1. Classification (NCBI taxonomy): domain Eukaryota; kingdom Metazoa; phylum Mollusca; class Gastropoda; order Trochida; family Trochidae; genus Steromphala; species Steromphala cineraria. The sequence continues at coordinate 25,010,785 of OU744728.1, read as the reverse complement.
TAATTCTCCCACATACACACTTGATATCCACTGTTAGTCATACAGTGTAGGTAGTCTGGCCTCGCTATCATTCATGTAGTCTGCAAGATGCCCCGTTTTAGTCCAGCTTCATCATAAATTCATTTTGTGATTGGAAATTTCATGGGCCCAATCAAATATAATGACTTCCACATAAACCAAATGGTATACATGCACTATCACTAGTGACTATAAATACATTGCCTGGTGTTCAGCTGAGGAAATCATTTTGGCAATGTTAAAGCAGATGGGCCCCTTTGCAATTTTTTGCAAATTTCCCCTTGGTCCCATCTAGGAACAATACTCTATATATATATATATATATATATATAGAAAATATATTGTTGAACTATATATAGTTGGTTAACTATATATATATTTATCCTCCTTATTTAATTATAACTTGTTATAAGTCACCTATTCAATTTATGTGAATATGTCACTTAATCATCTATTTGTATATATTCACAAATGTCATTGTATTGGAGTGGCCTTGAAATAAGCTCTTTGCAGTTTGTTGGCCAATCCCGTCTATTTCATGAAAAATCTGTTTTAATCATTGATGCTTTTTGTATATAAATGTTTTTCTCACAGACTTAATAAGACTTTGCATTAAAATTCAGGATCTAAAAAAAAAAATTGTTAAAAAATATATTCTCACAGACCGAGATCCTAATTGAATTCTGGAGCGACTTTTAATTGATTAACTTAGAATAAATTGCTTGTTTAAATGAATGAACTCTATTCCATTTCTGGTCCAATGCAAAGGGAAAATCTCTGTTAACTGAGGTGAACGTACATGATAAATGCAGCAAGCACTAGCATTAACCAAAGAATCTTATGCAAATGTCATCCTCCCTCCTTATCAATAGAATAAAAAAAAGTACATAAATTGATATGATGTATTGATTAAATAACTTTCCCTTATCAATACAAAAAGTATCCATAACTGGCAATCAAAGCCAAACACAAGACATACTTGTCAAATTTTTATCAGCATAACAGAATTTCCTCAAATCTATACAAATCCAATCCATTGATTCCTGAACCCTTCTATCAACGTCGATACAAGCACATCCAGTCAGTGACAATACAAGCCAATACATTTAAAATGAGTCATTATCAATACAAAACTATATTACAGTACCAATACAAGTCAATCATCATACACAAGCCCATCTGGTTGTAATAATACAAGCCACCCTGACCGCATCAATACAGACCCATTCTTTAAGTATCCAAGAGAGGTCCACCAACAAGTATCATACAACCCGATTGATAAGTATCAATACAAGACCATCAATAAGTATCAATACAAGTCCACCAATAAGTATCAATACAAGTCCACCAATAAGTATCAATACAAATCCACCAATTAGCATTAATACAAGTTCGAACAATAAAATAAGTATCAAGAGAAAACCACATTATTACCAGCATGAAGATTTTCATCTGATCAATGAAACCTCATTCATTATCAACACCTCATCAATCTTAATCAAGCACTGACTTACCAGACGAAGACATATCAGCAGAGCTTTGTTGTGTAACCGATATCTCGACTCACATCCAACTTCGGAATCAAAGACTGACACAGATGTCGACAGGTTCACAGTATCACAAATTAGCCATCTGCAAGCTTCTTGCAGAGATATGTCTGTCTTCAATGCATTCAATCACACAGAAAACCCGTCTGCTCCTTCCAATTCAATACTGTCCTCAAACAACATGGACACAGAGTAAGCTCCTTTGGTATCAATATGGCTAGGATCCAAAGTAAGCTCCTGTAAAGCTGTTAGACATCGAGGGAAGATGTGACACTGCAGGAGAAGTACTGGAAGGAGGGAGGAGAGACCGCGAGTCTGGAAGATCGGATGCTGTGGAACAACGTGATTCCGCTCTCCGCTAACGAGGGACGAAAGGAGGGAGTCGGAGGGAGAGGGAGGGAGAGGGGGATGGCTTGTTGGTCAGACTGAGGACATTGAACTGGTGGGACTGCTGTCAATCATCTTGATCTTGACCTTATGATAATCATGTCTACAGATGTAGTGTTCAGGATTTCTTGAAGGCCAATCTCTTATAAAAGTAAAATAGACAGATAGGATGGACTAAGGAGGGGGCTTGTTGGTAAGAAGGAGGAGGAAATTGAACAAGCGGGACTGTTTTCGATCAATAAATCTTTTATTCGTACAGAAAAGCTCACAGACAGTTGTCAATCTTATTGATCTTGACCTAAGGTTATTCATGCCAACGTATCTATTGGCTCCTTGTTAAAGTGTCACATCCTAGAGAAAGTTACGTTTTGGCATCTTGATGTTTCTGCTTCTTGGTGCTCTGATTGGTGACATGGAGGCCATTGACATTGGTCTTTACATTTTTGTTACCCTGCTTTCCATTAGAGTAAGCTTCAACCATTGTACAATATACATTATTCTTTAAAACAAGCAGCTGACATGGTCGAGCTATATCCTCCGCAAATTGCACAACAAAATATAGGTTTTCCTTATCATATTGCTGACTAATTTTTGTCGCACAAAATAACAAAAAATTCCAAGATATGAAGGAAACTGTTCTAATAAAAAAACTTAATGATACCAACTTTATGTTCACTGTCGGGCCTAATTCGAGTAACATGACAAAATTAAAATCAAACAAAAATATTTATGGATTTGGATCTTCAAGATCAATTCGATCATATGTAAACAAACATATTTTCAAAATTGTAACAGTTTTCCAACAGAGTCCTCATTTTTTGCCAAAAAGGCATAATTTTATAAAAAATATTTTCAAAATTGTTCTTCATTACACTCCTTCAGATAATTATGTATCTCCATATCAAATTTAATCAATATGTGCATGATGATTAGTTAATTAAGAAGTAGTGAGCAGGACAGGACTCGTAACAGTTTTCAAACAGAGTCCTCATTTTTGGCTAAAAAAGATAAAATTTCATCAAAATATTTTCAAAATTGTTCTTCATGACACACTTTCAGATGATTATGTATCTCCATATCAAGTTTAATCAATATGTGATGATTAGTTTAGAAGTTGTGAGCCGGACAGGACTTGTAACCATTTTACCAACAGAGTCCTCATTGTTGGCCAAAATGGCCAAATTTTATAAAAATATTTTCAAAATTGTTCTTCATGACACACCTTCAGATGATTATGTATCTCCATATCAAATTTAATCAATATGTGATGATTAGTTTAGAAGTTGTGAGCCGGACAGGACTTGTAACAGTTTTCCAACAGAGTCTTCATTTTTGGCCAAGAAAGGCCAAATTTTATCAAAATATTTTCAAAATTGTTCTTCATGACACATCTTCTGATTATTATGTATCTTCACATCAAATTTGATCCAAATGTGATGATTAGTTTAGAAGTTGTGAGCCGGACTGGACTTGTAACAGATTTCTTACAAATTTACCACTTTTTCTCCAAAATCCTAATATTTTATGTAGATTTTCTGAAAATGTTTACTCTTGACACATTATTACATGTTTCTTCATTCCCATGTCGAATTTGAATTAAAATGGTTGATTAGTTACAAAGTTATGAGCCGGACACAAAGTGTAACGGACAGACGGACGGACGGACAGACGGTACCCATTTTAATACTTCGTTGTTGCGGGGGATAAAAATAAATTCAATGTGATTCATTCATAAGGGCTAAGAGAACTTGGTTATTTCAAAATATGTATGAATTACATTTATATATAACATAATTACATTATTAATCTAGTGCTAAGAACTAAATGTATGTAAACGATTTAATGTGTACTTTATTCTACATGACTAAAGTTTATAATGTGATATGATTTGATTGTTAAGTTTCCAGGCAGAATTGATACAGTGACACTGCTATCAGAATGAAACCAGAGAATGAACATGTTTAATTCATCCCACTAACCGACGAACCTGTAAGTAATCTGTACAGCAGAAAGCCAATGTCATCGTGACTTCTATCATAACCTAGATATCTGCTTACTGTATATGTATCTGCACTACACAGAACAAGTCCTTAGTGATTTGATTTGCGCGCTATATAAGAACACATATTATTATTATTATTATTATTATGAAGAAGTCAAGGTGCATTAAAGAGCCACTCCGTGTTTTCAAGCTCTCCAAATCTAAAAACCTCAGTACAAAAACATGTTTTTGAAAAACATAAGAACCTTTTCTATATTCTTCCAAATTTCTACAAATGGATATGATCCGATAGTCCGGAATCCATGTACCAAGTACTGTCAGAAATACTAGGAAAATACTTTTAGGAGTATATGAAAAATTGCCTGAAAGTCAAACAATGTTTTGTTGAAGTGTCTACTTGATATGTAAATCATGGCTATTTTTAAAGAAGGTTTTATAGGGGGATAATATGTGGGAAACCCAAAACTTGACATCTGCAACACAATAAATATATAATAGAGTATTTAGATTTATGTTATGGTCAACGACTATTTACGTTTTAACTACAAAAGACATGTGTAAGATGATTAAACTAACTGTGTATCTTACTTTGACAATTGTTGTAACAGTGAAAAATAATTTGTTCAAAGAAATGTTTTTCCAATAAACAACTCTTTCAAATCAAAACCCTTTACTGATTTTACTACTGAACATCTAGAAGTTCATCTTAAAGTCTAAAAATCTTTATAAAATTTGGATTATTTAGTAAAAGTATCATTGTATATTAAAAGAAGTGTTACTGGATACCTAGCTACAATATTTCAATAGTGCTCTCAACTTTGATAATTCTTATCCATAAGATTTTAGTAAACGGAAATATTTGAGATGACCCTGCACGCTTGATGCACGTGATATTGAACCGTAAACAAGGTCAGGATTATGTTATTAGAGTTTGGGGTATTTATAACTGTAAAGAGACGTTCCTTTTTTTGAAACAAAGATACATTTCCAGATTCTGAGTATGAGTATTACTGCGCATTGAAACTGCTTTAGGTCTATACATGGGAAGAAAGTTTTAACACTTATAAGTGAAGTCAGCAAATGATATTCAACACAGGTAAAATGTCATCGTGACCTATATCATAACCTGGATAACTGCCAACTGCCTACAGTATCTGTTTGTACAGTGTACACCAATCTAGTCTTGTAAACAAGGTCAAGGTGAAACCAGCTTTATAACATGCATAGGCAGGCCAGACTTGCATAACTGCGCACAACTTGCTTGGGAAAACAGCTCTGTGATCTATTACATTCACGATGAAGGGCGCCAGATTTTTCCTTGTGATTATCCTGCTTTCATTGCTTTACTGTGCTAGTTGTAAGAGTGATATTCAGACAATTACTGAGAAAATAAGTTTGGTCAAACCTCAAGGATCTGTTACTGGAAGTTCCATTATCGACCTGTATAATTACATTATTTCTCTCAAAGAAGACTTTAGGACTCTTTCAGACACAATAAGTGGTGCATCTGTTGAAGATATCATCAAATCTCAGGTAATCTCGGAGACAAGACACCTGAAACGTGACAATCACCGGATGAAGAGACAATTTCATGAAATGAAGAAAACACTGGGACGAGTTCAGGCTGACAACAACAGGTATCGGGACTTACTGCAGAGAGTTGGGGGAGAGAAAGGTGAACTCATATCCTGTTCCAAGTGTATAGAGTCAGAAGGGATTGACAGGAAGTTCGCTGAACTTGATCATGGACTCAGTGATCTCAACATAACGCTGATGGAACAGAGTGATTTATTAAAATCGTCAAGGAATGAGAATGATTCAGGGATGAAAACAACAACTCAATCACCTTCAACAGTCTCTCTAACTACTACAACTCTAACAACCCCACAGACAACAACTAAACCACCAGCAGAAATGAGCCGCATTCTGATTGCTCCGCTGTTTTCATCTAAAAAGCAACAATTCCGTTATGTTGACATAAATAGTAATTCTCTAAACATGTATTCGTATCTCAATCTGAAAGACATTATTTCTGTAATCTATATGTCAAGACTCAACTCTCTTGTGATCGGTTTGGGGTACCCTGACAAGATCATTACCTCAGAAATTAACAGCACAAGGGTTCAAACAGTAAGAGACAATGTTAAAACATACGGTATGGCAGCTGATGAGGAGAGAGGGATTATATTTCTTACTACTCTTCTTCCCAGTTACACTATCAGCAGGATGACACTGCAGGGGAAGAAACTTACAACTCTGGTGAGCTTGGTGAGATATGGTGGCTGGCCCAATGGTATTGCTGTGAACCCTGTAACAGGGATGATCTTCGTATGTGATGAGTATAATCTCTTCTCCGTCAGTTATGATGGTTCGGGTCTAACAACACTCGACACTGGTTATTCTATATATGCAGTGACCCTTGACATTACACAAGGTGTGTTATATTACGGTAATGAGGACACACTGATGAAGAAAACCCTGGCTAGCAACAAAACTACTGAGGTGACAAGATTAAGTGTAAATATGTGGAACCTGATCTACTACAGAGACCGGGTGTACTACTCCACGTATTATAGATCACCTAGTATAGTTGGAGAAGTGATTGTGGGACAGGACATGGAGGCTACTACTCTCCAGACACTTGACGTGGATGGTGTCATGTACTTAGGTATCTGTTTACTTCCCTGATTTCACGAACCATGAGTTTAAGAAAAAGCCAGTAAGATTTGCCTAAATGATTTATTTCGTTTTATTTAATCATCCACTTTATTATAAGGTATATGAATGAATGTATATGTAATGAGTACAAATTATTTAACACTACAATGTTTTTTGACGAGTTGACTTTGGGTAAATATATCAATTCTGACTGAAAGCATAAATTCTGTTATTAATAAAATATACTTTTGAAACTCTTCAAAAATTGTTAACAGTTTAATCATTTGTTTAATTCTTTATTATACTGAGAAACATACAAAGAAAGTAAATAATGATATTCAATACTTATGAATACAGTAGCGGGCTGTTACATAGAATACATGAGAATTCAACAGTAAAGAACACAAACAAACCCACTGCATCCAGTTAGGAATAAAACTTCACCTTGTACAGATAACTATAAAAATAACAAGTATTACCTATAATATGTTACTTATTGTAATTATATGATTCTGATACTTTTTGATAAAATGAATGCTATTTAGATGTCCTCACCATTTTGCCAAATTGTTGATATATTTATAATGTAAACCAAACTACTAAAAATAATCAATTTTTTGAGGATGTTTATGAAAAGAGTGCATGCTTTGTAAATGAGAGCATGGTACTTACATTAATTGGATTTATTAATTATTTTCAATGCTTGCATGATATTCATTTAGAAGGTTGTTTCCTCGCATGTTTTAATATTACTTGGATTATTGAAATATTAATATTTTTTATGAATTTTCTTTGAAATCAAGTTTTTGAAATAAATTAATTATTTTAAGACAAATTCATTCTCCTTATAACTTAAGCTTGTTGAAATTGTTAAAGCAAGCAGAGAATTACAGTTCTTTCTCTCAAAGGATATATCAAATAAATCAAAGTAGAGATACTTAACACTGTTCAGTAATGCTGCTCTGAGTATCTATGTAACATTTAAATGACACATTACTTTATCTTGAAGTGCTAACAGTGTTTAAAGGGGCAGTAGCACGTTTTTTGATAATTTTGTATTTTGAAATTTTAACTGATTATCTTACTGATAATTGTAAGTTAATGCTAAATGTATTACTTTGATAGTGTCAAATATCTCATAACACAAACCAATCTTCCATAGTCAGAGAACAAATTATAAAGATACACATAAAATCCATTGGCAGCCATTTTTGTGTGAACACCTTTAATTCATTTTGTGTAAGAAAAGGGAATCGCATGGCTAAACTTTACGTGATATATTTAAATTATAACTGCTACATTAAGTTTATATACATTGTCTATCAATTGGAACCATTAATTTTCATTTCCTGACATCACCTTATATTCCCTCTAAAAACGTGCTACTGCCCCTTTAAAGTGCTTGAAACCAGTTTTATAAATAGAACTATCTTCTTCTATGTGTTTGCTTCTTCATTTTGCACAGTAAATGTATCATTTCTATATTGCAAGGATTATGTGTTTCATAATATTTTTCAATGATATTTAAGTTAATACAAATTCAATATTTCAACTACGTGTAATAAAATGCTATTAATCAGTTAAATTACACTAAAAATCAATTCAACCACAAAAGTGCTGGATACTCGATTCTGATTGGTTCTCCTGAAAAATCAAACGTGATCAATAAGAGGCGAGGAAAGGAGCACTCGTGGCGTTATTACAAATGACATTCACCACACTTTATTTGATTTTAGTATAGCTGAATAATCCAAAGATTAGATTCTTAATTTTTTTAGAGGTGAATTCTGTACAGGTTTTAATGATTATAATCATTTCATTTATTTCTTCAATGTGCTGGGTCCAGCTGTAAATTATCTCTCCTATAAGTGTTCCTTATTGCCTGCAGAAGACCAATTGTTTTTAACCCTGCTCAAGCTAAGACAAGCGAGGGATGACTTTGACCTGTCAATACATTTTCATATCAGTGAAAGTACTGTATCAACATTATTTGTAGTATGGACTAACTTTTGTACTTTCAACTTGATGAGTTAGATTTATGGGCTACTCAAGATGTTGTAAAAAGTACAATGCCTGAGAATTTCAAGGAGCGCTTCCCCTCAACCAGAGTTATTTTAGATGCCACAGAAACACCAATTTGTAAACCTAGCAATGTCCAGGACCAAAGGGCAACTTTCTCACGTTAAAAGATTAAGAACACTCTCAAAACAATGATAGGATGTTCTCCTCGTGGACTTATAACTTTCATCAGTATAGCTAAGGTCACAGAGGTTCGAATCTCGGAGTGGACCCTATAATTATTTTTTTTCAAACTTTTGCACTCGTATATCGTTTTCATATGTTGAGATAAACCTACATTTCAAATTTGAACGAAATCGGTCAAGAAATAAACATTTTAGCGTAATTCCTATATGTTATATAACATACAGAAGGGGAGACACTGAAACCTGATCGAAAACTGGACACCCGACTATTTAACGTGCTGTGCAATTAAAACTAAATTTTATCTCAAGATTATACATTGAAATCGTAGATCATTCTTTTAGCTTGCTGAACATCTCGCCCAAACTATCAAACTTCTTCAAACTTTTGACCACTGACCCTCACATTAACACCACCCCCTCTATGGTGGCTCATGCAGTGATAGACAGATTATTGAGCGATGTAAGCTAGTTAATCCAAACATGTTTTCTTCTGGGGATAGTATTATGGCAGACAGAGGGATTATGGTCCAAGATGTATTTTCATCTGCAAATGTAAAAGTAAATACCCCAACAATGTTAAAGGGAAGAAGTCAACTTGAACCTGAAGAGGTTGTTAATTGTTCATGACCGTAGAGCAGCATCAAAGCGCATCCATGTTGAGCGTGTAATTGGACTAGGAAAAACTTTCAAGATATTGAAAAAGAGAGCTCCATCACTCAAAGGTACCCTTAGGGTCATGGATTGTCAGTGTCTGTTACATGTTGTCAAACTTTCGACCAAATATTGTGAATCGTCTTGCATGATGATATTTGAGAGGTATTTCTGAGACATGAAAACCGTAAGACAATGTTGATTGGTGAATATGAGGCAGTGTTCCCATTATCCGGTAATTGCCGGTTTTTTACCGGTAAAAAATGTGTTGATCCGGTATTTTCTACGGCCGTCGGTAATTGCCGCCGGTAAATTTTATATTGCATAGAGTTGCTTTGTATATGTAGATTAAATAAAGTATCACTTACAGCAACGTCTTTCTTTTGTTTTTTCCAAACCTCAAATTGTTTTGAAAACGTATCTTGAAAATACGGTGGAAACCCCTGATGATTGATCTAAATATAGACTGTTACACTGCGCACATTCCCACGCATGACACTGGCACAACACATTTAGACTGTCCTTGTTAATGTTCTAATATCGAATAATCTATAAATAGCCGCTAATACGCTATCCTATTTTATCATATGCAAATAGTTTACATATTTCTGAATTATTCTAAAGCGAAACCACGATTCAATGTTTTAGTTTTGTTTGAAACGAATTACGATCTCCAGCTGTTTCATTTCGTCCATTCCATAATTTAGCAGCACATAATCACTGACCATCTGTAGATATTCAAGTCAAGGAAATTTTGATAGTAAGTGAACTCTAGCTTGCAGTGACTTATATCTTTACAAAAATAGTGTCAATATAGCGAGTGAGTGATTTAAAGTTATTAATTATCTAGGTCGTAACGTTTGTTTAATACTCTGAGCTTGAAACATTTCGTTCTGAAAACGATATATTGGTTGAATCTTCCCCGCTACAGATTATGCTGAATACTGACACGATTTTCAAGCTTGTGACACCATACAAATGTAAACACGCATGATTTATGTTCTGTCAGTTTAATGCAGATTGAATCCATGATTACACTTACAGTGCAGTGCAGTCAAATGCCCACTTTGAATATCGATCCATTGTATGACAGCACATGTTGAGGCTGTTCTGTGATGAGCATTTCACCACTTCCGTGTTGTCATGCAGCTTTCATTATCAGTGTTGACAGTGATAAAATGAAACGTAAATTGACGACCCCTCCACAAAATAACAACACCAACACAGGATAAAGTTAAACAACATTTAATGAGTTATCTAAAAATAGAGCCATTGGCTCTGTAGCTCATCAGGCTTCGTCGTCAATTACAATATATGCTGTTGAGTGTGGCAAATGTGATTCCCCCTTTGTAGAGGCCAAAGGGTCACCAATCATAAAATTAAGTATAATAGGCGACAAGTTACAGTTTTCAAGGCTGGCCTTATACTTCATTGGAGCAACAGGGTCACCAAACCTACAATTCATAATCCTCAATAATCAAGGAGTCTGTACACAAAGTTTCAGCTTTCTAGGCCTTATGCTTCTGGAGAAGAAGATGAAAATAGGTTTTTAGGGCGTGGCCCTTATTAGGGGTCACAAGGCCGCCAAAGCTACAATTTATAATCCTCACTAGTCAAGGAGTCTGTACACAAAGTTTCAGCTTTCTAGGCCTTATGCTTCTGGAGAAGAAGATGAAAATAGGTTTTTAGGGCGTGGCCCCTATGGCCCTTATTAGGGGTCACAGGGCCACCAAAGCTACAATTTATAATCCTCACTAGCCAAGGAGTCTTTACACAAAGTTTCAGCTTTCTAGGCCTTATGTTTCTGGAGAAGAAGATGAAAATAGGTTTTTAGGACGTGGCCCCTGTGGCCCTTATTAGGGGTCACAGGGCCACCAAAGCTACAATTTATAATCCTCACTAGTCAAGGAGTCTGTAGACAAAGTTTCAGCTTTCTAGGCCTCATGGTTCTGGAGAAGAAGATGAAATTAGGTTTTTAGGACGTGGCCCCTGTGGCCCTTATTAGGGGTCACAGGACCACCAAAGCTACAATGTATAATCCTCACTAGCCAAGGAGTCTGTACACAAAGTTTCAGCTTTCTAGGCCTTTTGGTTCTGGAGAAGAAGATGAAATTCCACAAAGTTTACGGACGGATGGACGGACGGACGCCGGACACCATGCCATGCCATAAGCCCATCGGGCCTTACAGGCCAGATGAGCTAAAAATGCATGCAATTATCGTTAATTTTGTCTCGCCGGGAAAAAACGTTCAGCCGGAATTTTGAGACCCTGTCGTCATACGCTGCCGGTAAATTTTAAAACCATCGGGAACACTGATGAGGTACTTTATTTTTCATAAATTACAGTATGCAATCAGCCCTTGTTATTTATATTGCTTATTTCAATTTGGGAAACCCATGAAATATGTAACACATGATTAACAGTTATTAAATGGTAAAGTGAAGTCAAATGAGGCTCAAATCTACCTACCAAACTGTTTGGGAGTAGAACATTTATTTGTGGGACTATAATGAAAATTAGAAATAGAGCCATAGGCTCTGTAGCTCATCAGACCTTTGATGGAAATAGGTTTTTAAGGTTTCGAACCCTATTACCCAATTTGGGGTCATGGGATAACAAAATCTACTGTTTAGAATCTTCATTGGCCAAGGAGTCTACAAAAAAATTTTCAGCTCTCTAGACCTTTTGGAACAGGAGAAGAAGATGAAAATATGTTTTAAAGGTTTTGACCCCTGTGAACCCATTTGGGGTCATGGGGTCACGAAATCTACAATTCAGAATCCCCATCTGCCAAGGAGTCTGCACATCAAATTTCAGCTCTCTAGAGTCATTGGTTGTGGAGAAGAAGTCGAAAATGTGAAAAGTTTACGGATGGACAGATGGACAGATGGACGGACGCCGGAAGCCGGACGCCATGCCATGCCATAAGCCCATCAGGTCTTTCAGACCTGATGAGCTAAAAGGGTTAAGTGTGCAGAGGAATTTGCTTTGTTGTGTTGTAACACTCTATCAGTTTAGTGCTTTGTCCTATAACAGCAGACCTGTAACTTTATTGATAAATAAGTTATCGCCAGTTCTTCATGGGTGGGTCCTATTTCTTGCCGGGTGCTCTGATTGGTGACATATGACGGACATTGACATTGGTTTTTATATCCTTGTTACCCTGCTTTCCATTAGAGTAAGCCTTAACTGTTGTAAAATTTACACTTTTCATTATAATAAAATGAATTCACTAGAAACTTCTGTTTCTATTGAAGTATATATATAAACTGAGCGCCAAAAGAAATGATACACCTCTTAGGCTATTCATGCCAACGTATCTATTGGCTCCTCGTTAAAGTGTCACATCCTAGAGAAAGTTACGTTTTGGCATCTTGATGTTTCTGCTTCTTGGTGCTCTGATTGGTGACATGGAGGCCATTGACATTGGTCTTTACATTTTTGTTACCTTGCTTTCCATTAGAGTAAGCTTCAACCATTGTACAATATACATTATTTTAAAAATAAAATGAATTCACTAGAAACTTCTGTTTCTATTGAAGTATATATATACTGAACGCCAAAAGTAATTCTTTGAATTTGAATATCATAACAATAGAGCCATGGGCTCTGTAGCTCATCAGACTTTTCATGGAAATATTTTTTTAAGGGACTGACCCCTGTGATCCCATTTGGGGTCATGGGGTAATCAAATCTCAAATTCAGAATCTTCATTGGCCAAGGAGTCTACACATATCTTTTCAGCTCTCTGGGCCTTTTGGAACTGGAGGAGAAGATGAAAATAGGTTTTTAAGGTTTTGAACCCTGTGACCCCATTCGGGGTCAAAGGGTCACCAAGTTTAAAATTTAGAATAATTATTGGCCAAGGAATCTACAAACAACTTTTCAGCTCTCTAGACCTTTTGGAACTGGACAAGATGATGAAAATAGGTTTTTAAGGTTTTGACCCCTGTGACCCCATTTGGGGTCATGGGGTCACAAAATCTACAGTTCAGAATCCCGATTGGCCAAGGAGTCTACACACAACTTTTCAGCTCTCTAGACCTTTTGGAACTGGAGAAGAAGATAAAACTAGATTAGCGTTTGCGGGATACCGCAAAAGCAGAGCAGCCCCGGAACTTTGGGTTTCGCCTTTTACAGGCCTCACCAAATTGGGAATTTTCTCGTGACCTTGACCTTTGACACTCAAGGTCACACAATCAATGAACACATTTCATTGAGTATAACATCATTGTAATGAAATAAAGTGTTAAAAATTAAATTAATCCATTTTCTCCATATATTTTGACCTTGCTGTGACCTTGACCTTTGACAGTTAGACTAACTTAGTACCCAAAACTTTTTGAAAATGTTGTACTTCTCAAGAGATAATATATACAAAATCTAAACTTCATAGGACAAAAACTTTTCAAGTTATTGTGTTAACAAGGAATTGCAATAACTCATATCTCATGACCTTGACCTTTGACCTTCAAGGTCACACAATCATTGAACACTTTTTATTGAGTATAACAATCATGTATTGATTAAAAGTGATCATAGTTAAAATAAAGCATTTTCGCTAAACCATGCTTAAGTGATGACCTTGCTGTGACCTTGACCTTTGACAGATTGTAGCCGAAACCTTTTCAAATTTTTTTACTTTTCCAAGGATGATATATACCAAGTTAGAGCTTCATAGCACAAAAACTTTTCAAGTTACCGTGTTTACAAAGAATTTTGTGGTGATTTTATAACTCGTGACCTTGACCTTTGAACTTGAAAGTGAACATGTCATAATGATTCCCTGGAAGTATTAACATTTAGACATGTTCATGAGTTCTGAAAAGCTAAATGGGATAAAGTTATACCCCAATTTAGTGCATTTTGTAATAACTCATATCTCATGACCTTGACCTTTGACCTTCAAGGTCACACAATCATTGAACACTTTTTATTGAGTATAACAATCATGTATTGATTAAAAGTGTTCATAGTTAAAATAAAGCATTTTCACTAAAACATGCTTACGTCATGACCTTGCTGTGACCTTGACCTTTGACGGCGTGTAGCCAAAACCTTTTCAAAATTTTTTACTTTTCCAAGGATGATATATACCAAGTTACAGCTTCATAGCACAAAAACTTTTCAAGTTATCGCGTTTACAAGGAATTCTTAGAGTGAATACATAGCTCGTGACCTTGACCTTTGACCTTGAAAGTGAACGTGTCAAAATTATTCCCCCGAGGTATGAGTAGTAAGGTATGAATAAGAGTTCTGGAAAGCTTAGGGGAAAAAAGTTATAGCTAGTAGTACGAGTGCGGCGGCGGCGGCGATGGAAACTTCACAAAAACTGATAGCAGCCCCGTCCTTAGACGGGGCTTCTAAATAGGTTTTTAAGGTTTTGACCCCTGTGACCACATTTGGGGTCATGGGGTCACAAAATCTACAATTTAGAACCCCCATTGGCCAAGGAGTCTACACACAACTTTTCAGCTCTCTAGACCTTTTGGAACTGGACTAGAAGATGAAAATAGGTTTTTAAGGTTTTGACCCCTGTGACCCAATTTCGGGTCATGGGGTCAAAAATCTACAATTTAGAATCCCCATTGGCCAAGGAGTCTGCACATCAAAGTTTAGCTCTCTAAAGTCATTGGTTCTGGAGAAGAAGTCAAATTGTGAAAAGTTTACGGATGGACGGACAGACAGATGGACGGACAGACTGACGGACACCATGCCATGCCATAAGCCCATTGGGTCTTTCAGACCTCATGAGCTAATAAAAATCAAATGACTTAATCAATTACATCTTGAAACAATTGAATGACATAATAAGGTCACCTTGACCGGTCAAAGATCTACTACAATCATAGAATCGTTGTCATTAAGGACTCTGAAGGAACTATAGAAAATAGAACATTTGAAATTTTCTTTGAATCTCATGTCCATTTCATATTCATAAATAATTTATTACATATTTACACACGTGAATGAGTCATTCCTTAAAATAAACCTTTCTTCTTCAGAATTGTATAACTTATAATGTCCTACTATATCTTACGATCTATCACATGTATCTTTTGTATGCATATTTCTGATTGACAACCACAGTAAGACATTCTGTACGATTTGTGTAATATAGTGCAATGTTTAAGACAAAGACAATAAAGTTTTATATCTAAAAAATATTTTTATCTTTATTTTATTGCATATTCATTAATCAAAATTAAAAAGTTGATACTCATTATTGAAAACGTTAAGCTGCAATGCAGAATGTATGAAGATTAAAAGTTATTGGCTCTGTAGCTTATGGGGCATTTAATGATATGTTGTAAGCTTGGTTCCTTTTGATTGGTTTTAGTACTTAGCCAATTTGTCACCTATTAATTTGTTTTGGTTTTTACATCAAGTTTAGAAATTCAGTAAAAGCATTATTCAAGATGAATATAAGGGGTTACTTAAAACTTTGAAGCTTTAATGTGTGATACCTATAAGGCATTTGCATCTTAATCCAACACTTAAAGATTTTAGCTCAAAAGAAAAGAAAATAGCCCAAATGCCATGAACGTGAACAAATCATCATGAAGTAAGTCTGTTAGTAAAGATTTATATTTTTTTAAACAATATTTCAGATATTGAACATGCGGACGTTGCAATCTAAAAACGAGTAGATTGATCAGAGAGAAGGGGATCGAAAGGAGACAAAATTGAAGAGAGGCATAATGACAGAAAAACAGGAGGTTTGAAACTACTCAATTTGATCTGGCTTGTTTCACCTCTTGAAAGATTGTCCAGCTTGGGTGACCAAGCAGGGGTATGAACGTTCCTTGTGGCATAGCTCTCAGGGTAGCTGAAGCACCGGCACCAAAACCACCATACCACGACAATGTATTGAGTCGGGTGGTGGACATGATATTGAAGATTAATCGAATGACGTTTTTATTTCAATCATTTAAGTGCATTGTATAATCGTGATGAATCCAACATTCTTTGGCAGTTCATATATGATTATTCAACTAAATAAACTTGGAAATTATCTTTTGGTACATTTACCTGGAAACATTAATTTCACTCCTTCTGAAGGGAATATCATAGCACAGTCAATCCAATCGAAATGAATTTAGATCCAAAGTTCCCAATTTAATACTGTCAATCCAACATTGACCTGTATGAGAGGTCATCCCGGCGATCTTTCATGTGCAAATAAGGAAACCTAGGTCTTAAAGGGGCAGTAGCACGTTTTTTGATAAATTTATATCTCACATTTTTTACTGATAATTGTAAGTTAATGCTAAATGTATTATTTTGATAGTGTCAAAAATCTCATTACACAAGCCAATCATTCATAGTCAGAGGACAAAGTATGAAGATTTATAGAAAATCCATTGGCAGCCATTTTTTGTGAACACCTTTAATTCATTTTGTGTAAGAAAAAGGAATCGCATGGCTAAGCTTTACATTATAAATTTGAATTATTACTGCTCCATTTAGTTTAAATACATTGTCTTTCATTTGGAACCATTTTTTTTCATTTTCCTGACATCACCTTATATTCCCCCTAAAAACGTGCTACTGCCCCTTTAACTGACCAATCAAATTCGGTGTCACACACATTTTCAAAATGCACAATCATTTTGCTATCTGAAGAAACTTAAAATAGTTTAGGTACTGTTGTCATTGACAGAGTCTTGATTGAAACACTTAAAAAATCTTGTCTTCATTACTGTTTTAAACATATACATTGAAATGATGATTTTATTTTGTTAGAATAGTATCCTAATCAAATAAAAGATTAGACAGCAACCAAGCAATCTTGCCCAAGAACAGTAATCAACATTCTTATAAGGAAAACAAGTAGCTGACAAACAAATAAATTCAAGTATTTGGATCTCCAAGATCAATTTGATCATATATAAACATACATATTTTCAAAATTGTTCTTCATGACACACCTTCAGATGATTCTGTATCTCCATATCAAATTTGATCAATATGTGATGATAAGTTTAGAAGTTGTGAGCCTGACAGGACTTGTAACAGTTTTCCAACAGAGTCCTCATTTTTTGCCAAAAAAGGCAAAATTTCATAACAATATTTTCAAAATTGTTCTTCATGACACAACTTCATATGATTATGTATCTCCATATCAAATTTGATCAATATGTAATGATATGTTTAGAAGTTGTGAGCCGGACGGGACTTGTCATACAAATTTACCACTTTTTCTCCAAAATCCTAATATTTTATGTAGATTTTCAGAAAATTTTTACTCTTGACACATTATTACATGTTTCTTCATTCCCATGACGAATTTGAATTAAAATGGTTGATTAGTTACAAAGTTATGAGCCGGACACAAAGTGTAACGGACAGACGGACGGACGGACAGACGGTACCCATTTTAATACTTCGTTGTTGCGGGGGATAAAAATAAATTCAATGTGATTCATTCATAAGGGCTAAGAGAACTTGGTTATTTCAAAATATGTATGAATTACATTTATATATAACATAATTACATTATTAATCTAGTGCTAAGAACTAAAGGTATGTAAACGATTTAATATGTGTACATTATTCTACATGACTAAAGTTTATAATGTGATATGATTTTATTGTTAAGTTTCCAGGTAGAATTGATACAGTGACACTGCTATCAGAATGAAACCAGAGAAGAAAGAATGAACATGTTTAATTCATCCCACTAACCGACGAACCTGTAAGTAATCTGTACAGCAGAAAGCCAATGTCATCGTGACTTCTATCATAACCTAGATATCTGCTTACTGTATATGTATCTGCACTACACAGAACAAGTCCTTAGTGATTTGATTTGCGCGCTATATAAGAACACATATTATTATTATTATTATTATTATGAAGAAGTCAAGGTGCATTAAAGAGCCACTCCGTGTTTTCAAGCTCTCCAAATCTAAAAACCTCAGTACAAAAACATGTTTTTGAAAAACATATGAACCTTTTCTATATTTTTCCAAATTTCTACAAATGGATATGATCCGATAGTCCGGAATCCATGTACCAAGTACTGTCAGAAATACTAGGAAAATACTTTTAGGAGTATGTGAAAAGTTGCCTGAAAGTCAAACAATGTTTTGTTGAAGTGTCTACTTGATATGTAAATCATGGCTATTTTTAAAGAGGGTTTCATAGGGGGATAATATGTGGGAAACGGTTACCCAAAACTTGACATCTGCAACACAATAAATATAATAGAGTATTTAGATTTATGTTATGGTCAACGACTATTTACGTTTTAACTACAAAAGACATGTGTAAGATGATTAATTAACTGTGTATCTTACTTAGACAGCTGTTGTTACAGTGAAAAATAATTTGTTCAAAGAAATTTTTTTGCAATAAACAACTCTTTCAAATCAAAATCCTTTACTGATTTTACTATTGAACATCTAGAAGTTCATCTTAAAGTCAAAAAACTTTATAAAATTTGGATTATTTAGTAAAAGTATCATTGTATATTAAAAGAAGTGTAAAAGAATACCTAGCTACAATATTTCAATAGTACTCTCAACTTAGATAATTCTTATCCATAAGATTTTAGTAAACGGAAATATTTGAGATGACCCTGCACGCTTGATGCACGTGATATTGAACCGTAAACAAGGTCAGGATTATGTTATTAGAGTTTGGGAATATTTATAACTGTAAAGAGACGTTCCTTTTTTTGAAACAAAGATATATTTCCAGATTCTGAGTATGAGTATTACTGCGCATTGAAACTGCTTTAGGTCTATACATTGGAAGAAAGTTTAACACTTATAAGTAAAGTCAGCAAATGATATTCAACACAAGTAATATGTCATCGTGACCTATATCATAACCTGGATAACTGCCAACTGCCTACAGTATCTGTTTGTACAGTGTACACCAATCTAGTCTTGTAAACAAGGTCAAGGTGAAACCAGCTTTATAACATGCATAGGCAGGCCAGACTTGCATAACTGCGCACAACTTGCTTGGGAAAACAGCTCTGTGATCTATTACATTCACGATGGAGGGCGCCAGATTTTTCCTTGTGATTATCCTGCTTTCATTGCTTTACTGTGCTAGTTGTAAGAGTGATATTCAGACAATCACTGAGAAAATAAGTTCATTGCCAGATAGACCTAATAGATCTGTAACTGGAAGTTCCATTATCGACCTGTATAATTACATTATTTCTCTCAAAGAAGACTTTAGGACTCTTTCAGACACAATAAGTGGTGCATCTGTTGAAGATATCATCAAATCTCAGGTAATCTCGGAGACGAGACACCTGAAACATGACAATCACCGGATGAAGAGACAATTTCATGAAATGAAGAAAACACTGGGACGAGTTCAGGCTGACAACAACAGGTATCGGGACTTACTGCAGAGAGTTGGGGGAGAGAAAGGTGAACTCATATCCTGTTCCAAGTGTATAGAGTCAGAAGGGATTGACAGGAAGTTCGCTGAACTAGATCATGGACTCAGTGATCTCAACATAACGCTGATGGAACAGAGTGATTTATTAAAATCGTCAAGGAATGAGAATGATTCACGGATGAAAACAACAACTCAATCACCTTCAACAGTCTCTCTAACTACTACAACTCTAACAACCCCACAGACAACAGCTAAACCACCAGCAGAAATGAGCCGCATTCTGATTGCTCCGCTGTTTTCATCTAAAAAGCAACGATTCCGTTATGTTGACATAAATAGTAATTCTCTAAACATGTATTCGTATCTCAATCTGAAATACATTATTTCTGTAATCTATATGTCAAGACTCAACTCTCTTGTGATCGGTTTGCTGGGCCCTGACAAGATCATTACCTCAGAAATTAACAGCACAAGGGTTCAAACAGTAAGAGACAATGTTAGAACATACGGTATGGCAGCTGATGAGGAGAGAGGGATTATATTTCTTACTACAGATCGTCCCAGTTACACTATCAGCAGGATGACACTGCAGGGGAAGAATCTTACAACTCTGGTGAGCTTGGTGAGATATGGTGGCGTGCCCCGGGCTATTGCTGTGAACCCTGTAACAGGGATGATCTTCGTATGTGATGACTATAATCTCTTCTCCGTCAGTTATGATGGTTCGGGTCTAACAACACTCGACACTGGTTATTCTATGTTTGCAGTGACCCTTGACGTTACACAAGGTGTGTTATATTACGGTAATGAGTACACACTGATGAAGAAATCCCTGGCTAGCAACAAAACTACTGAGGTGACAAGATTAAGTGTATATATGTGGAACCTGATCTACTACAGAGACCGGGTGTACTACTCAACGTCTTATAGATCACCCGCTATATTTGGAGAAGTGATTGTGGGACAGGACATGGAGGCTACTACTCTCCAGACACTTGATGTGGATAGTGTCTATACCTTCAGTATCTGTTTACTTCCCTGATTTCACGAACCATGAGTTTAAGAAAAAGCCAGTAAGATTTGCCTAAATGATTTATTTCTTTTTATTTAATCATCCACTTTATTATAAGGTATATGAATGAATGTATATGTAATGAGTACGAATTATTTAACACTACAATGTTTTTTGACGAGTTGACTTTGGGAAAATATATCAATTCTGACTGAGAGCATAAATTCTGTTACTAATGAAATATACTTTTGAAACTCTTCAAAAAATTTTAAAAGTTTAATTATTTGTTTAATTCTTTATTATACTGAGAAACATACAAAGAAAGTAAATAATGATATTGAATACTTATGAATACAGTAGCGGGCTGTTACACAGAATACATGAGAATTCAACAGGAAAGAACACAAACAAACCCACTGCATCCAGTTTGGAATAAAATTTCATTATACCTCATACATATAACAATACAAAAAAGAAGTATTACCTATAATATGTTACTTATTGTAATTATATGATTCTGATACTTTTTGATAAAATGAATGCTATTTAGATGTCCTCACCATTTTGCCAAATTGTTGATATATTTATAATGTAAACCAAACTACTTAAAATAATCAATTTTTTTAGGATGTTTATGAAAAGAGTGCATGCTTTGTAAATGAGAGCATGGTACTTACATTAAATGGATTTATTAATTATTTTCAATGCTTGCATGATATTCATTTAGAAGGTTGTTTCCTCGCATGTTTTAATATTACTTGGATTATTGAAATATTAATATTTTTTATGAATTTTATTTGAAATCAAGTTTTTGAAATAAATTAATTGTTTTAAGACAAATTCATTCTCCTTATAACTTAAGCTTGTTGAAATTGTTAAAGCAAGCAGAGAATTACAGTTCTTTCTCTCAAAGGATATATCAAATAAATCAAAGTAGAGATACTTAACACTGTTCAGTAATGCTGCTCTGAGTATCTATGTAACATTTAAATGACACATTACTTTATCTTGAAGTGCTAACAGTGTTTAAAGGGGCAGTAGCACGTTTTTTGATAATTTTGTATTTTGAAATTTTAACTGATTATCTTACGTTAATGCTTAATGTATTACTTTGATAGTGTCAAATATCTCATAACACAAACCAATCTTCCATAGTCAGAGAACAAATTATAAAGATACACATAAAATCCATTGGCAGCCATTTTTGTGTGAACACCTTTAATTCATTTTGTGTAAGAAAAGGGAATCGCATGGCTAAACTTTACATGATATATTTAAATTATTACTGCTACATTAAGTTTATATACATTGTCTATCAATTGGAACCATTAATTTTCATTTTCCTGACATCACCTTATATTCCCTCTAAAAACGTGCTACTTCCCCTTTAAAGTGCTTGAAACCAGTTTTATAAATAGAACTGTCTTCTTCAATTTGTTTGCTTCTTCATTTTGCACAGTAAATGTATCATTTATATATTGCAAGGATTATGTGTTTCATAATATTTTTCTATGATATTTAAGTTAATACAAATTAAATATTTCAACTACGTGTAATAAAAAGCTATTAATCAGTTAAATTACACTAAAAATCAATTCAACCACAAAAGTGCTGGATACTCAATTCTGATTGGTTCTCCTGAAAAGTCAAACGTGATCAATAAGAGGCGAGGAAAGGAGCACTCGTGACGTTATTACAAATGACATTCACCACAATTTATTTGATTTTAGTATAGCTGAATAATCCAAAGATTAGATTCTTAATTTTTTTAGAGGTGAATTCTGTACAGGTTTTAATGATTATAATCATTTCATTTATTTCTTCAATGTGCTGGGTTCAGCTGTAAGTTATCTCTGCTATAAATTTTCCTTATTGCCTGCAGAAGACCAATTGTTTTTAACCCTGCTCAAGCTAAGACAAGCGAGGGATGACTTTGACCTGTCAATACTTTTTCATATCAGTGAAAGTACTGTATCAACATTGTTTGTAGTATGGACTAACTTTTGTACTTTCAACTTGATGAGTTAGATTTATGGGCTACTCAAGATGTTGTAAAAAGTACAATGCCTGAGAATTTCAAGGAGCGCTTCCCCTCAACCAGAGTTATTTTAGATGCCACAGAAACACCAATTTGTAAACCTAGAAATGTCCAGGACCAAAGGGCAACTTTCTCACGTTATAAGAATAAGAACACTCTCAAAACAATGATAGGATGTTCTCCTCGTGGACTTATAACTTTCATCAGTATAGCTATGGTCACAGAGGTTCGAATCTCGGAGAGGACCCTATAATTATTTTTTTTCAAACTTTTGCACTCATATATCGTTTTCATATGTTGAGATAAACCTACATTTCAAATTTGAACGAAATCGGTCAAGAAATAAACATTTTAGCGTAATTCCTATATGTTATATAACATACAAAAGGGGAGACACTGAAACCTGATCGAAAACTGGACACCCGACTATTTAACGTGCTGTGCAATTAAAACTAAATTTTATCTCAAGATTATACATTGGAATCGTAGATCATTCTTTTAGCTTGCTGAACATCTCGCCCAAACTATCAAACTTCTTCAAACTTTTGACCACTGACCCTCACATTAACACCACCCCCTCTATGGTGGCTCATGCAGTGATAGACAGATTATTGAGCGATGTAAGCTAGTTAATCCAAACATGTTTTCTTCTGGGGATAGTATTATGGCAGACAGAGGGATTATGGTCCAAGATGTATTTTCATCTGCAAATGTAAAAGTAAATACCCCAACAATGTTAAAGGGAAGAAATCAACTTGAACCTGAAGAGGTTGTTCATGACCGTAGAGCAGCATCAAAGCGCTTCCATGTTGAGCGTATAATTGGACTAGGAAAAACTTACAAGATATTGAAAAGAGAGCTCCATCACTCAAAGGTTTTAGGGTCACGGATTGTCAGTGTCGGTTACATGTTGTCAAACTTTTGACCAAATATTGTGAATCGTCTTGCATGATGATATTTGAGAGGTATATCTGAGACATGAAAACCGTAAGACAATGTTGATTGGTGAATATGAGGCAGTGTTCCCGTTATCCGGTAATTGCCATTTTTTTACCGGTAAAAAATGTGTTGATCCGGTATTTTCTAAAGCCGTTGGTAATTGCCTAGTTTTTATATTGTATAGAGTTGTTTGTATATGTAAATTAAATAAAGTATCACTTACAGCAACGTCTTTCTTTTGTTTTTTCCAAACCTCAAATTGTTTTGAAAACGTATCTTGAAAATACGGTGGAAACCCCTGATGATTGATCTAAATATAGACTGTTACACTGCATACATTCCCACGCTTAACACTGGCAAAACACATTTAGACTGTCCTTGTTAATGTTCTAATATCAAATAATCTATAAATAGCCGCTAATACGCTATCCTATTTTATCATATGCAAATAGTTTACATATTTCTGAATTATTTAAAAGCGAACCACGATTCAATGTTTTAGTTTTGTTTGAAACGAAATACGATCTCCAGCCGTTTCATTTCGTCCATTCCATAATTTAGCAGCACATTATCACGGACCATCTGTAGATATTCAAGTCAAGGAAATTTATATCTTTACAAAAATAGTGTCAATATAGCAAGTGAGTGATTTAAAGTTATTAATTTTTCAATCTAGGTCGTAACGTTTGTTTAATGCTCTGAGCTTGAAACATTTCGTTCTGAAAACAATATATTGGTTGAATCTTCCCCGCTACAGATTATGCTGAATACTGTCACGATTTTCAAGCTTGTGACACCATACAAATGTAAACACGCATGATTTATGTTCTGTCAGTTTAATGCAGATTGAATCCAAGATTACACTTACAGTGCAGTGCAGTCAAATGCCCACTTTGAATATCGATCCATTGTATGACAGCACCTGTTGAGGCTGTTCTGTGATGAGCATTTCACCACCTCCGTGTTGTCATGCAGCTTTCATTATCAGTGTTGACAGTGATAAAATGAAACGTAAATTGACGACCCCTCCACAAAATAACAACACCAACACAGGATAAAGTTAAACAACATTTAATAAGTTATCTAAAAATAGAGCCATTGGCTCTGTAGCTCATCAGGCTTCATCATCAATTATGCTGTAGAGTGTGGCCAATGTGATTCCCCTTTGTAGAGGCCACATGGGCACCAATCATAAAATTAAGTATATAGGCGACAAGTTTCAGTTTTCTAGGCCTTATACTTCAGGAGAAGAAGATGAAAAAAGATTTGAAGGACGTTCCTGTATGTGTCCTTTATCAGTGTTTAAAATATAGCCCGTCTGCCAGTCCTTGACTGGCTACTTTTTGACAGGACTGGTTACTTTTCTGGTCAGGACTGGTAACTTTTCAAAAATTTTCTTTATTTTCCCCTTACGTATTGACCAATTGATTTTCAGGACAGGCTAGGTTTCCAATCTATTTTATACACTGCCTTTATTAGGGGCAACAGGGCCACCAAAGCTACAATTTATAATCTTCACCAGTCAAGGAGTCTGCAAACAAAGTTTCAGCTTTCTAGGCCTCATTGTTCTGGAGAAGAAGATGACAATAGGTTTTTAGGGCATGGCATCTGTGGCCCTTATTAGGGGTCACAGGGCAAAGATTTGAAGGACGTTCCTGTATGTGTCCTTTATTTGGGGCAACAGGGCCACCAAAGCTACAATTTATAATCTTCACCAGTCAAGGAGTCTGCAAACAAAGTTTCAGCTTTCTAGGCCTCATTGTTCTGGAGAAGAAGATGAAAATAGGTTTTTAGGGCATGGCATCTGTGGCCCTTATTAGGGGTCACAGGGCAACCAAAGCTACAATTTATAATCCTCACTAGCCAAGGAGTCTGTACACAAAGTTTCAGCTTTCTAGGCCTTATGGTTCTGGAGAAGAAGATGAAAATAGGTTATTAGGGTGTGGCCCCTGTGGCCCTTATTAGGGGTCACAGGGCCACCAAAGCTACAATTTATAATCCTCACTCTTCAAAGAGGCTGTACACAAAGTTTCAGCTTTCTAGGCCTCATGGTTCTGGAGAAGAAGATGAAAATAGGCTTTTAGGGCGTGGCCCCTGTGGCCCTTATTAGGGGTCACAGGGCCACTAAACCTACAATATTCCTCACTAGCCAAGGAGTCTGTACACAAAGTTTCAGCTATCTAGGCCTCATGGTTCTGGAGAAGAAGATGAAAATAGGCTTTTAGGGCGTGGCCCCTGTGGCCCTTATTAGGGGTCACAGGGACACTAAAGCTACAATTTATAATCCTTACTAGCCAAGGAGTCTGTACACAAAGTTTCAGCTATCTAGGCCTCATGGTTCTGGAGAAGAAGATGAAAATAGGCTTTTAGGGCGTGGCCCCTGTGGCCCTTAGTAGGGGTCACAGGGCCACTAAAGCTACAATTTATAATCCTTACTAGTCAAGGAGTCTGTACACAAAGTTTCAGCTTTCTAGGCCTTATGGTTCTGGAGAAGAAGATGAAAATAGGTTTTTAGGGTGTGGCCCCTGTGGCCCTTATTAGGGGTCACAGGGCCACCAAAGCTACAATTTATAATCCTCACTAGCCAAGGAGTCTGTACACAAAGTTTCAGCTTTCTAGGCCTTATGGTTCTGGAGAAGAAGTCGAAATTCCACAAAGTTTACGGACGGATGGACGGACGGACGGATGGACGGATGGACGGACGGACGCCGGACACCATGCCATGCCATAAGCCCATCGGGCCTTACAGGCCAGATGAGCTAAAAATGCATGCAATTATCGTTAATTTTATCTCGCCGGGAAAAAAACGTTCAGCCAGAATTTTGAGACCCTGTCGGCATACGCTGCCGGTAAATTTTAAAACCACCGGGAACACTGATGAGGTACTTTATTTTTCATAAATTACAGTATGCAATCAGCCCTTGTTATTTATATTGCTTATTTCAATTTGGGAAACCCATGATATATGTAACACATGATTAACAGTTATTAAATGGTAAAGTGAAATCAAATGAGGCTCAAATCTACCTACCAAACTGTTTGGGAGTAGAACATTTATTTGTGGGACTATAATGAAAATTAAAAATAGAGCCATTGGCTCTGTAGCTCATCAGGCATCATATCAAGTTTGCTTTATACAGGCCAGATGAGCTAAAAATGAAACTGATGTTACCTATTGCAAGAAAACCTATTAAAAAATTACAAAACAAATGTAACGATTTCGGAATAAATTTCCTTACCCAAATGATTTATTATTATTCAACACTTTCTAGATCGCCAATATTAGACAGTGAAAGAAGTCCATACTAAAATATGTAAGGAGAAATAAATTTGCCATAGACTGTCATCTAATGGAGAAAAATAGGTTTTTAAGATTGTGACCCCTGTGACCCTATTTGGGGTCATGGGGTCACGAAACCTACAGTTTAGAATCCCAATTGGCCAAGGAGTCTACATGCACTCTTTCAGCTCAATAGACCTTTTGCAACTGAAGATGATGATGAAAATAACTTTTTAAGGTTGTGACCCCTGTGACCCTAATTGGGGTCATGGGGTCACGAAATCTACAATTTAGAATCCCCATTGGCCAAGGAGTCTGCACATATAATTTCAGCTCTCTAGACCTTTTGAAACTGGAGAAGAAGATGAAAATAGGTTTTCAAGGTTGTGACCCCTGTGACCCTATTTGGGGTCACAGGGTCACCAAAGTTACAAATTAGAATCCCCATTGTCCAAGGAGTCTGCACATATCATTTTTAACTATCTAGTCCTATTGGAACTGGAGAAGAAGATGAGAATTGGTTTTTAAGGTTGTGACCCCTGTGACCCTATTTGGGGTCACAGAGTCACCAAAGTTACAAATTAGAATCCCCATTAGCCAAGGAGTCTGCACATATCATTTTTAACTATCTAGTCCTTCTCGAACTGGAGAAGAAGATAAAAATAGGTTTTTAAAGTTGTGACCCATGTGACCCTATTTGGGGTCACAGGGTCACCAAAGTTACAAATTACAATCTCCATATGCTAAGGTACCTGTACACAAAATTTCAGCTCTCTAATGTGTATGGTTCATGAGAAGAAGTCGAAAGTGTCAAAAGTTTACGGTCGGACGGACGACGATCGGACGACGGACGGACGACGGATGGACAGACGCCGGACGACGGGCCATGCCATAAGCCCATCTGGACTTTCAGTCCTGATGAGCTATAAATAGAGCCGATGACGTCAAACCGTTGTTTCGTGACATCATGCTATTGTTATCATGACGTCATTGACCCATCCTTGCCAACAATCGAGCCCAAATGCCGCTCATTGCTGTAGTTTTCTATTCTTTTAACCTAGACTTCGTCCTCGGTCAATATTGTTTTCCTCGGGTCTATAAAAACAGGTTTTGACCTCATCACCAGTCTATAATTGTATAATATTACATTTGTACAGATTCCTCAAAACAATGTTTCCCTTCCTGCCAAGCACGACCCAGACAGGTGTATTGATCCAAAACCTCCAATCAACCCCCCCTCCCCCAAATCTCCAGGAATCCCCCCCTCCTTTAATGTCACTGACCCCCTTCCTCCAAAATCATTTGTTATCTTCTACAAATTCTTCACCAATGTCACCACCTCGACTTCCCTTCATCCCACAATCAATCATCTTCATAATTCCCTTCAATCTTTATTGACTTGACTCTGTACAAAGGTTAGTAATGTCTTCAGGAGAATTGGAACCTATGCCATATTGAGCAATTTTCCCAACTACAACTCTCACTTGATTAAGCATATAACGTCATCATGAAAGGTTACAATTTATGATCATGGCCAGGAAAGTTACACTGTCTGAAGATGACAATCCCTATCTTTTGCTTCGGCTTCGGAACCAATACCTACATTTCTAGAATTAATCAAACTTTATGTTTTATTACATTCATTCTTTGTCATATTTGTTGCAAAATAAACCACATCTGATCAACAGAAACCTTATCAATTGAATTTTTTATCAAGCAATAATTTGCCCCATTATTTGAAAAAGTGTGAAAAAAAGCTTTATCATTGATGAAGTTATATATAGGAGTTCTGAGTCTTAAACACTTCTTGACTGTTTTAACTTAAGGCTGGATAATACCATGTGAAATGATATTCAAAATAAACATTTACCAACATCAAAGGCAAAAGAAACAGTTTCTCTGCAAGTCATTAATAATTTTCGAGTGCGTTATTGTTTAACGCCACTTGGGCAATATTGCAGCCATTAGCGGCGGATATCATTTCGAAAGGGAGCGTCTTATATTCTGCTCTGCACATATACTGGTTGATGGGGCTGGATTGGCCACACCCTCAGGAAACCCACTACAAGCATCACCAGACAGGTTCTCACGTGGAATCCTCAGGGGAAAAGGAAGAGAGGCAGACCAAGAAACACCTGGTGTCGTGACCTTGAAGGGAAAGAAAAGCGGATACACCTGGAACCACCTGGAGAGGAAAGCCCAGAACAGGGGAATCTGGAGAGCAGTAGTGGACGGCCTATACCCAACGAGGGGTGTCAGCCCTAAGTAGGTAAGTAAGTACATATACTGGTTGAAAGCTGTTCAGGATTTTGGGATTTCTATGAAAAATACTTCATTAGGGTTTCACAGAATACACATACAAATATCACACAAGGTTTCATGACAACTTGCAGAAGTAAGCCCAAGACTTTCTGCTAATTAGCAGGACAAGTGTCTCTATGGATTGATAAGCTGTGATGTAAGAGGATGAGCATCTCATCCACCAGCCTGATACAACATGGCATGCAGAAGAGTTCTATAAAAGAATCAATAACTCCCTCAAAACAGACATCCTGCATGCAGAACTTCTTGCAAGGCACTACACTTATTCATCTCCTATTGCCCTAACTCAAATGATTGTCTGATATAGCATTGCATGCTGAAGAGTTCTATACAAGAATAGAAAACCCCTCAAAACAGACATCCTGCAGAACTTCCAGCAAATATGCTATTCATTATCTTCCAAGTTTGGTAACAAAGATCAATTCTATTGCCCTAACTCAAATGATTGTCTCATACAGCAGGTATTGCAGGTATTCTATTTGCATTAAACATCAACTAACCTCGACCTTACCACTTCTTGATTTTTGTTCAAAGATTTTTCAAAAAAATAAAAGCTGGACTTAATTTTTTTTAATTTGTCCAATAAACACCTTTAATAAGCCTTTCATTTAGACAGAGTAATAATCGGCCGTGAAAAACCTACCTGGGTTACTAAAGGGGCCATAAAACTTGCACGGGTGTGACGTAATAAACAGACTATACAGAGTAACGCATCATTACTTCAACTGAAATACTGCCTAAATAATTGTTTAATTAACATTGATGTGGATATCTTTTTTACACCAAATGCTTAGTAGTGTAACGTCGTCAAATGATTTATCTACCTGAGTGGAAAACATTTTCTGAAAATCGTTAATTATTAGGTTTTCTTCCTATGGTATTGTTACGATAGATGTATAGTTAACAAGGCTGATTCTGTTTATGACGTCACAAAATGGGGGCGTGACCAGTCATGCATTCACTTGTTTGTTGTCAGATAGGTCTAAGCGGCCCATCAAAAGTGGCTTTTAAAAACGGCTTTCATTACCAAATAAACATATTTGAGTAGCAACCTTTAACGCACTATACAATATTGTAATCAGACTTTCTATATTCCAAAGAAAATAGTGAAATATGTTTGTGGTTATGTGAACTTTAACTCAAAGCATGTCATGCTAAAAATTCTATACAAGACAAAATAATTCCCTCAAAACAGACATCCTGCAGAACTTCCAGCAAAGATGCTATTCATTTTTCCTTCCTAGTTTGGTAACTAACATCAATCTATTTCATGAACTCAAATGATTGTCTGACACATATGTCATGCTGAAGACTTCTATTCAAGAATAGAAATATAACCTCAAAATCGGAATCCTGCAGAACTTCTTGCAAAGATGCTATTCATTTTTCCGTCCATGTTTGGTAAACTCAAGTGATTGTCTGATACAGCAGGTATTGCTGAAGAATTCTATACAAGAATAAAAAAAATAGAGCCATGGGCTCTGTAGCTCATCAGGCTTTACATTTGATTTCGCTATAGGGTGTGGCCAATGTGGTGCCCCCTTAGTAGGGGCCATGGGGCAACCAAAGCTACAATTTATAATCCTCACTAGATAAGGAGTTTGTACACAAAGTTTCAGCTTTCTAGGCCTTCTGCTTCTGGAGAAGAAGATGAAAAAAGGTTTTAAGGGCATGGTCCCTTAGGCCCTTATAAGGGGCCACAGGGCCACCAAAGCTACAATTTATAATCCTCACTAGTCAAGGAGTCTGTACACAAAGTTTTAGCTTTTTAGGCTTTATGCTTCTGGAGAAAAGATAAAAATTTCAGCTCTCTTGGGCTTCTGCTCCTGGAGAAGAAGATGAAATAGGTTTTAAGGGTGTGGCCCCTGTGGCCCTAAAATGGGGTCACAGGGTCACCAAAGTTACAAATCAGAATCCCCACATGTCAAGGTACCTGTACACACAATTTCAGCTCTCTAGAGTCATTGGTTCTGGAGAAGATGACGAACAGGTTTTAAGGGTGTGCCCCTGTGGCCCTTAATTGGGGTCACAGGGTCACAAAAGTTACAAATTAGAATCCCCATATGCCAAAGTGCCTGTACATAAAATTTTCAGCTCTCTGGGGCTTCTGCTTCTGGAGAAGAAGATGAAAATAAGTTTTAAGGGCGTGTCCCCTGTGGCCCTTAATTGGGGTCACAGGGTCACAAAAGTTAAAAATTAGAATCCCCACATGCCAAGGCACCTGTACACACAATTTCAGCTCTCTAGTGTATATATGGTTTATGAAGAAACCGACGGACGGACGACGGACGGACGCTGGACGACGGGCCATGCCATAAGCCCATCTGGCCTTTCAGGCCTGATGAGCTAAAAATAACCTCAAAACAGATATTTTGCAAAACTTCTTGCAGAGACGCTATTAATCTTTCAAGTGATCTATTGCCCTCAATGAAATGATTGTCTAACATAAAATGTCATGTATGAGAATTTTTTGCTTCCACAACGTAAAATTGTCTGATACAATCCAGAATTCTAGAAACAATTCAATGAATTCCCTAAAAACCGACATTATTTGATCTGAAACTTCTTTCAAAGAAACTGTACGTTTTTTAAGTCATAAATTAATCTCTCCTAAAGAAATCAAAAGTGATAAGTTGAAAGGCAAATTATTGCATCCTGTCTCAGGGTACAAACGTTACGCTAAC
Organism: Steromphala cineraria; assembly: GCA_916613615.1. Lineage (NCBI taxonomy): Eukaryota > Metazoa > Mollusca > Gastropoda > Trochida > Trochidae > Steromphala > Steromphala cineraria. The sequence continues at coordinate 24,978,677 of OU744728.1, read as the reverse complement.
TCCACTAATCTGTACCCTGAGCCCAGAAGCTAGATTTGCTCTTGGGGCCCGATTTGGGATGTAGCCAATCAAATCATTTGCTTGCCACCTTTTCGATAAAATTTCATCGATTGTTTTGATAAAGGAGTACTGCAAAAAAAAAAGCTTAGAAAATGTTCAAAGCTGTTTTCAGAACATTTTTCTCGAGGAGTCAATATCTCATGTGCATAAACCAATCAAATTAGTTTTTATCTTGATTCAAAAGTTTCTAATAATCAGCTTAATCAAAATCAAAAGATATATATTTTGGCTCACGGATCAAAACAGCAAAGCTTTTCAATTACTCAAATAACTATAAAAATAAAGCAATTTCATCTGTGTATTGATTTCAAGCTACTACAAAATGCCAGAGGATTTTAATCGAGAATTATGTTGTCGGTTCTAAAAAATTTATATTCCGATTTCTAACAATACATGCCGCATCAGAGTGTTAGAAATACAAAATAAATCTTCATATTTGGTTAAACAGTAAGCAAACTTAAACAACAATTCCGTCAAAAATAAAAAGTTAATACTGAAAACCGGCTTGCACATCATAAGCTGTCGAATCATGTGAATAGTGGAACTTGACTTACAAGGTAAGTGAGAGGATTTTGGGTTTAACACCGCTTTCACTAGGATATCATTTATTTTCTTGTTATTCATAGCTTGTTTTGCATGTTATTTGTCAGTCAATGGAATATCCTTGTGATTTGTTATCCAGGCAGTGAAGAATTCGCTTTCTGAAAGTCAGTTTATTTAAGAAATAGAAGACGAGTTGGTATGCATCTATCGTTGAATAAAACATAGCAGGAAACATAAAACACGAAGCCTTTCGTGTTTTATGCTCTCTGCTATGTTTTATTCAACGATAGATGCACAACAACAAGTTTTCTATTTCTTATATGAGATATCCTTAACAATTATTCACTTTTTATATAAAATCAGTTGAAAATTATGATAATTGTAACAAATATATTTTGAAAATAAGGATGTCTCACTTTGTAGAACATATTCAGTAGCATTTGACGAGTCCATCATCATGTATAGGGATGGGCGTTCAAATAATCATAAAATCAAATGAATTGAACAATCAATGCATGTTTATTTATTGAACATGTATAATTAAATATGTGCACAGAATATCTATTCTCAATGACATGCGATTTGGTTTCGAATTGACAAACACTGAGTCAGCCATGATGGACAATAGATGCCCACTCAAGTTTGATCGATGGACTTGACAATTATGACGTCATTTGATAAGTAACGTTCTAATAACTGAAATGACGTCATTAATCTCGCGCATGGTTGTATCGTCAAATAAAACACATCGTCGGTCCCATTGTTCCCCATTGTTTTAATGCCATGGCTATCTCATATTTCCTAGTAATATGTTACGATTCATAATTGAAGAGAACTATTTTTGCAGAGACTGAGTGTAAATGAAAGGGATCTTGCTTGAAACCCTCTTGCTCAAGACCCATTGTAAGAAAACTGAATCATGACAACCTACTGCTTAGGGATCTGTGTGCTAAGGGACCATTTTCTCTGCTTTAAGGTCTGGTTAAATTAACTCAACAATAGAACTGCAACATAGTAGAGGTGTAACAAAACGGAAGGGTCACAATGCGATATGTTTCCCGATATGGGGGTCGCGATCGATATGTCCACACAATACCTTACACAATAATATTTTCACAAAATATATGGATCAATTTATATTGTGCAAGAATTTAACTTTACTTGGTTTGATTTTATTGTAAAATTATCAAACTTCCAAGTATTAGGGAAGGTTCTTGTGTGCATAGAAAATATCGTTTAAATCTCTATCTCAGTTTTCAGCATCTTCATTGAAAATTCATTAATATGTTATGTATTATGATATTCATCCTCGAACTATACAACAGATTGTGGACCAATGTATTGCGATATGACACTGTATCGCCGTATCGTTCCACCTTTACAACATTTGGTGCCAATTTTGTGTGGATTTGATCCGGACCTCTTGATCCAAAGGCAAACACCCCAGCCACTACAATTACACACCAAGATATGTCCATAAATACATACCTTGAGCATCAAAGAATTCATCCTCATCAGAACTGGACTCCTGTAGTTGTTCCAGACTCTCAAACCTCCATTCTGACACATCCCGACTTGACCCTGGAAGACAAGCAAATGTAGGTTGTTTAAATCTGAACATGTTCTAGTCCTACTTCACCATATTACATTTCTACAGCAGGGATATGGAAAGAAAAATTTGACTATTGGCCATTTTAAAGGTTTTTAGTAATTTTCTGAACTTGAAAAGGGCCATTGCCCATATGTCAATAGTACACTTCAAAATTTTGATGGGCAATTTCTTTATCCAATGTGCAAAACAGCCCTTGGCCACTGCCTTTTCCAATCATTGCTACAGTATTTCAAATATAATTTATAAAATAAGTCCCTGGCCTACTGGCAAGGAGGGCTTGTGGTTTTAAAAGTTCACCATCATCAACCCATGAAGTCAGCCGCCGAAGGAACAGGAGGGGCTGTATTTTGCAGTTAAGGAGAGCCAATCTCAAATATCCTCAGTCTTATGAAGGGGGTCTAACCCCCGAAACATGTAACTGCAAAATTCAGCCCCTTCTGTTCCTTCGGCAGCTGACTTCATGGGTTGATGATGGTTATCCCCCTCTTTTTTTAGTTATTATCTCAGACATCACACACACACGCTTGCTGACTTCTTCCCAAAGATAATAGGCGGGCAAGCACAATTTCAAACGCTTAATGTATGGGGGGGGGGGGGGGGGGGGGGGGGAATTTGTAAAAAAAATTCAATTTAAACAAGATGTGTTTGTGAAACACGAATGCCCCCGGATGCATCCTGCTCGCTGTGTCAAGGTCAAGGTCTCAAGGTCAAATGTCATGGTGTCATCTGAAAGGTCTCATCACAAGGGATCCATATGTCAAGTATCAAAGAGCTAACTCTGACCAATCAAAAGTTATGACCAAGGTTAAAGTTTTTGTGGACAAACGGACAGACGGACGGACGGACGGACGGAAAAGGTCAAATATCATGGTGTCATCTGAAAGGTCTCATCACAAGGGATACACATGTCAAGTATCAAAGACCTAGCACTGACAGTATAGAAACTATAGCCAAGGTTAAAGTTTTCGGAAAAGGCTCGCTGTGTCAAGGTCAAGGTCACAAGGTCAAATGTCATGGTGTCATCTGAAAGGTCTCATCACAAGGGATCCATATGTCAAGTATCAAAGACCTAGCTCTGACCAATCAAAAGTTATGACCAAGGTTAAAGTTTTTGTGGACAAACGGACAGACAGACAGACGGACGGACGGACAGGTGAAAAACAATATACCCCCGGAATCTCCAATTCGGGGGCATAAAAATTCATTCACACACAGAGACTTTAGAGACCAAAGGCCGATGTGTGCCATGAGGCAATTTCTTGAATTTTGCTACAGCATGTATAAGGCTGGTGTTTTCATCCACCAAGGTCCTGATAAGTTACATACCTTACTAAATTTGGTTATTTAGAGATTTGTTAAATACAACAACAAAATTGGATATAATCTGTTTGACATTTTCTCTAATAAACAACAAAATGATAAAAGAATGTTTCATCCAATTAATGTATCAAGCTTTTCATTTAAGAAACAGATTAAAACTTATAATGCCAATCTATAAAATCTTTGGCTTATATTGCTTATATGAATTGAAACAAATACCAAATAACCTTAAAACACATTAAATTGAATGACATTGTAGCTTTTTGTTAGTCTGAAATTCATAATTTGTTTTACCCCGGTATTCAAACAATGAATTACTCTAATAATGACAATATTCATGTTAAGAAAAATCTGATGATAAAAAATATCTATGTTTATTCAGAAGACAACATGAGAGTGCCACTTCAGATTCAGGTAACTTTATTGCTAGAAGTCTTGTTGTCTAGGTAACTGTTGAAATATAGGAATATTATACAAGAATTATTGTCTTCAACTAAATTGGAAACGAAAGGGTCAAATTCTTTGACAAAGAGAAATCTCGAGTGAACAGGTTATCTTTAATCCTATATATTCAAGACATAGATTCAGTGCTTGAATATTGATTTTTCAATCGTCACACCAAATCATAGATACAAAAATAGAGCCATGGGCTCTGTAGCTCATCAGACTTTTGATGGAAAAAGGTTTTGACCCCTGTGACCCCATTTAGGGTCATTGGGTCACAAAATCTACAAGTTTGAATCCCCATTGGCCAAGAAGTCTACACACAACTGTTTAGCTCTCTAGACCATTTGGAACTGGAGAAGATGAAAATAGGTTTTGAAGGTTGTGACCCCTGTGACCCCATTTGGGGTCATGGGGTCACCAAACCTAAAATTTAGAATTCCCATTGGCCCAGGAGTCTACACACAACTTTTCAGCTCTCTAGACCTTTTGAAACTGGAGAAGAAGGAGTAAAATATGTTTTTAAGGCTTTGACCCCTTTGACCCCATTTGGGGTGAAGGGGTAACCAAACCTAAAATTTAGAATCCTCATTGGCCAAGGAGTCTACACACAACTTTTTAGCTCTCTAGACCTTTTGGAACTGGAGAAGATGGAGTAAAATAGGTTTTTAAGGTTTTGACCCCTGTGACCCCAATTGGGGTCAAGGGGTAACCAAACCTAAAATTTAGAATCCTCATTGGCCAAGGAGTCTACATACAACTTTTTAGCTCTCTCGACCTTTTGGATCTGGAGAAGAAGATGAAAATAGGTTTTTAAGGTTTTGACCCCTGTGACCCCAATTAGGGTCATGAGGTCATGAAATCTACAATTTAGAATCCTCATTGGCCAAGGAGTCTACACACAACTTTTCAGCTCGCTAGACATTTTGGAACTGGAGAAGAAGATGAAAATAGGTTTTTAAGGTTTTGACCCCTGTGACCCCATTTTGGGTCATGAGGTCATGAAATCTACAATTTAGAATCCCCATTGGCCAAGGAGTCTACACACAACTTTTTAGCTCTCTAGACCTTTTGGAACTGGAGAAGAAGATGAATATAGGTTTTTAAGGTTTTGAAACCAGTGACCCCAATTGGGGTCATGACGTCATGAAATCTACAATTTAGAATCCTCATTGGCCAAGGAGTCTACACACAACTTTTCAGCTCTCTCAACCTTTTGGAACTGGAGAAGAAGATGAAAATAGGTTTTTAAGGTTTTGACCCCTGTGACCCCATTTGGGGTCATGAGGTCATGAAATCTACAATTCAGAATCCCCATCAGCCAAGGAGTCTCCACATTAAATTTGGGCTCTCTAGAGTCATTGGTTCTGGAGAAGAAGTCGAAAATGTGAAAAGTTTACGGATGGACAGACGGACGGACGCCGGACGCCATGCCATGCCATGCCATAAGCCCATCGGGTCTTTCAGACCTGATGAGCTAAAAATACTGAATGCTAGCTTTTGTGTAGATGAAACGTTTTAATTAGGATGACATTTTTTTAACAAGCTTGGATATCTATTGTCAAATCAAGTTGCCTTTTATAATAAAGTAAAGAAACATTAACATGCTCAAAATTCTCCCAGCAGTGACGACAAAGCAGTGTGATGTCCTCTTGGGAAAAAATAAAAGGCATTTTCATGAGTTTTTCATTGTTTTATAGGTGACAAAATGTATTGAAAAATTGTACACCGTTTGATCCACTTTTCAAAAAAAGAATGCCGTTTCAGCGAGGCACAGAAAATTATTATAAGCCTCGAACTAAGAAAAGTCTTGGTCCAGAAAATTTCGCAAACCGCCTACATTGCTTACAGTAAATTACAGCTCTCTCGCGAAAGTTAAACAACTAATACGGATCTTGCCTAAAGATCTTAATGTTATCGGCAGTCCAGAATATTCCGGGACCTGCATGTTAAGGGTTAATGTACTATTGCAAAGCTGACTTTTGCAATGCATTGATAAAGAAGATGAAGGCAATATTATGGATATACAACTTAAGTAAGTGATAACGACACGTCGCAAACTTGAATAAAGAAGTTGTATATCAATCATATCGCCTTCATCTTCCTCATCATCGCAGCTTCTAGCATGCCCATCAAAGAGGTAATACATTGATAGTTTGATGTGTTTTTACACCCAAAATAGAGAGTTCCAAGTTATCTTCTATTGTCGACCCAGACGTACCGATGGCAATATGAAGAAGAACTCGCTTCATATCCATGGGTGGTGACAGGCTTTGAGAATCTATTGGCTTATGTCCATCTGTGTTTAATCAATCCAGTTTAAACTGTCTAAAGCGTTCAACTTCACATAGGGAACAGAAAGGAAGAGTAGAAAGTAGAATGATACCATTATATAACCTTTCTTATCAATCAGACAAAACATTATAACTATTTTTAACAACGAATCAACATCAACAATCAACATGCCATTAGGTTTAAGAGTCTAGTCTTTCAAAATGAAATCAATTTTCCAATACAAACTAGTCCTTAAACAAAAAACATGTTGTCTAGAGAACCTAAAACCTAGCTATTGAGTTGCCACTTATAATCTTCATGTACCAATTATTTTCTCCTCGGTCTTCAAGGCTGTACAGTGCCATCGATCAGTGTTGTATATAGAATATATCAAAGTTAAACACGGTCATGAGTAATACTAAGACAAATGACAATTTAGACCAAAAAAGGCATAATCTGAAATTAAAAGAACCATATTGAAACCCAAACTAGTCATTTCAAGCATCAGAATAACAAGAAAATATTTGTACCTAATTAAAGGGAAGCTGCAGACCAAATCAGAATAAAGTCATGAAATCTATTATAGGCTTTAAGATAATTTTCCAGACTTTCTGATACCTCAAATAGGGGAAATTCCTGTTTTATAGCTTGTGCAAACCCTGTCAATAAATAGGGCCTAAAATTGCTAATACTATTTGCAGGAAACCTCTGTAAATGTATGGTAAATGTATACATTCTGTGAATTGATCAAACTGTGGGTGCTATTGCACTAAATCCTAATGTGAAGGTCACTCTAATTTGGAAAGCCTAGCGATAAGTGCTGTTGGGATTCCCAATCTTAAATTTTGCTTCAAGTTATGCCTATAGTAAACACTGCTATGTATATTAGATGAAGAAATTGATCCTCGTACCAACATAAGATGAAAGAAATTAAAAGATTAACACCCTAGAAATGCAGATTAACAATGATACTTAGCATCAAACTATCACTTGATGAACAACATTTCAAAAAATCAAATGACATCAATGGATGTTAGTTAAATATTAAATTCAAGTAAATGCAAGGAAAAGTCACCAACTTCTTAACAGAAAGACCTTGCAAAATCATGATAATACCAATGACATAAATCTTTAACACAAATAATTCAAACAAACATCACAGAGGATTTGCAATTTGGTATAATCTTGGCCTAGTTAAAACATAACAATTATAGCAATGAAATAAATCTATGACATCTTAATCAAAAACGTAATACCAACTTCTTAACAGATAGACCAAGTTAAAACATAAAATACAATGACACAAATCTAGGACATCGCACTTAAACACAAACAAAGCAAGAAATAATCACAGACTTCTTAACAAAAAGGCCTTGCTAGAATATGGAAATACCAATTCAATGACATAGACCTCATAACTCATAAGAAAACACAAACAAATGCAAGCAATAGTCACCGCCGTCCTAAGTCCGCAGACACCTAGAGCTCGAGAGAAGGTTAGCAGATAGCTCTAGTTAAAACTGAATCCTAATGGAATGGAACTTGTTTAAGAGAGGCAAGTGATCTGTATAAACCTTGGTTGATAAGAAACCCTGGCACCACACAGAAGCAATGTTTTATCTAGATTTACTCATAGTCGGTCTAACAGCCCCTAAAACAAAATATTGAAGAGACTCAAGCAAGTCTACAATATTGTAGCAAGTCTAGATCACTGCTGAAAATGAGTAGTTTCAGTGGGCTCCTTTCTCTTTTGAATCTAAAAAGTTGCATTTTATATATCATTCCAGAGAATAAAATTAAGTCTAATTTGCTCACTTCTCCTCTGAAAATATTTCTACCCTAAATCTCAAGATAAATATTTGAAAATGTGTGTTTTTGTCTCAAAACTGAATAAATGTGTTAAAAAGATATGTTATTGACTTCTCCTATGAAATTATTTCTACCCTAAATCTGAAGATTAATGTTTGAAAATGTGTGTTCTTGTCTCAAAACTGAATGTATCTGTGTTAAAAAGGTTTGTTATTGACTTCTCCTCTGAAAATATTTCTAGCCTAAATCTCAAGATTAATATTTGAAAATGTGTTTTTGTCTCAAAACTGAACATATGTCGAAAAGGGTTTGTTATTGACTTCTCCTATGAAATTATTTCTACCCTAAATCTCAAGATAAATATTTGAAAATGTGTTTTTGTTTCAAAACTGAACATATGTCGAAAAGGGTTTGTTATTGACTTCTCCTCTGAAAATATTTCTACCCTAAATCTCAAGATAAATATATTTACTAACAAGGTGTATTTGGGTTGTGAACAAAGCCGAGAAGAGCATGGAGCTCGTGCAGTTGGTCACGTGAGTGAGGTTATATAAGGTGTGAAGTGCACGTGGAAAGACACTTGAGGTTCACGACTGTCGGGGTGCAGATTGCTGCGCTATGACTATGCAAAGGTGATGAACATTATTTTCAATTGTTCTATTCTAACGTTGTTGAACGTTTTATGAATATTGCTTAAGTATCAGTGACACTAAGCTTAATGGTGAAAAGTTAACTTTTATATTCCTCTCAGAGTTATGTCTGATTTGAATACGTTCTCACCATTACAAAGAATCGGTTTATCGTAGATTTAGTCTCTCGTGGCATTATCTGGATTCAAATGTCATATTTCAGAAATCTGCGTTTGTTTCCATTTCAGCAATGGTTATGGCGTTCCTTCATTTGCTATCATTGGGAGTTTTCGGATCGTAACAATTGACGTGAAATTTATTGATAAATGCATTACCAGCTATCTTTGGATTGCTGCAAGGGAACATTTGATTCTCAGTTTCAACATACGTTATTGAAACGAACCTGCAAAACTTATGCTTGTTTAATTTAGAGTTGAAAGGAAAGTCAAGTATTCATGAGGTATATTACATAGTTTTGGCTGCAAACTTGTGAACGAAATGTTTATTTTCTCAGTTCAACTTAGAGCTGATGTTCTCGAGGATATTGTATTATTTTCTCCCCTACATTTTTGCTAATGACTTGGTACAAAATAAATTGAATGGGGATGGACCATGCATATAACATCAGTACTTTAAAAATAATTGCAGTACAACATGCATGTAAATGTCATATCTTCAATTTTGCCCGTTCTTTAGGTTCTTGAGGCTGCCGTGAACACACCCAATACAGTGTTGTGTTGTTAGTAAATGCTTTATGTTCGGTTGAGTTTACGAATTAGAACATAAATATATTTACTAACAAGGTGTATTTGGGTTGTGAACAAAGCCGAGAAGAGCATGGAGCTCGTGCAGTTGGTCACGTGAGTGAGGTTATATAAGGTGTGAAGTGCACGTGGAAAGACACTTGAGGTTCACGACTGTCGGGGTGCAGATTGCTGCGCTATGACTATGCAAAGGTGATGAACATTATTTTCAATTGTTCTATTCTAACGTTGTTGAACGTTTTACGAACATTGCTTAGGGATTTATACCAGTGGCACAAAACTAAATTACAAAAGCAATGAAACCTGATCTGTCAAGTTCTTTTTTTGATAATACCGAAAAAACAGAAGTACTGCGGGGTCTTATTCATTCTAGTCCCAAGTCTTCGATGACCCGTAATCTCCCTCTGCATACAAGCAATACACAAATACACGCCGCTAATGGCTGTAATATTGCCCAAGCGGCGTAAAACAACTCACTCACAAATAATAGGTGTAATAATAGTAATGCTTAATCTGGATGGGAAGATATTGGTATTCACACTGCATTTGGAGGTTGAGTATGTAGGGTTTGCAAAATTGATTTTCCTGAGCCACCCCCTATTGTTGTTTGATTGGATTTACCCTTATATAGTTTTGCGATGATTTCGTCATCGAAGTTGATGTTAGCACAGTTGGAGTTACATCCTTGAAAGGGTGAAACTTGATTTTATGTTTTATATGGCATGTTATATCATTGTTCCGTTACCAACAGATAGCATGCACAAGGTCATTTCATATACGAAGACCAAACCGGAATTTTCTCGAAAATTAAATGGAAAGGTCTCTCCTCCATCTACTATGCTATGCAATGATACTGTACTTTCTTCTGAATTCTGGTATTTCCGCAAAATAATAAGCCTCTGGTTTACTTATTATAACAATGTTTGGAAGCTTTATTTCAGTCTCGGTTAAGGACGCATTATTCAGGTAGATGCGAGTTATTTTGAATCTCTTGGTTTTTCATTGAAGACATATGTGATGTGAAGTTGGGATTTAAGCATACATTTGAAAGTAGTTCAGACAATTACAAAAGCTGAAGAGTGGAAAACTGAACAGAAGTACTGTTGAGTATTTGTATTAAAACCAAAACAGAATAGATTTATACTGTAACGATTTCGGAACAATGTTTTACTTTACTTGGCAAATTTATAATTAACATTGTCCATTTGACTTTGATGTAAAGGAGGCTTTGGCTTAAAAAAAAATATAAAAAAATAAAATAAAATAAGCTGATGGACTTTAATGTAAGACCCGTTGGGTTTAAGAGTTTAATTTGTGATTTAAGATGAGGACTTTGATGTAACATGGTGGTCATGACCTTAATGCCGCGGGGCCAAGCATTGACAATTATCAAATGGGCTAAAGATTAGGGCCGTACCGGGTCAAAAGCTGAGGGCTGCTTGGCCATGAGGTGAGGGCCAATGGGGCATGAGCTTTGCTGAGGGGCGAAGGGCCATGTGCTGAGGGCCCCTGGACCATAAGGTGAGAGACGCTAGGCGCTGACTTGAGGGCCGTTGTGACGCGAGCTGAGAGCTGATGGGCCGTCTCCTGAGGACCGCTGGGCCGTCTCCTGAGGACCGCTGGGCCGTCTCCTGAGGACCGCTGGGCCGTGAGCTGAGGACCGCTGGGCCGTGAGCTGAGGGGCCGCTGGGCCGTGAGCTGAGGGGCCGCTGGGCCGTGAGCTGAGGGGCCGCTGGGCCGTGAGCTGAGGGGCCGCTGGGCCGTGAGCTGAGGGGCCGCTGGGCCGTGAGCTGAGGGGCCGCGAGCTAAGGGGCCGCTGAGCCGCGAGTTGAGGGCTGCTGGGCCGTGAGTTGAGGACCATGGGTAATGAGAAATTAAGTATGGGCAGATGGATCATGAGAAGGTAGCTGATTGGCCAGGAGGTTATGAGTATTTGCTGATTGGGCATGAGCTGAGTCTATGGGACAGGAGGCATTGGACATGGACCATAGGCTTTCGACTGCAAGACCATGCTTAAGTTATATGGGCCGCTCGACCAAAGGAAAGGAACACTCGGCCGTGCGCTTTTGAATATAAGTCTTTGGCCAAAGACATATTTTAACGTACAAAGAGTCGAACCGAAGGCAAATCGGTTATTCAGTATTTTCGGCAGTGTTGCAGAGTACATTTGAATGCGACCGCATAGATATGTTGCGTGATGGCGATGTTCATTTATTTCAGTTTTAAAATGCGAAAACATAAAAGATTGCAACGGATTTGATCAATTCAATGTGTTGAAGTAATAAGAGTTTACAAGTGTCTGATTTAAACCGCACATATACATATTTCTGAGGTTTTCATAAAATTGCAATTTTGTAAAATGTGTATAAATTGTCTTGAAAGGGTATTTTAAATGAAAGTAATCGATTCGAAATTTACAAAATGAACATATTTACGTTTTATTACCAACAACTGCAAGTTATAATCCAGGCTGTAGTATGGATTTACATGATGACTATTGTTTCAGGAAAGAGGAAGTACATAGTTTCGCCAAATCGAAAGTGTTTGGACAGAAATATTCAATAATAAGGATCCAGATTTGAGAATGTTACCTATCTAATGGCAATGTAAACAGCACTTTGCAATGTCAACTAATTGTTTTTTCGATTGAACGGCTGCATAATTTGAACTGAAAAGAAATTGAAGGATTTGACTAAAGACACAACTATTAATTGTAAATTAACAGTACGAGGTTATAATCTTCAGAGAAAATTATTGGTCTTAGCTGAATTTATTCCTATTCAACGTTGTGATAACTCGAGAGGCACTCTTTACCAAATGATACAACAGTGTTGGTGTAAAGTACATGTACATGAACGCCGCTAATGACTGTAATATTGCCCAAGCGGCGTAAAACAATAACTCACTCACTTATGGACATGAACTAAAAGAAATTATCTTAGTCTTTCAGAGATCGTGAAGATGGCCACGAGGGATAGGATATGACCAGCCGTGAAGATCATTGACCACAAGGGGAGTATTTTGGAATTCTTGAAAGATGTCTCATAATAAAAATCGCAAAGATACATAACGTTTCTTGATATATTTAAAATTCGAAAATCTTGAAATTAAAATTACTGCATATTGTAAAACTTCAATACAGATGAGGCATTGTTCCTGAATCTTTTTCAGTTTTCGGAGAATGGATTCTTTTATCTGGAGCCAGAGTCAAGACTGATGAATGGGAAGCTAATGGGAAGACGCGAACTGAGTTGTGAACTGTGACTGCTTCTGTGAATGTTGCTGGACCTTACCACAATGTCATGATATGTATAAAACGCGTCTTATGTAATAAACCACCCCGTCAGGCTGCCGTGAACACACCCAATACAGTGTTGTGTTGTTAGTAAATGCTTTATGTTCGGTTGAGTTTACGAATTAGAACATAAATATTTGAAAATGTGTTTTTGTCTCAAAACTGAACATATGTTGAAAAGGGTTTGTTATTGACTTCTCCTCTGAAAATATTTCTACCCTAAATCTCAAGATAAATATTTGAAAATGTGTTTTTGTCTCAAAACTGAACATATGTCGAAAAGGGTTTGTTATTGATATTCAAACAGACTAGTAATATTTTCAGAAAATATTTTCCTTTGGAGACTTGTGCAAGTCTTTGTTTTGACTAAACAGTCAGTCCTGGCAGATCTAGCTTCAGATGATGTCTGTCTTCAGTCACTTAAAGATGTTTTGTTTAAGAACAGCAGATGATCTGAATAAACTTGGATAGGTCTTCTTGCTGGGTTAAAAGGAAATGTTTTATCTGGACTGCTCCATTCTCACATCATTACCATATCTTTTACTAGGGCTGTAACGATTCATCGATACCTACGATACAATCGTAGCTTGGGAAATCGTGATTATTGTATCGTGAGCTTCCTGTATCTTGATACACTAAAAATAGATTTCACTAACTTCAAAATGTGAACACTTTAAAACCAGTGTTGTGAAGTAACTGTAACTACAGTAAGCATGAAGCAATCTGATTAATAAATAACTGCTTTTGAAAAAAATAAAACATTTTATTCTTTGATTTTTGATCATCTCATAACACAAATTTCCAGCATCTTGAAAATTTCACAAAATATGCACGAAATTATACTTTAAACAATGTATCGTGATACATTCTGTATCGCCTGTCTGTATCGTGATACATATCGAATCGTGAGTTTTCCCATGATACTCAGCCCTATCTTTTACACTGCCATCAATCTCTAAATTAAGTCATAGCCTTCGTGTTGACACTGATAATGTAAGTAAAATTCTGTTTATGAATAACCAATGAGAGCTTATCTGGTATGAACTATCTTCTTTGTTAGATATGTGCAAGTGAATGACAAGACATAGTTACACTTGGCAAGAGCACTGCAGAATTATCTAGACTGTATTTCAATCACCAATTTTATATTGTTGAATGAACCATGAAAATTATAACTTTTAAAACACTGCAAGGAGATAGATGTTTTTTCCCAGGACTTAGAGCCCTACAAAGGCAAAGGAACATGTTTTTGACAGATTTTATTTGTTCAAAATTTCACCATTAAATCTTGATGACTGTATAACATTATTTTTCAAAGGGTGAAACCTCATTACTCATCCGGTTCTTAAGCCATGTTATAAGGGGTTTCATAAAAAGTGAAAATTGCAATCGTCCATTTTAATGTGAACCCCTTTTAATCAATTGAGATGGGAAAATGGATTCAAGAGCTTAAAACTTGACATAACTTAATACAACATCATTTCAAACATTGTGATTTGATATACAGTTAAACCCCTTAAAGATAAACATAAGTAGTGTCATACATTTGTGTCATTTGTGCACACGTGCACAATCACAATCATCCTGTCAACCAGACGACTTCATTTCTCTCGCTTCACTTCAAATAGTCCCCTGTACCCAAAGGGCTTTAAATCGCCGACACCACGACTACCAATCACAGTCAAGTCTATAGCTTATCTATAGATCCAATCAATGCTGTCTTTGTATAGTCAGTACCGCCTCCTTACGAACGAACTAACTCTCATTACTCATTAATCAACCTTTTCTTGCTCGTTGTTAATTGAATTGTTATACCATAAATATGAAGACATATTGTTACAATACATCATTGCATTTGTTTTCAGATTGTTTTAGTGCTAACTTTGATTTTGATCATTGTACTTTGTGTAATGCAAATGATTCAACATTCACGGATGTTTGTCCTTGAAAATACACGAGTAATGTAATCTACTGCCCAAATACCTTTGAGAGTATTAGGAATTATTTAGTTCGATGAAGGCGCTTAATGAAGAATATGAAATATACTTACTCCTGATTCTCAATGTAAGTCATTGGAATTTACAGGAAACACTCGCTTTGAATCGACTATCATTCTCGACACAAACACAGAACCATACAACATAGAGTCGGATAAACTTATTGAACCTTGGATTACCTCCAGCTAATAGAGTTTCTTGATTGGCTTTCCATTAATAGAAAAGGGTATTTCCATTTTACTGAATCGGCGAGTTAAAGCCCTTCAGGTACAGGGTACTAATTCGAAGTGAAGCGAGAGAAATGAAGTCGCTTGGTTGACAGGATGAATCACAATTGACGAGCATGAATCTTTTTGGGGTTCAAGATCTTTTATTTTGTTATGATGCAATAAACTGATTGGTTACAGTTAAACAACCCATTTGTAATGGAAATATAATGCTTTTGGCTAAATTAAGCAAACATAGCTTCTTTTCCAGTTTTAGATATTGCTCATGTTTAATTCTTTACATGACATATATGTATGCATTTCAGTTATCCTGTCAATTCAGAATCTTAAATATTTCCTACACTGTGCTGTCATAACAATAAACATACTTATTACACGCCCGTGTAAGATACCGCAGTGTAATATTTATACGGCAATATTAAACTAGTGTAATATCACAATGTAAGTATGACGTCCCAGAAGTGAGCTGTTGTGACGTCACAATGTAAGCGATTCGTCACAATGGGTGCCGAGTCGCGGTACTGTTAGTTTCAGCACATTTTCGGCAAGTTTGCACTCGTTTTCGCTCGTTTTATACAAAATCCTTAACTCATTTAATAACAAGATGTGTTTGTGAAACACGAATGCCCCCGGATGCATCCTGCTCGCTGTGTCAAGGTCAAGGTCACAAGGTCAAATGTCATGGTGTCATCTGAAAGGTCTCATCACAAGGGATCCATATGTCAAGTATCAAAGACCTAGCTCTGACCACTCAAAAGTTATGACCAAGGTTAAAGTTTTTGTGGACAAACGGACAGACGGACGGACCGACGGACAGACGGACAGGTGAAAAACAATATACCCCCGGAATCTCCGATTCGGGGGCATAAAAATAGTATTAAATGGATGGTCATTTAGTATCCTCTATTTATTACACACGTAGGTAACGTACAAGTGATGGCATTCTAATCTCGTACGACACACGTGTGTCGTATTGCGTTGACCTGTGTCGTATCAACATGACCTCGCATTCCACAGATTTGATTGGTTAACCAATGACCTCTCATTAAGGGTCAACTAAAACGGAACTTTTTTCGAATTAATAACAAACATGTCATTTCTTCAAGTTTACGGCTTTATATACTTAAAAAGAGTTGATACATAGACAGATACTTAGAAAGCATACGATTTCATCAGTGTGCAAAATCGATTTCATGAAAAATTAATAGATTAGCGAATGCATTAATATGTATACTTCCATTACAACGTCAACCGTAAATTCAACACCCGGACATCGCATCATGCACGGTTTGTCACTGTCAGTGATAAACTGATAACATGTGGGTAGATCAAGCCAAATCAAATGTGACAAGCACTGAGAATAAACAACTTTAAAATGCAGTCACTGAGTCAGGAACACATCACAGGGAAATTGGGAAATCCCCAAACACGATTTAGCTACACAAGGCGATGACCTTGCCCTTCCCGTTGACATGTCGGGTCCCCGTCACTCTCTGAGCACGTCGTTGTTTTCATTATCATCCATATCGATTCTATCGTTTCATTTGAAGTACCTAGAAAAGTTCGAAATGGTGTTTGTTTCAAATTAAAGATCTTCCATTACATTACCCGTTGGTAAGTAATCCGTTTTCAACAGAGGCTTCAGAGCCAATGTATCCGAGCCCAGCCACAACGACACACGTCAGCCTTGACGCTTGAACATGGCGAGCCGACCGAGAGAAGAGCGTTGACAGATTCGACTCTGACTCTGAATGTTTACATTCTACGCTTTCTGTATCAATCATTAATTAATCGTTAATCAAAACTTATCATCGATGAATTAGCCTTTTTTGACATTCTAATTTTGGTTGATTTAATTGAAACTCGAAACTATTTTCTTTCTTCGCACTTTTAAATGAGCGACTGCGCAAATAGACTGGTCACATCACGAACGTCAATTATTACGCATTCGGTTATTGAAACCGGTTTCGGGTTTTTCGGAATTGTTTCCTTGATACCATACACGAAAATGAGGATTATTAACAAATGTGTCTATTCCAAACGTGTGTAATAAATAAAATACCACACTCGGTCTCATTAGATACGAATTATACGTAACTCATGACCTTCCTATGGTATCTGACCTCGCTTTCGCTCGGTCAGATACCGCCGGAAGGACACTCGTTTCGTATAATTCGTATCTAATGAGACCTCGTGTAGTATTCTCTATATACATGTCACCAGACACTGATATTATGATCATAGATTGTGTCATATTACTTGGTAAGAATTGTTGTTTCCCCCAAGTCAGAAAACTGTGAATGAACTTTGACTATTTGGTACATTTGTCAATGTAAATTTGAAGGCTGTGATGGAAAACAGTAAAATGTGATGTTTTTTTATAATTCCAGTATTTTTTGTTTAATGTTGCATTATCTGACAATCAAATATATATGCAACTTGAGTCACTCACGCACTCATACATTGCCCATCAATACTCACGCATTACTGACAAAGTATTCATGTAATTTTTTAAGAACAAAAATTACTTGTACAATATGACAGTCAGTGACACAATCTAAGTAAACCTAGCCTCAATATTACCCCCTTTCACTCACTGGGTTGTGATCATGTACTTGCAACATATTTTTGGAAACTGGAATGTCCCAATGATATCCGATAAGACTGTCCCTTTACCAACCACTGCTTTGAGAGCACAGTTAAGGTAAATCAGAGAGTTTTAACAATTTCACAGATAGAATTTCTGAATAACAACTTCTTTATTGTGAAAAATCACAACGTCAGAAATCATATCCATACTTATTACTCATGCTATAAATTTCTATCAAGATAATGTTGCTGTTCCTATGTTTGCCACATCCAATACCCTTCAAAGACCTACTTTAAATGAACAATAAAACCAAAAGATTCCTACCTCCAACAGTCTTTTTACTGGATGACAAAGACCTTCTTCTTGAGCCAGGGTCTCCATTCACAAGTGTAGCACTGCTTTCTGTGGACACAGTTCTGTCAATAAGCACCTTGGAATTTGCATGAGCAACATCTTGAGTTTCACTAGTGGTTGTTGAGTCAGAGAACCTGACAGAGTTATCTCCCTTCACACTGCCTCTCTTCTCTGTTCCTTCTGCCTCCTCTTCTGCAGCAGCCATTTTCTCTTGCAGTGCGAGCTGTGTTTCACGTTCAAGTTCTCGAATATCGTTGAGCGTCAATTCGCACCATTCGTCCTGCCAACACCAGGCTTGTCGGTGGGCTCGTAACATCGTCTTCCGTAGAGCTGTCAAACAGAAGTCAAAATACAATTATTTTATACTATCATCACTCATTTTTCACTCTTCGCAATTAAGACAAACAGACAGACATGTATATTCAGTATGTAAGGCTCTTTGCAATAGATTACACATTGTGGTGACATTTCTCAATATACAATATATCAAGACAAGAGCTGAAATGTTAAATCAAAGCAACTCAGAATATTTTGATTTGACATGATGTTTGTCATGATTCTGTTTAGGTTTTCTTCCTTCAAATGAGTTTTCCTTTTGACAAACACTTTGTTTATAATGTGAAAAAAATTGTCAAAGGTCATGAATTTCATAAATGCCACCCAACATACAATATTTTTGAAACAGAGAAGAGGGAACCATCATGTGTTTTCAATAAATTACAGATTTGCCCTGAAATATTACAGTTAAAATAGAAGGCCAAGGCCGAGTGGCCACAATTTATGATTATTTCTGACAACTTAACTGAAATACCATCGCCTCAACTTACCTATGTCATGAATAAATCGTTCAATCTTATTCTGCATGCCCCAGTACCTAAACTCCACCTTGCACAGTTTATAGGCTGTCATGATGGCCTTGCTTGTGTTCTTGGGGTCGAGAATGGCTTGTGAGTATTCCTGGCGCCAGTTCTCTTCCAGGGGGCCACGCTCAGTTTTGGAGGATTTATACAGCTTGGGATCTTCTTCTTTGTAATAGTCCCCACTGGATATAGGATCTTTGACAATGTCTAGGACATCTGGAACATAGAAACATGAACATAATGTTACACCTCGAACATAGGAACATCAACACAATGAACATAAAGTTACATCAGGAAATATAGCAACATGAGTACAATTATGAACATTTTACATCTCGAACATGAACACATGTGTGCAATGAACATGTTACAGCTGTATCACAAAACTGTTAACACAATGAACATTAAACTACATCTGTAACATGGGAACATGAACACAATGTTATATCTGGAACATAAAACATAAAACCTTGAACACAATGAACGTTACGTAACATCTGGAACAGAGTAACATGATCAAAATGGGTCACCAAAGCCATAAATTTTAATCCCCACTATCTGTACAAAAGATTTCAGCACCTTTTGGTTTTAAGAGCATGGCCCCTGTGGCCCTTATCAGGGGTCACAGGGTCACCAAAGTTACAAATTATAATCCTCATTAGCCAAGCATTTGTACACAAGATTTCAGCTTTCTACACCTTTTGGTTTCGGAGAAGAAGTAGAAAATGCACAAAGTTTACAGATGGCAGATGGACAGACGCCGGACACCATGCCATGCTGTGCCATAAGCCCATCGGGCCCTACAGGCCAGATGAGCTAAAAAGACAGCTTGATTTCAATCCCCACCTCTATAAATCCTTAAATCATAATCCTTACTTGACAAGGAATCTGAACACAAGATTTCGGCTTTTTACACCTTTTGGTGTTGGAGAAAAAGATCAAAATGGGTCACCAAAGCCATAAATTTTAATCCCCACTATCTGTACAAAAGATTTCAGCACCTTTTGGTTTTAAGGGCATGGCCCCTGTGGCCCTTATTAGGGGTCACAGGGTCACCAAAGTTGCAAATTATAATCCTCATTGGCCAAGCGTCTGTACACAAGAATTCAATCCCTAGCTGAGGGAAAGAACATCTTTGAATAATGACCAGTCCAAGATTATTTCAATAGTAAGAAGTTATGATTCCTGCAAATTTGTCACTCAAAATTGCCTTTAGTTCCAAAACAATCCAGCAACAAAAGTTGTTCTTTTACGTTAAAACGATTGTGTTTGCGGATTGAAAGTTAACAGAACTGAACCTGAATTACTTGATTTAGCTCAAACATGCAAAATCTGCTTATAAAATCAATAGGATAAAGAGATATTTATCTTAAGCTTCTGGAGGTTTTTTTTGCAGTTATGGATCATGTTCATAAAATCCGATTAAAAGGTATTAAAACTGAAATCAATATCGTTAAGATCCTGCACTATAAACATTTATACTACATCTTTCAAATCCATTTAGCTCATGCCCTAGATTCTCACATATTTAAGAAATGGATTCACCTGCCTAAGGTCTTTGATTAAACTGAACAGACCTTTGCAACCAAGCTATGCAATATGGCATACATGACATTTCAAATGCCAAGCTGTACTTATATATGGAAAGTTTTTAGACCAGCATGCACAGTTCTCTGGATTGATCAAAAGTATGGTTCTTCAAAAAACTTAGGTTTAGTAGAAAGTTCATTAGATAAGGATGCATGAACCAGTTGGTAACTTTGTGAGGTTGTTTCTCCATTTTTACCAACAAGATTTTCAGAATGTCACTTTCAGACACTGAAACTGCAGAAAAATCCAGGGCATAAGTTGAGGCATATTTGCACATAAACCTGGTGGCTTTAGAAGATAATTGAAACCTAACATCAATACATCAAACACTATATTCAAACCATTTCTGTGAATTCCTATAAATAATAGGGATGTCACGATACACCAATGCATCATCGTGGTACAGTTCACAATACAATACACGATACAGTTAACTGTATCGTGATACAAATTTTAATGAATGTCGTTAAATGTTTGGTGACATAGTTAAATTTTTGTGTGAATATCGAATCAAGAAATCCAGAGATGGTTAAAATCCTTGTTAAGATAGCTTTAAAGCAGCATTAAATTACTATTTCATGAAGAAGTTGGCTTACTTTTGTGTTTTAATGCTGGTCACTCAGATAATTCTCGTTCAAAATATATAAAATTTTGATGCCTGAATTTGTATCTCACCTTAATGATATCGCATTTAGTGTAACGTGATATGTATCATATCGTGACCTCAGTATCGTGATATGTATTGTATCGCGAAGTACCTGTATCGTAACATCCCTATCAAATAAGCTATCCATATTGACTTGGTACAAATAGATGAGACAGCAAGTTTCCATCCTCCTTACCCACAATCCTCTGGCGCATGTCGGAGGGCGTCATATTGAAGACATTCTCTGTGTCGCCCCCGTTGTTGAGGTACTTTGTTTCGATCTCTAGCTGGAACTTCTCGATGAAGGGACACTTGTAGCGTGTCTTTGTGTAAGGGTAGGCGTTCCATGCTTCCTCTTCCACACGTAGTGCTGACTTGGGGAGGATTGCTCGAAACCAACCTGAAAGTATACGAATGTTACATAAAAAGGGATGAGGAAAGGCAGGGGTCATGGACCATTTTGCACATTAAGGGAAAAAATGGCCCATTTAAATTTTGAAACTTACTATTGACATAAGAGCAATGACCCATTTGAAATTCAGAATAAATTACTATAAACGCTGAAAAGGCCCTTTGTCAAAGTTTTTTTTCCCAATCCCTTTATATATAAACTATATATTCATTCATATGATTCCAACCTTAAAGTATGAGAATGTTTTAAATTACAGTATAAGTGAATGCAATGGAAAATGATAAATTATTTGATAAACAAGGCATCATGATAAACTTCATAGGTCATATGTGACAGCAAATCTTTTTCAAATTGTAATAGGAATTAACAAAGGTAATTAACCCACAAACAGTTAATGTCAATTTAGTCAGATTCATAGCTGTTTTTAAGCAAAGTTGTCCAAAACATCTTGGAGAGAAAACTCAGTGTTGTTCCTAGGTGATCAGCTGAGGGGGTCATTTTGTCTATTCTGAGCTATCAGGACCCCTTGCAATGGTAAAACGATCCTACTTCTCAAAATTTTAAGGGGCCACTTAGCCAAAAGGGTGGGCAAATGTCCCCAGGATCCCCTCTAGGAACAACACTGAAATTGATAGACAAGCAGATATATCTAAAGCTCTAGATGTCGGATTTGGATACTGATAAAAGGAAAAAATTCTTCCATCTTAATTGTGACCTAATGTACTGAGTGTACAGATGCTTGTACAGACCAGGAAGATGACTGCCGATGTGGTATATCTTGTAGGTGTACTGCCCACTACCCCCCGGTCCCTCAGTGTACGGGGTGTTCTCAAGGATCTCCACCCCACTGCCTGCTCCCTGGCTTTCTTGGCGGGACTTTTTCTGTGGAGAGAGAATCAAAAGATAATGATCCTGATGATAAATACATATAGTATTCAAAATATGTGTTAGTCCTTACAGGTATGCAAGGCTTGTTGTCTGAAAAACCAACCAGCAATTGACAGGCCCTGCAATGTTAAGAGAGTAAGTTTCTCTAAAACAGACAAGTTTGCGGACCTCTTCTCAAACAAGACAAATCTGAAGGTAACCAGAATTTAGCAACAAGCACCTTACGAACAATGCTCATAAAGCCTTTGATTATTCAAATTTCAAAAATAAAGAATGAATCAGGGATTGGGAAAGACATCTACAGACTTTTTGGTAAGTTTCTGAACTTCAAATGGGCCATTGCCCATTGTATCAATAGTAAACTTCAAAATGTTAATGGGCCATTCTTTCATCCAATGTTCAAAATGGTCAATGGCCCCTGCCTTTCCCAATCAATGAATAAAGCAAATAAGGTTTTATTTTTTTCTGTTGATAAAGAAACAAGAACCTGCTACAAATATCAGCTTCATATTAAATCTTTGCAGTGAAGATCCCCAAGGAAAATTGCTTAGATTTTTGCTTTGTGTCTTTTGAGAACTTCTAAGATCTGCTTTGCGTCCTTGGAAATTTTGAGAAGTGGGATGTTTTTCCTGATTGCATAGGGGACCACCAGCTCAGCTAGATCCTGCCAAACAACCCTCATAGCTGATCACCTCAGAATGAAACTGCTTTGGACACATATAAAATGGACACCAAAAGGTGATCAAATATTCCTGATCCTGAATGCCTGACCATTTGAATTCTATCAATCAGCAATTTACTTTATATAGTTTTTAATAGAAATTACATAATTCTTCATACTTTTTTTCATATGACTTCCTTTATAAACTTAAACTTTGAAATTCAAGCTATATGCTCCCCTCTGATTGGACATAACAAGGTCATGTGCGCAAGCTATGTCAGTTACACAAGTTAAACTTACAAGTTTCAAACCATTTGGACAAACACATTATGAAATAAAAAAATTTTGCTACAAAAATCCAAATAGAACCTTTAATATAAGTGTCTGATTGCAAAACACAGTAGTCAGTTAAAGTATTTAAAATTGATAAACATGGTTGAAATTCATTATCTTTTCAAGTAGTGATGAAAACTTGTGCTTAAATTGAAGAGAATTGTAACAATATAGTTTTGCTAACATGTAAAATAAAAAAGTCTCTTTTATTGGACAGATGGATGTTTGGTAATTCTTTATGGTACTAAATGTTAGGGGTCTAAAACTTTGAGAAATAAATGATTCCAATTTCCACAATCAGAGAAAGAAGGCTTAAGTGAATTTGATAAAACAAAGCTGCAACAATGAAAAATCAGATAAAGACCTGGAAAATGTTTCAATTTATCACTTGATTTTTTTTTCCATTCCTGCAAAGGAATGCTAATCTGGTTTTGTTTCCTTTAAAACAGCTCTTTGAAGCTACAATTCTGTCCAATGATGATTAAAGCGTTCAATAAATTTTCAACAATGTTTATTGAAATTTTACTCTTTGATCTCGTGTTGATTTTTTTTCTAAAGGCAAATTTACAAAACTAAAAAAACTAATTATCTTAACACAGCAAAAATAGCCTTGAGAAAAAAATCTGTTTTGCTTTAACTGACAGATTTCGAATAAATAACAGACACAATAACAAAATAGGAATAAAAAAAATATTTTCAAAGGTTTGCTTAAAGTTAAATAAAGTTTAAATCCGACAAAGTGAATAAGCAAATCTAACACTTCACATTTTGAAATGTTGAATCTCAAATTATTTACATGTTATCCAATTTTCTGCAACATATAACCTAAATCTGATGTGTACTTCTAAAATGTTAAAATAAGCTTGACCTGCTAAAAGATCATCTAAAGACAAGCTATCAACATGCCTATTAAAATTTTATTTCTGGCACTTAATAAGATTTTATTAATAGCATGATGGAACCTGTTTTATCAAAATAAGCATATTACCAGTTTAAAGGGGCAGTGGGAAGTTTTTTGATAATTTTATATTTTAAAATGTTCACTGATAATTGCAAGTTAATGCTAAATGTATTATTTTGACAGTGTCAAAAATATCATTATACAAGCCAATCATCCATAGTCAGAGGACAAAGTATGATTCACATAAAATCCATTGGCGGCCATTTTGTGTGAACGCCTTTAATTCATTTTGTGTAAGAAAAAGGAATCGCATGGCTAAACCTTATGTCATATATTTGAATTATTACTGCTCCATTTAGTTTAAATACATTGTCTTTCAATTGGAACCATTAATTTTCATTTTCCTGACATCATCTTATATTCCCCCTAAAAATGTGCTACTGCCCCTTTAATGCTTATTTTTAGAGGAAAACATAAATACAAGCACGCCCCCAACTGGGTTGAATTAGCTTGAATCTCTGTATTTCACATAAGAGGGTAATGTACAAGTGTCAGACATGATATAAGTATGTACATATGTGTGGAAGCACTACACATGTCAATTTTCAGATTCTTATCTTACACACAACTTACTCTGTCAGAATAACTCATCTTTTTCTTGTATGTAACAAGTTATTTTCTTGCTGTTTTTGCATTTTTCTTTTGGCAGCATGACAAGTCCACTGCTTGAGGAGGTTTTATTTCAAACTGATATTTAAGCATTTAAAGGGGCAGTAGCACGATTTTTGAAAATTTTAGATATTAGATTTTTCACTGATTTTTGTATGTTAATGCTAAATGTATTATTTTGTCCAAATATAGTGTCCAAAATCTCATTACACAAACCAATCATCCATAGTCAGAGAACAAATTATAAAGATTCACATATAGTCAATTGGCGATTTGTTTTATTTGTGAACACCTTTAACTCATTTTGAGTAAGAAAAAGGAATCGCATGGCTTTACACTATATATTTGAATTATTACTGCTTCATTTACTTTTAATGCTTTTTCTTTCAATTGGAACCAATAATTTTCTTTTTCCTGACATCGCCTTTTATTCCCACTTATTAGTGACCACAGGGCCACAGGGCCACCAAAGCTACAAATTATAATCCTCACTAGCCACTGAGTCTGTACACCCAGCTTAAGCTTTATAGGCTTTGTGGTTCTTGAGAAGAAGTCGAAATTCCACAAAGTTACGGACGGATGGGAGGACGGATGGTGGACACCATGTCATAAGCCCATCAGGCCTTACTTTTCTAGACTTAGATGGTCTTATCGAATACTTTTGCTTTATGACAGACTACACAATGCTTTGTTTTTACAATAATGAGTTTTCAAATCAAAGATGAGGTTAAAGACAAACAGAAACTCCCATGTTGCCAAGATGCAATTTTGGTTACTATGAGTCCACACCTACAGAGCTAAGAGAGTGTATGGATTTTATTATGTGGAACAAGATTTATAGGTACCATTGAACCACATCCATGAGAGATTTATGGTTTGGTTAGTACCAGAGGTTAATTACTGTGTTCCAGCCCTGATGAACAGCAGAGGTTAGTAACATGGGTCAAGGTCAGGGATAAATTTACCTGCGAGTCCTGCTTCAAATACTCATAAGATTTAGAAAGGACTCATAGAAATTTAAGCTGTGAGTCCTGGGATGCATATTTATTTTTGGTGATACTATGTGCTTACTTATTAAAGGACTCATTTAAATCAGCTTGGACTCACAAGATTTTTTGGTAGCGAGTCCCTTGACTCAGAGGGTCATATCTGTAGATTGATCACTGCAAGGTCATATATACAATACAAACAACCTGATATGCCTTAACTAGTGTCAATGTTCACAAAACATGAATTTGAAACCAATAGTATACAAAATATATACTAAAGCACATTTTGCTCATTTAGGAGAAAATGCAAACAAAAATATAAGTGTAAGCATTACAGTTGCTCTATTTGAAAGTTAATACAACAAAAATCTCCCAAATTTCCTGATTGGTATTCATCAGCGGTTTAAAATCTTTTCAGTGACGATAGGTAAGTGAGCAATGCATCAAATACAGAGCTCAGATTAAAAGTCAAGCCAAGATTGCAATTAAAGGGACAGTTTTATCATGGTATTTTTGGTGGAAATAAAATTCAAGAGTACTTCTCT
The DNA here is from genome assembly GCA_916613615.1 of Steromphala cineraria. Taxonomy (NCBI): domain Eukaryota; kingdom Metazoa; phylum Mollusca; class Gastropoda; order Trochida; family Trochidae; genus Steromphala; species Steromphala cineraria. The sequence continues at coordinate 24,952,265 of OU744728.1, read as the reverse complement.
GTTTATACTTATATGATTAAAATATGAATATTCCACACTTATTTTTATATATGTTAGTGAGGGAAACATTAAATTGTTCTAGACTTAACAATTTGACAAAGAATAGAATGCATCACTGCGACCTCTTGAATATCGTTTCCACAAAAAATAACCCGATTGGACAGATATTTTCATTCCAACAGAAGTAAGACAATGAATTTGTGATTTTAAGCTGAGTCAAAAAACATAAAACCAGTGACCTTAGATTTAACTTTATCAACCCCTGATTGAGATAAGTCAAATATTACCAATAGATATTTTTAAATATCATAAAAATTCTCACTTGATCAGTGATAAATTTATCCTAGAGTCCCGCTTCAAATACTCAAAATTTAGAAAGGACCCATTAAAATTATAAGCTGCAAGTCCTGGGCAGCAAATGTTTATGCTTACTTATTTGAGGACCCATTTAAATCTGCTGGAACCCAAATTTTGTGGTAACAAGTCCAAGAAGTCAGCAAGTCAAATCTGTAAATTGATCACTGCTGGATAAGAATCAAAAATAAAAGTAACAAATATTCTATTTTCCTTCATTTCCAGACTTCAGACAATAATTTGAACAAAGATTTATCCACCTATATTCACCTTTCACAGTTCAGGTCTAGAAATACCAGCTCAAACAACACTGTAGGATTTCAAATCAAGGGCAGGTAATCAAGCCTGTTAGTGGCACCTCGATAATGATCGAACACAATTTCCTACTTGCAAATTAGCGCTAAGGGTTCATGTTAATCATGTTTACAGGCTTGAAGTTAATCAGTCCAGATCCGATCGGTCGCTGGATCATTGCCTAAAGTCTCCAGCAATTTATTGATCAACTCAGTCTTAGCCTCTGTAATAAGCTTTCGGCAATTTGTTGGATAGCTAATTATTTAAAAACGTAAAAGTCTTGTGGATGTAGCAATTGTAATACAAAATGTATCATATCTGAAAAGAGTTGGGAAAAAAAAAAAAAAAAATTTATTCTTATTTTTCCTTTTATTGTAAATATACTGATAATTGCTTAAAACAATTAATTATAATCTTTTGACCTTACAAATAATTCATAATGAACAAGTACAATGTGTATTTAATATCTAAGGGATCTACCTTAGGAATAATTCTAAAGTTTTTAGAATTGTTCCCACACATAATTTCAGAATTTCAGAATTTCAGGAATAAAGTTATATTTTTAGTATGGTTTCAAGCGATAATCACTCAAGCATTGAATTAAGGAGGATTTAGTTAAAAGAATGGTTCCAAGCGATAAAGGCTGCAACTGGAAAAGATTCAATTATAAGTACCCAAGCATAAACATCCCTAACATCAATACTTTAATCGAATAACTTTGTTTAAACTTTTATAATCTCACAAAGATTCAGAAGTTTTAAAATAAAAATGATGTCGTAAAAGAAAAGGATGCTGCTAGGATACAGATTTAAGTACAGTTTGTTCTATCGTTCTCAAAAGTTCCATAATATCTACGATTAACAAACCAAATCCCCCTCAATCTAATCCAAATTCCTACAAAAAGGGATTAAACATGACATTTCAATATTTTGCAAATTCTACCTGTTTTAAACCACAACTCTCTTCCAAAGTCCTTATTTGTCAAACTGTTACACATTTACAGTATGTATTTATGAGGAGTATTAAATTAAGAATTGTGAAAATAAGATGTAACCCTCAACAACCCAATCTTTCATGATTGACTGACGGCTACCAAGAACCTAAATGACACTTCTTCACAATCTGTGTCAATGTTGAACCAATGTGTGGGAGAGGGCGCTGATAAAGCCACATAAAGCAGGCCAATTAAACTGCTTGTGGTTGCACAAGGCACTATTTCTTTCTCCCAGTTGATATAGGATTGTGATACAGAACTACTCAAAGCTGATAGGCCACGCTCTGATGTTGACGCTTGTCACAAGAGGGAATAAGCTGGAACTTAGTTCTCTTTGTTCTCAATAGGAAAGATCAATGAGTCATGAAGTATGATTCCGTCTCATCAACATACTCCCAAAAGATTTATTTGGAAAAGATGATAGGATGATTTCAAACAATCTTACACAAATTCCTTTAGAACTGAATGACCTAAGATGAAGGAGTTCTTTGAAATGATTCCAAATGAAAAAAGGTTTCAAAATATCCAGCCTCAATGCTCATTCCGATCAAAAGATTCATTTTGAAATAATATTAAGCAATCTTGCACTAATTCTTAACCAATGACGCCATAAACTGATTCTAAATGAAGAATGGTTTCAAAATATCAAGAAGTTTATGATTAGAAAACAGATCAAATTCAATTCTAAGATGGTATCTAATGTTCAGTCTTGCACAATTTCCCTTAGAACCCAATGATCACAATGAATAAACTCTCCTTGTAAAGAGAGGGAATGTGAAGAAGGGTTCAAATGCATCAATGGAAAAAACTAAGCTAAAGGCATTCAAGAAAATCAGTTTGAACTGATACAAACTCTCTCAGCACTGAGGAGCCCTTCAAGCAGACCTATTGATAATAGATTCAGAAGTCTGATCAACTTCAAACAATCATACCAAAACTCCCAAGTGAACCTTTCTAGTAGAAATCAGGGAATGGGTAAGTCATCTTTGACAATCAGCCATTTTCAAAGTTTTGATTAATTTTCTGAATTTCAAATGGGTCATTGCCTATTATATCAATGGTAAATTTCAAAAGTTAAACGGGCCATTGTCAAATGGTGCATGGCCCAGCTGCTTTTCCAAAACCTTGCTGAAATATTAACCAAATCACTCACAAAACCATCTAACCTTGAATTTTCCCTTTGTTTTGATACAATAAACCTTCTGCTGGTACTGAGGAATTCTAATACAGTAGCACTAATTAAAGAAGGGCTGCATAACCTTTTTTAAATATATTTTTCAAAAGATATTGGTCAAATAACTATATAACATAAATATTAGGCCAAAACAGCAACGATACACAGTTTCTCAATGAAGCTACAGCTAAGTAAACATTGCGTAACAAGGCGTCTGCTTGTCGCCGTCCAGCGACAAACCAAAACAAGGCTGAGAGGCCACGGGCAGGGGGGATACCGGAAGTGACGTGGCAGTAGGCGAAGCGTTCGTTTGCTTATATGGAAAATGATAGGCGAAATCCGCAGTTCTGCCTTTTCAAAGCGATTAACAGTATTTTATATCATTGTGTTGCTGTCAACTGTCCTAGAATAACTCCTGATGAAGTCTCCGAGGACAAATTCCCATCATATTGATGGTTTCACGCCAAATTGACCCGCTGTGTTAGGTCAAACAGAGCAATGTGACAATCTACATCAAACTCACGTGTTCCGATCACTACACCGATTTTCTGCTTCGAGCTCGCATTTTCACTGAATGAACAGTTTGGCATGCAGAGAAAAGGGAGATTAGTAAAATATAAAACATAGCACAAAGTTTTGGGCTGATTTATGGTAATAATCCGAATATACAATGCTCACATTTAGATTTGAACGTTGTGTAAAAGGTTGAAGAAACAATGACATTGGTCTGCAGGTGTTACTTACTTTCTTTAGATCAGATACTCACTTATTACACAATTACTATACTGTCTATTGTGTTTCCTGTCTGTTTTCTAATTAGATGATATCAAATGATGACTATAGCAGGTAGGTTGTATAATGCACAATCATCAACACCTGGCTATTTTATGACATCAGCTAATTAGGTAACATCAAATAGCAATTGCATTCCTTAACATCCCTTTTTTCTCCGATTGGTAAATTATAACCTTTTAACCTGAAATTAGGAATACCGTTTTTGCTCTATCTGATAATTATTTTGGATAAGGTTCATTTAATAAATCTTCCTTATCCTTATTTGTATATCATCTTATCAAAATATGTGCCTGAGCCTTAGATTGCTATAGTTTCAAAATCATTGTTTCAATATTGTCTCTGTATATTGTATGTGTATTGACCTGTCCATGTGTACGTCACTTTGATTTAACCGTATTTTGTTAGGGAGCGGCATTAATATAAGCATCATTTGCTTGTTTGCCAATCCCGGTTTCTTTATGGAAATAAAAATATGTTTAAACCATAAATCTTCATTCTGTTTGGCCATGTATCGGGTATTGTTGTGGAAAATATCTCCTCTATGTACAAGAGTGAAAACGTTAAGATTTTCAGTGAAATGCCCTATTAAAATAATGTTTTAAACAAGACATCAGTGATCATCCAATGCATGTCTTTCATTGAGAATTGTAACTTGTCCATCACTAAATGAAATAACTAAGAAAAACGTATATATTTGTTTATCCTGTTACAAAATGAAGTCAAAGGCAATTCTAAAAAAATGGTTTAAATGTAAAAAAAAAATAGTATTGTATAATAACATCCTTTCTGCGGGAGCAATTGTTTACATATACATCCGGGTTCTCACGTGCAGTCTTATGACAACATTGCGCAAAGCGAGACCATCTAGGCCTACATGCTGTAGCATTATGCGCACAACTTCATTTTTAATCAGCGTCTTACGTTTTCATCAATACAAATTGCCAGTTGAATAAATAAACTACCGATTTATTGAAGGTTTGAGATGTTTGGATGTTGTTAAGGGTGTTTAACCGACGGTTAAACATCGAGCTGTACTGTTAGCTTGTGTTGTTTTACATAACGAGGGCACACAAGGGGGTATCACATCAACTACTAACACGTCACGAGGCAGTCACGCTTCAGTGCGTTTTATTCTGTTCGCAGGCCTAATTAGGCAGTGTTCTTTATACAGTCGTAATTAAGCCGTTTCTAGGTCGATTTCAGAAATTTAAAGTTGAGTCCATGTGAAATTGTTATCACTATTTCATGAATCCCGAAAGTTGCCATATAGCATTTCAGTCCCTCTTTAAGAATTAATTCAGCAGGTAAAGAGTTAAGATATCAAGATGTCTGATGAAGAGATGCACAAACTTGAAGGCATGAAATTCAATTACAAAGCTAATTTGAAGAACAACTCCCTTTGGACCTTAGTACGTATTTCTCCCTCTGAAGAGATTTTTTGAAGCATAATATAACTTGATGATGTAGATAACCTTGACGGAACCCTCACCTCTTTAAAACATCAGTTTAAATCTAAACTCTAAAGAGGAATATCCATTGCATCAGGGATTTGAAAAGGCAGGGGTCATGGGCCATTTCACATATTGGATGAAAAAATGGCTCATTAAAATTTTGAGGTTAACAAATGATATAACGACAATTGTCAATTTGAAAATTACGAAAAATCTAGTAAATGTCAAGGATGTATTTCCCAATCCCTGAGTGCATCAATATTGAATTGGACCTACTCAAATGGGGAATTATTAGCAAAAATCTAGAGAAACTCTTCAATCATTTGGGTATTTTTTGGATGCAACTTCCTCAACAAGGCAAACCTGGCAATTATTAACCTTCTTGCCTTCATTTCCTACGACCCTTTCACATAATTCACTCAACTATTTTGGACCTTTTCTATAAAACTGCACAGTCTGTCCTCATGTTCTCTGTACAGTGTTGGTTTGGCTCTCTGTCGTTAACAAATATAGACTAGATTAGCGTTTGCGGGATACCGCAAAAGCAGAGCAGCCCCGGAACTTTGGGTTTCGCCTTACCCTGTTCCGCCTTTTACAGGCCTCACCAAATTGGGAATTTTCTCGTGACCTTGACCTTTGACACTCAAGGTCACACATTTCATTGAGTATAACATTATTGTAATGAAATAAAGTGTTAAAAATTAAATTTATCCATTTTCTCCATATATGTTGACCTTGCTGTGACCTTGACCTTCGACAGTTAGTACCCAACACTTTTTGAAAATGTTGTACTTCTCAAGAGATAATATATACAAAATCTTAACTTCATAGCACAAAAACTTTTCAAGTTATTGTCTTTACAAGGAATTGCAATAACTCATATCTCATGACCTTGACCTTTGACCTTCAAGGTCACACAATAATTGAACACTTTTTATTGAGCATAACAATCATGTATTGATTAAAAGTGTTCATAGTTAAAATTAAGCATTTTCGCTAAACCATGCTAAAGTCATGACCTTGCTGTGACCTTGACCTTTGACAGATTGTAGCCGAAACCTTTTCAAAATGTTTTACTTTTCCAAGGATGATATATACCAAGTTAGAGCTTCATAGCACAAAAACTTTTCAAGTTACTGTGTTTACAAAGAATTTTGTGCTGATTTTATAACTCGTGACCTTGACCTTTGAACTTGAAAGTGAACATGTCATTATGATTCCCTGGAAGTATTAACATTTAGACATGTTCATGAGTTCTGAAAAGCTAAATGGGATAAAGTTATACCCCAATTTAGTGCATTTTGTAATAACTCATATCTCATGACCTTGACCTTTGACCTTCAAGGTCACACAATCATTGAACACTTTTTATTGAGAATAACAATCATGTATTGATTAAAAGTGTTCATAGTTAAAATAAAGCATTTTCGCTAAAACATGCTTACGTCATGACCTTGCTGTGACCTTGACCTTTGACGGATTGTAGCCAAAACCTTTTCAAATTTTTTTACTTTTCCAAGGATGATATATACCAAGTTAGAGCTTCATAGCACAAAAACTTTTCAAGTTATCGCGTTTACAAGGAATTCTTAGAGTGAATACATAGCTCGTGACCTTGACCTTTGACCTTGAAAGTGAACGTGTCAAAATTGTTCCCCCGAGGTATGAGTAGTAAGGTATGAATAAGAGTTCTGGAAAGCTTAAGGGAAAAAAGTTATAGCTAGTAGTACGAGTGCGGCGGCGGCGGCGGCGGCGGCGATGGAAACTTCACAAAAACTGATAGCAGCCCCGTCCTTAGACGGGGCTGCTAATTAATGAAACAAGATAAGAAGGAGAAAAAATTGCTAATTAAACCTTTAAGAGATTAGATCAACCTCATGAAAAATAGGCACAAAATTTATCTAATAAAATTACTAGTGACCCTTGACCTTCACATGAATGGTATGAATGTTTTAAACTTTTACCATCAGGTTGTTGGTAGGGCTGGGAAGTTTACAAAAATTAGTAAACGTTTACACGGTATGAAAAAAACGAAACGTTATCGTGTACACGACCTGGTGCATGTGATAGACTATTGTCATAAAAAAAACAATGCTGTACGTGATGCATATTCAATCAAATACCTTTCATAGGAACTTGATAGTAGTTGCCTACCAAAATAAACCATTTCTTACTGTTATATGAAGACTAACTTTAAAATTATTTATTTCAGATGTGTTCTGTCACATTCACATATTATTCACGAACGGGGATTCCACAACAGAAATCAACGATCTCCTATATCGAACGGCAATTTATTCTGCCATCAATATGATAAAAACAAATATTCAATAAAACTGAGTTACGTTTTTTTAATCTTCCACACAAATATTTGACATGATAAAATACCTGTCGTGTCGACAGACAAGCTGCAAGTCAGGTATCGATCGCCGAGAAAAATGTAGGTCAATGAAAACACTACTGTACACATCTCTGACGAAACTCGCTTCTACATCGCTGATAACTGTTGACTGTTGAGATTATTCTGTTTCTTGAATCGATCGATAGACTTATATTTAAATATTTATAGTAGAATAAGTCAATAAGCACATTATTAGTTTCAATTCAAAACTCGGAAGATCGTTCAGTAATCTTTTGACAGACGAACACCTCAAATTTACAGGCTTAAACAGACATGCGCTAAGCAGTTTGTTTGTTGTGATTGGTTGAATGACACAGAGGTTGTGACGTAGATTGGAATGCAAGGGGCTGTGTACCATTCAATGTGGAGCTTTTTTGCGAATTGACAGCGCATACTTGATTTGCTTCCGTATATTATCTTCAACACATAATTTAGGTTTATCTTGCGATAATCTGCAGACCCGTACCAGTTATATTCGGACAGTGGCATTATTGTTTATAGACTGACATCTGACTTGGAAATCCGTTGTCAGGATATTGAATCACGAGTAGAGGATCAAGAACAACGAAATAGACGGAACAACATGGTGATATATGGCATACCAGAGACACATAAGGAGACCTATACAGAGACCAAACTGAAAATCTTGGATGTTCTGAATAGTGCCAGAGAAGCCAAAGACATGCCCCCTCTCACAGCACGTGACATAGAGAGAGCACACAGATTGTCCTCCCCTAGGCAAGATAAAACAAGACCCATCATAGTCAGGATGTGCCACTGGGAGGACAAGTGGCGTTCCGTCAAGCTCCGTGAAGTCCTAAGAGAGAAAGGAATTGGAATCGCAAATGATTTAACTCATTACCAACGTCAAGAACTACACAGACTCCGAATAGCAAACCCAAGTGTTAGATACTACTATAAAGGTAGCAAGATACTAGAAGAACCAAAGGAAGGCTTGAACAGTAGTTCCAGGAACAGAGATTCAAGGATGCCATCATCATCTGAGGACCGGAGAGAACGTGTGTTAAGGTCCAACTCAAACTCACGTAACAAGGGACAGACCAGAAAGGATTTCGGCCAGGGCAATTATACGACGCTTCATAACGACACTGTCACTGATACACAGAGTACAACAAAGGATTTTGTTGACTTTTTGTTCTGGAATATTTCCGGTATTTATAACAAACTAACTGACAATGAGTTTATTTCTTATATGAACACTTTTGATATTATTGGTTTATCGGAAACATGGACCGCTTCTGTTGATTTAGAATCTGTATTTCATGATTTTGTTGTAATAAGTAAACATGCAGAAAAGATATCGTCAAGTGGACGCCTCTCGGGTGGTATATCTGTTTTGGTAAGAAAAGAGCTGAAAAAGTATATTTTATCTAGCAAGATAACTGAAAATGCTATATTTATTTTATTCGACAAACAATTGTTTAATTTTGATCTGAATTTATTGTATACCTGTACATATATTCACCCTGAGGGATCTACTTTCTACAACAAACCAGGTTTATATTGCAAAAATGGTATAATCATTTTCCAGGATAACTTATTAGATGTTCTATCAAACATGTCAGATGTACATATTTTATGTGGAGGGGATTTTAACTCTCGCACAGGCACTGATCCCGATTTTATTGAGGATGATATTATCAAACATACAGAAGGACAAGATCATTCAATGTGGGATTTCTTAATAGACTTTTTTAGTTTAAAGAGGTTTTCAACTGATAAGACGGTGAATAAGTATGGGAAAGGCCTGTTAGATTTATGTTCAGTCCTTAACATTCACATTATGAATGGCCGATGTGGATCGGATTCAGGAAAAGGTGACCCTACATTTATTGGCCATAACGGTACAAGCGTAGTTGATTACATCATAAGTTCATCATTAATCTTTGATAAATTATATGACTTTGCAATCCCTTCCCGTACAGAGTCCGACCATCTTCCCCTTACTATGAAATTACGTGCGCTTCCTACGTATCATAAGTCAACAGAGAAACAGTCGTATAAATTCGTTTGGGATAATGATAAACTCGAGCTTTTTAGATCAAATATGTTTTTGGAAAATATTCAAGAGTTGCTAAGCCAGTCAGCAGATTTCGTATTTACAAATATTGATAAAAGCATAGATCTTATTGTACAAGCTCTTCGTACAGCGGCTAGTGATATGAAAAAACATACTGGTAAGAGAAGAAACAGAAATCAAACTTGGCATGATGTAGAGTGTGACAAATTGAAAAAGGAAAGATGCAGATATCTTAATAGGTTTCGCAAAAATAAAGATAATCGCTCTTTAGAAGATTACCACTCCATTAGAAATAAATATACTGCAGTCTGTAAACAAAAACGAAATGAATATTTGAAATTAAAACAGCAAGAAATAGAAACTAGTATTCACAATTCTAAACAGTTTTGGTCTTCTCTGAAAAGATTGAATAATAGAACAAGCCAAAGAAATGACATTGAGATTAACGAATGCTATTCGTATTTCAAAAAATTATATTCTACTACATCTGAAGTAAATGATGACATAGATATTCATACAGCTGATCAGTCGGATACGAATAATCATCAAGCATTGGATAACTCAATGACCAATGACATTCTTGATGCTCCAATAACACGAGAAGAAATTCTAGATAGTATTACAAAACTGAAACTGAACAAATCACCTGGACTTGATAATACTATTTCAGAATTCTTCCTACACTCATCAGATATTTTACTACCATATCTTGAATTGTTGTTTAATGTCATCCTCGAAAATGGAGTTTTTCCTCATTCGTGGTCGGTTGGCATCATCATACCCATTCATAAGCAAGGTGATAAAAATGAAATTGAAAATTATAGAGGTATTACACTTTTAAGTGTATTTAGTAAAATATTCACTGCCATTATTAATAAACGTTTGGTATTCGGGGCAGAATCATTTGATAAGATAACCGAATCCCAAGCTGGTTTTAGGAAAGGATACACTACTACTGACAACATATTTGTTCTAAATTCACTTATACAGAGATACCTAAATACCAAAGGTTCTAAATTCTATGTTCTCTTTGTAGACTTTGCAAAGGCTTTTGATTCAGTTGACAGAGAAAAATTGTGGACTCTTCTTGATAATAATTATGTTAGCACTAAAATGGGTAAACTGTTAAGGAGTATTTATGACAACGTCAAAATGTGTGTTAGAAATAATAATGTCATATCTGATACATTTGAAAGCCAAATAGGTGTAAGACAAGGATGTATCTTGAGCCCTTTCCTATTTTCTTTCTTTATCAATGAGTTAGCAATACAGATACATGAAAACTGTTCAAATGGTATTCAGCTACATCCAGATATAGTACAGTTATTTCTCCTCCTATTTGCTGATGATATAATTCTCTTCTCTAGTACTGTGCGAGGATTACAGGCAGAAATAAATGAATTAGAAGCATATTGTAATGAATGGAAACTAACAGTTAATTACGATAAAACTAAGGTAATTGTCTTCAAGAATGGGGGTAAACTTGCTGCAAATGAAAAATGGTATTATAAAGGTGAACTTATCCAAATAACTACATCTTACAAATACTTAGGGGTTTATTTTACAAATCACTTATCGTGGTCTTTACATGCTAAAAATGCATCGACCCAAGCAAAGAAAATATTAATTGGCATTATGAGATATATTTACATTTTAGGTAACTTGTCACATCAGTCCTTTTTTAGAATTTTTGATGCTAAGATAAGTCCAATGCTTCTTTATGGTTCAGAAATTTGGGGACTCCAGACATTTCATGAAATAGAAAAGGTACATTTATATGCAATTAAAAGATTTCTCGGTGTGAAAGTAACTACCTCAAACATAATGGTATACGGTGAGTGTGGCAGATTTCCGTTATCTATAGAGTCAAAAATGAAAGTAATAAAATATTGGTTGAAAGTTTTAAATATGCCATGTTATAGATTACCCAAAAAATGTTATAATATGATGATTTTGTATGATAGAAATGGAAAACGTAATTGGGTCACAAATGTTAAAGATCTACTATATTCTACTGGTTTTGGTTACATATGGCTGGAACAACACATAGACTCTCATTCAAAGTTTCTTATCTCGTTTAAACAAAGATTACAAGATATTTATTTACAAAATTGGCTAGACCACTTATCTGTATCAAATAAATGTTTTTATTTTAGAATGTTTAAGCAATCTATACAGGAAGAAAGCTATCTATCGCATCTGAATATCCGAAAATATAGAATCTCGCTTGCAAAATTTCGTTGCTCATCGCATGATTTACTAATAGAAACTGGCAGATATATTGGACTAAAAAGAGAAGATAGAATTTGTAAAATGTGTAATTTAAATCTTATTGAAGATGAATATCATTTCCTTTGTGTTTGTCCTGCCTACCTCACTTTGAGAAAGAAGTACATTAAGAAATATTATTTTACACATCATACTATTTATAAATTTATATCTCTATTAACTTACTCTAGTAAAACACATTTAGAAAATCTGTCAATGTTTCTATACTATGCCTTTGTACTCAGAAAAAATGTACTCTATCCTGCCTGAACATATTGTATGCACATTGTGCTACAGGCCTGTGGCCTATAAGTGCAAATAAAGATTGATTGATTGACATGTTAAATTTGTGCAGCAAAAATAAATTTAATTGAAAATGTTCTTGTAATTATAAAAACTTTGCAGGTTAATTTTAATTCATCTCAACTTTTGAAGTCCATAATCTTTATTTGGTTTATTGTTCGAAACCTAACTGTTTTAAAATGAAATAATTGTTAACTAACTACCAATAACGAAACAGTTTTGAGAAACCAATAAATATTTATACTACATGTATGCAGTATTGATTTATTTCGTTGCTGAAATCTTTGAAACCACCCCCTTCTACAAAACTCAATATGGCCGCGCAAGTTACATGCACTTCTTCGGTACTTGTCACGAGACATGCTTTTCGCCGTAAGCATTGAATTAATGGATGACTGACGCATGCTTTGAGAAGAAGCATTTGATTCACTTTTGATATACTGGTGTTTTAATTTTAGATGATTTTTCATGAAGATTCGGTAGCGCACACATTACATTGCACTTCGGTTTACTGTCAATTTTGGTGAAGAATTTCCACACCTCCGAACGTTTGGCTGTTGCCATTTTCAAAAGTCACCGCGGATTTACAGTATGCTACCACACGACAATTCGTTAAATCGTTTACTGTTTACATGATTCTGTAAACGTTTATTCATTCATCACAAAACGATACCGTGTATACGTGTAACCGTCCCAGCCCTAGTTGTTGGTATAATGTGCCAAAGTGCAAAAGCAATGCATTAAATGTCATTTGTGCCCTTGTCCATTTCAATTCTTAATCATCATTTATTGCTCACAGTGATTTTGAAGCCTAAACAAATCTATAAGACAAATGTCCTGAATGGGTGTCTTACAATAGGCCATTGGCCTGAAGTTGAAAATGTTTAATGTTTTGCTCATAACACCATTATCCAATGCATATTAATTATTTATATGCAAATTAATACATGTATGTAAGGTAAGTAGTCAAATTCTTAATGTTTGGAATAAAGTGACTGAAATAAAAATAATTTCATCATTGTTTAATTTGTTTTTATTCAAAACTGTAAAAGTGACTTGTGAATATTTCAATTGAAATGTACAAGTTCAACTGAAGTTACATGGCCATGTAAGTACATATCACTTTTAGATTTAAGTTACAATAATTTCATTTGATCAGTCAAATATCAAAACTAGTGAAATATCACTATCAAATAAATACATGAGAAATGACACAGAGTCCCTGAGAGGTCATATTGGTCATCATATTTGGAATATTTTGCATTCCCAAGTATTTGCCTATGTTTGCAAATGAGTAACTAGTCTCAACAACTTGATTATAACATTTTGAATTAACAATAATTTTAAACAGTAAACTTTAACAAGTCAATGGCAATGACACTGTCACATCATGTCACACTTGTAATAAAAGTCTCATTTCTCAGCCATTGTGAACAGCAACCTGCTCCTTTTTCTCCAGGTACAAAGAGCAGCTGGAAAGTCAAACTTGCTCAGGGTATCCCCTTCAATTTTGACCCTCAACAGCTTGTCCTGTGTGTCACAGGTAAGCCTGTTCCTGAGAGGGGTCAGTACACTGTTCTGTGCACTGAATCCTCTCTCACACCCAGCTGTGTGCACAGGGCAAACAAGTAAAAGTTGGGCCAACTTTATCATATTGGGGAACTCCTCTTTATGATACTCATTGATCAGGGACCACAGATGGACAGTGTTGTCCCTTGGATACATTTGGGCCAGAACCCTTGGTTTTAACTGACTCCATTCTCTCCTTGTTAGTTCAGGGCTGATCCAAGGTTGACTGGTTTTTTCCTTTTCATCCTTGTTAGTGTCGTCAATCCATCTGTGTGTTTTGGTGTGTCCAAAATGGCTGATCAGAGTCTCCAATTGAAGATGTCCCCATGACAGAAGTTCACTTTCTGAAAGAAAGCTGATAGGCCGCATCCCAAGAATTCCAAAAGCTGATAGAATGTCAGTGTCAGGAAACCTACAAAAACAAAACCAGATAAAAATGATTTTAGAATGGTGCTGTTGACAATAAATAAACTATTTCTATATTATAAATGGTGCTGTTGTCAATGAATAAACAATTTTATGTCATTTTAAATTCATTATGAAATGATATTGGTTTACCTTTGACAATTAAAAACTTTAGATAACAACAATTTAGCTACAAACCTTTGAGAAATGTTGGAAATCAAGTTGTCCAGGAACTTTTCCTTTGCAGACTGGATATCCCTTTTCGGACAGCACGTGACAGTATCCTCCTTGTACATCTTCTTGTCAAAGTCGAGAAGATTATCCAGCATGACTTCATGTTCTCCTGGTTCTGTCTTCAGCAACGTCAGAGTTCTGAGACACTCGTCAAGATTGACCTTTAACAGTAAAAAATCCATTGACATTTATTTATTTAATTACATTTCTCTGTAAAAAACGCTTCAAAAGTTCTAAACAAATAATTAACTTTACAAACATGAGATGTTACAAAAGGCTTTAGTTCTGAAAGGGTCTCAATCTAAGAGAATCAAATTTCAGTTTTGAGAATAATAACATTTACTTCGAGCAGAAGTCTAAAGAAAATATCATTAACAAGCAGATATGTTAACAATTTAAGCTCAAAATCATAGTTATAAAATGGCCTTTAATTTGTTTACCTTTACAAGTGCCACGTCAACATTTTCCTTTTGGAAGAATAGGTTCAGCTTGCCAACAATTGGGATAATATCCATAAGGATGTACGTCAAGCTTATGAATTTTGCAGAAGCAATCTGAAAGACAGATATAAGTTTGTAAACATTGATTATATTTGACAATTTAAGAAACTTTAAACAGTAAGATGTATTTAGAACATTACATTATTTAAGGTGATTAAAATTTCCTTGAGAGTACTTGTTAATTAATCATTATCATTTATGACTATATACATGAAAGAATGTTTTAATCAAGTCATCACTTACATTGTTAAAATAAAAATCATTTCATTCCTTAAGTAATCCATGAAAAAGCATGACAAAAAAATGACAAATAATTTAGATAAATTAAAATCTTTTAATCAAAGTAAGATTTTTGAATGAGACAAATGCAGAGGAAAAAATGATTATTTAACAAAATTGATAAAATCACATGCATATCATAAATGATTTTAAGATGAAGTTTTCAAATGGAAAATTACCTTCTTTTTCAAACCAGTTCCTTTGGCGTCAGTAAGGTTTACGTCAGCAAGATAAGCAAGCAAAGGTTCCAGTGTTCTAAACACTGTTTCAAGAGCATTGTAGAAACTGAGCCATCTTATGCTGTGAACCTCCTTGTATCTCAGCTGAGGGGAATCAAGGATCCTCTGAACTTCTGTCATCCGTGAGATCTTGTTTGGCGAATACTTGAAGTAGTAATAGATAGATGTTACAATTTCTTGATACTCTTTTAATGCTGGGAGCTTCTCTGCTGCTTGACTTGTACATAGAGCAAGCCTGTGTGCCACACAATGGACATTGATCATATGGGGATTTTCCCTCTTCATCATTCCATTTACACCTTTACCTTTGCCGGTCATGACAGCAGCACCATCCGAGCCCAGACCCATGACTTTACTGCTGTCCACCCCCCTTTTTTCAAGTTCATGCCAAATTGTTTCAGAGATTGCCTTTCCGGTCCCTTCATGGAGCTGGACATTTGTTAAGAAACTTGTTGTTGGCAACATGGTCACAGGATTTAATAGCTGCATATAAATGCATAACCTTTTTTCTACACAAATGTCGGTACTCTCATCAGCTAAAACTGAAACAACTGGTGATTCATGAAGAGATGCAGATATTTGATTTTCAATGGTTTGAGATATTGCAGTGAGGAATTCATTTGCTGCATAATTTGATTGGTAATTTACTCCATCAGAAACTTTGAGATATTGAATATCAGGCACCTTCAATTCATGAAGAAATTCAATCATGGACTTGAACTTTGACAGGGGTATCCCTTCTTTGCTTAGCCAGTAAGTTGTTTTCAAGGCAATAATCGCTCCCTTTTCTTGGTCATTGTAAGATTTCTTCTGTATTTCTTCAAATTGATTTTGCAGTTTTGGAGCGATCAGTGACGTTTGATGGTCACTAGTTTTCATGTGGTCATTTAGAGAGCTTGTCCGAAAGTTTTTACATCCCTCTGTAAAAGTATTTCGCCTTCCAGCTCGAATACATTTTGTGCATGTCATGCCCCGCCCACTTTCGTACGCAAGCCAGGGGTAAAGTTGTAACCATCGGTCTTGAAATGCTCGTTTAGATTTCGTCTCCTTTTCGTTTTCATTTTCTTCGGCTTCAATATTCGTTGTTATATCCTCTGGCTCATCAGTATTTGATTTTGTGTTAAAACTTAAAGTAGTTTGTCCTTTTAACTTCAATTTCTTCTTTGGTGGCATTTCGTTTCACGATCAATATATGTACGAGCTGTGGAATGCAGGGGAATCGCTGTTAAATATAATCTTTATTCTGATTGGCCATTCTTTGAAAATATATCCAATCACAACTGTCGTTTCATTTAATGGCAATGACGTCAATAGTTCCTTTTTCTGGTTGGTCAATCTATCAATAGCAGCCAATCACAGTAACATGGCTTCCCTTGTGTTATATATAGCATCTATTTATCGAGTCAACATTCGCTTCGATGTGAAAATAAACAACAAGACATTGTGGTTCGTTTTTAGCTATTTTATTCAAATGAAATCAAAATTTGTTGAGCTTTTATAGGTAGTATAATCGTTCAAATAAACAATCGGCCACAGTGTCCTAGTTACAGAGAACTCAGTCGGCCATTCGAAAAAGTTATCGGACAATGACCGAAGGCCGACGACAATCTGAATCCCTGGCTCATTATCACAATATTTCTTCATCTGTAATTGTATATATTAATACATACTTGGTCACAGCAAGCCTACCCTAAAAGTGTCCTATCAGAAGTCAAGAATGAAAAATTCCAAAACATTTCTAGTAATTGTTTAGACCTATCAGTAATGATCATAACAAGGTAAGTAGTGAGTTGTATGCAGAATTTGCTTCAAGTTGATGAAGCAATTTGACTTTAATGTGGATAAAATGGCTTGTGTTACTTGAGAATACTTAAATGATATCCAGTGACTGGTGGCAGCAATTGTGACAAACGGTAGAAAGTTTTGCATTAGATGAGATGATGGCAAAGTAAATTTAGCTGATGTTTAGATTATATATATATATATATAGCAGCCAAAAGAGAGACACTGCAATTCTGTGATAATGTATCAGTGTTGTTCCTAGGTGGTTAGCCAAGGTAGTCATTTCGCCCTATTATGAGCAGATTGGACCCTTTGCAATGGTAGAAGTACCCTAGTCCTCAAATTTTAAGGGACACCAAGCAAAAAGGGTGAACAAATTTCCTAGGACCTCTCAGGGAACAACACTGCTTTATTAAAGAAACAGTACAACAATACGCCATTGTATGGAAACCAAAATCGAACACATAATCCCATTGGTGATTCTGGATGTTAACAGAATGATATCAAAACCCCCCTGAGACCGAGAGTGCAATCAAACTGTCATAATAGTTAACGACTTAACACATATTGATTGCATATCGCTTGGAAACCTGATCAAACAATCAACTATAATTACACCACACTGCAAACAGATCGTGGTTAACTTGGGGATATTGTTACAGCTGAAACTACAATACTGTTTGTAAAGTGGTGTTTATTATCACATGAAATTTGTTTTGGTGAATAGGGCTATTCGGCTTATGATGGAGCTGTTTCAATGCATGATTAAAGTTGCTACAGCTAGATTTTTGATTATTTAAGATTCTTGAATGTTGTGTATTACATATAGTCATTTTCTACATCTGATTTTGTATATAAACAAAATGCTACATTAAAAAATAGAGCCATTGGCTCTGTAGCTCATCAGGCATCATATCAAGTTTGCTTTATACAGGCCAGATGAGCTAAAAATGAAACTGATGTTACCTATTGCAAAACAAATGTAACGATTTCGGAATAAATTTCCTTATCCAAATGATTTATTATTATTCAACACTTTCTAGATCGCCAATATCAGACAGTGAAAGAAGTCCACACTAAAATATCCAAGGAGAAATAAATTTGCCATAGACTGTCATCTAATGGAGAAAAATAGGTTTTTAAGCTTGTGACCCCTGTGACCCTATTTGGGGTCATGGGGTCACGAAACCTACAGTTTAGAATCCCAATTGGCCAAGGAGTCTACATGCAGTCTTTCAGCTCAATCGACCTTTAGGAGCTAAAGATGATGATGAAATTAAGTTTTTAAGGTTGTGACCCCTGTGACCCTATTTGGGGTCCTCGGGTCACAAAATCTACAGTTTAGAATCCCCATTGGCCAAGGAGTCTGCACATATAATTTCAGCTCTCTAGACCTTTTGGAACTTGAGAAGAAGATGAAAATAGTTTTTTAAGGTTGTGACCCCTGTGACCCTATTTGGGGTCACAGGGTCAACAAAGTTTCAAATTAGAATCCCCATTGTCCAAGGAGTCTGCACACATCAATATTAACTATCTACTCCTTTTAGAACTGGAGAAGAAGATGAAAATAGGTTTTTAAGGTTGTGACCCCTGTGACCCTATTACTCTCTAGTCCTTCTGGAACTGGAGAAGAAGATGAAAATAGGTTTTTAAAGTTGTGACCCCTGTGACCCTATTTGGGGTCACAGGGTCACCAAAGTTACAAATTAGAATCTCCATATGCTAAGGTATCTATACACAAAATTTCAGCTCTCTAATGTGTATGGTTCATGAGGAGAAGTCGAAAGTGTCAAAAGTTTACGGACGGACGGACAGACGGACGGACGGACGCCGGAGGACGGGCCATGCCATAAGCCCATCTGGACTTTCAGTCCTGATGAGCTAAAAATTAATAGTTCCAATTGAAAGACAATGTTTCTAAACTTAATGGAGCAGTAATAAATCAAATATATAATGAAAAGTTATCTTTACACAAAATGAATTAAAGGTGTTCACACAAAATGGCCGCCAATGGATTTTATGTGAATCTTCATACTTTGTCTTCTGACTATGGGTGATTAGCTTGTATAATGACATTTTTGACATTTTCAAAATAATACATTTACCATTAACGTACAATTGTCAGTGAAAAAAGTAACATATAAAATGATTAAAAAAAAAACGTGCTACTGCCCCTTTAGATACATATATATATTTTAACCATGTAATTATAACAATAGAGAATCTCTTCTGATATCAATTTTATCAAACAAATTGATAAACGTAACAAATATCGACAATGCCAAAAGGTTTGTGATGTCATATACTTGTGATTTCAGGACACTGCATATCAAAAATCTACTGTCAAAACGATATCTCCGTTGAGATTTCACTTGATCTTCCACAAGCGATATCTCCTGTGAAACTCAGTTTTAGATGATAAACAGTATTTAAGGAACAATATACAAATCTTTCCATAAATTTTTATAGTACCGTAATTTCTCTATTAATTCGACATCTCTGATAATTCGACCACGTACGTTAATCTGAAGTTAAAAAGTTCAAATCACCCCTAACATTTCAACTATGCCCCAAATGGTAATTTTCACGTTCCAATAAATCGACCACAGTCGTTAAATTATCAGTATATATATTCTATTTCAGCCATACAGTACAACTTACAAATCAAGAAAAAAATTGTCACTGAGAAAAAATAATCATGAAACGTATCGATCTTTTGTTGTTCAATCAAGATCAAATATCTACTTTATTTCATGAGTGACTCGGTTTCATAGCAAATCTCAATTAAAATCAGCAACATATATAAGAAATATGCTTCACAAATTATCGTAACATCTGTCACATCTGTGATTAATCACTCACGTGGTTGCTTAACTTCCCGCCATATTTGTTTACAAATGACCAAACCATTATTTTACAGGGGTTGCAATGATGAATTTCTAAACACTTGACCTAATAATCCAACATTAACAAAACATTCAATGAGAGAAAGATAATCAAATATATAAGGAATTCTGTATCAGCAAAACAAATACATTTTTCTTTAGGTTATCATGAAGTATAAATTCTATCTTCCTATCATGATATCCATCACCCCGTGCCCTTATAATGGTGGACTCGTCCAAACTGTGCTACAAATAATATTTATTTTGTCTTGTAAACGTAAACTTTGAAACCGACATAATTAAATGGCATACAAAACTATTTTAAGTAGAATTGTTGTGGAAAAAAACTAAATCTTTTATTTCATTTGGTTGATTGATTCCATATCTCCCATCTGTGGAAGTGAAATATTTATCTTGAACATCACGGCGAGAAACTTTCAGGCATTCGTCATGACTGACAAAGGCTTATCTTTGGTGTCCGACTCTAATGATAACAGCCTTTGTATGAAGTTTATATTTCTCTCTTGAAATACTAATGATATTTAGGTTAAATTTCATATGCTGTTTATATTAGTGTAACTGTAAAAGGCTCTGACTTGAATAATTCTTGTCGATGCAAACTTGTGCTTAGTTTTGATTGTGTCTTGACGATCGCGCTTCACTCACATCTCGGAATATGAAAACATAACATGGAAAAAAATACTAATAGCGTCAATGTCAATATTATTCCTTACCACTCACAAATTATTTATGTTGACATTTTTCAAGTAAGCTATCAGTCGTATTTTTACACTTATGTTTATACTTGTATACAGCTCAAACACTGCGGGCCCCTAAATTGATAATGAAATTGATATCGAAGCTAAGCCGACGATCTCCTTGGTACAAACAAAAATATTGTTATAATAAAACCAATTAATTCATCACGATATTAAAATATTTAGGTATATTAAGGATGAAAAAATAGCCAACATTCAACAAAATGGGGAAAAAAACAAAGAAATGTCCAGCTACTGCAGTAAATTGCCTATTTATTTGTAGTTCAAATCATAGTCTTTCTTGGTTCGGTGTAGTATTAAACAAGTGTAACAAAAGTATGGTCACATAAAAGCCCAAAATATCAATGTGACTAGATAAATGTGCAGTTACAGTCTGTAAGCACGCCATAGATCTAAATCAATAATAAAATCATTTCTCACAGCGAGAAAAGTTGTCCGATGCATTGCGTGGTTCCATCGTGTCTTAGAATAACAATGAAACAGGTAATATTATTGGCCCTTATGGGGAAATCTCTTACCAAATGATCATTCAGATTAAAGATTAGATAACGAAGGTAGTTGATTATTGATTGTTTTAAAATTATATTTGTTTATTCTCAATTCCCTGTGACACCAGTGGCCTTCTTGATGCCTCCTAATATAGTCAAAAACACATGTTTTTACATTTTAATATTTTTAGGCTTTAAATCTAAACTTGACATGAATTTTACCGACAGAAGAACGTCTGGAATTTTATTTTTATATTTATTTTGAGTGTTGTCATCATTTATTTTAAAACGTATCTGAATTTACTCGGTTTAGAGACATTAAGATGGTCCCTCTATATACAGGATGGGCACCTAAATCAATAATTAAATTTATATCAAAACTCAAAGCATCATTTTTTCCGACATGAAATCACCGAAGGCTTTGAAGCGGGTTCTATATTCTGTGCAAGGAGTACAGCTAAAACATGGCTTCTTGTATCGAGTAAATTTCTTGCAAACTTCTAATTTTATCGAAGTATTTTTAGGTGGACCTGTTCTTTTTTTTCAATATTTCAATTGAAATTATTATCACCATACGTAAACAGTCACCATTTGGAAAATTAATTGGTGAGACATAACAAGTTTTTACAAGGAATAATACTTTGGATGAAAATCAACACGTGCTTCTAGTTTTAGTTATGGGACAACATCTAATCGCCGGAGAAAGGTATTTATGTAAATCTCATCTAATATTTCGACGATCCTACCGAACAAACAAACATTTGTGAGAAATAATTCGACCATGGACGTGATCTGAAAATGTTTTGAAATTTTGAGGGTCGAATTGATAGAGAAATTACGGTAGTATACTAAATGCCACGTTATTAATTTTGCTGCATAAAAGACACCCAGCCAGCTTATAAAATTGATGTCAGTGAAAGGATGAAAAAAATGTCCATGTTAATGAAAACATCAGCAGACCGACAAAGTGAGTTTTGCAACATTATAAATTAATATACGGTAGTGCGGTACATTACCACTCTTTGAACAAACAATAGTCAATAAATATTTACATTAGAAAACAAACAGAGCATACTAACCAAACGGCAGAGTTAATGGATCTCAGCATAGAATTTCCATCAAATATACATACGTTCACTCATTTAGATGGAATAATTTCATATCATTTTCATGAAATATACATGACAAGAAGTGACCATTTTGATGCTTACTAATATCACTCTTTGGTGATATCCATATATGTAGTAAATTTTAACTTAACACAAGTTGCAAATGATAAGATGATTAGTCTCATTGATATAAAAAAAATGACTTCCAAAACCATGATCAACAAAATTAGTTCAGAAAGCGCAAAGTTAAAATGAATAAAATAAGGTTTTATCATCATTTAAACAATAATAGATGACATATTAAAACTTCTTTGGATTATTGCACTAGCTGCACAAGGTTCAAATACAATGTTTTTAATCTGGTCTGGTTGATCTCTAATTTTCAAAAATGTGGAAAATATGAACATATCCTACCTGTATCATGTAGAGCTGAGCTATACGATACTCCTCCACGCTCATGGGCAGAGAGATGCGGTACTCCTTGATCAACATCTTGTATCTCTCTGTACGTCTGCTCTATATATTCCTGGTACTACTAGTGCTTTCAAAGAAGTCAAATGTCCAAAAGGCTTCTCAGGACACCATAGCGTCTTTCCCTCTGTTCCTCCGGGTGCGAGTCTCCAACTGCCACGAGGTCTTATGAAGAAGTCTTAATTCAGTAGACTTGTCTCAGGACACAATAAGTCTCAGTCTCTTTCTATTCCTCTCTCGGCGTGCGTCTGCTCCAAAGTCTCAAACTGCCACTAGTTGTTATGAAGAGGTCTAAAGTTTGAAACGACACTCCAGGACACCATAGTCTCTTTCTCTCTGTCACTCAAAGCTTTGTCCACTGTGCTTCCCTTCTGCTGTCTCCTCCTATCTGCTCAACTTGTGTCACTGAAGTTTCCCACATCTACAGCTGTCTAATGAGTACAGTTTACTGAGTATTCAGGAAACCATCGTCTGATCCAACTGTTGTTGCAGGTCCTGTTTCTTGCTGGTATTGCTGTGTCCTAGACAGGGTTATAATGATGCTTCTTCTTCATTCTGAGCATCACACTTCACATCCATAGACTCTCAAAATATCCACATCTGTAACAAACAATCAAAATATTAACTATGTATGATACAGTAGAACACGGATATAGCGAACAATCAGATATAGCGAACAAATTTTCAAGTCCCGTCCCTATATAATATCACTAAAATTATATGCGTATAGCGAACACCAGATATAGCGAACTAAATTCTTTGGTCCCTTGGAGTTCGTTATATCCGAGTTCTACTGTATCTTATAACATAAATTCAATTTATCCCCAAAAAAGGATTTGGCACAAGCCTTCAAACACAGTCAAGCCCTCTTCTAGTGAAAGATACTATCTTTAAGGTGACATAGATCAATAATTCTGAATAACCATTGCCTTGAACCTTACCTTCTAGCTCTCTGAGTTACCATAGTTGATCAACTTAAAAACATCATTCACACAACATTGGACATTTGGATTGCTTCAATAACATTGAAACCTGACATTAAACTTTTTCTATCTTCCAAATTTGAGTGGTTTCCATAGGTTAAGAGTCAAGAGATGAAGGTTCGCACTCAGACAACATTTGAAGTTGTGATTGACTGTAAACATATCAGTTTGAGTCGGTGTCTATTGGGTAAGGATAAAGAATTTGAAGGTTGGATGTCTGGCTTGCCTTGATCACAGTGGAAGCAACCTATAAAACGATAATCTAATAAGGATCTATGTAAACACTCAACGGGAACACTTTGAACTTCTTCTATTAGCTCTGTTTCTGTCTTGTCTGAGAACATCAAACATCAAAATATCCACATTTTCAGAAATGATATCATTAACCTTCAGAACTAATGATTTCTATCCAATTTTTGTTTGTTTTTTCTTTTCCTGGCAACACTTCCTCCCATGGCATTTCACATCAAAAAGGACCAATATTACATCGTTGTTAGAATTTCATCTTGGGAACCACAAGATTTGAAGCCAGGAGTTACACAAACATGACATTATCTGTTGAAAAAATCTTCTTATCTGGTGATATATATTTGAAATATTGTAAACATATATATATGCCCAAATGACAATTAACAATATGACAAATTTTTATAAAACCTCTTATAAATGTACAGAAGATAAAATAATACACCAAATTTACATAGATGCTTGTAATATAACCTGTCCAGTCCTTCTGATTACTGCAGATAAGTCTGGAGGTGAGATATGGTACCTTTTGTAGTATTGTACAAAATACTCACATAAGGCATCCACTGAGAAATCAAAATGACTACCTATCAGAGTAATGACAATGCCATATGAGGAAAAGTTCACACTCATGAAGATGAATTTTGATTTTCCAAACAACTGCAAATTGTTGCCATCATGACTAGGCCTTCACATATAAGCAGCTCTGATGGAAGTTACACATGTGACCAAATAATCAAAACCAACTGGGGTTTACAATGGTGTGACAATTATGGTTCACAGAACTCACATTAGATCTCTACTGAGTAATGGCACTGACCACCGTGTTATGAGAATGACCACAGCACCCAATGAGGACAGCTCTTCGACATGTTTGAGATCAACAATGGTGAGAGTTGCAAGTGGACTCAGAGACTACCAGTGGTTAATGGGGATAAACACTGGACACCGATCAATAAATCATGGTCAGTTGTCCTTCTGACCGAACCAAACATCAAACTGACAACATATGGACAGGTCTACAGAACTTGCTTGAATGCTCATGGTGAATGGGGTCTATTTTCAAGAAGGCCCCTAGATTTAGTTCCAAAGACCCTAGATATAACTCTATGATAAACTGGGATAGGGAAAGGTGGGACCATTGGTCATTATGCACTTTGGTTGAAATACAGCCCTTTAATATTTTGAAATTTTAAACTGTTTAAAGAGGTGTAATCTTATTTTAAGGTTGTCCTTGGTAAAGGTTGTCTTGTGGAGGTACAGGGTCACCTGGGTGTTATTCCATTTATTGCATTCTTCGACAAAATGAGGTCTCATGTTTTATGTTTTTCAAATAGAAGCATCACACAACTGATCTTGCTGTCGATACAAATACTAAATATAAGTGATTCTTATTGTGTACCAACAAATACTATAGGCCTTTAAGGTCGTTGATTTTTGTGAACACTGAAACCGTCGACCTTGTTTATAAAATTAAATTTTCAGATATAACCCTACCAGATAAGGGTGAAACTCATTTGTTGCAAAATCATGAACAAAAATATGTCAGTATATATTGGCGAATATCGAGTATTTACAGCTTGTGTAAACATTTTCAACCTCAACCCTTTCTGGAGACCAGAAGTACAACATCAACATGTTAGAATTCCTGCAAGCAGCCATTCAGAATCAGCCCTCATAAATTCAGAAGGATTAACAGCTTCAAGTCTCCATCTTCACAACGTCACGGGAGAAACGAAAAAGTTTCTAAACATTCCCATTCCTCCCTTGACATCATTGGCCGTAATTTCTGTGCTAGCATTTCAACCCGCTGCACGGAAGTAGAATAGTCCAATAAGAAGACAGCATGTTTAATGCACCGATTTGAAAAAAATACTTTTGTATGGGTTTTGCAAGGGAGAGTAAAACTTTATTTGAGTGATAAATTAATGTTTGTCTTCTCTGCATTCTCGGTGCTCATCAAAAACATGTAAACAACCATGCGGACTGAAGTTTAACATTAATTTTCACTCGGATAGTTTTCAAAAAGATCGCCTGTTAGTATTTTGAATTTGTTTCGAATGTAAACGGCAATTTCATTGGCAATTGTTGAAAGAGCTGATAAGGGGCGTAACTCGTGATCCCAATAGGTGTCGCTGCTCCGGATCACCAGTTTTCTACCTTGTGAAGGCAAGGTCTAAACGAGGAGTTGCTCTATATGTTTTCACCTTGCCGTGGGAAGATGCAAGTCTCAGAATCAATGAACAAGAATATTACCATAATATTTCCTATTTGAGGAATTCACTCAGCTGTAAGGAACAAGGACTGATACAAAGACTAGCGATGCAGGAGATGCTGAGGTTAAAGTGAGGCTAGATCTACATTGATATGTTGAACAGATGCCAGCTACACACAGAGCTCATGTAGAGCTGCTCCTTTAACAAGTGATAAGAAGAGGCTTTGATGTTCAACTCAGATTGTCAGACTGATTTGTCTAACTTTCAACATGGGGCATTCTTTACCAAGGACAAGATATGTTTTCATGCCTAACAAAGCTGATACAAGTGCAATGATAAATTTACTCAAGTCCAGCACCAAATACTTACAAATTTTTAAAGGACCTCTATAAATTTTAGCACTAAATACCGTAATTTCTCTATTAATTCGACCCTAAAATTTTCAAAAGATTATCAGAAAATGTCTATGGTTGAACTAATTTCACTTTTGGTGGCTCATTTGGTACTATAGTTGAAATATTAGATAGATATCAGGAAGTTACCGTATACAGGGAAATTTTCGTGGTTGGTAATTTTCGTGGTTTTCGTGGGTAGAGCTTGAACCACGAAATTTTCCATACCACGAAAATTTCCCGATAAATTTCATTAAAAATATCTTCACCACTCTCTGTACGACCTATCTAACTATTTTCGGAATAGCGCATGCACAGATTTAAGTGCTATTCGCTGACAACTGCTAAAATCGAGCTCTAATTTAGTTTGTCGCTTATTGAAAGTTGTAAATATTATACTTTATAACTTTACTTAATGTGTAGCCAAGGGTGATTGACACTCCTAACTGTATACAAATGTAGTTCTACCAACTATTTCTAAATGAACGCTTGTTCACAACATAATTAGCAGAGCTTAACACGTGTCACAACACAATGCATCCGGTCGTAGTTCATGTTCAACAGAGTGTGACAAAGACAAAGAAGCATGCTGTATTCAAACAAATGAATAAAAACTAGATTTCACATTCACATATCAACTGAAGTAGGCCTATTTAATCTGGTTCATCAACGCCCTTCTTCAGCCACGCTACGAGACTCATTTCCTAACGCTGTATGGATTAAAATGCAATACTGTTTTATATACGTGTAGGTAAAGCGTCAGTGTTATTTGTCAAAGCAAAAACATGACAGTGAGTAAAGTATTACTTGATTGAAACATTTAGTTAAAATTGTCATCTTTGAAACAAGCCGCTAAATGTGATTCGTTTCTTCTCCCTATAAATGTTGAACAAACACGATCGTTTTATCAATGATATCAAAAACATTTCGACTAATGACTACTGACCCTACTAATCCGATTGTAATAAGTTGTTTGGAAAGCATAGCTGTGTCAACAGTCAGTTTAACATCAACACGCTTACACGTGGAACATAAACACACGATTTCAAAATTGTTATTTGAATAACTTCAACCACGAAAATAAGAATCCACGAAAATGTAATTCATTGACAACGTCTGAACCACGAAAATAAAAATCCACGAAAGGTCTTTGAGTCCTTAACCACGAAAATTTCCAACCACGAAAATTTCCCGGTATACGGTATGTTATATATAATTAATACATAGTTTCCATAGATGACCATATGAAAATGCCATAGTTATCATAATAAAAATACTATTAATCGATTACTGCAGCAGAGAAAGTTACACATTGTATTTATTCATTTTATTTTTGAAAATTAAACCATCATTTTCAGCAGTGGTTGAATCACAGGAACATAAACTTTTGGCAGTTGGTTGAATTTTTAGATGTGATATTAATTTGTGACATCAGAATAATAGTATATGGTCGAATTATTGGAGATGTCGAATTATTGGAGAAATTACGGTACTCATTAAAATTGCAAAGGAGCGATTAAAAGTTACCGTTGTTCAGAGGTTTCATAAAGACGACCCTCTTTCTCAGCCTCCCAAATTATAAGCTGTGATGTTGAAGAAACAAATACATATGCACAGGTGAAGACACGTTAGTCCTCGGAATCATGGTTGAAGAAAAGATGAAACTCTCAGTTCATTCTTACAATGCTTAATG
The DNA here is from genome assembly GCA_916613615.1 of Steromphala cineraria. Lineage (NCBI taxonomy): Eukaryota > Metazoa > Mollusca > Gastropoda > Trochida > Trochidae > Steromphala > Steromphala cineraria. The sequence continues at coordinate 24,923,920 of OU744728.1, read as the reverse complement.
CTGATTGCACACTGCTAACTTTGATTGCAACTACAGCAATTTCTCTAATAATTCAACCCTAATTTTTGTTTAGTTTTTTCAGAAATAGTCTATGGTTGAACTATATTTCACTTTAACACTCATTTGGCACTATGATGGTCGAATATTTAGATAAATATCAAGAACATATGCACATTTTTTAAGGTGAACATACATGAATGGCAATGTCATCATAAACAAATAGAGAAAATTACACTTGCAATCATTATTTATATATTTTTTGGTTAATCAAAATATGATTTCAAGCAATGGTTGAAACATAGGAGCATCAACATTCAGCACATGGTTGAAATTTTAGAAGTGTTTTGAATTTGTGACCTAAGAAAAAATATCATGTAGTCGAATTATTGGAGATGTTGAATTGATGGAGAAATTACGGTAATCAAGCTTCAAATGCTCAAAATGATACAAAGAAACTTATGTATGATAAAGCCACTTTTAAATGTTGTGTTATATGACGGTGTATTCTGCAGTCGAATGCAGGGACCTGTGATCATTATATATATGTAGTTAAAAGTAGACTTGTGACAATATATCTATACATTGAGAACTGTGATACTTAATCTGAAGATATACGTATCTCGATACGATGTCTGTATCGTGATACGTATCATTGAATATAAAATTGCTTATTCAACCTAAAAATCAAGATGTTTGTCAAAGTTCAAATAAAAAAATATTCTATAAAATACCCTGAAAATTTTGTATCGTGATACGTATCATATTGTGAACATTGCAGCACCAGTATCACAGTGATTTTGAGCCTCAACTGAGTTCATAAGTCACTGACCAGTTGTTTAATAAAACTTCCGGTCACTGGCACGTAACAAGAAGTCTCAAAATTTCAAAGAGAAAGTGCTGGTTTAGCAAGCCGGCCTTTTTTTGCAACCAGTTAGTAGTTTTAGCATATTCAATAGCATTTGCAACAAGTTATAATTTCAAAGCGTTGAAAAATATCAATACTCATCCAAAACATAATGCAAAAGTTAATATTAAACAATATTGAAGTCTTAATTGCAAGGCCCAATTGAGGTTTGGTTGTAACATTATTCAACAATAATTCCTAAGGTCCTTTATACTTATAAATGATGTTCAGACACTAATAAATACTTTCGAGAAATATTTTATCCCGCTGCAAAACTGGTCTAATCTGATATCTTTAACAGCAAATCATAATATGAGAAAACTTTGTAACATTTCTATATGCGACATGAAGTAAGTGGAATTTCGATTTCTGAAGTTTTCATAAATCTGCTAAAAAAGCATTGCGTTTTATATATTTTTTGATAATTTGAACCAAAGCAAATGAAAGCTAACTTGTAGATATGAACAATATAAATGGTGAAATTGTGTATTTTTTCAAATGTTGCTTTCTATATAGACTTCTTTTATCATATTGTTTAAAAACATTTGATTGAGACCAGTTTTAGGAAGAAATCTATGGTCACAAGACCATTCAGTAATCAAAATAATAAGTCAATTAGGATTTTTACTGGTCATAGACCTCTGACCAGTGACGATCTGAAACACTGTATCACGATATGTATCGGATGGTGGCATCGTCAGAACTCTTTGAAGTTAAAAGTAGCACTAACTGGAAGTTAAGTTCAGCCATAAAAGATAAAACTTCTTGAAATACTTAACTTATGATACCATTTCTCTCATCTGTTCTTTACATCAATAATCAAAAGCCCAATACTTGAAATGGTCAATATACATTTAAAATTTGAAAAATAAAAAACATTAAATGAGACTAAATCAAGCAGTCAGGTCTTCTTATACCCTTGCTTGTGCTCTTGTCTTATTTTCAGGTCTGGCTGACAGAGTAAGAAATCAATCATAATCTATCTCTGTCAATCTGATTTAATGAAAAAGCCTTGATACAAATTACAAAAAACTTACAAATTGACACATCATTAATTTCAATAACAATTGATCAATCACAAATTCCAAAAATAATCAGCTTGCTACAAACAATATAACATTCTACTCTATCAATCAAAGAAATAGCGGAGATATGTCATAATTAAGACGTATAAATAGAAATCCTCTCGAGGCATTTGTTAAGAACTGTGGCCCCACATTAGGGTTATCCTGGGACAAGGCAATACAATCAGTCAGCGACAGGAAGGTCTCTATAGGCAATCAGCGTTCATTAATAGCTTATGTCTGGCCGATCTCAAAGTGAAGTCGAGAGTTGCCGAGTGGTCATATTTCCACCCACACGTCCTCGCGGGGTCATACTGTATGCAGAGAACCCTACGGTGAGGTCACGTTACTTGGGCATAAGGCTTCTTTCATGAATATGTCACGTTGCATTTCAATTTTACGTACATATTTTATTACCTTATCAATCAATTATGTGAGGAAACTCTCGAAATTATTGCCAATATGCTTTGTGGAGAATCCTCGGTGAATTACTTGTCACTGAACCATTTTCTTATATATACCTTTATTCAACCTTTAAACATTGACTTTGGTGGGCGCTTACCGGGTATTCAAGTGATGGGAATGCTAATCGAAAAATCAAGATTACTGAAGTGGAACTGTGTTAAGGTTGTCTTTGATAACTAGTACAGGCGTTCAAAACATAATTACACATTATTTATTGATTAGAAAATAACACATATTGCCACTTATGTATCCCTTAATTCCTCATGAAACAAAGTGAATACATTGAATTTATTTGTTTATGCACCGCTGGTACATGGGCGGTTATTAGACCTATAATCACAAAACCCTTTGGAGGCGCTTATTAGGTCAAATACGTGAAAAGGAACATAACTGTGAACAGAACCTTTAAAGGCTAACATTAGTGGTACCTTTGTTTGTGCAACAAACCCTTGCTGCTTAACAGTAAGCTGCAGTCAACCATTTACCATATCACCTCAGTTTTCTGTGGTTCTTGTGAAGAAAGGAGCAGATGGCAATAAACTGAATGGCAATACAGTAAAACTCGGATATAACGAACTCCAAGGGACCAAAGAATTTAGTTCGCTATATCCGGTGTTCTCTATACGCATATAATTTTAATGATATTATATAGGGACGGTACTTGAAAATTTGTTTGCTATATCCGAGTGTTCGCTATATCCGTGTTTGCTATATCTGTGTTCTACTGTATGTGACAGGGTGAGATATAAGCATTCCTACTGGCTTTGGCTAGAGGGATATCTCTTTGGCCGAACAGGTAGAGTGCAGGACTCTCAACCCGGAGGTCCCGGGTTCGAATCCCGGTGGAGGTGGTCTGAAAATCCCTTCTGTTACATTTGGCGCCCAACGTGGGGCCCGGGGCAACTCCCTTGTGTTCACAACACCCTGAGTACGTCGAACTGAGGTGCTTGATAACTCCAACTGGCTTGACTTGAGGACGAGTCACTTTGTGGAGGGGGTGTATGTGACAGGGTGAGATATAAGCATTCCTACTGGCTTTGGCTAGAGGGATATCTCTTTGGCCGAACAGGTAGAGTGCAGGACTCTCAACCCGGAGGTCCCGGGTTCGAATCCCGGTGGAGGTGGTCTGAAAATCACTTCTGTTACATGTATATCTCTGGTTCGTGTGTTCAGAATACAAGTGTGCACTAGGCAATTAAACATTGCTTTGGGATCTTTCCTCCCTAAGACATGATCGCTATACATGTCAAAGAGTACACCTAAAGTGTTTAGGCAAATCAAATGGCTAGTCAGGCTGTCCTTGCACCAAAGTCCATAATGTGATTATGTCTATGTCAAGATGTGCCAGGTCACTGGAGACTTACAGGCAGCTGAGTGAGGTGATCTGGGGTTTAGTGCAGCTTTCAAGAATATTTCATTTATATCATTGCTGCTAGTATTATTGAAGAAAGAAAGCACGCAACACTACTGTGGTTTAACGCAGCTTTCAAGAATATTTCATTTATATCATGGCTGCTAGTATTATTGAAGAAAGAAAGCACTAGGGCTGAGTATCATGGGAAAACTCACGATTCGATATGTATCACGATACAGACAGGCGATACAGAATGTATCACGATACATTGTTTAAAGTATAATTTCGTGCATATTTTGTGAAATTTTCAAGATGCTGGAAATTTGTGTTATGAGATGATCAAAAATCAAAGAATAAAATGTTTTATTTTTTTCAAAAGCAGTTATAATTTATTAATCAGATTGCTTCATGCTTACTGTAGTTACAGTTACTTCACAACACTGGTTTTAAAGTGTTTACAATTTGAAGTTAGTGAAATCTATTTTTAGTGTATCACGATACAGGAAGCTCACGATACAATAATCACGATTTCCCAAGCTACGATTGTATCGTAGGTATCGATGAATCGTTACAGCCCTAGAAAGCACGCAACACTACTGTGGTTTAACGCAGCTTTCAAAAATATTTCATTTATATCACGGCTGCTAGTATTATTGAAGAAAGAAAGCATGCAACACTACTGTGGTTATGCATTGGGGTGAAACCTGTGAGTATCGGTACTGCATGGGTTGTACTGCGCTGAAATTTAGGGTAGCATTGCGCCCAAAACTTACTGCGTGTAGAACAGTTCTCTACTGCAGACAAAGATGCCTGGCGGGATTCAATCCTGATTCCACAGACCTCTTGATTCGAAGCAGAAAGCGCTAGCAGCTGAGTCTTAGCTAAGATTTTGCTTAGACAGTTTCGTGATCCAGTCTTATCTAAAAACTTAGCTAAGCAAAAAAAATCTGACTTAAAATTGTTTTTTTTGGTTTGCAAATTTTAGACTTAAGTTTCTTTCATGACCCCGGGGCCTATTCTCTACTGCAGACAAAGTTGCCTGGCAGGATTCGATCCACAGACCTCTTGATTAAAAAACGAACACGCTAACAGCTGAGTAACAAAATGGTTGGCTACACATATTGGTTGATGTCATTTCACTCATTTCAGTAAAAGAAACTATAGCTGTTTCATTTATGCTAAAACCATTCTGTTCTGAATAGAATTACAAGTTGGGTTACTTCTTCAAAAGAATTAAAACTCAAGCTGCTGAATTAATCAATCCAAACCATCCCTGTTGGCCAATTCAATGGAATATTAACTCAGTTGATATTCACATGAGTTGATATTCACAACAAGGAATTCTCCATGGCAGAGGTAATATTCTTTCAGACTTCAAAATCTTGTTTAGCTTGTCTCGTGAGGAATGCTGAATGTACATGAACAGTACATCACAGTTGATTTCATACATAGAAAATGTATGAAATTTACATTGTAGATTATTTTGCCTCAAATATTCATTTAAACTTCTGGAGAACACTATGAAGTGTTCAGCCTTGGAGAGGTTTACCTCTGCTTGCATGCTTGCATGCTTGCATGCACAATTACACATCCAAGTTAGTGGGCTTCAAAAAAATATATAATTTTCAAGGACATACTTTTCATGACCAGAGGATTATTGAAATGATTTTTGAAAATTGGTCATTCAAGGACTTTAAGAAGATGGAAATAACAAGATGTGTTTGTGAAACACGAATGCCCCCGGATGCATCCTGCTCGCTGTGTCAAGGTCAAGGTCACAAGGTCAAATGTCATGGTGTCATCTGAATGGTCTTATCACAAGGGATCCATATGTCAAGTATCAAAGACCTAGCTCTGACCAATCAAAAGTTATGACCAAGGTTAAAGTTTTTGTGGACAAACGGACAGACAGACGGACGGACGGACAGACGGACAGGTGAAAAACAATATACCCCCGGAATCTCTGATTCGGGGGCATAAAAAAGCATGATTCTAAAAATACACTACCTGAGAGCCTTATGACAGCAAATTTGGATTTTGCCAGTAGTCCAATTTTCAAATGGACAATTTCACAAGTAGAGACACTTCAAGAAATGACAAAAGGAAAATGTTTTTGGGTCACCATCAGAAAGAGGAATTACATATTGAACCAAAGTAATGATGGTCATATCAGGCATAATAATTTGTCCAGACTTAATTTGAGCTTGTTAACATATCTTGGCACTGACCAATGTGACCAAAACTGTCAAGACAAGGAGTTGGCACAGATATAGATTTCAGAATCGACCAAACCACCATTGGCGCCTACGGCACCAGAGAGAAGCATTGACACCAATCAGAACTTGTAATTTACAGTCAGGCCTGAGGTCCCAATTATAGATTGGCCTTGTCTTCGGGACATAACAGTGTTCAGAGTTACAAGAGGAGACCATTAAATCACTGTTGGGCAGGGTTAACACTGATTGTCATCCCTTGTGGCACATTCCTTAATACAACACTCTAGGATGGATAATCAACTCAACAGCTTGCCTTAGGGATCCTGGAAGGGCTGTAAGGGAGCGTTTCAATGGTTGATAGTGTTAGGTATGAAATCCTTTACAAAGTTTTTATTGTGTCATAATTTTGAGACTATGGTTATATCATGATTGTCATCCCTTGTGGCACATTCCTTCAAAACAACACTCTTGGAGGGATAATCAACTCAACAGCTTGCTTTAGGGATCCTGGAAGGGCTGTAAGCAGTGCATAAAATAGATTGGAAACTTAGCCTGTCCTGAAAATTAATTGGTCAATTCCTAAGGTGAAAATAAAGGAAAAAATTTAAAAGTTACCAGTCCTGACCAAACAGTAACCAGTCCTTTCAAAAAGTAGCCAGTCACGGACTGGCGGACGGGCTATATTTTAAACACTGCTGTAAGGGAGTGTTTCAATGATTGATAGTGTTAGGAATGCAATCCTTTACAAAGTTTTTATTGTATTATAATTTTGACACTATTGTTATACCATGATCATCATTCCAATCCTATGAATAATTTATATTGTGTCATAATTTGAGACAATACTGATCAACTTAACCACAAACAAGATGTGTTTGTGAAACACGAATGCCCCCGGATGCATATGTCAAGTATCAAAGACCTAGCTCCGACCAATCAAAAGTTATGACCAAGGTTAAAGTTTTTGTGGACAAACGGACAGACAGACGGACAGACAGACAGACGGACAGGTGAAAAACAATAAACCCCCGGAATCTCCGATTCGGGGGCATAAAAATATGCATGTTATATTATTCTAAAGGGAAAATTGGGACGTTTCACTAGGGATTTAGCCTTTAGGAGGTGAATATGTAACAAACAGGTTCATATTGTCGGTTATTTTGAGTCAACAATATTATGCTGATAGTAACCCATAATGGCACATTTCTTAGTACAATACTCAAAGAAGAGAATCAACTCAACAACTTGCACTGGTATACTGTAACGGTAAATTGGGACGTTTCACTTGGGATGAGCTACAGGTTTTATTCACAGATTATTTCTGTATTTGATTGCTTATTTCTACAACTAAATTGTCTCTACCAGTAAACGAGCATTAAATCAGTTAATTAAATCATGCGTCTATTACATAAATAGCAAACCTTGATAAGATAACAGTCGTATTAGCAACGTCAACAAACACAGCAATTCTGCAACAAGGCAAAAGTGAGCACGGCTCACATACCCCCGTCTGTAGTTTGACCGCCTTCACGTAACATTAATTTGAAAATTTATGAAAATTACTCGTTCAATGATTATGACTTTGAACACAATGGTCTTGCAAACCTAAAAACTATTTTACTTCATAACATCCGCGGTTATGTAGTTTTTGAATAAAATTCTGGGAACCCTGGAATTACCCCTAAAAGGCACAACAGCACTATACAGTCGAACCTTGTTTTGTTTACAGTTGAAAATCGTCCCAATAGCGAATCGTCCTGTTAACTGGGTCATTTTTCTTAAGAAATATAGACACATTGTTTGAAAAATCTTTGTCCGTAAGGTGAGATTTACGGATATACGGAGTCCGGGTATCTGAGGTTCGACTGTATACTTCCATACCAAATTTGAAGTGTGCAAGTCATTTGGTATTTATATATGCTCCGGAAACAACAAAACAAAAATTGGACCGTTTTTGGTCAAAATTTCAAAAATTATTCAGAACATTGAGCTGAAACCCCTAAAAGGCACAACAGCACCATATAGGCTACTTCCATACCAAATTTGTAGTTTCTAAGTGGTATATTATTTTAGTAATGCTCCTGAAACGAGACAAAGTCCAAAAATCGGACCGTTTTTGGTCAAAATTTCAAAAATTATTTGGACCATTGAGCTGAAACCCCTAAAAGGCACCACAGCACCATATAGGCTACTTCCATACCAAATTTGAAGTTTCTAAGTGGTACAGTTTTTGAGTTATGCTCCGGAAACGAGACAAAGTCCAAAAATCGGACCGTTTTTGGTCAAAATTTCAAAAATTATTTGGACCATTGAGCTGAAACCCCTAAAAGGCACCACAGCACCATATAGGCTACTTCCATACCAAATTTGAAGTTTCTAAGTGGTACAGTTTTTGAGTTATGCTCCGGAAACGAGACAAAGTCTAAAAATCGGACCGTTTTTTGTCAAAATTTCAAAAATTATTTGGACCATTGAGCTGAAACCCCTAAAAGGCACCACAGCACCATATAGGCTACTTCCATACCAAATTTGAAGTTTCTAAGTGGTATAGTTTTTGAGTAATGCTCCGGAAACGATTTCGGACGGACGCACGCACGCACGGACGGACGGACGGACACGCGGAGCGCTATATACCCCCGACTACGTCGTAGCGGGGGTATAATTACTCGTTGAATGATTATGACTTTGAACACAATGGTCTTGCAAACCTAAAAACTATTTTACTTCATAACATCCGCGGCTATGTAGTTTTTGAATAAAATTCTGGGAACCCTGGAATTACCCCTAAAAGGCACAACAGCACTATACAGTCGAACCTTGTTTTGTTTACAGTTGAAAATCGTCCCAATAGCGAATCATCCTGTTAACTGGGTCATTTTTCTTAAGAAATATAGACACATTGTTTGAAAAATCTTTGTCCGTAAGGTGAAATTTACGGATATACGGAGTCCGGGTATCTGAGGTTCGACTGTATACTTCCATACCAAATTTGAAGTGTGCAAGTCATTTGGTATTTATATATGCTCCGGAAACAACAAAACAAAAATTGGACCGTTTTTGGTCAAAATTTCAAAAATTATTCAGAACATTGAGCTGAAACCCCTAAAAGGCACAACAGCACCATATAGGCTACTTCCATACCAAATTTGTAGTTTCTAAGTGGTATATTATTTTAGTAATGCTCCTGAAACGAGACAAAGTCCAAAAATCGGACGGTTTTTGGTCAAAATTTCAAAAATTATTTGGACCATTGAGCTGAAACCCCTAAAAGGCACCACAGCACCATATAGGCTACTTCCATACCAAATTTGAAGTTTCTAAGTGGTACAGTTTTTGAGTTATGCTCCGGAAACGAGACAAAGTCCAAAAATCGGACGGTTTTTGGTCAAAATTTCAAAAAGTATTTGGACCATTGAGCTGAAACCCCTAAAAGGCACCACAGCACCATATAGGCTACTTCCATACCAAATTTGAAGTTTTTAAGTGGTACAGTTTTTGAGTTATGCTCCGGAAACGAGACAAAGTCCAAAAATCAGACCGTTTTTGGTCAAAATTTCAAAAATTATTTGGACCATTGAGCTGAAACCCCTAAAAGGCACCACAGCACCATATAGGCTACTTCCATACCAAATTTGAAGTTTCTAAGTGGTACAGTTTTTGTGTTATGCTCCGGAAACGAGACAAAGTCCAAAAATCGGACCGTTTTTTGTCAAAATTTCAAAAATTATTTGGACCATTGAGCTGAAACCCCTAAAAGGCACCACAGCACCATATAGGCTACTTCCATACCAAATTTGAAGTTTCTAAGTGGTATAGTTTTTGAGTAATGCTCCGGAAACGATTTCGGACGGACGCACGCACGCACGCACGGACGGACGGACGCACGGACGGACACGCGGAGCGCTATATACCCCCGACTACGTCGTAGCGGGGGTATAAATATACAAATTATCCACAACTGAATGAACATACCTGATGCACAAGCTGCACCTGATAGCTCCTAACAGATGCTAGAACTCGCAACACCACCAGGTTCACTCTACTCCATACAGGGTTGTACTTCCTACAACCTCATATAAGCTGAGACCTATTTCATGTAAAATCTGTGAAAATTATCAATGATATGAGGATACTTTTTGTTAAGGAGCACAAGGTATTTTGGATATTCAGATTCTCAACTTCAATACCACCATGTCCACTTTTCTCCATACAGGGTTGTGCTGCGTTAGACCTCATATAAGCCCACACCTATTTCATATACAATCTGTGAAAATTATAGATGATATGAGGATAATGTTTTGCAAAGGAGCATAAGGCAATTTCTTTATTCAGATTCTCAAACTCCAAACACTATCAGGTTTACTCTTCTCCCTACAGGGTTACTTCCTGTTGTAGACTGACACTAAGTCTATGAAAAATCTATGATCTTTATCAATGATATGAGGATAAGTTTTTTGTAAAGGAGCAAAATGCGATTAAATATTTAGATTCTCGAACTCGCAACACCACCAGGTTCACTCTACTCCATACAGGGTTGTACTTCCTGTTGTAAACTGACACTAAGATGTGAAATCTATCATGTTTATCAGTAATATGAGGATAAATTTGTTAGTAAAGGAGAATAGTTTATTTCAAAATGCATCTTCTTGACAGACAACACCAGGTTCACTCTAGTCAATACAAGGTTTTACTTACTTTTATAAATTGTCATTAAGTCTATGTAAAATCTATCATCTTTATCAGTGATATGAGGATAAGTTTTAAGAAAAGGAGAATAGTTTATTCAAATTTCATCTTCTTGACAGACAACACCAGGTTCACACTACTCCATACAAGGTTTTACTTCCTTTTATATATACTGTCATTAAGTCCATTTAAAATCTATTATCATTATCAATAGAAAAAGGTTTTGAGTAAGGAGCAAGTTGATTTAAATCCAGAATCTCTACATACAGGGTTTCATTTCCTTTTGTAGATTGAAACATAGTCCAAGAATCATTTTAAATCCAAAGATACAAGAAAAGGAAATGAGATAATTTGAGGTTGAGGTGACCTTAAAGCTTTTTGGAACAAGATGTGTTTGTGAAACACGAATGCCCCCGGATGCATCCTGCTCGCTGTGTCAAGGTCAAGGTCACAAGGTCAAATGTCATGGTGTCATCTGAAAGGTCTCATCACAAGGGATCCATATGTCAAGTATCAAAGACCTAGCTCTGACCAATCAAAAGTTATGACCAAGGTTAAAGTTTTTGTGGACAAACGGACAGACGGACAGGTGAAAAACAATATACCCCCGGAATCTCCAATTAGGGGGCATAAAAAAGGTATAGCCCAATATTAATAATGAAAGATAATTTTCGGGAAGTATCAATGCATCATATTCCTTCATTGAAGGACCTCTTATTGGATTCTAATTTAACCCAGGCCTACTCCTTATCTGAACCAACAACCTAAGAGATGAATTTCACTTTCATATTTGATATTTTGAGAATTTAAAGTTTCACCTGACATCAAATATGACTTGATGAAAATAACACATATCCACAGCTTTTGCTGTTTCCTGTGGGGGCCATGTAAGAAGATAAAAGGGATAGGAATATTGATTTCTTCAGACTGTTATTTCAAAAGAGTCCATTTAAAAAAATTTTATATCCATGTGGGGGTAGCTAACAACAGAATGAATCAGTGAACTGAAAAACTGCCCATTCCTTTTAGATGAATAAGCTCCACACAGTGAATGCAGCTAATCAATCCCAAGGGTTAATGAAGCCTTGCACTGTTGAGGAGTTTGAGTGACAAGAGCAGCCATCTTTACCATACTAGAATACCGTCTGACACAGATCTTACTGGTAACCAAGGGAAGGAATTCAGAGAAACATCCACAACCAACTCATTATAGCTTACGTTACTTTCGTACAAGAAACGTTTGCAATAATTAGCTTTACTATTTACCAGCACTGTTGAAGAGTCATCATTCAGTTTAGAATAGAGAAGACAAGGAATGAATAGATGAAGAAACGTTTGCAATAATTAGCTTTACTATTTACCAGCACTGTTGAAGAGTCATCATTCAGTTTAGAATAGAGAATACAAGGAATGAATAGATGAAGAAATGTTTGCAATAATTAGCTTTACTATTTACCAGCCCTGTTGAAGAATCATCATTCAGTTTAGAATTGAGAAGACAAGGAATGAATAGACAGAGAAACGTTTGCAATAATTAGCTTTACTATTTACCAGCCCTGTTGAAGAGGCATCATTCAGTTTAGAATAGAGAAGGTAAGGAATGAATAGATGAAGAAACGTTTGCAATAATAAGCTTTACTATTTACCAGCCCTGTTGAAGAGGCATCATTCAGTTTAGAATAGAGAAGGTAAGGAATGAATAGATGAAGAAACGTTTGCAATAATTAGCTTCACTATTTACCAGCCCTGTTGAAGAGGCATCATTCAGTTTAGAATAGAGAATACAAGGAATGAATAGATGAAGAAACGTTTGCAATAATTAGCTTTACTATTTACCAGCACTGTTGAAGAGTCATCATTCAGTTTAGAATAGAGAAGACAAGGAATGAATAGATGAAGAAACGTTTGCAATAATTAGCTTTACGATTTACCAGCACTGTTGAAGAGTCATCATTCAGTTTAGAATAGAGAAGACAAGGAATGAATAGATGAAGAAACGTTTGCAATAATTAGCTTTACTATTTACCAGCACTGTTGAAGAGGCATCATTCAGTTTAGAATAGAGAAGGTAAGGAATGAATAGATGAAGAAACGTTTGCAATAATTAGCTTTACTATTTACCAGCACTGTTGAAGAGTCATCATTCAGTTTAGAATAGAGAAGACAAGGAATGAATGGATGAAGAAACGTTTGCAATAATTAGCTTTACTATTTACCAGCACTGTTGAAGAGTCATCATTCAGTTTAGAATAGAGAAGGTAAGGAATGAATAGATGAAGAAACGTTTGCAATAATTAGCTTTACTATTTACCAGCACTGTTGAAGAGTCATCATTCAGTTTAGAATAGAGAATACAAGGAATGAATAGATGAAGAAACGTTTGCAATAATTAGCTTTACGATTTACCAGCCCTGTTGAAGAATCATCATTCAGTTTAGAATAGAGAAGACAAGGAATGAATAGACAGAGAAACGTTTGCAATAATAAGCTTTACTATTTACCAGCCCTGTTGAAGAGGCATCATTCAGTTTAGAATAGAGAAGACAAGGAATGAATAGATGAAGAAACGTTTGCAATAATTAGCTTTACGATTTACCAGCACTGTTGAAGAGTCATCATTCAGTTTAGAATAGAGAAGACAAGGAATGAATAGATGAAGAAACGTTTGCAATAATTAGCTTTACGATTTACCAGCACTGTTGAAGAGTCATCATTCAGTTTAGAATAGAGAAGACAAGGAATGAATAGATGAAGAAACGTTTGCAATAATTAGCTTTACTATTTACCAGCCCTGTTGAAGAGGCATCATTCAGTTTAGAATAGAGAAGACAAGGAATGAATAGATGAAGAAACGTTTGCAATAATTAGCTTTACGATTTACCAGCACTGTTGAAGAGTCATCATTCAGTTTAGAATAGAGAAGACAAGGAATGAATAGATGAAGAAACGTTTGCAAAAATTAGCTTTACGATTTACCAGCACTGTTGAAGAGGCATCATTCAGTTTAGAATAGAGAAGACAAGGAATGAATAGATGAAGAAACGTTTGCAAAAATTAGCTTTACGATTTACCAGCACTGTTGAAGAGTCATCATTCAGTTAGCAAAGAGGAATGGTATGAATGGATGAACATATAACTTAATTTCACAACGGCACAGTGATTAAGTCCTGCATCAAATACTCATGATAGGAAAGGATTCATAGAAATCAAAGCTGGGATTCACAGGATGCAAATTTTTTCGGGTTTTGATTATTTATTGAGGGATTTGCTCAAATCAGCATTGACTCACAAGACCCACTGGTTTTAAATTCAGCAGGTCATATTTGTGCTGTCACTGTCAATGGTGACAATTTTGAAAGATTTCTATGTCAAGCGTCAAGCATCAATCGAAAATCACCATTGCAAAAATTCATAATATGACCCGTTAAATCAATGTGTTTTCTATTTACCGGTTGTACCTTGAATATTCCTATGAAAGTCTATCTTTGAGAAAATTAAGGTAAATCCTAGAACATTTGCTGGTTAACAAGTTGCAATTCCTGTAATTGGCCATACAGAATGGCTTGCACTCATACGCTCAGCTAAATATTAAACATAACTTGACTACAACCATGACACTGAAAACAAATATATGTTGTGTTTTCATTTCATTTTACACAAACTTGAAGTGACACAGAGTATCTTTCTTAAAATTTTATTTGGTTTTGCTAAGCTACATATTATCTAATATGCTGATTGAAGTTCATATCTCATCACTGGACTTGCAAATATATCCATTTATGCATAATATCTCTAAAATGCTTGATTTTAAGGAAAAATCAAGAAAACATCTCGATTACGTTTAATATTCGAAATTATGCATCCAATTAATCTACCTATTAATTACAATACCTAATAAACACTATCGAATTGAGTATATCTTCCTGTCAGCTTATGACAAGGTTTCAAAATTACGGTTGGCGAATTTGCGAGCGTCACTCGAGCCACATTGTCCGGTTTTCGGTCAAAATCCCGATTTTGAATGGCCGTATTTTCGCTCTAATGTACTGATTGACCTTTAACTTGTTATTTTCAGTAACAGTTAGTGGTTCCCGATGCAATAACATTGATTTCAAAATTTGACATATGTGATCCTATCAACATACTCTGTGTCTCTTTAAGTAACTGGTAAACATTGAAACACTTGAAATTGAATTATGGCTTTCTTGTTACTTCTGAACAGGCAAAACTTACAGTAATTAGATGTTACTAAAAATAGAGCCATTGGCTCTGTAGCTCATCAGGCATCATATCAAGTTTGCTTTATACAGGCAAGATGAGCTAAAAATAGAGCCATTGGCTCTGTAGCTCATCAGGCATCATATCAAGTTTGCTTTATACAGGCAAGATGAGCTAAAAATGAAACTGATGTTACCTATTACAAGAAAACCTATAAAAAAATTACAAAACAAATGTATTATTATTCAACACTTTCTAGATCGCCAATATCAGACAGTGAAAGAAGTCCACACTAAACTATCCAAGGAGAAATAAATTTGTTAAAGACTGTCATCTAATGGAGAAAAATAGGTTTTTAAGATTGTGACCCCTGTGACCCTATTTGGGGTCATGGGGTCACAAAACCTACAGTTTAAAATCCCAATTGGCCAAGGAGTCTACATGCAGTCTTTCAGCTCAATAGACCTTTAGGAGCTAAAGATGATGATGAAAAAAAGTTTTTAAGGTTGTGACCCCTGTGACCCTATTTGGGGTCATGGGGTCACGAAATCTATAATTTAGAATCCCCATTGGCCAAGGAGTCTGCACATATAATTTCAGCTCTCTAGACCTTTTGGAACTGGAGAAGAAGATGAAAATAGGTTTTTAAGGTTGTGACCCCTGTGACCTGATTTGGGGTCACAGGTTCACCAAAGTTACAAATTAGAATCCCCATTGTCCAAGGAGTCTGCACATATCACTTTCAACTCTCTAGTCCTTTTAGAACTGGAGAAGAAGATGAAAATAGGTTTTTAAGGTTGTGACCCCTGTGACCCTATTTGGGGTCACAGGTTCACCAAAGTTACAAATTAGAATCCCCATTGTCCAAGGAGTCTGCACATATCACTTTCAACTCTCTAGTCCTTTTAGAACTGGAGAAGAAGATGAAAATAGGTTTTTAAGGTTGTGACCCCTGTGACCCTATTTGGGGTCACAGGTTCACCAAAGTTACAAATAAGAATCCCCATTGTCCAAGGAGTCTGCACATATCACTTTCAACTCTCTAGTCCTTTTAGAACTGGAGAAGAAGATGAAAATAGGTTTTTAAGGTTGTGACCCCTGTGACCCTATTTGGGGTCATGGGGTCACGAAATCTACAATTTAGAATCCCCATTGGCCAAGGAGTCTGCACATATCACTTTCAACTCTCTAGTCCTTTTAGAACTGGAGAAGAAGATGAAAATAGGTTTTTAAGGTTGTGACCCCTGTGACCCTATTTGGGGTCACAGGTTCACCAAAGTTACAAATAAGAATCCCAATTGTCCAAGGAGTCTGCAAATATCACTTTCAACTCTCTAGTCCTTTTAGAACTGGAGAAGAAGATGAAAATAGGTTTTTAAGGTTGTGACCCCTGTGACCCTATTTGGGGTCACAGGTTCACCAAAGTTACAAATAAGAATCCCCATTGTCCAAGGAGTCTGCACATATCACTTTCAACTCTCTAGTCCTTTTAGAACTGGAGAAGAAGATGAAAATAGGTTTTTAAGGTTGTGACCCCTGTGACCCTATTTGGGGTCACAGGTTCACCAAAGTTACAAATTAGAATCCCCATTGTCCAAGGAGTCTGCACATATCACTTTCAACTCTCTAGTCCTTTTAGAACTGGAGAAGAAGATGAAAATAGGTTTTTAAGGTTGTGACCCCTGTGACCCTATTTGGGGTCATGGGGTCACGAAATCTACAATTTAGAATCCCCATTGGCCAAGGAGTCTGCACATATCGTTTTTAACTCTCTAGTACCTTTTAGAACTGGAGAAGAAGATGAAAATAGGTTTTTAAGGTTGTGACCCCTGTGACCTGATTTGGGGTCACAGGGTCACCAAAGTTACAAATTAGAATCTCCATTGTCCAAGGAGTCTGCACATATAATTTTTAACTCTCTACTCCTTTTGGAACTGGAGAAGAAGATGAAAATAGGTATTTAAGGTTGTGACCCCTGTGACCCTATTTGGGGTCACAGGGTCACCAAAGTTACAAATTAGAATCCCCATTGGCCAAGGAGTCTGCACATATCATTTTTAACTCTCTAGTCTTTCTGGAACTGGAGAAGAAGATGAAAATAGGTTTTTAAAGTTGTGACCCCTGTGACCCTATTTGGGGTCACAGGGTCACCAAAGTTACAAATTAGAATCTCCATATGCTAAGGTACTTGTACACAAGATTTCAGCTCTCTAATGTGTATGGTTCATGAGGAGAAGTCGAAAGTGTCAAAAGTTTACGGACGGACGGACGACGGACGACGGACGCCGGACGACGGACGGACGCCGGACGGCGGGCCATGCCATAAGCCCATCTGGACTTTCAGTCCTGATGAGCTAAAAATGAAACTGATGTTACCTATTGCAAGAAAACCTATAAAAAAATTACAAAACAAATGTAACGATTTCGGAATAAATTTCCTTACCCAAATGATTTATTATTATTCAACACTTTCTAGATCGCCAATATCAGACAGTGAAAGAAGTCCACACTAAAATATCCAAGGAGAAATAAATTTGCCATAGACTGTCATCTAATGGAGAAAAATAGGTTTTTAAGATTGTGACCCCTGTGACCCTAATGGGGTCATGGGGTCACGAAATCTACAATTAAGAATCCCCATTGGCCAAGGAGTCTGCACATATAATTTCAGCTCTCTAGACCTTTTGGAACTTGAGAAGAAGATGAGAATTGGTTTTTAAGGTTGTGACCCCTGTGACCCTATTTGGGGTCACAAGGTCAACAAAGTTACAAATTAGAATCCCCATTGTCCAAGGAGTCTGCAGATATCAATATTAACTCTCTAGACCTTTTGGAACTGGAGAAGAAGATGAGAATTGGTTTTTAAGGTTGTGACCCCTGTGACCCTATTTGGGGTCACAGGTTCACCAAAGTTACAAATTAGAATCCCCATTGTCCAAGGAGTCTGCACATGTCACTTTCAACTCTCTAGTCCTTTTAGAACTGGAGAAGAAGATGAAAATAGGTTTTTAAGGTTGTGACCCCTGTGACCCTATTTGCGGTCATGAGGTCACGAAATCTACAATTTAGAATCCCCATTGGCCAAGGAGTCTGCAGATATCAATATTAACTCTCTAGTCCTTTTAGAACTGGAGAAGAAGATGAAAATAGGTTTTTAAGGTTGTGACCCCTGTGACCCTATTTGGGGTCACAGGTTCACCAAAGTTACAAATTAGAATCCCCATTGTCCAAGGAGTCTGCACATATCACTTTCAACTCTCTAGTCCTTTTAGTACTGTAGAAGAAGATGAAAATAAGTATTTAAGGTTGTGACCCCTGTGACCCTATTTTGGGTCACAGGGTCACCAAAGTTACAAATTAGAATCCCCATTGTCCAAGGAGTCTGCACATATAATTTTTAACTCTCTACTCCTTTTGGAACTGGAGAAGAAGATGAAAATAGGTTTTTAAAGTTGTGACCCCTGTGACCCTATTTGGGGTCACAGGGTCACCAAAGTTACAAATTAGAATCTCCATATGCTAAGGTACCTGTACACAAAATTTCAGCTCTCTAATGTGTATGGTTCATGAGGAGAAGTCGAAAGTGTCAAAAGTTTACGGACGGACGGACGGACGACGGACGGACGCCGGACGGACGCCGGACGACGGGCCATGCCATAAGCCCATCTGGACTTTCAGTCCTGATGAGCTAAAAATATACCTGCAATTTGAAAATAACATGTTTTAAAACATCTTTACTAGTACACTGAAATCAGACTGAGTGATGATGTTAACTTGCTGCCATTATTTCTCACTTTACACCTTTACAAACTGAACAAGATGTGTTTGTGAAACACGAATGCCCCCGGATGCATCCTGCTCGCTGTGTCAAGGTCAAGGTCACAAGGTCAAATGTCATGGTGTCATCTGAAAGGTCTCATCACAAGGGATCCATATGTCAAGTATCAAAGACCTAGCTCTGACCAATCAAAAGTTATGACCAAGGTTAAAGTTTTTGTGGACAAACGGACAGACGGACAGGTGAAAAACAATATATCCCCGGAATCTCTGATTCGAGTGGCATAAAAATCTTTAAAATGTTTCTATTATAGAATTGTATGCTTGTTAGGTATAAATAATCTCCAAAACTTACAAATTCAATGGAATCCAATTTTCCGAGGCAGATTTTCTGACTGCTGCAATTCAACCACTTAAGAAAGGTTTTACTAACTGGAAAAGGGTTAGATACATCTGATGCACAAGGAAAGGCATACAAGTCTTCAGAATATGAGAATTGCTCTCACCCTTGATTCACCTTGTCATTCATCTTAATTTAGTTTCATTAACATGAGTGAAATTGCTCGGATTAATCAATCAAAATCAAAATTCTTAGAATCTGGAAATATTTCACATTCTTGCTATTCATCTAGCAGAGACCTGAGCCAAAAGGTTGTTTCTATTTCATTCATATAAAATTTCTTTTTTTTAATTGCTCAGATTAATCAATCAAAATCAAAATTCTTTGAATCTGGAAAATGTTTCACATTCTTGATATTCTATTTTTGTTTAAATCATCTAGCAGAACTCTGAGCCAAAAGCTTGTTTTTATTTCATTCATATATTTTCATTTTTGATATTTTTCTTTTTTTCTTACAAAGTCTTTTAGTGGGAGATCATGCTCAAAATAGTTCCATCATACAAAATATGAATGCACTGTTCTGAACACCAATTTCTTGTGAACACATGATGTGAAGTACAGTTTTTGCACATAAGGGCCCTGCCGCATGTTAGCAATCATTCTTTAAAAAAAACCAGATCAGTTATTTCAAAACAATGTTTACAAGACACAAGACAAGAAAAATAACTTCAACACAAAAGATTCATTAGTTCTAACATTACCCATAATGCTGACATTTGTCTTTCTAGATCAACTATTGTACTGCAGTGTGTGATTTATTCATAAGCAATAAAGACATACATCTGTAGACCAGCATAGTTGTCTTGACCCACTTAACTCAAATGTCACAGATCAAAGTCCAAATATACACCTAATGCTATCATGTAAATTATTTTCTGTTATATAAGCTGAAATTCAGAAACCCATTTTTCAACTTTGTCTTAATTCGATAGCTAAAATGTCATTAAAATTAACAGTAGTTTTGAAATCATAAAAAAAAATTTTTACAACAAAAACGCTTAAAATATTTTAAAAAAGCCGAATATTGATTTTCTGACATAGGTAAAGTGTAAATGCCTGATAGCGGAACTTTACCAAGAGTTTAGATCAACAGAGATATCTTTTGTGGTGAAATATATCTTAAGATCTCACATTATTCCAACTAATGAGACGTTACAGAATAAATCTTTTAGCAATCTTAAACCAGCACTAGAGATAAGTGCTCAAAATGTGAAATGCTCTTGTGAGCAAATTGCAATGTTGGAGTCTGTTCTACTTCTGTTCTAACAGGGAAAAGGCCTACCATTTACATAGTAGTTATTAGCTTATTGCAATGAAACTTGAGGAAATTGAGAAAATAAATTTTTTGAAAAAGCATGACGGTCGCTTTTTATGAAAATTTATTTTACACCAAAACCTTTATGAATTAGCTTTAAAATTCTAAACAGCAGGAGATTTTACTTTGAATAATGTAAACAACAAGAAAGGACTTAAAAATAAAATAACATAAAAGCATCAAGCCGAAAAAGCCTAAAAGTTCACATATCTTGAAAAGACATACATTAAAGATACCACTTAATTCCACAGATGATACAATTCAAATGAAAAAAACAACATTATACAAACCCTCACCAATTCACCTTTACCAAAGTAAATATGTACTGATAAATTGACATGTCTATATGCACAGAGACGCAACATTCCACAAACCACCTTGGGTTGACAGTAACCAATGTGACCAAGATTACTCAACACAAGGATCTAGTTGTGTCTCTGAGGTAACCGGGAAGTGTTGTTCCTGGAGAAGGTCCTGTGGAAAGTTGCCCACCCTTTTGGTTTGGTGTCCCTTAAAACTAATACCCGGTAGATGCAGGATACTTTTACCTGGCCATCTGTTTAAAAAATTTACCCCCTAATGCCCCTATTTCACTACGAGAGGAATTCTCACGAATCGCCACGATAGAGAAATATTTCACATTCGTGAACATTCGTAGACAATTCGTGATTTATTCTTGTGATTCGTAATGAATTCGTGATTAATTCGGCAATATTCTTACAATTTGTGACATTCGTGAACTTTTTTTTGTTTGTCAAAAGACTTTCCCGAATCAACTACGAATTTTGTTATCGTAGTTGTCTCGTAAACTATTCGTAATTAATTCGGGTCATTCGTAACAAATTCGTAACGAGTTCTTGGAAATTCGTGGTTGATATTTTTTATGGTCTCTCCCCGAATTATTTACGAATCATCTACGAAACAATTACAAATGTCCCGAATTAAGGACGAAACATTCGTAGTATATTCGTAGTAGTTTCGTTGTTATATCGTACAATTCGTACATAATTTGTTAGCAATTCGTATTGGTTTCGTAGTGTTTTAGCATGAAAAGCTACGACTTTTCGTAAACGTTTCGTACAAGTGAAATTGCAGTTCACGAATGTTGACGAATATTCAAGAATAATCACGAATTTTTACAATCACCTATTCGTGGCGATTCGTGAGAATTCCTCTCGTAGTGAAATTGACCCCCTAGGCTAAGCTGATCACCTGGGAACAACACTGTGTTAGATAATCCTCATCAATTCATAACTCTTTCGGAATTCTATCAATTTTAAATGTTAGCAGTGTTGTTCCTGGAGAGGTCCTGGGGAAAGTTGCCCAACTTTTTGGATTCGAGTCCCTTTAAATTATTAGAGGTGGGATACTTCGACCATTGCAAGGGGCCTATCTGTTAAAATTTGCCAAAATGAACTGTTTCCAATTTGTGAAAAAAAATGCAATAACTTATTTTATCATATAATGGGCAGTGTTATCTGTGCAATAAACCCATCTTGTAATCATGTTATCAGATCCCTGATAACAATGCAAATGAGATCAAAACTCGAACTATTTTCTCAAAACTCCATGCATGTCATGCAAGTCCTAAACCGGTCTCTAAACATTGATAACGTCGTCGGGAGTTTTCAGGTTTTGTGGGGTTTTTATAAAATAATAAAATATTGTAAACAAAATCTGTCAAAACTTATCACGCAATCGTATTTTAGAAATAGCTTGGTTATCGAAGCATTTCAAGTTGTTTTCATTGTGCGTTTAAAAATAAAACGATATGCAGCTAACAATACCGGTATCGGCTATCAAAAAAATAGGTGCTTCAATTTTCGTGCATAACATAGGCCTAGATCGCTTTGGTCGTGTCGGTTACCAACTTATCAGCATAAACAAATCATATTCTAGTGATAGAACAGATCATCTGGTAACGCAACAACCTTACCTTCGCAAATAGTCGACGTTTAGTCTAAGGATACCGTAACTGAACTGGCGTAACAACAATGACAATGCAGCTTTTCAAAATGCAGTTAGAGTTACTTCCCCTGTTGTAGCGACGTTGACAACTGGTTCTTACACATTTTGTGTTATTAAAAAATACAATGTTTACTCATGCATTTGAAATCAGACTTAAAATGTTCATAGATTGAAGGAGACGTTTCTATCACTGTGAAAAAAAAATCATTTCATGAAGGAATATTTCTAGATTGTTCACAACTGTACATCGCCGACAATATGACCTTCACCTTGGTTTATTGTGAAAGCAATTACTCCGCGAAATCTAGGTCAAACATATTTTTAGAAGGTATCATATTTTCGTTTAAATCCTTTTATTTCAAAATGACATTATATGATAAAGAAATTATTAACCTCGTGTGTTTCCGTATCATTAATATCATATAATAGGAATAAAAATATATGTATTATGCTCGCCAAAGGCTCGAATAATACAAATTTTATTCCTATTATATGATATTAATGATACGGAAACACACGAGGTTAATAATCTCTATATCAACAATAGCATTTAAGTAAGATAAGTGGGGACTCAATATAGCTCAACTGTGAGTGACTTATAAGTCTAAAATAGCTTTTCCCTTAAAGGGGCAGTAGCACGTTTTTTGATAATTTTATATTTTGAATATTTCACTTATAATTGTAAGTTAATGCTAAATGTATTATATTGACAGCGTCAGCAATCTCATTACACAAGCCAATCACCCATAAACAGAGGACAAAGTATGAGGATTCACATAAAATCCATTGGCGGCCATTTTTTTGTGAACACCTTTAATTCATTTTGTGTAAGAAAAGGAATCACATGACTAAACTTTACATTATATATTTGAATTATTACTGCTTCATTTAGTTTAAATACATTGTCTTTCAATTGGAACCATTTATTTTCATTTTCCTGACATCACCTTATATATTCCCCCTAAAAACGTGCTACTGCCCCTTTAAGTGAACATTGACATTGAAGTGTCCTGATACCCCCTAGCGTGTTTTCTATTAGATGAGATTATTACAGTACATCATGAATTATGATATGATGGACGAGTGATCTGTTTTCTGATTGGCCAAGATATATGGATGTCGACACTGATCAAACTTTATGTTGACTGCGCAAAACGTCACGTGAGGTCAACATAACAATCCAATGACCTGGAGCCAAAAATAGATCGCCAGTGCGAGGAGTGACATTAGAGTTGCTTCCCTTTGTAGAAAGGCTTTTTTTATGCTGGTGCAGAAGAGGAAGAAATTATGACGTTAATCGGAACATGATTCTCTGAACACTAGAAGGGCATCATAATTAGTTCATGTTTTATTCATTATTAATGTCATTGATATAACGTTTACAAGCAAAATTAGGAGAAATGAAATTTTTTTTAAATGTGTTTATTCAAATAATTGAAACTTTCATAAATCATATAATAAAACAGTTGTTGACTTCAGTTATCGGTGAATCAAATGGTTTATTGACCTCTGAAAATTATGTCCACCTCGGCTAAAAGCCTATAGCCTCAGTGAACATAATTGTACCGAGGTCAATAAACCATTAGATTAATTCACCTCAACTGAAGTCAATAGTTGTTAATGTTGATAATGGGAGGCTTTAGCAACAACTATGTAAAAGGATATTATGAGGTCTGTAAATTTTTTTTACATTTTCAAAGCTTAAAGGAGTCATATTTAATCATCGTGATATTACATTTAATTATGTTCAACTGTGTCGATTAACCATATGTGGATTCTATGTTAGAAATAGATAAATTTGATATCTCTTGAATAGAAAGCGACAAAAATGGTCATGAATACGTTGATCCTACAAAAAACAACAGCTGCAGTATATTTTGATGCCAGTCACTGCCCCTTTAGAAAAAAATATTTATTCCTCTACGAATTCTGAAAGTAATTAAGTTACATTGGAACTCATTTGTGATTGGTGGCAACATGTGTTGGCTTTATTTCTGAAACATACATCAAACTTTGATATACTTAACCCTGATGAATGAAAACATTATTCACATTGTATTGAGTTACATCAAACACATACATCAAACTTAGAGTGAGGGCGGCGCTAACCTACGCTAATGGAGTGGAGTTAAGCGTGGAATGACATTGATGTGGATCAAATAAATGATGCTCACGGTACAAAAAAGTATATGAATTTAGGGGGGAGGGGGAGTACTGTTAAAACACAGGAATGACACTCATGAAACCACTTTCATGAGTGTCATTCCTGTGTTTTAACGGTACTCCCCCCCCCCCTAACTTCATATACATCAAACTTGTATACAAATTATCATTCTCTCCGAACAGAGGTAGATCAAGTCATAAAATGTTGATACTACCTCTGTTCTAATAAGACCAAATCAATAGGTTCCGGTAGTTTCCCCTTGCGGACAAAATTTACACCACAATCAATTTCAAATTTCTTCTGCAAATGACAAGGCTTCTCCCATGGAAAGGGTGGTTCATATCACAATGCCTTTGCCATGATTCAGTAACCAAAATGATGATTTAAGAACAGCGTCGCAGATGGCACAACCAACTTCGATTGCCTCCAATCAGGCATCTACCAATCTAGCCCACAAAGTCGGAGTAATAGAACAGAGGCTGTATAAACATTTCATGACTTGATCTGCCTCTGTGGGGAGAGAATGTCCAAGAGGTGGTAATGGGGGAGTTTACATAATGAACAACCTTTAAACCATCAACCCTGCTGTGGTATTCAGAGGCTGTGTCAAAATTTCATGACTTGATCTGCCTCTGTGGGGAGAGAATAGCAAATGATGTGCTAAGTTGAGTTGAATTGAGCATTCCAAGTTGAGTTTGGATCAGTCTAGTTCAGCATTGATTAGAGTTGAGGTGAGGTAGACCAAGCAGATTAGTTGTACCTATCGAATGACTTACATGAATGTGAATTATGAAATGGCATATCCTGCATTATCTATGAACACTGTAGCTTGCAAATGCTTAAAGGAGACAATAATAATTCATTATGTAGGATATATATATATATTCTATCCCTATATTACCTTACATGAGACCATCAGGATCGTAAGTGACTTGCATTAAACATCATTTAACTGCAGAATATAAACTTGACAAAAATAATTAGGGAAAATTGAAAATCTTGAAATTATGAATTATTGAATATTTCTTCATTTACCATTAATTTGCATTAGTATTGATCATAAATGAATATATGAATATTTATGAAATATCCCTAAATTATTTTGTTCAGTATATATACCAAACAATTTTAAAAGGCAAATTCACTGAATTGTCAAATTATCAACAAGGAAATACATACAGTAAACAATATCCACTGCAAGATCAGGGAAAAAATCTATAAATGCTAAACAACTTTATAAGCATGAACAAAGAAAACACCCATTAAAGTATCTATTAATTCAGAATATCATATAAACATTAGGCATGAGATAAGAGAGACTATTACATGCATTATAATATATATAAGCTGTAACCTGATACTTGCGTTGTTGATAACAACAGAACAGTGATGTCTATTTCACTATATGTCTATTTCAGTATACCACTGGGGAAACTGAGAAGTATTGTTCATTTCGCACGTCAACAAACAAGGATATAGGATGTTAATGGGATTTCAATTGTTTTGAAATAAGAAGCTACAAAATGAAATGTGATTCAGTTCCTATTTTGTTGGCTGTTCATCACAAAAATATAATAACCAAAAGCTCTTTACATGGATATAAGATTCAGTTCATTGAACAAGATACCTAATTGTTGAAAAAATATTTCATCTCACATTTCATCAACTTGTCATTACATTATAACATGAACAAGAGTTTCAAATGATTAGATTAATTATCTGAGCAAATGTGAGTGTTGGGTTTGTTCAAATAGAATAGAGCATTAAATCTTGTCAATTTGTATGGCATCAAATTGAGTGTCAATGATTGATTTTACTAAATTTATTTTTGAAAATAAACTATTAAAAGCAGGGGCTTTGACCACACTGAGAGACTGATGTCAAATGCAATTGTTTTTTGAAATCATAGAAAATAAAATTTTAGACAACATAAGAGCTTAGCAAAATACAATGTATATATAGATGCACATGCACACATATATATGCTCTTTTTATGCCTTTTTTTCTACAGGTATGTTTACATGTATCTAAAATCTTTCTTTACCATGTGACGACGTGCACATTTTTCCTAAATTTGTATGTTTATAATGTAACAAAGATAAATCTACAAATATTACCAAGGGATTCCTATGAAAAGGTCTTATGAATCTGATATTTCAATCAGCCCTTAATAATATGTAAGCAAAAAGTACCACATCAAACTTCCTATCACAGAGTCTCAAAGCTTAAAATTTTATGAGTATTTGATGCAGGATACTGCATTGATATGGTGAGGACGAACAAAATCCTTTTCCAAGTAAAAGTAATGGAGAAATCGAAACACTGATTCTTTGAGAGGCCATTTAGAACTTGTAAGATGAATAAGGATAAGGTGACTGGTCTATGGATTTCTCAGCTTCTATTAATAAAAGTGCAACGTTTTGGTGTGGATACTAACACCGTTATCAAGCAAATACAAATGAGTGTAAGTATCTCCACCGAAACGTAACACTCTGAAAATCAGTGAAACCCTCCCAATCTTCAAATCCACATTCTTATTTCCAAACTTACTCAAAATATCTCTCAGCGCTTTGAGCGTACCAGTGTGTGTGAAATGAAGCGCTTTATAAATGGACCTATTATTATCATTATTAATAGTATTACTCCTGCAATAAAGGTGAAGAAATCCATAGAAACCTAATTCACTGATGTTGTGATCTGGACTCTTCTGACAAAACATAGAAAGAACTCTGTACCAGTGTGTGTGGAATTAAGCGCTTTAAAAATGGACCTATTATTATCATTATTAATAGTATTACTCCTGCAATAAAGGTGAAGAAATCCATAGAATCCTAATTCACTGATGTTCTTATCTGGACTCTGCTGACAAAACAAAGAAAGTACTCTGCGCCAGTTAAAACCTGGAGAAGTTTGCCACTTGCCTTGATTCTCCTGGCATTATCTATAATCAGGAATTACATAATAAGAAAGTGAAAACACCTCCTGCAACTGATTACAGTAAAGGTTCATACATGAGGGGAGTCAATCACCGAGATACACATGTAAATTTCATTATGGCTCCTGAAGCTTTGATAAGTGTAATGAACATTCAAGCAAAGGGAAGTCGGGAAGCGGAAAATTATTTTGGAAATAGGCTTAGGGAATTGTGTTTGAAATTATCTTCTGATTTTCTGACAAGGGCCAGTATTTCAAAGATCAAAGATAAATGGAAATGCTCACTGGCCATGATAAATTGTTTGGAAAGAAATTTTGAAAAGTAAACATAAATGAATGTTTTCTTAAAAAGATGGAATCTACTAAGCAAGTTTAACATGTACAGGTTTGGAATCAAATGGACACTCACTCACTCACTCACTCACTCACTCACTCACTCACTCACTCACTCACTGTTAGAACATCATGAACAAGATTATGTATTAGAAATGAAGATATAGGATATATATTCATATCTATGTAATTATGCCAGTATCATGACATTGATTAGTTGTGAATTTGCTTGAATCACTGGTAATAGGTTGTGTAGAAAAAATGACTTTGTGACATATTCTAAAAGGTTAAATAGTTGGAAATAGACTAGTTGACAAAGTGCACAATTTCAGATTGATAAATAGCTAAAGCTAAGGAGACCAAACAAGTGAATAGTTAGGTTTCTTGGCAGGTGTTGAGGTGAGGTGATGTGGGGTTTCGTCGCTTTCAAGAGTATTTCACTTATATTGCGGCTGCTAATATCATTGCAGGGAGAAAGCCCACAACACTATTGTGGCTATGCATTGCGGTGAAACCTGCGAGCATGGGCTGGAACTAGCAAACCATGGGTGGTACAGCACTGAAATTCAGTGTAGCATTGCACCGAAACCTGACTGTGTGTAGAACAGTTCTCTACTGCAGACAAAGTTGCTGAGCCCCTGGCGGGATACTTGGCAGGTGGTAACAGATCTCAATCTTAATGTACATGCATAACTGCAACAAGTCAATGTATTGAATTAGTATAGAATCAATGAAGGTCATAATGCCCAATTGTGAGATTCAAATGTAATAGAGAAATCCATACGTCTTCACAAATTCTGACCTCATGCACACAAAGCATACAAAACCTAAGGATATGACCATAAACAGTAAGGAACAACCTCAATTCCTTATCAAAGAGAAAACTAGAGACAGAAATAACGTGGTCAAAGGTGACATAATCAATCATTTAGTAACTCACAAAATCATTCTGACTTTCTAAGAGCAGCAAATGGTATTCCAAGAAAGAATGCCAAATAATCTAATTTCACCTAAATTACCTCAATTTCTAAATCTAAACCTGGTAATAATTGTATAACACAGAATTCAACTCACCTTACTTCTAGTCAATCATTAACTAGCCTGCGACAATGTTCTGATTTTTTCATGAGTCTAAGGGACAAAGCTGCTGAGGAATCCCTGTTGCATTAGCCGCAAATACAAGTAATTCCTGCCTTTCTCTTCCGACACTTGAGTCAAATTGATGCGACTGGGAACATACAAGACGAGAAATTGTTGCCGATGCTGACTCGGACGACGCTCACACCAAAAGACGGCCGACTAAATAAACGGTTGAGACATTAGCATATCGTGACATTTAAGATAATCAATGGAAATTGTTCCTCTCCCCTCTCAAGGCTGATGCTTCCTGAACCAACGCTACACTCCTATTGATTTTTCTCTCAAAAACTTTCATATACATCAAAGCCATCCCAATCCATAACTACCGAAGAGGCGTTGAGAGCGCACCGACCACTGACAGCAGACAAGACGGAGTGTCCGGAACACTGCACCGTCGTGTGACAACTTGACCCTCCGTGCCTCAGTCTGATCACACTAGATATGACATGATGTACAGCTCTACCTTGTCTTGCAGACAGGACATGCGGTTAGCTTCAAATCATCCAACCTGTCCTTGAATTATGCAAGTCAGAGAATTTGTTAGGTCTTTTTAAGACAAATTTGCATCAAAACATTAAAATTACTTCCAAGACTTGGTTTAGAGATGCAGACCTTGAAAATGATCAGGAACTGTGAATCATTTACAAAAAAGACTGTTACAACTCCAAGGTTGCTTAAAACAGAATAACAAAACACACAACAAAAAATCATCTACCAATTTTCCAAAATTTCTAATCACTATCACAGTGTCTTAATGAACAAACCCAAAGCATCATCAGCCAAAGAACCTGAAACCTCTGTGAAAATTTCATTACGCTTTGCAATATTTTAGTCAGAATCGACATATTTACATTTGAATAATAAAACCATAACACATTTTTGACATACACCTATAGGTTTAGGTTGACCAACCAAACATATTTCCTTCAAACATTCTGTCAAGACTATGCATTGTTGCTTTCGATTCACCCGATTTCAGGATTGACATACGACCCTACCGCAAACAGAACAAACTGGTAGTAAATGATGATCCAGCCTTCCACCTCTTCTTCCTTTAGTAAACCCAGGACATTGTGAACTTGAACTGGTATTGATTTTAGACACAGTCGTCTTCTCTGGCTCTCAACAGACTCTCTTGCACTGTACTTGTACGTACATACTTAACAACACATGGTTTATATTGCTAGTTAACTGAATGTAAACAATGATTATCTACAAACATTATTAGTAAACAACACCACTATACAGTCCATAGCTAGGTCAATAGCTACAAGTTCAGCAACAATCAGCTTGGCTGGCAAGATGGGTGGGTGACCCGATTTTGCTGAATAAATTTATAGTTTAAAGGGAGATTCCTGACGAGGGATTTTGTCAATTTGGGCAGGAAACTATTCAAAAGATGCCTCTGTTAACAATCAGTACCATTGGGAAAACTAGGGTTAAGAATTAGCCGTGGAGTCCATTTTTACATTTAACAAACTATTACTGTGTATTAGTAAAGGAGGTTATTTTGACTTATTTGGAGCAGATTGGACCCTTTGCAATGGCATCCTACTTGGCATCCTCAAAAAGTATATCAAGCCAAAAGGGTAGGCAAATTTAACAATGCTGTGATTAGCTGTGGTGAGTTGACAACGTACTTGAAGAAAAGATAACATAAATTTTCTTACCCTCATCAAGACAAACCTACTTTTAATCAAAATCGTCCACAAAAGAAATTTACTTTCTAGTTGGGACTGTGAACCATACTGATATTCTCCGCGATATAACATAATTCCTTTTACTAATGATATTTTCATAACGCACATCTACATAACTGCAACTTGATAGGCAATATCGAATACAGACTGCCAAGCTTCAGTTCACTCTACCACAGGGCAAGTAATCTTGCATTCAATCTGAAAGGTTATATGTGGAATTCTGGGAAACATAATGAATTATTGAGCTATTCAGTTGGAATCTTAAAATGAAATATTCTTTTGGTAGAGTGGACTTCATTCTGATAATTGCATGTCTGGTTGTGTTGCACAAGGAATGGTCTCTAAATTGGGTTTTATTAATTTTCGGTTGCATGTATGTGAAATTGTACTCATATTATCGGATATCATATGCAGTTTCATTTATTCAGCATATATTCAGTGTTTTCAGAATACTTTCCTTTTATTTACATGACATGTTTAGCTTATCAACTTTAAGACTGAATTTTAACTTGCCAAGGATGGGTTTTGTTCAGAAGGGTTTGTGACGATCAGTCATGACATTCAAACTGCCCCCAAACAAAGGTTTCAACCTGCGTAAGTATATTTGGAACTAGTTTAAAGGGGCAGTAGCACGTTTTTTGACAATTTTATATTTTCAATTTTTCACTGATTATTGTACAGAAATGCTAAATGTATTACTTTGATCGTGTCAAAAATCTCATTACACAAATCAATCATGCATAGTCAGAGAACCAATTATAAAGATGCACATAAAATCCATTGGCAGCCATTTTTGTGTGAACACCTTTAATTCATTTTGTGTAAGAAAAGGAGTTGCATGGCTTAACTTGACATTATATATTTGATTTATTACTGCTTCATTTAGTTAAAATACATTGTCTTTAGATTGGAACTATTTATTTTCCTTTTCCTGACATCACCTTAAATTCCCCCCAAAAACGTGCTACTGCCCCTTTAAAGGGGCAGTAGCACGTTTTTTGATAATTTTATATTTTAAATATTTCACTGATAATTGTAAGTTAATGCTAAATGCATTAATTTGACAGCGTCAAAAATCACATTACGCAAACCAATTATCCATAGCCAGAAGACAAAGTATGGAGATTCACATAGAATCCATTGGCGGCCATTTTGTGTGAACACCTTTAATTCATTTTGTGTAAGAAAAAGGAATCGCATGGCTAACGTTTATGTTATATATTTATGAATTAGAACTGCTTCATTTAGTTTGAATACATTGTCTTTCAATAGGAACCATTAATTTTCATTTTCCTGACATCACCTTATATTCTCCATAAAAACTTGCTACTGCCCCTTTAATAACTGTTTATAGTATTATTTTATAGTTTAAAATAGAAGGAATATCCTGCTCTATTTGGAAACAGAGGTTCCTATTCCCTTCAAACCCTTAAACTCTGTTGAACACACTTTTTGCAAAACCTCAGCAATTAGTTAGTCATTGGCCATTGCAATTAAATTGCTGTTCCTTGACCAAATCCAGTCTAATAACAGGGAATGCTGTACATCATGAATTCCCTTCAAGCAGTGAACTTTATTTTCAGTAAGGGCTTACAACTAGAAATGAATTTTGAAAGCAAGGGTTTGAGGAGGTTGATCGAAAGCCAGTTTACTACCAGAGAACGCAATACATCACGAATTCCCTTAAAGCAATGAACTTGATTTTCAGACAAGGTTCGCAATAAGAAATGACTTAGGAAAACAGGAGCAGAGCCAGAAATTTTGATTGCAGGGTTCATGCATTTCATGGGTGTTTCTTTTGAAATGAATACCACAGCAGGGTTGATGGTTTTACGAGTTGTTCATTATGTAAGCTCCCGCTCTTGGACATTCTCTCCCCACAGAAGCAGATCAAGTCATGAAATGTTGATACAGTCTCTGTTCTATTACGCCCACTTTCGTGGCTAGAATGGTAGATGTCTGATTGGAGACAATCAAAGTTAGCTGTGCAATAGGCCACGCTGTTCTAAAATCATCAGTTTGGCTACTGAATCATGGCAAAAGCATTGTGATATGAACCACCCTTTCCATGCGAGAAGCGTTGTCATTTGATAAAGAAATTCAAATGGTTTGTAGTGCAATTTTTTTCAGCCAGGGAAACTCATGGATTTTGTCGAGTTAGAAAAGAGGCTGTATCAACATGTCATGACTTGATCTGCCTCTGTGGGAAGATAATGCCTCTTGGATTGGCTTCTTGAAATCATGCTTTGTGCCAAGAAGTATAGATCTTGGAATCATGTGACTAAGAGACAGATCCATCAACAAGCCATTGTCTGTTCCAGGAAATAATGAAGGTCAGGTCAGACCACTTTATGTTCTCTATTTCATTATTCCAAACTGATTGAGATCGAACTCATGAACTAGCCCAGACTAGAATAAACTGGATAGATCACTCATCCACTCAAGAGTCATTAGATTGGTTCTCCCTGAATTACTCTTGAAACATTATTACTGGCTGCGTCTGCATCTTTGAGTTTGATTATTAGCTAAGAGTCTGCTCGGGGATCATAAGGAAGACTTCTATAAATGGATCTTGAAACGTTACTGGAATAGGTGCCTGGAAACTTGGTCACATTTGGTAATTAGATGCTCTGATTGCAAAAAAATCAAACAAGTTATTTTTCACATGAACTATTCTTTGAGTGTACCCGGAGGGAAAGATTGTACCTCATCACATGAATAATGAACACTGCATTTGTCATCAACCGCTCATGGAATCTAAGGACTCCTTAGACTGAAGCGACCCAACTCAGTAAGAAGGTTACGATAACCTTTGGAATAAAGAATTTTTTTAACATTATTCAAAGAGAAGCTCATTACAAAACCTCAACCTTCGTTTTCCTAAACATTCTTAAAGAAAGCGTAGCCTGTTTTTTGGAATTATTACTTGATCTTATTTTCCAAATATATACAAGTTTATGTAAAGAATATTTATTGCAAAGGGTCAACATCTCATTTGCCAACCAGGTAACCATAAGTTGCAGCATAAGGTGTCACATATCATGTGTAAACTGCATGCATCCATTTTAGTGTGAACACCTCATAATCATCAGAGGATGGGAAATGGATTTTGCTTGCCCAAACGAACTTGTCATTTCTTTTAAAGAAATTTCATTGAATAAAAAAATACTCTTGAAATTGGAAACAGTTCTTTATCTTCTTGTTAAAAGTCTTTATTTCTCTGCTGCAGTGTCTTTGAATTTTCCTTTTACTGTTATGCTGTGTGACTTAGGAGACTTATGATAAGGGTATTTGAACAGCTTCAAATTAGAAGATGAAGTGATTTAAGTTTTGCTTTTCAATTTCTATTTTAAAGAGTCTCTAATTTATTCACATCTTGAATGTGATTGTTTCCATTTGTAGTGCTCAAATCATGAAAGCAAAGAAAACAAGGATTATTGAACACAAATGTACCAAGTAACCAACAAGACAAATGCATGAACTACCCTATATGACTGGATATAAGCAGACCCCCCCAAATTCCAGTCAAAACCTAGTATCTCATGTATAGGCCGACCCCCCTCCTAGCAGCTCTATTTTGCTGACAGTAAGTCGATACGATGCCAGTTGCATTGAAACTGAAAGCTCATGAATCATCAAATGACACGCTAATTTTAAAAACGTATATTATTTTTAAAACTATAAAAGAAATTATAAGTGTTCACTTATGGTGTTTGTTTTAATCATATTACATATTATTCTCGACAAATTGTTAACGAACGACAGTCAACAACGTTTGGTGCATGAAGTGTTTATTGGAGATGAGATATTTGTTACAAGCCTTTTCATTGGCTAAATTATGTAGGTCAACCAATC
Source organism: Steromphala cineraria (assembly GCA_916613615.1). Classification (NCBI taxonomy): domain Eukaryota; kingdom Metazoa; phylum Mollusca; class Gastropoda; order Trochida; family Trochidae; genus Steromphala; species Steromphala cineraria. Next base: position 24,889,427 of record OU744728.1, on the reverse strand, counting down.
AGCAAGTCGGTTTAAAAAAGATGTACGAAACATAAAACGTGGTTGTAATAATTTCATGATAACATTTTGTCGATACAATATAGATGTTATCATGCCTAAATTAGTAATGTATTCACATTGCCTTGCATTTCCATTTCATTCCATTTTCAGCAAAAGTATTAAAAAAAGGTTGAATTAATCAACATCATTATACAAATAATATAAATCTGCATGAGAATCTACTTAATCATTTGCTAATTGAATGAAGTATTAATTAGACAATTGACTCATGATGGTAAAACAAGATTCATTTGCATTTAAGAAATTGATTTTTGCTCAAAGTAGAGACCAAGTTGTGTAATCACATTTAAATATTGATGAATCTAACCGTCCAATCAACAATACACTTGCACTCCAAAGGGAAACTACCGTATATTACAATGTATACGGCGACCTCGTACATAGGGCGACCCCCTTTCTCAGCCCCCCAAATTGCTGCCAAAATCATATATCTCATTTATAAGGTGACCCCCCTTCTAGCAGGTCGCTGAAACAGTCGACATGACAGACAACTCGTTGACAAGATTGCATAAGGGTAAATTTAGGTCGGTAATTTTTAAGTGAAATGTCATGCATAATTAAAAAATAAATAAATTACTTACGGTGTTTGTTATTTTATTCAATGATTTATCATTTGCTTCTGATAACAAGCAAGGCTACAGTCAACAAACTCCCATTACTGTGTCATGTTTCGTTTTCATCATTCTCATTCAGAAATCTAAACAAACGTTCAGTCAACGTACTGGTAATGCTATATTTGTATCAAGCCTTTTCACTGGTTAAAAGAACGGAAGTTGTTATAGTGCACCAATCAAAAAATCTAACACAAATTGCATATTGAAAAGGCCTAACCGGTGTAAAGAATAATTGCTGCCTAGTAAAAACTGAGTTATACATCGCCTTCATAATTGATAAAATAATTTGGGCAGCATAAGTTTTGTTAAATATATCCATAGAGAAAAATAAAGTCACAATATCAGTCATCAAAACATTGTTAATTCATCAATTAATCATTATAAATTTATTTTTATCTTTAATTATGTCAAGTTATTTCATCACAAGGTTCTATCTCGTATGACACCGACACTAACATAACATGTTATCGGCAAGCAAACACGTGTTGAATATTTCCTTTGGTCCGGTAAATGGATAATTTTGATTGATAAGTTATTTTGAATTTTCATTCATTTTTCTCTTTATATTTTCATTTAAAAATAACAATAAAACAAAGGTATTTTATTTTACAAGATTAAATTTGAGATGACATCGATGATTGTGTAATGGACATCCGGTGTAAACATCGACTCGCTTGACTTGTTGGGTTGGCAGATACCCCTCACTTGGCCTCTAGTTTTTGACCTTGTGTATTGGGCGACCCCCTTCTTTGACCCCCTAATTTCTGGCATAAAAAACTCGCCTTATACATTGAAATATACGGTAATAATAGTAGACAGCTTGTTAAAGTTCATATTTATGAACCTAAATATCTCTTGAGATTTCAGTATAACACTGCGTACCTTAGTGTATAGTGTCAAATCTATGACTTAATAGGATGGAAGAACACAAATGCAACACATGCCATAAGCCAATCGGGCCTTACAGGCCAGATGAGCGAAAACTTACAGAGGAAACATGCTTTGAATCACCAGCATAACATGCAGCCAAAGGTTTCGCTACACAATTTCAGCATTTTAGTATTTTTTTCGAGAAGCAAAAGGCAAAAAGAAGCTTTTAAGGTTTAACTTAGAAATACATGCCAAATGGTAAAGGATGATAATAACAATGTCATATCTGGCATCACACTTCCAGAATCTGCAAAAGCAACAAGCTGTGTTTGTGAAACACGAATGCCCCCGGATGCATCCTGCTCGCTGTGTCAAGGTCAAGGTCACAAGGTCAAATGTCATGGTGTCTTTTGAAAGGTCTCATCACAAGGTATCCATACGTCAAGTATCAAAGACCTAGCTCTGACCAATCAAAAGTTATGACCAAGGTTAAAGTTTTTGTGGACAAACGGACAGACGGACGGACGGACGGACGGGTGAAAAACAATATACCCTCGGAATCTCCGATTCGGGGGCATAAAAATTCCCTGAACCTTAGAATGGTCCTTTGATGAAGGGTTAAGTTTTTGTTCATTGTTGTATTTAACCCTTGGTGCCAAGTTTCTGCATCATCAAAGATATAGATTTATTAGATGACTGCAGTAGTCATGTTGACATCCTCATCCTTCCCACTAAGTATCTATAAGCTGGATAAAAGGGTGGGGCAGGACTTACTGAGAACTAGAATTGATTTATCTGTAAGTGAGCTCTATGATAAGTCTGTCAGCTCTCTTACTGGCTTTCAAATAAATTCCACGGGCACTGAGTGCAATCTCTCCTTACAGTACATTATAAGAAATCAATCATGTCCACTTTACCTTTCAAATCACAGGTGAAGTGAAATTGCTGTGAAAATGTGAAATTAAATGATGGGCATTTCACTATAGACAGTGATAAGACACATTATTTGGCTTTTTATTCAAAAATCTTACAAGGATTAACAAAAACAATCTTGTTGAAATATCCTTTAAAATTACATGAAATGCTGAAAGTATCACATCATGTTATATTAGGTCATTTAGGAAAATACAGGGAGAAAGCTTGCAACACCATTTAAACTGTGCATTGATATGAAACCTGCAAGCACAGGCTGTGAGTGGATTTGATGGTTGTGCTATTGCCTCGCTGCATATAGAGCCACAAGGATCAATGTCATATAGCCTCGACTCATTTATGGCCAAAACTATAAAAAGATTATAATGCAGACAGATATGTCCAACTAGAAACAAATCGAGAGCCACATGGATGTAACTTTGTTGTAATAAACCAAAACCTATGAGAGTATACCAAAAACGAAGTTTGAACAAGTATGCAATCATATTCTTGGAAAAGAGAGCCATTGGCTCTGTAAATCATCAGGGTATCCATAATTCATCATACAAATAAACACAAATTCACTATATAAGGGGTAAATGGGTCAATCGCTAAATTATAATCCCGTTTAGTCAAGGCAATGGTTTTAGAGAAGTCAAAATAGCAAAACGTTTATGGATGAACAGATGGACCGAAGGATGGACGACGGACAGATGGACACCAAACACCATGCCATGCCCTAAGACTATTAGCTACATACAAGATGAGATATAGTTATTCATCATTCATATTCATCATTACTTATTTATTTCATTATAAGTAAGCAAGTCTATCTAGAAGCATTCAAGGGCTTAGACCACTGAGTTAATTGGCGCCAGATGTAATGGAGTTTGCTTGGCACTTACAAGAAACATTCCCCATTACCAACGCCAGTTACGTTTGGCTCCTGATTCGCACTTGCGTACATCTGTCAGTGTACCCAACCAACACAAGACAAGATAAACGAGTGCAGACTTTTGCCTACCATCATGTTCCGCTATACAAAGGAATGTAAACATCCTATAACCTTCATGTATACCTGTATCTACTCGTCCATTTGTTTACTAACAAAATCTTACTTTTTCACAGTTCCTCATTTTCGTTTTTTTAGAAAGGAAAATTTGTATCTACTCGTCCATTTGTTTACTAACAAACTTTTTACTTTTTCATTGTTCCTCAATTTTTTTTTTTTTATAAAGGTATTTTTTTTGTTCTAATAATGAATGATATTTCACACAAAAAAATGGATAAATATTATATGCTACAATAGTGAATGGGAGAAGTCTGACCTAGGATCGTTTTATATCATAACAATGACCTATTCAAAATAAAATAATATGCTACAATAGTGAATGGGCCTTGGACCATTTTTCACATTTGTTTAAAACCAGTCTTTACTTTTACTTTTACTAACAATATCAAAGCAATGACCTATTTAAAATTTAAAAAAATAATGATGTTTGATGTATAAATAATGATGTATCCAGGGATCTCTCCGAAACTCTTGATACATCAATACTTTCCCATCAGTATTCTTTATAAAGAAGAGAGAACTGACTTTTTTTTATCCTATATGTTCTAAAATTCTTGATAATGTTTAAATTGAAATTTCACATTTATTTACTAAAGTTGGGTTTTTTTCTCCTGTGAAAGCCTTGTTATTGCTCTTTGAAAAATATAACGTTTCAAACAATCTGACCAATCCAGTCTTTGCAGATAAGATATGGAACCAAGAATAGCTAAATCATTAAAGGGGGTCTGCAACCTGAATTTTTAACTTCCTGAGTTTAATTAGCAGGGCCCCGAAAAGAGTCGAAAATGTTCGGTAGGGACAAAAATCGTTTGGTTACGAACCGCTTACAGTTGACAGCCAGTACCAAGTTTGTGTCATGTGACCCCCCTTACCCGTCTGGACGCTCTCATTAACGATGGTCAATTAGGTTTCACGAGCTAGGTTGTTGATTCCCTTTAAACATTCAGATATATCAAAGTAGTTGAGGCCAACCTAAATTTGAAATTTATCCCAGCATGTGATCAAATTAACTATTGATTTTTTGCTAATAGATTGCCAGTAAGTGGAAATGGAAGAAAAATAGAAATATCCTATTTCAAATGAATCTATATAACATCAGGACAAATCACAAAGAATTGATTTATCTATTTACTTCCTCTAAATCTATATGTTTGAAAATTGTTCCCAAACCATTTAGTGATTAATAGAAAACGACATTTGTTACATTAAACCTTAATAATAGAAAAACAAATCTTGAATTTCAAAAACGAGTTATTATTGTACTTTTATTTAGACACATTTACAAAAGTAATTAAAAAGTTCTGTTCAATTATTCTCAATAGAAATCAATAAAATTGTATCAAATTTTAAAGAAAAATTATCATTTTAAACTTCTTTGAATTGTCGACTTAATGTAATTTAAAACCCTTTCACTTTTTGGTACAATATGATGAGAGAAACACAAACATTATATATAAAGACATATTTTATTTTCTTTGAACTCATCAATTAAAAACAGAAAGATTTACAAAATAACAATAAACCTCGGTAATAGAAAATAAATACTTTCATATTTCAAAAGGATCGATTTTTCAATTATCTTTGAACTCATTGATTTAATGCCAATTTTTTTTTTTATTGATAACTTTTCTATAATTAACTTCTCAACATTTAGCCTACAAAATCGGAAAACATGAATATCTTCAAACTAATTTTCCAAGAGTTCTGACATTCACAACCCATATCCATCAAATCAAAATTTCATATGACAGCAGACCCTTACTGAATAAGTATTACTTTATTCCATGAAATAAGTTCTAGGTCCATATTGTATGTTGTCAAGTTATCTGCATCACAACGATTTTCTTTTCGGTATGTACATTGTATGTAGTTAATCTTTATTCCAACACTAGGAAATGTTTAAAGCATCAATATCAATGAATAATAAAAAACAATATGAGAAGAGAATTTGATAAACTATCCCATGAATACACATTTACAGAAAGTCTGCTATCATAGTGTAGCAGGAAAGAAAATCCAATATTTTCATGCTGGATTCGAACCCGGGACCTCCAGGTTGAGAGTCCTTGTAACGCTCCACCTGATCGGCCAAAGAGATATCCCTCCAGCCAAAGCCAGTAGGAAGTAGTATACCTCTACCTGTCACAATAGTTTCATGAAATTGAAAATTCTTCTGTAGGATATCAGTACTCAGAAGTTGTCTGTAGTAAAGATGTTTTCATAACTGAGTGACAAGATATGTGCTCCCCGACCCGTGTTAATCCCAAATTAACAAATCACAAATCAAGTGACACGGGTGGATTGTGCTACCGGTAATAGATCAAACATGCTACAAACATGTGCTGAAGAGATTAAAATTTCACATAACAAATCCCTTTGAAGAAAGTTTTGATAGTGGATATGCTGATTAATGATCGGACTGTCCGGTTTTCTGGATGTGATTTCAGTACAAATATACGGATGTGGTTTGAAAAATGTGCGTCCGGATCCGGAAGCACGAGGTCTGGATAAGTGAGTACATTTACTGAGGAAAATATTTGTCTTACTATAAAATCGTCCAGATAGAAAGGGTTTAGGTTATCTGAGGTCCTGATTACTGATTAGCGAGGTTTTGAATGTAATACTACTATTATTTCCAAAGTATACAAGTAGACAGCCCTGATGCTTTCTCTACACAAATTGGAATCAAAAGAATAATAAATTTACAGTCGAACCTCGTTTATCCAGACATTTTGGTGAAACAAGAACATTGTCCAGAAAGTAGGTCTGTAGGAAGTCAGCATTCTGTAGGTGTCTGTTATTGAGATGTTTTCATAACTGCCAACATTATGTTCTCATGTGACAATCTCAATACAAGTCTCAAATGAAGTGATTCAGGTAGATCGTGCTAATTGATCAATCAATCGATTGCTAGGTGATTAACAATTAAGTAACGAGTTGTGTCGAAGACAATCGTGAGAATGCTTATTAGCACCAACACCATCTGGTTATCTGGATATGATCTCAGAACAAATATATACACATGATTTGATAAATCATCCAGGAGCACAAGTGAGTATACTTACTAATGAAAATTTTCACTCCACTACAAAATCGTCTGGAAAGCAAGGTTTAATATTTGAGATCAAGAAAATGAAGTTCGACTGGAGACATTTCATTAGAGAAGCACACACAATAAAACTTTCATGACTACACTTTCTGAAATTATCCAAAACATTCCTTAGTGGTTGATTTTCAGGAATTACTTACACACTTATGAATCAAATCTTTTAATCAGAAGCAAATAAATCTATTACTTACCAATGAGAATAAAATATCTTCCAAATTGCTAAGGTCAGTTAAAACTGGATTCTCTACACTATAGCCAATAAATGTTCACACAAAAAATATGCAAGCTCCAAAGTCAGAATTCTTTTGAAGAGCAAGGACATTCCCAACAAGGTCCTGCTGTGCTCCAAGAAGCTATATTCATCCTTGATAGGCACTAATAGTCTCCATAGTCACCTGATCAATACTCAACATCTACACCAGTCACTGACTACCTTGAAGAAGTGCTACCTTGTCTGTCTCTATTGGTCCTCATTTAGACAATGGTACCTTGTTAGTCTATATCTGTTCCCTGCTGAAACAGGTCTCATTTAGACAATGGTACCTTGTCTGTGTCTATTGGTCCTCTGCTGAAACATGTCCCATTTAGACAATGGTACCTTGTTAGTCTATTTTGGTCAACTGCTGAAACATGCCTCATTTTGACAATGGTACCTTGTCTGTCTATATTTGTCCTGAAGAAGAACAAGTTCTTATGGATAATCAACTTCTTTATTGCATGATCATCGATAAAGAAATAAAGAAATTTATTATCCATAAGAACTTGTTATTCTTCATCAAACCTGCTTTTAAAATGCCTCTCAAAGAAGTTATATTTGTTTTCTGCAGAAAGATGTCTCATTTAGACAATGGTACCTAATGTCTGTATATTGGTCCTCTGCTGAAACATGTCTCAGTTAAGAAATAGTAACTTCATTTCATGAACTTCAACATTCAACTTCCTTCTTACCAAAAACTCATTTTCTAACATCTGCTTTTATTAACCTCAACCATTTACATCCCTTATAAACTTTCTCAACTTAGAACCCCAGCCTGTCTCTTTCAAACTGAACCTCAATCTTCAAACAACCTTCACCATTTTGGCATTGGCTTGAGTTTCAAAGGTGAGGTGAGGTGAGGTGATTTTGGTTTTAATGCCACAGTAATGAGGTTATGCATTGCGGTGAAATCTAGCGAACCATGTGTAATACAGTGACGAAATTCAGTGTAGTATTGCATCCAAAGCTTACTGCATGCCGACCAATCTCTATTGGAGACAAGTTTGCCAAGCCCCTGGTCAAACAACTGAACCACTGCACTATCCCGCCCCTTACCTTGATAAACTCCACACAACCTCCCTTAACCTCATCCTCTCAACCTCTCTTCAAGCGAAGAATAGATCAGTTCTGTTCTTGCATACCTTCAGCTTTATAACAGAGTCCAACCAGACTGTCAAGTATTTCCCCCAAGGCAGACAGGTAATTATTTCTTCAAGGACTAGCTGTCCTCTTGCTCCAAGACTACATTTATTTCTCCCCCATTTATTCAATGCCTCGTGCTACTTGAATGACTGTGGAGGAGATTCACAATTTTAGCACAATTTAAAGGTCGTCCTCCTTTCTAGATTTATTGGTCACTGCTCAGGAATAGCAAAAATGAATTTAAGAATTCTTGTGAACATCTGACTTTCAGAGATATGTGCAGTGCTTGTTATTACTCAAATAGGTTCCTTTCAAGGGGGCGGGGGCCTCTTAGAAGAGAAACTCAATAGCTGATTTTATTATTGTATGGGAAAACCTGCGAAAAAAACAAAACATTTTTGTACAAAGTTGTGAAACCTAAACTCTATGCCAAAACTCAACCAAAGCTGATAGTCAAGTTAACCAATTATATGAGTCCCACCAAAACCCGTCTTTACCTAGTCACCAATTCTGGAATATTCTCTTTAACAAATTAATTTCATGGAAATCAGCCAGGTTTGACATGGATTATTTCAAAAGTGTGACCATAAACATAAAAACATATGAAGGAAGGAAGAAATTGATCCAATGTAGATCAAGTACAGGGAAAACGATTTTCTGCTGATTAATGAGAATTTTATTCAAGCACACATACGACGCTGAAACACTCTGTAACTAAATAATTGACAAATTGCTCCCATGCTCATGAATATTCTAATAACTCTTACAGAAGCCTGCTCTTTCAATAAAATCTTCATATTTTCTGTTTAGGCAGCTAAAATGTCAAATAATGTCAAACGAGATAAACAAAAACCCTTGAAGGTTTGCACAGAATCTCTTCCCGGCAAATCAATACTACTTGTAAGGTTCTACCATGTTTACAAGCCATGCTGCGGCTGGTGGCCTCTCATAAAGATATTAAGATCATTTACTCCGATATCTAGCTGCTCCTAGCAGAAAACTTGTCGTAAAGCCAACCTGAACATTGTTTGGGCAAGGTGAAAACGTATCGAGCAACTCCTCGTTTAGACCTTGCCATCACAAGGTAGAAAACTGGTGATCCGGAGCAGCGACGCCTATCGTGATCACGAGTTACGCCCCTTATCAGCTCTTTCAACAATAGCCAATGAAATTGCCATGAACATTCGGAACAAATTCAAAATACTAACAGACGATCTTTTTGAAAACTATCTGAGTGAATTTTAATTTTAAACTTCAGTCCGCATGGTTGTTTTCATGTTTTTGATGAGCACCGAGAATGCAGAGAAGACAAACATTAATGTATCACTCATTTTTCTCTCTTGTAAAACGCATACAAACATATTTTTTCAAATCGGTTAATTTAACATGCTGTTTTAAGATTGGACTATTCTACTTCCGTGCAGCGGGTTGAAATGCTAGCACAGAAATTACGGCCAATACTTTTTCGTTTCGCCCGTGCATTGTGAAGATGGGGTTTCATTTGAGGAAGGATACATATTGTGTCTCATCCATAGCAACTAGGTGAAGAGTATTACTGGAATATTGTTTTCGAAAATATGACAAATGAAAACTGTCATTTTGTTACTATAATATTCTACTAATACCGTATTTCCTTGAATAGACGCCCCCGGCGTGTATTTTTTCATACCCCCTTTACCCCCGGCGTGTATTCGAGACCCGGTGTGTAATCCATGCCCGGCTTCTATTTATGTTTTAGTAGGAAATAGGAGAATACATTATTTGCATTCAACTACAGGAGCATTAATTAGTCAACGTATCATTCTGCGTCTATTCGAGACCCGGCATGTATTTACTTAAAACAGCTATACCCCCGGCCTCTATTTGAGACCCTGCATCTATTCGAGAAAATACGGTATATGGAATAAAGAAGTTGTTAATCAATTTAATTTGCACCTCTATACCACAAACATCTTAAATACCAATCAAACTGCATAAAAATAAATATATATTTTAACAACAGTCATTATTCTGTCAAATAAGGAAGCAAATTCAATCATCTCTCAAGCCTTCTAATCATTTCAGGAAACGAATCCATCGAGCTCCAGAAAAAGCTTCATGATCACGATTTTGTGAATCTCTCGTTTATCATAGGCAGGAAGAATTATAGACACACTCTTAACAGAGTCGAGTGTCTAGATATGAAGTGCATAGTTTGCTTCTAATAACCACTTAGGTCTGGTACACCAAATACATCATCAATGGTTCGAAATGAGCTTTTGCATGCTATCCCAATGTTGATGCAAATATGTCTTCTACCTTAAGAGGTAGTTCTATCAGTTTTCAGGGGTTTACCTTTTTGCTTTGTTTTAGTGTTGAGTGAAATGATTAATTGCACTCAATATTTAACTTATGTTACAATTTACTAAAGATAAAATGTTTAAGTGAAATATATTCAAATTAACAAATTATTAATCCTGCAATTACATTTCCTTACTTTTAGCTAATGGTGTTCCGATTATTGATTATAATCGATGTTGATCAGCCACCATCTTCCGATAAGATGATCAATTGCAAAGTCTTACAATCAATTATCAGTTTACGGTAACTAGTTAAGAAGAAATTGTTCTTACATAATTATTCAAATTGTTTCCTAAAATGGGGACAGTGTTCTTCCTAGAGGGGGTCCTTGGGACATTTGCCTACCCTTTTTGCTTGGTGTCACTTAAAATTTGGAGAAGTAGGATACTTTTACCATTGCAGGGGGTCCCATCCACTCAGAAAAGGCCAAAATGACCCCCTCAACTGACCACCTAGGAACAACAATGGGGGAAATGCAACACAAATTGATAACCTTTACTAGTCAAATATATGAACAGGTTGATAGTACTGTTGTCTGTTCTGATGTATGGATAGATACACTTTTGAAGTGAACACTACTCGTAATTTTATTTTTTTTTCAAATAATTAGCACCATTTACTGTACATTTTCAAATACAAAGAGTGATCAATCTACAAATATGACCTGCTCAGTTCAGGGACTCGCTAGCACAATGTTTTGTAAGTCCTTGCTAATTTAAATGAGTCCTTCAAAGTGAAAGCAATAGCACCAAGACAAACACCTTGCATCCCAGGACTCACAGTTTAAATTTGTATGAGTATTTGAAGCAGGACTCAGAGGTAAATTTATCACTTACAAAGCAAAAAATATTTTTCTCCAAATTTACCACTTGATTCTACGTACTGTCCAACTCAACAGGTTACGTGGAAAAAATTATTTGAGTAGCCTGAAAGATACATTGTAGACTGCAGAGTTGACTGAAAGAAAGGAATCAAAAGTTGTCACTCAGAGTCATTCCAAGTTAATTTCATGAAGGATATGAAACAAATTTAAGAAGGGATGAGTATTAATGAAAAATCTCACGATACGAAATGTATCACGATACATTGTTGTAAGGATAACTTCATGCATATTTTGTGAAATATTCAAGATGGTGGAAATTTTGTGTTAACAGATGACCGAAAATCAAAGATTGGGTTTTATTTTAAATCAGATTGCTTCAAGCTTAATGTAGTTACAGTTACTGCACAACACTAGCTGGTTTTATAGTGTTCACTTAGTTTTTCTTTTCATTTTTAAGTAAAGGAAATCTATTTTTTGTGTATCACGATACAGGAAGCTCATGATACAATAATCACAATTTCCCAAGCTACGATTGTATCAATGAATCATAACAGCCCTAAAAACAAAGCATTGCTTCAAAACCAAAATATTGAATGTAGACATAAAAGTTTGAAATAAAACAAATTTCTAATACAGAAAGTTTTAAATTATTAGCTGTCAGGTGGTTATAGGCTTCTTCTTTTGGCTTTTTGACTGATCGTATCATAAATCACAAAATGAAGTTTGAACAAAAACTGATTTCAATATCGGACTTGGATAATTTGCCGTTCAGCAGAATGTTTTTATTTTAGGCCCAAAGCAAAAATATACTTTGTTTTAGAGCACTCAACTGACCAATATTTATTTTTGCAACTGAAAAGTTCTTTTCAGACAAATTATGTTAGATACCAATCATGTATCAAACTTTCTAAAAATCATAATCAACACGTATCTTTATCAATTGATTACCAATTTACATAACATAAATCTATACAGATACAAGGCTTTATTAAGACATAAAAAAAAAGGTAAAAAAAAATACCAAATATTTAAATAAAACATTTCCCTACCTTTGACCCTAACGTTTGATTGTGTGTGAACGGAAACACAACATTATTGTTCTGGCATGAGAATACATATTCAATAAGATGAGGAGAAAAGGTTGATCTTTTCTTTTCATTATTGTCAATAAGTAAATACATTACTATGAGGCATTTCACGAATGACCGTCTCTTTCAGAATAATGACTATAATGAGTACTTCCTTATCTAATGTTTAACCCAGAGTAAGCTGAATGACATAGCACACTGGACAGGATAGCCACTCCTTGATTGTTCTCATTTATCCTCAAAATGTCAGATTTCTTACTAATAAATCCTAAATTTACATGAATGAGATATTTGATAAATCAATTTTTTTTAGAGGGATTCATTTTCCATTTCCAAGTCCTGGTATTCAAACCTGAATGGGATCAGTAAACATCAAATATTTACAAACGAATAGAAAAACTATTTCAAATAGAAGTTAAAATGTTTCAATACCAACAAATATTTGTTGAATAAAGACATGTACATATCAAAATAATGAAAATATATATGGAAATAACATCTGAGGATATAAGATTGATATAGAATTATTCAAACTAAGTTAGTATTCAATGAAACATTTTTCAAATGATTCTTTTTTTAGCCTACTATGTAACTAGCACCAGGTAATTATTAGCACCTTTACAGCCTTATGACCAAAATGTGAAGGTATAATCATATATTTTGTTTAAGTTTCAGAGTCTACTATTGACAATTGTTGAGTGACAATGGTTGATTTAGACAAAAATGAAAAACAACTTGAATCACAGAGAGTTTTCATATCAGATATCAAAATGATAGCATGGAAAATTAGTTCCCTGTTTAAATCATACCATTTAGGATTTATAGGTTTGTGTCTTTGCATTTTCATCAGTTTATCATCACATAAATCTTCATTTCGACATTTCAGCCTCATCATTAGCACAACACAAAGTGAAACATCCTTAAAATTGTTTTGGTGGTCGTGACGAATGTGCATTGTTTTCGTTCCAATATTTTTGTTGGTAAACAAATGCACATGGAAAATCTAATGGAAAAGGCATAAATATATTTTGAAGAATGTGACAACAGATGATCATCAGAATAGACTAACATTTTCCTTCGACTCAAAATCGTTCTTATGCATGACATATGTAAAAATACAAATGCCATACGGCCAATGCCTCTTGCCGTCTTGGCACTACCAAATCAAAACATTTCCATTACAGAGAGGTCTGAGAGCAAGCAGCGAGCAGAACATAATCGGGGGTATAATCGATTTTATGATTAGCAGCATGAACGCTTACCTTGTGAAAGAGACTCATAAAATCCTCTTTTTGTCCAATATCAATTGTCGATATGGAATTGCAGTATATTTACTTTGCAAACGCGTGACGTTGAAAAAATATTGCATTTACATTTCCAACAACCTGTCATCTGCTTCAACGTCATTAGAATAATTGATATGTCTTTACGGCTAGTTAGAACTCAACTTACATCCAGTTTCGATGTTATCCATATCATAGGTTATTTTTATAGATTTTAATTTCTACTTGCTTCTAGAAAGCCTAAATGCTGTTGTTCATGTACGTAAAAGCATTGAGCTGTTTACTTTCGGTAAGAATGCATGCCTCAAAATCCTCATATGCAATTTGCCATCCTACCAGCAGTATCACAAGCACTTCCGGTTTATTGACATGACGTCAAAGAATTCACTTTCTATTCCTGTAGGAGTTCGAATCTCGTCTTTTATTCCATGTCGTTTGGGAAAATATTTGTACTTTTTTTTCAACTTTTGTATTACTATATTGACAACTTATGAATAATTAAAACCTAATGAATTATTATTATGAATGATTATTCGTAAAACATTTCCTGGCTATAAAAGAATTATTCAGAATTAGGAATCCACTGACTACAAATTGAAGTGAAAAATGTACGTAGTTCATTTCAGAAAGTACAGCAATCATAATTTGACCCAGCAGACCTACGTATTTAAGCTTTATTTGCCTTCTTGAATATTTTTAAACGTCAATTTCATATATATACTTAAATTTATTTATGGAGTTTCTTAAAAAATACATTTTCTATTACAAATAAGATATCATATTAATCTATAGACGATTTAATACCTTCCATAAGAAATGTTTAAAACATTAAAAATAAAAACCTGTCAATAATGTAGGAGACGTAATCCATGTTGACTTTATGTATCCGGTTTTAATATGGTGGATATGGTTCGGGGCTATAGTAACACGTACGTTTTTGATATTAATATCATTAAGGATCTTTATATGTACAGTGACTAAGATGATTTTCAACAATTATAAAATATATAATTTCGTATTTTTATAACTTTTTTTTTGTGCTTAATAGATTTGATATATCAATTAAGTAATCAAGTTGATGTATACATCAACATGTAATTACATTTGGTCTTGAATACATTGAGGGTTTTTTACTCGAAAATTCGAAAACATAAAACTTAACATCCGGTACATGCTTACTTTTAAGTGTTTTGACGTTTTTCTTCAATGTTGCCATTTTAAATCTACAAAATATTTTCAGAATACTGTTACATCAACCTATCAGCTGGATGTACACATACATGGCCACATAGACTAACATTTAGTCTCAGAAGTATTTTTTTTCAATATTGACAACATTTTAGACAATTAATGTATAATTTTAAAAAATTGAGCCCAGAAGAAGCCTAAGCTCCTAAAGCTGAGCGATCTAGACTTGCCATACTTTTCTAGACTTAGATTGGTCATCAATTAATTTTTTTTGCTATAGGGTGACCCGGTCTGGATGACAGACTAATGGCCACACACAATTTAAATAAATTTAGATCAACGGGTTTTATATTAGGTCATACAGAATCTCACAGATAAAGATAAACTGGTGTACAGGAAGCTCCGTTGTTAACCTCTTCGTAAGCAAATCTAAATTTGAAATTTCAAAATCAATATCACCGAGTCTCATATTTACAATATTCAACGATGTTTCACGAGGAGTGAATTATCAAATTGATAATTCTCTCCTTATGAAACATCATTAAGTATTGTAAACATGTTGTCAGTCTGTTCTGCCTGATTAACCATGCGTACACGGGTCATAGGTTATGTCAAAGTTGAAAGTCTTTGCTGAAAAAAAACAAGTAACTTGAATAGAACCCGGCGTTGCGTAAGAGAAGGTAACGACCCACATTTAACCGTACATCGTTCTTTTAAAATGTGACGAAATCAACATGAATATTTGTTTACTTTGTATTCTGCGAGTTAACTACCTTTTTCCTTAAAGGAGTAGAAATTGTCTTGGCGATACGAAGGTAAAGTGGTTTTCGTTTTCAAAAGTATTTTCACAGTTTCCTTTAACAATTGTACCGTTATTACAATTCAATTCAATTCTTTATTCTCATAAAACCACCTTGGTGGTACAAGAGCATATTCACAAAATGTAACACATATATAAATAAATAAATATATAATTCAAGATGGAGGATAGACTCACAAAGTTTATATAAGACTTTTTTATCAATAGTTGCAATTCAAGAAAGCATCTCATTAAACTTGTTTGTGTATGATAGGTATATAAAATGACAATCACGAAGTAAAATAACAAGAAAGCTTATTGTGATTATCAGATTGATATCCGTAAATGGGTAACTTCTTTTGATTGTTATCGATACTGCAAAAACCTACGTTTCAAAATTATAAACAAAACATTTTTGTTCAACATAACGATATGTAAAATTATTAACTAGAATTTCGCATTTTAATATTGAACATACATATATGTCATTCACGAACATGTGGCATAAGATGGCCTTCTATTGAAATATGCAAATAAATTTTGATGGCTTAATTGATATTGAAAAATAAAGAAAAGATATAAGCTGGCACCAGCTTATATAAAAAAAGAACATGTAAGTTTGAATATCGTCTCCCACATTTACAAACAAAATTGGCGAAAAACATCAGAGGATTCTTTGCAGGAATGTCAGTGAAAACGATAAACCGTATTGAATTATCTCCCTTTGACTACGTTTTTTTTTAATGCGGTCCGATTCTTTTAGATTTAAAATTATTATTTTATTTGTTTAGAAAAATATTTATTATTATTTCATTATTTATAGTTTTGTTCCTGTATAAATAAATTATTAAATATGTACAACCTTCCATTTGTAATCATTCTTGACACACATAATAGTCGGAATGAAATTATCGTATATTAAAGAAGATTGATCCAGTCCGAACCATGCGATGTTTATTCTTTCTTATATAGAAATATATACCGTATATGTGCTTCATTTTAGTAAAGTATTTTCACATTACATCCGCTTAAAGCTTTCTGCACACAGTTTGATGATTCAGAGTTATGTTATGTCACATGTTCCTACCCCTTCCAAAAAAAGTAAAACATTCATGCAGAAATTTATTTTTATTCACGGCGAAGCGTGAGCGTTTTCAATGAGATTTATTATATGCTGTTTGTTTTAAAATCGTTGTAATAATTTTTCCCGATGAAGAGTAACAAATAAATGTCCCTTCACAAGAAAATCTCCAGATGATTAAAAATTATATATTTAGTACCATAATCTATATAGTTTATATGCCAGTTTGTTCCAAATAGATTTCAAGCAAGTTCATAGAATATGACAAAGAATATAATCGGAATAAATTTTCTTTATTGTAATTACATACGACTCTTATCAGGTAGTGATGCCCATAGTATACTATCACATATTTAAATTTCGTTTCCCTAAACGGTATCAGCTTACTTTTTAAATTATCCTCTGCATGACGCGCACGCGCGAAAGAGCGCATTTCCAACACGTGCTTTCATATGCCTGGCTAAACCATGAACTTTCATAGCAAAAATTGCTTATAACCTTCAAAAGAGAAAAGGCTGATCTCATAGATATTGAGATTGCGTCAGTGATATGACGGAATTCGGGATATTGAAATGAACTACAATAGAAATAGTTAATGCAGGACTTGAAAATCAAGACAAGTGACAGCGGAAATATCTTGCAACTTGACAAGGACAGGAAACGACGAAAATGGATCGACAACTGTGTTTAAAAAATATATACGCTGCAGAGTGAAATATATTGTAATTCTGTATGTTTTAAATATCCATGTACTTATGTTTTATTTTATTTCAGGTGTTTTAATTGTAGCAGCCCAGAGTATTAGCTGAGAGCTTGTACATTGCAGGCCTGTAATAATGTATCTTGCTGTCACAATATTATTGGGGCGGGATAGCGCAGTGGTTAGCGCGTTCGGCTTCGGATCAGAAGGTCCGTGGTTCGAATCCCGCCAGGGGCTCGGCAACTTTGTTTGCAGTAGAGAACTGTTCTACACGCAGTCAGGTTTGGGTGCAATGCTACACTGAACTTCAGTGCAGTACCATCCATGGTTGCTAGTTCCAGCCGATGCTCGCAGGTTTCACCGCAACGCATAGCCACAATAGTGTTGCGGGCTTTCTCCCTGCAATAATACTAGCAGCCGCGATATAAGTGAAATAATCTTGAAAGCGGCGATAAACCCCATCTCACCTCACCTCACAATATTATTCTTTACTCTGACCTGCTAGCCACTTCAGCTTTCTATCCTTTGTTCTCTATTGTTAGGTAAGCTTACTTCTCACTTTGCATGCTCTCTGAATCTATTAAGGTAGCCTGCACAGCGGCTGTACTATTCACTGCATTACTTCACTTTGCATGAAGAGCACGAGCACACGACAGATGACACTTTGATCTTTGTCAAGTTTTGGGTATCCTTCTCACCTGCTACATATAGAACTTGTAAGCTTTATTTAAACTTGAACGTCAACATTTTGATATTTTTAATGCTGGTAGGTTAGTTTTCAGCAATTTTGTTCTTTATGGTGGCCATTGATTTGTCAAGGAGATTGCCAGAAAAAATCACATAGGCCTATTTAACCTTGACTATAGTCTATCTCACAGCCCCTGGTCCTGGAACAAAATATCTTTAAAGCCTAAGTTTTATTATTGCTGCAAGTCATCACTGCAGTTTCAGGCTTCAGAGAGTTCCTTCCGCTTTTAATAATAAATTTTTGCATTTTGATTATATTTTCATTTCAGAGACTAAAATTTAGACTACCTTGACTATTTTAGTTATGTTGTATCAGCACGTGAATATGTATATGCCCAATTTGGATTGCGACCATTAAGTTATTGCTGGAGTTTGTGCTTGTTGATATTTCGTTAGTTTGAGGATCCAAACTTCAAGGGAAATTTGGCACGTGTAGTCCGTGACTTTGAAGTCTTGATGTCGTGAAACCGGACAATGAGGCACGTCAATCATTCAAACGTATTTTTCGAAACTTTTCTAAAGCAGTCAGTACGACATTTACAAATTGATATTTTTTCATGGGTTATATAACAAGTATTTATGTAAATGTGACGTGTGAATTTGGCTTTCGTGAATAGCCTATATGTGACAGTTATAAGATTTTAATTGAAAAACAGTATTTAATATAGTTTATAATTGTCATTTTGGGTAATGAATTTGAGATATATATATATTTTTATGACTTATGCCATTTACGTATTTGTATCAAAGCAAAACAATATTTGACGAAAACCATGGAGTGACTCTTTGCATCAGATGACGATAAGAAATGTCGCACTTTCCCTGACTCAATTGTTGAACTCGGTCTCACGTGTAGATATCATTTAAATGGAATTTTGTTTCATTCTCGATATAAGCTTTTCTGATTTCAAGTTCTTTGTTCAAGCAAATACTATCCACGACAACAAACGACAAACAAATCTTCAATACTGCTATCGACGTCCCTTTATTCAGAAAATATCCAAACTCTCAGCAGCGCTGTTTTGCTACCGTCGCGGTGTGGAGCTAAATAGGCTTGGCATATGGCCGACGAACTCGATCTTCGTATGCGACCTAATTTCTTCGCTTGTTTCGCGGACAGCGACTTACAGGTCCTGTAATAAAACGGAATGAATATACCATAAATAGGAAGGTATTTAATATACATGAGTCAGTCACAGCATTGTTTTTACCATATTGGCTTGAATTAACACAGTACTTGAGAATACACGCGCCACACTCGTACTGAAGTGTTTGAGCGCCCCGTACAAGATCTGGAAGCGCCCTGCACAACTCATACTTACCTGGTACGGGAGGTTACCGTGATCCGCAAGGCGGTCCTCCCAGGGCGAGGCCTTTCCATTGCACCTCGGACTGGCTGACCCCTGCGATCACCCCAAATGCGGGTGACTCGAGTACGTAATTTATAAGTGTGGGGGTCTGCGTTCGCGCTAACCCCTGAAATCTCAAATCTAAGAATAGAATTAGGAAACTACACAGGCCACTCTCGAGATAAAGAATAAGGGTACCAATAATATTCCTCGTCATAATTTCGAATTTCGCCCATTTCATATCATCCTGCTACATCAGCGTATATGTCTCCACTTTAGGCTACAAACTATCGATAGGTTGTAGCCTAAAGCGGAGACATATACGCTGATGTAGCAAGATGATTTCATATTGGAAACCCGTTTATTTTAAACAAAGCCCTGGGATTTATTTCAAGAGGAGGTTTAATTTAATCAAATTTAGTGACAATTTTACTTTGTAATGGAAGAATGATGCAAGTTAGACGCTGGGGTTTATTTTCTAAGTATCAACCCACTTAAAATGCTTAGAAAAGAAACAGAATTTACTTGAATTAGAACAACCTTAACTCATAACAGTTTCTGAATGCACAAAACGCTTTATATTGTCGTATTTGGTATCCAAAATAGTCTGTCATCTAGACCCTAAAGCAAAAATATTTAATAGATGTCTAACCCATTCTAGAAAAGTATAGCAAGTCGAGATCACTCAGCTTTAGTTAAGTTAAAGCATCGTCTGGGCTGCATTTTGTTATAATACATGATTTTTAAAAAAATATTGTCAATATTGAAAACATTACTTCTGAGACTAAATGTTTGTCTATATCCAATATATCTATATGTCTATATCCTGATAAACTTAATAATATATACATACCCAAATCTATACACCTACAAGTCATTATTGTCATCACAAAAATTATCCATACTGAAGAATCTCTCAAGATTTATAACTGTCATTGATAAAAAAACTTAAGAATTTGTAACAAAATCAACCTTCACCTTTGCTTATATTTATGTTTTTGCATGTATGTATATTATTTCTCTTGTACCACCGATGGTGGCTGAATGAGAATAAAGAAATTGAATTGGATTGATACGAGGATCGCTGGTAACATTCATTCATTCAGACAAAATCCGAACGCATACCCTCACATAACATACTCGAGTCACCCGAATTTGAGGTGTTCACGATGGCCCGATATCTGAAACCAAAGAATATTATCTCTTTTGCCACTACAAATTATGATAATTACGATATATAATTTTTAATTTAATCTACCCAGTGATCCTATTTAATAATCTTTTTGGCTAGTATCGATGTTTAATACTTTGAATTGATCAAGAACGAGATATCAGAACCAGTCAGCCTGTTTTTGGAATCTTTTGGTTTTTGTATACCTGCAAGTTTATTAATGTGTCATGTAAACTCTCTATGTAACGTTCGTCTACGGTTAAATTTTGTATATTTTTGTGCCTATACAGGACTTTTTTATAATGAAATATGAAAACTTCCTCTGGAATAATAAAGTCAAAGAATATTTTAACGAGTGTCATTGAACAAGTAATAGATTTTGTCTGAACTTCCATGAGCGCTTGTGTCCTTGTGCATTATGTTGTCACGTGTTGAACTTTTACATAGTCTGTTCTTTAATTTGAGATATCAGGGGTTAGCGCGAAACCACACTTATAAATTACGTACTCGAGTCAAACCGAGGTGGAATGGAAAGGCCTAGCAACCGAGGTGGAATGGAAAGGCCTAGCAACCGAGGTGGAATGGAAAGGCCTAGCTTAAGCTTGTAGGACCGCCCTTTATAAATAATAATTTTTATTCAATAAAACGGCTGAATGAAATAAAATGCTGGTACAAACTTGAACAGTGAAATGGTTGTCCACTACCCATGAGATGAAATATCATATTTTGGTGGGGCAGTCACCCTGACATGGAAAATTAAAGAGGAGTAAAAACGCAAATAGAAGAAAAGCAAAGTCATTCGCTCCCAACAGACATCAAGTCATGAAATGTCTATCAAGCCACAGGGACTTGTATTGCTAATAAAAACTGTTCCTAGTAAGAATACTTGAATACGATAATCGCCTATTACTAATAATACTAATAACAACTGTTCCTAGTAAGAATAATTGAATACGATAATCGCCTATTACTAATATCAGTATTATTAGTAATAGGCGATTATCGTATTCAAGTATTCTTACTAGGAACAGTTTTTATTAGCAATACAAGTCCCTGTGTATCAAGCCTCTGTTCTTAGAAGACCAGTTTCCCGTGGCGGAAAAATCTTGAACCACAATCCATTTAGCAAGTGACAACGCTTCTCGCAAGGAAAGGTTGGCCTTTGCCTTTGTCATGATTCGGTAGCCAAACTTATGTTTTGAGAACAGCGTCGTTGATTGCACAACCAACTTTGATTGCCTCCAATCAGGCATCTCCCATTCTACTCTAGTCTGTCAGCCAGACCCTGATATAAAATGCAAGCCTTAGCAAGTCTATAATAAGGCTTGAGAGCTCAATTTTAGAGTCTCCCTTTTATCCGTTTTTTCCAAATTTCAGATTTATTGAAAATTCATTTTAGAGTCTAATTGTTAGACTAATTCTACTCCACAAACTCGGCGAATAAGAACAAAGGCTCGATCGACATTTCATCATTGGTCTATCCCTGGAGGTAGAGAATGGAGCGAAGTGCGAAGTAAGGAGAGAAGGCCACGCGGCGGAGAAATAACTGATAGCTGATAGGAAGAGAGTCAAAGATGATTTTGGAATCTTATCCACGAAGTTGACACCCAACAGAAATAAAATTAATCCGTGGATATTAATTTTCTATTTTGTTCTCTACCATTTGAAAAAGTTGGCAGTTGTAAAATACTAAGTTGAGATGTTAACCATTTCTATCAGCGGTTAAAAGAAAGGGATTCGAACAACTTTACGACCGAAAAGCATTGCTGGTTGAACAGTCCCGGGAGTGAGGTGAAAGAAGAGACATAAAATCACAGCGATAGCCCCGCAGTGAAACCTAAACACTATTTGTAAAAGAGGTCGACTTTGCTGATTTACTTATATATATAACAGATTGAACATGTTTAGTTCCATAGTTGCAATTTAGAAAGTATGTGTGTAGCCCCAAAACCTTTCTCTAACGTTCATTAATACTAAAAATATATTTATATACTACGCAGCCAGTTATAGAAAAGTTGATTAGTTTCAAACAGGTTATGACATTTTATGAAATTCTAATTTAAAATCTGATTAGTTTATATTGTTCTAATGAAATTCAATACGAGTATTTGCGGAAAATGTGGAGTTATCAATAAAGAGTGCATATATTTGTCAAATCAATTAAAATGAAATGCTATGTATAACTTCAGAACGCAGTGGTCGATTTCAGTGTAACATAATACAAATCCTGATTAAACTTTCACTGTGATACCCATTCTCTCCCCACAGAGGCAACTCAGTCATACCTGAATTAGCCTCTGTTCTATTACGCCTAGATCCTGGGGTTCCGGCAGTTTTCCCTAGCGGCAAAAAGTTGTAACTTGAGATATCTCTCTTATTTCCAGCCAATGAAAACACCTTTTGGATATCCATGACTTGGGGAGTTCTTGACGGTCGTATAGTGACATGGAAAATATTATGTCTTTATGTTCATTTTTCATTAACAGTGTGAAAGGGAAACAATTTGAAAATCAGATATGGATATGGTTTTTCATTAGATAGAAACTGTTTAATAATTGTGTAAATTATTATTTGTTTTATGATAGATTTTATTTTACTAATCAACTAAATAATAACTAATGAGAAGGTAAAAAGCGATGGTTTGTAATAGGAAGAATTACCTCCCCTGGATGTTAAATTTCAACGAAAGCTTTGACGAACAACACGGAGATGGCCGAGGTTTTGCGAATGACCAATTTTGAAACGGCGTCGCTGATTGCACAACTAACTTCGATTGCCTCCAATCAGATTTCTACCTTTCTATCCCGTGTATTAGCCGTAATAGAACAGAGGCTAATTCAGGTATGACTGAGTTGCCTCTGTGGGGAGAGAATGTGTGATACTATCATTCTTAATGTTATTTCTTTCCTATAATCAATTATCCATGGTGGTTTCATGGAAGTCAAAAATCACATATGAAACTAACCGTTCCGAAGAACGAAATCCTGCTGACCGCGAGCAAGTTCGTTACTTTGATCGGAAGATTACATGATATAGCATGAGTGTTTTGACAAATATGTTTCCATATTGTTAATTGAATCCCAAATATTGTATTTGTTTTCAAACTTTTATTCATGTAAGAATTACATTTAAGTATTTATGTAATTAAATTTGATCCATTTTATAAATATGATGGTAATATGCGCGAGGGGTTTTGTAAAGTGTTTTTGCTATACTCCACACCGCGACGATAGGACACGCTATAGCGTAATCAATATTACCCAGCGTTATTAGGAGTTTGCGTACACTCGGGCCTGTACAAATAGCTCGAGCGAAATCCTATGCTTCGTAGCCAACATAATAAACAGCTGTATTAGTTATGTTTTAATTAGGTCAATATACGTACAATTTTACGAAATAAATGAATATTATAATGTGTCTGTCCACAAGGATATAACCTGTCTAAATCTTGTAAGTCAACGTTGTGTAGCTTGTGAATCTTGCGCAGCCAGCTATACAAACGTTTTAAACAGGTTATGACCGTGTGGACAACACTATAAATTCATTCATATAAATTATAACTTTGAAATTTAATAAGTTTAGATTATTTTTTTAATATAATGAATTGACATTTTTGTCTTGGTCGAAAATGAGAGGTTGTCAAAGGATGAATCTTAAATCGATTAATGATTAAAATACATTACTTGTAATATCAAACTCATGATTCAACAAAGTACATGTAAATACATATACATGTACTATTAATCATAGCCTGTGGCATTTTCGATGTGATTTACAGTATGATCACATAAGTCGTGGTAATTAGCACATTAATTTTAGTCTCAAGAAGTCTTCTTTCCTGTTCTTTTAATAATCCATGGGGAATCCATGGAGGCCAAAAAACCATAAAACGAAACCAACGTTCAAACAACGTTGAAACAGGCCCTTTAAGAAGCGTGGTTCGTGATTTGTGCTCGAAGACTTGATGTTTTAGCATGAGTGTATTTAAATCTATCTTTCAATATTGTTAATTGTATTGAATCATTTTGTATTTTTTTAAACTTTTATTCATGAAATTATTATTTTATAAGAATTATGAAGTTGTAATTTGTCCAATTTTATTTCGGGGGTGGTTTTGCGCGAGCGATTGTGTAAAGTTATTTCGTGCAGTCGTAAAGTGTTTGGGCTATACTCCAAACCGCGACGATAGGATTCGCTATAGCTAAAATCAATTTTACCAGCGTTATTAGGAGCTTGCATGCAATTGCGCTTCATACATGGTGGCGTTCACTTATGCCTTGGAAGCTGTATTTGTTTTGTTTAATCGACTGAGTTGATATGTTTATTTGATATCAGAAGGGCCAATGCAAATTCATTCCGTAACGCAATTATATGGCGTTGCCACTTAAATAGCTGCAAATAGATTCTTTATTATCCTGAGGATTACAGATAGCTTGTTTATTATTATCACTTGTTTATTTTTTTCAACGATTTTGGATAAACGGATTCAGTAAGGAGATTGATATCATTCTACATACCACTTCAAATATTGTAATCATTGTAAAGATATGTACCCCGCCATGTGCAAAGAAGAATTTGTTTTTTTACGTTTTGGTTTTTAACCTAAAAAACTCTTTACTTGACTTAACAATCCGAAGAAAATACACTATTTGTTCAAAAGTCGAAGAAATAGAATTTCACGAAAATGCGCCTTGGTCTCTTTAAAGGATCAGTAGCACGTTTTTAGGTGGGCTACTAGGTGATGTCAGGAAAATAAATGGTTCCAACTATGAGAAAATATATTGAAAATAAATGAAGCAATAAAATCAAAAACATTATGTAAAGTTCAACCATGCGATTCCCTTTTCTTACACAAAAGTAATTAAAGGTACTCACACAAAAATGCCCGCCATTGGACTTTATGTGAATCTTTATGGTTTATTCTCTGACTATGTATGATTGGTTTGTGTAATTAGATTTTTGACACTATCAAAATAATACATTTAGCATTAACGTGTATACAATTATCAGTTAACAATTGATTAATTAAGTGTTGAGACTTATTTCAAGAAACTTTAACTGTGCTACCGGATGGCTAGGATTATGCTTCATGTTCGCGAATACAAGTATTAGTGATATCATAAATTACTATTTTAAAGGGGCAGTAGCACGTTTTTTGACAATTTTATATTTTCAATTTTCCGCTGATAATTGTACGTTACAGCTAAATGTATAACTTTGATAGTGTCAAAAATCTCATTACACAAACCAATCACCCATAGTCAGAGAACAAATTATAAAGATTCACATAAAATCCATTGGCAGCCATTTTTGTGTGAACACCTTTAATTCATTTTGTGTAAGAAAAGGAATCGCATTGCTAAACTTTACATTATATATTTGATCCTTTACTGTTTCATTTAGTTTAAATACATTGTCTTTCAATTGGAACCATTTATTTTTATTTTCTTGACATCACCTTACATTCCCCCTAAAAACGTGCTACTGCCCCTGTAAGTAACTTATTTGTTGATATTTCTAAAATCGATTTGGCGAACAATGAAATAAAAAATGTTTTATTTAGGCAATCACTGGTGGTATAGGAGATTGGATACATACATTTTATCATGCGTTTCTTTCAAATTTTATGTGTAATTCTTCAATGGGGACAAATTTCCTCAAAAAACTATTTAAGAAATAAATCTAGAAAACAATTTTAAAAAATAACAAATTATGTTGTGTGACTACAGGGTATCAATACGTTGATGGAGTTAAAAAATCAGAAGCGTGCAGTAATTTTTTACAGAGTTATTGCCCTTGTTTCGTGTTTTTGGAGTCTGTACGAGTGTGTCTGTAAAGGGAACAAATATTAATAGATTATATAAGATAAGATAATCCAGTTTTTTGACTACAGGGTATTAATACCTTGAAGGAGTTTGAACATTAGAAGCGTGAAATTATTTTTTACAGAGTTATTGGCCTGGTTGCGTATTTTATTCTGTTTTAGGGTACACGTACAAAGGAGAGAAATTAGCTCAGAAACTATTTAAGATAAAATAACCATTTTTCCTATGTGTACTTTGGCGGGGGATGTTGATGACAATGTCTTCTTGTTTAAAATGTAGCTTTCGATTCGCATGTCTACGTATACAACAAACTTGATCTAAAGAGCATGGCTTAACTGATATATAGACGGCGTGCTTTCCTTCTTATCAGTGTTTATCTAAATTCTCACAGTGTTCAAATTCACACACTGATCATATATACAATTCAAGATGCTCCCGTTTGCTACCTGGGTGTTCTCGCTCCTATCCTTGGGGACTCTTCGGAGTTTGCTGCCGAGTGGAGGTATGTCGTTAAAACAATATCTTATGAATGTCAGAAACTTTTGAGTTGGTCTCGTATACAGTCAAACATATTCAATAGTTAAAAGCACACAGCACCAATGGACTCCTATTTGTTTCATTGTACTCTTCAGGGAGTATTACAATGGAGATTACAATGAAACTAATAGGAGTCCATTGGTGTTTTGTGCTTTTTATCCCACCGGTATGTAATACCGTGGGATATAGTCATCGCCCTGTCCGTCTGTATGTCCGTCCGTCCGTCCGTAATCATTTCGTTTCCGGAACAGAACTCCAAAACCGGTCCACATATCTTTCTGAAACTTTACATGTGTATTGCCCACCTACTGAAGTGGTGCCTTTTGATATTTTCACATTTCTGAAAATTTTATTTTTTATTATTTCCATGGAAACGGCTCTTATTTGGACTCTGTTCATGAAAGGTTTCGTTTCATATATATAAAACCGGCCCACATATCTTTCTTAAACTTTACATGTGTATTGCCCACCTACTGAAGTGGTGCCTTTTGATATTTTCACATTTCTGAAAGTTTTATTTTTTATTATTTCCATGGAAACGGCTCTTATTTGGACTCTGTTCATGAAAGGTTTCGTTTCCGAACAGAACTCCAAAACCGGTCCACATATCTTTCTGAAACTTTACATGTGTATTGCCCACCTACTGAAGTGGTGCCTTTTGATATTTTCACATTTCTGAAAATTTTATTTTTTATTATTTCCATGGAAACGGCTCTTATTTGGACTCTGTTCATGAAAGGTTTCGTTTCATATATATAAAACCGGTCCACATATCTTTCTTAAACTTTACATGTGTATTGCCCACCTACTGAAGTGGTGCCTTTTGATATTTTCATATTTCTGAAAATTTTATTTTTTATTATTTCCATGGAAACGGCTCTTATTTGGACTCTGTTCATGAAAGGTTTCGTTTCATATATATAAAACCGGTCCACATATCTTTCTCAAACTTTACATGTGTATTGCCCACCTACTGAAGTGGTGCCTTTTGATATTTTCACATTTCTGAAAGTTTTATTTTTTATTATTTCCATGGAAACGGCTCTTATTTGGACTCTGTTCATGAAAGGTTTCGTTTCATATATATTAGCTTATACTAATCTATTATGAACCTTGCTTGAAAAATTTACAATTATCTTTCAAAGGTTTACATCTTACGATCATGTGGAACCGGTGGGATATGTCATCTTCTGATGACTCTTGTTTAACTTTTGAATATATGTTTACACTTTGATTATAGCGCTAAATCTCCATTATTTCGGACACGCTTAATTTCAGTTTAATTACCCTTGTCTTGTCATAACCAAACAACCTTTACCAGGTACCCATTTGTACCGCTTGATACACCAAACAGGAACATTATAACGTTTGACTTTCAAGAGGAAGTTATTTTGGGCTAACACCGCTTTCCAGAGTATTTCATTTATATCATGGTTGCTAGTATTATTGCAGGGAGAAAACCCTCAACATTATTGTTGCTATGTACTGCGGCGAATCCCGCGAGCATTGGTTGAAACCATAGAGAACCATAGGTTGTATTGCTCTGAAATCCAGTGCACTTAAAGCTTACTGCGTGTAGAACAATTATTTACTACAGACAAAGCCGAACGCGCACCTTCAAGATGAATAGGGAATATAGTAAACATTAGTAACAACACGTTTCTGACGGGTTATAGGGATACTTGCATTTTAACAAAATAAAATCAAATTATTGTAAAACGAATGTCTGAAACACTATCAAGGATAAAGTTTCTCTTGAAATTCGTTCTTTGAAATTACCAAGAGAATTCTGAATTGGAAAATACTTACAAGTTAAATAATGATATTTCAGACAAAGAGAAAACAGACGAATTCCACCGCACGTGTCGGAAAAAGCACGTGCTTGACGCTACATCCTCCCCCCAACCCTACCTTCCCTTTCCACCCGAGGAGACGGGTACTCCTCAGGGCGTTGGGCACAGCATGCTTATCGTACCAGGTACCCATTGGTGCGGCGAGAGTAACGTTGCTCGAAACTTCTCGGATCTAGGTATGTGCATATTTCATTAGACCCTGTGGGATGGATCTAGCTACGTCGTATTTTTCTTTTGAACAATATTGATATCTTCACACCATAAATCTCCAAGCAGGACAAACGAACAACTAAACTACCAAACTGTTAGGAAACTACTTTTGCGGATTAATATTACAAAATTAACGTTTACACAAATCCTACTAAAATCACCTTTATGCCGGATTTAAGAAAATCCACCAATAATAGATTTTGGAAAACAATAGGCAATTATTTCTGAACATTATAAATTGTATAATATATCTATATCTATATAATTTAAAATTGTGTTTCAAAATAAAAAATAAG
Organism: Steromphala cineraria; assembly: GCA_916613615.1. Lineage (NCBI taxonomy): Eukaryota > Metazoa > Mollusca > Gastropoda > Trochida > Trochidae > Steromphala > Steromphala cineraria. Next base: position 24,860,101 of record OU744728.1, on the reverse strand, counting down.
CCATTTATTTCTATGATGAAAAAACGTGTTTGTAATGAAATCGTCATATTCTTTTTCTTCGGTAACCCGTCTCTTGTATATAATGAAAACTAAAAAATCAATCTCTTCGGCGACCCAGGAACAGCACACAAGACAGACGCATGTTGCCGAACTCACGACCAGTGTCCGTATTTCATCGGCCCCTTCCAAGCCAAGTACAACTCCCGCAATCTCTACCCCTGGACTCTTAGCTTGTGTCGGTGCGACCGAGCCTTCTACACGTGTCTCAAGGTAGTGTCTCATTTAAATCAGATCACCACACACTCGTACCATGTTTTGTTTCTGATCTGAGACCTCCTCAATAAGGATCCTGTCAGGTGCCCATGTCTTTCACCTTCCATAAATAAGGGAAAAATCACTTAAAGAGCCACTCTCTGATTTTCAGTTTTTTGGCTTTGCAACTAATGTAGATGGAATCAATAATCATATGATTATATGTATATTATTTAATTATATCAAACAAAACGTCTCACATATTCGACCCAAAATGACAATTATACGATAAATTCTTGTTTTCAATGAAAATAAAGTCTTATATTTTCTTGAAAGTTAAATTCACACGTCCGAAATACATGAATACTAGTAAAACCTACCAAAGATAAATCATAACTGTTATGATTGCTTAAGATATTTTTTCCAAAATTACGTTTGGCTGATTGCGTGCGTCATTGTCCGGTTTTCGATCATATTCGCGACTTCAAACCTTCCATATGTTGCTATTCAACGTCGATTGGCTCGTAAATAATACTTTCCTGCTACAGTCGATACTTATTGATAAATGAGCCCAACAACCCACGGAGTGGCTCTTTAAATTTGTAATGTGCTGTTGACATGATTTTGAAAATTAAATGCGTCTTTAAGGTTTTGATAAAATGTTTTGTACATTTGCCTCTCTAGGGTGTTCACAGTGTGACGTCACACGAGGTTGGGACAGCCTTTTTCGGCCTTCTGGACGTGGAGTGTTTCACATTTGAGGAAGTGAAGTACTGTGAAACGTATCACTGGACGCGTCTTTGGTGTGAAGAAGAAAATACTAGACCAGCGGCTGTTGTTAGGAAACTAGGACTTAAGTGGTAGATTTCCATACATATGGTGCCGTTAGGAAACCAGAACTCAATATTATATATATTATTAGCTCACCTTTACAAAGTAAATGTGAGCTTATGTCATGGCGCTTCGTCCGTCGTCCGTCTGTCTGTCTGTCCGTCTGTCCGTCCGTCCGTCCGTCCGTCAGTCCGTAAAAAAAAAGACTAATCCTCCTAAACGAATCCAGATATCATTCTGAAATTGTAGTATGTTATACCCATGGTGATTCCTCACAGAAAGGTAGACGTTTCAGTTTTGAGAATCCAAGATGGCCGCCATGGCAACCATATTGAATTTTCAATTAGATTTCAGGAAAAAGACTACTCCTCCTAAATGAATGCAGATATCATTCTGAAATTGTAGTATGTTATACCCATGGTGATTCCTCACAGAAAGGTAGACGTTTCAGTTTTGAGAATCCAAGATGGCCGCCATGGCAGCCATATTGAATTTTCAATTAGATTTCAGGAAAAAGACTACTCCTCCTAAACGAATGCAGATATCATTCTGAAATTGTAGTATGTTATACCCATGGTGATTCCTCACAGAAAGGTAGACGTTTCAGTTTTGATAATCCAAGATGGCCGCTATGGCAGCCATATTGAATTTTCAATTAGATTTCATGAAAAGACTACTCTTTCTAAACCAATCTAGATATCATTCTGAAATTGTAGTATGTTATAACTATGGTGATTCCGCATAGAAAGGTAGATGTTTCAGTTTTGAGAATCCAATATGGCCGCCATGGCAGCCATATTGAATTTTCAATTAGATTTCATGAAAATGACTCCTTCTCCTAAACTAATCTAGTTATCATTTTCATATTGTAGTATGTTATACCTATAGTGATTCCTCCCACAAAGGTAGACGTTTCAGTTCTGAGAATCCAAGATGGGCGCGAAAGCAGCCATATTGATTTTTCAGCTGCAGATGACATATCATTATTACTAAATTTTAAGCTTTCATCAAGTGATTACTCGCACCATATAAATTCTCTAATTTGAACTTACTAATCATAATATTATCTTGAATATGGAATATTTAAGATTGTCATGCAAGTTTTTCTATATTTTTAAGTGTTTCTAAAACATTAAGATGAAAGACAAACATAATTAATTAATTTGTTTGAAATCTTTATGGCAACTAGCTGCAAAAACCCAATGACATTAAACATCATGTTGAATTTTAAACAATGGTATCTCCCTTATATTCCTTTGAATACCACACAAAGGGGGTCAACCAGAATTCAGATATTTCTGTTGAGTCCACTATGCATTTCTAATACACATCCCAATACAGGCTGCTAGCATCACAGTCTCAGCTGCTAGTCTGTTGCATAATCAACCTGACCCAATTGATATGGTAGAGCATTATGCTATATGGCCATGTGTATGCAATAAGTGTTATGGAAATTAGACTTGTATTCTCATGACAGTGATATGTTCTTTCTAAGAAAAACAACTTACACAAAATTTGTCAACAATAAGCTTTGTGTTTAGCAATCTACATGATAAGTTGATGTGGAAAGAGTTATTTTGCATCAGGTTCCAGTTCCTGTGTTTTACTCATATTTGTACCATTTCTATATCTAACAGAAGTTCTTCTTGACACAAAATCAATTTAGGACATAAGCTAACTATATTTTGTGAAATTATATATATTTTTCACAACAATTCATGTTCTCTCCCGTCAAGTCTTTTAATACCACACATAAGGTCTTAGCCAGAGTTCAGGTTTACATGCTCAGCACACTAGGATGCTTCTCCAAATATACGTACACAAAGCCAAATACACAAATTGCTACACTCTCCTTAAGGATCTGGGGCTAGCAGCCCTGCCTGCTTGTATATTGCATAGTAATCCTGACCTAATTGATAAATAGAACATAATGGACTTTATGGAAAGTATATAAATTGTCTTTATGAAAAGTATACTTGTATTGTAATACCATGTGTTTTATAAATACCTGTAAAACTAAATGATAATTGTATAATGCTGAAGGGGTTCTGGGAACAATTAACATGTCATCATAGAAGTCATTATTTTTCAATTAGATTTCAGGCCAAGTACTACTCCTACTAAATCAATTAAGATATCATTCTGAAAAGTGAATATTTTTTTATATAGTGATTCCTGACAAAGACGCATTTATTTTATTATCAAGAATCCAAGATGGTCAATATGTCAATTATATTGAATTTTCAATTAGATTTCATGACATTCATTGAAAAGAATACATTTCCTGATCAATCAAATCAATGTCATTATATTTGTATTGATACGCTTGTTGTAATATTCATCAACACTATAAATACAGTTACAAAAAAATGTATGAATCAGCTTTATCTGCGAACAGCCTGAAGCATGACTGTATTAATAAATCCTTTTAATAAAACATGAAATGATAAAAGTTGTTCACTCCATCAGTGGGTTACATAATTCCTGACACCTCATATATGGCAAATAACATAGCCAGTGAGGGATAAATATACATTTTTTAATCATCTATATCTGATTACGGTCTGAACAATGATTATCTAAATAATTATAATGATCATTCAATGCAAACAAATCCTTTTCAAAAGCATTTAAAATGATTAAATTTGTTCACTCCCAACACTAACTGTAAGGTTTTTTACTCCTTTGTTCCCAAGCAATTAATTTATTCCAAATTGAAAATTTTGGTTAATGAATAACTAATTATCTTTTATTTTGTTTATCAATCTAATAAAAGATATAATATTCATCTTCAAAACAGCATTCATTGAACAGCTGTCTGAACAATTCTTTTTTTACAAAGTCTTTCTCACCAATTCTCTCTGTTAGTTAAGATACTTCAATAAACATATTACTGAGTTGACCTCCAGATTATTGCCATTGCAAACCTCTCTTTTACCCCCAACCCTTCTATCCCCCCCCACCCCCCACCAAAAACAACCCCCTTTCCCTTCCTATCCTTCCAGCCCCTCTCCTGCAACTCTCCTCTAAAGGGTATCTGTATTGCATATTGAAATGAGAGGGGGGGGGGGGGGGGGGGCACATTCACTATATGGAATAACAGTAACTTACATAAGAGGATAAGTTACATAAGCTATATGCAGGTGCAAGAGGTCATCATAGGTCATCATATCTAGTAATTAGCATAAACCCCCATGCTGCTAGTCTATTCTGACCAATCAGATTGCACTAACATATTTCAAGATTTAAGATATTCAGAAATCTTCAGTTAGAATTACATGAGACATTGACCTGGACAGTTTACTTTGGCAATTGGACTTATCACTAGCTGAATTTGTGATTTGTGTCAGAGGGATATATTCCAAATGTTTATGTGCATCATCGTTTTAGTTCTTTTGAAGTTGAGAGTGTGACAAAATGAATACTCCTAAACCAATCAAGATATCATAATGAAATTAATACAGATGCCCACATAAAAGTAGCATTTTGAAGATTAAAAGGTCCAAGATGGTCACCAATTCAGCCATAGATATACAAATGGCAGCCATAATCAATTATCATATAAAAGATGGTTACACAATTAAACCATATTACCACATCATTCATTTTAAGGTGAGCTTCTGTACCCTCGGTACTTTTATTATATATGTAGATTGTCGATGGTCTACTGTTGTTTAAAAATAAGAATTGAAGAAGTAGATTGTTGATGATCTACTGTTGTAAGGAAACTAGGACTCAATATGTAGATTGTTGATGATCTGACGTTGTAAGGAAGCTAGGACTCAAGTGGTACATTTCTAAAAACGAGACATGGGGATTGAGGATCAGATCTATATTGACGGATGTATATAATAGTTATAAGGTGTCATCTTGTATCGAGTCATTCCTTGACATATAGGTTCATTATAGAACGATACCAATAGACTTGATACATCAAACTGTATTTTGACAATATTGTATGAAATGTTTGTGCATGCTTTTATGGTTTCTGCAAATGGCAAATAAACGGGTTCTGTTTGAAATTTTGTTTTGCATTTAAAGAACACATTTTTAGAGAACGTGAAGAAGAAACATATTACAAACATTTTTACCCATTGAAACAAGACAATTGTAGCTCAATATCTCAAACTAGCCATTCTATGGCCAAATACTGGCAAACGAATTCTATATTTATTAAAATTTGACATTATGGAGGGACATTTATACAATTTGTTTAGACAAAGAAAGGACATGAGTTCATTCAACATGACCACTCGTCGGAATATTTGTGTATAACTAACCTTAAAGAGCAAAGGGTAAAGGTCATTTTGGCACTGAATCACAGTACACCGGATGTTTAGAGTGCACATCGATTCTCGATAGGAACGGAAACCCAAACAAACTGTACATATCTAAAATCTTTTTATGTTTGACATAAGCAACGATAAAGTTTATGTTCTAATGAACACAGAGATTAAACATGTAGGTTTGATCAGAGACACTATCGTCATTAGCAACCCCCACTAAAATTACTTTATCCTATTAAGCTTTCTGAACTCATGTTCATGTGTAAATGTTTACACCTCTGGGGAATTATTTTGACATTTTTACTTTCAAGGTCAAAGGTCAAGGTCGAAATCTCAAAATAATCCCTGTAAACACGGTAACTTAAAAGTTATTCTGCTATGAAGCTCTAATTAGAAGATAAATAGTTGCGTATGTAAAATTTCCGGATTTCATTGTTATTCAACACCCGCAAATTTAGTTTAAAACCGACGGCGTTAGCCGGAGGTTTTAAACGCTTAAATTTGCGGGTGTTGAATAACAATGAATCCCGGAAATTTTACAATCGCAACTATTTATCGATATTGTAACATGACCGTTAGTTATAAGCATTTTAAGAGCGAACTCTATTTTTGAGTAGGGAACTCTGAGTTGAAAGGATCTAACGACTGATCCATTATTGTTATAGGTGTTCGCAGCTATAAAGAAGAAGGTATTCCCAGTGTTATAGACATTAAAATAGTGTTCTAATATTGCAAACCAGTTGCACTCATAACGGTGAGATCATATAGTTTTCACTGTGAAATTTACGATAGAGAAAACAGTTATATAATTCATGAACCAACAGGAACAAACCCGACTGAACAAATATCTTAAACTCGCCCAGACCATTGTGACGGTGACGCGATCATTATGACGTCATAACCGTTGGCCTTTGTGACGTCGTGCCATGGGAACGGCATTCGAAAGAAACCGGCCGCATGGCTCAAGGCGGCAAATTAGGAGAAACTTAGCCAATTAAGAAAGTTTGGTTACATAAAACTAAAGCAAATAGAAAAGGATTTTTGGCATCTACGGGAATGCGCAAGTTAGAAAATGACAGCAACAACAGTAAAATGTGAATCGGTCACGAATATTGGGAGAATCAGAACATTTTAATGTTGAGGTGGACCAAATAATGTATCCTTTCGCGGTGATTCGCCTCAGCCAAATTGCGGGTGTTCATTGCCATTTAACACTGGCAAATTCTTCAAATCAACCAATCAGAAACGAGTATTTACCGAAGTCATGTTACAATTTGGTTTAAATTTTCTTTTGGGAAGTAAAAACATTTTTAAAAAGGTTTTTGGGTGCGAACTGTCAAAGGTCAAGGTTAATTACGACTTCAACATATATTAAGAAAATGGAGTATTTTTTACACTTTTTTTTTTTAAACTTGCATTCATTACATTATGGTTTTACTCATGAAAAGTGTTCATTGATTGTGGGACCTTGAAAGTCAAAGGTCAAGGTCACAAAAATAGAGCCAGTGGCTCTGTAGCTCACAAGGCTTTATATCAATTTTGCTTTAGGGTGTGGCACATGTGGTTCCTCCCTTACTTTGGACCACAGTTTCAGCTTTCTAGGCCTGATGCGTCTTGAGAAAAAGATGAAATTAGGTTAAAGGGTATGTCCTCACTAGTCAAGGGGTCTGTACAAAAAGTTTCAGCTTTCTAGGCCTTATGCTTCTAGAGAAGAAGATGAAAATATGTTTTAGGGTGTGGCCCTTATCAGGGACCACAGGGCCACATAAGCTATAAATCATAATCCTCGCTAGTCAAAGAGTATGTTCACGAAGTTTCAGCTTTCTAGGCCTCTTGCTTCTGGAGAAGAAGATGAAAAAAGGTTTTAAGGGCGTGGCCCTTCTGGCCCTTAATAGGGGTCATGCCCAGGGCCACCAAAGCTACAATTTATAATCCTCACAAGTCAAGGAGTCTGTACACTAAGTTTCAGATTTCTAGGCCTTATGGTTCCGGAGAAGAAGTCGAAATTCCACAAAGTTTACGGACTGATGGATGGACGGACTGACGCCGGACACCATGCCATGCCATAAGCACTTCGGGCCTTACAGCTAAAAATGCAATATTTGATGAGGCCTTTAGAAGGCGGAAATTTTAACAGGGGAAAGCGAAACCCCAAGTTTCGCTGCTGCTCTGTTTAAAGTTAAGAACTTTTTGAGCTATCAAGCTCTAATGCCCTTTTTACATGCGCACTTTACTCCTGAGAGTATAATTACTCCTAGGAGTATTTTTGCTCCTAGGAGTAAAAGTATATTTACTTTACGTTCCATTGGAATTGAAGGACCGTTAAGTATATCATGATTTGCTTACAGTAGAAATATATTTTTTCATAGAAAACTCAATGTGTGAAATGGAAATCTTGAGGCAGAGAAGCATTTAACACAATTTTACCATAGATTTTGTTTGGTCCATCAATTTCTAGTGTAAAAGGAGTGAACGCAGCTGGTTTTCGGTTTTAAAAGAATGACACCAACATAAAAACACCACATTTCCTTCATTAAGAAACATGCTCTCGACAAGTTGAAAAGAATAATCTTGAATGTAAGTTATTATTGATGAAGAAACAATAGTAGTGTTTAAAAACTCATAAATGCAAGTCATTTACCTCAACCTAATCATTCAACTATGCTAATACTATAGAAAATGACAGGATACTCACAGGAGTAAAAGTAAATATACTTTTACTTTACCTCTAGGGGTGGAGTATTTAACTCCTAGGAGTAAATATACTCCTGTAAGTAAATCTCTTTTGGTCTGTTTACATGGCACGTTTACTCCCTGTAAGTATATTTACTCCTAGGAGTAAATATACTCCTAGGAGTAAACGTGCGCATGTAAAAAGGGCTTAAGTTAGTATTTATTATCTTGGGAGAAGTACAATTTTTTAAAAAGGTTTCGGTCACAGCAAGGTCACGACTTAAGCATGGCATAACAAAATTGCTTTATTTTAACTTTTAATCTTTTTTTTCATTACATGATTGTTATACACACGGAAAAGTGTTCATTGATTGTGTGACATTGAATGTCAAAGGTCAAGTTTACGAGAAAATGCCCAATTAACTAAGGCGGATCAAGGGAAGGCGAAACCCCCAGTTTCGGAGGTGTTCTGCTTTTGCGGGGTAAACCCTTTTGCGGTGTCCCACAAACACTCATCTATTTTGTGAATCAATTACATTGTTTGAAATAATAATTTAGCAAAAATATGTATGACAATTATAACCATGGGACTGAGATGATCGTCAATTGAATATTTTTGCTCTAGGGTCTGGATGACAGACTACATGTGAGAGCCGGTTGCTAAAGCTCTTGCACTGCTAATTTCAGGCATATGTTCTTGACATAATTACAATAACAAAATTAAATCACATAAAAGTGTAAACATAACATATAATAATTATCATACATTGGAGAATTAAACATATTACAAACATAATTGGGGGATCAATTGAAACCAATTGTTGTTGCAAACAAAGTACCACACCCTGAAGTCAGCTAATATGATTTATGTCATACAAAATCCGATAAGTAAAACCAAACAGAAAAAGATGATGTGAATATCATACATAAAAAGATAAGTACACTAATTTCGGATTGGTTATGTACATTCAGTACAACTAAAAATCTAGAAACAAACATTTACTCATATGGTGTACAAAACAGTACGGTGCATACAATTTTTATTTCTATCTTTCTAAATCCAAATTCCCCTAAAACCTCTTTGTTATAGAGGTTTCGTTCTCCGTTAGTTATTAGCAGAGTCAATTGTCCACACCCATTGGGACTATTGATACGTATTAACAAAGAGAAACTTCAAGGCATACCGTCGAACATCTTCCTACGCAGAGCCTAAAACGCCAGTTTCCGAACTGTCATTTTATGCCTTGCTGCAGAGCCTTTACTTTTCTGTGCTGCTATAGTGCCCCTACAGACTAGAGAGCAAGCACAGAAAACTCAAGGTAATGCAGCAAGGCATAAAACTGACAGTTTGGGTCACTGAAACAGTAACTATTCCAAATTTGAGTAAAAGTTACTGGACCAAATGACTTTCCTCAGCAGAAAAGGAAGGTTGAATTGTCAAAGACTCAGTGACCACTAAAGTAGCATATATATACAACATTGAATGGCCATAGAATGATTATTTAAGTTTCGCATTGTTACTATTGAATGGTCATGTATTCACCGAATGTTAATAGAATGGCTTTTCATTAACAATAGAATGACCGATGAATGGTCGTAGAATGACAATTGAATAACCGTTGAATGACAATTGAATAACCGTAGAATGACAATTGAATAACCGTAGAATGACAATTGAATAACCGTAAAATAACAAACAATTGAATAATCGTAGAATTACAATGACAAACAATTGAATAATCGTAGAATTACAAATGAATAACCGTAAAATGACAAACAATTGAATAACCGTAGAATTACAATTGAATAACCGTTGAATGACAAATGAATAACCGTAGAATGACAATTGAATTACCGTAGAATTACAATTGAATAACCGTTGAATGACAAATGAATAACCGTTGAATGACAATTGAAGAACCGTTGAATGACAATTGAATAATCATTCGTCAGGTCATAGAATGACTTTTTCAAAATGTTTCAAATAAATGCCACATATGCCATAAATGGTTACATAATGACTAATGAAGTTCCAAAAAATTACTATTGAATGGTCATGTATTCGTTGATATTAATAGAATGACCATTGAATGATTGTAGGATGACAATTCGACAATCATTGAATGGCAACTGGATCATCATTCGATATAGGCATTGAATAATCATATAATGACAATTAAATGACCATCCAATGACAGTTTAATGACCATTTAATAAAAACTAAATGACCAACTAATAACAAATAAATGACCAACTAATGCAAATTGAATAACCATTGAAAGGTTGAATGACCATTAAGCTATCATTGAATAACTTAAGGTTAGTTTGGTTTCAGAAAAAAAGTTGTTGTCTTTCTTGCGTGTATTTTAACTACAAGTTATAAGAAGTTTATTTCATTTCAGCAAGTCTAGAATTTATAACATGACAATACGACACACATGACATTGGAGCGGTCATGTTATTATTATATATACAAGTCCTCATTTCAACTCAACTAATATCTAAATATCAAATCATAACATGAAACCTGGAGAATCTGTGTATAGTTGTTTATCTATTATTCATTGTTCCAAAATGTTTGTCACTACCCGAGAATATATCGGGCTTGTTTTTCTTTATGTTTAAAGACAAACGGCTATTTAAGTTTTTTGAATAATTCTATTTAGTTACAGAAAACCACCTAAAACAACGAACAAAACGCAAACAGTAATCAGACAAACAGTATATTCCAGTAAGCACGAAAGTCACGTGCAGATTAACACGTGGCTTCTTGCGCAACAAAGTGCTGTGAATTCACTCTGGAATAAAGCATATGTGAATTGTGTTATTTCATAAGGACATTCAATTTGGACTATTGGACACGGCCAGTGAGTATTATTTTACTTTAAATTGTATATTTCAACATTAATCGCTGATGATAACCAAAGATAGTCAACTTGTAACAGTTTTTTGGAAATACTGTACTCGGATATATGCTTTACTTATGATTAGCAATACGGATTGATTTTAGTTAACCCATGTTTGATAACTCTGCGGGAGGGCACTCTTCAACTTTGTTTTGTTAAATGACGAAAGTCAATGTGACCCCTTTTTACTTGTTTATTTTCATGTTTATAATCACTTTATATTCACCACCATTGTACGAGATGTTTTGTGACACACAAAATGGGGGTCAGCTTTTGGTATATTTACCAGTTTCATCAGATTTACGCGATGTATATCACCCTTAAGTCAACCTGATATGACGCATAAACTCAACATATACTCTGCAAATTGTCAAGGTCTTAATAATGAGAAAAAGATAATTGATGTATTTGAAAACACGAAAAAAAGAAAAGGCAATATATACTGTATTCAGGATACACACTTCACTAAAAGCATTGAACAGAAGGTTAAATTGGAATGGGACTCCTCAGAAGTCCGATATAGTTCTTATACGAGTCAATCTAGAGGTGTAGCCATTCTTTTTAGAGATAATTTTGAATTTGAAATTCTCCAAAAAATACAAGATTACGATAATGGTAAATTTTTAATACTTAAGATAAAAACAGAGAACGAAATATTAAGCATCACAACCGTCTATGGTCCGAATGTAGACACACCAGAATTTTATAATGAAATTAAAACTAAAATTCAGAGTCTGGGAACGGAAACGAATATCATATGCGGTGACTTTAATCTAGTTCAGGATCAAACAAAGTCAAAGGATACCTTCAACTACTTACATATTAATAACCCTAAATCAAAGGAAGCTTTACTAGATATGAAAGATGAACTGAATCTTTACGACCCTTGGCGAGAATCTAATCGAGATAGAAAACCAAAACCATTGAAGCAAGCACGGTGAGACTTCTTTCTTATAAGTGGAAATCTAGAAAAGTCAGTTAAAACCAAGATAGAGCCAAGCTACAGGTCAGACATTTTCTCCCCACAGAGGCAACTCGGTCATACCGGAATTAGCCTCTGTTCTATTACGGCTAATACACGGGACAGAAAGGTAGAAATCTGATTGGAGGCAATCGAAGTTAGTTGTGCAATCAGCGACGCTGTTCAAAAGTGGTCATTCGCAAAACCTCGTCCATCTCCGTGTGGTTCGTCAAAGCTTTCGTTGAAATTTCACATCCAGGGGAGGTAATTCTTCCTATTACAAACCATCGCTTTTTGCCTTCTTATTAGTTATTTTTTGATTGATTAGTACAATAAAATCTATCACAAACAAAATAATAATTTACACAATTATAAAATAGTTTCTATCTAATGAAAAACCCTATCCATATCTGATTTTCAAATAGTTTCCCTCTCACACTGTTAATGAAAAATAAACATAAAAACATAATATTTTTCTTTGTCACTATACGACCGTTAAGAACTCCCAAAGTCATAGATATCCAAAAGGTGTTTTCATTGGCTGCAAATAAAAGAGATATTTTAAGTTACAACTTTTTGCCGCTAGGGCAATCTGCCGACACCCCAGGATATAGGCGTAATAGAACAGATGCTACTTCAGGTATGACTGAGTTGCCTCTGTTGGGAGAGAATGCAGGTCATATGACTCCATAATTTTTATGCAAATTGAGTTTACACACCTTGAGAAAGGTAAAGGCTTCTGGAAATTTAATAATAGTTTGCTACATGATCCGGAATATGTAATCCAAGTCAAGAGTATTATTAAAGAGACTGTTGAACAGTATCACAATCGAGATCAAGATGGAGATAAAGTGTTAAAGATTATTGAACAACTTTTTTTTGAAACGTTATTGTGTAATATTCGAGGCCACACGATAAAATATTCAGCTCATAAAAAGAAAGATTAAGATTAGAGGATGAATATACGTCGAAAAACTTGAACATTTGGAAGAAAAACTAGATAGCACAGATACTGAAGAGTCAAAATCAAAATTACTACAAGAAATTAACATGATTAAAGAACACCAACTTGAACTGAATAACTATAGGACAGATGGAATAATAATAATAATGTGCATACTTATATTGCGCCTTTTCCACGTCCTAAGACATGCTCAAAGCGCTACATTATTACCGCGAAGGAGTGTACTTTCACAGCTGTTACTCAACGCTAATCACGACCACGTAGGTCAGTACATCCAATTTTCAGGTACCCATTTTAACCGCTATGTGCAATGTGGATGAAGTGCCTTGCCCAGGGACACAACACAGGATGAGACCAAAGTAACAAATTTTTGGTGTCTCCACCGGGATTCGAACCCGGGTCTCCGGCGTGAGAGGCCAGCATGCTAACCACTACACCACTGTGCTCCATAATGTTAAGATCAAAAGCAAAATGGTATGATAAAGGTGAAAGACCAACCAAATTCTTTTATCCCTAGAGAAACAAAATTTTATAAACAAAGCAATAACTAGATTAGAAACCGAAAATGGACAAATAAGCGAAACGAAAGAAATCATTAAATATAAAAAAAACTACTTCCAAACTTTATATACAAGAAAACCTGTTAAAGATGTTGACCTAGAGTTGCTTTTCAAAGACAACAAAATACCTAGATTATCTGAAAATGATGCACTTACGCTTGAAGGAGAATTGCAATATGATGAAGTCTTATTAGCATTAAAAAACATGAAAAATGAGAAAAGCCCTGGTCCTTCGGGTTTCACTGCTGAATTTTATAAATTCTTTTTGAACGATGTTAACGTATATCTTATTAGTTCTTTAAATGCAGCATAAAGGTCAGGTGAACTGTCAATAAGTCAGAAACAGGGCCTTATAACATGCATACCGAAAAAGGATAAATCAAAGGAACATCTGAAAAATTTCAGACCAATTTCATTATTAAATATTTCGTACAAAATAGCTTCAGCCGTCATATCTGCTCGTATAAAAATCATACTACCTAAGATAATAAGTAATGACCAAAAGGGATTTATGAAAGGTAGATATATTGGAGAATGTACGAGACTTGTGAATGATATAATGGATTACACAGAATTTATGAATATCCCGGGACTCCTAATATTGATAGATTTTGAAAAAGCTTTCGACTCTGTAGAATGGTCTTTCATCGAGAATTGTTTCGACTTTTTTAAATTTCGGATCATCTATAAAGAAATGGTTAAAAACATTTTACATAACATAAATTCTAGTGTCCTTGTAAATGGATTCCCGTCAGAATTCTTCCAAATCACAAGAGGTTGCAGACAAGGTGACCCTTTCTCACCATATATATTCCTTATTGGCCCATATGCTAAGACAAAATAAAGATATTAGAGGAATAACAGTAGGAGGTATAGAATACTTGTTAACTCAGTTCGCTGATGATACTACCACAATAATTTTAGATGGCTCTGAAACCCTTTTAGAGAAGCATTGAAAGTACTCGAAACTTATGCATCATTCTCCGGGCTCAAAATAAACATTGACAAAACTAAACTTATCTGGATAGGTTCGAAACAATATTCAAGTTTACAATATTGCAGAGAATACAACCTAGATTGGACACAGAAACCGTTTGTACTTTTAGCTATTCTATTTCAACATAACAAGGCAAAAATGGTAGAACGCAACTACAAAGATAAGCTATAGTCAATTGAGAAAGAAATGAAATTATGGTCCCTGAGAGACCTTACACCTTTGGGAAGAATAACAGTTTTAAAAAGCTTAATATTACCAAAATTAAATCATCTATTTACTTCTCTCGCAAACCCAAAACTAGATACAGTCAGCAATTTGCAACTAAATGCTTCTCGTTTATATGGGATGGTAAACCTGACAAAATAAAACGATGCCTAATGACAAAAGGTGGTTTGAAAATGCCTGCTATCCTTGAAAACAATTAAGTCTTAAAAAATATCATGGATCAGAAGACTATTTGTACATGATTCAAACATAAAACATATCTTATATACATTTAAACCAAAGTATACGCTCTCCTGTAGAAATGGGACCAACTTATCTTAGAACGCAATATATCCCTAAACTTATTAGCTCTTTTTGGAAAGATGTTTCTATGCTTGGTCTGATTTACAAGAAAGAAATACATATGGCAATACATTTGGGCAAATGATAATGTAACAATTTCAAGTAAACCTGTGATCTACTGCCAATATCTGCAATTCAATATTAGATTTGTAAACGATTTTTTAAAAGATGACAATAAATTTCTATCCTACAATGAATTCGTAAACTTGTATGGAGTTAAAAAAACTTTCTTGAATATGCAGGTTTAATTTCATCAATGAAAAACTATTTCAAACGCTATTCAAATACTATCAAAAAACAGAAAGAACTGCCCTTTGTTCCTCCAAACTTAGAAATTCTCTATAGAACAAAGAAAGGATGTGGTATATTTTACTCCCAATTGTGCAAGAATGACTCAACTCAAAAACTTAACTACCAACTTAAGTGGGAAAATGAACTAGATATATAGATCAGCCCCGAAGTGTCGAAGACTTATAATTCTATACCTTTCCAAACAGCTTTTAGTATCAAACATAGGTGGTTCCAGTATAGAGTTCTCCATAGAATCCTTACGACAAATAAAGACATGTATAAATACAAATTGATAGATTCTCCACTTTGTACATTTTGTAATGTTGAATTAGAATCGATTTGTCATTTAATTATACCCCCGACCAACGGTCCGGGGTATCTAGTAATACCAACGATTCCGTCTGTGTGTCTGTCTGTGTGTGTGTCCGTCCGAGGACATTTTTTGTCCGACCTATTACGGGAAAACCATTTGACCGATTAATTTCAAATTTTGCACATGTCTTCTACCTTCTAGGAGGGGTTCAGTGCGAAGTTACAGCAAATTTCGTTAACATTGGAATTTTTTAATAATTTTTTAAAAATTTCCATGTTTTGAACTTAGTCATTTTCCAATATCAGATTCGTCCGACCTATTACGGGAAAACTATTTGACCGATTTATTTCATATTTTGCACATGTCTTCTACCCTACTAGGAGGGGTGCAGTGCGAAGTTACATCAAATTTCGTTAACATTTCAATTTTTTATTAATTTTTTACAAATTTCAATGTTTTGAACTTAGTCATTTTCCAATATCAGATTTGTCCGACCTATTACTGGAAAACTATTTATCCGATTAATTTCAAATTTTGCACATGTCTTCTACCCTACTAGGAGGGATGCAGTGCGAAGTAACAGCAAATTTCGTTAATATTTGAATTATTTACAAATTTCCATGTTTTGAACTTAGTCATTTTCCAATATCAGATTTGTCCGACCTATTACGGGAAAAAAATTTCATCTGATTCTTTTCACATTTTGCATGTGTCTTCTTCCCTACTAGGAGCGGTGCAGTGCCAAATCAAAACTAAAATTGATGAGTGTTTTTTGTGTGTGTGTTTTTTTTTACAAACTTCCTTTTTTTTTATTAGTCATTTTTCTCAATTCCTCTTTGGGGGTCAAATGCTGTGCAAGAGATGACTACATTGAAAGTAAAAAATAATTCAGTTAGTCAGGGATGCACGGTCGGGGGTATAAGAGAGCCACGCTCACTTTTTTGCTTGTTTATGAATGTATAATTGTCAAAAGACTGTGGCAAGATTTACTTAAATGGATTGAAAGTAAGACAGACACTTGTTAAAGAATAAATGCGGAAATACTATTTCTTCGGTTTAAAGAAAGAAGAAATAACGTTCTCAATTTGATTTTCACGCTGACAAAAGAATATATATACTCACGAACATTTTCAAATATATTACCTTCCCTTGATGGACTCAAGCCGAAATTAAGATACAATTTCCATTTGCATAAATCCAACGCCAACTCGCATTGTAAATACGATTCATTTATCTCATTTTGGTCATCTTGTCACAATCTATTTATATAGATACATAATCCGTTATCAATTGCATTTATTGTACCAAACAATGTATAAATGGTGAAATGAAAATCCGCTCTACCCATGAAAAAGAAATAAAGTGATAAAAAAAAAAATCATAACATGAAAGAATATATTTCTGAGAATATAAACCGCATCATCCCTGACATTTAAATGGACTCATTCAGCATGACCTTCTGAGAGAGTTGCGGGAAGAGGTCAAAAGTCAAAGGTCATTGCCAATCCAGATTATCGGCAGTGGAGCTACCGCTGAAGAACGATGCACGTAAGTTGTTATTGAACTAATTTCCTTTAAACTTGATAAGTAATTCTTATCAACAGGTGCCGTTAGCCATAAAGGCATCATATGTTTCTTATTTTACCCAAAATTCTTCATTCAGTAGAACCTGTTATTCCAAGGTTGGCACGGTAGCTTGGTGGTATGTGTGGGAGATATACAGTTACACGATGTATGTGTTTGGAGTTATAAATATGACTCGGCTTGGAGAATTCTCTCCTTGTGCAATACAACTGGTGCACAACAACTCTCTATAATGTTTATTTGGTTTTCGAGGATAGATTGAATTCTGATGACAAGGCTGTATTTGATTTTGTTAAATGTTGAATATTGAGGTCTGAGTCAGGTCATTCTACATAATGTCCTAGTTACTTATAAGTCTATTAAAGGGGCAGTAGCACGTTTTTTGATAATTTTATATTTTGAATATTTCCCTTACAATTGTAAGTTAATGCTAAATGTATTATATTGACAGCGTCAACAATCTCATTCCACAAACCAATCATCTATAGTCAGAGGACAAATTATAAAGATTCACATAAAATTCATTGGCGGCCATTTTGTGTGAAGACATCTAATTTATTTTGTGTAAGAAAAAGGAATCGCATGGCTTAACATTACGTTATGTATTTGAATTTTTACTGCTTAATTTAGTTTAAATACATTGTTTTTCAATTCGAACAATGTATTTTCATTTTCCTGACATCACCTTATATTCCCCCTAAAAACGTGCTACTGCCCCTTGTGTGTTGTTATGTCAAGATAAGCGCTCATAATTATACAATAATTAATATAGCTACACGATGTAAATATGTATAATATATAAATGTAATAGATATGTAAATGCATATTAGACCGAGTTTTGCCCAGCAAGTCGGTACACTGTTTACTTAGTTTACTTGGAAGAATAGATTGAATTCTGCTTACACGGCTGTTTTGATTTTATTTTTAGGGTTGTACATTATTATATCGAGCCATTCCCCTCTATATAACGTTTTAATTTCTTTGACTGATGTATTATTATTTTTCGATTTATGCTTCGCAATTTTCCAACAACTGCATGATTTATATCAACAGGCTGCTATATATTTGAACACCGATTTCCGCCAAGAAACTCCGTATTTTATCTGTTTTGTAGGGTGCATACAAAACTCGCAAAAAAATATTCACAATATTCGTTTTTTCCCTTGGGTTGTTTACTTAGTACCGAATAAGTGTATTAGAGTTGTTGGCTAACGAATTTTATGGACCAAAATGCATGTATCAACATTCGGTAAAGGTTTTTAGGGTTTCGCAGGGTTAGCTATTTGGTTCACGATAATGCATGGCAACCCTGTAAACAAACAAACGATGTTGCCAGCTTTGCAGTATCTAGATTGTTAGTGTGAGACTGTTTTCCGAGTAGGTTATCTATATATATAGTCTGTTATCCAGACCCAAAAGAAAAATAATAATTAAAGGAGCCTTCTGAAGTCTAGAAAATATTTTTAAAATCTAGATGCCCCAGCTTAAGCCTGAAATTAAGTATTGTTTAGGGTTATTTTTTATTTCTTTTTTTAATAAAAAAATCAAAATGATATAATTAGTAAAGAACTTTTTTTTCAGGGATTAAATGTTAGTTTATAGGTAATACGACGTTTACAAAACGAGTGTGAAAGGCTTGTATAGCTTTGATTTTCTCTGAGATTCATGTCATTTTAATTAGTGTCAAGACTCATTACTTTAATATTCTTCTAAACATCTTACATATCATCAATAAATGCCAAGTACATGGACATTTTAAG
Organism: Steromphala cineraria; assembly: GCA_916613615.1. Lineage (NCBI taxonomy): Eukaryota > Metazoa > Mollusca > Gastropoda > Trochida > Trochidae > Steromphala > Steromphala cineraria. Next base: position 24,841,156 of record OU744728.1, on the reverse strand, counting down.
AAAGTGAACATGACCCGTGTAAGTGCCGAATCCGACTTCACACGAACGATTTATATAGATACTATACATAAGAACTGCTTCACAGTTCGTTTTTCAATCAAAAAGGCGACTTTATACCTTTATGTTGTTACTCTAATTACTCGAATATTATTAAAATCCTACGTTTCAGCAACATTCAACAGTGCAAGATAAAGTTAACTCATTCATTCAGTTTTGCAAATGTAACTATAAAAACAATTTACGAAGTGTCTCTTTAATTTGAAACACAACACACTTAACAGTTATAACCGCCTTTATATAGAACATCTAAGGCATATATGAGTTCTTTGTGCCTTCAAAAGTGCTTTGTGCCTTCGCCTTTCTGCCTTCGAGCCTTCGTGCCTTCAAAACGTGATGTGTGCCTGCACCTAAGTCCTGTGTACCATCATCTTAGTCCTTTGTGCCTTCACCGAAGTCCTGTGTATATTCATCTTAGTCCTTTGTGCCTTCACCTTAGTCCTGTGTACCATCATCTTAGTCCTTTGTGCCTGCACCGAAGTCCTGTGTATATTCATCTTAGTCCTTTGTGCCTTCACCGAAGTCCTGTGTACCTTCATCTTAGTCCTTTGTGCCTGCACCGAAGTCCTGTGTATATTCATCTTAGTCCTTTGTGCCTTCACCTTAGTCCTGTGTACCATCATCTTAGTCCTTTGTGCCTTCACCTAAGTCCTGTGTACCATCATCTTAGTCCTTTGTGCCTTCACCGAAGTCCTGTGTATATTCATCTTAGTCCTTTGTGCCTTCACCGAAGTCCTGTGTACCATCATCTTAGTCCTTTGTGCCTGCACCGAAGTCCTGTGTATATTCATCTTAGTCCTTTGTGCCTTCACCGAAGTCCTGTGTACCTTCATCTTAGTCCTTTGTGCCTGCACCGAAGTCCTGTGTATATTCATCTTAGTCCTTTGTGCCTTCACCTTAGTCCTGTGTACCATCATCTTAGTCCTTTGTGCCTTCACCGAAGTCCTGTGTACCTTCATCTTAGTCCTTTGTGCCTGCACCGAAGTCCTGTGTACCTTCATCTTAGTCCTTTGTGCCTTCACCGAAGTCCTGTGTACCATCATCTTAGTCCTTTGTGCCTGCACCGAAGTCCTGTGTATATTCATCTTAGTCCTTTGTGCCTTCACCGAAGTCCTGTGTACCTTCATCTTAGTCCTTTGTGCCTGCACCGAAGTCCTGTGTATATTCATCTTAGTCCTTTGTGCCTTCACCTTAGTCCTGTGTACCATCATCTTAGTCCTTTGTGCCTTCACCGAAGTCCTGTGTACCTTCATCTTAGTCCTTTGTGCCTGCACCGAAGTCCTGTGTACCTTCATCTTAGTCCTTTGTGCCTTCACCGAAGTCCTGTGTACCATCATCTTAGTCCTTTGTGCCTTCACCGAAGTCCTGTGTACCTTCATCTTAGTCCTTTGTGCCTGCACCGAAGTCCTGTGTACCTTCATCTTAGTCCTTTGTGCCTTCACCGAAGTCCCCTGTACCATCATCTTAGTCATTTGTGCCTTCACCTAAGTCCTGTGTACCTTCATCTTAGTCCTTTGTGCCTTACCTAAGTCCTGTGTACCTTCAACCCAGTCCTTTGAGCCTTCACCTAAGTCCTGTGTACCTTCAACCCAGTTCTTTGTGCCTTCACCTTAGTCCTGTGTACCATCATCTTAGTCCTTTGTGCCTTCACCGAAGTCCTGTGTACCATCATCTTAGTCCTTTGTGCCTGCACCGAAGTCCTGTGTATATTCATCTTAGTCCTTTGTGCCTTCACCGAAGTCCTGTGTACCTTCATCTTAGTCCTTTGTGCCTGCACCGAAGTCCTGTGTATATTCATCTTAGTCCTTTGTGCCTTCACCTTAGTCCTGTGTACCATCATCTTAGTCCTTTGTGCCTTCACCGAAGTCCTGTGTACCTTCATCTTAGTCCTTTGTGCCTGCACCGAAGTCCTGTGTACCTTCATCTTAGTCCTTTGTGCCTTCACCGAAGTCCTGTGTACCATCATCTTAGTCCTTTGTGCCTGCACCGAAGTCCTGTGTATATTCATCTTAGTCCTTTGTGCCTTCACCGAAGTCCTGTGTACCTTCATCTTAGTCCTTTGTGCCTGCACCGAAGTCCTGTGTATATTCATCTAAGTCCTTTGTGCCTTCACCTTAGTCCTGTGTACCATCATCTTAGTCCTTTGTGCCTTCACCGAAGTCCTGTGTACCTTCATCTTAGTCCTTTGTGCCTGCACCGAAGTCCTGTGTACCTTCATCTTAGTCCTTTGTGCCTTCACCGAAGTCCTGTGTACCATCATCTTAGTCCTTTGTGCCTTCACCGAAGTCCTGTGTACCTTCATCTTAGTCCTTTGTGCCTGCACCGAAGTCCTGTGTACCTTCATCTTAGTCCTTTGTGCCTTCACCGAAGTCCCCTGTACCATCATCTTAGTCATTTGTGCCTTCACCTAAGTCCTGTGTACCTTCATCTTAGTCCTTTGTGCCTTACCTAAGTCCTGTGTACCTTCAACCCAGTCCTTTGAGCCTTCACCTAAGTCCTGTGTACCTTCAACCCAGTTCTTTGTGTCTTCACCTTAGTCTATTTTGCTTTCACAAACGGCTTTGCGCCTTCACTTAAGTGCTTTTTACCTTCACCTAAATCTTTTGTATGTTCATATAAGTCATTTGTGCCTTCACCTAAGTGTCCTGTGCCTTCACCTTAGTTATTAGTGCCTTCAAAAAGTAGGCGAGACTTGATTCTTGTCGGTGCTCCGATTCCAAGGCATAGTTTTAGATTGTGAAAAAAATGATGGTTAATAGTGATTATTATCACGTTGCAGCTCCCAGTTTCTCTCCTAGTGACATGGATCGGTGTTATATGTGGTAAGTATAAGGTGTAAAGATATAAATATATGATCATTTGGTAGAAGAGGAGCATATTTACAAATAATTAATGATAAAAGTTATCAGTTACGAAAACATTTTGTCGTAGTAATGCATTCCACGATCGTAGCTTCTATGATTGTCTTCATTTCACGACGTTTTTTTTTCAATCAAGTATTTTTTACTTAATTTTGTTAAAGGATAAGCATATTACATCACATTTGTTTTCTCGCAATGCTAACCTTTCAAAATGGCGGATGAAAGCCGCTCGAGTGGTGCCTTTAAATGTTCAAAAGTTAAAATGATAATGGTATTGGTATGGATATATTTTGTTTACAGGAGTATTAGCCCGCGGTCCAATAGTAAGTCTGAAACAAGGCAAATACAGAGGCAACTATGTGAGTCGAGCCAATCGCTACGTCCAGGAGTATCTCGGCATCCCATTCGCTAAGCCGCCAGTAGGAGATCTGCGATTGGCTAATCCTGAGCCAGTGGAGAAACAGCCTGGTATGTACCTCTTATTCACTACTGTGGGTACATTGGGTCATATTTCTTTCGTTACATTGTTTTAATTAAGATGTACGTGTAGGTCTAAATGGCTTCACATTTTCCATTAAAACATTAAACGAACCACTTGTATTCAATAACCTTTAATTTCATACTCTTTATTGTCTAAAATCGAAGGACTGATGGGAACTGAAAACCATCATTTAAAGACACTGTCCTTAGGTCTGCGATCGTGTTGATCTGGGAAACGTCACAATTAAAGGCTGTGCGTTGATCAATTTAACTTTATTGAAAAAACTTTCTGTATTGATAGTATGTGCACCTATTTATAAATGATTTATAATAAAACTTTACAATACCTTGTTTTGTCCATAGCAAGGCTTTTCACACTCGCCGGGCCGATTGCTGCACTTCTCATTTTTTTTCCCCCAATGTACAATTTTCTTTATGAATTTGGCAAATATAAACAACAAAAATGTTACATCTAGTAACATGTTTCAACTGGGTTGAGTTATAACCATGTACTAATAACATTATATGTATAAACTAAAATGTCTCCTTGAATCTCGTTTCCACAAAAAATACGTCAATTGGACTGTCCCTTTAAGCCATGCACTCATCGGATCAGTACAATACAAATACAACGGCGAAAGACATGATTTTAATAAAAGTTCTACTTCATTATATCCATCTTCCTACGCAAAGCCTAAACGCCAGTTTTCGAACTGTAAGTTTTATGCCTTGCTGCAGACCTTTTACCCTGCATGCAAGAGACCAAGCACAGATAACTCAAAGGTCTGCAGCAAGGCATAAAACTGACAGTTCGTAAACTGGCGTTTTGTGTAGGAAGATGAGATCAAATCTGAATATCTGACTATGAATAAATGTGATATGTTGACGGATCGATCTATCAATAAAATTGTTTCTTGGAGATGAAATCTTTGAGGCCAACAAGTACGCTCCGAGCTGTCCCCAAGCACTAAAGACGATGTACGGAAACTTCAGCGGGGAGACTCTGTGGATGCCCCCGGGGGAGCTATCTGAAGACTGTCTGTACCTCAATGTCTGGACTCCTCAGAGGAGCGGTAGCAATGGGAGGCCCATGGAGGTTATGGTGGGTGTTTTAGTATTACTTAATTCTGATATTTTACGGCGCTTCCGTCAAACGGATTTTGCACCAAGGTGTTAAAGTTCAAGCTTTACTTTAATCTGTCATCCAGACCCTAAAGCAAAAATATTTAATTGACGACCAACCGAGTCTACTAAAGTATAGGAAGTCTAGATATCTTACTTACTGTTAAGGCCATACCTGGGCTCGAAATGTGTTATAATTAGCGATTTTGTTTAAAATGTTGTCAATATTGAAAAAAATACTTATGAGACTAAATGTCAGTCTAGCTTGACTATAAATTAGAGATTTCATTGCACTTTCTTCTGAGCGGATTTTTTGCTCAGTGTTTCCCGCATGACCTTTACATTTCTGTAAGGAACTAAATATCCCTAAACGGGACTAATTCGTTGGAAGTTCTCCACCATTTACATGCGAGTTCTCAAACTTGCTGCAGCTTTGTGGGTAATGGCGATATCATTGATATAAAATGTTTACAATAACATGCAGAATTTGTTTTGTTTTAACTTATTTCAAGAGATTAAAACCTCTAAAGTAATACACATTTGCAAGTGTTTTATTAATCATGCATACCTTAAAAAAAGAGAAAGCTTTCAGTGAAGTTTACATACATGGAATTTGGTGTGTTTACAACTGACTCAATGACCTTTAACTTAATCCAACCAGCCAGCGTTGAGGCGCCGTGTCTGGGTTATAATCAAAGGAATTACGGTATCGGGAGGGGGACTTATTTGGCAGTCAATCACCTCGACCCTCGAACAAAACTATGATATAAGTAACCATAAATATGAAAATAAAGCCAAAGTTCATTTTTTGGCCTTGTTTTTTTCGTCTAACATTAAATCGAATAGCGAATTATTCCGTATTTATATGTGTGTAAGCAATGAAAGCTCTTAGTATTTGGGTAATTGATTTGGTTCAAGTGGATGTATTTAGGTATAATTATTGTAAGTGCGAGTTAAAGCTAACATTTACAAATGATGGTCATCCGCTCTCTTCCATGGACACTGACCCAGTTTTGTAGATATCCGAGGACTGTGCTTTCTTTATGTGATGATTGAAAACATTGATATCTATATCAATCAGATCGTTAGATCAGACAAAAATTTGCCATATTGTACCAGCTTTTTTTTCTAGTAATCTATGAGAGTAATTAATGTATTCATTATTAATTTGAGTAAATGATATTTTGCACAATTTTAGTTATAAACTATATATATTGATTTATAGATCTAAAATCAAGGATGAAACAATGGCTAATTTAGCCTTAATCGTATATATCACCTGACAGATGAATTACAAACGAATGCACATAAACAGACTTTTTTCTTTCGTATTTGATTAAATTTTAGATTGTGTGTTCATATGTTTCATCATTCTTAGGGCGCTCAGGTCACAAAATTCTACGCTAGCCTCGGTTTTAATTCGATAACTTCTCGGGTTCGAAATAGAGAAACCTGATTAGATTACTATTAAAATTAGTTTGGTCATCACTGACCTCGTTTAAAAAATAACCATGCATTTGAAAAGCTACGTTCATTTAAAGAAATACTAATCCTTTTCAACTTTGCATCGTGTTTTGTTGAGCCATGGCATGAGCATCTGTGATACCAAGCAAGTTTTCAGTGAAAAAAACATCATTCGCTTATTATTTGCATGGTTACGGTACTTTGTGTTGCATGTTTTGCGTCTAGTGGAATCTGCCGGGGCCCCGAGTATTTAAGCAACTGTTAGCGTAAGATTTTATTCATTTCACTTTGTGAGGAGAGAATGGTTATATATATAACGATGGAGGTATCAACGTCTTACACATCATATAAATCTAAATGTTCAATTATCATCATGACTAACATTTTGATAGCAATATTTGCCACGTACTATTCCAGGTTTGGATCTATGGAGGTGGATTCTTCAGCGGTTCCACGGCTCTGGATATATACAATGGACAGACCCTGGCTGATGTCGGCAACCTCGTCGTTGTTTCCATTGCTTACCGCGTGGGGGCGCTCGGCTTCCTCGGCATTGGCGACGAACGACTTCCGGGTACGTGTGGTCACTTTGTTTAAAATCTCATAAAAAAATCAGGTTGAATCCGCCACTCACTCACTCACTCACTGCGTTTCTGATATGATTAATGCTCTATTGGGTTCATGTCATGTGACGTAGCTCTCAAACCTATCAGCGACGAAAATGCATGCACGATACTATATTAAAACAAGCCTCTGGTCTGAGTAATGATTCGTAAAGGTCATTTCAGGATATTTGTGACCTTCAACCATCTATAAAATTAAAACAATCAGAGGCCCGTTTTGATATTTTAAAAGTTTCGATGGTATTTGGCCTCGTATCTGATTGGCTGTAGCGCTAAAGTGAATTGACTCCTCCTTGGATCAACACAATATTTTGAAAGGTGCAATGGTGTCTTTTTAAGGTCTACACCAATATTTTCCCAGTCAAGACAAGCCAACTGTAGTAATTTTGACGAACGTCTTTTATACATTTTATTTTACCAGAGCAAATTGAATATTTTGAGTAATTTCTTGTTATGAAAAAAGTTATGACTTTTTGTCACAGGTAACTTTGGCCTGATGGATCAAGTGATGGCTCTAAAATGGGTCAAGGACAACATTGAAGCCTTCCAAGGTGACCCCAACAAGATCACGCTGTTCGGAGAGAGCGCAGGCGCAGTCAGTGTATTCCTCCACGTCCTGTCACCCCTCAGTAATGGACTGTTCCAACGCGCAGTGATGCAAAGTCCCGCAGATTTATTTCGGGATGCAGACTCTTCTGCACGGAATGCACGCGTGTTAATGGACCGGCTCAAATGTGACGTCGACGGGGATTTCATGGCATGTTTGAGAAAAGCAGACGTAAACTCATTTGTGAAAGAACAATTCAAAATTGAAGAAAAAAGCCGGTACAGCTTTCAGCCGACTATATCACCATTTATGCCAAAACACCCAAAAGAACTTTTAGAGGCGGACGAATTTGAGTCGAAAGATATCCTGCTCGGAGTTACCAAGGACGAAGGAACTTTTTTCATGTTGGACAAATCATTTTCACGGAAGGATAAGGTCAACGGAAAAACTAGGGATGACGTCAGAGCCGCCATTAAGCGCAATAACCCGGATGTAAACGACGAACAACGACAGAAAATATTTGACTTTTACACTGAAGGTGTTGTAAATAATGACGATGACTTGAAAGGAAACAGAGATATCATCGATGATGTGATTGGGGACCGATTCATCAAATGTCCAACAAAAGAGATTGCCGACAAAATGAGTAAATTGGGCGGAAACACCTTCTTCTACTATTACAACCACAGAGCTTCAAACGAGGCGTGGCCTAAATGGATGGGCGTCATGCATGGGGCAGACATCCCGGTTTGTATACAGAGGATATTAAATAAGCATCTATATCAAACCATGATTACGACACGAGTGCATAACTATTAGTATATCCCGAGCAAGAGCGAGGAACCTACTGATATTTAGGAACGAGTGTCGTAAACATAGTATGTCACCGCCACGAATATGATATTCTCTTAATCGCCGTTATAGTCGCGAAATTAAAGCATAGACGGGCTAGCCGCAAACCGTGACCTCATTGTTTATAAAATGACGTCACGATGAAAACAGTGATATTTTGCCCTAGGGCATCATATGAAAAATTAACCCCGTTATGATTGCCCAAGTTATTACACGAGTGTCAATGTAATACCATGGTTACATTACGAGTGCTTTGTTATGTAGATTTTCCGAACGAGAGCGTTGTGATTATTGCAATCGTTGCCCGGCAAACTTGATATTCCACATATTCACATATAGAATATATTCCATCTTATGTTGCATCCTTTCGATAATACAATAAATTACAGCAAGTTGTGAAAACCAAACAAATGAACCAACGTTTGAATGAACTCTTTTATATATATATATATATATATATATATATATATATATATATCAATGATATCAATTGGAGTAAACTTACAGATTACATCTAAATGGCCTTGAATGAGATAATATTCAAACTGTGACTTATATCTTGTTCTTAACATCACCATGTTTTTCATGAATTTGTATTTTCAGTTCTTTTTCGGAATCGCCCAGGATTACAACAACAAAAATTACGTGTCCGGTGAGCGAAGCTTTTCCAGCCGTGTAATGAATTACCTCACCAACTTTGTCAAAACTGGGTAGGTGAACACTTGTCTCCGATTTTCTTAGCCTTTTTCATAAAAAAACCCATCTATTTCGAAGAAAATTTACTCATGAAATACATTAAACCAATGTTTGCCGTAGATGTTTTGTTACACTTGAACACATGTTTAATGATAAACGTTATCAACTTCTCATGGTACTTAAAGGGGCAGTAGCACGTTTTTAGGGGGAATATAGGGTGATGTCAGGAAAATGAAAATTAATGGTATCAATTGAAAGACAACGTATTTAAACTAAATGGAGCAGTAATAATTCAAATATACAATGTAAAGTTTAGCCATGCGATTCCTTTTTCTTACACAAAATGAATTAAAGGTGTTCACACAAAATGGCCGCCAGTCTATTTTATATGAATCTTCATACTTTGTCCTCTGAAAATGGATGATTGGCTAGTGTAATGAGATTTTTGACACTGTCAAAATAATACATTTAGCATCAATCTAAATAAATTTAGATCAACAGGTTTTATATTTGGTCAACAGTATGACCAAATATTAAACCTGTTGATCTAAATTTATTTAGATTGATTAAGCATTTACTTACAATTATCAGTGAAAAATTTGAAATATAGAATTACCAAAAAACGTGCTACTGCCCCTTTAAAGTCTTTTCCAAACTTCTCTCACTGTCAATCCACTAGTCTGTCAGCCAGACCCTAAAATAAAATGCAAACATAAGCAAGTCTATAAAAAGACTTGAGAGCTGAAAATGAAGAAATCTCAGTATCCTTTTCATCCTTTTTTCCCAAATTTCAGATTTATTGAAAAAAGAGTCTTATTGTTAGACTATCAATCCCCGAATGTTTCCTTACTACAAACCATTTTAACGCCATTTTTTTCTTTAATTATTTTTTTCTCAATTTCAACAGCAACCCTAACAACCAAGGTAACACGCCCTGGCCAAAATACACACCAGACAACAAAGAGTATATCGAGCTGTCACTCCATGAACAAACCCATGAGGGCGGATATCGCACTGCGCAGTGCATGTTTTGGGACGAAGTGAGCATATCCGGTGCCAGTAGCCAATCAACAGCGTCTTTTTTGGCAGCGGCAGTTTGCATGATTGTTATGGTAGCACATCTATATTGAATTCAATAACGTTTAATGTGTTTCTGCTTAAAGGTGTTCACTTTTAACTAAAAACGAATTATTAAGAATTATATACTTCACAGAATGATATATATTTTACGCTGGTTTTGAAATTTTGTGTGGTCCGATTTGTTATATATTTTGTTTATTATCGATACCTGCTGATACAGAATTTGTTTGTATAGAGAGTGTTTAATCCTTTGACAAATTGTTCACCCCTTTTCAAAAGGCAACATATAGTTTGAAGACGTCAATGTACTGTAACATTTGTCAAAGTGAGTAAAAGTGTAGGTGATAAAGCATTGATATCACCACACTTTTTGCACTACAGGATATATCATTGTAGAAAGACCGTATCAAGCATGTGCCTTTTGATATCAAATCACCTAATGGATATCATGCTTGACAATCTAAAAGACGTACAATTCTGTTTGTGCCAAATGTTTCCCAAGTATACAATTCGAAATGGCATAGATATTAATTATCATATTTGGTCTAGTCCTTCGTCGATGTCAAAACAGAATGAAGTGTCCCTGTCATGACTGATGTACGTTATGTTCATTAATATTACTTATATAATTACATATTAGGCTTTAGGAATTGGATGATATGCTAATACCGTAAGTTTCGAAACAGTTACATATTATTTGAAATTTAATAGTTTATAATACACATCAAAGCACTTGAAAATAAAAAAACCCAGCTTCTGCCTTACTTTACTAGTATTTTTAAAGTAAATGCAAATCAGATTTCTTGAAGAAAATATTCAGGGATTGGAATCTTGATAATTAGTCATACTCTTCGATGGTAAAGTCTTCAAGAACTGGTAACATAGAATTCTGTATCTACATTTGAGAAAGGCTCCATTTAATATACAACTTCTAACCACAATTACATGTTCTCTTTTAATTACCGCCTGGTCTAATCTCGTAAATTAAATGTTTTCTTTAGATTCAAGAAATTACATATAAAGTATTACCAATGCCTATTTTATGTTTTTTTTACGATTGTTTTAGTCATCTTCACTTACATGTTTACGTCTGGTGAGCTACAAAACATTAACTTATATTGTGGAAATCTATGGTCATAAAATCAGTGGGGGCCTGAGTCTGGTTGCAGAAGAATGCCACCATATTGCTATCTGATATCTGTTCGGTGCATTAAGATTGCAATCATAGCGCAATCTGCCTTCCATCTGACTGCAGCTGCCTCTACCTGGGTTGTTGTCTCATCGTTGTGGAGCGCAACATGTTGCTATGCGGCTAGTTCAAACGGATTTGTTTTGGACAATAGAAGATAGCTAAAATAGTTACAGGATATAAAATATAGTTTATTAGTCCATTTTATTGAATTTCATTACTGTATGATTCACATCCTGTGCAATTGCTATTTCACGAAGTGTGGTCCTTACATCGGACGTAGTGTAACCTATTTGTACATTTTATTGTTTATCTATATATCGGTGCTATACTAAACAAGTCGAATATGCGAACAATGATATAACTCGGAGTGAAATATATTTTCTTACTTGTTGTCTTGTTGTGGTCTCCTCAATGCCAAAGAAAGTTTATAGTGATCTGAGTTCATTTTGATGGCAAAAACATATACAATCTTGAGGAATCGATAACACCTACAGTAGCGGATGCAGGAGCAAGGTGGGCTGTGAAATTAAAGTTTTCAAAAAAACCGCTCGTAAAAGGATGAACCCTAGGGGTAGACGCTCACCCCCGGGCTATCAATATCCCCAATTCCCTTTGGCTTATCCCCTACCTCCCAACCCCTCGAAATTCCTGCATCTACCAATATGTCATTACCATATGCCTGGGGTTACGTTTCGCTGTCAATACTAATAATATATTACCCTTGAATTAAATTTGGTGTGCATTACGAAATTTTGATACTTAAACATGATACACTGAAAATGTTCTTGTACATCATGTTATACATCTTAAAGAACTAATATACCATTTGTTAGAAGACTGTTTATGTGTTTTTATTAAAATCTTTTTACACCATGATTTTTATTATTTTTTCGGATTAACGTCCTAGTCTCACTTCGTGACAGGAAGAACAAATGAATTTAAGACATCACGCGTCAGGTTCAGGCGTCAGTCAATCCACGTCAGTCTGCTTCTTCCCGTTTAAAGTCAGCACAACTACAAATACAGTGGAATCTGTCCAAACCGACACTCGGTCAGACCAGAGAAAAATGTCGGTTTAGACAGAGTGTCGGATTGGTCAATGTTTATTATATGAAAATATATAGAAGCTCTGCCGGGACCGAAAAATTATGTCGGATTAGACAGATGTCAATATACACCGATTCTACTGTATCTTAAAGGGGCAATTTTAAATATTCATTTTTCACTGATAATTGTTCGTTTATGTTAAAGGTTTTGTTTTGATAGTGTCAAAAATCTCACTACACAAACCAATCATCCATAGTCGGAGAACAAATCGTAAAGATTCACATAAAGTTCATTGGCGGCCATTTGTGAACACTTTTAATTCATTTTGTATAAGAAAAATGAATTGCATGGTTAAAATTTACATTATATATTTGATTTATAACTGTCGCATTTAGTTTGAATACATTTTCTTTCAATTTGAACCATATATTTTCATATAAACATCTGACATAAAATGTTATGGTTTGAACTGAGCCCAAAAACCGCTATTATACCAGTAAAAAAAAGTCTTAGACTTAAAACGGGCTTACGATTTTATGCAACATGTTTTCCCCGGTTTCGTACGGTTCAGTTTCATTGTGGTCATGTGATTCTCTAACATGAAATAGCTCATCTGTAACACACTAAGAGCAAACACTCAGGAATAATTTTGAGAAGTTCCCAATTATTAAGGGACCCTACCATCATGTGTCAATTTGTAGGCCTACATCGAGCAAATAGCATGTGGTGTATGAGATTATTTAGATTGATTGATTTCTTTATCTGTAAGCGCTCCCTTGCCATGCGCAGAAGTATCAAAACGCTAAATAGACGGAAGTAGAAATTGACAATAGTATTTTTGCATATAGACTAATGTCTCCATGCCAAAAAATCAACCTATCCCCGTTAAACAGATGTTATTTTATACATCCGGCAACTAATTGAAAATGAGACGACAGATAGAATCTCCCTGCCACAGCTGGTTGCGTTCGACCGCCTGTGACACTCCACGGGTGTTCCGCAGTGTTTTAGGCGATTGGGAACATGTTGTGATGGATTCATCGCATGAACACCTGTTTGTCTCGAATATCGTGAGACAGGTGTGTTGCTAATTAAAGGTACGTCACTAACCTATGCATCAGCTATCTCAATTACATCTATCACTTAAAGGGACAGTAGCAGTTTTTAGGGGGAATGTAAGATGATGTCAGGAAAACTCAAATATATGGTTCCAATTGAAACACAATTTATTTAAACTGAATGAAGTAGTAATAAATCCGATATAATGTTAGTTTAACCATGCGAATTATTTTTCACAAATATAAACTGAAGGTCTTCACACAAAAATGGTCGCAAATGGACTTTATGTGAATCTTTATCACAAATTTTATTCTCTGACTACATTGTATCGATGACTATGGGTGATTGGTTTGTGTGGTAAAATGTTTGAAACAATAAAAAATACATTTAGCAATAACGTACAATTATCAGTGAAAAATTTGAATTTAAAATTCGTTCTACTGCTACTTTAAAGGAATGTAATGTTGTATATTCTACCTTTGTATCGTAGAAAAACCATCTTGGTGAATACCTTGTTTTAGGTTGCCCTCTTGTGACTACTCGAAATGGATTGCTTCAGAAATGTTATAATTTATGACTCTTTTTCTTAATTGTATTTTCTCAGATTTCTGTCATTTTGTTGAAAAAGCTGTTTAACAAACTGTGTTCAAATTGAAGTTAACAAAAGACTCACATTTACGTTGCCATCGTGAAGAATATTTTTCATTGAAATATCTACTAATTAATATTCCTGTTTTGGCTATAAATCAATTTGTGTACACAATGTCTAATTTTGGTGATTCAGAATATTTTTGACAGAACATGAAATAGAAAAGGAATTTTTTGCAAACTAGAGAATATTTCCATAAAAATGCATCTTATTATCCTCCACTATTAATGAACGACGTACCATAACAAAAAAATGAATAAATATAGTCATTAGGACAGATTCAATGTATGTAAAGCAGATATCGGTAAAACGAGGTGTGATCGTGTGCATCTAAGCATATCGCACCTTTTCAACAGGTTAGTCTTAACTAAGTCCGCTAGTTTTTTTTATGGAGTATTTTTGTTTTATATTGATGACACTACATTCATTGAATCATATGGATGATTCAAGCAAATTTGAAAAGAGTTAACGGTAGCGACCATTTTTTATTTGCACTCACGTTTCTGAGTGGACAAATGTCCATACGGCGATCGAAACGTAATAGATTTGCTTACATATTAGGGTTTTGGGGAAATTATGTAGTTTTCGTAGGACTGATTTCGGCATAGTGCATGCTTTCACTGAAACAAAAAAAGGACAAATTATATTTAATCGGCAGCACATATTTACACATTCTCTCCCCACAGAGGCAACTCAGTCATACCTGAATTAGCCTCCGTTCTATTACGCCTAGATCATGGGGTTCCGGCAGATTGCCCTAGCGGCAAAAAAGTTGTAACTTAAAATATCTCCCTTATTTGCAGCCAATGAAAACACCTTTTGGATATCCATGACTAAGGGAGTTCTTAACGGTCGTTTAGTGACAAAGAAAATATTATACCTGAGAGGGAAACTATTTGAAAATCTGATATGGATAGGGTTTTTTCATTAGATAGAAACTGTTTTATAATTGTGTAAATTATTATTTGTTTTATGATAGATTCTATGGTACTAATCAACCAAAAAATAACTAATGAGAAGGTAAAAAGTGATGGTTTGTAATAGGAAGAATTACCTCCCTTGATGTGAAATTTCAACGAAAGCTTTGACGAGCCCCACGGAGATGGACGAGGTTTTGCGAATGACTACTTATGGAACGGCGTCGCTGATTGCACAACTAACTTCGATTGCCTCAAATCAGATTTCTACCTTTCTGTCCCGTGTATAAGCCGTAATAGAACAGAGGCTAATTCAGGTATGACTGAGTTGCCTCTGTGGGGAGAGAATGATATTTACAGGGTATGCCTCAAATTTAACTGATAATCTGATAATTCTATTTAAATCAATAAATCTATCATTCATCCATTTAAATCTTAGATGCATGTTGAATGAACCATTTTCGTCAAGAAAGTTAGTAATTAGAGGTTATTACATGTTACTTTTCATATCTTACCTAATATCAGCCCGAGGGCCGAAGGCCAGAGGGCTGTGTCTTTGCCTCTATCAAACATGCGAAACACCCAATATTTATGTTAGATATATGATAAAAAGAGATTATTACCCGAGGAAATGTATCATGTGACTTTTACGAAACGAGTATACATTTTGGTATTACTAGTGCGAGAGCGACGGTTATAAACAAATTTGCATTAGTTTCGTAAAAGCCATATGACACAGTTCCGAGGGTAATAATTTCTTTATAACCGATTTTATTCCATTTTATTCTCTAAAAAATATTCAATAAACGGCCTGCTACCCTTGCGAAGGCCGGCTACAGTGACATCACGAACAATGGTTTTATGACGTCACAGACGTAATGTACGGGGAGTTGAGCTAAAACAATCGTTATTAGGCAAAAGAGATATTGAAAATATGTCACCACTTATTTTTCACACAATGGGTAGTAATAGAATTTCTCCGACTATTGGTGAAGTATTAAGATGTTTAACCCTCTGAAGGAAATACATTTTCCATTAATAGATATTTGATGAGAACATTTCAAGCAAATAAAATTCCAAATCGCGTTATATCACCTTTAAAGTAAAGACTGGTGACTTCTTGAATGACGTGTATTTTAAATTAATTGCAGAAAGCTTCGATTAAAAAGATGTTTATGTTTTACCAATACGGTTTAGACCCAAAAGGTCTTAGTTCTCACCTCTCGTAGAAGCTAGGGAGCTCCTTAAGCGTATTGCTACGTATTCCAAATGAAAGAAAGTCAAATGCGATGACGTCATAGCTCAATGTGGTTTTGCTACTTATTCCATACGAACGAAAGTCCCACCGATCTGCTTGAACGACCATGCAGAGGCTTTCATCCGGGCGGAAAGAGTTGCATGTAGTTGCCATGACGACCACCGTTCATCCAATGAGAAACGAAAATATATCCATGTCTTGGAACTGTGTTTATCCCTTTCCGTGCAATCACATACGTGCTTACAATTAAGAGCCTGTCAGTGAGAAATACAAATCCTCTATCTTATTCATCTTAATGTTATGCTTACCTTTATTGAGACATGGTTTGCCGCAGATCATCTAATTTGCATATATGCTAATTTTATCAAACGAAGCACCAAGAACATTCTTCCTTTCTGATTATAAATAAGTACATCATTCAAACTCAAATCGAATGTATCACTCCAGCGTATAAGTTCCAATTGTTTATCGGAAGGCAGCGCATCTGAACTTCCCAGATCCTTAAAATATCATATTGACTCTTTAAGATCTCTTGGTCATTCTCTCAAAGAAAATCTGAAGGTCATATGAACAAGTTATCCGTATTGACAGGGGATCATATTTAGAGAGGTAAATATGCATGATATTTAGTCAGATATATATATTATATTTATATATCCTTGCGAGACATGGTGTAACCGCGTAACTGCCTCCCATTGGTTGGAACCTGGATTATTGATTGACAACGCCTCTGATTGGACAATAGAAGATTAATCTGTCCCCTGATTGGATCAAATTAATGGAAAAAGTCCACGTGGTTGAAAGCAAATTTAGAGAAAAGGTTGTCAATACTGTTAACAGCTGGTTCAACCGAAGCTGTATTGATGTGAACAGCTGTTATGGATAAGAGATTTATAGAATAACTTGTACAGATTGGTCTATGTAATTTCAGGAAGCTTTTGTAACCCGCGCAACTTTTGTTGTGCAAATGACGGCCGTGTCTTCAATACGTTGGTATTCCGCTGTGCAGATATTTACAGTTTCTGGAATTATTATTTCATCTTTTATTCAATATATCGTGTATGATATTGTCATGTTCTTTATGAAAAATGTCGTGAAAAAAACTAGAATTGTTAGGTTCTAACTTAATATTGAAAAATGTTACGTTGAATAGTGGTTTTTTTTGGAGTTTATCGGTTGATATATTGATTTTACCTACATTTAGAACTCTCTTAGTCAAATATGAAGGGAAGACCACATTTTGCAACAATAAGATATAATAACATCGAACCATGTCATTTTTCAGTGACATTTATCTGCCACGTGGCTTTAAATATGACTTTTACAGCACCTTGATGTGTCCTCGTGAGAAATTCTGTTGTTTAATTTCATTTAGTGTGACCATTTTTAAGAAATTAATTTTGATGGTGTTCGAATGTGCATATGTTTGAATTAAAATAAAAATCATTTTTTTCCATGTTAATGGAAATGTGTGGTGATGATAAACTAATGAACAACTTAAATTGAATATTCGAAAGCATGGTGCAATTTCACGTCTTTTAACAGTTAAGTCAGAATTTTATGTAAGTTGAATGTAAATCTTCTCTGTCCAGGTTGAGTGAAACCTGTTATGATGATAGACAAATAATAAACAACTTGAATGGAATATTCGAGAGCATGGTGCGAGTTCACGGCTCTTAAATAACATTGAGAGCATTGGCTTTGTTATTAAATAACACATCTCGTCTGTTTCATTACAACTACATTTGAGAGCATTGACTTTGTTATTAAATAACACATCTCGTCTGTTTCATTACAACTACATTTGAGAGCATTGGCTTTGTTATTAAATAACACATCTCGTCTGTTTCATTACAACTACATTTGACAATGCAATCAAATAACACATCTCGTCTGTTTCATTACAACTACATTTGACAATGCAATCATAGTTTAATTAATAATTACTCAACATTTTATAAAATTTCTCGTCTAAATGTTAAGAGATATTCATATGATAATATAGTTATTAACGTTCAATGCATATGTTTTAACATCTAGGTTGTCATTGCAGTTTTATCATCTCCTTATTTTTTATGTTGTACAACCCAGAGCCAAGTACATAAACATCAGCATATGAAAGCTACATATACTGTGGTCATAAAATATTATAGCAGTAATGAATCAACGGGAATTTTGTTTTAGATCTATATTTCCCTGGTCGAAATGTCCCTTTAAATAATGGCGCCTAAAAATATGGATTGTAACTGTACAATCATGTGACACATGTACACATTATATCGATCTTATTCAATAGATTGACAATTTGACAGACAGACATTTCTTTTTTTGATTTTGGACAGCTCAACAAACCGACCTATAAAATCTCGATAGCTGATTATCATCAAGGTATGTTCAAGTTGTTATGTGAATACATTTCATAAGTATGAACGAAAAGGCTTTGAATCAAACATAACATCAGGACCTTAAAGAGTCATATTCAAACTACGGCACTTTTGCAGAAGGTACTGTACTTTGGACGTCGAATTCAGTTGATTAAAACATGTGAATAGGATATCAAACTTTCGACGAAAGATTTTTCTATCGAGTGAAGTATTTCTATTCGAAATAGCTAAATGTCATCACGAACCGCATGCAAGTATGACGATGGGGCTTTAAGTTTAGGCAAATGTTGTACTTTTGACAGACGTTTAAAATCATTAAATAAAGAATTAAATGTACAAATGTTAAGCGGCAATATTAATGTAAACAACTTAAAGAATTCTAGCTAGGCGTAGTCATTTTCATAGCTAATACAAATCAAATATATTCGTTTAAAACGGCTTTCGCAACTGATTATATTTGTTTCCCTTATCGTGCTACCCCCTCCCCCTCCCCTCATATCGACCCACCCTCCTAAAAACGTGCTTCAATATCTTAAAACACAACTCTTGACATATTTGCTGTATTTTTTTATGACGTCTTAGAATTACTAATCTTGGCGCTACACTTGTTACCAGAATTCACTGTCTAAGACTTTCTCGCTTACGCTCCGTCACTATAACAACTATGGAAATCCACATGACACCCATGCTCAAGTTGTAGCTCATAGGTTAGAATAATATGTTATACTTTTTATGAAAACGTTCTGAATAGCAAATAATACACACGCGACAGCACTGAAGATGATTTGATAAATGAATTTTGAAACCTTTTCGTCGCCATTCTACCATATCTTACTATAGTAAACAAGCAACAGCTTGCTTCGACAGGACTAGTGTCTGAATATTGCATTTTAATTCAAGCACTGTCACAACTGGTGACAGTCGTATAATTCACTTAGAAGAGAGAACATTTTTATGTGGGCAGTTTAAAATACCACATGAACAAGTTCCCTATCAAGAAACCCTTTTTACGATTCAATTGCATAATAATTCGTTATGATGTTATTTGTATATGTTCGCTAGCTTGCAATGCTTAGTCTTCAGCATTGCCCTTTATTCATACTGAAAAAGGTTATCATTACATCATAACGATTCTGATGTTTTCGTGAGACATCAATATACAATTATCAATTCAATAGCTTCTTTAAGGGGCATTTTAGAAGTTGGAATGATGATAATGAGGAAACATATATGGATGACAACTTCTTTATATCAATTATTGCAATATCGCATATCATGAATAAAGAAGTTGTCATCCATATATGTTTCCTCACTATCAATTCAATGTCATGTACAGGTATATATCAGTTGAATAGAATTTAAAAAAAAATGAAATAGCCTTAACTTTCTGGAGTCTTTATTAACACTTAGTACCCTTGTCTATGAGAAAAAGACATCGGGACAACCATCTGACTCGATTTGGATGATACTTTATAGTAAAGAGTAAACATGAAGTACATAATGATCAGGTCCTATCGGGTATGATATTAAGTAGTACCAGGGTCATGCCGAGAGAGTTTATTGCCACAAGAGAGTCATAAATTGGCATCATATCTTATAGATTACTTTAAATATCTACAACAAAATAATGTTTTAATACTTTCTATTCAAATTTTATCTTTACGAGTGTACACGATTAAAAAGACGATTAAGATAGGGTTCGAAGCCAACTTTCGATAGTATCCAAAATATATCGGTATCTTGATGAAATATTCAAACGATAACGAAAATTTTGAAATAGGTGAATATAACACAAAACTGTCAGATGGTAGTTAATGCACATAATGTAAAGTAACAAAATAAATAAGAATTAAATACTAAATGTATATTACACATTGAGAGGGTGATAACTAGGACATCGCTAATGGAGACGAATCGCCACTTGGTACAACGTCGTATGAGTTATTTTTATGGGTTGTAATGGGTATAATGTGTTGGTGTATCAACGTACTGGGTGGAACCATTCGTAGTACCAACAGCTCATGAAAACGGCATATGAGATTAATCCACAACCAAGGCTTATAAAACATATAGATAATTAGGCAAAGGGTATACTGCTAATCGTGTCACAGTTCTTTCTCTCTATACAAACAGGTGTATGAATCCTAATACATATTTTCCCTGTTGAAGCCAAAATCCGCCAAAAGGATGAAAAACTTAGGGAACAAAACACGCCCCTGCCACACACCTCTCTCAACTGTAACAATTACGTTTGCATTCGCGGGGATGTTCAAATAATGATTTTAACAATTTTAACGTATTGTTTTTTTTCGTTCTGTAAGATGAAAAGCTTAAGTGACTGCTTATTCTTCCACAACCTCTCATCTGATATCGAAATCTGTTCATAAGTGATAATGCGCTGAGTCACTAACCAAACGTTCGTGCATCTTAATATGATTCATTTGCAATACTATTTTTTATCCAAAATGAAGAAAAACATAAGGGAACGAATACTCACGCTGCAACACGCCCCTTGCGCGAAGATGTTCCGTAATGTGCAACTAAGTCCAAATACATTCAATATTTCGAACCAAAACCTAACTAATAAATGAAAAGCTACAGGCGCCATATGCACAACCTGTCACACTCATCTCCCAGTTCACACCTACGTCTGCATGTACGAATATTTTCTATGTAATGTGCATCTAAAACTTAATATTTCAATATTTAAAAACCAAAAACTGAAAAATGAATGAAAAGACACGGGACAAAATGCTCACCCTGTCACCCCTCAGCTACGTCTCCATGCACGTCCTGTGTCTACGTATCTAACGTGCATCTTAATCAAAATTCTGAATTTAATAATTTTATTCCAAAAGGGAGAAAAGTTAAGGGACTATATACTCACCCTGTCACACTCACCTCTCAGCCCACATGCGCACTGACGTTCTGTGTCTGTGTATTTAACGTGCATGTTGCAGGAGGACAATCCACGTGGCAGGGCTATCCGGACACATAGAGTGATTGTGCTACTACAATACCAGATCGATATAAACTACATATGAGCAGCTGGCGGGAAGCAACAGATGATAACACATCCATTCCACACAGTAGATCCAATCACACACTATACACACTTCCAATATTCGGGCTGTTATAACTAAAATGACGTGTAAATCTCTTAATAGCTTGGCTCGTATTGGCAAAGGTATTGGTCTGGATACCCTCTTCATGTGTGACACAGAATGAATCAGAGAAATGAGTTATAAATCCATGTTAACGTTGCCAAAATAAGTATAAGAACCATGTAACATATGGATGTCCAAGTGTTATGTCAAGTGTAAATAACGAATATCCTGGTTAAGTGATATCCAAAAACAAATACCAAAATTCAAATGTGGTCGTATTAATTCTTTCAGGTTTATATTAAGAATTTATTTTAATATGAAGAATTTTTTAGTAGATATCAGTAAATTCTGTATTTATCTTCGTTAATGGTTTATATCAATATGCTTTTGACCCGTTTTTATTACGTTTAATCATTCAACAGCGGTTCCTGTGTGTTTACAGTCTCCGTAGTGTACAGGTGTTAGCTGTATACTTTTGATGATGATCTCACCTAACCTCTCTTACTTTCTGTCCTTAATAAATGCGAAATATACATCAATTTATAACTAAGAGACGTTTGGTACCCCAATTGTGTACATATATAGTCATACTAACTACCTGTACATATTGATATTGTTCTCTGCGAACTAAAGAGGTTAATGTGAGGCATTTGCTTATAATATCAACATTTGTTAAAGTAAAACACACACAAATCTTTGGTACATCATTTTACCTATTATTTCGTATTTAAATAGATTTTTCTCAAATAATGTCATATCTACAATGTAACAATATTGCGTAAAGATGAAAAAGGAAACAAATTGTTAAGAACAAATTTGCTAAACAAAGTAACTGGAGAAGCCGAAGGGTTATGATAATTTATCATCAGATAGATTATACTTATGTCACAACGTCGTAACAATCTCCTTACGATAGAACTATTTTTGTAGATCTGGTGAGAGAACTTCTAACTTCCTACATAACCTCTGTTACGATAGAGCTGTTTTCGATAGATGTGGATGATATTAATCAATGAGATAACTTAAAACTTCCTACATAACCTCTGTTACGATAGAGCTGTTTTGCGATCTGGATTCTGAGTATTAGCAATAGTCACATTTATTTATGTATTCATCAGCAATGTTATATACTTTGGTTGGTTTGACAATACATCACAGGTATCACAGCTATGCAGGTATTCTTTCATGGATTAAAAAAACTACTATACTACTCATATCGCTGCGATAATGAAATAAGTCAATGAAGCAGAAGAAACTAATGAAATAGAAGCTAGATAGTAATTTGATGCTGATCAATGAAGACATCCACTTTGAAGCTGAGACATAATTGAAACATTTCAAAGTCATCTCTCCCCACAGAGGCAGTTCAAATCATGAAATGTTGATCGAGCCTCTGTTATATTACGCCGAGTTTGTGGGATAGAATGGGAGACGCCTGATTGGAGGCAAACAAAGTTAGTTGTGCAATCAGCGATGCAGTTTTTAAATCATCATTTTGGTTACTAAATGATGGCAAAGGCGTTGTGATATGAACCACCCTTTCCATGCGAGAAGCGTTGTCATTTGATAAAAGAAGTTCAAATGGATTGCAATTTTTTTTTCCGCCAGGGGAACTTGCCGGAACCCATTGATGTGGGCGTAATAAAACAGAGGCTGTATAAACATTTCTTTACTTGATCTGCTTCTGTGAGAAGAGAATGGAGTACGCATCTGAACATCTCTATTTGTTACCATTTCATTGGCACTAAAGGTGTTGTGTTATTGAATGATGAACATTATTTCTTTTGTTACCAAAATTTTCATTAACATTAAAAGTGTTATGTCACTGAATTTATTTCGTTACCACATTACCAAAACAATCATTGGCATTAAAATGCTAAGTTATTCATAAATGTACAATGTTTCTTTTCATTACCACATTACCAACAAATTCGTTGGCATAACAATCACTGTGTTGATGAATTATAAACAATGTTTCGTTACCATATATGACCAACAATTCAATTGGCATTAAGATATTGTGGTGTTAGATGATGAACATTGTTTGTTTTCCTTACCACATTAACGAAAAAATGGCATTAGAATGTTGTTTTATTGAATTATGATCGTCTTCTCGAAACACATATTTACTTCCTCAGTCATCACCACGAGTTCTTTTATGTAACATCCATTACTGCATGACTTATAAAGATAAAATAACAAAAGTGTAAAAATCATTAAGATTTTTAAATTTTAGAAAATAGATATATGAATATCATATTATTACAGTAATACTTTAAGAAACTAGAACGTCAATTCACTAATTAATACACGGAAAAAATAGTTAAAGGACACCCGACTAATGAATTTATTCCACCATGAAATTGATAAATGGATAAAACATATAAAATGGATGCCGGAAAAGGTTGCACCGGCACCTGTACCAGTTTGGGATCCTACACACCTGTCGACAAGAACAAAGGAGGTCCGGTGTGTAAATTATCATGAGCGAAACAACAGGTAATATCGATCGTAATTACAGGTGTAAAACATGACCAGAGGGTATGGGCGTTAAGTGGCTGGGGAAATAAAGTTGCAATAATTTGTCAAAATGGCAGACAGATAATAGTGTATTTACGTCTCATAACTGTTAAACAAGATATAGAATACATACAGGCATATCACATGGTAGTCTAACACTAAGACTCTGGAATGAAATGCTAAATAAATCTGAAAAGTAAAATTTGAAGAAAAAAATGAATGAATTTTAATTGGCTCTCAAGTCTTCATATATCCTGCTGAGGTTTTCAGTCTAAGTAAACCTACCCTCTACTCGACCTTTCTAGACTCAATATCGGAGTGAAACGGGTAATATTGAGGCTAGGTTTACCTAGACTGCTGAGTTTTTCGTCTTATTTTGGGGTCTTGCTGACAGACTAATGGCATGAATAAAAAAGCTACTCGTTATGAGTTAAGGGAGACAAAAATCTTACAATTACGGGCAACACAACACTTAAAATTATAAAATAAGATATACATCGAATAACATATTAGACGTTTCCTTCTCTGCATTCTCTCCCCACAGAGTCAACTCAGTCATACCTGAATTAGCCTCTGTTCTATTACAGCTAATACACGGGATAGAAAGGTAGACATCTGATTGGAGGCAATCGAAGTTAGTTGTGCAATCAGCGACGCCGTTTCAAAAGTAGTCATTCGCAAAAGCTCGGCCATCTCCGTGTGGTTCGTCAAAGCTTTCGTTGAAATTTAACATCCAGGGGACGTAATTCTTTCTATTACAAACCATCGCTTTTTACCTTCTCATTAGTTATTTTTTGGTTGATTAGTGAAATATAATATATCATAAAACAAATAATAATTTACACAATTATAAAACAGTTTCTATTTAATGAAAAACCCTATCCATATCTGATTTTCAAATTGTTTCCCTCTCACACTGTTAATGAAAAATAAACATAAAGACATATAATATTTTCCATGTCACTATACGACTGTTAAGAACTCCCCATGTCGTGGATATCCAAAAGGTGTTTTCATTGGCTGCAAATAAGGGAGATATTTAAAGTTAAAACTTTTTGCCCGCTAGGGCAATCTGCCGGAACCCCAGGATCTAGCCGTAATAGAACAGAGGCTAATTCAGGTATGACTGAGTTGCCTCTGTGGGGAGAGAATGCCTTCTCTGATGAATTAAAAAATAAGTTTTGGAAAAGTGACATTTCAAGTCATCACGACATCGTCATAGAGGAATAACCATTGATTACGTTCCACTCATAAGGAATTGTGCATAGACCCTAAACAGCCAAAGAGTGAAAAACTTCTCTATCAGGATCGTTTTTCCTACGTCTGACAATGACAAAATTTCAATTGAAAGCAGCAGTATCATAGTAGTGACTTTTGTAATCAATTTGTTTTTGAAAACGCATACGGGTATGACACGTTTTAAGTATACCACCTCATAAAGGCCCGACGACATTGCGGTTTGGCGATACATTGGACGATTGTTTTTAGTCTGAATTGGTTAGAATATTTCGCAAAATTTTTTGCATAAAATTTTGAAATTCATATAATTTCTGTTAATAGATGTCAGGCAGAAAATAAGCTCCAAATCAATTTCAATTCTTTCATTTGGTATAAAGGCCATAGGCTCATGTACAGATAACAATTAAAGTGTGATAGATGTATATCATGTAGAAAATTGGTTTAATCCTTATCTACCTTTTAGTTGGATATATTCCACCATTATTGGTCTTCTAAGGTTATCAAAGAATTGGCTGTTACTGTATTTACCTTATCGGTTTAGCATTGAGACACATGTACCGACCAGTCTAAGTAAACCTAGCCTCACTATTATCCGTTACACTGCTATACTGATAGCAGTGTAACGGATAATAGTGAGGCTAGGTTTACTTAGACTGATGTACCGACTTTTCTATGACAACAAACCGTTCAGAGTACATGAGGAAAGCAATTTTATTATGTTCTTATCATCAATGTACCTTGTGTCACTTCTTTAAGATCAAACTTATGTTTATTTTGTATTGTATGTGGGTCTAAGGCATTTTACGTAAGTTACTTGATTAACCGGATGAAATTGGACAATGTCCCACAGCTGTCGCAAATCAATTACAAAAATTACTCGATAGAAGTTTTGACAAATTATGTAGAGCACACCCACAGAAAGATTACGACTGATGTCGTTTACCAGTAACTTTAAAAGGGAACGTTTGACTGTACATATGTATGTAGCTTATGTCATTCGATTCTTAAGAATTAATTGAAACGATATATCGTATGAGCGTGAACCTCAATACTAAATCTGACCCGTTTTCATTATCGTGATAAGTATTTTTTTTTTTTTATCATTTTAGTTCTTTTTGAACGGGGTACAACATTTTCATAACTTCCATGTAAACTATAAGAACATGTCAGGTAAACAAGTTGAGACATAAACTCATGTCCAAAAGAAACGATACCAAGTTTTCAAAGTCGTCCGAAACAAAATTCTATAACCTGACAGAGTCGAATTTAAGTGTGTCTAACAGGCATATATCTTGTAAAAAAGTATGCACATTTTCATTCTTCAGGAAAAGATACTTTTGATTTTGTGTCTTTTCAAATGTACATGGAGTGCAAAAATCGAAATTTCAAATTGTTTTATGAACAGAACTTTTGTCATTTCACTTTAAAATTGATAAAGTATTGAATTTATGTCAGAAAAAAATGTTGTTGATATAATACACTTTATTTGACATAAATTCGTTGACGCGTCACTGCACTAGAACGTTTTAAAACAAGCGAAAGTGTCCAATTTCTCTCTGCTATCTCGCCTAGTTAAGGGGATTCCAGATCGATGATTTTTTCAAATGCATGTTTCTCGCAAACATGAAAAGATAATGTTTCCAAATTTTGCATAGACGTAAGTTGACTACTGAAGAAATGATATTACTATGTTTTAGTCTTATTAATCTGCAGTGGATTGAGTTATTTTGGGATTTGTATGGTATCGTTTCTTTTGGACATGAGTTTATATATTCATTTCAAATGAACAAGTTGTGGCCAGACGACCAAAATGAGACAAACTTATCGTATTTACATTGTCTGTAGACATTTGATTTATGTCGTTGATAATTATGGTTTAATTTTGGTTTTAAGCCCGCTAGAGTCGGTAGAATGTTTGCTAGTTTTCTGTGCTGATATCAGCTCCCCTACAGGCGATTGTTAGCAACCTCCAGTTCCTTTCTGATTGGACTATTGCTTTCTCTCATAGTAAGCTAGAAAGCAAGCACAGAAAACTCAAGGGTCGGCAGCAAGGCATAAAACTGACAGTTCGGAAACTGCTTTGCGTAGGAAGATGACATAATATCAGTATATGTCAATCTATATGAATTTAGATTAACATATTTTATCATACTGTTGCTCTAATATAAAACATGTTGATCTAAATGTATTAAGATTGAGTATATGCCATCCTAATTCTCTTCAAAGAAATATTTTGAATATATACGTGTTCTTGATGATATACATGATATACATGTCCTTTATTGTGTTTTAGTGTGTTTGAATACGACTGTGAAATTCGTCTATAATTTGTGTGGGGAGGCCAGTCAATAAAATCTGTCCGTCCCACAAGCCTGTGAACAATCTGACGCATGCGCAAACAAAGCAGTTGTAAAGTTGCCAGCTGTGGCATATCCGTGAGTTAAGAATATGCACCATATGTTTCTGTTCGATATCATCTGAATTGTGTTCAGTAATATCTATTGTCAACACAGAATTCAATCATGGAGAAATACTTCAACAGATTTGATTCAGCCCTCAAAACGGATTGTTAATAGTGAACAAATCTTTGTACGTAAAGATCAATAAAGGCCTAAATTGTTTTAAAAAGTATTTAATGTTTTGTTGATAATGGACCTGAGAATATATCATACATTCTCCATATGATAATTTACCGCATTTTATATTATCACAATAACAAAAAATAGAGCCAGTGGCTCTGTAGCTCATCAGGCTTCATATCAATTTTGCTTTAGGGAGTGAGAAATGTGAAATTAGGTTAAAGGGTGTGGCCCCTGAGGCCCTTATTAGGGGCCACAGAAGCTATCAATCATAATCCTCACAAGCCAAAGAGTATTTTCACAAGGTTTCAGCTTTATGGGCCTTATGTTTCTAGAGAAGAAGATGAAAATATGTTTGTATGGTGTGGTCCAATAAGGGCCACAGGGCCACCAAAGCTACAATTTTTAATCCTCAATAGTCAAGGAGTCTGTATACAAAATTTCAGCTTTCTAGGCCTAATGGTTCTGGAGAAGAAGATGAAAAAAGGTTTATAGGGCGTGGCCCCTGTGACCCTTATTAGGGGCCACAGGGCCACCAAAGCTACAATTTCTAATCCTCACTAGTCAAGGAGTCTGTACACCAAGTTTAAGCACTCTAGGCCTTATGGTTCTGGAGAAGAAGTCGAAATTCCACAAAGTTTACGGACGGACGGACGCCGGACACCATGCCATGCCATAAGCCCATCGGGTCTTACAGGCCAGATATCGATGAGCTAAAAATGAAATAATCATATTCCTTTTTATCGATTTAAAAAGTAATGAATTTAATATGTTATCAAATGGCAGTTTTGTTGCTTTATACAGCAACCCATTGCTAAAGGCGGTTATACTTATACAAGCTGTATTAAATTCAACATAGTACATTTATTTAGATCTTTATTTATGTTTTAAAAGATAATATCAAAATATATTTTCATCATATTGGTGTTATGACTATTTACCTATCAACTATTTTGTAATTTGGTAATTGGTAACAATTGTTTTTATTTCATGAATTCTCTACATTTTCCTAAGAAACGTGCGACAAGGGCTATAAAGCAATTTTATTGCATAGGAGATTTACAGTTTCTAGGCTTTCTTAGCACTAAGAGTCTTTGTAA
This sequence comes from Steromphala cineraria, assembly GCA_916613615.1. NCBI lineage: Eukaryota > Metazoa > Mollusca > Gastropoda > Trochida > Trochidae > Steromphala > Steromphala cineraria. The sequence continues at coordinate 24,812,323 of OU744728.1, read as the reverse complement.
CGATAAATAGTTTCATAGAAATTCAAGTACTTCGATGTTTTAAACCAGTCGTGTTCGCTATAGGCAATTAGTTTTAATTAACTTAGTAGGTTGTTTTCGATTTATAGGTCAGATAAGGTACTTTTAAAAAAACTTTGTATAAGCACCTCAAACAAAAGCTTATCATTTTCAATGACACGTTTCTAACACTTCTTATCGTCCTCTATTATTAAAGTCTTTTAATAAAAAATTAAGGTTCTGTTAAGAAAAAAATATTAATCAGCAATTAATTTTTCCATTATAATTTGTGTCTTTTTATAGGAAAGGTTAGTTAACATTCACAATTTTTTCCATCCAAATCAAATGCAAAGTGGTGAACATTTCAATATGTTCAATACATAAGCCGATAAGAAGTAAATAACATAAAACAAACTTATGATTACAAACAAAGCAGTTTAATAAACATCATATTTGGACTTCATATCTACATATTTCAAAAATCATGTTAATAACAGGTGTAAAAGTAAAAAGAAGCAGAACGGTCTTTTGTGAACATCAATTAAAAGTTCAACAAAGCGGGGCGCGGATATTACAGGAATGGTGACCCGAATCATTATCTGGCTCTTCTAAGGGATTGCATTATATATTTACTACCTGCATCTACACCTATGATGAGAGACGGTGAGCATATAACGAAGTTCGAAATGTGTCTCTGCTTACCCAGCAGAACACTGGGTACCCGGTTTGAGGAAGTCTAAGAATACCGTATTTCCTGGAATACAACCCCGGGGTTCTATTTCACTCACCATCCCCTTACCCCCCGGGTTATAATCGAGGCCCGGGTTCTAATCGAGGCCGGGTTCTATTTTTTTCAGAGCTGAAATGGCATCTATTGCAAGAGTGAGTGGCCTTCAATATTTCAAAACTTTCAATCTGGAAAGTATACGAAGATTATTTTAACATTGGGAACACAACTCGGATACAAATGTACAATAGAGATGTTAATATCATTGACCTGACAGTATGTCCAAGTCATATCGATACTTCGAAAGAGAGTTATTATGTAAGTCCCAGGTTATTTTCGAGACCCGGGTTATATTCGAGGCCCGGGTTATATTCGAGACCCGGGTTATATTCAAGACCCGGGTTATATTCGAGACCCGGGTTATATTCAAGACCCGGGTTATATTCGAGGCCCCGGTTCTAATTCACTCAGCACCCCCTAACCCCCTGGTTATATTTGAGGCCCGGGTTGTATTCGAGACCCGAATTCTAATTCACTCAGCACCCCCTAACCCCCTGGTTATATTTGAGGCCCGGGTTGTATTCGAGACCTGAATTCTAATTCACTCAGCACCCCCTAAACCCCCTGGTTATATTTGAGGCCCGGGTTGTATTCGAGACCCGAATTCTAATTCACTCAGCACCCCCTAACCCCCTGGTTATATTTGAGGCCCGGGTTGTATTCGAGACCCGAATTCTAATTCACTCAGCACCCCCTAACCCCCTGGTTATATTTGAGGCCCGGGTTGTATTCGAGACCTGAATTCTAATTCACTCAGCACCCCCTAACCCCCTGGTTATATTTGAGGCCCGGGTTATATTCGAGACCCGAATTCTAATTCACTCAGCACCCCCTAACCCCCTGGTTATATTTGAGGCCCGGGTTGTATTCGAGACCCGAATTCTAATTCACTCAGCACCCCCTAACCCCCTGGTTATATTTGAGGCCCGGGTTGTATTCGAGACCCGAATTCTAATTCACTCAGCACCCCCTAAACCCCCTGGTTATATTTGAGGCCCGGGTTATATTCGAGGCCCGGGTTCTAATTCACTCAGCACCCCCTTACGGTATTAACCTTTGCATGAGGCAGTGTACAGCTTAGCGTCCTGCCATTGGCGGACTACCATTGAGTACATCCAGTCACAGGCATCCATTAGTAACACGGCTTTAACAACATCAAACAAAGTCCATCGAACAGTTCAGCTTGCATTGTTTTCACATACACAAAATGTCCGTTTTTCATTGAGCAAAAATAGCAATTGGGGGTTACCCTTAAAAAAATGGTTTTGGATCTTTTTAAGATCGTCTGCAAATGGGAGAGAACTTTTAGGGCCCCTTGAGCTAGATGCCGCATAAAAAAACCTAATAAGAACTACTACCCTTTCGCAGATAAAAAGCAATAAATAAGGATAAAAGGCTTGATCACAGTAATAAAGAGTACTAGCGGCAAGTCATCACTATCACATGATGAACATCTTTTGCGTTTTTACCGCCATCAACGTCATCATTTTAACTTCATCGACATGAGTGGCATCGAAATCATCATCATCATCATCATCATCATCACCATCATCATAATCATCATCATCATCATCATCATCATCATCATCATCATCATCAACGTCATCGTCGCCGTCATCATCATCATAATAATAATAATAATCATCATCATTAACGTCGTCGTCACCATTATCATCATCTTCGTAATGACCATCACCATTTTCCTACTAGTCATCCCCAAATGATTATCGTCTATGATTACCATCTCTCGTATACAATGTGACCCGACCCTTCCAATCAGCGACGACAAGGCTTCCTTTAGGTCCGAGGCATACGGAAGCGGGCTTCTCAATCTTGTTCGTCTCGTCCAGAAAAGGGTCACACAAGACCGGAACCTCGGGTTCAAACCGGAAAACTGTGTTCCTCCCATAATCCACTGCGTACACTTTTCGTGTCTCCTGATCGAAGCAGAGTCCACCAGGCATACGGAATTTCGGATCCCGGGAAGCCTTGATGTTAAATACCTTCCTTGCAAAGATTTCATCTGACTCTTCAATACAGAAGTAAGTGATGCTTTTCTTCCCGGAATCCGAAACGACAAAACTCGAAGGGGACAGAGCGCACAGATGGGTAGGTGAATAAATGCCTTCGTTCATTATGACTACCTTTCTGTAAACGAGATTAAAGTGACTGTCCAGTTCGAGAAGGTCAATACCGGCTGGTCGGTCCGCACTTCCGGCCAGGATTGTAAATGGTCTCAGGGAAGTTACACAACGGTAGTTTCGTGCAGTTTTCATTGTGCATATGGTTTTCAAATTCGGAATAGAAAGAAATATAAGAACATTTTGATGCTGAAGATTAACAACCAAACACTTTTTGTCCGTATTGTCGTCAAATAATGCTATTGAACAAGGCCTTCCAGGTACTTTGACATCCAAGTCCTTGACAATGTCGCCGGTATACAAACCTCTGAAAATCACAACTCGGCCGCCATTGTAGTCTGCGAGAGCCACAGCTTGATGCTTGTAGTTAAGCTGACAGATGTCCGAATACTGAACCTTAGAATCAAACGGATACCGCTCGTACGCAAGGTTCCATCTTGATGACTTTGGGAGGAACCGCACTGGCTGGTTCTGGTTAAGTTCACTTGCGCTGTTTGCTCGAAACCGGAAGTCAGGAGGCGCAGCTTCCGCCTGATCAAGGTGCTCGCTGCTCCGACTATACGGCCAGGCTTCAAGATATCTAATAGGCCGCAGTAAAGCATCTCTGAATGGGTTTCGTGTGTCTCCTTGCATGAGCAGCGGCGAATCCTCTTCTTCCGGCGGCGGAGCGGAAGGAACTGGCTGATCAACTTCCGGTAGCGGAGCAGAAGGTTGGTTAATGGAGGTTGACAGTGTTCTCTGGAGTAAAGCTTTTGGTTTGAAGGTACTGGAAAAAAGGCAGTCGATCATGTTTTGTATCATGAAGTTGTCGTTTATTTCATCCGCCCATACGTCAAGAGGCTTACTCCAACCTTTGATGAAGAGGAACTGTTTGCACATTGGACAGGGGAAGCCCATCTTGCGTACTACCCCGAAGTCTCTGAGAGATAGGATGTACGAATCGATGCAGTGGCGACAGAAGGTGTGTAAACATGGAAGGCACTTGGGATTCGTGTAGATCTCGTAGCAGATTGAACAAGTGAGGAACTCCTGTTTGATCTGCTCGGTGCTGGCCGCCATCTTGTTTCTGCAGGTGGTCCTGAAAGAAGATAATGAAGTCTTATAATGGGGCAATAGCACGTTTTTCGACAATCTAGTATTTTCAATTTTCCACTGATAATTGTACGTTAATGATAAATGTTTTACTTTGATAGTGTAAAAAAATCTCATTACACAAACCAATCAGTCATAATGCGGGGACAAATTATAAGGATTCACATAAAGTCCAATGGCTGCCATTTTTGTGTGAACACCATAAATTCATTTTGTGTAAGAAAAAGAATACGCATGGCGGAATTTTACATTATATATTTGATTTATTACTGCTTCATTTAGTTTAGATACATTGTCTTTCAATTGGAACAATTTAGTTTCATTTTTCTGACATCACCTTATATCCCCCTAAAAACGTGCAATTGCCCCTTTAAAGCAGCGGCAACTTGGCAAGGCTACCATATACATAAGGGGAATCTCAGCGATACACGTTATCACACATGGAGGGTACCATTATCCATAGTTATAAAATTTTGGCATCATATTGGCAATATTTTAGACATTAACTGTGCGCCATTATCCAAAAAAACAATAACCAGAAATATGTTGATGTGATGCATTGTGATGTGACTGATGTCCCCCATTCAACACTTAATCAAATATTATCATCTTAGGCGTATTTGCCAGTGAAACCAGAGACATTCCACAAAGATTAATTTTAATAAAAAAGGGAAAATAAGTAGCCTAAAGAGTAAAAAGGTCCACTCCATGTATTGGTCCAACCACATTCTAAGTCTCATAAAATTATATGGAGAGATTTTGAGATAGAGGTTTAATGAGGTTTAATGGAAAATAGAAAACTAAAGAAAGGTTTAGAAAAAGGCACCACTCCAACACTTGATCTAACCACTTACAAAGTTTAGTAAAACATATTCTAACCTGAGTTAAAATTGAAACCATAGAAAGTAGAATTAAAAAATTAAAACAACCAAAAAAGCAAAAAGCACAACTGCACCATTAGGTCTAACCACATACACCAATATTCGTAAAACAATATTGAATGGTGTTTGAGATATGGCCCGGAAACGGACACTTACCCCAAAATGCACTAAGTTCAAGTTGTTTCTAAAAACATATTCAGAATAACTAAATACCACAAGGCACCACTTAACAACTAGTTCTAACCACATACTAAATTTAGTAAAAAAGTATGTAATAGTTCTAACCTACAGTCTGAAAATGGACCTAAACTAATACTTACTAAGTTCAAATTGTTTTCCCTTGAAACCAGCAAAAAAATTAAAGTTGAGAAAAAGGCACCACTCCACAACTTGATCTAACCACATACCAAGTTAAGTGAAAAAATATTTAATTGTTCTTTTTTAGTTATGGCCCGGAAACGGACCCAAACCCAATGTGCACTGAGTTCAAGTTGTTTCCATGGAAACCAGACAAAATATAAAATTCATAATAATATCAACTCGTAACTGTCATTCTTAATGCTTTCAATACGTTTCCATGGAAACCAGACAAAATACAAAATTCATAATAATATCAACTCGTAAATGTCATTCTTAATGCTTTCGATAAGTTTCCCAAATTACGTTTGACTGATTGACACGCGTCATTGTCCGGTTTTCGATCACAATTGCAGCTGCAAACCTCCCTATTGTCACTATACAACGACGATCAGCTGAGAGCTCTAAAATGATACTTTCTTCCAACAGGCGATACTTCTCATAAAGTTTGACCTATGTGACCCCTGACAACTCAAGAAGTGGCTCTTTAACACGCTCTACACTCAGGGGCAAAAGAAACGATACCAACTTTTCAAAAGAGTACACAACAAAATCCTGTTGTAAATGTAATGCGACTACGAGCCCTTGTGATAGGCACATCAGTTGTGAAGAATTACTCACAATTTCAAACATCAAAGTATAATACTTATAATTGTATGACTGTTCAAATAAACGAGGGGTCAAAAAGCAGCTTTTTCGATGTTATTTTTGGTCATAATCTTTGGAATTGGAATAAAATAATTATGAAATTTAAAAATCTATAAAATCTCAGACGTTATCAATATAAATAACCCTTGTAGAAGTTAATTTGTTCACGCATTTTGCCTGTATTTTGGTTTAAAAACAAGAAAAAGGACCATTTTCACTTTCCTATCTCCTCTAGTTAGGAGATTTTTAACAGCGTTTTTTGAAAGGCTTGTATTTCAAAAGCGTTAACAGATATAGTTCAGTTAACTCTTGAATACATGAATAAACCCTGTTTCAGCCGTAACTATCAATATTAGATTAACCTATCATGCATTTTATATGGTATCGTTTCTTTTGCCCCTGAGTGTATTAGATACCGCAATGACCCCTATATCGCAATATCAGCATTTTACCCACTGTATCGGAATACATTCTACGTCAATACTTAGTCAGCCATATCTAAAGAAAAGCCGCAGTTCATAGGTCATAGGTCATGTTCTCGTTGTTATTTTTAGCACATCTATTTATAATTTCACAAAGGCTATTTATCGACATTTGTTTCACAATCAAGTCATAGCAATCGTACGATTAACGTACCGTTACCTTTTCTATCGATAATGGCTGAAGAAAGGAAATGAAAGCCACGACCAAGAATCTAAACACCCGACAAGCGAAAACTATGTATCTCGCTCTGTGTCCATTGGCACAATTCTATGGCGTCATATTTCTATCCATGAAAAGGGGATATCAAGACTTGCTTTTCAATAAGTAATGATACAGTAAAACTACAGTCTGAGTGTTAGAATATATCTATATGTGTAAATCTAGTGATATCGACCCATAACAAGTCGGGAATCCTACATTATTAGTTAATAATCTGACAGTCCTTGGTTCATTTCCGGCTTCGGTAGTATGAGATATGGAACTGTCTTTGAGTGTGGAACCGTAAGTCTATGAATATACATGCTCGCAAATAAACCGTAATCTCTCAAAATCTAAAACATATTTTGCATTTATTATCCAGAACACGCTTACCTTATTTACAAGGTGTTTCTCTCTCCCCTCAGTAATGTTGTTAAATGGTATCTTCAGAGTTACCTCCCTTTATATAGGATTGCGCAAATTCGTAAGGTTTCCCTTATAGCATGGGGTATTAGGCAATGCATGAACGTACGAATAAAGGGGAAGAAAACTTGAAAGCCGATCGAAGACAAATTACCAATCCAATCTATTCAAATGTATAATTTCATCATCAAGGTTACCATGTCCGAGTGTTGTTTCGTCCCTATAGCAACCGGCATACATATGAGCCAGTGTTAAACATCTAGTCATTGAAAAACCGACTGCAGTGAAAAAATAACTGATTTTAAAAACATGTTTTGTTGTTGATTTAAAATGTGACACATATGTACTGAGGTATGTGACAATTCGATACTCTTCATAATTTAACTGAATGGCATGTTTACATAATATGATATTTCTATCAGATGAATTTCTACTTATTTAAAAGTATAAAAGAATGTAGTATATGACGTTTACTTTACCTTAGTTAACACGTTATTTATTTCATTAACTTAATTAATGCTTTGTCGTCATCCAAAATTCTAAAAATATCTCTTAATACTGTGAAATATCGATTTTATTCTATTAAATAAGATTTTTTTGGCATATAAGAATTAGATGTACATTTTTCTATATCAAAGATGGTTCGACATTCTTAAATCTATATCACCTATACTATTAGGCTCGTGACCTTGAATTAATTAAACAAAATAATTTACAACACTTCTTTGTTTGGCATTCTAGAAGTCCTTGTGAGACACCAGAAGAATAATAATTGTTAATGAACAACTTCTTTATTCTTGTATAAAGCCTTTGTCGACACGTCTCATTGACAAGTTAAAGATGTTGATCAGAATGTGTTTTTAATTTGGGTCGAAAAGGTGGGGATTTAACTTTTTTCGGCGATTTCAACTACAAAATTGCAAAAGGAAGGGGCAAACTCCTGAACCCCGACTCAGTCCCCTCTTCGCTTCTTGGATCGACACTGTTAGATGCGGATTTGAATTTTCAGTTTTCAACATTGCTGGATTAAGAGACATTTGAAATACATTTGAAAAAATAGAAATATGATGGTAAAATGAATACAACATTAATAAAACAATACATACAATATATTTTATTTTTTTATTATTATAAAATTATATAAGTTGATAAATTCAAAGAAGATTTTAGTATAATTAAAATAATTACTTTGAATATAGGAAAACATGATAAGATATGAATACACTTAAATAAAACAATAAATGGTGAATAAGATAGCATGACCAATGCAAATAATACCCCAGGTTTTAGAAAATACCAGAACGGAACAGATTTTATTTCGTATATTTGGCCATGAGACCAAAAGCACAGTGGTCGTAAAATTCATGATTATAACATACGTGAGAGCTTAGAAATTTAAAGAATTTCGGAACTTTTTTCACAAACTTTACATAAAGCTACATTAAAAATCTTTACCATATGGTTTTACTTTAAAAGCATTTAAACATCTAAACTTAATTTATGACCTTCTTTCATGTTGCAGGAGAGATTTAAATGTACAATATCTTGTTGGAGAAGATGATGCAGAAATAGAAGTAAACCAATTTTGATTTAAATACCCCTAATCTCAATTCAAATGTTTTCATAAATATCTTATAATCTCCAATATCCTGCATTAACCAAGTACTGTATATATCCAAAGCTAAAAAGAGTATATCTTACAAAAGAGACCCAGTTATTATACCCTAATTCATCATATTTACAAAGCATCAAGTAACAATGTCTTGGATGTTTGCCCGTGGTATTCTTACAATCTTATCCATAGTTTAATAACGTTGATAATGCCATATTCATACATCCTAATTATTCCAAGTTCACAAAGTACAGCATTATTTTAAGACCTTTATGCACAATATTTTGTATGTACAACTTCAATATTTTTTCTTATTTCAGATCACCATATTTCAGCCAACAGAATTGGTAGAATTTTAAAATCAAATATTTTCATAAATATTTATATTCAAATTTTGAAATTTATACATCATCCTTTTAATTGGGACAAGTGCCTTGTTAGCTTGACTAGCTAAAGTATAACAAGCTTGAGAGAAAATATTTCTACATGAAAAAAATATTCCCAAATATTTGTAGTATGACACAACCTCTATAGTTTTACCGTCAATGAGCCAATTCTCGTGTTGGGAAAGTGCACCTTTATTCATTATTTGAAGACCTTTATGCAATTCTCAAAACATATTTACAATATTTTGTATGTACAACTTCAATATTTTTTCTTAGGCAAGACTTTCTGTTTGGTTTACGAATTTTAGCGTTTAAAAAGGTCGGTAGGTCGGAAAAGTTGTTTTTTTAAATTTCAGTTTTCAAATTATTGTTTCCCGTTTGTACGTCGGTAGGCACAACAAAAATAACAAACAAGTTTAGCATTATCCCCCTTCCGAAAATTCTCGGAACGGGCGATTTTCTGAAAACGGATCGGACGTTGTTGTATTTATTTCTATCAAAAATACAGATTAGATTGTGAAGTTTGTATTTTGATTATTGACAAAAATATTTTTATATCTTTTTAAGATTTATATCTTTTACACGCTTTCGAGTCGGCGGTAAAAATATAAGACCGTTTTAACTTTAATATTTTTCCACATTTTAATTTTTGGAGGTCGGCGGATCCGTAAACGATTTTTTTTAGAAATTGGCCTTATTTCTGTATACCATATTTCAGCGCCATATATCAGAATTGGTAGAATTTTACAATCAAATATTTTCATATCAATATTTACATTCAAATTTGGACATTTATACATCAACCTTTTTTAATTTGGACAAGTGGCTTGCTTGCTTGACTGGCTAAAGTGAAGCAAGCTTCAGAGAAAATATTTCTACATGAAAAAAACACTCCCAAATATTTGTAGTATGACACAACTTAATTGTTTTACCGTTAATGAGCCATTTCTCTTGTTTGGAAAGTGTACCTCCACTTTAAAGTGCAATGATTTTACCGCTTTTATCAATATTAACAGTTAAGCCACATTTTTTACAGTAACTTTCTAAAGAATAAATCTTCTTTTGCAAATCAGCAACCGAATCATAAAATATAGCAACATCATCTGCAAAAAGTAAGATAACATCATCAAAATCCCTATCTATAGATATACATTCTAGATTTTCAGTTTTCACAGCCGTTACAAATTCATCAATGCATAAAAGAAACAGTATTTAAAACAACATACAACCTTGTCTTACTCAACATTTTGTATCAAATAATTCTGTGAATTGGTTACAACTAAGTTTAACTGCAGCCTTATTATTTATGTACATACTTTTGAAAGGTTTAAACACATTTCCATGTATATACGTTTGTAAGCTTTTATACAATAATTTTGTTCTGTCAACCATATCAAAAGCTTTTTTAAAATCTACAAAAAAAACCTAATAATATTTACAACCACTTTTTCTAAGATACTTGTGTGCTAGTGAATGTAAAACAAATACATTATCTATTGTTGAGTGGCCTTCTCTAAATCCTGATTGCACGTCAGAGATGGTATTTTATATGGTGAGTCATGTGTTGATTATGGATGTTGCCCATTACAGTCCTGAAGCTGGACTAATTCAACAGAGTTATTCCCCTTTAGTAGATATGGTCTGACTTGCTTAATGTCTTAATGAGGATCAACAACCTGGCTCGTGAAACCTCATTGACCATCGTTAACAAGGGCTTCCAGACGAGTAAGGGGGGTCACATGACACAAACTCGGTACCGGCTGTCAGCTGTAAGCGGGTCGCAACCAAACGATTTCGTCCCTACCGAGTATTTACGACTCTTTCGGGGGCCTGCTAATAAAACACTGGAAGTTAAAAATTCAAAATTCGAGTTGTTTTCAGTTCATGATTCTAGGCTTGAGGGAAATATCAATAATATAGTAATAAACAGGAAACACATATATGGTAAAATACAATTTAGTGATGATTTAAAATGTTTCAGGGGATAAGACATCAAGTCCTGGAGTTTCCCATTTTTAGCTCATCTGGCCTGTAAGGTCCGATGGGCTTATGGCATGGCATGGTGTCCGGCGTCCGTCCGTCCGTCCGTCCATCCGTCCATCCGTCCGTCCATCCGTCCGTAAACTTTGTGGAATTTCGACTTCTTCTCCAGAACCAAAAGGCCTAGAAAGCTGAAACTTTGTGTACAGACTCCTTGGCTAGTGAGGATTATAAATTGTAGCTTTGGTGGCCCTGTGACCCCTAATAAGGGCCACAGGGGCCACACCCTAAAAACCTATTTTCATCTTCTTCTCCAGAACAATTAGGCCTAGAAAGCTGAAACTTTGTGTACAGACTCCTTGGCTAGTGAGGATTATAAATTGTAGCTTTGGTGGCCCTGTGACCCCTAATAAGGGCCACAGGGGCCACACCCTAAAAACCTATTTTCATCTTCTTCTCCAGAACAATTAGGCCTAGAAAGCTGAAACTTTGGGTACAGACTCCTTGGCTAGTGAGGATTATAAATTGTAGCTTTGGTGGCCCTGTGACCCCTAATAAGGGCCACAGGGGCCACACCCTAAAAACCTATTTTCATCTTCTTCTCCAGAACCATAAGGCCTAGAAAGCTGAAACTTTGTGTACAGACTCCTTGGCTAGTGAGGATTATAAATTGTAGCTTTGGTAGCCCTGTGACCCCTAATAAGGGCCACAGAGGCCACGCCCTAAAAACCTATTTTCATCTTCTTCTCCAGAACCATAAGGCCTAGAAAGCTGAAACTTTGTGTACAGACTCCTTGGCTAGTGAGGATTATAAATTGTAGCTTTAGTGGCCCTGTGACCCCTAATAAGGGCCACAGATGCCATGCCTTAAAAGCCTATTTTCACCTTCTTCTCCAGAACCATGAGGCCTAGAAAGCTGAAACTTTGTTTGCAGACTCCTTGACTTGTGAAGATTATACATTGTAGCTTTGGTGGCCCTGTGACCCCTAATAAGGGCCACAGGGGCCATGCCCTAAAAACCTATTTTCATCGTCTTCTCCAGAACCATGAGGCCTAGAAAGCTGAAACTTTGTGTACAGACTCCTTGACTAGTGAGGATTATAAATTGTAGCTTCGGTGGCCCTGTGACCCCTAATAAGGACCACAGGGGCCAAGCCCTTAAAACCTATTTTCATCTTCTTCTCCAGAACCATAAGGCCTAGAAAGCGTAAACTTGGTGTTCAGACTCCTTGGCTAGTGAGGATTATAAATTGTAGCTTTGGTGGCCCTGTGACCCCTAATAAGGGTCACAGGGGCCACACCCTAAAAACCTATTTTCATCTTCTTCTCCAGAACCATAAGGCCTAGAAAGCTGAAACTTTGTGTACAGACTCCTTGGCTAGTGAGGATTATAAATTGTAGCTTTGGTAGCCCTGTGACCCCAAATAAGGGCCACAGGGGCCACGCCCTAAAAACCTATTTTCATCTTCTTCTCCAGAACCATAAGGCCTAGAAAGCTGAAACTTTGTGTACAGACTCCTTGGCTAGTGAGGATTATAAATTGTAGCTTTGGTAGCCCTGTGACCCCTAATAAGGGCCACAGAGGCCACGCCCTAAAAACCTATTTTCATCTTCTTCTCCAGAACCATAAGGCCTAGAAAGCTGAAACTTTGTGTACAGACTCCTTGGCTAGTGAGGATTGTAAATTGTAACTTTAGTGGCCCTGTGACCCCTAATAAGGGCCACAGATGCCATGCCTTAAAAGCCTATTTTCACCTTCTTCTCCAGAACCATGAGGCCTAGAAAGCTGAAACTTTGTTTGCAGACTCCTTGACTTGTGAAGATTATACATTGTAGCTTTGGTGGCCCTGTGACCCCTAATAAGGGCCACAGGGGCCATGCCCTAAAAACCTATTTTCATCGTCTTCTCCAGAACCATAAGGCCTAGAAAGCTGAAACTTTGTGTACAGACTCCTTGGCTAGTGAGGATTATAAATTGTAGCTTTGGTAGCCCTGTGACCCCTAATAAGGGCCACAGAGGCCACGCCCTAAAAACCTATTTTCATCTTCTTCTCCAGAACCATAAGGCCTAGAAAGCTGAAACTTTGTGTACAGACTCCTTGGCTAGTGAGGATTGTAAATTGTAACTTTAGTGGCCCTGTGACCCCTAATAAGGGCCACAGATGCCATGCCTTAAAAGCCTATTTTCACCTTCTTCTCCAGAACCATGAGGCCTAGAAAGCTGAAACTTTGTTTGCAGACTCCTTGACTTGTGAAGAATATACATTGTAGCTTTGGTGGCCCTGTGACCCCTAATAAGGGCCACAGGGGCCATGCCCTAAAAACCTATTTTCATCGTCTTCTCCAGAACCATAAGGCCTAGAAAGCTGAAACTTTGTGTACAGACTCCTTGGCTAGTGAGGATTATGAATTGTAGCTTTGGTGGCCCTGTGACCTCTAGGAACAACACTGAAATCTATTTCCATCTTCTTCTCCTGAGGTATAAGGCCTAGAAAACTGAAACTTGTAGCCTATATACTTAATTTTATTATTGGTGCCCCTGTGGCCTCTACAAAGGGGGAATCACAATGGCCACACCCTACAGCATAATTGATGATGAAGCCTGATGAGCTACAGAGCCAATGGCTCTATTTTTCAATTTAATAATTGCTTGTTGAATGTCATCCTCACCTCTATCAAATCATCACATAGTGCACAGTTGTCACTGCCTGAGAAGTTATGTTCTTGAATATAATTATGTGCATTTTTAATATCTGGATTACGTAAGTTTTTCAAATATTGATACTATTCATCTGGCGGTATATTCTGGGAAGATTGATGTTTATTTTGTGAAAATCTCTTTAATAGCCTCCAAAATGGTTTACAGTCTCTGTTGATTGCAGCTTTAGAAGATCCTTTATCACTTGATCGTTTTCTTCTGTTGGCAAACGTATTTGAAATGTCAGAAAATATCATTTGGATTTGTTTAAATATATTTTTTGCCAATTTTCAGGCTTATTACGACAGTAAGTATTGTTCACACTACAGTTTTGAGTAAGCGCAAATAAATCACAATTATGAGCTCATGAAATTCATCACCCTAATAGTTTCATAATATCCAAAGGAAAGTTTGTGCCATAAAACAATTGTCAATGGAACGAGTTCATATTCGTATTAGAATGAACCAATCAATCGATATCATAGAATTAAAAAATAATATTCAGGTTTGACGATAGAAAATCCGTAGAAGCTATTTGAGATAGTTTGAACCCTCGGTTCATTTTGCCCAGCGGACAAAAAATTCCAACTATAACTGTTTAGTTCTTTAAAAAAAAAGAGAGATGGTAAATGAAAGACCCATTGGTAAGTATTTTGACACAGCGTGACAGACGAAATGGATAAATGGAAATTCGTTAAAGGGGCAGAAGCACGTTTTTTGATAATTTTATAATTTAAAATTTTCACTGATAATTGTAAGTTAATGCTAAATGTATGACAGCGTCAAAAGTCAAAGTCAGAGTATGAAGATTATGAAGATTGACATAAATTCCATTGGCGGCCATTTTGTGTGAACGCCTTTAATTCATTTTGTGTTAGAAAAAGCAATTGCATGGCTAAACTTTACATAATATATTGAATTATTTCTGCTACATTTAGTTTAAATACATTGTCTTTCAATTGTAACCATAAATTTGCATTTTCCTGATATCACCTTATATTCCCTCTAAAAACGTGCTACTGCCCCTTTAAGGTGTTTAGAACACTTGGACCGCCTTATAAAATCGATTAGCTGCCTTTACATAAGATTTTCTCCTGATGCCACCGGAAAGTCATTAGAGTCGGATTATCTCGCCAATGTTATTGGAATAGAAACAAACTACATAAATGAACATATAATGAAGACACCGCATCAAGCTTCTCATAATTAGAGAGACGACCGACAAGAAAGGGGACAAACGCAGAGAAACAAGGTACGTATAAATTTTCCTTGATCTTTGATTGCAAACTTTTATTAAAAATACTAGGTATACGTGTTTTTCTTAACATTTTGTTGGTCTAGATAGTGTACTTAAATACTTTCATTGATCTTTGATTGAAATTTTAATTGCAAACTTTTATAAAATGTGTTACTAGGTATACGTGTTTATCTTAGCATGCAATTTTTTTGGGTCTAGACAGCGTACTTAGATACTTTTATTGATCTTTGATTGAAATTCTAATTGCAAACTTTTATAAAATGTGTTACTAGGTATATGTGTTTATTTATGCTTATTACAAAAAAAAGTTTTATCTAGAAAGTGTAGTGGATATTTTCAAAAATCTTTGATTGAAACTTTGAATGCAAATTGTTATTAAAGAAATACTATGTATACGTGTGTATATATACTTTTAACACAAAACAATTGTTTGTCTCGATAGTGTACGTATATACGTTCACTGATCTCTGATTGAAACTCTTATTGCAAACTTTTATAAAATGTTTTACTAGGTATACGTGTGTAATTATACTTATGACAAAAAAGTAAGAGTCTTTTATCTAGATAGTGTATGTGGATAATCTAATTCATCTTTGATTGAAACTTTGAAACCTTAAATGTAATTTTTTTTAAATTACTAGGTATACGTGTGTATTTATACTTATGACAAAAAGGTAAGAGTCTTTTATCTAGATAGTGTATGTAGATATTTTCATTGATCTTTAATTGAAATTTTAAATTGCAAGCTTTTATTCTAAAAAAATTACTAGATATACAACTGTTTTATCTTAATAGTATTTGGCTATGTGTTATGATTTCAGACTTTTAAAATCTAGAAATTTGATTTCAGATTTAACACAAACATTTTAGAAATTTGATTTCAGATTTAACACAAACATTTTAATGATTGTATATTTACTTACAACAATTAAACTTACAATTAAATTTTGGACTCATTATCTTCATAATGTTATGCAATGTCAATATATTCGGTACTTGCGGAATTTAGAGTTACCGTTCCTGATTAGAGTTATCCGCCCTTGGTAGCAGGTATGTGGAGTCTCGACTCGTTGACGTTACCGTCACGGGCCGCACAAAAAGAATATTGTCGAAACCACAAGTTGCTTTGTGTAAATGTGATTATTTGGTATTTATCAGTAATTGTCTATGAATGCATTTATGCTTCAGTATGTAAATCTTGTCTGTAATATTATATATTATTTCATATGTATTTAATTGAGTTAATTCAATAAACGAGTAGATCTTTTTGATAATTATGTTTATGATGTGCTAATTGATGGCAAACAAATCGGTCACAGGTATCTAAATTTATTTATGAATACAACAGTTTATTCCGTGATTTATGCGTAACCAATACTTCACAGCTCATTTAAGAGAACAAAATATGTAATGAACAGTACTGACGGGAAAACCTACAACTTCTCTAAGAGATAAATCATCAGTCATGCCAGTAAAGTAGACAATAAGATTTTTTTTAAAAATCTTCTGTCATTGTTAAAGTGTAAGATTTTATTGACAATTCTTTGTAGACAAATTGTTTCGAATATTGTTTTCCAACGGTAGGCTATCCCCCTATTTTGACGGGAAATGTAGGCTGAATATAGGCCTACGCATGCAGGCAGGTTTTTAGTAGGCCTACACTTACATTACATTAATGTCGAATACCCTTCAAAAAAATGTTGACACGATTAGATAGTACAAGTTAACCCTTTACAAGGTACAAGGTAACTTTTGTGTGAGTGCGTATCTAAAGGGACAGTCCTCTCGGCGTAATTTTGGAGCATTACCAGCTATTAGAGTCAGTTTCTGAAATTATTTCCCCTTAGCTCGGTAATCGATCGAGTGTGACGAATGACCTGTGTTCCAAGACACTACAGGAGGTTTGACCTCGTTGCGTCATTGAGACTAAGTAAACACACATGGCTATCACTATGTAACAGGTCAAGCTGTGCTACTGATTTCGGTCAGGGAAAGTTTGAATTTAGCCCTGTTCCATGACCGTGGAAAAACAAGGATCCCTTGATTTTTGATTTAAACATATTTTATTCATGATGAAAAGGATGAGGAACAAGTTCTCCAACTTAGAATACCTTCTCCTTATGATACAGTCTAGGTCCTCGCTTAGCAAGTCTAGAGTTATGAGGGTTTTATTTCTTCATCCGTGCGAGTAACAGAACATTTAGATTAGAACGTAGAAATAGAAGATGGACAAAAACTGGACGACAGAATTGAACGCATCTTGTCTGGTGGCTTAAAGGTGGCTTAAAGGTCACTTCTTGAGTTTGTGAGCAAACCTATATCAGTAGTATCATTAACAGGAACGTCTAATTTTAAAAGGTAACCTACGTGTCCATAGTTTTCAAGTAAATTTGACCTGTGAATTAGCTTCCGAATACCTATGACTTAAATATTTTCACTTAAAACAAGTATTTATCATCTGTCATTTTAGGATGAATATTGGAGAAGTTTTAAGTTTATATAATGAATCGAGGTTTCATGTTCATGTCAAAGCAAAACAATATAAGATGAATATCATGAAGTGACTCTTTGATTACTTCTGTCATTGACAGAGATATGCAGTTAACTACTCATATCTAATACTATTTAACTCAGCGCCTAATTGATCGTAACATAAATTAAAAAAGCAAGAAAAGATCCTAAATATATCCACAAAAACTGCATGCTGATGTAAAGATGTAAATTTCGGGATGTAACAAACGCTGTGTTATTCAAGCACTACATTTTCTTAGCGGTTGTATATTATTACACAGCCGACTTTTTTATATTTCAATGAACAAAACGCTATGTCAAAAAAAGTTAAGTATGTTCTATCACTTAAAGTTATCAAAGAATCGACTATAGTATCACGGAAATAGAAATAAAATGCTTTTTGTCGATTATTTGTTTATTTGAAACTAACTGGATATTTGAATTCTTAACATTAATTCACAATGGTTTTCCCCAACTTTTGTTTCAACATTTTCTGTAAAATCCCCCGAAATATATGAATTGACGAGAAAAAACGTGTCATTTTTAAGGCCTCGAAATTATTTCTAAGTCGAAATGTATGTTTCTGATGCAAGCTATTATAATACTAGTATGCAGATGATGTGAAATCTCAGTACCGTCCGCTAAAATATATAGTTTAATGTACAATAATCTTATATCTTATGTCCTCTACTATTCCTATCATATATGATTCAAAAATTCATAAAATGATTGAAAAAGAACGTGGCTTTCTTTAAATTTGCAGACATACCAACTACTATTCTTACGAGTCAATTCATAACTCCTGTTATCAATTGCTGAGTTGCTATGGCAACACACGTGCATCTGCAAATTCAGGTAAATAGAGCGTTGCAGGTTTATTGTCACACGCATTCAGGCCTAACACACAAACGGCAAACAGATCTTCAAAACTGAAAACATTGCTGATAGTGAGTATTAGTGACGTTAGCTATAGTAAGTTTCGAAATGTATTGAAAATGTGCTAAATTTGGGCAGTTTTACCTGAACAAAGTCAACTTAAAGTATTTTTTGCAATGACTTCATGAGGCATGCTTGGGAAAAAAATTAGTTATTTGAACATCTGTAAGGATTACTTACATTAGTCGAAGTAGAGAAGTATAAAATATACGCCAAACACCATTTTATTTCTATTTCCGTGAGTACTTTAGCATCATTTGTTGTTACAGTTGTGAAGCATTAATACCAAACTAATATAATTATTCATTAAATAAAAAGGGATATCCAAGGAATTACATGAAAATCCTTGGGATATCTTTTTTGAGTTGGCGCTGTGTCGACTTCTTATTCTTTTCTCAGATATAACCATTACGCATGGTTAATAACATTTGACACTGATGAACCTCTTGATCCTCAGATTGTCCCTCTTATCGTTGTCATAAAAGCTTTAAAGAAGTTTTTCGTTATATCTATAATGCTGTGTTAATGACTAAATATGTTCAACAGAATAGTATTGTATATCTTACAACATAATCATTTGCGGATCAACAGGTGGTGGGGGAGTTCCAAATATAGTAAATTACTAAATTTTGAGAGTTGTATTTTACATTCACTTAGTTGTTAATATGCGTTTAACTTCCCAATCCATTCAATAAGATGATTTTCCTGTGTACAGATATTTTGTACCCAGGTTTTTTCAAGGGTTGTAATATTGGTTGTTGGAGCTCACCATCAATACAAACATTTTGTATCCGTCCTGTACAAATTTAAGTAACGAATTAATCTAAATTGCCAATATTAAATCAGTAATGCCGGAGCAACTAAGTTATACAGCTGGGAGCACTTTGGCTAACGAAGGGAATCATTTAAAGCTTATATTACAATGCAAACATAATTAAAGACCTCCCACTGTTACGAATTACCAGATACTCGTGATCAGCGAAGCATGTCACATAATTTCTCAGTTTTTCACTATTTTCAAACGTTGCAGGAACAATGGGTAATTGTGTTAAAGTAATTTTGAATATATTTCTGTAAAGAAGAACCTTTCGTCTCTTAATCGCGAACCTTGAATTTTGAAACACATAAGTAGAAATAGTTCATTTTGCCTGTGAAAGATACCCTGCTCGGCAAAATCTGATCATAATATACATGTTTGTAAGAGCAGAAATGTATTTTGAAATGCAATTTGTAAAAACGATCAGGAACAAACACATATTAATTTAAAATAAAATTAAAAATATCATCGTAAAGAACATATATTAATCTTTATACTTTGAACCTTGAATTTTGGGTAGTTGCAAGGGTTATTTAGTTACATGAGTCTAAAGACCTGCTCCTACAGTAATCATCTACAAAAGTATTTCTCTATCCGGAGAGATTCTCGCGCATGCGCTTAAGGGGGTGAGTATAATAGCTGATAATGAAAACGAAATTCAAGAATATTTCCCTGCTATATATTATTATTACATGATTATTTCGCACTTATCTAATTATTAAGCGATGGTTTCTTTTTCTAGATTTAACAATTTAAAATGCATCACTAATTCCTCTTGAATCAGTTCGTTTCCTCAAAAATAACCCGATAGGACTGTCCCTTTAACGGCCACCGCGTATCTACCCGACACAAATTTTTCAAGCAATCAATGCTGATATTTTAAAAATCAAATTGTTGAACATTGAACATATTAAGTAATAGAATAGTCTTTCAAATGCGTTAATGAATGGAAACAAATTAGATCACCATCATCACATGTACAAAATAAATTTTGCAAACAATTAAAAAGTGGCGATAGAAGATTTTTTAGTGTCCTGAAGATAAAGAATATAGATATATATGGTCATAATTTGATTGGAGTAAAGTGTATCCTGAAATTCTTTAAAAACTGTTTCGAATACGTTGTGTCAGCCTGCTTCATCACCAAATTTGTCATTGTTATAGGCCTATCGTTAAAGATTTACAAGCGCTTTGAACCTCTTCTACTCACTGAAAAATTAACAAGAAATTATAGTGTAATGTTTTTAAGAGTATTTTATTTTGGTTTGACCAGAACTTTTATGTTTGACGTTTATAACCTTTCGTTTTTGATCATGCTACGTGATCGAAGAGATCAACCGCCGTACGCTCAAAAAAAGTAAATTGGATTTGAAATGTGAGTTTGTGTTTATCTATTTTCAATTTTACAATAAAACTTTAGAATGGACAGAACTTAACGAACTATCTTATCTCGAGTACCTACCAGTTTTTGAACATTTATATAGGCCTCTCTTACATACTTAGAAGACCTAAAGCGGAAATTACATATTACTCGTACGGTAATTTTCACTTTTACGTCAATAACATGTTTCTATATTTACATTTCTTGCCCTACAAGCGTTCCGATCTCGGCGATATTCTCCGTGTTTATAAAGAACACCTTTGAACATTTTAGACCTCAAGAAATATTTTTAAGGACTTAATTATTTTTAATATTTACAAGAAACGTAGATAATAACCCTAACTATACGCCTGTTGCTATAGCTTCATGGAATCAATATGACATGCTTTTTGGCATTTATTTTTTTATTTCTCGATTAATAAATGTATTAATGTTCAATCAAATGTTGAAGGCCTTGTAAATGCATCACATACATATCATTTCTATTGCCTTTTACAGGTAAAATTGTCAAAAAAAAAAATCATATTTGCTACACATTAAGAAAGAAGTTCTTCGCCACAATTAACATAATGACCAAAACAAAACAAACGTGCATAGCATTTGACATGGGACGTTCACGTGTTCACGTTGCACATACGGTAACAAAAACTATGAATTAACTCGTAGGAATAGTATTTTGTAACACGTGTTTAGGAATTAAACACTCTTCAAGACAACGCGAATTTTATCACCTTAAAACCTATAGTAACGGAAAAACGGTTGATAAATATTTTTCATGACGTTAAATTTTACGTGACTTTATTGAGATTAGAGCTCATTTACTAACTTTAGCTTGCATCAGAAACATATATATTTTGATTTAATTATTCCAAGATGTAACAATGACACGTTTTGATCTCCAGTAAACTAGTATTTTTAGGGAATTTAACAAAATGTGTCCAAAAAAATAAATTGTAAATGAATATTTAGCATTCAAATCAAAGTTCTCTATCATGTTAAGAAATAATCGCTGAGGTTTTTTGATATATTTTCGTGAGTACTTTTTATTATAGGATTATATTTATGTCGGAAACACAAGGGACTATGTTAACAGTGACAATTCCTCGGATTTTCTTTTTCAGAACTTTTACAACTCACAAGAAAACGTAATTACTCATGTTTCCCGCACATAACATAACAAGCTAATTTAAATCCGTAAGGCAATTTACATAAAACAGCAACATGAACCAAATAACATTTTTGAAAAAGTTTAGTAAGATATATCTAAGAAAAACAATTAACTATTGAGACAATTGTATAGGCCTAAATAAGTAATTTTCCTATATATGTGTTATCTATATATTTAATTTCTAAATTTTTTTATATAAAAGTACGAAATAACAGTTTACGAGAAACAAACCATTTAACAGGACGGCGTCAGTTTTTGGAAGTTATGTAGTGTAGGCCTACAGTCGTATTGAGAATGAGTGTATAATTTTTCAAGTACATTTCAATAAAATTAGTTGAATATTAACATTGTGAATTTTTATTTAAACTTGCACATAAATTTTACCAGAATATGTGAAGAAAGTAACTATCTTATATGCATCTACAGTACATTCGTTTCCTCATTTAGATCTTCTATGTGCATCAGATATACCTACTATAAGGCCTTATCTTGGTAAATATTTGAGAGTGATATGGTTTTGCTGCGATAAATGGGTAACTACGATAATAAGGTCAACTGATAGGTCAAACCTGTATAAAAATCTCGAGGAATCTGAATGTACTGCAGTCTTTTATGACGCAATAATCAATACCCATGACGGTAACGTCAACGGGTCGAGAGTGCACATACCTGTTCCCAAGGGCGGATAACTCTAATCAGGAACGATAACTCCAAATTCCGCAAGTCGGGAATATGTCACATTAAGCATTGAAACTTGAATTTGATTGAAATATTCATAATTTTTGTTTTAAAGGGGCAGTGGTACAATTTAAGGGGGAATACATGAATATATGTCCGAAATGTTCAAGTTTTCGGCAAATTTGAAATTAAATATATAAATGATGCATCCGCAAGGTCAAGTTATTGAAAGTTGTCATAAATAAAAAGGTTAAGATCCAGTCTTATGTTCTCATTTTAAAGGGGCAGTAGCACGGGGAATATAAAGTGATGTCAGGAAAATGAAAATAAATGGTTCCAATTGAAAGACAATATAAATATTCAATCTAAATGAAGCAGTAATAAATAAAAAAAATTAAAGTTCAGCCATGCGATTCCTTTTTCTCACAAAAAAGGAGTTATAGGTATTCACACCTAAATGGCCGCCAATGGACTTTATGTGAATCTTTATCATTTGTTCTGTGACTATAGAATATTGGTTTGTGTTATGAGATTTTTGACACATTTAGCATTAACGTACATTTACAAGTGAATAGTTGAAAATATAAAATTTTCAAAAAACGTGATAATATGCCCCTTGGATGACATCTTTTCTTATTTTTAGTAATATAGATAATTTTAAAAGTATTTTTAACGTATTCTCTGAATATTCAGAAATCATTAAGTACAACCAAACCAGAAATCAGATTATTGTTCGTAAAATAAGAATTAAAAAATCGAAACGGCTTTCCCGAAGCGGCAGGTTGCTATAAATAGAAAGGGGCGTATTTTTTGCAATGTCGCGCAAAACTTGTAGTCATTGGTTTGGTCAAGAACGTATGCGGTCCTAGAGAAGCTTTTTCAAAATGTTTTTAAGCTGAGTGTATTGAACTTAAATCAAAACAATATGAAATATAGAAATTTGATAACTTTAAGATGTTTTCAATGTAAATAACCTTCATGGAAATATTTTCTTAACGCATATTTTCCGTACGACGATAGAAAAGAGCCATCGGGCCAGTTTTCATGATCCTCTCTCGTCAATTCTCTCTCCACAGAGGCAGATCAAATCATGAATTGTTGATCAAGCCTCTGTTCTTATTAGACCATATTCGTGGGTTCCGGCAGTTCGTCCTGGCAGAAACAGCTTCACCACTATCCATTTGTTTTTGTCTTTTGAAATTGACAAATCTCCTGGCAATGAAACGGTAGTTCATATCACAATGCTATTGTGATGATTCAGTAGTCAAAAATGACTTTAGAACAGCGTCGCTGATTGCACCACTACCTTTGATTGCCTCCAATCAGGCCTATCCCATTCTACCCCCTAACCTTGGCGAATAAGGACATAGGCTCGGACAACCTGTATTGACTTGATCTAGTTATAGATATTTCAAAATGGTTGCAAAGGCGTGTTTTTCAAAAGGGTGAACAGAAATTCCTTTGCTATTCAAACCTTAGTTCAGTTAGCTAAAGACATGCAATAACCACTTATCAGTCGTAATTTCACTTGTGGCTTATTCTTTATTTAATATCATATGCATGGTATTGTGTCTTTAGCACGTGAGAGTACATAAGTTTTGAGGTAAGATGTTATAGGTATCTTTTGTATTGGCTATAAAGTTCTTGAAACTTGTTTTAAAATTTCGTTGATATGAGATTCGTTTGTTGGTCAAGCAAGTAATTTTCATTCTTTAAATATGTTTCATAAGGCTCTGTGCTATTAATAGTTATAAGGCCTGGAATTAAGTCCTCTTTTTGAGTGATCAATGTCACATAATAAAGAATATACACTTTTCTTTAAAATGTTTTTAAAAATCTCGCAAGATTCGAATGTGTTACGATAAAATGTGTTGACTGGCAGGTTTTTGACAGCATTGGACTGAGGACTTAAAAACTTAAAATATCTCCCTTATTTGCAGCCAATGAAAACACCTTTTGGATATCAACGACATGGGGAGTTCTTAACGGTCGTATAGTGACATGGAAAATATTATGTCTTTATGTTTATTTTTCATTAACAGTTTGAGAGAGAAACAATATGAAAATCAGATATGGATAGGTTTTTTCATTAAAAAGAAACTGTTTTATAATTGTGTAAATTATTATTTGTTTTATGATATATTATATTTCACTAATCAACCAAAAAATAACTAATGAGAAGGTAAAAAGCGATGTTTTGTAATAGGAAGAATTACGTCCCCTGGATGTTAAATTTCAACGAAAGCTTTGACGAACCACACGGAGATGGCCGAGGTTTTTCGAATGACCACTTTTGAAACGGCGTCGCTGATTGCACAACTAACTTCGATTGCCTCCAATCAGATTTCTACCTTTCTATCCCGTGTATTAGCCGTAATAGAACAGAGGCTAATTCAGGTATGACTGAGTTGCCTCTGTGGGGAGAGAATGCAAATTGAGTAGACTTTGTTCAAAATATTAACAGAATCTTTTGAATATTTTTTTTAAATATGACGCTAACAAACTTATACATTCAAACTTATATCTGCCTACAAAGGCACAAAAGCCAATGTACAAGAATCAATCTAAATAAATTAAGTTCAACAGGTACTATATTATATGATACTATTGATCTAAGATTGACCGGTGTTAGAGGTCGTCCCGATGACCTTTCGTGTGCAGATGAGGAATACGCGTATTGATCAATCAAATTCGGCGACACAAACAGTCTCAAAGTCGCAGTGTCAAGTTGTGAAGGGAGGAACTCATGAAAGCTTAAAACCTGTTCTCAATAGCAGTTACATAACCATATTAAGCATACTAACACGAAAGATGCTTAATATGATCATATGATGCTTATATCCGGCACCTATCTTCGGGAAAATAAGTTTGATACCAAATTTGGTACATTTCGCCCTAAATCATGCACAATAAGTTTGATACCAAATTTGGTACTTTTTGCCCTAAATGCACAATAGGTTGGATACCAAATTTGGTTCTTTTCGCCTTAAATGCAAAATTTGTTTTATGCCAAATTTGGTACTTTTTGACCTTAATGCAAAATTAGTTTGATGCCAAATTTGGTACTTTTTCAGCTAAATGTACAATAGGTTTGAAGCTTAATTTGGTACTTCGCCGTAAATGTACAATAGGTTTGAAGCTAAATTTGATACTTTTTCGACCTTAACGCACAATATGTTTGATGCCAAATTTGGTACTTTTTTACCTAAATGCACAATAGGTTTGAAGCTAAATGTGGTATATTTTACCAAAGTGCACAATAGGTTTGATGTCAAATTTGGTACTTTTCGCCCTATATGCACAATAGGTTTCTGCCGGACTATGTAAAGAACCTCTGTATATTTGACAGATTTCTTGGTCCAGGAACAGGAATATCCGCAAAAGGACCTATTGACAGCCAAGGATAGCAACTGTTGACTGAGAGACGACAATGCCAGAAGGGCTGGATATTCTAGCTGTAGTACTGTACTCCGTGTTCGCTACTCTTGTTCTGATCAGCAACACCATCGTCATCATCGTCATCATCAAGTCTCGTCAACTCCATCTGCCGACCTTATGGAACATCACTGTCATGGCGGCGTGGGACCTTGCCCTTGGACTACTCTGGCTGGTGTTTGTTGTGCCTTCAAAGATATGTGATGGTTTCGTATACCCTGACAGATACGGCATAGTTGCATCCCAATTGCTTCTATTTATTTGTATACAGAACGTGCTGAACATCGTGGTTGCGCTTGTTGATCGATACATATCTATATGTTGGCCTTTGCGTTACCATACACTCATGTCAGCAAAAAGATTCGCATTTGCAGTTATCACCGTTTTCGTTATAAATCTTTTTCAAAAGTGTATTATCTTCTTTACAAAAGATGGAAGCTATGATAGCGTCTATAACAAAGCCCTGGGAATATACAAGCCTTCAAAAACAAATTTGAATATGATCATTCCAGGAGGGTTTGTTTTGGCAGGGTCCTTAATAATTGTCACCCTTCTCATTAGGATCCACCTTGAACTGGGCAGAAAACGATCAAACGGTTACACGGGTGGACAGCGCAATAATTCAGCTCAATTTACGTATACTATGTACATATCAACTATTGTATTCATCGTGTGCTATCTTCCAGCGGTAATTGGTGTACTCGTCTCTTTCATTACGCTGAAGGAAAATGATGTTTTATTGCAAGTAGCGGTAACTTGTATTCTATCAAACAGTCTATGGAATGTCTTTATATACGCTAAAACTTATCGACCTTTTAAAGATGCATTTCTAAAGCTGTTTTTCCCGGCATACTTCAGGGAGCGGGAAAGACGGAACTTTCAGATTCAATTAAAAAAGGATAGAATCAGTGTGTTTACAATAGAATAGGGGAAATTTAATGTACTGAATGTCTTTATATACGCTTTAACTTATCGACCTTTTAAAGATGCATTTCTAAAGCTGTTTTTCCCAGCATACTTCAGGGAGCGGGAAAGACGGAAATTTCAGATTCAGTTAAAAAAGGATAGAATCAGTGTTTTTAGAATAGCATAGGGGAAATTTAATGAACTTTATGTATATTTTTACCTATACCTTATCGACCTTACGGGATGTCTCAGTCTCTTAAGCGGTTTTGCCCATGCAGCATAATGAACAACTAATTGACCTTTCGGGATACATATCTAAAGCTCTATATGGATATTTTTAAGTTGAATTGTATATAAAACCTTTTCTGAAGATTCATTCAAAGCATGGTACAGATGCAAAGTTTTGTACTGATAACAAAAATATGTTTAGAATATTTTTATCAAGAAACTTACCAAAATTCTAATAAATTCGATGTTAATGGTAAAATGCCAAACGCTTGCAAACTCGCATATCTATAAATACATGATAACAATTTGCGCTTATTCACTGTATTAGTTATAGAAGCTTAGCGGAGATTAGCAACTGACGAAACGGAACAAGGGAAAACCTAATCAAAATTATTAGTCCAGCTAACGAGGCAAAGCTTTGGTCTTTGATTCGAAGGAAACATTTAATGCGTGCTCATTAATGGTCTAAACTCGATATAATTGCCGCGAACGTGTCGCTAGCCTATAGACACGATTTTAGTTCTAATGGGCTAACATAGAAAGCGAGACAAACGTTCATTAAATCGCCACTAATCTGATTTTTTTTAATGAAAGGGGTTGTAGACAAGGCGATCCCCTTTCACCATATCTATTTCTCTTTGTAGCTGAAATCTTGGGTTGTATGATAAGAAATAATGATAAGATAAAGGGAATTGTTATTGATGATAAAGAATTCAAGTTATGTCAATATCCTGATGACTACTGAACTACTTATTGATGGTGCAACTGAGTCTATATGCAGCTATTGAAACATTAGATTTATTTTCATAAGAAATAATGAAATTGAAAAATTCACAAATAAATGGTTGCCATTTATCCCAGTATTCAACAACAAACTATGATCGCTGTAACATTTTCTATGTTGTGTAGTTTATGTCATACTATGTTTTTATGTCAATATGTAACAAATAATAATAATGATAAAAACGTAGTTTTGGTGAAAAGGTATAAGATTTGTTTTCCTGATTTGATTTGGCGATTATAGGATTATTGATTAATTAAATATGTATTGTTGTGTTGTGACATTTCATTTACCATTATCAGTAAACGTTCGACGTGTAATTTTAATTATTGGTTTACTTTACTTAATAATCTATAATGTACCATAGGCATCAATATAACCTTTTATTCAAGAAAACCTCACATATTTAATTATATACTTAAAAATCTGGGACAACATTAATATTTCATATTGAAGTAGGTAAGAATTCACATGATGATAGGTTTCAGATATAATAATAATAATAATGTGCATACTTGTATTGCGCCTATTCCACGTCCTAAGACATGCTTAAAGCGCTACATTATTACCCCGAAGGAGTGTACTTTCACAGCTGCTACTAAGCGCTAGTCACGACCACGTAGGTCAGTACATCCAATTTTCAGGTACCCATTATTAACAGCTGGATGGACTGAGTGTAATGTGGATGAAGTGCCTTGCCCAGGGACACAACACAGGATGAGACCCAAGTCCCTTTTTTTTTTGTCTCCACCGGGATTCGAACCCGGGTCTCTGGCGTGAGAGGCCAGCATGCTAACCACTACACCACTGTACTAAATGAAAGGTATTTGCGTGTTAGGCTATGCTTAATTAAAAGTTGAGATACTGAAGATGAAAACCCGACTAAAATGGCGTTGTTTCGCTTCTTCGAAATTACTTTACTTATTTTTTTAATACATGACCAATTCAACATTTTTAAAGTTAGTCAAACAAATGTTGAAGTCATTTGATGACAATGGTTATAAAAACTGGGTGTCACATGTACGTCAGGTACTCCTGATGCACACTGTGTTTGTTTATGTATGGATTGCACAAGATGGTTGACATGTACAAAGTTTTTTTTCGATATTTTAAACAACGAAGTAAAAATATACAGTTTCAAATTTAAACCTAGCACGACTGAATTAATTCTTAACTCCTAATCAAATATCATTCAGCCTATAAAAGAGCTATTGAACCTGAGAGTTAAGGACATTGGAAACAAAATATCGAGGTATTAAGAAATAGCTAACTTTTGTCTTATTTTGTTGAAAAATATGTCTTGAATCAAATCATGTCATAAAAATACCATGTCACCACAGTATTTGTTCAAGAAGAGCCCTCCCATTAAGGCACCCAATGATGAAAATAAAATTTAAAAAAACTTTTTTTAAAGTTAACTTTTGAATACATTTGTTCATTTCATGATTTTTTATTAAGGCATTGTAGTATGGAAATAAACTAAAAAAGGGTAGCTTGAAAGTAACATAACGTAAACCTATTTGTACCCAAAGCAGACAACAGTTTATACGATACCATTATTATACATATCCAACTCATGAGAAATTCACACTGTTACTTTCATCTAAAATGTACAACAAATTAAAGATCTTGCATTGTATTTAAAACGAAATCTCCCTGTGTCTTGCATTGTATTTAAAACGAAATCTCCCTGTGTAAATTGATCTAAATATCTCTGTGATGCACATGTAAATATTGTACGTTTGGCCACGAAGCCTGATATACAAATAAACTTGTTCTTGCGTTCTTGTTCTTGTTCTTGTTCTGAAACAAATAGAAACATAAAGGGTTTGAATTGAATAGAATAGAAATGAATTCTGGGTTTACTTTGAATTTTACTTCATTTAGAAGTTGAAGAGTTCTTTTGATTCTGTTGGTGTAATAAAGAAGTTGAAAATCTGTAGAACTCTTATTTATTTAGATATCTATTTATCTATACTCTCAATATAATTTAGAACTGGCTATCATGTTTTCTCACTGGCTGCCTGCTCCTTTTCACAAAGCCTTCTATAACTAAATCTACTATATTCACAAAACCATTAGTAACATCTTTTTATTCGACGCGTAAAATAATTCGACCACATTATATGATATTGAGGTCACAAATTCAAATCACGTTTTAAAGGGGCAGTAGCACGTTTTTAGGGGGAATATAAGGTGATGTCAGGAAAATGAAAATGAATGGTTCCAATCTTAAGACACTGTATTAAAACTAAATGAAGCAGTAATAAATCAAACATATAAAGAACAGTTAAGCTATGCGATTCCTTTTCTCACACAAAATGAATTAAAGGTGTTCACACAAAAATGGCTGCCAATGGATTTTATGTGAATCTTTATAATTTGTTCTCTGACTATGGATGATTGGTTTGTCCAATGAGATTTTTGACATTATCAAAATAATACATATAACATTAACTTACAATTATCAGTGAAACATTTAAAATAGAAAATTATCAAAAAACGTGCTACTGCCCCTTTAAGTTTCAGTTATATGCCAAAACTTTTTGTCGCGACTGCAGTGATCCATTTGGAATATTTTTATAATCACAACTTTGCGATTATCAAGTAGTCATCTGTATCAAATTTACACATTAATTTATAACCATCTTACATTTCAACCATATCAAAATTTCATCCATAGACAATTTCTTTAAATCTTTTAAAACATTGAAGATCTAATCAATAAAGAAATTAGCATCAATCTGGATAAATCATCATTGCAAACTTCTCCACACAAATTAAGCCAAACCAGTATTTCTAGGTTTAATTAGGTCATGTTACGACGCAATGTCTCTGCCAGCTCATTGGCGTACTGCAACTAAACATTTACAGAAGATTTTCTTTCGATGTTCCTACTAATCGCTTTCAAGGACGCTGCACTCGAAATCTTGCGTCATGTGGCAAGGCTGAAGACGGAAAAAGCCTGTAGCAATCGGCCCCAATTTTTTTTGCTTGCCATAGTTTTGTTCTCTTAACAATGAAGATTATATGTTTTTTGTAGGTCATTAGGATAAAAAGGTTTATAAAATAAAACAACCGCAAAAAGCATTAAATACTTAGTTTTAGTCCTGATCACTGATTTTAAGCTTATTATAAGACTGACTTATTTAATTAATTAAGTCAGATTTATTTAATGTTGCCTGAGAGTCGTAGTTTACATACATGGTAAGCTTCTCGGGTTTATTATAAGATGGACTCTCATGTTGACACATAAGCGCTTCCCCTCATAGAGAGTTTCAAACTTACTTTATGTTGAGAGTTTACATACATGATAAGCTTCTCGGGATTGACTCTCATATGGACAAAAAACTTTTTTCAATTAAACATAATCTTTCTACAGTTATATATACCTGATTGTGAATAGCTTAAATAAGACGTTTCATGCAAAACGATTGACGAAATTTCTTTAATTCCAAAAACAAATTTTCAAAAAGAAATCACTTGCCCCAGGTTAAATATGCATATGGGTAGGAACCAAACTTCCATAAGATTGACGCTCATGTGGACACAAACCGTTCTTTAATGTAAAAAAACTTTATATATATTTTTTTTATGAAATCTATAGGGAGAGAAACTGTCTAAACATAAACCCTGTACCAGCCCTTTGACAGTTTTTTTTCTCCAATCTCGATCGTGCAACGACCAAAACTAGGTCTCTTTAGCCTACATATTTCCATGATGAATGCCCTATGCAACTCTACACGTCTTCCTGTTACAAACGCCGCTATTTCCTTCTGAAAAATTAATTATTGACTTAGGTCAGAAACGGCACGTTATTATATTAACATTACGTATCAAATGATTTATTTGCAAACAACTTATCTATTTTAAGAAAAACATAACATGTTTCTTGGGGTTATAGTTTTTTATTCAACCGAATATACACAAGATTTTCAAAATGAGTATTTTTATTAGAAGAGACACAATTCAAAAGACAATCAATGATGTAAAGTAAATCACACTTCAGATTTATACCTGAGGACTCTAATGAACCATATTTACAAATAATTCAGAAACGGATTGACTAGACAGTTTCGAAATTGTTAAAAACTGATTAAACCAACATGTTTCAGTTTTTATACTACTCAATATAATTAAAGGGACATTTTTATTTTGTCCTTTAAATATTTCATAATTAAGTGCAAAGTTTCAGGTTTTTCACTTTCATAGACACTTTCATACTGACATATTGGAATTACTGAGGGTTTCTGTAGTGAGCTTTGATGTCAAAAACAAATCAAGGGTCAATATGAAGGTCACATGACGGTTCAGGTTCAAAGTAATGCAGTTTAGAGTTGGGTGACGTTATTGCTTTGAAACTAATATCCCTGATTGTGAATAACTTACAAAAAGAAATTTCATGCCAAAATATTGATGAAATTTCAAAAATAATAAAATCAATCAAATTTTCTAAAAGAAGTCAATTGCCCAAGGTCAAGTATGCATATGGGTAGAAACAGAACTTCCAACAAATAGTATACCTTTTAACTTCAGACATTTCAAGTTGATGCAAGAGATATAGAGATAATTACCCGAGCAAGTTTGTCATATGACTTGAACGAAAGGAGTGTGGATTTTTTTATTACCCGAACACAAGCGAGGGTTATACACAAATTTGCACGAGTTTCGTAAAAGTCATATGACACACTTCCGAGGGTAATAATTTCTTTATAACCGATTTATTCCATTTTACCATCTTAGAAGATTTAAAAAGAATCTTGGTGTTTATCATTCAATTCATTTGCATAAACAAATGGTCATCGTCGTTTTTAAACACTTATAAGAGTGTTAAATGCAAAGTTATAATCAACAAAAACAATTAATTCAATATCAATCACTTAAAGGGGCAGTAGCACGTTTTTTGAGAATTTTATATTTTAAATTTTTCACTGATAATTGTAAGTTAATGTTAAATGTATTATTTTGACAGTGTCAAAAATCTCCTAACATAAACCAATCATCCATAGTCAGAGGACAAAGTATAAACATTCACATAAAATCCATTGGCGGCCATTTTTTTGTGAACACCTTTAATTCATTTTGTGTAAGAAAAGGAATGGCATTGCTAAACTTTACAATATATATTTGAATTATTACTGCTCCATTTAGTTTTAATACATTGCCTTCCAATTGGAACCATTAATTTTCATTTTCCAGACATCACCTTATATTCCCCCTAAAAACGTGCTACTGCCCCTTTAATGTGTATAGCAATCTCCGAATGAATGCATATATATAAATTGCTACTAGCATAGCATTTTTAAAAACACAAACAATATCTTGGATATATGCAAGAAGTTTGAGCATATCACAAAACGTTTTATCACAGGAAAAATTTGGAATTTTAGGCATTTGTAAAACGCCTAATGGTATACCACTCTCACCCCACAGAGGTAGATCAAGTAATAAAATGTCGATACTACCTCTGTTTTAATGAGACCAAATCCGTGGGTTCCGGTAGTTTCCCATGGCGGAAAAATTGCACCACAATCAATTTGAATTTTTTGGCAAATGACAACGCTTCTAGTATATTAAGGTTGGTTCATATCACAATGTCTTTGCCATGATTCAGTAGCCAAAACTCTGATCTTACAACAGCGTCGCTGATTGCACAACTAACTTTGATTGCCTCCAATCAGGCAACTCCCATTGTAGACCACAAACTCGGCGTATTAGAACAGGGCTGTATCAACATTTCATGACTTGATCTGACTCTGTATGGTATACAAGTCATTGCAATCACAGGGGCGCGTGGACCTCTCCGCGCCGAATAAATCGAAGTAGCTGATTGGCTGAAAATAAATGTGCTGTCGATTTACTTCGATTTATTCGGTGCGGAGTGGACCAGGTCAATTGAATGTCAAGGCCAAACATGGTGGACAAGTGTGTTGAGTTTTCTGTGATTTGGGCAAAACTGCCAACTAACCAAAAAAATGATAAGTAGGAGTCGCAAAATTTTTATTCACCCGTGGAATCAAGGTGCCGATGGAAACCACTTGCACTTAGATGTTGGTGAGTTTTCGTCGATATCGAGGGGATTTTGGCGTAACTTTCACGGAGGGTTGATTTCAAATATGTCTCGTCTTGTAACTTTGGATAGGATGACTCGAATTTGACAGTTGATAGCTCGTTTAAAAGATAAATCATTTAGCTTTCGACCCATAGTCGTGAAATGTGCCTGAAAAATCGAATTCATTGCGAAAACGGACTTTGATGTGGGTGGGGTTGTTTTTTTCCTTACATCCTTTTACTCTTTATATACTATAGGGTTGGGTATTTATAGGCATATCTGTCTCTTTAGCGCTGTATCTAACCGATACATGCCCATGTGATTGCAATATACCGTATTTCCTCTAATTTGTGTCGGGTCTCCATTAGGGTCCGGGCCTCTAATAGCGGCCGGGGGGTAAAGGTACCTAAACGTGAATAAGAGCCGGGCCTCTAATAGGGGCCGGGTCTATAGTCAATAATTACTCCCTTCTGTATATTCGACTTAAATATTCCCCCCTTATGTCGTGTATACCGGTAACCTTTGTTTCAAAAATTAGAATACAGGTCTCAAGTTGACTTTGGAAAACCTATTATCATAATAAGGGCCGGGCCTCCAATAAGAGCCGGGCCTTTTATAAGGGCCGGGGGTAAAACCCCCTAAATGTTAATAAGGGCCCGGGCCCCTATTAGAGGAAATACGGTAATGGTCGGTCTTTGTAGACCAACGACTTCTTGAAACAAGGTGTTAGATAGTTTATATATACAATTATTAGGGGAAATACGCTAACCTAGTGACATGATAACCAATGGTATTTAGCACAAATTTAGACATTTAAAAGGGATAACACTGAATGAAGAAATAAAATAAAAATAAGGAATAAAATGTAAATAATCATAAATCGTCAAAGAATCAAAATATGATTTTTCCATATTGGTAAAAGCATTTATCAAATGTTTTTTGTATTATAGCAACTATTATCTTTAATAGTCACAAAAATCTTAACAAACGAATGCGTTACAAGACCGTTTATATGTAGTATTAGTATCTGCCTAGTTTCAAACATATCAACGTTTCCCTATAGATTTCAACATATTACAATCTCTATCATAAATGAATAAAAAAATCAAATTATTTATATATTAGTTTGCTTATCAAGAAAAAAGTTCGAAATCAAGTAACTCATCGTATGACTTCGACATGACAGAAAAAAAATAAAATTCCCCGATTTCAGGAAAACTTCAAAATCATTACATTATGCAGTGTTAGATTTAATCACAGCATTTAATGAAAACCGTTCAGGTTATAATATATACATACATAATGTATACATGTACACATATATACAAGTTCTGACTATAATCATAACCACTTTAACATTATAACCACAAGAGTCTACCTTTTATCTAAATGAGTTGTACAGAAAAATGCACAAACCAAAACCAAAGATAAATATGTGAAAAACTTCAATTGTTTCAAATAGGCCTAATTAACCTTTTTACAACGGCTATACAAATAACAAAGTCGTAATTCAACGTCGAATTTACATGCATACTGAAATTACAAAATTACTACTTTTAATACATTTTGCCTTTGCCTCTTCTTTTATATATTTCCAACATTATGATTCAAAATTTTATAGTCACAGTTAGCATGATAGTCTGTTATCCAGACCCTAAAGCGCACAAACGGAGCCTTCTTAAGTCTAGGAAATATTGGCAAGTCTAGATGCCTCAGCTTTAGGCCTAAAATTAGTTGAATATAAAATTTTAGATAAAAAAAAAAAATTAGTAAAGAATTTTTGTTTTGTTTGAGGGACTAAATTTTACTCTAATAGCACGCCAATGTCATGTTTTAATACAAATAACGACTTAAATTTTTTTATTGTAACTAAACTGAACTAACAAGCACCATCTTCAAGCTTGATATATCTGAGTTAAACAACATTCTCTTAATAACTTAAATGCC
This sequence comes from Steromphala cineraria, assembly GCA_916613615.1. Taxonomy (NCBI): domain Eukaryota; kingdom Metazoa; phylum Mollusca; class Gastropoda; order Trochida; family Trochidae; genus Steromphala; species Steromphala cineraria. The sequence goes on along the minus strand of OU744728.1, from coordinate 24,776,542 downwards.
TTAGATCTAAACATGCATCGTGCCAAATCAGCGATTATACACAAATAGCCCTCGCCACTTTACATACAAAATACAGAATGTCAGCATGCGCCTTATTGGCGAATATCTAAACCGTTCTTGCTCAATAGCGCGATATTGATGATAACATACAACCTCTGATTATATGCCTATGTATGACCGATAAGCTACAATCGTTCAATCGGCACTTTATGTACAGCATGAATAAGAAAAGTAAAACATACATCAGAAGGCCTCTACGAAAAACAATATATACAAATCATTAAGGTTATGTATTGACAAACATACTTATTGAAATGATCACTTGGCTCATCTTTGCATTGACTTATGTAAACCGATATCGATTAGCTATAATAATTCAATCGGCACTCCATGTACAGCATGAATAAGTAAAGTAAAAACAGACACAAGAAGACCTCTACGAAAAACAATATTTACAAATCATTCAGTTATATATTGACAAACATACTTATTGAAATGTTCACTTGGCTCATCTTTGCATTGACTTATGTAAACCGATATCGATTAGCTATAATCATTGAAACGGCATTCTTTGTACAGCATCAATACTATACTATACTATATAAAACACACATCTGAAGACGTCTACGAAAAACAATATTTACAAATCATTCAGTTATGTTATGACAAACATAATTATTGAAATGATCACTGGGATCATTTCTGTATTGATTTATGTAAACCGAAATCGATTACATATAATCATTCAATCAGAACTCTATGTACAGCAAGAATAATTATACATAAGTAAAGTAAGAACAGACGTCTACGAAAAACAATATTTACAAATCATTAAGTTCATAATGCTGAGGAATATATGGATGACAACTTCTTTGTTCATTGTATGCGACGCTTCAACACAGATTCTTGTGTCGTTCTCAAGCGACCTGTGTCTTTCTCCTCTGCAAGAATCTGTGTCGAAACGTCGCATACAATGAACAAAGAAGTTGTCATCCATATATTCCTCAGCATTATTATCATACCAACTTCTAAATGTCTCTCAAAGAAGTCATTAGGTTATGTATTGACAAACATAATTATTAAAATGATCACTTGGACCATTTTTGCATTGACTTATGTAAACCTGAATAATACAACTCATCAGACTAGAATACAGTTGTTTATCATGGTCATAACTTAGTTCACAGATAACAATCAAGTTCATTATTCAATTCATTCCAATGGGAAGTAATAGGGGAAGCAGCGCGATAGCACATTCTTTAAGTCCTACTGCCCCTGCATGGGTTTCAAAAAAAGTTTCAAGGGATCATTCACTGCCAGAAATGGCGTCGGCTAGGTTCGAACACTGTGGGGATGCCAATTTGGAAACAATGTTTACATCAACTTCAGAAGTGGTTAAATGTTTGAGTGAGTAACTTACTAGTCTTGACGATCCAGTCACCAACGCTGTTGATAATGTCTTGACGGGTCCGAAAGAATCTTTGCTGATGCACCCATTGATAGGTCATCCTGACCTCTTGTCCTATGCAGACGTCAAATCGATTGACGGACTTTTTACTTTTTTCAGTTCGGATGAGCTAGGCTTAGATTCTTCTTTTGATTAAAGTCTTATCACACTTCCTCTGCTTATCATTAGTGTTACATACACAGAAAAACTCATTTTAACAGTTTGCATACGAATAACTTCCTTACCAAACCATACACATAACCGTAATATCAAACCTAAGTATCTGTAAATAGTAGAAGATAGTAGAAGCTTTCCGACCAGACAAAATCACTTGCATAATACATACAAGGGCGTTAAAAAGATAATGCCATCCTTGTTGATTGTAGAATTAGAGGTAATTCCAAGCTGTCAATCCTTCTAGCTTGTATAGAATGAAAACTCCAGGTGATGTTCAAGACAAAGTTTCAAGGATTGGTTCAAGGGTACGTCCAAAGTGTTTCCAAGGGATCAATCTAGAAATTCAAAATTCAGGGTAATAGCAATGGTATTTTCAAACGTTCACTTGATCAGGGGATGTATATTTGTCACCGGGGATCAGATCTAATCAAGTGGTCAAAGTGTCAGGGGGTTGCACTGCTGCCAAGGTCAAAATATTAACGAAACACAGTAAAAATTATTGCTGTTTCGCAAATATCATTCAAAACTCTAGAATGAATTCCATACGTCGATCAACGTCACAGTTCAGATATTTCTGTACATGCAGACTTGCCCATCCCATGTTACTACAACGACTTCTCCCCGCGGTCCGACACAGACTGAAGCCGGCTTGTGGACTCCTTGGGTGGCAGTCAGGAAGATTTCACACCCAATTTCACGACCCCCAAGTGTGATCTTCTGAACCTCGTTCCTGTCCTTGTCAATAACGTACACGCAGTTGTCATGGTAACAGATGCCCCCGATTGATTGGAATCTGGCCATTCCTGACTTGAGGATTGTCAGTCTTCGCTCGGCAGTGACTTTGTCTTGGAATACATCGAAGAAGGTGAGATTCTTTCTGTCAAGGTCCGAGACGATAACGCATTTTTGCGATACGACAGACATGTACAAGGGACTCTGGGTATTCATTGAGATTCTCCTTGACGCGATCATCTTGCATTGAGGGCTGATGGAGATGACGTCCAGGGCAGAAGGGGTCCCAGGACTAGCTGCTACGAAGCAAGATGGTGAGATGACACCGATGCCGCGGTATGTGCGATTGGTCTCCATGACATCAATAAGCTGCAGTTCCGGGACCCGAATAAAATATATCCGGTTCCGGTCCAAGAGGCTCAGAACGATCCGGTCTTCGTGTTGTTTGTCCAGGAGAGCAAGGGAACATGGCCGACCGACCACTTCCATTGCAGTGCAAACATTGCGATTCAAAAAGAAGTCCTTGACATACTTTACACAGCGGTTGGCCCAGTCTAGCACGATGATGCTGTTCCGCTTGGGGAGACATATGACATCTGAGACCTTGGGTGGTTTGTAGTCGGCCCAGTTCCTTGCTGTCATGTCGTAAGTCTGATACCAGCTGTTGTTGACGGTGTTTCTGTAGACAGGGTTTCGCGGGATGAGACTCTCTATATCAACATTGTCCTGTGATGCTGGAGCTGGGCGGAACAATTTCTGCTGGGCAGCATTTAGTCCAGCCTGGGTATTGCAGTCCTGAAGATTTGCAAAAGCGTTGGGTTGGTTCATGGCATTCTCAACAGATAACATCCGATTCAGGAAGGAGAACTGGGTATCTCCTGACATGGAGTTGGGTCGAGATGGTATTCGAGGTTGATTTCCTTCTCGCCAAATAGGGGGCGCTGTCGGTCTCAAGACCAAACTTTGATCACCTGAAGGTGCAGTTGGCTGTAAAGGAGTGCGTTCATCAGCTTCGGAATCGTCGGGCGAGTCATCGTTGACCTCAACCTCATTTTGCACATCGGTATCCAGATTCAGACAGTCTATCATGTTCTGTACCAGAAAGTTATTGGGCATTTCGTCCAGCCACTCCTCGTAGGGCTTGTGGTTATTCCTGACGGTAGCCACCTGTTTGCACATGGGACAAGGGAAGCCCATCTTCCCTCTGATGCCCCACGTGTCCTGGGACTTGATGTAGGACAGCAGGCAATGGGAGCAGAAGGTATGGAGGCAGGGCAGACATTTGGGCTTGCTGTACACCTCGAAGCATACTGAGCATGTCAGGAAGTTCTTCTCCAGCTTCTTGGCAGTGTTATTGTCAAGAGAGGCGCTGGTAGGTGGGCCTGTTGGCAGGGCAAGGGCAAGGTCATTGCCCATCGCTGGCAAACTCGCTGCCATCTTAGGAAGTCTTGGTCCTGTAAAGAAATTAGAAATAAAGGACTTAATATAAGGAGGCCATCCTTAATGCAAATTACAACGATAAGGGATTTATAATAAAGTGATAACCTAGAAAAATGAAATATATGAAATATGGAAGAAATGCCTATGGGTAATGTCGTGGGGAGAGATGTCAGTACCCGAAAACCACAATGCTTCTTTTTTAGAGAAGTTATTCATGCAGTCTGATTATAATCGGCCTAGTTCCGAGGAGTAAAAGTGTAAAAATATATAACTCTACCGAGAGTCGAACTTGTTATTTCGATATGTCCTCTCCACTGAGTCCTAGTGTAGAGGATTTCATATCTCCGTAGAGTTAATATTTTTTCATATTTCATTCCTCGGAACTAGGCCGATTTTAATCAGACTTATACGTTTTTGTACTTTCGAGTCCGGATTTTCTAGTTTTAACACATTATGTCAATAAAATAAACTGCATGTAGTTCCCCAAACATCTCAACGGTATTCAAAATGAAAAAACCTGTCCAAAACGAGGCGTTATATCATTCCTTTAACATCGAGTCGACCTTTATATCGTAAGTAATAGTGTAAATTACACACGCCCTTCTCAATCTATTGACACAAGGAAAGTGGATAATCATGTGATCATATCACGTTCGGTCCTATAGGTGATCTACTCCGAATATCGGTCGCCACAAAGGGACTGTACATAGCGTATTGTTCATGCAAATAGTTCATATATATTTGTAAGGAAATTTATTTAAAATTACAAACGAGCGTATGTGCCTACAAAGTTCGGTCAAGGGTCATCATATCTTATATTAAAGGTTGTATTTATGTTAAAAATTTTCGTTTTTGGTGTGACGCATTTTTCTTTGACAATTACATCTGTGAATTACATCTTATTCATTTAGGGGCAGTAGCACGTTTTAGGGGAAATATAAGGTGATGTCAGGAAAATGAAAATTAATGGTTACAATGGAAAGACAATGTGTTAAAACTAAATGGAGCAGTAATATTTCAAATATAAAACGTAAAGTTTAGCCACGCGATTCCTTTTTTTTTACACAAAATGAATTAAAGGTGTTCACATAAAATGGCCGCCAATGGATTTTTTATGAATCTTCATACATTGTCCTCTGACTATAGATGATTGGCTTGTGTAATGAGATTTTTGACACTGTCAAAATAATACAATTAACCTTAACTTACAATGATCAGTGAAAATTTGAAATACAAAACTATCAAAAAAACGTGCTACTGCCCCTTTAAAGCGTCAATACGGACAGTTTTAACATTTAGACGGAAAATGTGACACAGTGCTTTTTCATCTTCCGGACGCATCGGGCGAGATATGCATTTACAAGAAATTGAATATGAATTTCTTGTAAATGCATATCTCGCCCGATGCGTGCGGAAGATGTGCTTTTTAGGCCATAAGCGTTTTTAAAGTAAAATCTTCATTAACAGATTTGAATTGAAATTGACTTATAATTAAGTCATAAACGATATTAAATCGTGCATAAAGCGCCAGTCCAAATTTGAAAATATCGTGGCTCAAAACGTTTAAAATTTCATAAAAGAAAGTGATAAAGTGCTATAAATTCCTATGTCATATTTTGCATTTTCATTTAGTTTTCTGCTGTTGAACCTAATAAGATTAACCTTCTATTGTTCGAGGTACATCTTGACCTGTATCAAATCATACTTTTCTAGCACGACAGTCCTGAACAATAGCTCGGCTATATATGTCATAAACTTGGAGACAATAAAATCGTCACGTAACCACAAGATTATTTCAAGAGTGCCATTAAGATGTCCAAAATATGCCATTTATCATGCTTGCTTGTATAACATACATCACAAGCATGAGTAAGAAAATATATGACGACGCCTTATTATATATGATGTATATATATATGACATAGACGTAAAGGACGACAATGCATGAAGTTTTAACAAAGTAGAACTCATATGTAACCATGCCAAATGTATCTCATATTTTTTAAAAGGACACCACATTATCAGACGTTTGTATTTCTCTCATATTGGACATGATTTTGTTTGTTTATTTGTTAAGGCTTATCATGAAGATGAAAAAGGTCCGACTCGGTAATCGAAACTTGACAGTGTGATTACATCTATATTCGAAGATCACTTTACTATTGATGGCATGCAAAGCATAGTGTAGCTACAGATCATATTTAAGATGCACAGAAGCCGATTTGCTTATTTATTATATGATCAGCGATGAAATAATGGGTTTTATCAGTGAAATAAACTGTCAATCGAGCAACAGTGACGATATATTATATGTTCACTGTGACCAGTGTTCAAAACCGATGAGCCATACTAAATTGTACTTTTCAGGTACATTCATCATGAATAGTTTTCCAAATGTGACATGAACTCACGGAGAGGTTTATAAATAAACGTATCCCAAAACGTGTCCTTCTACAAATCTGGTCTAGATGACTGAACGATTCTAAAATTCCCCTTTCTACAATATTTTATTTAATAAAACAAGAAAAAACATTAAAAAGGCATGTTTGATGCCACATGAAGGGGATTGTGAACAGTAACAACTCTGGGTAACGACACTAATATTAGCACGAGTATTAATCAATCTATCAAACTTAATTTCACAAAATTAATTTCTATGAAAGTGATGAATATGTTTACATTTATCAACGAGTGTTGGTATATTTCATATCAACGACACGAGGGTTATTTTCATTTTATCATCCAAAGTCACTCTTTTTATCATCTCAGAAAATAAATTACAATACTAGATTTTCAAGACAGTGATGTCATTGCATAATGACGTAAAAGCACTGTGTTGCCTTTGGGCACCAAGCAAATAACATATTTTAAAGAATCGATATTATTATTATTCAGAGACTAGATGTAAGTCTTGATGCTTTTGGCATGAGTTTGGCGATCAAATATATATAGGTAGGTAAAGCCAGTCAAGCGTGACATGCTTTATATCCGCTGGTTTTTGCAAGAACTGTGGCCTGCATGTGAACTCTACACGCAATAATCCAAAGTGTAAAATACTCAACGACATTTAATTTTAAGCAAAGGAATAACAACGTAGGTTATAATTTCCTTAACTGTTGATTAAATCTAAAAACGTATGCGTGTGGCGTTGAGAGAGCATTTGGAATGTCCATGAACTGTTTATGTAACCGTATGTCTAAATTAATAGGTTCCATGAATATATTTGATCAAACTTAACTCGTGGCATACTTTCAAAACAAACGTTATTGTACTTAACATAATCCCTTCACATGCTAGTGCGTGTCATCTCTTGGTTTATTGACATTTAGTAGACAATCCGCAGTCTGCATGTGCTGCACGTGCGAATATGCTTTGGCATTTCGAAATCTTGAAATTAGCACGAAATGCACGTGCGCTCCAGAGGTTAACAACAGAAACGTACCGTAATAGCATGACCTGCACGTGTAAATGAATGTTCTATAACGTAACATGTCTATGTCAATGACTGATTGAATAAATTACTTGCAGCGTTTATTGTGTCATTTGTGCTGTCACCTCGTCAAAAAGGCATGAATTTATCATTTTTATCATTTTGACAAGTCCCACATCTACGTTGTATGTTCGTGGTTTTATCAACAGTATTGTCAGTACACAAAACAGATTATTTCCGAAAGTCAATTTCAGGTTACAATTGCTTATATAAATTTATTTCATTTTTAAGAATATGGGTCAAGTAATTTGCAAGTTCTTATAAAACGTGTGCCTTATATGATGTTTAACCTTCAGTTTACGTCTATTTTTAGATCACGATTAACATAAAGGTTTGATGTAAACAAGAACAGAAAACGTTTTGCCGAATGATTAAGAATGTCATATGATTTAATTAATGTATTTAATACCTTATGAACATGATGTCTCTTTCCATAAATATGTTTGATTGTACTATAAAAGGAAATCGTTGTACGAAAAAAAAACAACGTAGGGATGATCTAGGACCAATGTTTATATCTTAATTTACAGTTAATTAATACCGATTACATTCAATAACATAAATAATTTAACCATTGGACACATATATTATATGTTTCAGTATATTTGAGACCCAGTCAACCCAAGCGAAACGGTTTTGTTTACATCGTTGTTGCTGACGCACTACGACGATCATGCCTAAACATAAACAAATAGATTTAGGTCAGATAGAGTTTGAGAATATACGTTTACTTACTCAAATATTCGTGAATTATTCAGTGGATAATGGTAGTTAATTTTCCTGCCGTAGTAAATCCGTTGTCATTTCACCTCTATTTTGGACCAGGAAAATGGTGAACTATTAGTATAAGTCAGAAATAGATCATGCATGATACAATGCGATTGTCTCCCTTGGAATATTTCAACATAGATATTCCATTGACTTGTGTCGAAATATGCTTCTGATATTGCATAACTTGCATGATATAGGCATAAATTGCACGCTTAACACAATTTCGGGGTTTAAACCCAAATCAAATGTTTGGTCATTAAAATAAGACATTGAAGGGTTCAAGGGTTCTTCTAATTTTACAGATATTAAATGGTTTGTCCACTGTATAATTTACACGTATTAGACACTTACTACTAATATCCAAATAAGAACTCTAAATAAAAACAAAATCAAGGTACAATTTCTGTAAATTATCATATCATATTTTGAAATGAAAGGCACTTGTGAATGGTGCGGACTTCAAACCCGGATGTTTACGTCATTGTAAGAGGGAATTCCCTTCCGGTATGATTTTCAGCCTATCACAAAATTGCAAATATTTCAGTGCGGGCCTTGAAACAGGAAGTCGAGGAAATCCCATTTTATAGAAAACGTCAATCGTTCGAGTCGAGATGAATATTCTACCACATAAAAGGTATGTCTTACCCTAATAAGTCCCGAAAAAAATCACAAATTTAGTATCTCAGACCCCTCCATGTGTAAGATTGTCTTTTAAAAGGATCTGTATACCACAGGCATCCGTAGCAGATAGGTGTGTGTATTCTACTCTATATAGTACCTATCTGCTACGGATGCCTGTGCTGTATACCTAGGTTGTATAATTTTAATTTCAATAATTTTTGTTTTTGAAATTTCTGATAGTGATATTTGTCAATGTTTATGTTTTCATTTTTAGTTGGCATGTTCGGACTAAGAAGAACATCGAGCGAGTTCGCCGAGATGAGGAGAAGGCGGCGGAGGAAGAAAAGGAAAGACTAAGAAAAATTGCACTCGCAGTACGTGTCAAACCAATTCTAGGCTAGACTAGGGACAACACTAGGGTAGAAATTGTGCAGTCAACTCTCACGTTATAGAAAAGATTCTGATGATGCAATGCCCGTTTAGGGCTCAAACATGCTCGTTCAGAGCCCAAGCTTGGGGTAAGGACCGCACGAGGGTAGAAATCGTGCAGTCAACTCTCTTGTTATAGAAAGGTATCTGATGATACAATGCCCGTTCAGGGCTCTTCAATGCTCGTTCAGAGCCCACACTAGTGGTCAGCGCAAAATGTAATGCTCAATTTTTGAAAACATCTTGTAAAATTTTATCATCACTTGGAAACAACTTCACTACGATTTGGATCACTTTTTGGGTTTCTACTTACTCAAATATTTGTCATATTAACTAAAATATTTTGCAACTGAACATGAAGTTAATTGAAAAACGAGGATCCATTAGTTTAGAATGCAGCAAATTTGAACAATTTGCATATCAAACGATTAACAGCTACTGAAGCTATATGCCAGACAAAATATTAAGGATATACACTTTTTAAAATGATACTTTCTGTTTCAATAAAGATTATTATGAGAATCTTACTATTAATCTGGCGTGCTGTGATAACTTCAATTTAGTCATTTAATGATGTCAGGTTGATTCTTAATTTTGTGTGAGGATTGCCGTGCCGAAAATTCAATCCGGTTCAAAGTTATCTTTTGGCGTTGTATTCCACATCATTTACACTACTTGAAGTTCTAACTAATATATAATCTACGAATTATGAAAAGTAAACATTAACATGTTGACACAACAGGGGGACCAATATGGAAAAAAATGTTCTTTGTTGATTTATAATGGAACTTTTCCAAATTACATATGCAAATTAGACAGACCCAAGTAACCAACAAAGACTAAGGTATACAATCCCATATTATTTTGATATTGTTGAAACATTATGCAAATTACTCCAACTTGTGCAAAAGTTTTCTAAAAGTTTCTTAGCCTATCTTCTTGTATAGAGTGCAAATCTGTTAAAGAGCGCTTAAAATTATTCAATGCAACATTTGATATCACCGACCATGTCAATCTTTTAAGGTTAACCATAACTGTTAAGAAACCGGAAGTAAGTTTGAAGCCATTTTATTACTGAGTGGTGATAAACTTTATCACCACTTGAGTGACGTCAAGTTTAAGAGTTTGACGTCATGTAACAGTGGTCTGACGTCATGAATTCTCCTATGACGTCACACTGTTACCGATGTGACGGGCTCTTCCAAGCAGCCGCTCAACATGACATTGTTCTTTTTGATGGAATTAGAAGGATGTCATCATACAATAAATAGAATATCTGTGATTTCTTGACAAATACCATGTTTATTTTATATTTGAACCTATTGGTTGTCAATTCTTGACAAATACCATGTTTATTTTATATTTGAACCTATCGACTGTCAATAAAGGTAAATAAAACAAGAGTTTTACTTCAGGAACAAGAAGCAAGGACTGATCAACTGAGAAAGAAAGCCAAGCTGCGTATTGGTGACACACCTAATGAAGCAGTCCAAGCAGTGCTGGCTGGAAGTGAGTCAAGATTTGTATCTGCGTCAACGTCATCAACATCATCATCAGAGGTTGTTGCTAACACACAGGACACGACAGGCCATGTCAACTTTTTCAAAGATATTGAGGATGGTGTAAGTGAAACTTTAAAAAATGGTTTAAGCCTTTTGGATGGTTGGCACGGGCCTGGAAAAGTACTTGTATTTGTTTTGATACTGGAAAAGTAATTTACAGTGCTTGCTATAGGTCGTGAAAAAGGACTGGAATTTTGCAGTAATGACCTTGAAATTTTCAAAATGTACTAAATTTACTGTGACATCTATCACAATAAAAAAAACCCAGAAGTATCGTCGTTTTGCTAACTGCGCAAATTGATAGCGAACGAAATGAAACAAAACCAGTCTGCGAGCCTCCAATCATTCCAACAAAATTGGAAATTCTGATGTCACAATGAGGCACTTTGGAAAATGGCGGCATCAAAACCAAAAGTTTTGCAAATATATGTAAAATGGTAAAATGTTCTTGAAAAGTACTGGAATTTTATTCTGTTTTGGCTGTATGAGCCATGTTTTGTTTCTTTGGTAGTCTGTATAACAGCCCCTCAAGACCCACGCAGGCCTTTATTATTGTGGCCAGTCTAGATCACTGCAGTTTCTGAAAATGAACAGCTTATTGTGGCCAGTCAGCTTCAGTGGGCTCCTTTCTCATTCAATAATAAAAAGCTGCATTTTGGTAATATTCATTTCAAAGACTATAATTAAGTCTATCCCTTTGGTAATTAATTACCTACAATTGGGAACATTTTTTTTACAACTTTTCTGATCATTATGTTTTCATTTTTCTATCACTGAATTATCATCCATTGATTAAAAGATCACCTACACACTCCACTGTGTTGTTCTGAGAGGGGAAATTGGGAAAATTTGTTGAACTTTAAGTCTTGGTGTCCCAAAAAGGTTTTAAAAGTTGGATATTTCTAAAATTTGCCAATATTATCCCCTAAGCTGAGCATTGAGTAACAATATTTTCTGCAGTATCCAGGGACATCTTTGACAATAGGACTTTTTTGGGCCCATTGCTGAATTTTGAATGGGCTACTACAGTACTTCAAAATCTTAATAGACATTTTTTTATCCAATATTCAAAATTACCTTTTAAGATGACTTTTTCATAACATTTTAAAACTATGATTTCTACTCCAGAATTAGGTCTAATTTCATGATCGTGATTTGAACTTAATATCAAATGAAGGGTATGTGATAAGAGTTTTATATAGAGATAATGTTTTCTAGCTGAAGTTTGGGAAGAATGCTGAACATGAGGCGGAGAAGAAAGCGGAAAAGGAGAAATGGGAGAAGAGTATCGGCCTGTTGACATATCTGGGTCAGAGTTCAGTTGAGTCTCAAGGTGAGCTTCTTATTTCTTTCTACTGTTCACTAGATCAAGATGTACCCCCACCCCCCCTTTAGAATTGCCCCCATTCCCTCTTTCAATCGGTGGATAGGCCATTGCTCACATTGGTGAGTGGGCTAAGTTTCTTTGATATTTGTTTTTGCTGAAATATGAGAATGTGAAGCTCCCTTGCTCTTTTTTCTGTTTGGTGTCCCTTAAACTTTTGAGAAAAATTGATAGTGTTACAAGGGGATTTGGCCATTGAAATTAAGCTAAGTTGGTATAATTCATATTTGAAAATTTTTTCAGAATCGGCACCTTGGTATCTTGAATCTAGAAACAAAAAGAGGAAAAGAGAAGAGGATGAAGAAGAAAAATTTGACTTAAAGTGAGTATCTTTTATTGTGAGCTTGTAAAAAGTAGCTGTAACTGGGTTGAAAAAATTCACAACTTTATTTGCGGAATATGCTTTCTGTTCAGAACATAGTGCATTTCAGTTTAAATTGTAGACCATATGTTATTTACAACAGTATATAAAAATACAACATTATTTATTTAGAGAAAAAAGATATATTTCAGTTTGAAAATGTCAGAGTGTTACCAAATAATAGCCTCATGTTTGAGTGGCATTCTAGAAGTTGATGGTATAAGGAAATCAAGAGTTATTCTATGGATGCACAACTTCTTTATTTAACAGTAGTGACGTTTCGGTATAGATCCTTATACCATGTACTCTTGTCTTCCTTCAGCAAGTAATGTGAACATATCAACATATTGAAATATGTTTTGTATGTGCAACTTAGTTTTCTATGTTTATTTGTGTTTTAAATTTATTTCACTTTTAATATGGCATATATGCTTTGACTTGACTTTATATGAATGGTGACACATATTGAAAAGTGTAAATTCATAATCAGAATTGTATGATAATGCTTCCCCAGTATTTCCTAAATAATCCATGTAAATCTAAATTTATCAGTATACTATTAGTAAAAATAAAATTTACAAAAATATGAAAAAAAAAAAAAAAAAAAATATAAATAAATATAAAAAATAAAAAATAAAAAAAATATCTTGTGATCCTACAATTGTGAATAATCTCGCAAAGTTTGTATTCCTTGCCTTAAAAAAACAAGCAAAATATTTGAATTTAGAATATAAAATGAAATGAAACTCTGTACATGTCACTATCACTATATGGCGCTTGATGTCATTGTAATCCATCACCTTTGTAATGTATAATGGGTCGGTGGCCCCTTTACGAAATAAACATGATTTGATTTGATTTCAAGATAGGTCAATGATAATGATGATAATTAGCAAATGATAATGATGAAGTTGATTGCCTGCAGGAGGATGAAGGAGATGAAGAGACAAGATACCCTGGACCCGCTCCACAAGATGAAGGAGTTTGTGCACAAGAAGAAACACAAACACAACCACAAGGATAAAGTAAGTATCAGCTTCTCTACAAATTTGTAGTTATGATAAAGAGGTGGCATTCTAGAATTTGGCATTGCGAGGAAGACAGAGATATTCTATTGATAAAAGATTCTTCATGATAAAGAAGAAGAAGATTTCATAATATCCTCAAGTTAATGTTTGATATTCCTTTTGGAGGGACCTGAAATAAAGGGAGATTATCCATGTTTTTATTTTTTCATCATACTTTAAGCTAACTAGGATTATCTCCCTTTAATGAAAAAAATGAAATTGGACATATCTATGGGCTCAGTATGTTAAAAATGGAGTTTTTACTTATAAGAATGAAAACCTGTTTTATGTTAGATGATTTGTTTATTTTTCATGATTTTTTTTTTTTTTTTTATTAAAAAACACTTTTTAAACACTGACATGTTTTATCTTAAACCTCTTCTTTGTTCAATTTTCATGTTTTCCTTTCAGAAACATAAACACAAAAGCAAGGATAAAGACAGAATCAAATCCAAAGATAAAGATAAGAATAAAAAGAAAACTAATTCTGGCAAGACGATTGAACAGCTTCGAGCAGAGCGGTTACGTCGGGAAACAGACGAACGTAGAAAGACGCAGGAACTACTTGCCAGGCGCCGCGGGGATGCTCCAGCTAAGGAACCGGAAGAACCTGTGGATGATAGACGAAGGAAATATAACTCTCAATATAACCCAGACTTTGTTAGGCAACCCAAGAAGAAATTCAATATTGATGAGTTTTTGTGAACTTTGTGTTTGAAAGTCTGTGATTGATGAATTAAGTTATACTAATTATTGACTTAACTTTTGTTAACTTTGTTAACTTTTGGTAAATAAAAATGTGAGGCATGAAATATTTATATCATAGAAAAGTGAGTGAATGGTTTTTATGAGTGTTCATGTTAAAATGTTTTTTGCCCAATCTTATTAAAATATGTCATGTTCGCCTTTGACCCCTTGATTTGATATATATATATATGAATAAATATCAACAAGATTTTCCCCCAATTTTTGGCTCATCAGGCCTGAAAGGCCCAATTAGCTTATAGCATGGCATGGTGTCCAGCATCGTCTGTCTGTCCGACAATCTCATAAATGCCACACGGGCCACACCCTCAAAACCTATTATAGACTTTTTTCTCTAGAACCAAAAGGTGCTGAAAGCTGAAACCATGTTTACAGACTCCTTGACGAGTGAGGATTATAATTTATAAATTTGGTGACCCTGTGACCCCTAATAAGGGCCACAGTGGGCACGCCCCTAACACCTATTTTCATCTTCTTCTTCAGAAGCACAAGGCCTAGAAAGCTGAAACTTTGTGTGTAGACTCCTTGACAAGTGAGGATTATAATTTTTAGCTTTGGTGGCTTTGTAACCCCTCATAAGGGCCACAGGGGGCATGCCCTTAAAACCTATTTTCATCTTCTTCTTCAGAAGCACAAGGCCTAGAAAGCTGAAACTTTGTGTACATACTCCTTCACCAGTGAGGATTATAATTTATAGCTTTGGTGGCCCTGTGACTCCAAATAAGGGCCACATGTCTGGTCTTCTATTTGTGTCAACACATTCATGGTTGAATGAAATAACAAATTCAAATAGTACTTATCTAATATTAGAAATTAAGTAAGAAGCATATGTTGAAAATATTAGTTGAAGAATAGCAATGACAGCTTGCTGTTTCAATTGGTCCAATCTAGTAAGACATTGCATTGTGATGTGTAGATATTGCATTTTTTCTTTTATGAGTTTCTTGGACTTTTTCAATGAACATATTGTTAGGACAATCTCATTAGAATAAGATCACAATTGTTTCAAGTTTCTCGATTAACACAGTCTAAGTAAACCTAGCCTCAATATTACCCCTTTCTATCTGACATTGAGTCTAGAAAGGTCTGGTAGAGGGTTGTGTCAGCCCATGTATCAAAATTGACCAATCAGAACTCATCTTACCAAGCCACAATAGTCTGCCTTCACATGTATAACGTTGGAGGGTCATAGGTCGCAGAAAGGTTGGCTGACGCGACCCTCTACTAGACCTTTCTAGACTCAATATCGGAGTGAAACGGGTAATATAAAGGCTAGGTTTACTTAGACTGTCGATTAACAATTTGTCAGGGTGAATGAGAATCTTTGACCTAATAAAATAAATCATTGAAAAATGATGAGCTAAAGAGCGAATGGGTTTATGTTACAAATTTAATTAGTTTTTCTTTTTCAATATGATTCAACTACAGTACCTGGCAAGAAGTGAGTTATCATGAATAGACTGTTATGTTCTTTACCTGTTGAAAGAATAATTTTCATAAATTGAGAAAAAGTCTTTGAATTGAATTTTATAACATACAGCTAGGAAATCATATCTGTTATGCTTTTGTATAAATCTTTTATCTTTATGTGGATTATTTTTTAAACGACAACTGATTGACTTATACTTTTTAAACTCCTGTCTCATGGGCGGCCATGTTGATAGTGGTAAGTTTGCTATATTTGCTATATTTTCTGTATATTTGATGTTTAAATATCTGCACTTTTCTTAATAATCATCCTTTAGTGATGAAAATTGTGTATTTGAAGCTGAGATGATTTCTTATTTTATCAATAATTTTCGGCTGCAATTCGATCACAATTCTGTCAATGAAAATTATTCAACCAACAGGTTTTTTAAATGTAAGTCAATGGCAATTTCGAGAGTGATGATTCACTTTTGTCCAGGTACTGAAGATATTGTTTGAACCGTTTGTTGTTATAGATTGTTTATAAAAAAATTGTCAATACCTTTTTATATAATTACATAACCGTATTTACATCATGGCTGTATTTGTTGTGATTTTCAAGCAGTATATGTTTAAATGTTCACTGTGTTATCAAAAACAAGTTAGTTTCTTAAGTTTGAACCTTTATCTTTCCAAAACAAAAAATACATCTAATATTGTCAACAGAAGCGGTTTAAATTTGGTTATAGCTAGAGTCTCCAGAATGAAGTTAATGAGAGAGGACTGTTTTACATTCAGTGTCAGTCTAAGTAAACCTAGCCTAAAAATTACCCTTTTCACTCTGATATTGAATCTAGAAAGGTCTAGTAGAGGGTTGCGTCAGCTGACCTTTCTGCGACCTATGACCCTCCAACGTTATAGATGCGAAGGCAGACTATTGTGGCTTGGTAAGATGAGTTCTGATTGCGACCCTCTACTAGACCTTTCTAGACTCAATATATCGGAGTGAAACGGGTAATATTTAGGCGTTTTTTTTAAGACTGATTCAGTGTGCATAAGAAACTCGCTCCCTCTCTTGAGTTCAAATAATAACACCCATATCGTGAATGACATCATACATGCGTGAAGGTGATCTGTTAAATGAATAATATCACATTGGCACTATAGCTTAAAAACAATTTATAGTTTAAAAAGTAATACCAAACATATTGCACCTCCATTTAAATAATTTTGGTCTTATTAGTTAAACATATATAAGACCCCATATAGTAAAAAATATTGCACTTAAATTTTATGAATATAATATCCAAGAAAAAATAAAATTGTTCGTTTAAAAAAAATAATAAAGGGACAAATTTTAAGTTTGAATATTACAAATTATTAAATGCAATGGTCATCCTTTTTACCAAGTATTCTTCCTTATACATCACATCTCCGAAATTGTGAGTTTACAGTAGAATATAGTCAAATGTGCCTTTTCACATAATGATTATTATCAATTAAACAGTTTTTATTTCCATGAAACATGTTATACACAAAACTCATAATAAAGTATACAAAGGAAAAAGTGCAAGTGCCTATATAAATTCTTCAAACATAAAACGATTAAAATGATAGATACATTTGTAGAAATATATATTTTCATCAATCTTACAAAACTTACCTCAGATTAATATTCAGCTTTCTCTACATTTGCATTTGGTACCGATTTAAAAAAAATAAAGCTTTACAAAATATTTGGCATCATTTATGAAATGGTTAACATTCGTTAACGCAAGGTTACCTCAACTTTATTACAGACAATCTTTTATTTTATGTAAAACATTTATTTACATTATGTCCATAATTAGTTGTCCGTTGATATAGTACCTACATGAAAAATAAACTTAAATTTACTTAATATTTTGACAAGTCTTTAATGCACGTAAAAATCACAACCCTTGCTAATCCAATCATGGTTGTTGATATGGCAACGCACATGCAAATGTATCTCTGTGTAAACAATGTTGTAGGTTCCTTCATACTCATTGCTGTTAATGTTCTTTACTTATGAATGTTTTAGATTGTCCGAAATGTGCAAGTTTCAGGCATTTTGAAATTAAATATGTTTACATGATGCATTCGCAAGGTCACGTTATTGAAACATATCATAAACAAAAAGGTTAAAGGGGCAGTGGCACGTTTATAGGGGGAATATAAGGTGATGTCAGGAAAATGAAAATAAATGGTTCCAATTGTGAGTCAGTGTATTTAAACTAAATGAAGCAGTAATAAATCAAATATATAATGTATATTTCAGCCATGCAATTCTTACACAAAATGAATTAAAGGTGTTCACACAAAAATGGCCTTTATGTGAATATTTATAATATGTTCTCTTACTATGGATGATTGGTTTTAGTAATGAGATATTTGACACTATCAAAATAATACATTTTGCATTAACCTATAATTATCGTTACAAATTTAAATATTTTTTTCCAAAAACGTGCTCATATAAGGTTTAAATATATTATCTACACTACTTCAATATTGAATATCGGGGTTGTCCTTAAGTTAAGATGTTAAGCTAACATTTCATAACCAGCTCATATAGTTATCAAACCTATTATGAATACAACTTGCAGTTACGATAATTTATGCAAGATAATCAAATCTTATTCTGGTATGTCAATTGACGTAAAAGCTATGGATAAAAGAAACATGAAGTTGAGTCACGTTGTGCTTACAGAATTCAACACATTGATTTCACAAGCAAAATGGCTCCACCCATTAAAAAAATTCAATTGACCAGGTATTGAACAGTACATGTTTAGTTTGAAATTTGAGAGCAGAAGAACAAGCTAACTTAATACTGACTAACTGCCGTTACCTATCTTACATAGGTACCCAAAAGAATCGTCCCATTACACCGAGAAGAAAGGTCAATGGGTGAACGTGTCCTCTTTCCAAATTGCCTGCTACCTTTAGAAATACAGACAATATTGAACTAAATGTACCAATCTGTCAATACACATTGAACGTTAATGATCCGCGGCCTTCCTATATGCTCGCTTTATCATGTGTTTAACTGAGCACAACTCGTCTCGTTCAGTGTATTCGAGATCACTTCCCATTCAGAACGTCCAAACGCGAGCTTACCGGAGATTAACGACTAAATGGGAATGAGAGGCACATGAGGTAAGTCTGCCAACCGCTATTAATCTTAGCATATTATAAACTAATATTATGATTCGTTATGGACTTGTTTTATATACTGTAAAATCAGAGAAGTGAAAGCTTTTAAAGCTGTCACAAATTCTGCTGTGAGTCGATATTATTTTGGATACTGTAGGTGCATATATTCCAATAATATTATAGCAACCTTATAGAATGTTTATTTTAACAGTACAAGATATATTAACAGGTACTTATCACACCAAATCCGTATTTACAAATAATCTAGTATTGCTAAGCAAAGGTAGAAAATGAAAGGTACAGGCGGGGGCACAGATATAGGAACAGGTACATAGAAAAGGGGAGGCACAGATATAGGAACAGGTAGAAAGAAAAGGGGGACAGTCAGTGAAGGAAAGTGAGTTAAAATGAGGGAAGGAGAAGAAACCTGGCTGACGGATAGAAAAAAGGGACGGTTAAAACACGACTGACAGTAAAAGGGGACATAAAGAATGTGACTGACAGGAAAAGAACGTGACAAATTGAGAGAAAATGAGGGACAATCAGAGAGAGAGTGAGAGACTGATTGATAGAAAATGAGGGACAGTCTGATGAAAAAGAACAGATAGAAAATGAGGGACAGTCAGATGAAAAAGAACAGATAGAAAATGAGGGACAATCAGAGAAAGAAACAGACAAGATAGAAACTGAGGGACAGTCAGATGAAAAAGAACAGATAGAGAATGAGGGACAATCAGAGAAAGAAACAGACAAGATAGAAACTGAGGGACAATCAGATGAAAAAGAACAGATAGAGAAAAAGGGAAAATCAGAGAAAGAAATAGACAAGATAAAAAATGAAGGACAGTCGGAGAAAGAAACAGGTTGATGGAAAATGAGGGACAATCAAAGAAAGAAAGAGACAAGATAGAAAATGAGGGACAGTCAGATGACAAAGAACAGATAGAGAATAAGGGACAGTCGGAGAAAGAAAAAGAACAGATAGAAAATGAGGAACAGATGAAAAAGAAAGAGACAAGATATTAAATGGGGGACAGTCAGATGAAAGAAAGAGACAAGATATTAAATGGGGGACAGTCAGATGAAAGAAAGAGACAAGATAGAAAATGAGGGACAGTCAAATAAAAGACAGAGTCAAGATAGAAAATGAGGGACAGTCAGATGAAAGAAAGAGACAAGATAGAAAAGAGGGACAGTCAGATGAAAGAAAGAGACAAGATAGAAAATGAGGGACAGTCAGATGAAAGAAAGAGACAAGATAGAAAATGAGGGACAGTCAGATGAAAGAAAGAGACAAGATAGAATATGGGGGACAGTCAGATGAAAGAAAGAGACAAGATAGAAAATGAGGGACAGTCAGATGAAAAAGAACAGATAGAAAATGAGGGACAGTCAGAGAAAGAAAGAGACAAGATAGAAAATGAGTGATAGTCAGAAAAAGGGAAAGAGGCAAGAAAGAAAATAAGGGACAGTCGGAGAAAGAAAGAGACAAGATAGAAAATGAGGGACAGTCAGATGAAAGAAAGAGACAAGATAGAAAATGAGGGACAGTCAGATGAAAGAAAGAGACAAGATAGAAAATGAGGGACAGTCAGATGAAAGAAAGAGACAAGATAGAAAATGAGGGACAGTCAGATGAAAGAAAGAGACAAGATAGAATATGGGGGACAGTCAGATGAAAGAAAGAGACAAGATAGAAAATGAGGGACAGTCAGATGAAAAAGAACAGATAGAAAATGAGGGACAGTCAGAGAAAGAAAGAGACAAGATAGAAAATGAGTGATAGTCAGAAAAAGGGAAAGAGGCAAGAAAGAAAATAAGGGACAGTCGGAGAAAGAAAGAGACAAGATAGAAAATGAGTGATAGTCAGAGAAAGAAAGAGACAAGATAGAAAATGAGTGATAGTCAGAGAAAGAAAGAGACAAGATAGAAAATGAGTGATAGTCAGAAAAAGGGAAAGAGGCAAGAAAGAAAATAAGGGACAGTAGGAGAAAGAAAGAGACCTATTGATAGAAAATGAGGGACAGTCAGATAAAGGAGACAAGATAGAATATGGGGGACAGTCAGAATAAGAAAAAGACTAGATATAAAATGAGGGACAATTAGAGAAAGAAAGAGACAAGATAGAAAATGAGGGACAGTCAGATGACAAAGAACAGATATAGAATAAGGGACAGTCAGAGAAAGAAAGAGACATATTGATAGAAAATTAGGGACATTCGGATAAATAAAGAGACAAGATAGATATGAGGGACAGTCAGAGAAAGAAAGAGACAAGATAGAAAATGAGTGACAGATGAAAAAGAACAGATAGAAAATAAGTGACAGTCAGATGAAGAAGGGAACAGATAGATTAAAAAAAAGAGGGACAGCAAGAGAAGCAGAGTGACCGGGAGGGGTAGTTGGAGGGGGTGGGGGAGGGAGGATTGAGAGACAGGGAAATAACTTGAGACAAAGGGACAAAGCTTTAATAAAGAAAGACAGCGAGAGGCTATAGAAAGTAGAAAGCTCATGTATTGGAATTGAATACGAAAACGGGTAACCCTATGTCTAAATAAACTTTATGTTATGCAAATATCTGACTCATAGGCAGAACATGGCTTTAATGTGTTTGCTTTGCTATGATATCAACCATTATATCGACGTCAATGGCTTCCAATTAGTTTGTACTTGTGAATATTTCAGCACTTTGTACTCCTCAGTACTAATCGAAGATATTTACGTTCTGTTTTTTTTAAGCACCGGGTACAATGATTTACTCTTATGTACTTCGTACAATGTTACCCGAGAGTATTGAAGATAAGGGGCTAAGTGACTAACCTTGTACAACCCCTCATAAATTTCTTTTAGGGGAGAATCCACTTGTCTTTTTATCGCTCATCGGGCTTCTATGGGCTCATGACCTGTCATTTGTAAAAGATCCACATGTTCTCCCCCAGAACTGTTATGCCCCAACCCATAAATGTGAAGGGGCGGTACCTCCCACAATAGGAATCCAAGTTTGTTCTTTAGTATCTGCAACTTAAACGTTGACATTGCTTTGCTAATGAACTTTCATATAAGTTCCATGAATGTTGCATCAATAATGAAACAAGATATAAGACTTTCTGATTTTCAGTAGGTAACTAGATGATGTTATTCACAAGCTCACCTTACATTAATTTACCAGAGGGTTCCCTAAGGGTTCAGTGGAGGTTTGAGCTGGGATGTAGAAGAGGTTGAGATATGGAATCAGTGGATCATCGTTTTAATCGTATACGTACAGTTAATCGTAAAACAACGAATACTGTTAAGGTTCAGGGAGACAGTGGTGATTTGCGAAACTAAACATTCAAGGAAAATGCATAGAACCTATTTTCTTATTAAGCATGGAAGTGACTGTGTATATCCCAGATTATCAAAACACTAATAAGATATCACAAATATAATTGTCATAGAAGTTTATCTATTAAAGGGGAACATAGCTCCCGTGTTTTGTTAATTTGTCGATATTGCCGATGACTCACTGGTGCATGTTAGTTCTTACACCATTGGAAATCGGTTACTTCTCCCACGATGTACACACATACAATACATACATGTCCTTTTGCTCTAGGATCAAACATATGTTGATTAATATCATTTCCAGTTTTTCACGGTATTTGTTATTTATTGGGAGAGATCAATTTGAATTAACCTCCTATATACCTGGTGAACTCAACAGTGCGATTCCATTTGCCACATGGGGTAATTCATTTCAAAGGTTTTCAGCGAATTATCTGCATGATTGACAGGACCTGTCAAGATTGATTGGTTTATAGTGTCAATATCTTTTCTGATGGTGTTAGACCCGTTGACAGATGAATTCTTATTACAGAAGAAAAATACATGAAAAGATCTGTCCATCAATCAAATGCAGTGAAGCCTAGTACCTATTAACTTAAAATGGTTAGCCCCTATAAACATAATCTCAAAAAAGCGAAAGTTTTTATTTCTTATATATAGGGGTGAAAAATGTTCACTTAATAGGTTCAACTTTCTCGTTGATACCCTTGTGTGTCATATCATTGATAAATTTCTAATTGACTAGTACGCCATGCACTTCCTACATAGACCCCCGGACGTAGGCTTTGTGGTAATGTAGTTGAGTGCCCACCCTTGGTCGGTTATTTCAGAGTTCGAATCCCCGCCGCGTCTTACCTTTGGACGTTTAAGGTGAAAATTAGCATCAAACAAACTTGGATCTCCTGAAATCCCCGAAATAGGTAAGCGATTAAATGTAAACCTCGCAATCCCCCGTCACATACCCCCTGTGGTGAAACCTACCTAAGTAGAGTACAGGTGAAAGTAATCAATCACCGGGATTCTTCCGAACAATTCATTGTTACCTGTGAGAGTAAAGGTCCGCACAGACTTTGAAGAGGCAGAAGCACGTTTTTTGATAATTTTATATATAAAATTTGTCACTGATGATTGTAAGTTAATGTTAGATGTATTATTTTGACAGTGTCAAATATCTCAAAACACAAACCAATCATCCATAGAGTACAAAGTATTAAGATTCACATAAAATCCAATCGCGGCCATTTTGTGCGAACACCTTTTATTCATTTTGTGTAAGAAAAAGGAATCCCATGGGAAACTTTACGTTATATATTTGAATTATTACTGCTCCATTAAGTTTAAATACATTGTCTTTCAATTGGAACCATTAATTTTTATTTTCCTTACATCACCTTATATTCCCCCTAAAAACGTGCTACTGCCCCTTTAAAGCCCTGAAGTAACTCTAACGTTGTACTGTTGAGTTGTGGATTAGTTTCATTTCCTACTATAGTGATTCGTTTTTATTCTGATACTCTTCTAAAATATTTTTTTTAAATGCCTTTGACCTGGCTTAAATATTCATAATGTAATGAAAACAAGATTCGTTTTAAACCATTTAGTATGAAAATATAATTGTTAAGTTTTGTCGAAAAATCACCTCACCTCTCTTAGATGTAAAAAATGTCAACACTTCTCTTTCGCTTGTCTCCAGGGTCAGTAATAAATCCCCCTTCACATACATAAGTTTATTGTAGATCTCAATCTATATTATTGCAATGCATGAGCTGTATATTGCAATATACTGCAATACGAAATTTGGTGCAATACTCTGTCCCGAGAACAAATATCCCTGTTACAAGCGCGGTTCAAGCCAACGAACTCCAAATCCAAATCAATATGTTGTACCCATTGCAAATCATATGAGGCTTTATGAAGAGATAAATGAGCCCAAATTTGAAATTTAAAGCCCCTATAAATCATGTTTCAATCCCCTAATGTCAACAAAAGATATCATTATGATCCGATTCGAAGTGCATATTGGAGTGTTCTGTTTATAGCATCGACGAGTCAGTTTTTGCTTCACGTGTCCTGAAGGGGTAAGATATGTCCATAACAGTCGGGTTTTTTTTATATACTGGGAAAACAATTACGGATAACTGAAATGTATAAATCTTGACATAATCATTAGAATTTTAATGTCCCAAATTGATTTCGTTCAGTATATAATATATGTTTTACAAAATAAATATATTGATATTTAAAGGGGCAGTAGCACGTTTTTAGGGGGAATATAAGGTACGTGATGTAAGGAAAATGAAAATATATGGTTCCAATTGAAAGACAGTGTATTTAAACTAAATGAAGCAATACTAAATCAAATATATAATGTAAAGTTCAACCATGCGATTCCTTTTTCTTACACAAAATGAATTAAAGGTGTTCAAACAATAATGACAGCCAATGGACTTTATGTGAAACCTCATAATTTGTTCTCTGACTATGGATGATTGGTTTATGTAATGAGATTTGTAACACTATCAAAATAATACGTTTAGCATTAACGTACAATTATCAGTGTCAATGTGAAACTATAAAAACGTGCTACTGCCCCTTTAAGACATGAAATTGATAAGCGCAAATCATTTAAGAATGTTGGAAGTAATTAAGAAACTATTAAACTCGATACTTACTGGCAGTTACTTATCCAATAGCACATAACCTCTCAGTTGCATCCCAAAACAATTGCCACTATTATACAGTTAAATGCAGCCTCGATTAGCTTTTATCATTAAAAGTAGTATTCTATATAGCATTTTGAGAAACGAGGTCGAGATTAAATTACTATAAAAACAAAACCATCAGTTACCATTAAACGACTGTATCTGAACATAAAACTGCTAAGAGATTTCGTAAGAAGTTATTTTAACGAGGGTATCACATTACGAGGCCAAGCATTGTCAAGTCATAAGCATGATATGAACGGATCGGAAAGATATCAAAGAACTGGATATTAATGGAATGATTCATCTTCTGTTTTAGATCGTTTGGAACAATAAAACAACAAACTTTCCGAGTTAGCCAAAGTTTTCAATTTTCGGCATCTTTAATGTCATTTCCATTCAATCAGATGTCACATACTTAACCGATATTTTCTCCGCATAATTAAGTGAATTAAAGAGCAATAAAGATATTTTGCACTCAATCGTCATGAACAGTTAAATTGGGCAAATATTTTAAGGCGGTTGTTCAGATATACTCCATAATAATTAATTATAGCACGTTTTCGAATATGGACCAGTTTTCATAACTAAATCTGATCAAGCAATTTAAATTCTTACCAAAAAGTTCAAAAGTTAAAACAAATTCAAATGAGCTGACTTTAGCATGTTTATATGCCTTATAAAACATTTACTACACATAGTCCACTGGTGAATCCCGTATATTTGGATGATCTCTTGAGCTTAGTAAAAGTCAATCGGTACCACTAATTAAGGAAGTGAAACAACCATGCACGCCTTTGCACCTGTCCACCTCACCTGAACGCTGCAGGTAATACAATCAATACTTACCTGACTCCCACAGGTAACACGCAGGTGATTTAAAGCTTCTAACAGGTAAGAATTAATAGTATTTAGGCAGGTGACCGTCCGATTTCGAAAATTCAAAGTTGAATCTCTCTTTAAATGTTAATAAATATATTAGAATAGTGAAATATTGGATAAGATGTATTAGTCAAACAGAGAATGAAATTTTGTATAACGTGTATAGATATCAGTTGAGTTTAGCTGAAAAGGATATTGATTGCTAGGCACTTAAAGTCAAAAAGTTATTATTTACCTATGGTTTTGGACAGGTGTGGATGGACCAGCATATTGTGAATGTCCAACAGTTTTTATTTGATTTTAAACAGCGGTGCATTGATATTGATATTCAAAATTGGTTTTCAGACCTTTCTAAATATTCAAAACTAAAGTTGTACAGACAAATTAAATTCTATTCCTATGAAGAAATTTATCTCAGCGTAGTAAAGGTTAAAGCTTATTGCACTGCTCTATGTAAATTCCGCTGTTCCAACCATGACCTAATGATTGAATATGGCAGGCGTCTAAAACTTGACCATAGATCGTCTTTGCCCATTCTGTGTTAGACCCAATGTTGAATCAGAATTACATTTCTGTCTTGAATGCCCTTTCTATCATAACCTCCGAACATGTCTTTTGCAAGAGTACTATTATTATTATTAGCACTATTTTCCCATCTGATACTAAACTTAACTTATTATTCATGTCCCAAGATAGCATTGTACTTAATAATCTGGCTAAATATATTTTCCAAGCACAAAAGAAACGTGCTACTTTTCTTACATCACCCTGATGCCTCATGTCCATAATATAATTGCATCATACACTATCTGTATATTTTATGGCGCTTCAGCCAACTTATTCTGTAACCCATGTACATGTATAATGGGCCGGTGGCCCCTTTACTGCAATAAACTCACTCTCTCTCACTCTCTCTAATGCAAATTGCAAGTCGCTTTTTATGATTCCCGAAAGTGGCCATAAACCATTTCAGTCCCGCTTTAAGTAAAAAACACGAGACGGGCAATAGTACACTGGTTATAACTAGTCGGTGGCACAATCTATATCTTATACTCTATTTAATCATCCAATATTCTGCTTTATAAATTCATCAGGGTATGACGGTTTCTCTTCTCTTCTCACGTTCTTAAAGGATATTACATTTTCCCCTTGTAATACTGTTTTGTTTAACAAGTCTATGATTTCGTTTTAGAATGAAAGCGGGTTCAATTCTAAGTTATTCATTATTTGAGTTAGAGTATCTATATATGAAAGGACGTTAATTAGTGTGTTTCTAATAAGTCTACATCTGACAAACGTAAATACCAAAGAAATTCGAGTAAATGTGATGACACTTTTAACATGCTGCTCGCCAGTTTAATCTTTTGTCACGTCATATGGCAGCGGTGAACATTACACAAGTAAAAATTGTCTTTATACCAGACAAATAAGAGGAATGAATGATTTTTATTTTTGGGCATCGAAAAATGTATTTTGTGTGAAAATCATAAGGTTTTTTTATTACAGAAAGAGTTGGTACAATCAAATCAGCCAATCATTGAGCGAAACGAATGATGATAATATGGAACGACAAATTTTCTATTAACTTTTTTAAATAGTGTCCTCGCATCACAAATGATCTTGAAGAAACAGTTCTTTGAAAAAAACGACAATGGCTAATGGTATAAACTCACTTCCAATACAAAAGGGTCCTGGCTTCACAAAAAGCCTTATCTTCTAAACATTTCCATTGAAATAACAGTATCAGGTTCGACATTGGCTAGCTAAACTATAATGAAGAACATGTAATCAACGTCCAGAAATAATTCTCTGATTTTACTCGTGTATATTTATCTGCCAGCTAATCTAGTATTAGGTATCAAACCCCAAGCCCCGGGCGTTATTTACGTGTGATTATGAGCTGAGCGTGTTTCACTGGGTATGAATTTGTAATAACACCTTACCGTAACGATTTACGATCCATAATCACCTCAGACGCCGGGTTGGAATGAGGCGTTATACACTGGTTACATACAGTGCATGTGAGGTAAGAATTGTAGGACAATATTTTTATAGCTTAATGTGAAAAAAACATTAGAAATATTGTATAGTTCTGTATTTATGAAAAATTTAAGTTACATATTGGGCAATAGTTTATTCATTTCTTGTCTGGATTATAAGATTCATTGGCCGTCTACAAAGTATATTGTTTCGGTTTTACAAGAACAATGGTTCTAAATTAGATTAGATTTTCGTCTGACCAAGTAGAATGCGGGTTTCATAAATGTTCATATAAAGTAGAATAATGTTGATTGCTATGAGTTTTCTGTCGTTATTCTAGTTCATATGTCATCAAATTGTTAGCAACATGTTTCGTATATTTACAACTGTAGATCACTTTAACTGTTTCAAGCGCCCAACTCGACTAGTTTTACGGCTGCACGAGCTGCATGTGCGATGTATCTATAAATAACGACTTTTTTACTTCAAGCCTTTCACGTGCATCTTGCACGAGCTGCACGTGCGATGTATCTATAAATAAAAAGACGTCTATGACTGAACGACTCACGTGCGACCTGTCAGTTTTCTCTCAAATATCATTGACTGCACGTGCTGCACATGCAAATTACATCCTTGTTTACAAAACGTATGACCGCACGCTTTGCTCGTGCAAATTCGTCTGTTACATTTCTGTTTGTCGCAGTTCTAACCTTTCCCTGAAACAAATATTGGTTATCCTCGGCACTTTCTTGTACAGTTTTTTTTAAATGTTCATAGTTTCACGGTAGTCTTTTCTTTATTTTATACACAGCTCGTTGTTACTTTGCATTATTAGCGAGACTGTCAACAACTTGACAGGCGTTCGATATTTCTCAATCTTGTAGTTATTATTGTATATTGATTAAGTGTCCGTGGTCATTTTGGTATCGAGCAATTGATTATGTGTAGCCATATAAATAAGAATATTTCTACAATTCACCAAAGAATATGTACTTAGCCCAAGACGTAAAACGTATTATATACGTCAGAAAACGACCTTTTATTATAAGTGATCAGCGTTCAAGTTGATTAGCTACCGTTTACAAACATTCTTAATATTTGTTAAGCCTGAGATATATAGCTCAGCTACTTAAAAACCCTTCGTTATTTCACTGGTCATTAGCATTTTTTTCAATATCAACTATATTGTAAGTATCTAATTCATTTCGCAACTAGGTGCATCAAGTATATATGTTACATTTTTACCTTAAAGGGAAAGTTGCATGTTTTCTTAACATTATATATTTTAAAAAATTCACTGAACATTGTACGTTAATGCTAAATTTATTATTTTGATAGTGTCAAAAATCTCATTAAACAAACCAATCATCTATAGCAAGAGAAAGAATTATAAAGATTCACGTAAAGTCCATTGGCGACCATTTTTGTGTGAACACCTTTTATTCATTTTGTGTAAAATGGTTGAAATATACATTATATATTTGATTTATTACTGGTTTATTTAGTTTCAATGCACTGTCTTTTATTTTCCTTTTCCTGACATCACCTTATATTCCCCTTTTAAACGTGCTACTTCCCATTTAAACTATAATATTTGAAATAAGCTTCTCTTCACCAAGAATTTCAAATAGGTACCTGGTTTTGAAGGAAATGCAACGTGACCGATAACAACACAGTGACGAATTCTGGAGCTACCACGGAGTTTAAAAAGAACATGAAACGAAGTTTAAAATTGTCCTTACACCGAGGGAATAATTTGTGAAATACGTCACCGTGCGATGTTGAATTCAGTTCTTTAGAAGAAAGCTCATTTGTACATTCTAAGTAAACCTAGTCTCAATATTATCTGTTCCACTCCTATACTGAGTCTAGAAAGGCCTAGTAGAGGGACGCGTCAGCCGACCTTCTGCGACCTATGACCCTCCAACGTTATACGATTGTGGCTTGGTAAGAAGAGTTCTGATTGGTCAATTCGATACGTGGGCTGCCGCTACCCTCTACTAGGCCTTTCTAGACTCAGGATAGGAGTGAAACGGGTAATATTGAGGCTAGATTTACTTAGACTACATTTTGTAGTGGGTTTATTAGCCTGAGAAATTAACTGGACTTGCATTAAAACATTTCAAACAGACTACACTTGCAGTTCATTAAACACGGAATTAACGTAATTCTCGTGCAAAGTTCCCGCATAAGTGAAAACTTGCACGTGAATGTCATGAAGTCTTGATCTATTAAATAGACTGAACACATGGTGTGACGTGACATTGTGCAAATATCTACTTATTGAAAATATGACATTAATTATTTTCAGTGGTTTGGCTTAATATATGAACATTTTGCATTTAATAGATGCAGTTAGTCACGCGCGGTAATCTAGCTTCGTTACATAGCAGACATTGGTATTAGTTAATCCCTCATTCCAATTGAAATACATTTATCCTCAATTAATCGCCTGCCATGTGCAATAGCCGGGTTTAACTTTAACCCAACAGTTGAATAAATAATAACCTGTTTTGAATGATCACCGGGTTAGATTTAGAAACTATGAACAAATTAATGAATACCTTCTTTTTTGGTATTCTTTATATTTAGGCGTAAACCTGCATATAACGACACTCGTAATTGGTTCGGTAAAAATCGGTGCTTGACATTTCTTGGGCAGGGCAATTTTACAGCTACGTAGCAATATCTTATACACGTGATTGCTTGTATTTTTATATTTTTACTTTGTATATTTACTGTATAGCTCCTTTTTTTTATCTTTCGAGAATGTACATCTCAGTTTTATTTAATGTTTTGATTTTAGTGTCTCTCATAACTCCAATGGGAGTGGCTTATTTTATATTATGTTATCTTATATCATTTTATATGTAAATTGAGGCGAGACGTAAATAAAAATATCTGTCTGTCTGTCTGTCTTTCTTGATTTTCGGCAAGATTGACACTTACGGGATAATCCGGCACCTGTTGATATCACCCCTATAATACAGCTCAACACAAAAGCAAACTAGCATTTATAAGCTTAGGATAATAATTATTATCAGATATAAACTACATGCACAATACACATGTTATTATGCTTGGTAGAATTCAATAAATATGATATAATTATAAGAAAATGAATTTGAATGTCTATTAAGGTTAGTTTGTTTTGCTTTATTATTTATTATTTGTATTAATCTTTATTTGGAAATGAAAAGAACTTCAGGCAAGAACGCTTAACGTGACGGTTGTATTAACTTACATTTAAAAAGTCACAAGTGAAGTACCTTGATGTTATATTGTATTTGAATTATTAGGATTCATATCTGTACCAATGATTCTTTTCTACTAAGAGAAGCATTTGTCGCTTTAATGAAAAGTTCTTTAAAGAGTCACCCCGCGAACGTCGATGGTATAATAAATTATATGAATCCAAAAAATAATTATTCGATAAATTCTTGTTTTCAATAAAATCTTGTAACAGTCATCCATGTTCATTGCAGACAATTTTACATCTCTGATTGCCACGCTTCATTGTCCGGTTTTCAATCACAGCCCCGACTTCAAACCTTCCAATTTGTCACTATTTAACGTCTATTGGCTCTGAAATAAAACCTGCAAAAGTCAATACTTCTTCATGAAGATTTGCATATGTGACCCCAAACAACTCATGGATTGGTTCTTCTTGGTTTAAAAATGTCCAAAATCTTCGATTAACAGTTTCAACATGTTTATATAAAACACAACGACGTTTAATAAAAGAAAAAAAATCTCTATTTGCAGTTAAGAGTTTCAACATATATAAAACAGCTTAACATCCATTGTGAAAATATTCATATGAAAGGTGGTGATAATTACTGATAAAACTTGATTCCATTTATTGCATTTGATTTCTGTTTTCATTTTATTTCAGGATCGACCTTTCCAACAGTTTCATGTTTACTGCACATGTCGTGCAACTCGATGTCTTTAATAACAATCGTGGCTTCCTAGTTGCCAGGGTAACAGGAAGTAAGGAATCCATTTGTGCCAGGGAGGTTCAATTGATCCATGGTCACGTGATTCAGGACTGACAGCAACAACATGTTGACGGTTCCTTAGTAATAACAAAAATATAGATATTTCAAACAATGTAAATATCTGTAAAAACAAATATAATCAATTTTGACATTTACCTCAAGGTGTGGAAAAAAGAAGTGTTGTTCAAAAACGAATATTTATTATGAACTTCTCCTAGAAGCATATCGATTTAGATTTTAACAAAACAACTTTGTTCGTTCAAACGCCAGTCTGTCTTCAAATAGCTTGTAAACTCTCTGAAACAAGAAATGGATTGTTGATGCTTTGAAGCTTGCTCAAAGACGTCACTGTACAAATTACAACGTCAACAATGATATGACGTCATGGTAGGCTAACAATCACGTGACGTCACAAAATATGACTGCAGAGGAAGGATCAAGTCGTGAATCTGTTTACGGCTTTAGTTGTTGCACTGATGTGAGTCAAACAACATCTAAGCTACTGGAGGTATCTGATATCAATGACAGTACCAAAACATTAGACTCTTTGGCAGTGCTGGCGTTCCTGGAAGCGCTAGAAAGACCGGAACAGATTGACAGGCAAGAACAGAAGAGGAGGAACACAGGAACAGATAGTGGGAATGAATATGTGTTCACGCACTTCGATGACCCGGCCAAGTACATGCAAAGATACAGGTAGGGTTAATAAGGAAAACTTTTTTTTCATATAAAATACATTTAAAAAAGTACATAAAATAGAGGTAAGTGATGACTCTACTTTGTGTTTTCAGACTTAGATTTTACGTGCGCTTGTTTCAAGCGTACCGACAATATGTATGTAAAACATAGTAAATTGTCAATATAGGCTATATGGTATTTACAATTAAACAGGTTTTAATAAACCAAAATCAACGTAATGCAGAGATATAACATGGTTTTTATCAATTAAAGATTTTGTGTTTAAAATTACTCAAACGTGCAAATATATATATATTGTCCCAAACAAAATATATTTTCAATATCGTTTGTTTTATTTTTATGCAAGATTCCTTTGGTGTGACATGACACAATTTGGAACAGCTTTTGTTGATAACGATTTAATGTTTTGATTGTTGAGTTTATGAGTTTCACACTCCATGTCATCCTGTAAAACAGGCGTCTTTATTTCTATCGCTTCACTACGAAATAGACCCTGTAACCAAACCCTTTATTTTCTCCGACACGGCAGCTACCAATCACAACAAAGTCTATGGCTTATCTATAGATCCAATCAAAGCTTTCCTTGTATAGTCGTGTGACGCCCCGTTTCGAATAAACTTACTCTCATTACTCATTAATCAACCATTTCCTGCTCGTTGTTAATGTATTTTTTTAACACAAATATGTTGACATCTAGTTTTAATGATTCATTGCAATTGTTTTCATAATGGTTCAGTCCTGAATTTAATTTTGACCATTGTACATTTGTTTTATGCAAATGATTTAAACTTCACGAATGTTTGTCCTTGAAAATACAAGACTTAAAATTTAGCGGTTTGCTGAAGATACCGACATCGCAGCATGAGAGTAATGTAACTGTACGATAAGGAAGAAGAGGCCCAAAGAAGAATATGAATATTGCTTAAGTCGTGTTAATCATTTGGAATACACCGAAAACACATTTATTAAAGACTCAAATTCAGGTCTTCACACTAAATCTAACATGCTTACTAAACAATCAATATTAAAATAAAATAACATCGATTTATTAGATAATACACAGTAAATAAAGTATAGACAAAAATTCTCGAGTTGGAGTATTGAACCGTGCATAACCTCCAGTTAGTTGCTCCTTGCATCTAAATGAGACGCGTTTCTTGATTGGTGTACTATTAATAGAAAATGGACTTTCCATTTTGCTGAATCGGCGGATATAACGGGTATGACTACAGGGTCTATTTCGTAGTGAAGCGATAGAAATAAAGACGCCTGTTTTACAGGATGACTCCATGTGAGCTTGTTTCAAATTTATGATGATAAACATTTGAACTTTTTTTTATGATAACCACAAAATGAGCAACTACCAAGAAACTCATACAGACATGAAAATCAATTTGTGAGCAAAGTCATCAAAGCGTCTGAAAATCCCTTCAAATAATTATCTTCAGTTGTGAAGAATAAAAGTATTTTCCCTTGATTGAAATGCAATATATGGTGGGAAAATGATTAAAATGTGTGGGAAAAAATCATAAATTTCAAAACTCCATCCAGATATTTATAATTATAAATTCATAATCTTCATCCAGGTATTACCACACTGTGGCAGACGCGGGGCAGTGCAACACGGATCCAGAAGCGCTAGGGATCGAACTGAACGCAGCATATTCAGAAGACAGCCGCAGGTAAGATCAGATAATGATAAAGAGTGCGGCGATGCCAATGCAGGATTACCTGGAATGTTTACCGTTCATTTAGTGACTCATTTCTTCTCGATGATCCCCGCTCAACCTTATGATAAATCGTTTTAAAGACATACCGTATTTCCTCGAATAGGGTCTCGAATAAAGGCCGGGGGTATGGCTGTTTGAAGTAAATACACGCCGGGTCTCGAATATTTGCCTTGTCTCGAATAGAGGCCGGGGGTATGGCTGTTTGAAGTAAATACACGCCGGGTCTCGAATATTTGCCTTGTCTCGAATAGAGGCCGGGGGTATGGCTGTTTGAAGTAAATACACGCCGGGTCTCGAATATTTGCCTTGTCTCGAATAGAGGCCGGGGGTATGGCTGTTTGAA
This sequence comes from Steromphala cineraria, assembly GCA_916613615.1. Taxonomy (NCBI): domain Eukaryota; kingdom Metazoa; phylum Mollusca; class Gastropoda; order Trochida; family Trochidae; genus Steromphala; species Steromphala cineraria. Next base: position 24,742,051 of record OU744728.1, on the reverse strand, counting down.
GTAAATACACGCCGGGTCTCGAATATTTGCCTTGTCTCGAATAAAGGCCGGGGGTATGGCTGTTTGAAGTAAATACACGCCGGGTCTCGAATATTTGCCTTGTCTCGATTAAAGGCCGGGGGTATGGCTGTTTGAAGTAAATACACGCCGGGTCTCAATACACGCCTGGTCTCGAATAAATGCCAGGGGAATGGCTTTTTGAAGTAAAATAAATACACGCCGGGTCTCGAATACTTGCTGGGAGTAAAGAGGGTCTGAAAAAAAAGATGTGTACTCGAGGAAATACGGTATATTGCGAGACATTTCATAAGTGCTGGATCGCCGAGCTTCAGCCGTTTTCTAGACTTTGTTTTCGCCTAACACGCCATTGTGGTTTTCGCTTCACTTGGACTATATAAAGTTTTAATGCCACATGGTTTTGTGTAGTACATGTTGACTGATGTTGCTGCATCATTTCCATCTGGAAGTCGTATTCCGTCATAGGCATATAATTATATTTCAATCTTAACTGTAAAAACTTCTTAGATCTGATAACCGGGAATCTTCGTATTTAAGCCCAGGGCTTAATTTCGAATTTCAACCCTTTCATATGAGAAATATATTTTCTGAAATTAAGCCCAGGGAGTAATTTCGAAGGGAGATGAATTACAACAAAACTTGTTTTTTTTTTTAATTTTACTTTCAATCTAAGGAATCCCTAGTAGTCGAGGGTTTATTTGTTAATGATTCCAATGCTGCAATGGCGAATGAAAAAAGAGAGACTTATTTTTCTTTTAAAAATGGATGATTACCAATATAAACCTTTACTCTATATCGGTTCCTGCGTTCTTATCATCTAATGTATTTATACTATTATGTTTGGTGTCTAAAATGGCATTCATATTTTCAGACCAATGCATTTTCTACGTTTGAAACCCCATTATCTATCGAAGCCTAAAAACAGGCAGTGATTCCATCGAAAATAACTGTTTTAGTCATTTTGAAGTGAGAAAATATGTCATCAAATTTATGCCCATGGGCTAAAATACGAAAATCAAAACTCGTTAATAAGCCCATGGGTTTAATAACGGCAGGGCTTAAATACGAGGATTCCCGGTACGATTGGATGTTATGTAGGGGAAACGGGGGGAATATGAGATAAATTACTTTGATAAGTGATAGAATTGAATCTATTACCAAAATTCAAGAGTTTGTTTGTTATAGGATTCAGAAGAGGATATTTTTACTACATAACGGTATCACTGCGACGATTGTCGTATCCACATAATATTGTTTTAGAACAATGTACCATTTTGCCCCGTACGTGGGGTAATATAGGATACCATGTGGCATATTCAAACTTTACCCCACTGTAACTACGAGGCTTTAGCTCAAGGTGTTTTAGATATATCAAAATAAAAACCTGTTTTAAAAACATCTTATCACATTTACCAGATAACGCCGGTGATACTTTATCGCAAATGATCGAATAACCTATTAAAAAATCTCAAAGAAGTCGAAAATCTATTAAGATGTTTCTTTTTGTAAATCTTTGCACAGGGTCTTTATTTTTGGAAACAAGTGTTATTTGACTAAAGAATCATTTTACAACGTTTATGAGGTGTTAATATGTGTTTGCATGAGTTACATCTGAAGCCGTATCCCATTTTACCCTATTATCTCATGTCCCCCCACGTTCCCTTGTTTTTTCAAACATGGCCTTAATCTCTTGCAGCACCAGGAGCATCCCTTCTGTTGCGTCTGCGCTACCTTGCACGCAGGACTTCCGGGACCTTCTTCTCAAGTCACGGTTGAGCGTCTCCGAAATGTCCACAACGACTATTAAAAGGAACAAGTCTGCGCCATGTTCTCAGAACTTGAAATCTGCCAAACGAGTTTATCTTACCTGGGAACAGTACGTGGAAATGTGTGAGAGTGACGCACCGTCGCCACAAAACCAGTTTCACCAAGCCGGAAGTAGCTTGGTTTCTGAAGAAACCGAGCAAACGACACCTGCAGGCGGACTCAGGAAAGTGTCGTCTGCAATTCCTCTAAGAAAGCCGTGTATCGATATGAACTCACTTCTTTCGAGAAAAGATGACGTCACAACCGGAAGTCATATTTCCACCGGAAGTGAACAAAGCAATATGGCAAGGCAGATTGTGTATGCGAGGTCGGAGCTTGGTCTTAGTGACTCTCAGAAAAGAAATTCTCGAAACACGTCTAGCAAATCAATCGAAAAATCAAATAGCTCCTTCAGAACATTGGGGACTCTCAGAGAAACTAAACATTCAGCAAAAACGTGCACCGAGGGAGGATCACCATTCACATCGTTCAAACAGCAAACTCTCCCGGCTACCCATCCCGAACAAAGCTTGTCTAAAATCAGTGGTGAGAAAATTACATTGAAGCAGCAACCCGCTAAAAACCAAGCTGGACAAAGGTGTCGTAACGTAAGGGTGAGCGCTGTATACAAGTTCACGAAGGGTAGAAGAAAACAAATACATTTGTGATATTTGTCGGTATTGTTTTTGTTTTTATTTTCTTGTGGTGGCTTGCAATGTCGAGGATTGTGTTGACCTACCCGCGAAACACGAAGCTTGCTTACTTCAAACTGAATCTTTTATAACGTTTCCTTTATAAGCTCATCCTGTCTCGGGGTACGAATGAGCGAATCTAGCTTCTGAGTCCAGGATACATATAAGTAGAGTTAGCGTAACGTTCATACCCTGAGACAGGATGTTATAAGCTCGAATTGAAAAGTCAAGCCAAAATCTGTGATTTAATCATATTTAAGTAAGGGGTACGAAAACAAAACGTCAAGAAATGTTCAGAAATCAGAGTCCACATAATGCCATCAAAACGAAGATAGTAAATTTTGAAACGAATCATTTCTTTATCGCACAAAATATGTACCATATTCAGAGTTATAACAAAGCGAAAGTAGAGGGAATTCACGTTATTTCTCCATGGTAACCCCTGTTACTATAGTGGACAAAAACACGTAATCGTGGTTGTGATAAATATAATTGCAACAACTCAACTCTTCCCCATAAAAGTCAGGAAAACGGGGGTTCATTGAAATGTTTAATTCTTCAAAGCTAAGGTTTCTTGAAAGGGGTAGTAAGACATTTTGAGGACAGGAAAATGAAAATATATGGTTCCAATTGAAAGACAATGTATTTAAACTAAATGAAATGAAATCAATTATGTACTTCAAAGTTCAGCCATGCGATTCCTTTTTCTTACACAAAATGAACTAAAAATGTTCACACAAAAATTGCTGCCCGTGGAGTTTATATTAATCTTTATAAATTGTTCTCATACTATGGATGTGTGAGGAATCAGATTTTCACGTTATTTCTTATGATAATCCTTTCGGCCGTAACATGAGTTTTGCAAGGTTTACTTGTATCCATTTCAAAGTGTCATTTTGCCCCTGTAAATATATATCAGCCCTCATCATATCTTTTATTTATTCCAAACAACTTCCTATCATAAACTAACGTAAATACCTCATGATTATCTCACAATCCTCTCCGATACATGTGTGCCTATCAGTGACATTGTAAACATTGTGAGCTGCCTTGACCCCATGACCTAGGTCAAGTGATGTACACATCCGGGTCGCAGACGTCGCTGCTTCCGCTGTAAGCTTTACTGTTTTGAACCGTCATGATAACATTTCTTTAAATATTTACTTTTTATGATGTTTTATTATTGCCTTCAAGTATATTTATTTCTCTTCCAAGATAAGTTTCATAGTTTTATCTTTTTGTTACTGATTCTGCTAGACTTTGTCGATCTATTGAGTTGACAGCTCGTCGATTCTTGTTGGTTTCTCGTTGGTTTTGGTGGGATAAACCGACCTGTCGGTCTGTCGGGTTGTCGGTTCTTGTCGGTTCTCGTCGGTTTTTCGTTGGTTCTTGTCGGTTTCTTGTCGGTTTCTTGTGGGTTTTTGTCGGTTTCGGAAGGCTATAAATAGAGGCTGCTCGCAGCCGGGCGCCAGTCTAGCTTTGATCTCCGTCTTGACAGGTCATATCGATAGGTTAGTTGGTACTTACTTGAAATTTTAGAGGGTTATATTTGTAAATGTGCTAGTACTCATAAGACTATTTGTAGGAGAGAATTAATGATGTTTTGATCGATAATGTAGTAGCAAACACTCATCTTCATAGGTAAAGTTTTACGATAGTGTTTGGGGGATTTTTCTCATAAAAGTTTACGATTACAAAGCAAACTGAATAGTTTTCAAGGTGCTATATTTGTATCGTAGTTTCATGAACAGTTGATCGTGCTCCAGTTGTAGTACGTAGAGTTGATAATCGTCCAGAGTTGTAGTGCTGTGTCCATTGTGTAAATGGAGACATATTAATTGTTGTCAATATTGATATGTGCATTTCAGTATTTGAGAGTTATAGTACAGTGAAGGTTTATGCTGTAGATACCTGCTATAAATACTGAGGTTCAAGAGTTAGTGCTAGATAGGCATTTGGCACTTTGGTTCAAGATTGTAGACATTGATATATTTGGTCTTGACGTTTCATGGTTAGTTAAATGGTCTAATCTGAGTAGCAGAGTTGAAAACAAGCTACTGTGATATATTCGAAGTTTATTGTTTTTGCAAGATAGTAAATTAAAGCACTTATATATATTTCTATTCAGAAATAGCATATATCTACTTGCCATTATTTGTTGAATTCTGTTGTTACTGAATAAACTTTATTGAACTTTAAGAACTTGTTGAATTGTCTTTTGCCTTGAATGAGAATGAATTAAGAAAGATTAGCCATCCTGACAGAGGCTATTTCACATGGTCGTCACAACTTTTTGGTGTCAGAAGTGGGATGTGATTATTCTTATACACATCCAGTGATTCGATCCCATATCCTTTCTGAAATTTATTCAAAATTGATGGCTGATTAGTTTTGTGCATATTTGCAAATAGTTATATCAAGGCAAAAGGTAGTTTTATCAATATTAGTGTTTGGTATCTTGTAGGGATATCTTATGGCTTTACTTTATTCCAGACTTGGTGAATAAATAGAGAAATCTTATTCTTGTTAAGAACCAGGTTCTTTTATTTGAATTCATAGTCAATAGGGAAAACTTTCTGAATTTATAGGTAATTGTGTAAGATATTTTAGTTGGTCACAACAAGAACTCAGTGATAGGAATAGGCTTCAAGGCCTTGCTTATCCGTAATGACTTCCCCTGCTGAAAATAAAATCAAAACAAGATCAATGACCCACAGAACCAGCCCAATGCAAACCCAGCAACATCCCTGCATCATCATCCCTGAATTAATACAACTTGAGGGGCATCACACTGACACACATGAACAAGTTCCATTGCCCAGTCATAGCATGCACTCATCCCAACATGGCGATATGTCCCAGACATCCCAGCAGACAGGCATCGCAGATAATGACCTAGAAGCAATGAAAGATCAGATACATCATGTTTGTCAGGCAATGTCAACACTGAGTGGGGCAGTTGAAGGCATACACAGGGATATGGCAGAAAAAAGGTTCCAAGCTAACCGGAGAAGACTCCGACACACTCGTCGTTTTGATTCACCGCGCACAAGTGAATCTGAGGGGGAAAGTGAGGGGAATAACACTTCATTTCATAGCAGACCTATTAATAGGTCACATAAACACATTAAGCTTCCACCATTTACAGGTAAGGAATCATGGACCGTATGGTTCAACCGATTCCAAGAGGTCACTGCACGTCAGGGTTTGAGTCCGGACGAGAAGCTGGATGAGCTGCTGCCCAGACTACAGGGTCACGCCGGAGAGTTCGTGTTCGAGCAGCTGACGCCTGAAACAAGAAGAAGTTACAAGTCCCTCTGCAAAGAACTTCACAACCGCTTCAGAATCATCGAGACTTCAAAAAGCTACAAGACACAATACAGTCGTCGACAACAAAAATCTGGGGAATCCCCGGAGGACTTTGCAGCTGAACTGAAAAGACTCTACGACAAGGCTTACCCGCGACGTGACCACGAGACCAGACAGGAAGACCTACTGAGGAAGTTCTTTGACGGGGCTTACGACGACAAGGCGAAGTTTCACGTGGAATATATTAAGGAACCGATCACCATTGATGATGCTGTCTATGAAATGGTTTGTTTCAGGGAGATGCAGAGGAATAACAGCGACACCAGAGTCCGGGAGAAGTACACCAGAGCAATAGCTGTAGAGGAGGAGGCGAGCGTAGAAGAAGAGGACGAGACCATCATCGCCAGGACGCAGCCATCCAACAAGAATAGAGTGATAGAGAAAACCTTCAGCTCGAATAACGAAGCCGAGAAGAAGCAAGAGAGTTCGGAGATGGAACAGATGAAACGAGAAATCAAGCTGTTACAAGAGGAGTTGAAGAAGCAACGTGGCGGCATGCACCAACCAAACGTAAGTGGCAGATTCCAAGCATCGGTGATGCAGAACACCAAGCCGAGGGCTTGTTACCACTGTGGTGACCCATCTCACTTTATCCGAGAATGTCCAAATCGTGGAACGACCAATCAAGGCTACGTGCAACAGGTGAAGCAAGCGACCACTCACTGCCATCAGGACAGCGCTTTAAACTTCGAGGGACCAACCCATCAGGCCTAAAGTTGGTCGACAATTCAAGAGGCCAGGATCAGCATGACGACGTGGTAGCTGATCAGGCAGAAGTAAAACAGCAGGGAGACATTGAAACCACAGTAAGAAGAGAAGTGTCATCTTCACAAGATGCAGTAGTTAGGGGGAAACTTTTAGATTTTAAAGAAATAATTAAGACTTCAAGCGGAGAAGACGAATTGACAGTTGAAGAAATGCAGCCTTCCTGTAGTAAAAGGAGAAAGAAAGTTGGCAGGAAGCAGAATACTTCACCTGTGATAAGAAGAACTCAGACTTCAGACTGTGTGTCTAAGGAAGTTATTGGAGCGCTTCAATGTGAGTTGGTCTGCTTCATTCTGCTGATTGTTTGTGTACTGGGCTTGAGCATGGGTTGCTCATGCGGTATAACGACTGTCAAGAGAAATCTACACGAGACGCAGAATAATGCATCTGTGATACAAGGGACTTACACTTCAGACTTAACTGCTTGTAAAGGTTTGCCTCAGGCAAAAGCTGTAGTATTTAAAGATAAGTTCATCACAGTAATTTTGTTGCTTGTTGTATTATTGTGCTTGAGAGTTTGCAGTTGGTGCATCATAGCAGCTTCCAAGAGGAACCTGCCGGAGATGTTCGGCAATGCAGTGAAGTTGCTGAACGAGCTGAGACGATGTATCCTGGGGGAAAGGAGTTGTCTGCTGAGCGGAGGGTTGCTGAAGAACTCGCTCATCAGATTAAAAAGCATGTGGAATGCCTGGTCACTGAGAGTTGGTGACATTAATAGAGGAGTGTCTACGCTACATGGAAATGGATCCAAGGAAAACTGGATTCCCTGGAGCGGCATCACTCTCGATGAAATTCATCGGAAGCAGACTACAGACGAAGATCTGCAGCCGATACTGAGATGGATGAAGGAAGGTAATCATCCATCAGGAGAAGAGTCATCTATGATGAGTCCTAGCGTAAGACATTATTTGCTGTCCTGGGACAGCCTGATAATTCTAAATGGTCTCCTTTTCAGAAGGGATACCTGTGGAGGAAAGATGGAATCGTTACAACTCATCGTGCCTAGCAGCATGAGAGAAGATGTCTTAAGCCAGGCCCATGGCAGTCCGTCATCTCGTCACTCAGGACGTAAGAAGACGAAAGCCAAGTTGCTGACGAGGTTTTATTGGTATAGAATCAGGGAAGATGTGAAGAAGTGGGTGACACAGTGTCGGGAGCGTTGTAAGAAGAGCTCGCCTGATGATGTTATGAGTCAGCGCTCCACTTGATACAGCCATCCGTCCCTGAAAAAGAGATTGATGAATTAGTATTTGACACAATTGAATGTATTATATTGAAAGATGTTTTTTTTTACATGTATCATTAATAGTTATTGCGTTACAGCTCATCAAGTCATGCAGTCCATGGTGTCAGTATCACCAATGATGAGACAGTTGCATCGGGGTATGTAGCTTGTCAGAGTGCTACAGCAAACAGTCAGAGGATGCCTTGATGGCAAGGAGCCGGATTAGAAGAAGACTTCGCAGCATCCTCTAAGCCGACAGAATTGAGATGAATGATGACGTTGACAGATCCTCGGCACTACTGCTTTCTGACTGAGATAAGAGTCGACCATCAGAACGTGGACGGCACACTGGCAGAAGTGTGACTGAATTGTTGTATATTACATGTATTGTTAAATTGAAGTTCTACAGGTTTAGCAATTTACTATATATGCTAGATAGTGTTTTCCTATGGAAATTGTCCAAGACTGTACGTCTTTATTAATTAGGTTTTGAAAAGTTGTGTTTGCGAGGGCGTCAAACACTTAAGTGGAGGGTAATGTGAGGAATCAGATTTTCACGTTATTTCTTATGATAATCCTTTCGGCCGTAACATGAGTTTTGCAAGGTTTACTTGTATCCATTTCAAAGTGTCATTTTGCCCCTGTAAATATATATCAGCCCTCATCATATCTTTTATTTATTCCAAACAACTTCCTATCATAAACTAACGTAAATACCTCATGATTATCTCACAATCCTCTCCGATACATGTGTGCCTATCAGTGACATTGTAAACATTGTGAGCTGCCTTGACCCCATGACCTAGGTCAAGTGATGTACACATCCGGGTCGCAGACGTCGCTGCTTCCGCTGTAAGCTTTACTGTTTTGAACCGTCATGATAACATTTCTTTAAATATTTACTTTTTATGATGTTTTATTATTGCCTTCAAGTATATTTATTTCTCTTCCAAGATAAGTTTCATAGTTTTATCTTTTTGTTACTGATTCTGCTAGACTTTGTCGATCTATTGAGTTGACAGCTCGTCGATTCTTGTTGGTTTCTCGTTGGTTTTGGTGGGATAAACCGACCTGTCGGTCTGTCGGGTTGTCGGTTCTTGTCGGTTCTCGTCGGTTTTTCGTTGGTTCTTGTCGGTTTCTTGTCGGTTTCTTGTGGGTTTTTGTCGGTTTCGGAAGGCTATAAATAGAGGCTGCTCGCAGCCGGGCGCCAGTCTAGCTTTGATCTCCGTCTTGACAGGTCATATCGATAGGTTAGTTGGTACTTACTTGAAATTTTAGAGGGTTATATTTGTAAATGTGCTAGTACTCATAAGACTATTTGTAGGAGAGAATTAATGATGTTTTGATCGATAATGTAGTAGCAAACACTCATCTTCATAGGTAAAGTTTTACGATAGTGTTTGGGGGATTTTTCTCATAAAAGTTTACGATTACAAAGCAAACTGAATAGTTTTCAAGGTGCTATATTTGTATCGTAGTTTCATGAACAGTTGATCGTGCTCCAGTTGTAGTACGTAGAGTTGATAATCGTCCAGAGTTGTAGTGCTGTGTCCATTGTGTAAATGGAGACATATTAATTGTTGTCAATATTGATATGTGCATTTCAGTATTTGAGAGTTATAGTACAGTGAAGGTTTATGCTGTAGATACCTGCTATAAATACTGAGGTTCAAGAGTTAGTGCTAGATAGGCATTTGGCACTTTGGTTCAAGATTGTAGACATTGATATATTTGGTCTTGACGTTTCATGGTTAGTTAAATGGTCTAATCTGAGTAGCAGAGTTGAAAACAAGCTACTGTGATATATTCGAAGTTTATTGTTTTTGCAAGATAGTAAATTAAAGCACTTATATATATTTCTATTCAGAAATAGCATATATCTACTTGCCATTATTTGTTGAATTCTGTTGTTACTGAATAAATTTTATTGAACTTTAAGAACTTGTTGAATTGTCTTTTGCCTTGAATGAGAATGAATTAAGAAAGATTAGCCATCCTGACAGAGGCTATTTCACATGGTCGTCACAGATGATTGGTTTGTGTGGTGCGAATTTTGACACTATCAAATAATACATTTAGCATTAACGTACAATTGAAAATATAAAGTCTTTCCAAAAAAAACATGCTACTTTCCCTTATTGCTTTTATAAAGAAGATACTCGGAAGTCTTGATGGATATTTGTTTAGATAGAGTACTATTCATAATTCAGTTTTTCCTATCGCAAAATTTTACTCTCACTACTTAGGTAGAAATGACCACTGTTTGAAATACACCGTAACGTGACAGTAAGTAGTTTAGTTTTAAGTATTGATTGAAAACGAGGAAAAGAATGACTTGAGTTTGAGTTTCCGCTTAATCATGCCATAAAAGATGTTTTGGACCATCCAAAGTTTCTGTTTTTGTTCATCATTTGGCATTCTTGCAGATATGTTTATTTTAACACCGATGAAATTGTCTTCAATAAACCCCATCGAATGTTAAGTGTTTCATCGATGAATTAAAGGACCACACGTCTATCATCAACTACCAAATTGTTCTTCAACAAGATTATCAGATTAACAGGTTCTACTTGACCAGATATGATTTCCTAATTATTCTTATGATGTCTACCGTCCACGGTAAATGCGTTTCAGCTTAAGATTTCGTACACAGTGAATGCAAAAATGTATCAATCTCATTGACATCATGTCGAACCAACCACTCGTAGCTCGCTTCGTATCTGAGATGAGCATTGCTCATTATTGGGAACGTTACAGAAAGTCTTTGCATATGCATAAAGTGACAATAAGCGAAGGGAAATGATCACAGACAAGGTCACCTGACACGAACCCCATAGAGCAGTTTTCGGATCAGAAACGGAGCGATGTTCGAGTGATAGGTTCTCCTTGATTTCAATGAGATTTTGCGAGCTGTACGCTAAACAGTTTCGCTACCAATATCACAAAATACAAGCTGCAATAAGTCATTTCACAAAACTAAGAACTGACTGAAGCTGTCATAAAATGCAAAGTAAGGCGCTCACGCAATTTTTCATTTGAAACTCAAACACCTAAGCTTTGTTGGTTTAAACATATTTTTTCAAAAGAAAAGGATTGAAACAAATATTTCTTACATGTTACATGAATTAGCACCATCCAAGGTAGTAGGAACTCCAATGCATTAAAAATTGTCAAACTGTCATATATTTTAGTGTGTTCAAAATTGATCTATATGATGTATAATGAACGGAAAGTACGTTAAGTGTCATCGAAAGGGAAGGAATCAAATTGTTCTCATACAATTACAGCACGAAAAATCCTGATTGCAGTATTAACCAAAGACTACGAGCCTCTGTGTGTGTGGAGTACTGATGATTGCCAAGGGTGTTTTAATTTTGTTGAAAATATTTCTTAATTGTATATGAGTAAAAAGTGAAACAAGATACGTGTTGATTTTGATCGAAAAACCGGACTGTGTAAATACTTCACTGAATCATGACGAGTCAATTTTAAACAGACAGAAACATTAACATTGGTTTGTATCGGTTAAGAACAGCATTAGAAAGACATATATATACTCATAGATCCTACCCTTATACTATATAAAGTATGTAGTAGGGTAGGGTCTATGAGTATATAATATGTAATTCGAACCCTACCCTAATACTATATAAAGAATATAATGTTAGGGTAGGGTCAATGAGTATATAATATATTATGTATTTCGAACCCTACCCTTAAACTATATAAAGAATATAGTGTTAGGGTAGGGTCTATGAGTATATATGTCTCTCTAATCCTGTGTTTAAGCGATACATGTCCCTGTGATTTTCATAGTGTTTCACGGTTCTATAACCAATATTAGTTTCATGCGTTTGACAATTCATTGCAAAGAACACTTGAAAAACTACAAAACTATGTTTTTTAAAATCCGAATTATCCTCAACGTTATGTCTGTCGATGGAAAAATGTATTTGGTTCTCTTTTAACCCAAGAATAATTGGGGAAGTATTTACAATACTTCGCTCATTGATCGCTCATTAAATCTGAATGATCTTCAATGGTATCCGTCGTTGGAAAAGGGTCTTTCGTTCTCTTTTAAATCAAGGATAACTGTGGAATTATTTACAATACTTCGCTCAAGGAACGATCTGTGTATGCAAACCTAACTCTTGCACTTCTACAACAATGGTACGCTTCATATAGAAGAAAGAAGAAGAAGAAAAATATTTAATGTAGGGGAGACCAGGGCAAAGCGCGCCCCCTAACATATAAACGTGTTTTCTCGGCATATAAACATGTTTAGAATGCAACTTGCAGCATGTCTCTTATTCTCATCTGATAAACTATTTTATGACAAATGCTTTTTAAACTACCATGCCTGCATAAAGAGATATTAATGAAAATGTATTTCGTCAAAGGCGGTGCACTTTGCCCCGTAGTTTGGGGCAAAGTGCGCCATGCGAATTGTGATATGTCAAACACCTATAATAAGCCATTACCATACAAAAAAATGTTTTAAAAGTGCCATGCAGCTCACAGACACCCTTATAAAACTAAACAAATAATACAAATTCTAAGCTTAGTATTCAAAGAAGGACAAAATATGTTTTTATATGTCATGTACCTTTATTTTCGAAGTTCTTATCCAAAAACTTACATGATTAATATAAACGAATTTCTAATAACTATGGGAGTCTTGACAATTTAACTCATTTACGATCAGAAACCAGCAAGTATACGAAAGAAATAAAGAAATTGATTGGTTGAATGACAAATTTAACATTCTACAAACATCTACACACTGGCGGACTTGCCCTTACGGCCTGTCTTCTTAATTGTTTAGGGATAAATCAAAATCTATGATGAATATCTAACTAATATTAAAATATCAAAGAAAACATATGTGTTTTCAAATGAAACAAAAACCCTATAATATATTTTTATTCTTCATTTTAATACCAATTTAAAAAAAATATAGGAAAATAATAGAATGAAAATAACAACTTTATTTTACAATATTTGCTTCTAAAATTAATTGATAACTCTGAAACTATAATGTGTTGACCATAAATATATATTTGAGATCACTCGGGGCAAAGCGCTCCCCCGGCTCACTTTGCCCCTTTGAGGGTAGCATTCGATTTTTGCATCATAGAAAATAACTAAAGCAACGAATTGCAAATTTCCTTATTTAATGAATAGATGATATATTTTTGTGTAATAGGTGTCCTAGAGTTTAATGTTGCGTTTTATGTTTATGTGAAATATTGGAATTCGGACATATTCTTTCGGTAAAGAAAAATGACGTATTTTCAACTTTTTGCAATGGTAAGTCTCCAACTCACGCTAACGATGCAAACGTCGATCACAACGTTTCTTAACGTTTGCTTGCATTGTTTGATAATGACAAACCACGCCATCTGTCAATCGTTAAGGAGAAATAACGCTTGGTCACTTTGCCCCGACGGCGCGCTTTGCCCTGGTCTCCCTTAAGTGTCACACAGCGTACATATACTTCAGACTAGATATTATAAACGGCAAATATAGCACGCCGTCCGGCCAACAATGGCCTATGAGACACTAAAACACAATAAAATAGCTAAAAGCGCATCAAGCGCTAAAATGGTTAAAATATATCACAAATATCAACATTTAAAAAATATATATATAGAACCAGCTACATTCTAACAGGTAATCCTACTATATATCTCGCTTCACAACCTTCTCAGGTGATCCGGAGATTAACGCGACTAATCCAGGTAGATAGATACTTACCTGTCGGATTACCTGGCAGACTTGACACCATCGCAACAGAGAGATATTTACCTGGTTAATCAGTAAGGTGTGACATTAGGGTCATGTGAGTTCAGTAGTCCACATAACCTCACACGTCAGCGATTCTTCACGACAAATTACAAAAGGTGAAAATGGAGATTCTGTATATCTTCACAATTCGCATTATTTAGTATTTCTACGGTTAAGGGCACTATTTCACAAATGCATTTCTGCTTTGCTTATTAAAGACCCATTTTCAGAGTTCAATATTTAAAAAAGTTATTTTACTGTTTTCCTTGTATTATTTGCAAAATAATGCGACCAACCTAGGAAAATCGGACCAAAATTCATTAACTGGAGATAATTTACCATAATGACCGAAACGGCAGCCGACATGAAGGCGAATCAAGTGTCGCCATCTCACAACTTCCGGTTTCTGAATATACGCTTGTCTTTGTCGTGCACCACTAGATTTTATTAATGTCGACGAAAGATTTTTCTACCGAGTGGTGTATTCATATTCTCAATAGCATTAAACAACAGTTCATTCATTCATATATGTTATTGGTGCAAAGTCACGTGGCACAATGGTCAAACAACTGTTCATAACCAATCACTAACATTACCACTGTTGAAAAAACAATCAAAAGTGGGACCGAAAAACCGTAAGTAACCTCTGATAATCGACACAAACTGTACACGGATACCAATTTCAGAAGAATCGGCATAGTTCCTGAATTTCTATTGACATTGTGGTTTACTATACAGACAGCAAGTGAAGATATATGACAAGCACGAAACAGGAAAAACAATGGTAATTTTACATCGTGAAGACTGATAACCGGTTGCATTAGATCATCGTCAACGCTGTCTTAAAGTGACGTCATTGACGCCAAACCGGAATCAGTCTGTATTGCGCCATATACGTACGATCGGGGATACCATGGATAAGTGAAATTAGTCTTTTCGATTCGATTATCATTATTTTTTCATTTTTAAAAATTATTAACAAATGCGAAATAACAGAAATAACCATATATTTTTTAAGATTAACGGCAGATTTAAAGGTCGCATTCGCTCAGGAAAGAGTTCTTTGTATGTTCACATTTTTATGAAATACATTAATTAGAATATTAGAAATTTGAGAGCGTAAAACTGAGAAAACACGAGAACGTGTCATATTTGCTTGTGAATGTGTTTTGATTAATACAACTATCAAGAGTTTCAACCACATTGTACTATTGACCCCGTTGCCCCTTACGTTATAAGAAAATCTAAGGAATTGTTTACACCAATTTTTTTACATCGTAATGTTTACATCGACTTTTCAACAACAAAAATCAGCACTAAATCACATTTTGATATTTGACACCCTACTCAATGTTATAAAACGTATAATAACCGCTCGTGCTGCAACTAGCTCTCAAGTGCCCGGATGATTGACGTCACTTGAGAATCGGCCCGAAACCTGGATACAACTTTAAGATCCTCTGTATAAGGTTTAAATCATGCGGTGAGAGCTCGAGGGGGCTGCTAGGAAGATAATTGCTTTGTGAGCTACCTTTTGAATCATTTCAAGATCTTGACTATCGTTGTCTAGTTTGGGAGTTAAGAGATTACCACTGTTGAGATTGAAAATGTTTTGTAAACGTTGGAAGCATAATGATTATTTCTAGTTATGGAATCAATTTGAAATATATTATTACACCATAAACATAAAAGTTTGTTCACATTTTAGCATTTTCAAATTACGTATTTTAATCTTTTCAATCTGTAAATACGGCCAGAGAAAGTACATGTATTTTTCATGACCAAAGTGATATCGCAATGAAATGTTTGCCACCAAGTTATAAAACCCTATTTTCTTATAATACTTAGAAACTGGATGGGCACTTTCCAGGGCTTTCGCTCATTGGGCTTATTTGACAATAAAGAGGTTGGGGAGGGGTAGGGATTGTTACGTTGTCCATTGGTTATTTATATACACACAAAAAATGCACTACTCTCGGGTGTATACAGATGAAATAAACTAAAGCTAAGGAATTGGGAACATAAAAACATTCTTATTTTCTAACAAGCACTTTCAGCCATGTTGGCTTATTCAGGTTAATGTTGAATATCATTTGTCACATGTCACATATATATATATTTGTGAGTAAGTATATACTTAAAGTTCGAAACATTCCTCAGTCGAACTATACCTTTAAAATGTACTGGGTCAAGTTTTCACCTTTGCTACCTGTAATTCAAGCTCAAGTCGATAAAGTAAGATGAGTGTTATGGTAATTAATCAATCTGCCTAACACTGCATTATGGTCTTATCATGACAGAACAAAGCACGTCTCAAGTACGATATAAAACTCTCCAAAACCTTAATTTCATATCAAGATTGTTGTTGTTCTGAGCTTGGTGTCAGTGTTGCTGAGAAGGGTGGTGATTTTGTTACACAGCAGCGTTTCACCTCGTTACAAATCCCCCCTTCCCCCAGCCCCCGTGCTGTAACCCACATTTCAAATAATCTAATTCATACATTCTTTCAACACAAAATCGCATTTTTTTCACATCACAATATTTTGGAAACCACTGATCTTTGAAATTCATTCATTCATTCCTGTAACACAAAATCCCCCCCGTTTGAACCTCTGGTTGCACGATATTTTCATATTTTCACATAATTTTTATATTAATTGATTTATTAATAACACCCCTCTGTACTCTTTCACATATTCAAAATGCATATTGCTGAACAAAAACGTCTGCCTCACTAGTCTAATTCAAACAAAGAATTAAAGATGTGTTTATATCAGATTGGTTTAGTTCGATAGATCAAATATCAAAACTTCAAAATTATAAAACCTTTAAATTCAGATTTGAAACTGAAGAGTATATAAATTCACTTCAAATAGATAAGCACTTTGGCAAATTTCCGTTGTGGAACACTCCCATTAGAAATAGAAACTGGTAGGAAAAATGGTAAAGAACGCAAAGATAGAACCTATAGGCTATGTAAATCAGGAGAAATAGAGGACGCATATCATTTCTACTTCATTGTAAGCCACTCTGGGATATCAGAACACAATACCTCAATGTTGTCACAGCGTCAAAATACCATTTTGTTAAATTAATGTCTGATAAGAATAAAGAGTGTTTAATGAATGTTGCCATGTATATATACCATGCTATGGAACAACGAAGCACACTTATTACATAAGCATATTTCAAAACTATGTTTCTTTTACAATGTTAAAGTATGTGCATTATGATTGTCAATTTTATATGTATTCTATGTTGTCGTAGGCCGTTGGCCTAAATATCAACCATAAATAAAGAATTGAGTTGAATTGAATAGTCTACCAACGCAAATCTCCAAAACTCTCTTCCCCCCTATATGGACTATTCGAATAAAGATTTTACAACACACTACCCTAATTTTTGTTTCTGCGGAACCATTGATGCTATGAGTTCCCTTTCCTCGAATATACCATAACGAGTTTCTGAATACGGGTTTCACCAACAAAGTGTCCCGAAGTGGTAAGTGCTTTGCGTTTTAAATCAACGACCAACATCGAGACCTAGGTCTTGACTTCAAAGTTTGTGTTCTTTACTTGTGTTAGAAAGTACTATCATAAGCATTTTGAACTTTCCTTCCACTGACTTATCGATATAGAAATCCTTTGCAAGTCATTTTAACATTTCACGAATTAACGGTTTAATTATAGACATTTATGTAGTAAATGATATATTTTCCAAAAAATCAATGTATTTTCATCTATTAGTGATTATCGATATTTCTATGATCACTCATTGTCTGTTCTTTACATTACTTGAAACCAAAACCTTCTATCACAGTTTCATCATTCTTGAAATCTTAGGTCACTTAAAGAGGCAGTAGCAGTTTTTTTGATAATTTTATGTTTCAAATTTTCACTGATAATTGTAAGTTAATGGTTAATGTATTATTTTGAAAGTGTCATTACACAAGCCAATCATCCATAGTCAGAGGACAAAGCATGAAGATTCACATAAAATCCATTGTCGGTCATTTTGTGTGAACACATTTAATTTATTTTGTGTAAAGAAAAGAAATCGCATGGCTAAACTTTACGTTATATATTTGAGTTATTACTGCTCCATTTAGTTTAACTACATTGTCTTTCAATTGGAACCATTAATTTTCATTTTCCTGACATCACCTTATATTCCCCCTAAAACGTGCTACTGCCCCTTTAAAGACCTTTAAACAAAATTAGGTATAAATATTTCAGCATTGCATTACGACATGTAAAGCCCTTTGGAACTAATGTATGAATGTTTTACAAACGCCTTTAAGTTTCGTTGCACTTGTTTCTTGGTTTAAAAAAACAATACCTAAATAGTGAATGAGATTCTCATCTACTAGCGTGTTCGATTACAAAACACGCACAAGGAGACCTTACAGTAATTAAAGAAGAGGTTTTGTCTTGGATTAGGCACGAACGTATACAACAGGCTCCCTTATAAAATCGACAATCATTAGGTTGGTTTTGGGGCATGAAATCCACTAACCATTAAACATTATGTATATATGAATAGTTAGTTGAATACGAAATGTTACTCAACCGTAGAATTTTAGTTATCTACCGTGGCGAAATGTGGGTCTAACTTTAAATAGTGTTGAAGTTAACCATGAAATTTCAACTTTTGTCGAAGTAACAAATTGAGTCTCACATTATATATAGTGTTAAAGTTTACCATGTAGTTAAGAATAAAGTTAAGGAATTCCACGGAACGTTAGTCAAGAACAAATTGAACTTAACACGAAACGAAAGTCCAGCACAGAATTGATGTTAACCAATAATTGTTTATCTAGCATAGAATCGATGTTAACCAGGAAACGTTAATTCAGCTTAGAATTGAAGTTATCAAAGAAAAGTTATTCCAGCGTATGATTGAAGTAAACCACGACACGTTAGATAAGAATACAATTTAAGTTAACACGAAACGAAGTCCAGCACAGAATTATTGTTAACCATGAATTTGAATTAAACACGAAAAGAGAAATAATAAGTATGTTTTTGTCCCGCTTTGTGGAGGGGCGTTTCAATGTAAAGTGACGTCAACGTTACGTTATAGTTTTTCTTGTGTAATCATCGCTAAATAAGAAACGTGCACATGAACAGATAAAGGCCTGTATATGACAAGTTTTAGCTACAGCTGGCATATTATATGTACTTTGTATGTATATGTATAATCAAAAGACAAACATGTTTCCATTTAACAACCAATGGGATAGAGTAAACATTGATATAATTTCTAAAGCTGACAAAATCCCCGTGTACACAACAGTGGTGTCATGTATATACTTGTGTAAATATTGATGAAGGTGTGATGTATACACAATATGTAAAAGCGTAATGAAGTCAGCTTTTCAGATTAGATAAGAACATAATTTCAAACATTAACGACAAACATTTATGAAATCGCTTGTGCTGTCACATCCTCGGTTACCCAGGGGTTTATGCTCCCATCCTCTACACATCCATTCTCGGTTACCCAGGGGTTTATGCTCCCATCCTCTACACACCCATCCTCGGTTACCCAGAGGTTTATGCTCCCATCCTCTACACACCCATTTTCGGTTACCCAGAGGTTTATGCTCCGATCCTGTACATATCCATTCTCGGTTACCCAGGGGTTTATGCTCCCATCCTCTACACATCCATCCTCGGTTACCCAGAGGTTTATGCTCCCATCCTCTACACACCCATTTTCGGTTACCCAGAGGTTTATGCTCCGATCCTGTACATATCCATTCTCGGTTAC